>CM059582.1:0-1407500 GCA_030407085.1 Trichopria drosophilae | reverse complement strand
TTGTCTGAAACAATTTCCAAAGAAATGCACACCCTCTGAGATATTTCGCCGTTACGGGAGTTTTAAGTTTCACCTTGAAATGACCTTGCCGGAAAAATCGATCATATCATACTCGGACGTAGAATTTCCCGCTCTTTCAGAATCCATGAAAAAAAATAGGGGTTCCCATTTAAAAAAATTAACTTGACCTTGAAATAACCTTCAAGGTCATGTTCAAGGTCAAATTCAATATCGCCATTAAATAGCCAGGGAAAAATCCTTAAACTTTTGTCTGAAACATTTTCCTCGAAAATGCACTCCCGCTGAGATATTTTGCTGTTCCGGGACTTTTGGATCACCCTGTATATAGAAACCCCAGTACCAAAAAATTCATTATTAGTATCAAAATCATATATAACTTAGAAAATAAACCTCGCATCGATAACTTCATCCTAAAATTAAAAAGAGATTATTTTGCCAACCTAAAAAACATCGATAATAGATATTTACAAGAATTCTCTACAATAGATATTAAACATTGTGAAAAAAATTCAACTTCCGGTTATATAACTCCACAGGCTTTTACTCATTTTGATAAACTTGGACTAATTCAAAATAACAATAATATACCAATACTATACCACGCAGCAAGACATCAATCAAATAAAACCATAGTCTATAACCTAACAACTAAACCACCAATACAAAAGTACTCAACCACAATCCCCTTACGAGACCATAATGATTTTCATAGACTTAACAAAAAGTACTGGTGGCTTGTCAATGATGGTGAGTTCATCGATGAACTACATCGTCGAAAAATAAGATTAACGCATAAAAGACGAAAATTGCATAATATATAATATTAAATAAATACTAGCATAAAACTCAATAGACGCTATATAACTGTAAAATCAGGATACTTCATGATATAATATTTAATATATAGCTCTCTCGATATTCCACGTCATTTAAGGCAGCCTTCCTTCGCCGTTCCCCTTCCAAAAACCCCCTCCCAATAAACTATGTTCTATATCGAAGCGCGGGTTTTTTATACAAATTTTTCCTGCGCATAACCCATAAACAATTGTAAGCAAAAAATCGGACGTATTGTTACAGCTGTCTATATATTTAAAAATAAGTTTTTTTTTGTATGATGTTATAATGAGCACTCCCTGAGAGTCATGTTTTTATTATAATACTTAAACTGTAAGGCTTTTGGCGTAGTTCTATTTTGTGCCTATGTAATTATTGACATTTATGAACTCAAACAAAATAAAAACTTTTACAAAAAAAAAAAAAAAGTTTGACAGCCCGCCCCTCATTTGAATTTGGAACGTATGCGCCGCCCACTTTTCATCCTGCGCGGTCAGGGCGCCATTGCCCCTCTTCTGTGCATGCACAACATGCATGTACAGTCGAGCCAGACACTGAGCTCACCTGAGAATTTCGCCAGCATGCTGCCGCTATATCCCCACTCTCGAACGCAGCCGAACACGGTACACGAACCGGCCGAAGGTAATGGTGGGGCTAAGCGCGGTGGGGACGGTCGAGAGTGGGGATATAGCGACAGCATGTTGACGAAATTCTCAGGTGAGCTCAGTGTCTGGCTCGACTATAGAGGCGCACCAGCGCCGCCAGCGCCTTGTCGTTGTACGCAGGTCTTCTGGATGCGCTCGCTGATCCCACGTGGGTTTGGGATCAAAATGGCCGACCGCCCGGCAAAAGCTCGCATCGCGTCCTCCGTTTTTATTATTTATTCCTTTTTTTATTTTGCTTGCCAGCGCAGATTCCACAACATCCACATAAGCTGGCAAGCACGTCGATGTAAATTTCGGAACGGCCCTCTTACTCTCCGTCGCTCCTTCTCTTCCGCGCGCGATTTAACAAAACGGCTCATTACACTTGTTTAGTAGTATCTTGTGGTCCAAAGTATCAAATGCTTTCGCTAAATCTATGAAAATGCCTGCAGCTTTTATACCGTTATATAATGCTTCATAAACTTTTTCTATTAATATGTTTAAAGGTTGAATTATTGATTTATTTTTCCTGAATCCGAACTGCAACTCGCTTAACAATTTGCATTTATCTATAAATCTAAGCATTCTTTCTTTGATGGTAGTTTCCACAACTTTGGAGAGTCTTGGCTCTAATGAAATTTGTCTATAATTACTCAGTAAATTATGTTCTCCTGATTTAAAAATAGGAATAGTTATAGCGGTTTAAGTGCATCGGGAAATATACCTTTTTCGAAACAAAGATTTACTAAATATGTTATTGGTATAGTTATAAAAGGGGCCAGTTTCATTAGAGTCTTGGATCCTATTCCAGCAATTCCAGAAGCTTTCTTAATGTCTAGTCTTCTTAATATTCCATAGGTCTCTTCTTCAGTAACTGGAGTAAGGAACATCGTATCATTGTTTTTCTCTTTCAACGTTGCAGAAATAGGCTTTTTATTTGTTTCTGCTAATTTTGCTCCAATTTCGATTATTTATTAAATCCTTCTGATAGTATTTCAGGATCTTTGATGATTGTAGATTCACTCGTTCTTATTTGCATTTGTTTATTTGTCAGAATTTTCTTCTTTCTTTGCATCAGTTGGTCCACTCTTTTCCATACGCTTGTAGGTTTCTTATTATTTATTAATTTCGAGTAGTATTGTGTTTTTGCTTTTTCAATGGGTTTATTTAGCATATTTTGATATTTTTTGAATTCATTCATGAATGAAGGGTTCTTCTTTGCGATTCGAAATAATTTGTCGCGAGATTTCATTGATTTTATCAATCCTTTGGAGATCCAATTTTTACGTCGCCTTGTCTCCACTCGATGTGTATATGTTGCTCTCATGGTCGTGTCTTTTATTAAGTCATTTAATTTTTTGACACATGAGACATTCCATTACAAATCGAAGACTTTTTAGACGACTGTTTTTTAAATCGCTTGAAACTTTTTTTACGTGTTTTAGGGATTAAAAAAAGTGGACACGAGTCACGGGAATTTTTTTAAATTTTTTAAAATTTTTTTTCTGAGATACCGGGATATTAATTTTTGACGTGATGCGTTTTATGCCTTCATTCAAACCTTCGTATCTCCGGTATTTTTAATCGAAATGGAACAATTTTTTTTCATTTTGAAGCTGCAAATCTCAGCTTTCTAATGCATATTTTTAGAATTAGTAAATTTGCAAACACAGCGCTGTAAATAACAAATTAATATTTCAAAATTAATTTTGACATTGATGAACCAGGTTTGAAAAGTTAAAAATAGTACCATTGAATTCCTCTTCACATTTCCTAAAAAGAAACATATTTTTCTGGAATGGCATCTTTAAGTCCTGTATTCGAAAAAAATTAATTCTCCCGCGGCTCTCCTGCCTTCGCGGCGCGCGTGCTTCCGCAGCACCCGTCTGTATCATCCGCCGCACTAACAAGGGAACCCTCCCGGGTGCATGCCCGGGTGTGTCACACGGATTCGATTGAAACTTGGCACATCGAAAGGTCATACGAATATGATGTTGGATTTCAAAAATTCAAAATGGCGGACTCAACATGGCGGACAACTATTTTAAAAATAGCTCGTATTTGATTACAATTTGTTACTAGAGGATTTTTAGTATCGTTGAATTCGAAACATATTATATGAATATCATATAAAAATCAAGCATAGCCAATCCAAATATTTAGGAAAGTAAAAATTGAAATGGACTTCAAATAGTATTGAAAAAACTTTTTTTGCACTAACTGCACTTCGCCATCCGTATGCTGGTAAAGTCGCTGCAATGTAGTTCTGTGTCCATAAATGCGAAATGGACAGGATTTTCGAAGACATTGGGTTTGTTTTTAACGAGACCAGCTTTGTGCCAACTATATTGAAATACTGCTGATCTGTATCGCGGTGAAGAAAACTGATCATTGAGCAGAGCGTGCAGTTTTATCATATTGTTTCGATGGTGTAAAATGATATTAATGTTGTGGAGAATTATAAAATCCTCCACTTTTCGCATATAATTTTTCCACAGGCGGAAACCCCAAACATCCAGAGGCTGTACGAGAGAAGTTGCTCCTCCTGAAATTTGCTGAATTATGACCTTTAAGGTAGCTAGACCCTAAACACCTATTATTCAAGAAGTTTTTGAAACTTTCAGCAAAACTAATTTGAATAACAATGCGTATGTCTGTTAAATTTGAACAATTTTGACCGTTTAGTTCCCGCGATATAATCAATAAAAAATCGCATGTTTTTACATAGATCAGTATGGTAGTCATGATGAAAGTTATCGAAAAAATGCCAATTCGATACAAATTTTCTTATAGCATAAAACCTACTGTCAAGATCGTGACGAAAAACTAGTCTGAAGTAATTGAAGTAATGAGGAATCACATATTTGAAAGTCGTAAACATTGACCGTTTAATGAAAAAGTTCGACTTGATAAAAAATCCAACTTCATACATTTCTCGGGATTTGTCATACGATACAGAATAGACGGCAACGTTGCATTTATGAGATCATTCTTTGTTTTTGCGCGCGAGTATTTGAATATACATATGTACTTTTATTGATGAGTTTAGCATGAAAACCACTGTAGATAACGTAATACAAATAAAATACACATACGCGTATTCATAAAATATGTAATTACGAAATTTACTTATATACGACCACATTAAATAAAATACGAAAACAAACTCTGTTTCGATCCACAGCGGAGTATGTACATACCTGTGTTTAAATCGCGCTTTGCTGATAAAATGCGACGTTGCCACTATTTCTGTACTACGTTATTCACTAGGTTAATTTTTTCTTTCCATTAATTTAATTTAGTATGTATTTGATATTTGAATTACATAAGACTAATTATTTATTTATAATTAGATTTTACATATCAGTATTGAGGTTATGTTTTTACACTTTATAGTTACATCGTTTTTGACTTGCACAGTTGGGGTCTAGCTACCTTAAGTAAAATTGAATTTGAAATTTATTGGGTAACTTGACGATCTTCCAAATTTTGTGACGCAAGCGATAAAACATCGTGAGGATTAATAAACATTACCTTACGATTAAATTTTTATATAATACTATATCTTTCTTCTTCTTTTATTTCCGACACCCGTTATTACCCAATAAATTTCAAATTAAATTTTACTATTGATACTAAAAATCCTCTAGTAACAAATTTTAATCAAATACGAGCTATTTTTAAAATATTCGTTCGCCATGTTGAGTCCGCCATTTTGAATTTTTGAAATCCAACATCATATTCGTATTCAGCGACCCCAAAAACCCCCGAGTAACGAGTTTCAAGCGAATTCGACGATTTTTTATTTTTTTTTTTTTTGTCATATATCAGCCGCCATTTTGTTTCTAGTGATTTATGGCACCAAGTTTAAAGGCCAAATGTCATCAATTATGATGACCTTTCGATGTGCCAAGTTTCAATCGAATCCGTGTGACACACCTGGGAGGGTTCCCGCACAGTGGGGCCAAGTGGGATTCGCGCATTAAAGTTAAGCCACAGGATTCAATTTTCCATGAAAATTAATGATTTTTTTTTTAAATCTTCGTAAGAAAATTTAGAACAAACGTAAGGAAGTCGTTTAAAAAAAAAATGTTCGTATCGGATATATATAGCAATAAAAGTAGACATAAGCGTATAAGCGGCGTATTGTTAAACTCAAATAAATTTTTGCAGCTATCGATTTCTCATGCAATTTAGTATGAACAAGTTCTCGAGGTCGCTAATTAAGAATTCAGTATCCAATTCCCAAAATTCAAAATGGCGGATACAATATGGCCGATCGAAATTATAAAAAGTTAATTTTGCCTTATTTTTGGAATATAGGGGTTTTTTAGGTCGCTGATTATGAATTTGCTACCAACTTGTCAAAATTCAAAATGGCGGATCCAATATGGCCCATGAAAATTGTTAAAAAAGTTAATTTTATCTTATATTTAGTATAGAGGGGTTTCTTAGGCTACTGATTACGAGTGTGCTGCTAAATTTTCAAAACTCGAAATTTCGGATTCAATATGGCCGACCAAAATTTTAAAAAGTTGTTAATTTTATCTGATCTTTGTTATGCACGGGTTTATTAAATTGCTGATTACGAATTTGATATCTAATTTTCAAAATTGAAAATGGCGAAGCCAATATGGCCGATCAAAAATTAGAAAAATAGCAATTTTATCTGTATTTGGCATCTAAGAGTTTTTGAAGTAGCTGATTGTGAATCCGATATCAACATGGCAAAACTAAAAGTTTACAGAGTCAATTTTGTAGTAAAAAAATGTCAAAAATATTATTATTTTTAGAAACTTTTTTTTGGGTTACCTGATTTGAAATAATCAATTTTTTTATGGAAATAGATTAATGTAGATATATATATATATATATATATATATATATATATATATATATATATATATATATATATATATATATATATATGAGCAAATCTCAGGAACCTTTAACTTTCTGATATATATTTTGAAAACTATAAATTATTGGGCACAAACTTATGAATTTTTTTAGAGTTTCAGACAATCCTCAGAGATGATAATTTACTAGCGGACAACATGTATGATGGTGTCCCCCTTAATTATGAATTAATATAAACAATAATATAGTTAATTTCGGATCGGTGTGAAGTTGGCCCCCCACTTGACTAAAAAAAAAATAACAACAGTTTTATATGCCCCCCCCCCATGGTTCTGAAGTTCTTTATACATTTTGAAAATAGTTGATTTTACAAAAAAAATTGCATTTGGTAATATCGGGGGGCCAACTTCACAAATTACAAAATTTAAAGACCCGTAACTCTCCCATTTGTCATCGGATCGAAAACTTTCATGATGAAAAGTTGTAGAATTCTTTGGGGGGCAAAGGGAACTCCAGAGAAAAATTTGATTTTTTGAAATTTTTTGATTTTTGGAAAAAACAGACTACCTGTAATTCTCCCATTTGTCATAGGATCAAAAACTTTCATAATGTAAAGTTATAGAACATTTTGGGGTGCAAAACGAACTCCAGAGAAAAATTACATTGAAATTTTCTAAAGAGTTCTACAAATTTTCATTACGAAAGTTTTTGATCCGATGACAAATGGGAGAAATACAGGTAGTCTGTTTTTTACAAAAATCCAAAAATTTCAAAAAATCGATATTTTCTCTGGAGTTCCTTTTGCCCCCCAAAGAGTTCTACAACTTTGCCTTATGAAAGTTTGTGATCTGATGACAAATGGGAGAGTTACGGGTCTTTAAATTTTGTAATTTGTGAAGTTGGCCCCCGATATTACCAAATGTAATTTTTTTGGTAAAATAAACAGAACTATTTTCAAAATGTATAAAGAACTTCAGAACTATGTGGGGGGCATATAGAACTGTTGTTATTTTTTTTTTTAGTCAAGTGGGGGGCCAACTTCACACCGATTAATTTCGGCATACATTTTTCCTTTCATTGGATTCCCTTGAAAGTTGATACAAGGTAGGTTTTTGAATTGCTGATTACGAATCTCAATTCAGAATTTTGAAATTCAAAATGGTGGATTCAATATGGCGGACCAAAATGAGAATATTATTTTGTATAATTATTTTGTAATGTGCGTAATATTATACGCTTATACGCTTATGTCTACTTTTATTGCTATATATATATATACGATACGAACATTTTTTTGAAAACGACTTCCTTACGTTTGTTCTAAATTTTCTTACGAAGATTAAAAAAAAAATCATTAATTTTCATGCAAAATTGAAGCCTGTGGCTTAACTTTAATGCGCGAATCCCACTTGGCCCCACTGTGCGGCGGATGATACAGACGGGTGCTGCGGAAGCACGTGCGCCGCGAAGGCAGGAGAGCCGCGGGAGAATTAATTTTTTTCGAATATAGGACTTAAATTCCAGAAAAGTATTTTTTTTTTACGAAATTTGACGAGGAATTGAATGGTACTATTTTTAACTTCCCAAACCTGGTTCATCAATGTCAAAATTAATTTTGAAATATTAATTTGTTATTTACAGCGCTGTGTTTGCAAATTTACTAATTGAAAAAAATATGCATTAGAAAGCTGAGGTTTTCAGCTTCAAAATGAAAAAAAAATTTGTTCCATTTCGATTAAACATACCGGAGATACGAAGGTTTGAATGAAGGCATAAAACGCATCACGTCAAAAATTAATATCCCGGTATCTCAGAAAAAAAAAATTTTTGTTAAAATTCCCGTGACACGTGTCCACTTTTTTTATCCCTAAAACACGTAAAAAAAGTTTCAAGCGATTTAAAAAACAGTCGTCTAAAAAGTGTTCGATTTTTAATGGAATGTCTCACATGTGTCTGGATCTTGTATATAAGTAATACTTCCCCAATTCTGCAATTTGGCAATATTTTGCATTTTAGCAAAGTTTACCCTGGTTTCAGTATTTGTTTGATTTGTTTGTTTATTGTTTAAGAGATGTTCATCAGATATTAAAACAATTGGATAATGATCCGTTATAATACTGGCAATTACGGCGCTTCATTAGTGAATCAACGTGTACTTCAGTTTTAATAAAAATGTGGTCAATACATGTATGTGAGTCTTTTACAGATGTCGTCGGGATATTTATTGCTGAGATAAATCCATTTTCGTACATGATATTTTTATAATTTTCAGCATTTATATGAAATTTGAATAAATCAATGTTGATGTCTCCGATGAAAATAATTTCTTCACCAGTTTGTGTTTGTAGGTATGTTTGTAGATTATTTAAAAATTCCTTGACGTCAAAACTTGGAGATCGATAGCAGCTATACACGTGGGTTATTATGGACTCTTTATGTGTATTTCCACCATTTGTAGGTCACCAATCTTTCTTATGATTCTTGTGTGATCTATCTCATTTATAACCTAGACTACTACTCCATCGTTTTCCGTAATGCTGCCATGATTATAATATGCAGTGTATCCAGGAATCGATAGGACGTCAATGTCTAGTATTTTCCACGTTTCAGTGCAAACTCTTAAATCTGGTTTTTTTAAGTCGAATATTTCCAAAGTATTTCCAGTTCCTCTTCATGTTTGTCAAGGCTTCGAATATTTATATAGAATATAAACAAACCCAGTGAATTTTTAAAAGCTATATATTTTTTAAATTTGGGCATAATGAAACGGTGAGTTTTAATATCATATTTATTATTTAACTTGATGTAGTTGTCCATATTACTATTGATTAATCGAAAGATAGATCAAAATTGTTCCTTTGAAAATCTATTAGAGGGTTTTAAGTGCAGTCGCTCTATAACATGCTTCGCAACATATATTTTGCTTATACTTTTTGAAATTACAATTAGTATAATAAATAATAGTACCGTTATTACTGGGAACCGAATTTACTTTATTTAAATCGTGTATAATAATTTCTTGTAAATATTTATAGTTCTCGTCAGCTCTATTTTCTTCGTAAATATAAGTTAGGTACCTAATATAAGTAAATACTTAGCGCACGGTGCACGAATGTTCTACTTTGCACACGGAAAACAGTGTGCTAAGTGAGCACTTAGCGCACGGAGTTAAAAAAATAATCTTTCGGAAGTGTTATAATTTAACGTCTGTTAATTAACAACCGTCGGTTAAAATTACAACAATATATATCAGATAAATATCTAGGATTCTACAATTCCCTGATCGAATGGCCTACTGTTACTGATGAAAAAGATAATGAATTTAGTTCTTAATAAACTGCAAAATGTAATTTTACATTGTATTATACTTTTGCAAATAAATTAGTTAGCTGTGCTATAAAATTATTACTTTTTTTTCATGTTACTCGTGATTCATGCAAAAAGGGACCTAAGTCCACTGATATTTTTTATAATTATTAAAAATCCTCTTTAACTTTAAGCATAGAACGATATTGGTACTATTGTAAGTGCATAAAAGCAACATTTCTATTAAATAATATTTTTATTTTTCATTCTGTAAGAAAAGTAAATCAGTTTTTTGCATTTTCTCAACAACTATCTACATGGACTTAGTGCCCTTTTTGCATGGACCGATTCAAATATTGTCAACATCAATATTATTACCGTTCAAAGCCATTATGCATTTTGTTTGTCTGGTTCCTGAGGTCTCCCCAAGTAGAAATATTCCATATAGATTATATATAAAATATATATGAATTATATATTTTTATTTGCATATAGAATATATACAGATTTGGGCATATATATGGAATATATAAATTATATATAATAGAGAGAATAAAAAATCAGATCAATTTATATATAATTCATATATAAAAAATATATATATTATATATAAGGAAAATATGAAGTATTTTCGAGGTAAGTATATTTTCTATTCGATTTTCGGAAATTATCAATTTTGAAATATATTAATTTGAAGTATTTTGCAGATTTAAGCACATATAATTTAGTAAATCTGCCAAAAAAATCTTCTCTTCCATTCGATTTTCAGCAATTACCATTTAATATATACGTTGATTTAAAGTAATAGGACAAAAAGTGTTAAAACATGAAAATATTGGGCATATATATGGAATATATAAATTATATATAATAAAGAGAATAAAAAATCAGATCAATTTATATATAATTCATATATAAAATATATATGTGTTATATATAAGGAAAATATGAAGTATTTACAAGGTAAGTATATTTTCTATTCGATTTTCGGAAATTATCAATTTCGAGATATATTAATTTGAAGTATTTTGCAGATTTAAGCGTGTATAATTTAGTAAATCTGCAAAAAAATCTTCTCTTCCATTCGAGTTTCAGCAATTACCATTTTTAATATATATACGTTGATTTAAAGTAATAGGACAAAAAGTGTTAAAACATTATGGCCTTTTGAAAAATCGCGATTTAAATTATGGACTTATGCCCTTTTTCAAGTTTTATATAGAAATATAAAATGTATATTAATTATATACATATGTATAAAGAATATATACAGAAATGGACATATATAAACTGTATATAAATTATACATATGCAATATATATGAAAATCTGTACTATTTATGTATAACTTATATATAAAAAGTATATAAGAAACTACTCTTGAATAAATCACTAATTTAACGCTTACTTAATTAAAGAAATGTCAAATGCCGATCAAGATATAATATGTTTTTTATTTCATGTTTGGTACATAAATAATTGTATTAGATTTTGCAGGTAGCAAAAATATTGTCTCCTTTTTAACATTGTAAATAGATATAATACATGCATTGGATTGTAATAACAATAATCAACCCGTATTAACAGAAACTAATTATAATAACGCCTTATTCGTGGGCATTCTCATTTTGAGGTAAACTTAAATCTTATTAGGAACGAATGGATTCGTCGCTTAATGACTTCATCGAATACAATTTAAAATTTATTTTGAAGGATTGCTTTGAAGCGAATGTTGGCAAATTAATCGACGAATTTAAATTATCTGACGGATCATTTAATGATAACATTTTTGCGGACATTACTGGATATTATACTTTTAGATATGAACACAAATAGGGCATTTGACGTGTGACGTCATTCGGCAAGATGAAGCAAATACTGGAGGAGTAATATGTACAGTAATCATAAGGGGTAAAGGCTTATTTTTGAAATTACTTTGGAAGGAAAGGTTTTTCGGAAAATTGACAAATTATGAAATAGTTTTAGTTTTTTTGAAAGCTATTTAATAAAATAATAATCTTGTCATTAAAAAAATTGTTTAACTCTTTATTTCTTTAAGTAGCTTTCAGAGAATTAAAACTTTTTCATAACTTGTCAATTTGCCGAAAAACCTTTCTTTCCGAAACTATTTTAAAAATAAAATGCCGTATACTGAATTACCACGGCAAACAATTTACAAGTCACTGTAGAAAGCCTCAGAAATAACAAAATTACTCTAAAAATAAATATTACCTGCATTATATGTTGTTAGTTGTCGCTACTATATACTATTGCAGCATCAATATGTAATGTAGTAACATGGATTGATTTATCAGAATCATTGTTAATACTTTTCGTATACCTTATAATTAAATTTCATGGACTAAAAAATGATTGTTCAATGTATATTGATTAACCCATATAACCAAAATTTGGGATGTGGTGTCAATTAAGAATGCGATTCGCGATTGAAGACTTTGTTGGATAGAAGTTGGATATTAAATAACAAAATATTAATAGGTTTGAATTACGAAAATAGGAATGAAAACTGTAAAATCGTAAAAAATTACACAAATTTCAGTATTGATTAATATTTGAGCCAAATATAAGCAAATGATAAATAAACAAATAGAAACTTTTTATACGGAACTATTAAGTTTTTCACCGTAATTCTACTAAATTTGGGGGTAAACATAAATAATTTGAAGCATGCATTGCTTTTCCTTCTATTTGGTCCATGGATATAATACTAATTGTATACGATTTTCTAACTGGAATTAAATTTTTTGACATGTCTATATTTAATTGCTTTTGAATAAGAAGTCTGTTTCTATCGTAACACTGAATTAATTCTTGAATAACTGCAAATATCGTATTACGCATGACGATAAAGAACTTAATTGATCCATATGAACTACAGTTATTCCAGTAAACAACACAATTATTACGCTTTTTCTGACGCTTGTATAACTCGGATGTAAATATGTCTTTTTGTATTTTGCATCTGGCATATACATCAATTGTACCATTTTCCATTGTTAATTGCCCAGACCACATAAAATCATGAAATATTTCAATGAAATATGGATCAAGTGAAAATTTTGTGGTTGAACCTAGAACCTGTCCAATATCATGTATATCTTCATCACGTGAGCACAATGATGTTTTGTGTTTTAATATCCAATATGCATTTATGATCTTCATCGTATTAAATAATTCTATGTGAATTTTATTCGGTCCTTTATTTATTTTTAAAAAGTATCCGTTTCCGTCTTCGAAGGGGAATGCTGACCATGCCCACATTGGTCCCCACATTCGTACATATTGAGGTATATGAGTTAATTGATGTACATTGAATGAACATTTATGTAAACCATAAAGGTTACGTACACCCGATACGAATAGCATTAATAATGACTCTGCAAGGTCAATATGTGTCACATGAATTTTTGTCTGTAATAATATTCGGGTAGCGACAACCAATAACAAGTAATGTTGGTAATATTTATCTGCTAGTCTCCCTTTCGGCACAATTGGGGAATAATACAGCAAAAAACTCCGTAATTCTGAAGCTTTCCAAAAGGCTCGGTATATTAATTTTCTTGGCATGCGTGTAACATAATCAGGTACCTGTAGATCTGTAAGAAAGACATCAATTTCATCCCGAAATTTTTTTTTAATATAAAAAGGTTTCTCACTATTCTGTGGATCGAACCAAAGAGTCATGAGCATTCTTAAAACGCCTAAAAGAATGGCATGCATGTAGTCGGGCACGAAAGATTTTGCGACATCAAAACACGGGATTAATGAGCAGACACTAGGACCTTTTACACCTTGGATATGGGAAACTTTGGGAACATGATTTATAGCTCTTTCCGCTTGATGTTCCATAGTTTCTTTTGATCGCAACGGATAGGCATTGGAGGTATTTGGAGGTGGATACACCCGGTTAAAACCAGCTCCTGTTATGCACTTTTCCCCGGGATGTTCACAAAATGTGCAACCAAATTCTCCATTGTACTGCATAGTATTTTGAGCTGATGCTCTTGCCGGAGCATCCAAAGTAGAAATAGGAGCAACAACAATACTATGCATGAAACAATTTAGACGATTACTAAACCAAGTAATGCCATTTTGAAAAAGGTCCTGCATCGTTTTGGAGAAAGGTCTCAAGAAACAGTTCAGATTTGGTTTTTTTTGTACGCTATAATATAGGCCACAAACATACTGGAAATTTCTGCGATGTTTCGGAGCAACATTCAATATTTGAATTTGAATCGGCCATAGACATGAAGTGTCTCCTATTGGAATCCCATCAGTATTCCATAGTAAAACTAGGTCATATTTACTTGTAAGAATATCGTTTCTGAGGTTGCGGTATTCAGATCCTGAAGAAATATCGCTGATAACTTCTTCTACTGATTCTTCAGAAAATGAATACTCATCGATTAAATTTTGTAGACCTCTCGTTTCAAAAGAATCTTTCAATAAAGATTTTAAATTATATTCCACGAAAAAATCATTAGTTTGTATATCACTACAATTTAGACATGAAATTACGGAAGATTCGTTTACCCATTTACCTATATAATGAGAACACGAATTACAAAATCGATGCTTAGTTATTAAATCTCCGTTTTCAGGCAAAACTTTTTTGAGCAATTTCATAAACCGATATTTCGTTGTTGGAATTATATTAGGTTTTGGCATAATCTTATATAAAAGTTGTAGCAAATTTTCTAACGCTTTCTTGGTAATTGAATTACTTATGTAGAACTGCAATATATAAATAAGCAATTGTCCAAGATTTATATCGCTACCAGAGTAGACTTTATTCAACCACGAATAATTGTCATTATTACAATCCTCATACTCATCATTCTCTTCACAATCGGATGTGTCATTTTCAAATTGAAGGTCTTCATTACAATCAAAAACATGTTCTGAGAGTATCGATTCTGAAATGGAGCTCATTTCATCTTCATCCATAAAATTATCATTTGCATGAGTATCCTGTAAAAATGTAATATATCTCATTTGTAATTCTTTTTTATTTTATTTTTTCCCTATTTCGTTAAAATATTTTCGCGCAATGTTACTGTATATTTATTAGACATTCAGGCATTAATGTGACAAATGAAAAAAATACTATGGTATCCTCAAAATTATTAAGACAAAACACGTCTCGTGATTTTAATCTAAAATGCTCTGCTTACTAGAAATTTTTTCGTTGAATTTTCCATAATTTTTCACATTTTTCATTTTTTACTCGTAAATAGTACTATATAATAAATAATAAATATAATAAATACCACAAGGGGCCGTACTTAAATTACGTAACGCATTTTAGGGCCTCTGAATGACCCCCCCCCCCCCCCCCTTGTAACGCACCGTAACAAAATGTCCCCCCCCCCCCCATTATACGTAATTTTATGTTTTTTTAATTATTGTTAAATAAGTCATAAAAATAATGTTTCAAGAAAAATTGAATCAAATTAGTTAAAATTGAAGCATATTTTTCTCACATAATAAATGCATACAACTTACATTTTTATTAAAAATAATTATATATTTAGCTTTTATATTATTTTTGAAGAAACTTTGAACATAAAGTTTGAACAAACATAAAATATTTAATAACAAATCCTTAAATAATGGTTTTTCTATGTAATAATCTCTTATTCTCGCCTATCTACATCTTCAGTCCACGGCGTATGCAGACAATCTTTTAGTGAAGAAATTATTGGAATATTACCCGAACAATCCAGTTATTCATATAATATAATCTTTATAACAATAATTAGAGGAGTAATTCATACATCTGCAAAGTTTACTAAAGATATAGTTCTAGGGGGAGGGGAGATACACCCAGGGCGGCATAAAACTGACCCTATTTTTCGGAATTTTTTAAAATAAAACCAAAACATGTAGAATATTTTCATAAATTGGTATTTATTTCACATACTTTTAACAATATTTCAACATATTTTTTAGAGATATTGACAACAAAATGGCGGTGTTGTA
Organism: Trichopria drosophilae; assembly: GCA_030407085.1. NCBI lineage: Eukaryota > Metazoa > Arthropoda > Insecta > Hymenoptera > Diapriidae > Trichopria > Trichopria drosophilae. Next base: position 1,391,833 of record CM059582.1, on the reverse strand, counting down.
TAAATAAATAAAAATGTCCACAAATTTAATGTGGGCACTCTTGCTCGATCAATTTCAAACCAATTGAATTAAAATTGTTACACGACTATTTAAAACTACTTTATTCTACGGAGGACTGTGTGAAAATTAAAATAAAAATTGCAGGAATATTAAACCATTAACGCCCAAAAGGACACTTTGTTTACTTCAATTTCAATCAAGTTTAAAAAAATTGGAAGGTACATATCCTGGTATTTTCGAGGTCACTCTTCAAGATGCTCAGTCATCAGGAATTCCAATATGGCGCCAAATTTGAAAAAAATTGCCAAAAAATGTTGAAATATTTATTATTATCATTTTTTCGAGATATTAGAATGTTGGGCATCCATTGAAACTATGGATAACGGTGGATAAAATATATGAATTGTAAGACAAAATTTTACTTTCATAGCCCACTTCATTGTAACGACCTCAATATGGCGTCCTCAATGAAAATTTCGTTGAAAAATGTCTGAATGCTCCCACTTAAAACCTATGAGCTTTTTCCAAAAAATGCTACCAATGAAAAGTTCTTAGAAATCATCGAGGAATATGTTGAAACTTCCTCTAGATTTTTAAATGACATTCGGAGAAATTTTGAATTTAAATTAAAAATAATGTTTAAATATTTACGAAAAATTAATGACAAAATGTTGGGACATTCTTTGATGAATTCTAAGCATTTTGTGTTCTTTGCAATTTTTTCCAAAAGTTGATAGTTTTAGGGAGAAAAAATCTTAAACTGTAATTTATGTGAAATTCTTTTTCTCGAAGACTACCAACTTTTGGAAAAAATTGTAATGAACAAAAAATGCATAGAATTCATGAAAGAATGTACCAAACATTTTTCAGAATTTTTCGTAAATATTTTAAATTATTTTTTAAAATTTAAATACAAAATTTCTCAAAATGTCATTTAAAAATCTAAAGAAAGTTTCACCATATTCCTCGATGATTTCTAAGAACTTTTGATTCCTAGCATTTTTTCGGAAAAGTTCATAGTTTTTGAGTTAAAGCGTTCAGACATTTTCCAACGAAATTTTCATTGCGGACACCATTTTGAAGTCGTTACAATGAAGTGGGGTATAAATGTATATTTTCGATATAAGTGCGTAAAGTTCGATTTTACGCACTGGTTTTTAACACGTAATCAGATAGGACCAGAGCGTAAAGTCGAATTCTTACGCACGTGTATCGAACATCATTTTTTGATATATTATGCGTAAAATTTGTGCGCCGTTTTTGTGGGTCAAATACGATGTTACGCACCAAAAACGGTGCATAAAATCAAATTTTACGCATTGTATATCAAAAAGTAAATTATTGTTTTAATTCATATATTTTATCCACCTTTATCGATAGTTTCAATACAATCTAAACGTTCTAATAGTTCGACGAAAAATCAAAAGAATAAATGTTTCCAAATTTGTTGACAATTTTGTTGAATTGGCGCCAAATTGGAATTTCTGATGGCTGAAACTCAATTTTGACCCCGGAACCTTGAAGAGCGATCTCGAAAATACTAGGATATGTATCTTCCAATTTTTTTAAACTTCGATTTTGACACGAAATACTTCATTGAAATTTAAGTAAAAAAGTGTCTTTTTGGGTGTTAATGGGTTAATGTTTGAAATAAAAAATTACTTGTTTTTTTGTCACAAAAAAATATCGATATAAAAATGTTCATAAAAAAGTTTAGAAGCTATATTGTAAATCCCACTGGTGGTTCCATGGAAAAAGTACTTCTTATAATTGTGTGAAATTTTCAAGTTGATTGTTTTAAAATTGATCGAGGTAGAGTGCCCACCGTGAAATTTGAGGATACTTTTAATTATTTGTATAACACATCCATTTTGTTGTCAATATCGCCAAAAATATTTGTAAGTATTGTTAAAAGTATAAAAAATAAAGAACAATTTATGAAAACATTCTATATGTTTTGGTTATCTTTAAAACATTCCGAACAACAGGGTCAATGTGGTACCGTCCAGGATGCAACCCCCTTAAGAATGTTTTACATCATCTATTTAAAAATTCTCCGAATTTGTGAAAATAAATCGATATTTCTTAAAAAAAAAAACGGAAATTATGTACATGCGTTAAATACCCCCCCCCCCCCCTGTAACGGGGTGTAACAAAATGTCTAGACTCCCCCCCCCCCCCCTCAGTTGGTACGTAATTTAAGTACGGCCCCCAATTACAAGAGACATTCTCTTGCCAATCAAGCTTAGAAAAAGACGGAGTTATTGAAATAAATTTTAATTTTAACAGTATCTAATACAAAAGAATTGCGACGAAGTTTCTAATGTATAAAAAGTATTATAAAAGTATTGTACTTTAAATATACCAAAAGTCTTTAGCCCCGAGTCTAGTTCAGGAGATACAAATATTTAAAAATTATACATTTTTTGAGGTTAAAGTTGGTTATTTTCAATTTGAAAACTAAAGATCGAACTTGATTGATCGCCGCCACAGCCTGGAAATTAAACAAAATTTTTAAATATTTGCATCTCCTTAACTTTACTCGGGACCAGCACGAAACATTTGTTACACGAAGATGAATGTCCAATTTAAATAATCCAACAATAATAACAGGTAAAATACGATTTCAAAGTTGGCATGTCAAATAACCTAATTTCGCGATTTTTGACTACTAAATTTGTAAAGAGATATAGAGTTATAAAAATAAATTTTAACATTATCCTATCTAAAGTAATTGCGATGAAGTTTCTAACGAACTTGTCACATTCTTTATTTTCACTTTAAATATATAAAAAATATTGAGTGGAAAGTGCATGATTCTCGTATTTTTATGAACTTTATACCAAAAGTTTCGTGTTGGTCGCGAGTCCAGTTAAGGAGATGCAAATATTTAAAAATTGTGCTTAATTTCTAGGTTAAAGTTGGTTGCCGCGATCAATCACGTTCGATGGTTAGTTTTCAAATTAAAAATTAAAAAACCAACTTTAACTTAAAATAAAGCACAAATTTTAAATATTTATATCTTCCAAGCTAGACTCGGGACCAATACGAAGCTTTTGGTGCGTGAAGATAAATGTTCAATTTTTGACCTTTTTATTTCACGGAGATATTAGCTTGTAAAGTTCGCAAAAATACGCGAAATTGTACACGTTTGAATTCAGTGAGAGTCAATGAATTTTTTAAATAAAAAAATAAAAGGGAAGCCGCATTTATGTTCTATTCATATGAAAAGAGACTTAAAATTTTATACTAAAATGCAATCGTTATTCACGAAACATAATCCTACTGAAATATTTACTAACCTCATTAATCTCCATATTATGATTTAAAAGTAAATCAGTCATACTGGAATTTTGCTCATTTTCTACACGATTTGTCTGATTGCGTCTTCGAATTGTTGACCTTGGAATGTAATTTTCCTGCGTAGGAGTAATACAAAAATTTGTAATATATGTACATGTATACTATTGAAATTTGATTTACATACTTGACTTTCATTTCGCACGAAATTGTGGTAAGGCATTGTCCTCAGGTTTGAATTAATATCGTTTAACTGCTAACCTTGAATCAATACCCATTCAACTTTGAGCTGTCAAAATACTTGTGCTAAACTATGTGAAAATGCAGTGATTTTTAAATGGTATCTCGAATCTCTTATTGTGCAATGTTTTTGTAAAAAACAAGACAATATACAAAATATCGCGATGCTCAGTTTCTAAATACTACGTTCGTTCCGCTAAAGTGACATATTGGAAAATCTCAAAAAATAGAATGCAATTTCTTATCAAGTGCGAAGATACATCGATTTGCATAATCCACGGATCGTCAATTACATTCGACGGACGGCAGGATAGTCTCGACGTTGGGAGAGAAGTACAATTTTTGTGGCCAGAGAATTCTAAAAGGCAGAAGAAATACCGTGGAGAGATTTTAATGTTTTCTCGTAAGTTTATGGAACTTCATTATTAAATTTGTTTTATTTGCAATTAGCAGATTAACATTTATATCCATAGAATACGTAATTTCACACCTTAATAATGATACAGTAATTTTAACCTCACATTCACCGTTGATTGATTAGGTTATCTAAATATGAATAGTTTTAAAGTATTTTATTTCATTTGTAGGAAAAGAAGAAATGCTTAGGAAGAAAATGGACGAAATATTAGATGCCCGAAAAATAAAAAAAAAATCTAAGAAGGAAAATCCTGACAACACAAGCGCAGCGCAAAAAAGGATTGTAGTCGAGGAAAGAAATAAAGAGGTATGCAATAATGTTCATAAATATACGATAAAAATATCACGGAAAATATACATAAATATTTACATTTTTCACGCGACTTAAATGTTCAAATAATAATTCATATGATAAATAAATTTCATGAAATATCTGGAATTATAAATTTTTTCAATATTATATTTAATATTATATTTTTTCGAAGTATTACATTTAAAATTTATGCAATAAAAAATATTACTATAGTTTTATGTTTTAAGATGATTGTAGAAGACGCAAATTGGCCTTATGCAACTTAATATGCGAGTTAAAAAGTGAAAACATTTTTTGCCGTTCGTTAAGTATGGTCAATAATATATCAGATAATTGTTTTTCAGGAAAACGTTTCTTACTTTTCCGTCTACCGAGTAAGACATTTTTAATACATTCTGTTAATGGGAATTACTTAAAACTAATTTAAAAAATTATAAATAGAACAGCAAATTAATAATATAGGTTATTTGTCAGTTTTCAAGTTTTGTAACCTGTGATTTCAATTATAAATTCTGAATTTATTTTGAACAATTTTCTATAATTTCCATCAATTTCAGCCTTTATCTAAAATCAATTATCTGATAACCAGTACAGTATTAGAAATATTTTCGTTAAAAAAATTATCTGATAAATGATGCATAATTATCAAAGATTAGTGCAAAAGTTTCTCAACTGTTAGCATTCATACTTCTTTCAAGGTTGAAGTTAAATTGCGTTTTTATTTTTCCAAAATATAAATTTCCTAAAACAATATATTTTTTATAAATAATTTTTGTGTTTCATCGAAAACAAATTCTGTCCTTTTAAGTTATTCAAACAAAAACATACAATGAAGAAAAAATTAGTTATTTTAATTAAAGCTTAGTTGATCAGTAGTAACAGATATTTAAAAGTGTTTACAGCTACCTTCAATTAAACTTACTACATTAAACTTACTTGATGAGAGTGAACTAAACTTTAGTCGGTTTAACTAAATTTAGTTCTTAAATTTAAAAAGTATTATAATCATAATAATATTAGTGTCTTTATTGGCCTTTTGTATGTTATCGCCATTAGGCAGCGTTGCCTTAGCTTAGTACCATGCTTTATTTAAAGTAATTATATTTTTTGTTCAGTGTACATACCAGCGTAGTATATATAAACATCTCTATATGTACATTTATTAATAAAACATTTTAAAAGCAGGATAAAAGAAAAGAGAAAATGCAGATTGCCAAAAACAGGCGTCATGATGAAATTGTAAGATATATATATATATATGTATTAATTTCTTCCTCTTTGTGGCAATGATACCTTTTTATTTAATTAATATTAATATAGGTAACCGAAAGAAGTAAGATTAGAAAACTGAGACAATTAATGTGTGCTGATGACAGCCCTTTGTCAGACACTGATAACGACATCGATGCTAAGGTATAAATATTAATGACAATAACTAAATTTATCTTGGATCCTGCGTAGCATACATACACTAAACCTGCGATTTAAATTATAATTTCTGAATTTATTTTGAACAATTTTCTATCATTTCCACCAATTTCAGCCTTTATCTAACATCAATTATTTGGTAACTAATGCAGTATTAGATATTTTTTCGTAAAAAAAACTTATCTGATAAATGATGCATAATTATCAAAGATTAGTGCAAAAGTTTCTCAATTTTTAGCCTTCATATTTCTTTAGAGGTTCAAGTGAAATTGAGTTTTTATTTTTCCAAAATATAAATTCCCTAAAACAATATATTTTTTATATAAAATTTTTTGCGTTTTATCGAAAACCAATTCTGTCCTTTTTAAGTTATTCAAACGAAAACATACAATTAAACAAAATTAGTTATTTTAATTAAAGCTTAGTTGCCCAGTAGTAACCAAATATTTAAAAGTTTCTATAGCTACCTTCAATTAAACTTACTAAATGTGAGTTGGATGAACTACGTCTATGTTGTGTGAACTAAATTTTAGTCAGTTTAACTAAATTTAGCACTTGAATTTACTAAGTATTATAATAATAATAATATTAATGTCTGTATTGGCCTTTTGTATTTTGTCGCCATAAGGCAATGTTGCCTTAGCTTAGTACTTTGCTTTACTTAACCCATTAAGTCCCAAACGAACGAATTATTTTTGTGCTTTTCGTCTGTGAATTCTGATAGATTATCAACGTTGAAAAAATCTGGTTATAATATTCCTGACGTAGAATTTCTCGTACTTTTCGATTCTGGCCTCAAGATTAACAAAAAATGTGATCTAAAAAAGATACATTCGATTATTTAACAAAAAATCGTATTTTTTCACACAAATTTTATTTCTGATCAACAATTTCGCGTTAAAATCGGATGAGGAGATCATTACAAAGTGAAAAATTTTGCGTCCGTAGAACATAAACTTCAAAACGTGTGGGTATAAAAATTAAAATTTAAAATGTCGATACTCAATATGGCGGCTTGAAGTCGAAAATTTGATCCTATTTTGTAGTTTTTCACGAATAATGAATTAAATTGGCAAGTTTCTTGAGTTTATTAAAGTTTTTTTTTGGAGTGTTATCACAAATCTGTTGTCGAATTGTCCAAAATTAAAGATGGCGGAACACACACGGCGAACAAAATTTTTAAAACAGTTTCGGTTTTCTCGTAAATTTGTACACAAGGATATTTGGAGTCGGTGATCACTAATGTGCCATGAAGTATTCGAAATTCAAAATGGCGGATTATGGAATCCGCGAATGGCGGCCGAGTATTTTCAAAATGTCTGAATTTTTATAAAAATTTGTATACAGTGATTTTTGGTGTTGCTGACCATAAATCTAACGTTAAATGAATGCGTTAAAAAGTAAACAAATAGGTTACAATTTTTGACTCCAAGCCGCTATATTGGGTGTCGCCTTTTTGAATTTTAATTATTATGCCCGTACGTTTTGCAGTTTATTGTCCGCGGACGCAAAATTTTTATTTTTTTATGATCTCCTCATCCGATTTTGACGCGAAATTGTTGATAAGAAATAAAATTTGTGTGAAAAATATGAAACAAAGCTGAAAAATACGAAACCAATTCGTGCGTTTGGGACTTAATGGGTTAAATTAATCATATTTTTTGTTCAGTGTACATACGAGCGTAGTATATACAAACATCTCTATATGCACATTTATTAATAACAAATTTTAAAAGCAGGAGAAAAGAAAAGAGAAAATGCAGATTGCCAAAAACAAGCCTCATGACGAAATTGTAAGATATATATATACGTAATGTATTTTTTTATATATATTAATTTCTTTCTCTTTATGTCAATGATACCTTTTTATTTCATCAATATTAATATAGGTAACCGAAAGAAGTAATTGTAGAAAACAGAGACAATTAATGTGTGCCGATGACAGCCCTTTGCCAGACACTGATAGCGACATCGATGATAAGGTATAAAAATTAATGACAACAATTAAACTTATCTTGGCTCCTGTGTTGCATACATTTATACAAATTTATTTATGTAACCATTTTTAATGATTAAATGAAAGTTTCTTGAATTTATCTAAATTTGTCCTTAACGATGTCAACAATATTGTCAATGTTTTTACGACAGCTACCTGACGAAGTAGAGAAAAGAGGAGCCAGACGTAGCCGACGTATCGTGGATAGCGACAGTGATGTCGACGATTCGGTTAAAAAATATTACTCTTTAATATATTCGTATTTATTTATTCATTTACTTATTTATTTATTTATTTATTTACTTATTTACTTATTTACTTATTTATTTATTTGTTTATTTATTTACTTATTTACTTATTTATTTATTTATTTATAGAGAAGTTTTTTTATAAAAAGGAAGTTTATTACATAATTTTTAATATATAAATATTATACGCTTAGAAATTGACGAATAGACAACAAGAACAGAATCCTGCAGAGAGACTGGAAAATGAAAATGCCATCGAAGAATTATTATTTAGCGACGATGGTAGTGATAAGGCACATACCGGATATATGAAGTACCCACGATTTATAATAATTAATGAGTAATTCCTATTCAATTAAGTAGAAAATTTAATTGTTTATACATTTCATATATACGATATATTAATTGCACATATATTATACACAATTTAATTGAAACAGTTTTCTATTTACTTACTCTAGCAAACTAAAATCGATTCCGTTTGAATGAAAATTCAATATCAATCAATAATTGTTTTCGCCTTTCGATTTAATAGATCAAGAAATTCAAAGTGATTAATTGTTTATTTAAAATGATCACCTCTGACAATAGTTTATCAACACTTTTTTATTCAAAGTGATAGGATGCATTCGGTATTTCGATATATTATTTTTATATTCATTTAGATTGGAGCATGTATTTGAAATTAAACATTTTGAATAATTCCTTGTATTAAAATGATTGCACCCATGCAATAATTTTATTTAATTTCTTAAAATGGATTAATCAGAATCAATTTTCCATTTGTAAATACACTCTTCAATATAAGATTTAAAAATAATTAAAAAAAAAAAGAATGAAAAGAAATACTAGTAAGTTCAATCACAGGTACAATAATTTACATATATAAGCTCAAATCGTACAACATTACCAGCACCTTTTTGTGGAACGTCTAAGAACCTAGTTCCAGAAAAAGTTTCAAAGAAAACCGTACATGCATATTCTTTAAGATCCAAAATAGATGCTATATTAGCACAATTACGTGCCACCCAGGATCAACTAGGGATAATTAGAAACGTAGGCATAAATTGTTTAATTTTATTTTAATCTACATGTAATGTCTAAGACAAAAATTACCATTTTTATATAAACTACATCGGAATAATGTAAATACTTGAAAAATTTGTACTCGCATATAATTAACAGTAATTATTTATTATAAAAGGAATTGGACATATTCGTGAGAGATACTGATGCAAACGAAGGGACTCTCAATGATGACGTTATTTTGGAGAATGAAAATTCTCGAGCATTATTTTCATCAGCCAACGATGATGTAAGGAATGATCGACTAAATCCATAGTCTATCCCTAATTTCCGTCGTAAATTCAATTTTAAGAGTAGAAACTACACTTTCAATCATCGAAGGTGTATATTGAATAAATAAATTGACGCATTTTTACGCTGAATACAAATCTGATGACATTTTTTAAAAATTCAAAATGGCAGAGGAAATATGGCAAAAAAAAAATTGAAAATTATTGCAAAGTTCACGAAAATCACTACTGGCAGGTTTTCTGGGGTGCTACCCGCACGGAAAATAAATATATGCGACATATATGCACATATATTTTGGCCAAAAATGACATATGTGACATATCGTCGCTTAAGGAGCAACATCGCTTATCTCATTTTTTGGCCAAAATGAGTTATATGTGTCATTATATAAAAAATTTTACGCTGAATCGAATGGTCACTTCAGATTTTTCATTTGACCAACAGACAACGTAAAAGTTTAAAAAATGTCAACGTTGCGTATCTCAATCTTAAAGGTAAATGTGGCAACATCGCTTATCTCATGGCATTTACCATAAGCCGATTTTGTCCATGCTGGCGTACAGAAACGTTTACAAATTCTCATAAACATCGGTGGAAATTAAAACAGAAGTTGAAATAAATTTTTGATTAATGCGGAAAGTAGTTTTTTGGCCCCCCTGAAAAATTGCGAAAAATGAGATAAGCGATATTGCTTCTTAAGCGACGATATATGTTAAATATACGAATGCACATATATTTGTAAAATTATATCTGGCATATATTTAATTTATATATTGCATATATTTTGGCCAAAAATATATACAATATGTGACATATATGCTACATATAATCTCGTATATATTTTTTCATGCGGGTATGAAACTGATGTCTGTATTTAAACATTAAAACTAGCGGATCCAATATGGCGAACAAAAATGTGAAAATTTTCTAAAAAAATTCACCAATTTCGAATATCCACATGAAACGTCCAGAAATCAAATTGAACAATGCATCTATGTAATTATTAATACACCTTCTAAGATTTCTAAGATTCTGAGATTTTATGTATTATTTATTCTTATTTTTTCTCTTTTCTTTTACCGCGAGTCTTATGTTAATAATTGTAAACTGTATTTTTGTGGTATTATTTTAAGGTCAGTTTGAAAAGCAGCATTGCGAAGCTGTGACTTGCACTTTGACTATTTTGAATGTTAATAAAGACGCTATTATTCTTATTCTTATTATTTTTTTTTTTTTTTGACGGAGGGGGGAAATGCATTAGGCACCATAGAGGGTTGAATATGTTGTGTACCCCCCCGTGTGTCGGGCTCCCTCACCTTTGATGTTAACGGCAAGGTTTACCGACTAAAACCCTAACCTCCCTTGGCCCTCCAGAATCCACGTGTGCAGTCTGCAGCAGAAAAGTGGCTCCGATATCCATCTCCTCCGCTGCAGACTGCACCGGGCCATTTCGTTTGCAACTGTAACCACTCCCTCTACCATTGGGTAAGTGGTTACAGGATCTCGTGTGACCTCAGTAGACGGAGAGATCCCAGCAGCACTGCTTTCTGCATTCGGCCTGCGATGGAACTTGCATGTTCTCGACAGGCCGGAATGCTTTTGATGTTTTGGAGGAAAGTTGGTCTCATTCCTCCCAGCACTCCAATTATCAGCACGACGAGCTTGATTTTGAACCCTCGATACAGCTTGCGAATCTCGAACAGGAGTTCCTGATATGTAATCCGTTTTTCGTCCTCTTTGCTGACTATATTTGTTTCTGCTGGTGCAGAAAACTCGATGACGAAGATGGATTTGTCATCGAAGTCAACAAGGACGATGTCAGGCTTATTAGCTGATATTTGCCTGCTCGTCGGGAATGAGTAATTCCAGTATATTCGGCACGACTCATTCCCGACAACGGATTCAATATCAGTGGGGACGTACGGCAAAACTGGGGTTGCATCAATACCATAAGTGCTGCGAAGATGGTAGTATAGCACTCGAAGAGCCGCATTGTGACGTTCGATGTATGCTGAAACTGCATACATTGGGCATGCTGCCAAAAGATGCATGAGTGTCTCAGCATGACATCTACACAATCTACAAAGCGTACTCTGTACCGCCTGGTGTAAGATGTTCTGGCGATACGCTAAGGTATTGATGACCCCATCCTGGCACGCGAAGATAACCCTCGGTCTCGGATTTCAAGCCGGCTGATCTTAAGAAGGAGAAGGTCATCTCTGCCGACAAGCCAAGTTGTTGGACATTTCGAAAGAATTGTCCATGCAACGGCTTGTCGATATGCCTTCCCTCCAACATACGGAGTTGTTCCTTCCGTATGTTAGCCCTGAGACGCACTGGGCACAGATTGATGACTGATTCAGCCTCCTGTGCACCACTACGTCCCACGTTGAAAACCAGACCGAGGTTTCGCGCCGCTCGTTCCGCCGCGTTGTACAAAAACGCCCCCTTCCCCTGAATTTCATGCTGATGTACTAGCATCATCAGGGGATCCTCCGTTCGATTAATCACGTCGCAAGCTGTTTCGAGGACCAATCGGTCATGCATACACTCCAGGCTTAAAAGGCCACGACCTCCCATATTTCGGGGCAAATACAGTCGTTCCACGGAAGATCTTGGATGCAAACTGCGTTGCATACAAATCATCTTCCGTGTGCTTCGGTCAAGATCCCTTAGCTCGTCAACGTTCCACTTCAGTGCTCCAAAAGAATAGAGCACAGGTGATACGGCCAACATATTCGTGGCTGCCACCTTATTTCTCCCGGTCAATTCTGATGACCAGATCTGACGGAGAATGCGCCGGTATTTCTTAATGATGGTGGTTTTAGCAGCCTGCACATCCTGGACATGCCTTTGAGGTACGCCCAGGTATGTGTAGGCTTCTTCGGCGCTAAGGTGGCGGATGACATTTCCGTTGACGAGCTCCATATCGTTGTTATGGGAGCCTGACCTTCCTCTGTGCAAATGAATGACTGCACACTTGTCCAATCCGAATGCCATACCGATATCTCTCGAGTATGTGAGGGCGATGTTCAGAGATCGATGTAATTGATCTTCGCCTGATGCGTATAATTTAAGATCATCCATATAGAAAAGATGGGTGATCTTATGTACACGTTCACCAGGCGTTCCACACATGTACCCTTGAGATTTCCGGAGAGCAACGGATAGAGGCAATAGTGAGATGCAGAAGAGCAGAGGACTCAGAGAATCTCCCTGATAGACACCTCTTTGGAATTGAACCAGTCTAGACATGGTTCGACGCTTGCCCGATGTCATGACAAAGCGTGTTTTTCAAAGAGGCATCAGGTCTTCTATAATTCTCACTATGTTTGGGTGGACATGAAGGCGTTTGAGCAACAAGCTTAAAAGCTCGTGCGATGTTGAGTCATACGCCTTCATGTAATCCAGCCAGGCTATCGACAGGTTACGCTTGTACTGGACTGCGTCCTGACAAACACACCTGTCGATAAGCAAGTTGTCCTTGCAGTCGGATACACCCATTTTGCAGCCTCGTTGTTCTACTATCCGTTGCCACACCGGTTTCACGGATTTCTCAATACGTTCGTTCAAGATGTTAGTGAACAATTTGTATAGCGTATTGAGACACGTGATCGGTCTATGGTTTCTCGGATCGGACAAGTCTCCCGATTTTGGGATCAGTGTCGTTCGGCCCTCCACCAGCCAGTGCGGAATGGGTTGGTCTCCATTTATATAAGAGGTGAATATTCGGGCTAGGTGTTGATGGACAGAAGTGAACTTCTTCCACCAATAGTTGTTAATTCCATCCCAGCCCGGCGAGGAGAAATTCCTCGCTCCTGTGATGGCATTTTTCACCTCTAATGCACTGACGGGTGGGCAATCTTCACTTTCTTGTATGACTTCGTCGCACAACTCGGTGAAGATTTCAATACCTGGAGTGTCTGCATTAAGCCTAGATGTTTTCTCGTAGATGCTCCCCCAGAATTCCTCAACTGCGGTTATCGACGGAAACTCGCTTGAGGCTGCGATACGATGTTTGAAGAGGTTGGAAGGATTCGTCCAAAATATTGCATTTTGTCGAATTCCATCCTCCCGTCTTTGCAGCCTCTTTTTGGCATCCGCCAAAACCCGAATTTTATCAGCTAAACGTTGCTTGATGTTGAGCAACTTCAGCTTGTTCAGTGTGTGATAGTACGTCCGCAGTTGTTGTGCGAACTTCTTGACTTTTGCCGTAAATGAACGGCCAGATGTTAAATAGTCGATCACACACTGAACTCGGGAAGCGAGCTTCCGTGTCAGTCGAATCTTGCCGTTCAATTGAGACATGCGTTTTGTAATTTGCCGACTCCCCGATATCTGTGTCAGATTTCGCGGAGTCACCAGATCACTTGCAGCCTCGTAAACGGCACAATTGACTTGTCGCAGGTCGCAGTCATTTGGAAGAGCATCCAGGAGTAGGCTATTTGCTCTGTCTAATTCTCGTTGTTTAGGCAAAATTTTTGTTGTCAAATTTTGCCTAAACACGAGTGTCGTGCTTTCGTAATGTGGAGCATCTCTCCGAGCACCGCGTACGGGCTCAGTGGTTATTGCCCGCACATCCGGTACCGGTTGACAGCTGGGAACAACGAAACCCGTCCGCCTCAGAGAGGCCACATAATCTCTCAGTTGTTGTTGAGAAAAGCGATCTGCCAGTTCGGGATGCATTACTGCAAACCGACTGTACATTCGCGCCATGTATCCTCTCTGTTGCGGACAGCTCTCCTCGGAGCAGCGCATTAGATCTTGCCTGAGATCCTCCGTCCACTGAAATGGGTTGACACCCGTTTAAGAATATTGTTTTACACGATTTTAAGTTTTTTAAGTTTTTTAAGTTTTTTAAGAATATTGAATTACACGATTCGGCGACTTCGAAATTTTCATTTTTTCAAACGTTAGTACGTCTAAGATCTGAAAAAAGTCAAAAATATCTGCGAAAAATGATCGCAGCGCCCTCTATGACCAGTGATCTGAATTCATCTCGAAAATACCTTTCAAATGAGCCCCCACTCAAACCATGTTGCCATTTAAGATTTTTGGCCCCCCTCGTGCCCCCCGCCCCCCTTGAGGTTGGGGGGCCGAAACCCCCCCTCAAAAGATAGCTTGTTTGAAAAATCGAATCACGTGTTTCGGCGATTTTTGAAATTTTTATTCTTTCGAAAGTTATTCAACCGTCCCGGGACTTTTCGTACACCCTGTATACAGGGTAGCCGATTTATCTGAAGACATCGAAATATCTCGAGAACGATGCACAGAATCAAAAAAGTTGTCGGATGAAAGTTGTTCGACACGAAGGGGGGCATCCAGTGATAATTAAATTTACCCCCTCCCCCATCCCCTGGGGGTGGAGTGGGGGCAAAAACAATAAAACTTAAATAGGAACCCCCAATTTTTATTGCAGATTTGGATTCTCCGGAAAAAAGTACACCAATTTGACCTAGGAGCTATTGCATTTTGGTTCACAGGTGGCGCTGTAATCGATAAAAATCCAAATTTATCTGAAGACATTGAAATACCTCGAGAACTATGCACAGAATCAAAAAAGTTGTCAGATGAAAGTTTTTCGACAAGAAGGGGGGCATCCAGGGGGCAAATAGGGACAATTTGATCCCTTTATGAAAATTTAATATTAAAAATTCTAATATTAGAATTTTTAATATTAGAATTTAGTAATATCAATTGCGAAAATTGTTATTCTGAATATGAAATTTTAATAATGTCCATTCGAAAAATTAAGATTATGAATAATTTATATTCTTCATATTAAAAATCAAAACTGATTACATAAAAATTGTGCATACAATATGGAAGCAATTTTATAAATAAGTTTTCTACCTTCAATAAAATTACATTTTAGGTTTTAAATTTATTATTTAATAAACAAAAAGAGGACATCACGCAATCCATTAAAAAACGCGTCATGTCCCTTCACTCAGCTCATTCATTCTCTCTCTGTATGTTTTTTCCGAAATGAGAATAAATAAGCTGAGCATTGACGGTCAAACCAGCTTCTATTAAACAAAACGAAACTCTTACTTCATTTGGGGATTTCGTCGCCATCTACCGGACCCCGAGAGAACTCACGTGGTTTCATACATGTACATCGCTTGCATTTCGGCCATCACCGGCGCCGGTTCTGTTACATAACGCTAGAGGGCGACATAACTCGAAAATAAAGTAGCATATCATTTTATACATAAGTTGAGTCACACGTAACCAGTTCACCTACATTTTTCTCTACTTTCCTGAAGGGAAGTAAATGGATATCGCGACTTTCTAATCCCCATATTAAAATTTAGTATTCACGGTCTCTCAGTGTAAGACTGTTTTTGAAGTCCATTGTATTGGTAGTAATTCGGTCGGAGGTCACTTTGCCTTTAGAATAACAACTTTCCGTTTACGTGACTATTTTTGGTCTACCCTTCATTGCTTAAATCGAATTGCAAGTTAAAAATGAATCATGCTACAGTTCCCGAAAAAATCGAAATGATTCTTATTTATGGTGAATGTAAGAGGAATATTGACGATGCTGTTGCGTTGTATGCTGAGCGTTTTCCAGATAATGCTCGCTCGCGTTCTTTTTTTTACAAAGTTGTGAATGCCTTTCACTCTGATGGTAGCGTACAAATGAAAAAAGGAAGCGAAGATTAACAGTTACAGGAGAAGCTAACGAAGTAGCTGTACTAGCAGCTATTCACCAAAATCCACATGTAAGCACACGACAATTACATCGCGATTCCGGCATTTCCAGAGACAGTATTCAAAGAATATTGCATCGTCATAAGTTTCACCCATATCACATTTCACTGCACCAGGAACTAGATGGCGATGATTTTCATAACCGCGTGATGTGTTGTGAATGGGCATTTAAAAAAATGCAAACGAACCACAATTTCTTTGCTAATGTATTATTACTTCGACCCAGACCTTAAGTCTGGACGAAGTATTGAATTTGGTCACCTCGGGCAAAAAAATTACCCTATAGTTTTTCATCAAATGTCCACGTTTCAGACCCTAAGGAAGCCAAAAAACGAAAAAAAAAATTTGTGTCCGTGATCTTGTACGTACGTACGTCCGTACGTCCGTACGTCCGTACGCACGTCCCGTTTTTATGTCTCGCGATAACTCGCGAACGGATAACCGTATTGATATAAATTTTTTTTTAAAATACGCGTCTTGGCATAACTTAGATCTGATTAGATTTTGGGGCAGATCCACCCGTCCGTTACTAAAAAAAATTAGCCCCAATTAAGTTTCTTTGTAGTTGTTTGCATTTATTTTGAAAAATACAAATTTTATTAAAAAATGTTTCAAACAAAAAAGGTAGAGCATGAAATTCTCTACAAAAAAGGTTGTATGCATTTTCTTCCTAAAGTCAACGATAATGCCATAAAAACTGGTATAAAATGTTTATGACTATTATCTGAAAAAGTATTGAATTTGGTCATCGCGGCAAAAAAATTACCCTATTGTTTTTCATCAAATTTCGACGTTTCGACCCCCTACCCCCCAGGGGTAGTCTTTGCCAGCCCCTCGGGCGCGGTGACCACCTACGGGCGCATAAGTCCTTTTACGCCCTTGATACGAAAATAACTATTTCGATATATCTAAAAGATGTCTTATAGATATCTATAAGATATCCGTCATAGATCTTTTCGACACTTTCAAGATATCTTTGACGAATTATATGTATATATATTGTATATATAATATCATAATAATACAGACAGTAATTAGTAAAACACAGTAAACATGTAATATGCATCGAATAGTCTATTAGAATACAAGTGCATGAAGTAAGTGTTTTGCAACGTTTATTTATCAATACTTCGGCTGGCCTGTTGTCGGGGTCGAAGTTTTGAAAATGCTCATTTTCAATTTTCATAAATATAAGAAACACTATATTGTTGTAACATATCTATCGAAGCCACTTGGACCTAAATATGATTGGACCCCCAAATATGAATATAATTTTATAATATAATTGAAAGCTGTTAGTAAACAAACTAGTCTTAAGGAATAGCCGACTCTCCACTGGGTAGAAGTTTCTGAGCGAGCGAAGCGAGCGAGGCACCACGCCAACGCTAGTTTTCAGATGAATCTACATTCACGAACCATGGTGGCGTCAATAGGCATAATATGCATTATTGGAGCGTAGAAAATCCCCATTGGTTACGACAAGTTAATCATCAACGTCCTTGGTCGGTGAACGTTTGGTGTGGAATCATAGGAAATAAACTCATTGGTCCTTATTTCATTGAAGGTAATTTGAATGGAACAAAATATCGAGATTTCCTAGAACAAGAAGTTCCATTACTACTTGAGGATGTTGCTATGGACGTCCGACGGACAATGTGGTTTCAGCATGATGGTTGCCCAGCACATTTTTCAAGAGTAGCAAGGGAAATACTAGACCGTGATTACAATGGTAGGTGGATTGGTAGAGGTGGCCCCATTAATTGGCCTGCGAGGTCACCTGATCTAACATCTCTGGATTTCTTCCTATGGGGTTACCTAAAAGGTAAGGTTTATCAACAAGTACCAACGACTCGTGAAAACATGGTGGAACGCATAAGAACTGCTTGCGCAGAAATTTCTGCAGATATGATTCTATCATGTATAAAGTCATTTGAAGAAAGAATAAATAAATGCATTGAAGTGGAAGGTCAACATTTCGAACACTTACTCAAGTAAGTGAACAGTGAGACAGTGAGAGGCAAGGGGACTCACGTAAAACAAGCACCCCAAAGGGAACAGAAAAATACTACGTCCACGTCGTTGTTCCTGGGTAACACTAAATGTATTTTTTCCCGGCTTTGTTAGAATGACCGTATTCCATATCCGCTAGGCGGGCGAAAATTGTCAATATTGGAGAATCCAAATCTGCAATAAAAACTGGGGGTTCCTATTTAAGTTTTATTGTTTTTGCCCCCACTCCACCCCCAGGGGATGGGGGAGGGGGTAAATTTCATTATTACTGGATGCCCCCCTTCGTGTCGAACAACTTTCATCCGACAACTTTTTTGATTCTGTGCATAGTTCTCGAGGTATTTCAATGTCTTCGGATAAATTTGGATTTTTATCGATTACAGCGCCACCTGTGAACCAAAATGCAATAGCTCCTAGGTCAAATTCGTGTACTTTTTTCCGGAGAATCCAAATCTGCAATAAAAACTGGGGGTTCCTATTTAAGTTTTATTGTTTTTGCCCCCACTCCACCCCAGGGGATGGGGGAGGGGGTAAATTTAATTATCACTGGATGCCCCCCTTCGTGTCGAACAACTTTCATCCGACAACTTTTTTGATTCTGTGCATAGTTCTCGAGATATTTCGATGTCTTCAGATAAATCGGCCACCCTGTATAATATAATATGTAGATAATTTCCTGTACATCATACGTCTGCAATGACGTCTTCATGACGTCTTGTCGATGTCAAAAACGGCGTCATTTTTTTAACTGGGTCGTGTTTCGGGGGCGATAAATTTTTTCTCAATCTTCTGTACACGGCATTCTTCTGATTCAACCATGTAACGTTAATGAATTATAATTAAAATGTTGATTATTAATATTATTTACAGAATATTGAATTGGTCCCAGATTCAGATATTTACATTAAAAAATCTGTATTAACCTGCATACGAAACTCCGCAAGAAAACAAACCGATATGGCCAGGGATCTTTTATTAGCGGTTTTTAGAGATGACGCCCTCCTGCAGTGCTCCCTGGCAGGTAATGCTGCGAATGGAAAAGGAAAAACTACAACTACTAGACCAGGGTTGCACAAAGGTGCAAGAATAGCGATATTATGTAAATATTCAAATATTTCTTGTTCTCGTATTAATTTAATCTTCTGACTATAAATCGATGTTATTTACCTTTTTCAATAGCTTACGTTAGGGCATTCGCAGTTAAAGAGAGCTGGAAACCTGTGGACGAACAAACGATTTTGGCCAGTCTTCGCACTAAATTGAACGAGTTGAAGGATACGAAGAAATTAAATTATAATTTTGTAAAATAGTAAAAATGATTTATCCTCTAATCTCCTATATTATTTAAGATTATTAAAAATAAATAATGTATTGCATTTTCTTAATAAAAAAAAATAAAATATTTACTTAATATCTAATGATATATCAAAAAATGTATGATTTCTCTTAATGAGGTTGATTCCTAATATCTGTGGCGGTATAGTAAAAGGGCATAAGTGATTTATTCAAGAGTAGTCTGTTATATATTTTTTATATATAATTGTTTTTAATTATATACTTTATATACAAGTTATATATAAATACTACAGATTGTCATATATGTTGCATATGGGTCATTCCGTGTGAAAATTTACAATCCATATTATTTTTTAATGGAATATTTTTTTCTTGCTTTTGACAAAAAAATAAAATATACGTTTTTTTTTATTTGGATATGATATTCAATATTTTAGAGACTTGAATTTTCAAAGTGTTTAAGAAAAGAAAAAAGCACTTTAAACTTTATGTCGAAACTGAAAAAAATAGTTATTGTTTTTTAATCCTTAAGTTTGACAACTTTTATAAACCAATTAGATTATATCAGATTCGATATGTTCTTTTGTTACTATTTTGCACTAAAAATACGTATTCAGGTCCGTAGAAGATCCTGTAAAAATTTCAGAATGGACCGTTCATAACTTAAATAAATAATAATTAACATAGCTTAAATCTGCAAAATACTTCAAATTAATATATTTCGAAATTGATAATTTCCGAAAATCGAATAGAAAATATACTTACCTTGTAAATACTTCATATTTTCCTTATATGTAATATATATATATATATTTTTTATATATGAATTATATATAAATCGATCTGATTTTTTATTCTCTTTATTATATATAATTTATATATTCCATATATATGCCCAATATTTTCATGTTTTAACACTTTTTGTCCTATTACTTTAAATCAACGTATATTATAAAAATGGTAATTGTTGAAAATCGAATGGAAGAGAAGATTTTTTTGGCAGATTTACTAAATTATATGTGCTTAAATCTGCAAAATACTTCAAATTAATATATTTCAAAATTGATAATTTCCGAAAATCGAATAGAAAATATACTTACCTTGAAAATACTTCATATTTTCCTTATATATAATATTATATATATGAATTATATATAAATTGATCTGATTTTTTATTCTCTCTATTATATATAATTTATATATTCCATATATATGCCCAAATCTGTATATATTCTATATACAAATAAAAATATATAATTCATATATATTTTATATATAATCTATATGGAATATTTCTACTTGGGTCCACGGGTAATCCGTATTGTTGACATGTTTTTCCCATCTTGTTATGTACGTTTCGCATTTGATCTTATCTTCCGCTGAATGATTAATGTCCCTCTTTTTTTCTAAGAATTATTGTTAGCAGAATATAATTTATACACTTTTTTATCTCAGACTGACAAAGACGATGTATCATGCTCACCTGAGCATTTTGCACATGCTTTATTACTTGGACCCAGACTAAGTCTGGACGAAGTATTGAATTTGGTCACTTCGGGCATAAAAATTACCCTATAGTTTTTCATCTAATAACGACGTTTCAGACCCTAAGGAACCCAAATCAACAATAAAAACATTTGTGTGCGTTATCTTGTACGTACGTACGTCTGTACGTCCGTACGTCCGTACGTCCCGTTTTTTTGTCTCGCGATAACTCGCGAACTGATAAGCGTATTGACATAATTTTTTTTTAAATACGCGTTTTGGCATAACTTAGATCTTATTAGATTTTGACGCAGATCCATCCGTCCATTACTAAAAAAAATGAGCCTCAATTAAGTTTCTTCGTAGTTTTTTGCATTTATTTTGGAAAATACAAATTTTATTTAAAAATGTTTCAAACAAAAAAGATAGAGCATGAAATACTCTATAAAAAAGATTCTATGCATTTTCTTCCTAAAGTCAAAGATAATGCCATAAAAACTGGTTTAAAATGCTTATGACTATTGTCTGAAAAAGTATTGAATTTAGGCACCTCGGCAAAAAAATTACCCTATAGTTTTCCATAAAATTTCGACGTTTCGACCCCCTACCCCCAGGAGTAGTCTTCGTCAGCTCCTCGGGCGCGGTGAACACCTGTGGGCGCATAAGTTCTTTTACGCCCTTGATGCGACAATAACTGTCAGAGATCTTTTCGACACTTTCAAGATATCTTTGACGAATTATATGTATATACAGGGTGTCCGAAAAGTATGGAAACACTCAAATATCTCGGAAAATCGACATCGAATCGAAAAAGTAAAAATACACGTATTCAATGGTTTCAAGAGAGCTATCCAGTGACACCTAACACAACCCCCCACCCCCACCCGCTGGGGGTGATAGAGGGGGTAACTTAAAAATTTTAAATGGGAACCCCCAATTTTTATTGCAGATTTTGCTTCCTCAGAAAAAGTTACGTAAATTTTGCCTACCATTATAATTGTTTTTGTTGACAGATGGCGCTGTAATCAACGAAATTAAAAAATTATTCTAAAAAGTTTTAAAAATCTCGCGAAAAACACAACGGATCAAAAAAGTAAAAACACACGTATTCAATGGTTTCAAGAGAGCTATCCAGTGACACCTAACACAACCCCCCACCCCCACCCGCTGGGGGTGATAGAGGGGGTAACTTCAAAATTTTAAATGGGAACCCCCAATTTTTATTGCAGATTTTGCTTCCTCAGAAAAAGTTACGTAAATTTTGCCTACCATTATAATTGTTTTTGTTGACAGATGGCGCTGTAATCAACGAAATTAAAAAATTATTCTAAAAAGTTTTAAAAATCTCGCGAAAAACACAACGGATCAAAAAAGTAAAAACACACGTATTTAATGGTTTCAAGAGAGCTATCCAGTGACACCTAACACGACCCCCCACCCCCACAGGCTGGGGGTGATGGAGGGGGAAACTTAAAAATTTTAAATGGGAACTCCCAAATTTTATTGCAGATTTCTCTTCTTCAGAAAAAGTTACGTAAATTTTACCTATTATAATTATTTTTGTTAACAGATGGAGCTGCAATCTGCGAAATTAAAAAATTACTAAAAAATATTTAACTTGACGTACATGGAATAGCATACCACGTTTTCAGAATTTTAAATAACGTCTTTTGCCTTTAAATATTTCTAGTTTACCGATTCTCACCGCGAGGAGGTAGACGATTTTGAGAATCTTCTGTTTTACTTTTTTTTTTATTTGATTTCTGTTTTTTACCTTTTTTTTATTCTTCACTATTAAATTTTTTTATGTTTTTTTTTAATGTATTTGCTTACCTTTTCTTCCAGATATTAAAATTCTTTATTCGCTCCCCCCTTGTAATTGTGCATACAAAGTTTTTGACAGAAAAATGAAGAATCGACATCCTTATTCTACGAGGAAGTGAATGTCGTGTATCCGAATAGCGTAAATGGTGACCAAATCCGCATATGGTGTTATGGCTTTCTTGCATGACTGTGATTTTGTATACTTGTGTGAAAGTACTGTAGGTATCGCTTGCGGAAACCCATTGCATACACTCGGTCGATTTTTTCAACTGCCAGTGTTACAGAGAAAGTAGTCAATAATCGAACATCGTCAGCGTCCAAATCAAAACAGCACGTCTTAGTATTAGTTAAGCTCTATTGTTTGAATGAGTCAAGGTCTCGGTTATTTTTCAGCTTTGTGAAAATTACACATGCGAGCGTCACTCTTGTCGAAAACTTGGTCAAATTCGTACCGCAAAAAATCGCAATTCTCTTCGTTCTCGCTATTTGATACTTAATGTAATGTTTCTCTAACATTTGAATTTCTTCTAATTTTTTATATTTCTTTTATTTCTTCATTCTTTGCTTCATATTTCTTCCATTTCGATACATTCTGTATTCTGCCTCCTGTTGTAATTTGGCATACTATGTCTTTGACACAAAAAGAAAGGATCGAAATCCTTATTCTGCGAGGATGCGGCGATAAAAAAAGAACATACGAACAAGTCGTCCGCCAATTTAATGATACCCATCCTGATCGTCTACCTATTTGCAAATCAACTGTTTGTAAGACTGTTTCTCGGTTTCAAGATACTGGCTCTGTCAATGATCGACCAAAATCAGGAAGACCAAAAACGTCCACGAACGAAGACAACAGTTTAGCGGTCTGTGCAAGTGTCGTTGAGGACGTCCATACTTCGGTAAGAAAGATTGCGCAAGCCACTGGTATCGGCAAATCGTCTGTCCATGAAATATTAAAAGCAAATAAGTTCCATCCATATAAAATAAAATATGTACAAGAACTTTCGGAAGATGACTTCGATCGGAGATTAGAATTTTGTGAGGAAATGATGAGACGTTGTGACGAAAATGAATTATTTCCTTTCTGGATATGCTTCTCTGATGAAGCTACGTTTCAGTTGAGTGGAGAAGTTAATAGGCACAACCTACGATATTGGTCGGACGAAAATCCTCATTGGATGAGAGATACTCACACACAACATCCACAGAAAATCAATGTTTGGGCTGGCATTTTGTGCAATCAAATTGTTGGGCCTTTCTTCGTTGAAGAGAATTTCACGGCTGAAAGGTACTGTAATTTGTTAAATAACCAGATTATACCGGCAATACGAAATATTGCTGGTATAGCGTTTGATAATGTCTGGTTTCAACAGGATGGAGCTCCTTGTCATTTTGGTTTGATTGTACGCAATCTATTAAATAATATTTTCCCCCGACGTTGGATTGGTAGGAGGGGTTCGATCGAGTGGCCACCGAGGTCACCTGATCTAACTCCTCTGGACTATTTTTACTGGGGTTTCTTGAAGAACAAGGTCTACGAAACGAAACCAAAAGACATTGATGAGTTGAAAGAAAAAATAATTCAAGGTTCTAATACAGTATCTCAAGAAATGCTGCAAAAAGTTTATGATAACTTCTATGCACGATTGGGATATTGTCAAGTTGCTGAAGGACTTCAATTCGAACATCTTATAAATTAGTGGGCATAGACATGTTAAAAATCCAGTAAAGAAAATAGAAGCGAAGGAAAATTTAAACTTTAAAATAGAAAAAAAATTAAAAAAATAAAAAAAAAACAAATAAAAGGTAAAAACAAAAAAAAAATATACAAAAATAAAAAAAAAAGATTCTCAAAATCGTCTACCTCCTCGCGGTAAGAATCGGTGAACTTTGAAATATTTAAAGGCAAAAGACGTCATTTAAAATTTTGGAAACGTGGTCCGCTATTCCAGGTACGTGGTTCGCTGATTGCAGCTCCATCTGTTAACAAAAATAATTATAATAGGTAAAATTTACGTAACTTTTTCTGAAGAAGAGAAATCTGCAATAAAATTTGGGAGTTCCCATTTAAAATTTTTAAGTTTCCCCCTCCATCACCCCCAGCCTGTGGGGGTGGGGGGTCGTGTTAGGTGTCACTGGATAGCTCTCTTGAAACCATTAAATACGTGTGTTTTTACTTTTTTGATCCGTTGTGTTTTTCGCGAGATTTTTAAAACTTTTTAGAATAATTTTTTAATTTCGTTGATTACAGCGCCATCTGTCAACAAAAACAATTATAATGGTAGGCAAAATTTACGTAACTTTTTCTGAGGAAGCAAAATCTGCAATAAAAATTGGGGGTTCCCATTTAAAATTTTTAAGTTACCCCCTCTATCACCCCCAGCGGGTGGGGGTGGGGGGTTGTGTTAGGTGTCACTGGATAGCTCTCTTGAAACCATTGAATACGTGTATTTTTACTTTTACGATTCGATGTCGATTTTCCGAGATATTTGAGTGTTTCCATACTTTTCGGACACCCTGTATATATATTGTATATATAAGATCATAATGATACAGACAGTAATTAGTAAAATACTGTAAATATGTAATATGCATCGAATAGTCTATTACAATACAAGTGCTTGAAGTAAGTTTGTTTTGCAACTTTTATTTATTAATACTTCGGCTGGCCTGTTGTCGCGGTCGAAGTTTTGAAAATGCCCATTTTCAATTTTCATACATATAAGAAACATTATATTGTTGTAACATATCTATCGAAGCCAATTGGTCCCCCAAATATCAATATAACTTTATAATATAATTGAAAGCTGTTAGTAAACAAACGAGTATTAAGGAATAGCCGACTCTCTGCTGGGTCGAAGTTTCTGAGCGAGCGAAGCGAGCGAGGCACCACGTCAATACTAGTTTCTATTGCAAATTTTTATTGATTGGTCATTTTCGTCAAATCTATACGCCTCGTGTCCATAACCATTACAATGATTACAACGTTTATCATTGTAAATATTGTACGCTGTACCGTTTTGAAACTCGATTTGTACGTTCTCATAATCTTATTGTATATGCTGATGATACTTGTGCTATAATAGCTTGCTTTTTATTCTTTTGTTTATAGATGTGAACAATTTTAAAGCTATTTTCAGGAAAATCATTTCTTAGTACTATATCCTTTTCAAGCTCTAATTTATTAAGTTTGCTTTTTATGCCTACAACTCTAATTTCAGGATTCTTTTTCGAAATACACTGTGCCATTAATTTATCAGCATTATTTGTTTTAAGATTGTTCACAATAACTTTAGAATCTTGTTTATTGTTGTATTTTAAAATTATCTTCTTATCCTTAATTTGTTTTATACTAATTATTTTAGCGCTGGGTAGGTCACTTATTTCCTTTTGAACATATCTCAAAATGTCTCCATTATAATTAGATTTTGGCTCTGTCACTTAAACTAGAGGAAATAAAACTCCAACACTTCCGTTTCCCAAAATATGTATATTGCGTACCAGCTTCCAGAGGCTACCGCATACGACTGACTCACATTTTTTTAACAACTCGTTACACGGAAAGAAAGAAACACGACCGAGTCCTGTCTACGCAGCACTGGTTACTGCGTGGTCGGTTCGCAAATACTTTTTATTTCAACTCGCTATAACTCGGTCAATTTTGAGAATTTTGAAACGAATAAAAAATGAAATTGTTCATTACAGTTTTCCAGATCTAGCGCAGAAAGAAAAAATTATACATCTTAATAAATCAAAAAGTTATTAATTTTTTAATGCAGAACTGCGAAATTTGTGTTTTTACAGATTCAGGCGCTTCGTTTATCGAGCGAATTTCAAGCATCCGAAAACTTTCAGCGAGAAAGTTGTTCATTAAGGTATGAACAAATTTTGTGGAAAGTTTCATCTCGATTGCATTAATAGTTTAAAAGTAATGAATGTTTAATGTTGGTCGTGGCCTTGCGCGCATGCCGTGGCACACATGACGCGGTGGCCGTCGGCCGCTACCTATTTTAAACATTCATTAATTTTAAAACTATTAATGAAATTGAGATGAAACTTTCCAGAAAATTTGTTCATACCTTAATGAACAACTTTCTCGCTGAAAGTTTTCGGATGCTTGAAATTCGCTCGATAAACGAAGCGCCTGAATCTATAAAAACACAAATTTCGCAGTTCTGCATTAAAAAATTAATAACTTTTTGATTTATTAAGATGTATAATTTTTTCTTTCTGCACTAGATCTGGAAAACTGTAATGAACAATTTTATTTTTTATTCGTTTCAAAATTCTCAAAATTGACTGAGTTGTAGCGAGTTGAAATAGAATGTATTTGCGAACCGGCCACGCAGTAACCAGTGCTGCGTAGACAGGACTCAGTCGTGTTTCTTCCTTTCCGTGTATCATTAACAACCACGAATATGTTACGTAGCCATCCTAATGTCACTCCCACGTGACTTATTTCAAAATTCACCAATGAATTTCGAAGTTTAAACATATATAGTTTCAAATTTTCCATTTTCCCAAATCAGTGGTTCGTGATATCTTTTTGAACTAAAACTCCCGCCTTAATTCTAACTCTTGGCACTCCCTGGCCTCGTCAGAGAAGAATGTCCAGCGCCCAGGGTTCAGTTCTCCACGAGAATTTCCCCCGCATCCTTTTCGGGACCGAAACCCCGCTTATCCTTCTTGACATAGCACTCCCAGGCCAGTCATGGATTTTTGTAGCGCCCAGGAATCGGTCCACATGCGGTCCACGACCCTTTATTCCAATATTCAAGCATATCTTCGAACATAACCAATATTTATTTCCCATCTACTTTTTATTCAGTCGCATTTCAGTAGCCCTTGTTGCGTCTGCAGCCGACTTCTACATGTACCTATTCGTAGTGCAATGGCGTACAAGAAACACATAACACACATGCATCGTAAAAATAGATTCCCAATCTCAACAGGCTCAATTATCACCTGTATACATTCTTGTTTTGTTGCTTTTTCTGAGACGATATTAGCAAAAGAATTACCGTTGGGAAATAGTATTTTTCGTATCAAGGGCGCAAAATGACATTTCGCGCCCGTGACACGAACGACATTTTTTGTCATAGTGCGCGCAAAATGCTCCAACCGTTTATATATTAATATATTTTGTATAGAGTGATGTTTGGGCGTGGGTTGGGTGATCAGGTGGGGAAAGGGGGGGTTAATTTAAATATATAAAATTTAAAATAATTATATTAAATTTTGTTGATTAAAAAGATTGTTGGAAATCATAAGAAAAATTAACATTTAAATCTTATGAAAAATTATACATTTAAAATTGTGTAGGTAAGAATGAAGAGTGGGGATACATGAAAATATTCTACGGGGGAAATAAAATTTTATTGAAATGATTCTAAACTTTCATGAATGCGTTTAAAACGTGAATTTATAAATTTTTTATTTTGCACCCTGGTGCGCGCAAAATGCGATTTTGCACTTCGTTTTCGGGGTGCAAAATGCCATTTTGCGCGCACTATGACAACAAATATTTTCTTTATTTTGCACGAATGATCTTAAAAATGTATTGTTCTCCCTTAGTTCATCATTATGCTTAGTTAATTCACTAGTTCTTTCTCTAAGATGTTTTAGTTCATTAAAATAATGATCACATTCGATGTAAGATTTATCCTCTATCGGGTTAATTTTATCCTTGATGTGTGCTTGATATACAGGGTCATCGAAAAGTATCGGACCCCCCTAATATCTTCAGTTAGAATGCACTTAGGAGAAAATGTCCAATAGCAAAGTTGTATGGTTTCAAGCGGGGAGTAAGATGATGACCTTGACTTTGACCTTGACCATGTCCTTCAAGGTCATTTCAAGGTCAATCTTATTTTTTTAAATAGAACCCCCTACATTTTATTGCATATTCTTATAGCTTATCTCGAGAGCTTTCCAAAACACTATAATAAAATATTTTTTTATTCAGTACTTTTTGAGTTATAAAGGTTTATAAATGTAGAATAGCTTGTAAAATATTATTTAGTTTTCAGTAATCATAACCTTAATACTTTTGTGCGCGGAATAATGAGACCAATTAATTGGTTTAAAGAAAATACATTACTCTTGCCTTAACTGGTCGGACTCGCACACCACTTAACAAATTGTTAACTTCAAACCATTATAACTCAAAAAGTACTTGTTAAAAAATATTTTATTATACTGTTTTGGAAAGCTCTCGAGATAAGCTATAAGAATATGCAATAAAATGTAGGGGGTTCTATTTAAAAAAATAAGATTGACCTTGAAATGACCTTGAAGGACATGGTCAAGGTCAAAGTCAAGGTCATCATCTTACTCCCCGCTTGAAACCATACAACTTTGCTATTGGACATTTTCTCCTAAGTGCATTCTAACTGAAGATATTAGGGGGGTCCGATACTTTTCGATGACCCTGTATATAACGGCAAACACTATCGCGCAATAAACACAAAACTGTTCTACATTCTTTTCTAGGATGACATTTATAATTAACTGCGGGAGGTATATCCCGTGCGTCCGTACTATACCACGCCATTAGTTATAATATACATTATAGTTGCCTTATAATATACATTATACAGCAGTGTTGCGCATGCTTGGGAACCTTTATGAACACTTTCAAGGTACCATAGCAGGTGTGATTGGGAGAAAAGAATTCTATAATAGGAGATTTAGCGATAAAAATGATATTGATATCTTGCAACTTTACTGACCGATTCAGATCGGACTTGGTTCAAATGAAAGTTAAAATATAATATAGATTTAACGTAGATGCATTTAAAAATGAAAATAAAATAATTAACGGCTTAAACATACCAATTGCATTAGATGTTAAAATGCCATAGTTTGGAAATTTCTAAACGTTTCAAATACCTTCCGTCGTAATCGCTCGGATTCTCAAACGTTTAGGCCTTGTCAAAACATTTATGATCTCAACCAGTAATGAAATTTACAACGAAAAAAGGTAATAGAAAGAAAGAAAGAAAAGATAAAAAATTATATTTAATAACTATAAAGTTAATACAATTTTTTTTTGCATGTTTATATATATTATTGGCATTTCTATATATATAATTTTTTGCATGTCTATATAATTTCTTGTGTTTTGTGTTTTCATATAATATTTTGTTATATTTGCCTTTTTCTTTATTTAGATTTATTATAATTGCATGCTAACAAATCATATTCACATTCCAGTCTATTCCAAGTAACTGTAAAATCGAAATTGTATTAACTTTATAGTTATTGAATATAATTTTTTATCTTTTATTTCTTTCTTTCTATTTCCTTTTTTCGTTGTAAATTACATTACTGGTTTCGACAAGGCCTAAATGTTTGAAAATCCGAGCGATTACGATGGAAGGTGTTTGAAACGTTCAGAAATTTCCAAACTACGGCATTTTAACATCTAATGCAATTGGTATGTTTAAGCTGCTAATTATTTTATTTTAAAGTTAAAATATAATAACAATATTAGGCATAGTCATTTTTCCGAAAAGTCATTTTGTAAAGCCCAAACACGAATTATGCGTTCTCGTATATTTAAAGGTAGGCGAGCTGTAAAGGATAAGTGTTCGCTCTGTTACATATGATGTATATACAAGTAACTTATACCTACTTTATGAATGTACTAAACAACCACTTCCTATTACCCATCTAATATTTATCTGATTCATGCAGGATGTGAAAAATACTTTTTGTTCTGATGTGCAACGCTATCATATTCGATGACAAACATTTCGCATAACAAATCATTTATCATGCATTACATCGTAATTCCATTATCTGTTTAAGATAAATAAATGCATTAAATCTTGTACAATTATTACTGTTTTTGCATCATTATGATAAATTCCTCTTTTTATGTTTTGACGTATGGACGGTTTAGTTATATACACACTATTATCTTAAATATAACACTATTTGGAATTAGTTAATTCACAGTAAAATGCCTCTTATATTGAAATTTGACCTATCGCTTTCGTGATAACCTTTTTATGGTTGTTACTTACGAACTCACGGATAGAATATAAACTGATCGAAATCTCGAAAAGGTCAGTTTCTATCAACTCCAGAAAACAGCAGGTAAATATTGCACGATTATACAATTTCAATATGTATAGTGTGATGAGTAAGAGTACGAAATGAGTGATGAATACCAAAAGGAAGTATTGATATATAGCAACACGTTTTAATAAAAATGTAACATCTGGTTGTTTTTATTATTACAAGTGATAATGAAGTTCTCAGTCTTTTTGGGAGTGCTGGTTGCATTACTTGGTGCCTTGACGTAAGTATTTATATATTTAATCATAATTATTTATGTAATGTTTTGGAATTTAAAAATGGATATGGAATTAAAATTTCAAATATTAATATAAATAAATTGGTAAATCTTCGGAAAGACTGCTTCACCTGGAAAAAATATTTTTTATATGGTTTCCGACGTATTTTGGGTCGCTGATCACGAATCTGATGATAAAAATTGGCGGTCGAACGTATCTTGGCCGCTATCTCGAAAAAATACCAAAAAAATGTCATTTTTTTCATTTTTTTTTGCATTTCTTTCGAAAATTGAACTCGCACGAAAAAAAGTTTCAAACAAAAGTTGTAGAGCGGGAAATTCCCTATAAAAAAGGTTATATGCATTTTTGTCGTATCTTCTATATAAAACGCGAAATAAACCTGAGATGGTATGGCTGACAAACTAGCCACATGTCATATGGGTTCGATTATATCACTCATAACTGTGTGGTTAGAGGTTAGGTTAGTATAAAAAGGGGGGTCTGGGGGGCGGAGCCCCCCAGCACGCAAGCACCACTCAGGTCACGCAAGGGCATCCAGGACGTAGACCTAAGTAGTGTGTGCGTGCTGGGCGGCTCCGCCCCCAGACCTTTAGTTCTACGTAGTTCTACGTAGGTTCGGCAGTAGTTACGTTGGGTTAGCATAAATTGGATGTTTAGACACATATGCGAGTTTGGCCATTTCTAGGTCAGAAATCCCGCTTTTATCATTTTTCTCATATTTAGGGCTTTATTTAAGGGGTTTCTTTGCAATTTATGAAAAAAATTTATAGAACCTTTTTTGTAGAGAATTTTGTGCTCTACAACTTTTGTTTGAAACTTTTTTTCGTACGAGTTTAATTTTTCGAAATAAATGCAAGAAACTGAAAAAAATGAAGTTTTTTGATGTTTTTTCAAGATTTTAGCCAAAAATATTGCCGACCGCCAATTTTTATTGTCAGATTCGTGATCAGCGACCCAAAATACGTCGGAAACCATATAAGAAATATTTTTTCCAGGTGAAGCAGTCTTTCCGAAGATTTACCATAATATTTTTTGAAAAATTTACTCACAGGGTCACACAAGCTAATCATGTTTATGGGCAAAAGTACGGCAGTCATCCAAGGGACGTTACAGCAGAAATGAATGCAATACTTCCTAGACTTCAAACTTACGTGAAGAGAATTAATAAAGATCCACTAAGCGTGCCACAAGTCACTACCACACTAGTAAATAACTTTATAAACATTTTTAATAATGTAGACAGTAAATCATGTAGTGCTAATTTTAATTCAGCTATTTCCAAAATCCTTCTATTTATTGAAGTGTTAACAACTTGCTACCAAAACTGATAAAAATATTTGGCAATGTTAAGAAAAAGATATATGTTATAAGGCAAGTCTCTACACGGAGAAAAGTGTATTTTATCAGTTACTATCCCTTGGATTTTAAAAAGTGTGTTATAGCCCTTAAAAGAAATATTATAACTAGTAAAATCCTCCGTCTTTCAGCATTTGTTTTTGACAGGTTATACGAAACTGTATTAAACTCTCCTATTTTAAAAGAATGTTTTATTATGACTAAAAGAAGGCATTTTTAATATTTTAATTTGCTAGATAAATTTCCATAAACAATAATTGCTTTTAGTTAAAGAGAAAAGGCTAAAATAAACTGACATATTTGTTAGAATAAACTAAAATCTTCGTCTTTTAACAGGCAATAGAAAGATTCCAATCCCTATGCGTAAAATACTATCTTTTACGGGGCATAAGAATTCTAATACTGGGTAAAAAACACTTTTCTCAGTGTACATTATCAAAATGATCCGGTAATAAAACGAACTATTTAACTAAACTAACTAAATCTGTGCATCTTCATATGTTAAGATACCAAAGGTAGCTATGTCGCATTTTGCCCTAACTGGCAAAACATAACTCCATCCATACTATATGTATAACAGCACACAATTTTTTTCAAGTACATGGAGGTAGTCAATTTAGGATAGGTTCTTCAAAGTTAGACTACTATTTTTTCTTACAAATTATATTGAGAATTTCAGGTCTATAGATATGTAGAGTTTATTGTTGTATTCATTAACCATTTAATTCAAGAATTATTTACATTATATTTACAATAATATTATTTTAAAACGTATCATTTGTGATATAAAAAGGGCAACAATTTCAGAGTATTAGAATGAAATGTTGGGCATCATTCATTTCTTATCACATATTTCCCAACTTCGAGTAATTAATAAGCGATTTAGGTATTTTACCTCCTTTTAACCAGTTATGATTGTTTCACCTGTTAATTGCAATAACATCTAGCATCATCATTTTCAGTTAAATGTAGCACAATTAGTGATATCGAATGGATGGCTGAGAGGACTTTCCACCACTGATGTTGTTGTTGAAAATGCCCAAATTTATCAACAAAATGGAGCAACTTACGTGAAAGGCCGTGGGAGGCTTGGGAAACTCAGTGTAAGGGCAGTTGTAATTTTATTTTATTATAATTAAAACCCTGTCTACATTGAATAATTGTTTTTTAAACTTACTGGATTTCAGGGAAAATTCAATTACAACTTGAACGTATTCGGAGCTAATAAAAGTGGAATACTGAAAGCTAAGACTGGTGGGGGCACCTTCGATTTTGGATTCCGTCTTGATCACAATACTTATCATTTTACAACTTCATACTTCCGTGTTGTACACTATCAGTAAGTAAACATACTTTGACGCGAACGTATCACCTAAGTGGCCGTTTCGACTGCAACAGTTCACTTATTTAAATGTGATATTATGCTCATTTCTTTCAAATAATTGGCAGATCAAGAAAACATTTCATTGTTAAACTTATTCATAACGATTCTTTTTTTCAACGGGGTTAAAAATTATTCGTTGTATAGTCATATATAAAATAAATATTATCTGTATATTTTGAACTATCAAACAATATATTTATCAACAGGGACATCCAAATACGTTTAGATAATCTCGATCTGTCATGGCTGTTTACCAACGAAAGCATGAAACCACTTTTTGACAACGCTGTGCGCCAGGTAGAACAAGTTGTTACGTCTATTACGAATAACTTGTACAACCAAGGTACTAATGTTCTCGCTTCGTATGGGGTAAGACCTGCAAGCGTAGATGATATCAACTCTGTCATCGAATACCTCTGGAATGTTTTGGACCAAGCTGCACAATACCAGTGATAAAGATGTTAATATTCCGTTATAATATAGACCAAAAATGACTAATGTAATTTATTGTGTAAACAAATTTTTGAATAAAAGAAGTATTTTATTTACTTCTTATACATTTTAATGACACCTCAATCAATCTTGGTATACACATTTTTGTGATACAAAACTGCAATTACCTTGGAGACTTAGAGAGTAGAAGACTATTTTTTAACAATTTACAAGTATTTTTAAATGATTTATGGACACTTCATCGTAGCCTATTTCATCGTCCCCCACTTCATAGTCTTCCGTTTCATCGTCTGGACACTTCATCGTCTACGACACTTTATCGTCTGGACACTTCATCGTCTAGGACATTTCATCGTCCGGGACACTTCATCGTCCGGGACATTTCAGCGCGCTCCATACTTTCTTGTGTTATGAGCTTTTCTACGCGCACCAGGTGTTCAGGCCCGCCGATTACGGGGTCTAGGTGGTGCGCTCCGTAGCTTTTTATGATATTAGCTATTCTACGTGCACTGGGTGTTTAGGGTCGCCGATTACGGGGTCTAGGTAGTGCGCTCCATAGCTTTTTATGTTATTAGCTCAAATACGTGCATCAGGTGTTCAGAGTCGCCGATTACGGGATCTAAGTAGTGCGCTACGTAGCTTTTTATGTTACTAGCTCAAATACGAGCACCAGGTGTTCAGGATCGACGATCAAGTCGTCTAGGTATTGACTTCGAGTTAACCAACGATGACCTTGAGGTCAAAGTTGAAGGTCATTTCAAGGACAAAATAAATTTTGCTTATTTTTCTTCAAATTTGAACATATTTTGATTTGACCTTGAAATGACCTTCAAATTTTTTCAAATTTGGCCCAAGGTCAAGGACAAGGTTACCGTTGTTTATCAGAAAAATTGATTTGACCTTGAAATGACCTTCAACTTTGACCTCAAGGTCATCGTTGGTTAACACCAAGTGGATACCTGGACTACATGATCGGCAACCCCAAACACCGGGTGCACGTTTCTTAGTTATAAAAATGAAAATCTACGGAACGCGAAACCTAGACCCCGTAATCGACGACCCTAAAAACCTGGTGTTCAGAGTCACCGATTACGGGATTTAGGTAGTGCGCTCCGAAGCTTTTTATGTTATTAGCTCAAATACGTGCACCAGGTGTTCAGGATCACCGATTACGGGGTCTAGGTGGTGCGCTCTGTAGCTTTTTATGTTATTAGCTATTCTATATAATTTCCCGGAAAAAATTTCCCCATAGGGAACGGATCCACCGTTGTCCACCCTCCATACCCCCTTCTTATACTAACTGAACGTAACTAATCCCCTCAGGGTGTTGTAAGGTTTGCGAACCCACGCGCGACTCGGAGAGCTTGGATCCACCGTTGTCCCTATGTCCTGGGGGGCTCCGCCCCCCAGACCCCCCTTTTTATAATAACCTCACCTCCAACCAATAGATGTGAGTAAACCCACGTGAAAAATGCATCCCTCCGGATATACCATGAAATGGTTAATTGATTGGATGCACAATTTTTTTTTCCAATGGAGGGCAATATGTAGAGGAGGGTGGCCCAATGCCGACCGTGATGGGAGATATAGAGCAGGGGGTAGTAGGTACAACCCGGTTGGGTTTGGTCGACTTTCCCCTACTTATTGCACTACAAGCTCCGCGAGTCGCACTTGGCGTCGCAAACCTTACAACACCCTGAGGGGGTTAGTTAGGTTCAATTAGTGCCAGAATGGGGTCTAGGGGGCAGAGTTTCCCCATGACATAGGGACAACGGTGGATTCAAGCTCTACGAGTCCACATATACCTGCGATTCCCTGGTGAACGTATTTGCGCTAATAACATAAAAAGCTACGGAGCGCACTACCTAGATTCCGTAATCGGCGACCCCGAACACCTGGTGCTCGTATTTGAGCTAATAACATAAAAAGCTATAAGCGGACTACCTAGATCCCGTAATCGGCGACCCTGAACATCTGGTGCTCGTATTTGAGCTAATAACATAAAAAGCTACGTAGCGCACTACCTAGATCCCGTAATCGGCGACTCTGAACACCTGATGCACATATTTGAGCTAATAACATAAAAAGCTACGGAGCGCACTATCTAGACCACGTAATCGTCGACCCTAAATACCCAGTGCACGTAGAATAGCTAATATCATAAAAAGCTACGGAGCGCACCACCTAGACCCCGTAATCGGCGAGCCTGAACACCTGGTGCACGTAGAAACGCTCATAACACAAGAAAGTATGGAGCGCGCTGAAATGTCCCGGACGATGAAGTGTCCCGGACGATGAAGTGTCCCGGACGATGAAGTGTCCCAGACGATGAAGTGTCCAGACGATGAAGTGTCGTAGACGATGAAGTGTCCAGACGATGAAACGGAAGACTATGAAGTGGGGGACGATGAAATAGGCTACGATTAAGTGTACTGGTACCTTTTTAAATATTTAGTAAACAAAATTGGTAACTTATAATCTGGAGCATACACATTTGGGTGGAGCAAAAATAAAAAAAGTTTGAATTTTGACAAGCATACATCACATAAGTAGATTTTTCGGTCAATATTTATAGGTCGTTGTCTTTGCTTAAAGGTCGTTTAACGAAACAAATGTCATTGAATTTCGTTCGATTCTGCTCGGTAGATAAAAAAATATTCCACTTTGAATAACGTAAAAAACAGCCGTTTATGCGGGGTGTAAAAGTGCACCATTTCGAAGGTAGCAACAGTTATCTAGCATATGTTGCTCGGTTCTAATGTTTTTTTGGGACCTAAATAAGTGATACTATCGAGGTCCGGTTCGATTCTGCTCTGTAGATAAAAAACTATTCCACTTTGAATAACGTAAAAAACAGCCGTTCGAACCGAGCAACAAATGCGGTATTGGTACACCCACCATAAATAGCTGTTTTTTACGTTATTCAAAGTGGAAAATTTTTTTATCTACTTAGCAGAATTGGACCGTACCTCGACAGAATTACTTATTTATGTTCCAATAAGTCGTTCGAACTGAGCAACAAGTGCGAGATAATTGTTGACACCTTCAAAATGGTCCATGGTAACGTTCATTCGAACCGCCTTGTAGTCGGTAATTTCGCGAACTCCAAAATTCCAGCGTGAGCGCCCTCAGGCGTTCTTATCGCGTGGTCAGAAATACCAGTCTCGGTCATCTGTCGGTACGTCAACTGTCCCTAAATCCCTGATGACGGTATTGCAAACTCCACGTAACACCAGTAGTTGGCGCAATCGTCGTACTTTTTACATGTGTACGTGTATACATGCGTTGTACTTGCCAGCTGATGTTATCTGCTTTTTGAAGAAAACTTATTCCTACAACGCTAACCAGTTCCCTGGATTTTAAGAATTTCTCCTCCAAACGCACCATCAATATTATTTTCTTTACGGACTCCATCGACAAAACGGTAGTTTTTTAAAAATATGTTAAAGATATGTTTACGTACTTACCTTATTGGTAAAAAACCAATTTCAACATGTATCAATGCGACGTGACAAAAATATGCGCACTGAGAAGATGCTTATTGTATTAAGCAACTGAGAAAAAAATATCTTCAATGTTGTATACATATATATGTATCCATATTTCTAATTTTCTAAATAAATTGTAAAATTGGATATACTATACCTTATATAGCGTTTTGGATTTAACTTATTGCAAATATGCTTTACAAACGGGCGACTCGCTATATTCCTGTTAAAGGAAATAGAAGAACAAGAATATTATAACGTATTATATTTTTTATATATTCTCTTAAAATCACACCATAATAAAAAGAATTGTTATTAAATTCATCATTAGTAATTATTTGAGCAGATTTTGGCAGAAAAAACTGCAAAAGTCGTTTATACGAATGAAATTCAATTCATAGATAAGGGATATGTAAATAACAATGTATTCAACCTATATCTACAGCATGTATAGGCTATTAATCGGTAGTGACACGAACCGACTCGTGATGGCGCTGCGATCGAAACAAATTCAGTAGCGTCTCTTCATTTTGACGTTGAGTCATCTGTCTATTTATATTTCATCTGTGGTCTCGGTCGACATGCACTAGCGAACGGATGTTTGTACATTTTGTACGTTTTAAATGTTTCGCTAATAAAATATCTTTATTCGTGTGTGATCACACTTCGTGGAATACCTTTTTCAACTGTACCTATTTTGTGTAGATGGTGCAATTTTCGGTCTGCTATACGATCGCAGTTGCGATCGGTCACTCTTTCCTCGACTCAAACGGCGACGAAGAGACGCTCGCTCAGATCTTCGGATTGTTGAGCATTTAAGAATAGGAAATTTACTTCTTTTCTCAGCACTTTCATGGTCCTTCGAGCCGCATGATCCTGAAAATGAACAATAAATCTTGCATTTTTTAATGTTTTTCGTTCATTTGCTACAAAGAAAGCGCAACCACGCCGTATTGGATTTTATTGAACACGTGGTGTTACGATATCGCAATCGCAACGATTATTAATAGCGAGCTATTATAAATTATATTATATGAATCAACGGGAGGTATAGTATCGAATAGCGCTACGAAATATATGCGATACTTATTAGGCGTAACAATATTCTTCATATCCGGAGTAGAGAGGCTAGGAGCGTTCTGGACCCCCCCACCCTACCTCCCATCGATGGTAGTGTGATGGAAAAATTGCGCAAGTGTGCCGTCAGAAGGTCAGGAGTGAAATGAGGTTATTATAAACAATTTCATGTATTGTTATTACAAATTTCGAGAGCTGTGAAGGTCGAAAAACATAGGTAATTTAATGCGTTACATTGTCGAATGAAAAGAGAAGGTAAAGGTCAACCAATATTTATTATTTCATTAGATATTGTTATTAATAAAATGTTTTTACATTATCATTGAAAACGATATCTTTCTAATGCTTGATCGTACAAAATTCAATCAGAGAGATTGAAAAGTGTTGGTCGTTGCAGATATTGCTACATTATAGTCGCTTATGGAAATCCATCGTAAGCTAGAAACCATATTGTTTTCCCGAAACTTTCGAAAATGTATACAGGTCCAAACCAATCATTCCAATGTAGTATTGCCATATGTGGACTGTCGAAAAACAAATTTGAAAAGTCGCCTTCATTAAAGGTCAGATATTGCTACATTACAGTCGCTTATGGAAATACATCGTAAGCTAGAAACCGTACTGTTTTCCCGAACCTTTCGAAAATGTATACAGGTCCAAACCAATCATTCCAATGTAGTATTGCCATATGTGGACTGTCGAAAATCAAATTTCAAAAGTCGCCTTCATTAAAGGTCAGATATTGCTACATTATAGTCGCTTATGGAAATGCATCGTAAGCTAGGAACCGTATTGAGAGTGAAAGTAAAATGACCTTTTCCTCGTGCATCCTACTACCATCTCTCTCGCTCTCGCATAGTCTTAGTTAGATCCATTAATATTATCAGTATACCGTTTTCCCGGTCGTTGATTATCCATCGGTCCCTTATTCACCGTACATTTGTTTTCCCGAAACTGCATACAAGATTAATGCTGTAGCGTTATGCATATATCTTTCGATCTTGTAAATGTGCCCTGTTGGGAAATCTC
Source organism: Trichopria drosophilae (assembly GCA_030407085.1). Taxonomy (NCBI): domain Eukaryota; kingdom Metazoa; phylum Arthropoda; class Insecta; order Hymenoptera; family Diapriidae; genus Trichopria; species Trichopria drosophilae. Next base: position 1,352,131 of record CM059582.1, on the reverse strand, counting down.
TCTTTCAATATGACACACCATTACCGACGTATTTCAGATGGTTTGTAGGTGTCTAGTCCAATCCCGTATATCGACGACCTACTTTTTAAATCTCACACAAATTTTAAAAACCTTTTACTCGTTAGTGATGTAATCAGAGCTTTGACCTCTCCCTTGTCATGTTGTAAGTTCGAATTCACCTTTCAGAATTTTCTCTCGTCGGGGAAATCTCTCCACCAATATGACACTCGCACAACCGGTTTGTAGACCTTTCCCTTGACAAGCCGTTAGCGAAACTCAATGATCTCCAATAGTGACGAAATCGTTGAGTCCCTTCACACAGAACCGCTAAGACCATTTTAAAATTAATTTAGAAAAGCCTCTAAGCAAGTCTCAACGCGTTCAAAAAACCTGACGTCGACCCCCTGATGCGCGGGACCCGGCAGGTCCGTCTATCCTACCTATCAATTACAAAATTTGTTCCATCTAGCACCTATATTTCCATTTTCTAGTTTCGTGACATGACGTTCCGAAATCCTTCTTGACCTACATATTTTAAACACAGAAGGTGAAAAGTCTTGTTTTAGTCTCCTATTGAAAACCGTTCCCAATACCACCATCGCAACGCCTCGACTGTAAAACCCATTACGTCGATCATCGACTCTTTCATAAATATTTATTTTTGTTTGGTACAATATCATGCAGGAAGGCAGATGAAGAAAATACAGAAGATGTATTTAATAAATTTTATTTTTCACATTCATATTCATACATTACATTAATTTGTTTTGTTCACAATATTGTTATACATAAGAATATAAAATAGCTATTACATAAAATTTATATTTTCAATATCGTCAACTAATGCATCGCTTTTTATTTGACAACTGATGCAGTCTTTAATCATAGGCGGCCCACCATCTATCGTATCATAGCTTGATTCGAAATGTTTATAACATCGTCGACATTCACGTATTTCAGGATGCATTTGCATAGTAGGTGGCAAGCAGGTCCATGCTTCTTCAATTTATCGTTCAGCAAACATGCAGATGAAATCGATCAGTAGACATTCTATATCTTTTGTTTCCACCAATGCGAGACGTTTCACTTCGTAATAAATCCGTAATGAACGTTCAAGAGATGCAGGCTGTTCAAGTAGATTTCCCAATACCCAATTTTTAAGTATTTGTACATTTTCTTTAGTGCAAGTTCCATTAAGCGAATGATTTTCACACTTCTCCAACAATTCATATTGCTGCTGTTGCTTCAGTTTTGTCAAATATGGACAGTCCAAAACGTCGAGATCAATAACATTTTCAGCGTTTCATATATCCTCCAACCAACATTTTTTTAACGACTCCTTTTACATAAATTTTGTTGGCACATTTAACGATATCCTCCAAAGTCTCGTTTATAGCATCAAAGGGAACGTCGCCAGATTGTCATGGTAAGCCGTGGTAATTATGCATTAACCAGTTATTGACTCTTTTATACCCGGTGTGACAAGGTGTCACCGATCTACCCCTTGGCCGATCCTTCACGATGGGTGCCGCGGTTCCCTCGCGTGTCGAAAGTGTCCCGGAGCTCAGGATCACCTTCCTCAATCCTTTTTTTATCAGTTTTAGTAAGTCGGATACTCGTCCGTCAGTCGCCGGTAAAGCGCCTGAACGGCATTACCGTCTCTTGCTCGGTTGCGCGTTCCGCCGGGAGCGTCACCACCTCCCGAGCACTCGAAACGCCTAGCCCCTCTTTCCCCTGGCTGTCCCTCTCGGCAGCGCAGGAGGTATCACCTGATGCTAGAAGCCATCGTGGCCGTCGAGAAGGGACACCGCCCCTCTCTGACGCGCCTGCATCGTTCCCCCCTTTTTTGTCGCTGCGCGCCTGCATCATTCAGGCCCAGCATGCTAATTAAAAAACCGTCACATATTCCCCTTCTTTTCCCTCGTGGATGGCGACCTTACGCGCCTCCACTCATTCGGCAGTAGCCGTCCAGCTCTCGCCACCGCAAAGCTGCATTCTAGCAGCGTGGCTATCTTCGATTGCGTCACAGAACGCCTCTCTCTCTCTCTCTCTCTCTCTCTCTCTCTCTCTCTCTCTCTATCGCAGCATGTAAGCCGCCCGAGACGAGGACGGAGGCGACTTCCCCGACACCGCGATTAGGTGGGGAAAACCCCGGTCGGACCCCGCTCTCTAAGTCCCCCGTATCACCCCCGGTGATTCTCCGCTCCTGGTCACTGGAGATGCGCGTACGGTTCCCGCGCGCATCTACCAAGCGCTATCGGCTCCCACTTCTCACTTCGTTTTCGGACGTGCTACGAGACGGACCCCCAAAAACCTTTTGTTCTTTTCCGAGTTGTGTTGCGATTTGTGTAGCGTGCGTTTTCTATTTTTGCGGTCGTTTCCCGGTCTCGCGTGTAGCTAGTGTCAATAATATTGTTTTGCGGACTAAAAGAAGACCCATCGACGGGAGGATAGCCGGTGTGTGCAGTGACACCCTACACTAGAAGCGTTTTGGCGACAAACACCCGCCATCCTGCCAAGTCGGTCCGACGTCCCGGAAGGAGGGCTTCAAGGGCGGCCAGGTACTCCGCCGCCGCCGGACACGCTAGCGACGACGCCGTAAGTTACTCCGCTGCAGACCTATTGTGCTTGCCCCGCGCCCCCCCCCCCACGGTTTATACGATTATCGTGTCTCCGGTCTTTTTTTTAAGAGACTCTACCGTCGAGTGATTCGTGACCCCCGCGGCTTTTGCGTATTAGCGCGTTCATTTTTCTTGTTGCGAATCAAAACTTTATTGTATTTTTTTCGGTGGTACAAATATAATCTTCCGTTATATAAAGTTGCAGATTATTCAACCCCCTTGCGTTTTATTTTTGACTTCTTTGGCTTTGCGATCTACCCTTTTCCACATCAGGAAAAGGATTATAACGAAAAAAAAACAGCTGTCGCAGCGTTGTGCGTGTCGCTAGCATGCACTCGCGCCACCTGTCGCTGCGCTACATATGTGCACAATCCAATTCCAGCTCGAGGACTGTCGGTGCAGCCGAGACACGATTACCCTGAAATGTTTGTTGTTATGTATGTCGGAGCGGGTACACTGAGGGGAAAATCATAGATCTACAGTATGTAAGAGATTTACTTCTATCGTAAGATGGGTCCCCATGCGGTGGCAGCACTGAATGCGAACAACTCAAGTTACATGGAGTGGAGACTAGCGCATACCTCTAACCATGCAGAAAGGGTGGTCATTTCTAACCTCAAATGCACTGAACTGCTGTTCTTTCGGTACACCAGTGCACCTTTATAAGCATCCCCTCCTTGCTACTGTATTCGCAACAGATTGATACCGTGAGAGTAGCAGACTCATGCGTTTGTACTACCGATGTAAGGTTGCGCGATTTGTACTATATATAGATACGTATACGTACATATGATCATTTCGTAGAGAAATAAATGTTAAGATGTAACTTATTTACTTAAAGTAAAAAATTTCAATAGTGGTAATGAAATGTACCAATTTAATGTTTGGTGCTTTTATGTTTTTTAATTTATTTAAACTCGATTAAGTTTTTATAAATCTCCGATCTGAAAGAAAAAAGATGTTTTTTCTCTCTCTCGTAAAGAACTTGCATTTTTCTTTTATAGAGTTGTGCAAAGTAGCAGGAGTTCAATAATAATTAATAACATTTAATTAATTAACAGTAATAATAGAAAAACAATAATAAAATGATAATAATAATTTTAACAAAAAATTGTATATCCAGCTGACACTTTACCACAAATTTAGTTTCAACGTGTGTGTTTAAATGCAAATTGATTTTAAATGATCACTATACTCAATCAGATTTGTACTTTTTGCTTATGTATGCAAAAAGTTGACTCGACGTTGATTTTCTTATTATTTTGTTTTACTCTTTTAAATATGATAACTCCAACTAATCGGTTCGAATCAAATTCCTTCAAGTTTGTGAGAGCAAAATGTATCCAGATATATCGTTTTTGATTAAGTTGAGGTAAGAATTACAGTTTTGGTCTTACTGTAGGACCAAATAGCTTTTATCGGTAACGGTGACACGAACATATACATACATTTATAATTAAAGGATTCATTTCTGATATTTTACCACAAATTTAGTTTCAACATGTGTGTTTAAATACAAATTGATTTTAAATGATCACTACTCAATCAGATTCGTACTTTTTGCTTACATGTGCAAAAAGTCGAGTCGACGTTGTTACCTCAATCAAACCATTGTCCTTTCAGCGCTTTTACTTATCACTGATGCCATCTCTAAATGTGTGATACAATGAAGCTATCTGCGGTGAACTTTTTATTACATACAGAAGATTTGTGTTGACACTATTGTAAATGTATGCTAAACATTCATAATCGATGCAAACATTCAGACTTAAGTAAGTTTTCTATACTACGAAGCTGCGTATTTTTTTCTGAAACTTTTATTTCATATGTTATTCTTGCATTGGAACTAATGTCCATATATAATAACACTGGTAATCACTTTTTCCTTAATTTTTTTACGTGCAATTTATGTTGGTGTGAAGGTAAGAATCGAATATGAGCATGTAGTATATACTCCGCTGTGAATGGAAAAGTGACTTACCGGATAAGCATTTACACAGATTTAAAAAACATTCATTTTACACTTTCTGAATGCTTTTTCTGTCCAGACCGAATGCTTATATAAATATAAAATTCAATAAACTATTTGAATGCAAAGGAATCCAAACCAAAAATATATAAATTATGGATTCATTTTTATCAAAAAACGATAAATAGAAAAAATATACCTTGAATGCAATTGAATCCAGAAATAATGAAATCGCAAAAAAGATAAAATAGAGTTGACATTTGAATGCAGTTGAATACAAAAATAATAGGCTCTTAAAATTTAACAAAATAGTGAATTCGTTTGAATAAGTTTAATTTAAAAAAACTACATTCTTAAAACTGACGCACGAATGTTGGATTTGGAAGAATTGAAATATATTACAACGAGTTTAATTCTGAATGCATTTTAATAATTTTTTTTAACTCCGTGCGCTAAGTGCTCACTTAGCACACTGTTTTCCGTGTGCAAAGTAGAACATTTGTGCACCGTGCGCTAAGTATTTACTACTTAGCGCACGGTGCACGAATGTTCTAAATTGCACGGAAAACAGTGTGCTAACTGGGCACTTAGCTCACACGTTAAAAAAAATAGTATACGATACGATTACTGTGGGTTGTGATAAAAAAAATAAGACAGATTTTAAATTTAAGTTTTATTTTTTATTGTATTATATGTATAACGGATATTAAATATCGAATCTTAACATTATATATTCGTCCGAATTTTTAATATAATATGCACACGGTGGCAACCTAGGAACTAATGAAATATTTATCAACTTCTGAGGCATATTGTTGTTCGAATTAATTTGATAAGCGTGGTAGTAATCATTAAAGTACAAAGAAATACATTGATCGAAGAGGATATAAATATCAGAGTTCGAAACGCAGAATATTTCCTTTATTATTCCAAATTGGGGATCTGTGTCAGTAATATTACTTACGAATGCGGTACCTGCTCGAAACTTTTTCCCTACAATTTGCACAAAATTTAAAGTCTTAACCGAAATGTCATTTCTAACATGTGGAAGACACCTTTTTAATTCATCATATGCGTTTGCTTTTTTATCTGATCCTATGATCACGTCATTTATCATTGGCGAGCAGAATTCTTTCAAATAGCAAAGCCGCAATTGATGTTTTACAGCGATGGTGTAAGGTACATTTATATGAGATTTAGTCGGAATTGCTACTTCCTTCAATTCGCGATTTTTCCTTTCGAATTTCATGGACGAGAAATGAACGACAGGTCCATTGAGTAGCATAATTGAAGGGTAATGTATAAGCATGTGCATCTTAGGTTTCAATGTTCCGTACAGTGAAATATACATGGTATTATGTTTAATTATAAGTGTTTCCATATTTAATATATCGCCTTTGGTAAGTGCAGGGGAGGTAATAATACCGATAATTTTTCTGAGACATCTATACAATTTCCAATGGCAATTATTGGCTGGAATTATGTCCCCAACCATTAAGCCTAAGTATCTGCTTAAACAGAGCATCTCAGCTGCAGATTGCTTCATTTTTAATTCTTTTTTTCCTTTCTCTTCAGAAAAATATAGAGGTCTCGGTTTGTTGTTTATGTCTACGTCGTTATAAGGAAACATCTCAATCTTGCTGTTTATTTGATCCAGTGATAATACCTTTTCCTGAATTAAAGATTGAAGCACATTTCCAATAGTATATATCGCGATTCCTTCGCACATGTCGTGCATCACATCAACGGCTCTGTTTTCTGCGATATGAAATTTACTGATTTTGTTAAAGATACAGTTCTCTCGTATCCCTGTGGTTGCAAAATCATTTTGCAATAACAGTTTCTCATAGGAATCTTTTGTCCTCATTAACGTTTTGTCCTCCTTAACCATTTCTTGACATTGTTTATACGTAGCATCACAAATCCGGCAGTAGTGCTTTGCCGTAAAACTCTGCGAAAATCCACATATAGTGTTCATCCCTAAATTGTCACCCAAAATCAGGATGCATTCGAAAAAAACTACAAAATCATCACCATCAACGGAAACCTTGACGCCTTCTTCTGTCAATAAATTCATGTCTTCAATTACTTTACTAAATACTTTTTCATTCCCGAAAGTTTTTAAGTGTTTAGCGTGGAAAATTGTAGAAACGAATACATTTTCTACTTTCGCGACTACATGAGGAGGTAAGCAAGCAATTGATGCGTAAACCCCGCCAAGTTTTTGTTCTCCAGCGTGGCTGCCCAATGGATTCCCGACTTCGAATTCGTCGAAATACACGTATAGAGGGTAAACCAACTTGCGAAGATCAGTTTTGCAATATTTTTGAAGCCACAAATCGCCTTGCATTATGTTCGATATCACTGTTTTTTCTGCAGCTAATTCATTCGTATACTTAATGATGTCTTTTAACACACCGGGAACTTGCAGTACCACTTTTAATGTTTTTTGTAAAGGAGTGTAAGCTGCGCATACTTCTTTGTCGGAAACTCGCGGAATGTTTTTTTCGTTCGTAACACACACAGGCACATCGCCAATTGGGAATGTTTCAGGAGGTACATACAGGCTCTTTTGTTCGTAATATTTCAATCTCAGATGCTCCGAAGAAAAATTCGTAAATATATTTCTACTGGCTTCTAAAATAAATTGTACTTTATTGTACGAAAAATCGTCAATGGCATTTTCTAGCCCTTTTTCAATTTCACATTTCAGAAAGGAGATAAACGAATTTGAAATAAACTCATTTACCATTGTTAATATTTCATCAACCGACTTTCGATTTATATAAGGATTATTATATAAATTTAAGGAAAATTTGAGCATTTCTGTGTCTAACTTCTCTCTTGACATACTTGTTTGAAAATTCATTTCGACTAATGCGAATTTATTACTCTTATTATAATGTAAAAATTATTATAATAAAATACATAAATGTAAAACAGAACTTTTTAAAACTATAAGAACGAAAACGTTTCTAATGCGATGAACACGTTTGCATTTATAATAAAAACTGGCACTGCCATAACTTTCAAAAGTCAATCAATGTCTCGTTAATCACGTAGAAAACTTAATATTTGAATAGTCTTGGTATATGTCGGTCACTTTACTAAACGAAATTAAGTTAAATTGATTTTAAGTGTCTACTCGGTTTTCGATGGAAAACACATTTGACATATTAAATGTAAGAAGCCGGGATTTGTGTAATTATCGCCGACAAAATCTCTGTTTAAAACGGGCTGTATAAGTACGTATAAAATAATTATTATTCATGGATTTTGTTTCCCTCTAGCGATAATCAATTGAACTAATGTCTATTGTAAATATTTTGCGTTTCGTCCCGAGATCTCGTGATGGACTCTTCAGTAAGGCTAACACGAGAATCTCTGCCTTAGACGCAAAAATGGTTTTGTAAATAATTTGAACTTTAAATAAAACTAAACAATGAAGGAAATGTTTAGAATTATTGTAAGCAAATATGCGTAATTATTATGGTAACGGGATGTCGTTACACAGTACGCATATCCGTAATATTCCCAAAATATAAAATTAATACTTTGATGCGAAAGCATCCAATAAATTTTTCGACCGCTTGAAAATATAAATTTAATATTTGAATAGTCTTGGTATATGTCGGTCACTTTACTAAACGAAATTAAGTTAAATTGATTTTAAGTGTCTACTCGGTTTTCGATGGAAAACACATTTGACATATTAAATGTAAGAAGCCGGGATTTGTGTAATTATCGCCGACAAAATCTCTGTTTAAAACGGGCTGTATAAGTACGTATAAAATAATTATTATTCATGGATTTTGTTTCCCTCTAGCGATAATCAATTGAACTAATGTCTATTGTAAATATTTTGCGTTTCGTCCCGAGATCTCGTGATGGACTCTTCAGTAAGGCTAACACGAGAATCTCTGCCTTAGACGTAGAAAACTTGTCTATTTTTTCAATAAGCTGAGTAACTCCTGCATAAAGGTTTTGAACAGGAAGTTCAAAAATGCTCCTCTCAATGAACTGCCACAAATGTTTGCAAACGATGGAATAATTTTCATTCAGAATCTTCATACTATGAAAACAAATGTTGACTGCTGCTGATGGCGCTTGAAGTTGATACATGAAATCTCCTATTATCACGAACGCTGATGTTATAGAAGATAGAGAATCCCCACATATCACTACGTAGGGTTGTACATTTATTTTGTGCAGGTTATGTAAATCTAATAATTCAGCACGTACTCGTTCAAGGGCGTCATCGATTCTATCTGTTTCCTGCGACATAATATTTTTCACATTTTTTACAATGATTAAAGTTGATTATAGTTTATGAGTGGATCAATCTGAAATCATGTAGGCAGTCCGGTGGAATGTTAAGAATTACCTTCATCATAAAATATATTATTCCACTTGAAAAATAAAAAAAAACACGTGGTTTTTGAAATTTTCATAACAACAATTTTTATAAATTTTTAAGAGTTCTTAATGATTATTTAACATCTGTGATTATTTAACATCTTGGCAAAACATAAAGTTTTTTTGCAAATTTTTTGTTTAAAAGGTCACAATTTCCACAATTTTCAAGCTGTTCAGGAGCTTCTATGTGGTCTTTTTGGGATTTCTTTTTTTTTTTAATAATCGAATTATTCTTATTGGTTGTCGACAATTTTTGGATATATTTGTAAAAAGTACAGAAAGTGTAACGAAATAAGCCTAGAAATGACTGAAAATCTTGAACATTGAGGAAATGACAACATTTTAAACAATACATTTGTAAAAAAAACTTGCGTTTTTGCCAAAATATTCAATAATTCATAAAAATTTCAAAAAAATTGTTATGAAAAGTTATAAACACACGTGTTTGTTTGTTTCTCAAGTAGAATCATATATTTTATCTTGAAGGTAATTCTTGACATACCATCGGACTGCCAGCATGATTTTGAAACGGATCCAGTCTTATGACATTGTTTAACTTACTTTTATTTGGTAGATAAAGGTTTTCAATACGACTGTCTTTCCCGGGCTCCAGGGGGTTTTCGATTTTGACTTTGATGTCAACTTAGTTACCGTTTTAAATAAGTATGGTAACAATACTAGCGCCAGCGTTCGTCTATGTTCTGAAATAATTGCGAAAACAATAACATGACAATTGCGGAAAGTGAATAATCGTACATTTAACCGTTTCAGTCGTGCAATTAAGATAATAAACAAGTATTTACCGACTACATTGTATGTGCTCTGAACACTGTTTAACAGGTTTTGGAGTTCGCTTAATACGAATCTGATATCATATTTGTAAAATTCCTAATGGGGATCCAACATGGCAGATCAAAAATTGGAAACATTAATGAATTCTCATCAACGTTGCTATACTCGGAGGTTCTTGCTATCGCTGAATACGATTTTCATATGAAATGTTCAAAATGGCCTATCAACATTTTTGTCAGGATTTGCTAACGTTTCTAATGTTTGGTTCGACATAGGATCAGCCATGCATAATTTTGAAAATCTGATAGCAAATTGGTATACATAATATACTGGTTATTATGTAAAACAACAAAATTTTTGAAATCAATTGTAAATCAGCTCCAAATTCTTTAAATTTTAGTTCTTAGAGACCTTAATATGCACGATTCAAGAACTTGATTGAGTACTAAAAGATGTGGCAAAGAAACCCTGAGAAGGTGGCTAATATATTACTAGTGGCTATAATATATGACTGAAAGGGTTGAGATAGCTTCAACTCACCATCGTTATCAATTGTCGAATTTTCGGCTAAAATTGCTTTGATCACCTTATTTGTTTTAGTTTTTGCAATTTTAATAATCGGTGCTGCAAGTTTTGTTAAGTTAGAATGGAATGTGTTCGCTGGTTTATTGTAAAATGCAACGAAATCTGCTGTTATCTGAAGATAATAATAATAATAATAAACAATAAATTTGTAAAAACTTATAATCATAATAATAATAATATGGTCAGGGGCCCAAAGGGAATGATGCGTAACACAATGCGGCTATGCAAAAAGCCGCATCTTAGCCTATCTTCCCAAATGGCCTACTCTCACCTCCACGTGTGCTTATTAAAGCCGGTGGGCCCTGGACTCTTATCAACCTTGCCAGAGATTGGGTAACCAACCCCAGTGGATGGCGAGGTAAGAGGCAAACGAGAGAGGCATAATAACGGGGGGTAGGGCCAACCACCCTACTCCCTGTACATGCGGTTACAAGAAATGCAACGCGCAGGGCTCCTGACCATCGGGCTGCTTCGGATGCAGCCCAGTCCCGAGGTGGAGGGGCCGAAACGGGTGTCCCGGGACAACAACCCCAACATGCCCACGGACGATTTCAGTGGACGGAGGATCTCAGGCAAGATCTAATGCACTGCTACGAGGAAAGCTGTCCGCAACAGAGAGGCTACATGGCGCGAATGCACAGTCGGTTTGCAGTAATGCATCCCGAACTGGCAGATCGCTTTTCTCAACAACAACTGAGAGATTATGTGGCCTATCTGAGGCGGACGGGTTTCGTTGTTCCCAGCTGTCAACCGGTACCGGATGTGCGGGCAATAACAACTGAGCCCGTACGCGGTGCTCGGAGAGATGCTCCACATTACGAAAGCACGACACTCGTGTGTAGGCAGAATTTAACAACGAAAGTTTTGCCTAAGCAACGAGAAATAGACAGAGCAAATAGCCTACTTCTAGATGCTCTTCCAGATGACTGCGACCTGTGGCAAGTCAATTGTGCCGTTTACGAGGCTGCAAGTGATCTGGTGATTCCGCGAAATCTGGTACAGATATCGGGGAGTCGGCAGATTACAAAACGCATGTCTCAATTGAACGGCAAGATTCGACTGGCACGGAAACTCGCTTCCCGAATTCAGTGTGTGATCGACTATTTAACATCTGGCCGTTCATTTACGGCTAAAGTCAAGAAGTTCGCACAACAACTGCGGACGTACTATCACACACTGAACAAGCTGAAGTTGCTCAACATCAAGCAACGTTTGGCTGATAAAATTCGGGTTTTGGCGGATGCCAAAAAGAGGCTGCAAAGACGGGAGGATGGAATTCGACAAAATGCAATATTTTGGACGAATCCTTCCAACCTCTTCAAACATCGTATCGCAGCCTCAAGCGAGTTTCCGTCGACAACCGCAGTTGAGGAATTCTGGGGGAGCATCTACGAGAAAACATCTAGGCTTAATGCAGACACTCCAGGTATTGAAATCTTCACCGAGTTGTGCGACGAAGTCACACAACAAAGTGAAGATTGCCCACCCGTCAGTGTATTAGAGGTGAAAAATGCCATCACAGGAGCGAAGAATTTCTCCTCGCCGGGCTGGGATGGAATTAACAACTATTGGTGGAAGAAGTTCACTTCTGTCCATCAACACCTAGCCCGAATATTCACCTCTTATATAAATGGAGACCAACCCATTCCGCACTGGCTGGTGGAGGGCCGAACGACACTGATCCCAAAATCGGGAGACTTGTCCGATCCGAGAAACCATAGACCGATCACGTGTCTCAATACGTTATACAAATTGTTCACTAACATCTTGAACGAACGTATTGAGAAATCCGTGAAACCGGTGTGGCAACGGATAGTAGAACAACGAGGCTGCAAATTGGGTGTATCCGGCTGCAAGGACAACTTGCTTATCGACAGGTGTGTTTGTCAGGACGCAGTCCAGTACAAGCGTAACCTGTCGATAGCCTGGCTGGATTACATGAAGGCGTATGACTCAACATCGCACGAGCTTTTAAGCTTGTTGCTCAAACGCCTTCATGTCCACCCAAACATAGTGAGAATTGTAGAAGACCTGATGCCTCTTTGGAAAACACGCTTTGTCATGACATCGGGCAAGCGTCGAACCATGTCTAGACTGGTTCAATTCCAAAGAGGTGTCTATCAGGGAGATTCTCTGAGTCCTCTGCTCTTCTGCATCTCACTATTGCCTCTATCCGTTGCTCTCCGGAAATCTCAAGGGTACATGTGTGGACCGCCTGGTGAACGTGTACATAAGATCACCCATCTTTTCTATATGGATGATCTTAAATTATACGCATCAGGCGAAGATCAATTACATCGATCTCTGAACATCGCCCTCACATACTCGAGAGATATCGGTATGGAATTCGGATTGGACAAGTGTGCAGTCGTTCATTTGCACAGAGGAAGGTCAGGCTCCCATAACAACGATATGGAGCTCGTCAACGGAAATGTCATGCGCCACCTTAGCGCCTAAGAAGCCTACACATACCTGGGCATACCTCAAAGGCATGTCCAGGATGTGCAGGCTGCTAAAACCACCATCATTAAGAAATACCGGCGCATTCTCCGTCAGATCTGGTCATCAGAATTGACTGGGAGAAATAAGGTAGCAGCCACGAATATGTTGGCCGTATCACCAGTGCTCTATTCTTTTGGAGCACTGAAGTGGAACGTTGACGAGCTAAGGGATCTTGACCGAAGCACACGGAAGATGATTTGTATGCAACGCAGTTTGCATCCAAGATCTTCCGTGGAACGACTGTATTTGCCCCGAAATATGGGAGGTCGTGGCCTTTTAAGCCTGGAGTGTATGCATGACCGATTGGTCCTCGATACAGCTTGCGACGTGATTAATCGAACGGAGGATCCCCTGATGATGCTAGTACATCAGCATGAAATTCAGGGGAAGGGGGCGTTTTTGTACAACGCGGCGGAACGAGCGGCGCGAAACCTCGGTCTGGTTTTCAACGTGGGACGTAGTGGTGCACAGGAGGCTGAATCAGTCATCAATCTGTGCCCAGTGCGTCTCAGGGCTAACATACGGAAGGAACAACTCCGTATGTTGGAGGGAAGGCATATCGACAAGCCGTTGCATGGACAATTATTTCGAAATGTCCAACAACTTGGCTTGTCGGCAGAGATGACCTTCTCCTTCTTAAGATCAGCCGGCTTGAAATCCGAGACCGAGTGTTTTATCTTCGCGTGCCAGGATGGGGTCATCAATACCTTAGCGTACCGCCAGAACATCTTACACCAGGCGGTACAGATTACGCTTTGTAGATTGTGTAGATGTCATGCTGAGACACTAATGCATCTTTTGGCAGCATGTCCAATATATGCAGTTTCAGCATACATCGAACGTCACAATGCGGCTCTTCGAGTGCTGTATTACCATCTTCGCAGCACTTATGGTATTAATGCAACCCCAGTTTTGCCGTACGCCCCACTGATATTGAATCCGTAGTCGGGAATGAGTCTTGCCGAATATACTGGAATTACTCATTCCCGATGAGCAGGCAAATATCAGCCAATAAGCCTGACATCGTCCTTGTTGACTTCGATGACAAATCCATCTTCGTTATCGAGTTTTCTGCACCAGCAGAAACAAATATAGTCAGCAAAGAGGACGAAAAACGGATGAAATATCAGGAACTCCTGTTCGAGATTCGCAGGCTGTATCGAGGATTCAAAATCAAGCTCGTCGTGCTGATAATTGGAGTGCTGGGAGGAATGAGACCAACTTTCCTCCAAAACATCAAAAGCATTCCGGCCTGTCGAGAACATGCAAATTCCATCGCAGGCCGAATGCAGAAAGCAGTGCTACTGGGATCTCCCCGTCTACTGAGGTCACACGAGATCCTGTAACCACTTACCCAATGGTAGAGGGAGTGGTTACAGTTGCAAACGAAATGGCCCGGTGCAGTCTGCAGCGGAGGAGATGGATATCGGAGCCACTTTTCTACTGCAGACTGCACACGTGGATTCTGGAGGGCCAAGAAAAAAAAAATAATGGGGGGGACTGGCTCTGGGTGGGTGTTGCTATGTGCTGTTATGTATTGTCTTGTAAATGTTTTCGATTGTATGTCCGACCTATCCACCCGAGAGCCGACCGGCGAACAGGCAAAAATGTCATTAAAGCGGGGGATAATTCCTATCCTTTATCCTTTTTATCCTATAATAATAATAAACCGGCTTCGGTTTATTATAAAAAAAAAAAAAAAAAAAAAAAGGATTCATAGCTCAGGCGGTAGCGTACTGGACTACGAAGTCGCAGGTCGTGAGTTCGATCCTCGACCTGGCAGTTTTTCGGAATTGTTTACAAGCAGCAGTTCGCGATATGTAAAGACGAACCATGCTGTCTGTTTAATATTTTCGAGGTGTTTTCAGACGGGAATCGACTCATGACCGACACTGCAATCACCTACCTCATGGTTTGGGGCGTGGTTGCAGTGACCTTTCACGCTGATCTGGTAGAGATTTGAGCAAAAATTTCTCACTTTTCGTACAGATTGAGCGACATAAGAAACCAATGTTGTTGTTAAAGTTATTATTAAAATAATAATAATAACAATAACAACAACAATAATAATAATGATCTGTAAGTACTCTTACCAAGGAATGTCCTGCGGGATGATTCAGGGGCCCAAAGGGAATGACGCGTAACACAATGCGGCTATGCAAAAAGCCGCATCTTAGCCTATCTTCCCAAATGGCCTACTCTCACCTCCACGTGTGCTTATTAAAGCCGGTGGGCCCTGGACTCTTATCAACCTTGCCAGAGATTGGGTAACCAACCCCAGTGGATGGCGAGGTAAGAGACAAACGAGAGAGGCATAACAACGGGGTGTAGGGCTAACCACCCTACTCCCTGTATTTGCGGTTACACATCGAATAACGCGCAGGGCTCCTGACCATCGGGCTGCTTCGGATGCAGCCCAGTCCCGAGGTGGAGGAGCCGAAACAGGTGTCCCGGGACGACGACCAGCCGATGTCCACGGACGATTTCAGTGGACGGAGGATCTCAGGCAAGATCTAATGCGCTGCTATGAGGAGAGCTGTCCGCAACAGAGAGGCTACATGGCGCGAATGCACAGTCGGTTTGCATTAATGCATCCCGAACTGGCAGATCGCTTTTCTCAACAACTGAGAGATTATGTGGCCTATCTGAGGCGGACGGGTTTCGTTGTTCCCAGCTGTCAACCGGTACCGGATGTGCGGGCAATAACAACTGAGTCCGTACGCTGTGCTGGGATAGATGCTCCACATTATGAAAGCACGACACTCGTGTTTAGGCAGAATTTAACAACGAAAGTTTTGCCTAAGCAACGAGAAATAGACAGAGCAAATAGCCTACTTCTGGATGCTCTTCCAGATGACTGCGACCTGTGGCAAGTCAATTGTGCCGTTTACGAGGCTGCAAGTGATCTGGTGATTCCGCGAAATCTGGTACAGATGTCGGGGAGTCGGCAGATTACAAAACGCATGTCTCAATTGAACGCCAAGATTTGACTGACACGGAAGCTCGCTTCCCGAATTCAGTGTGTGATCGACTATTTAACATCTGGCCGTTCATTTACGGCTAAAGTCAAGAAGTTCGCACAACAACTGCGGACGTACTAACACACACTGAACAAGCTGAAGTTGCTCAACATCAAGCAACGTTTGGCTGATAAAATTCGGGTTTTAGCGGATGCCAAAAAGAGGCTGCAAAGACGGGAGGATGGAATTCGACAAAATGCAATATTTTGGACGAATCCTTCCAACCTCTTCAAACATCGTATCGCAGCCTCAAGCGAGTTTCCGTCGATAACCGCAGTTGAGGAATTCTGGGGGAGCATCTACGAGAAAACATCTAGGCTTAATGCAGACACTCCAGGTATTGAAATCTTCACCGAGTTGTGCGACGAAGTCACACAAGAAAGTGAAGATTGCCCACCCGTCAGTGCATTAGAGGTGAAAAATGCCATCACAGGAGCGAGGAATTTCTCCTCGCCGGGCTGGGATGGAATTAACAACTATTGGTGGAAGAAGTTCACTTCTGTCCATCAACACCTAGCCCGAATATTCACCTCTTATATAAATGGAGACCAACCCATTCCGCACTGGCTGGTGGAGGGCCGAACAGGGTACAGAAACGGGCATAGGGGCCGAGCTTGCCGTTAAATTAGTTCCGATATTTCGGGATAGTGTATAGATGGCGTTGGAGTCGAACTTATGCAGGATGGGGGCAGGAGATTTCAGGCTGCAAAATACGTACCGTGTTTGAGGTAGCTGATCTCGGGGACCTCGTGGTTTAGGTAGCTCGTCCCACATTTTCTTTTTAAATTATCTTGCACAATACGTACTGTAGGCGCTTGGGGTCGCCGATTATGAGGCGTAGGTAGTGCGTGCTACAGTTTTTCATCATTTTTACTAGAAAATATTGTCCAGAGGTCGAAGGTCACCGATTAAGGAGTATAGGTAGTGCGCTCCACAGTTTTCGAACTTGTCTTGCAGAGCCCTTGTTCCAGTTGTTCAGGGTCGTCGATTATAGAGTAGAGATAGCGTGCTCCATAGGTTTTCGTTTTGTTATTTCCAAAACCTGTACCAGGTGTTCGGGATCATTGTCCTTGGGGTCAAACTTCAAGGTCAAATCCATTTGATCTCGGGAACAATTGTGAAGGTCATTTCAAGGTCAAACAAAATTTGACCTTGAAAAAAAAATTCGACCTTGAAAAAAATTTGACCTTGAAAAAAAATTCGACCTTGAAAAAAATTTGACCTTGAAAAAAAATTCGAGCTTGAAAAATGATTTGACCTTAAAAAATGATTTGACCTTGAAGTTTGACCTCAAGGACGATGATCCTGTACATTTAGGGCAGGTTTTTGAAATAATATTAAAAAAAAAAATACTGAGCGCATTACTTACACTCCGTAAATGGCGACCTGAAAGATCTGGAGTAAGTATTCTACGCATGATAAGATCAAAACCTATGGATAGCGCAACCTGAGCTCGGTAATCGGGGATCCAAAACACATGTATTGTTAGAACTTATGACAATTACGGAGCGCACTACCTACACTTCGTAACCGGCAACCCTAAATACTTGGAGTAATCATTCTACATGACAATATCAAAAACTGTGGAGATCGGTACGTGCACTTCGTAATCGGCGACCTTAAGCACCCGAAGGACGCAATCTTTTGAAAATTATAAAAAACCACGGGGCGCGCTACCCTTACCCTGTAATCGGCAACTTTAAACACCTAGAGCACGCTTGTGGTTATATTTTGGAATCAATTTTAATAGTGTACGTGAGATGTACAGGCGGACGTGTTTAGTTCCACAAACAGCGGTACTCTGCGTAGCTGGCGCTAGATGCGCCGAGCTTAAGCGTTGGGAAATTTAACATTGCCGTTTCCGTACCCTGGGGCCGAACGACACTGATCCCAAAATCGGGAGACTTGTCCGATCCGAGAAACCATAGACCGATCACGTGTCTCAATACGTTATACAAATTGTTCACTAACATCTTGAACGAACGTATTGAGAAATCCGTGAAACCGGTGTGGCAACGGATAGTAGAACAACGAGGCTGCAAATTGGGTGTATCCGGCTGCAAGGACAACTTGCTTATCGACAGGTGTGTTTGTCAGGACGCAGTCCAGTACAAGCGTAACCTGTCGATAGCCTGGCTGGATTACATGAAGGCGTATGACTCAACATCGCACGAGCTTTTAAGCTTGTTGCTCAAACGCCTTCATGTCCACCCAAACATAGTGAGAATTGTAGAAGACCTGATGCCTCTTTGGAAAACACGCTTTGTCATGACATCGGGCAAGCGTCGAACCATGTCTAGACTGGTTCAATTCCAAAGAGGTGTCTATCAGGGAGATTCTCTGAGTCCTCTGCTCTTCTGCATCTCACTATTGCCTCTATCCGTTGCTCTCCGGAAATCTCAAGGGTACATGTGTGGACCGCCTGGTGAACGTGTACATAAGATCACCCATCTTTTCTATATGGATGATCTTAAATTATACGCATCAGGCGAAGATCAATTACATCGATCTCTGAACATCGCCCTCACATACTCGAGAGATATCGGTATGGAATTCGGATTGGACAAGTGTGCAGTCGTTCATTTGCACAGAGGAAGGTCAGGCTCCCATAACAACGATATGGAGCTCGTCAACGGAAATGTCATGCGCCACCTTAGCGCCTAAGAAGCCTACACATACCTGGGCATACCTCAAAGGCATGTCCAGGATGTGCAGGCTGCTAAAACCACCATCATTAAGAAATACCGGCGCATTCTCCGTCAGATCTGGTCATCAGAATTGACTGGGAGAAATAAGGTGGCAGCCACGAATATGTTGGCCGTATCACCAGTGCTCTATTCTTTTGGAGCACTGAAGTGGAACGTTGACGAGCTAAGGGATCTTGACCGAAGCACACGGAAGATGATTTGTATGCAACGCAGTTTGCATCCAAGATCTTCCGTGGAACGACTGTATTTGCCCCGAAATATGGGAGGTCGTGGCCTTTTAAGCCTGGAGTGTATGCATGACCGATTGGTCCTCGATACAGCTTGCGACGTGATTAATCGAACGGAGGATCCCCTGATGATGCTAGTACATCAGCATGAAATTCAGGGGAAGGGGGCGTTTTTGTACAACGCGGCGGAACGAGCGGCGCGAAACCTCGGTCTGGTTTTCAACGTGGGACGTAGTGGTGCACAGGAGGCTGAATCAGTCATCAATCTGTGCCCAGTGCGTCTCAGGGCTAACATACGGAAGGAACAACTCCGTATGTTGGAGGGAAGGCATATCGACAAGCCGTTGCATGGACAATTCTTTCGAAATGTCCAACAACTTGGCTTGTCGGCAGAGATGACCTTCTCCTTCTTAAGATCAGCCGGCTTGAAATCCGAGACCGAGGGTTTTATCTTCGCGTGCCAGGATGGGGTCATCAATACCTTAGCGTATCGCCAGAACATCTTACACCAGGCGGTACAGAGTTCGCTTTGTAGATTGTGTAGATGTCATGCTGAGACACTAATGCATCTTTTGGCAGCATGTCCATTATATGCAGTTTCAGCATACATCGACCGTCACAATGCGGCTCTTCGAGAGCTGTATTACCATCTTCGCAGCACTTATGGTATTGATGCAACCCCAGTTTTGCCGTACGTCCCCACTGATATTGAATCCGTAGTCGGGAATGAGTCGGGCCGAATATACTGGAATTACTCATTCCCGACGAGCAGGCAAATATCAGCCAATAAGCCTGACATCGTCCTTGTTGACTTCGATGACAAATCCATCTTCGTCATCGAGTTTTCTGCACCAGCAGAAACAAATATTGTCAGCAAAGAGGACGAAAAACGGATGAAATATCAGGAACTCCTGTTCGAGATTCGCAGGCTGTATCGAGGATTCAAAATCAAGCTCGTCGTGCTGATAATTGGAGTGCTGGGAGGAATTTTCCAACTTTCCTCCAAAACATCAAATGCATTCCGGCCTGTCGAGAACATGCAAATTCCATCGCAGGCCGAATGCAGAAAGCAGTGCTACTGGGATCTCTCCGTCTACTGAGGTCACACGAGATCCTGTAACCACTTACCCAATGGTAGAGGGAGTGGTTACAGTTGCAAACGAAATGGCCCGGTGCAGTCTGCAGCGGAGGAGATGGATATCGGAGACACTTTTCTACTGCAGACTGCACACGTGGATTCTGGAGGGCCAAGGAAGGTTAGGGTTTTAGTCGGTAAACCTTGCCGTTAACATCAAAGGTGAGGGAGTCCGACACACGGGGGTTACACAACATCTTCAACCCCCTATGGTGCCTAATGCATTTCCCCCCTCCGTCAAAAAAAAAAAAAAAAAAAAATGATCTGTAAGTACTCTTACCAAGGAATGTCCTGCGGGATGATTCAGATTTGGCAAAGTTTCAAACATCGTTGTAAGATCAGAACTTTTGTAAAATTCAAGTCGCTCTTTGAAAGCAGTTTGAACCCAAAATTTGTTGTACCCCTCGTCGATAACTGTCGAAATCGGCTTTGCAACTGCGAGCGGCGCCACCGATGGTGCGACGATCGTGTACTGCGGACGAAAGCGTGCTTAGACCCTTCTTCGCTCCGCGACCTCCGAAACGTTCGGATCTAGACGCCAAAGTGTAGTAAGATTGTTCAGAGAAGTTATTAAAGGAATTTATGTTAATCGAAGTGATCTGTTTCCTTTCGAAACCTTTTCCATCCGTCAGGTTATGGGCCCAGGGCACACTTCCACTGCGCTGCTGAAAATTCTAGAATTGCCTAATCGAGTATCAACATCCAGAGAAATTGAAAGGTATGTAAGTGATATCATTGTGTGTGACCCGAGAACAAAATAAATGCCGTAAAACCTTGAAAAGAATTAGGTGGGAAAAGTTTCGGGTGTGAAAATTTTCCAAAAAAAAAAAAAAAAAAACAAATAGTAGTAGATCGCGAAACAAAGGGCATGGTGAGCATCACGTGGGGCGGGCCGAAAGCGTGAAAGCGCGAAACACGACAAAAATGGCGCGCGCAGCGGCTAGTGACTATAGAGGGAACAGAGAAATAAAGAATATCTTGAATTAGATAAAACGTTTTTTTTTGGCTCGCGGGATCATATGGATTGTTGTGTCACGGGATTTTTTGTGGGGAGTGTGCGTGCGTCGACATACGCCATCTTGTTCTCGCTCTCCCACAGTTGTTTGTCTCTCTCTATACACATGTGTGTGTATGTCTCTCTCTCATACGTGTGCGACCGCGGTGATGCCGATCGCGCGGTATCGCGGACGTCGGTAAATGCGCGGGAATTTCATTGGCTGTCGGAATGCGGGGAGATGCGCGTTTTCGTCGACGATTTTCATTTTTTTTGGATTTGGCTCTCTCTCTCGCTCTCTCTGTCGATGGCATTTAAAAATGAATCTTTATGTACATTCGAGCCTCCCCCGCCCTGGTGTGCCGCGGCTGTTTCGCGCATGCGCCGGCTTCCTTCATCGACGTGTGGCGCATCACATCAATGCTTTTTCGTAGCCATGTATACAGGTTGGGAACTGTGACAAGGGTGAACAATACATGTATATATGTGTATGTGTATGTGTGTATGTATAATATAAGTAAATGGATTTTAGATGAAATCATGATTATACGCTGCATACTTTGTGTCTCCGTTCTATGATATTCCCACGCACATATACAGAAGAAGCGTAACGGCTAATTCAGAGAATCTAAATTCCAAATAATTTGTGGATCTTCAAGTTATTTCAAAATTTTTTTGAAGTAAGAAATAAATAGATTTAGAATCAATCAATCGCCTATTCTCGTAAAATGATTATAAGTTAAATGTGAGCTGTCTCAAATCGTTAAAATCAATTGTTTTCATTAAAAACGCGAAATCCTTTTACAGAATTACGTATGTTACGAAGAATCTTTCGAAATATCTTGAGAGATTTCGTGAATTCTGAAACATTCTTCACGAGATTAGGATCAAATTATTCTGGGGTCAGTGTTCTGAGGAAACTTGTAGTACGGTGAAATCTGCTCACTGACTAGAGAAATAAGTGAGAATCTGTCGAGTCCCGTGCATGTGCATGATCAACCCAAATCCGACCGGCTTCATTGCAGTGCGTGAATCTGTACGTCGGAGAGCGGTGTGCGTGTACGTGGTGGCGCGGCGGAGGAACCTTATTTCTCGCTTCACACTGAAGTGAATAGCAGTGCGTTCGCGTCGGTTTAGAAGCACGAAGCAAATCTTTCTTATAGTAAATCACCACAGAAAACTACCTGGTATTTAAATAACTTTTACCTTAGAGAAAACATACAGAAAATCGTAGATTAAAACTTTTAATATAAAAATATTATTATATATAAAATTATAAATATTATTTTAAATAATATTTAAAATCATTTAAAAATGAGCACTGACAGATTTACAAAGCGATTCTACATATATTAAGAAAGTTTGTTTCACAATCCCAGAATAGGTGGCTTGGAACAACCAAATTCAGGATCACAACATGGATTCTGATCACGAACAGAACTGGCTGGATTACATCCATGTAATGGCAGTCTATCCGAAAAGACTGTAACGAAAAGTGAGAATTACATTACTTTCAAAAGTTGTTTCAATGACAAGTCATAAATGATTGATTGAAATTCAGAGAATCAGAGAATTGATTCAGAATTACCAAAGTTTAAATCGCATGCGAATTATGAGACAGTAATGAAATTAAATTGTGTAATGTTAATGTCAAAAGTAAAACTTTGGAAAATGAATTTCAGACAATCAGGTTTAGTAAATCCTCTATAAATAAAACCCAGGTAGTAATGAAATAATCAAACTTTACAGCAGCTTCCATGATTTCAAACCCTACTACTGATTCAGAGAATATCGGAAAAACAATGACGCCTGTCATAAGAACAATAACCACATCACCATCTGTCACAAACCCGATAATTACACAACAATTTTATACCTCAACCACATCAACTGACGCCATCCAACATTTGTCCCCCAGCCACGCCTCAAACTCGAGTACAAATCAAGCTACATTGGCTCAAATAAAAGAAATGACTGAAAGATTGGCTAAACTCCAGCAAGTGTTACAGTCAGAACGAGAAAGACTCAGACTCATGAATACGGAAACTATAAACACAGAACAAACTAGCAACAAACCAGTACGACATTCAGAGAAAGAAAACCACAGTTATGAAAACGTAAGAAATGTTCAATCTCAATTAAATGATTCAAAAAACAATATAATGACATTTGGTTTGACTACCTAACAACGGAATTAGGAAGTCGTAACCTGCTAGATTTAATTGACTCCAAAATCAAAGGTCCGACGGGACTACCCGAAGATATCGTGGCATTAAGAAAAAATTTTGCGAAAGATGTAATCATTAACCGATTAGACGAAGAATATCATAAAAAAATATTAGGCATTTCAGAACCAAATCAAATTTTAGAAAAATTAAGAGAAAATAGAAAGTTAGAAATACATTCCACTCCAACCTCTATACGAACGCGATTATACAAAATCAGAATGAAAAAGGGTGAATCAGTCAAATCATTCTGTGAACGCTTTGACGCTATTCTTAAGGAACATGAATTGTGCGACGAGATAGACAAAATAACCGAACAAGAGAAAAGAGCAACCTTTTACCAAGCAGTGAAGAATGTTTTTCCGATTATTAGAGATGCCAACTTGTCTGTTTTTGGTTCCACTCGAAAAGAAATGACGTTCGAAGATCTTAGAAACATGTTGCGCAAAATTGAAGTAGATGAAAATTCCGAAAACCAAAAGAACTTGCGTTATGAAGCGCCTTCTGCATCAAGAGCCTTTCGTGATTCCAGACAAAATCAGGGAACTAGAGGATACCAGGGATCAATAACGAAGAAAAATAAATGCCACCGTTGTGGAGGCATGGGCCTCTGGCAAGAACAATGTCCTTTCAAAAATACAAACAAATGGTTCTGCTACACGTGTAATGCCTTAACTAAACATACGTCTAAAAACTGCTGGTACAATGAGAACAATTTGAGAGCCGAAACTGGCAAGAGAAATAATAATTCAAACTTTGAATTGGATGCCACTCCAGCCAAACAAGTGAAATTTAAAAATCACAGAGGCGAACATAACTCCAGGGGCAGAGGTAAAAACAACTTTGGAGGCAGAGGTCAAGGCAACTCACGAGGCAGAAGTCAAAGTCGAGGAAGAAAACCTGGAAATGGATCCATGGCGAGACACGTTGTCACCAACGAAGACATCGAAACCCAAGGTAAGAATATCTCTACAGAGAAAGCATTACATGCTAAACAATACGTAGAATTTATTGCAGATTCGGGAGCAACAGATCATATTGTAAATAAAAGTTTTATTTTAACAGATTTTAAAGTTTCAGAGAATGGTATGATCAAAAGCGCAAATAAAAATGAATTTGCAGATATCGCCATTGATGGTAAAGGCGACCTCTTGTTAAAATGTGATACTACCAAAAACAACTTACTTAGATTACATAATGTTATAGCTGCTAAAGATATTTCAGAGAATTTGTTATCATTAAGAAAACAATAGACGCAGGTTTTTGCATTTATCTAGACGATAAAACGTTTAAAGTATACTGTAAACAAAACAATAAAACTATTTTTGAAGGCACTTATGTCAAACCTAATTGGTTAGTTAAATTCGAAATAAAGAAAACTGAAAACGTAAATAATACGATTACTGATAAATGTAAAAATTAAAGTTGTAAAGCTAGAATAGTAATTGAGAATGAACTTCTAGAACAATCGCAGACAGTGAATCAAATCGATCAACCGATGAGCTCAGAGAATGAATATTTAACTCAAAAAGATTCAAATCCTGAGGGAGATTGTTTAGGAAAAATAAATTCAGAGAATATACTGTCTGTGATTGGGAGGGAGAATGCAAAGAAGTTCATTGAAAATACAAACCATCATAAAAGTCAACATTTAGAGAACAACAATCATGTTGACAACTTAGACACAGAAAAAGTTAGTGAGTGGGAATTCAACCAAATATCCCTAAAAACTATTAAAATAGACGAATTAAAATCTCTGGATAATTTGGATGATAATATGTTCATTGAAAATCCACTTGGAAAACAGAAAGATTTCGTAAAACAAAATGAGGGCATGCTCTGGCATGTGAGGCTAGGTCATGCATCCCTCAATTATTTAAAAAAGCTACAAAAAATAGAAAAGAGACTCGAGAAAGTTAGTTTTGACGAATCAATTTTAGAATGCCAAATATGCATAATGGCTAAAATGGAAAAGTTACCATTTAAACAAATGAGAAAAAGATCAGAGAGACCACTTCACCTGATTCACACAGATATAATGGGTCCAATTAAACCAACATCCTGGCCTGGACAAAAAAAGTATATTATAACGTTCATAAACGATTATTCTCGATTTGCCAGAATATACTGCTTAAGGTCAAAAGATGAATCAGGCGAAGCTCTAGCGAAATTTCTAGTATCGGCTAGAAACCTAATAGGAGAAAATGTCAAAGTATGCTACATAAGAAGTGATCGTGGCACCGAGTACATTGGTGGCAAATTCACAGAAATAATGAAAAAAGAGAATATTGAATCCGAGTTCTCGCCACCGTACACTCCAGAACACAATGGTGTAGCAGAGCGGTTCAATAAAACCGTTCAGAGAATAATAAGAGCCTACATGTGTGAATCAGGCTTACCAGACAGCATGTGGGAATTCGCTGCAGAAGCTGCTGTTCAATCATACAACATTACGCCACACAAAACGATTGAGTATCAAGTTCCTATCGTAAAGTTCGCACCGAATGCTAGATGTAACTTGGGTCAAATCAAAAGATTTGGGTGCATTGCATTCATAAAACTCCCCAAAGTAGAATCCAAATTTAAAGCAGTGGCAATTAGAGCAGTTCTGGTAGGCTACATACATACAGGCTACATGTTATGGCATCCAAGCACTAGGAAGTTTTTCGAAACAAGGTACGTTCGATTCCTAGAGAAATTAGTGTACAAAGACATTTATAAAAATCAAGAACTTGAATCAAAAGAATCTCAGGAAACAAATGCGGATGAAGTACTTGATAATCCAATCGATCTGAGAAAGGACATTAGTACAAAACAATCAGAGATTTCACAGAAAAACAAGTCTGAACTCAAAGGAAGAGGCAGACCTAAGAGAAATAATAACGAAAAATCCAAGAACATTTCAGGGAACAAGAATGATAAGAACGGTCCTGTGACAAGAAGTAAACTGAAGAGATATCTAGAAGATACAGACAAAGTTTACAATGCACAAAGCCCTAAAAGAGTAGAAGATATCAGTTTTGCAAAATACATAAGTACTTCGAAGAAAAATGAAAATCGAGAAGATGAGTTAGGCCACATCCTACTAACTGAGATACAAAACGATCCCTCGAATTATGAGGAAGCGTTAAGGAGTAAAAATAAAGAATTTTGGATTCAGGCCATGAAAGAAGAACTCAGTTCCACGAAATCCAATGATGTGTGGAAATTAGAGGATCGGTCAAAAGTAATAACGAATGGCAAAACGCCAAATATAATAGACTCAAAGTGGGTGTATAAGAGAAAAATTTACGCAAATGGCATTGTAAAATACAAAGCAAGATTAGTCATTAGAAGGTTTAAAGATAAAAATGTGTATGACTTAAAGGAGACTCTCCAGTGTCAAGATTATCTTTAATCAGAGCATCATTATCAATAATAAACAAATATGATCTTGATGTCAGTCAAATGGACGTAACAATGGCATTTCTCAATGCAAAGCTGGAAGAAGAAGTTTATATGGAAATTCCAGGTAGCTTAGATGTGTCAGAAGAAATCAGGCTAACCAAAGTATGTAAACTAGAAAAATCAATGTACGGTTTGAAAGTAAGTTCAAAAAGATGGAGTAAAAGATTCTCAGAGGAAGCCCATAAATTAGGCCTGGAAAATGATTTACATGACCCATGTTTATTTACGTGGAGACAACAGGGGAAATTAGCATTCGTCGTGCTATATGTTGATGACATGCTAATTGCTAGCAATGATGCACAAAAACAAAAACAAATCAAAGCACATTTTAGCAAAGTTTTCCAAATGAAAGACCTCGGAGAACCAAAGAATTTTCTGGGTATGGAAATTCAGAGAAACATAAATCAAAAAGAAATTATCATATGCCAAGCTGACTATACAGAGAAAATATTAAAGAAATTTAATATGGAAAACTGCAAACCCCAGAGTACTCCAATGGTGACTAGGCAAGTTAGCAACAGAAACAAAAAATGTAAATTAGAAAGTATTGAAAATTCTGAAAATTTGCAAACAAACGAACTGAAAAAGGTACCATACAGAGAAGCAATCGGAAGTTTAATGTACCTTGCAAATGCTACTCGCCCAGACATAAGTTTTGCTGTAAATTATCTGGCTAGAAAACAGCCTAATCCAACCGAAGAAGACTGGGTAGATGTGAAAAGAATATTTCGATACTTGAGGGGTACGACTAATCAAGGAATAAGGTTCAAATCCAATTCCGATACTTTGGAAGCCATGACTGACGCAAGTTTCAGAGACTATCAGGATTCAACCTCCACTGGAGGATACGTAATAAGACTGTTTGGAGACACTATAGCCTGGAGAAGTCATAAGCAGTCTTATGTAACGTTGTCCACATGTCAAGCAGAATATTTGGCTATGAGTGATTCCTGTCAAGAACTGATCTCGCTTGACAAATCTATCAGGTACATCATCGGTAAAACACATTTCCCAGTCACTATTTGGTGTGATAATCGCTCTGCAGGTGACTGCACCAAAATGGATGGAAGTCATAAATTGAAAACATTTGATGAAAACATAGACGATATAAAGAGAATTTTAGCTGATAGAGAAGAATCAGGCACTAGAAAACACATGGCTGACACACACGGAGACTTTATAAAACAGTGTGTGGATAAAGGGAAAGCAAAAGTTAAATGGATAGAAACTAAAGAGAATATGGCTGACATCATGACCAAGCCCTTGCCTCACGAAGCTCGCTGTTATCTGAGAAATAAAATAATCAATGTAAATAGGTAATGTGAGTCTAGAAAACAAAGATTCTGAGAATGATGAATGAAAATAATAATAAATAAAACAGAAAATTATTCCGATTTTTAAACTTCATGAACAAATTGTTATTTTATCTGTTCACAGGAAATGAGTCATAAACCGTGACTTCAATCAAAAAAAAAAAAAGGGGGCTGCAAACGAAGAAGAATCACAACCTCAAAGAGATCGAAAAGTTTTGTTTAGTTTTCCATGTAACAATCGATTGCAGTATCGTATTCAATTCTTATAATGTAACTAATCACATATTATAGTTAAGATTTGACACCTCGCAATTGACAAAGGGAGGGAGTGTCGAAATCGGCTTTGCAACTGCGGGCGGCGCCACCGATGGTGCGACGATCGTGTACTGCGGACGAAAGCGTGCTTAGACCCTTCTTCGCTCCGCGACCTCCGAAACGTTCGGATCTAGACGCCAAAGTGTAGTAAGATTGTTCAGAGAAGTAATTAAAGGAATTTATGTTAATCGAAGTGATCTGTTTCCTTTCGAAACCTTTTCCATCCGTCAATAACCTTAACCAATTGCCTTAATTTACAGAAATCCTCAGATTCGGATGCATCTAAAATGTAAGTAATAGTGTATAGTGTTCAATATTATCTTTTCCATCTCAGTTCTCGATTATACAAATATCAGACAGAAAAGAAAAATTTTAAATAAATTTTCAAACAATGACTTTGTAACTGTCTTTTAGATTCGGTATTAATTTTAATTAGACGTCTATATGTACAACTCCAAAAGAAGTCGGTCTCGCGCCGACAGTTACAAAGTGCTGTCCTGGAAGGAAGCACAATTTGGGAAAAACGCGAGAAGGAAGACGGAGGGAATGTAAGATTGAATAATGGATCGGAAACAATCGCGTTGATCTATTAAAAATTTATTTTAGTAATATAATAATAATCGACTAATCCAATCATATTGTTGGTCAGATGTTAATAACACATAACTTCAATCTTTATTTCTTTTATTATTACCTATTCACATACTATTTTCAAATTTAAATTTGTTCTTGTTCAGTTACTAACTATATAACGTATATCAATATTAAATTTTTCTGTGTTATTGTTTCACTATCTATTATTATATTTTCAAAGTAAAGTCTGTCATTGTTTACTTTCTATTAGCAAGCTCTACCTTTCAAAAAAAAAAATTGTAACCGTTACTTTCACTGATCAAATTTTTTCCGTTATTATAAATATTCCTAATTTTACTTTGAATATCTTTATTATATTATTTTACTATTCTAGAACTAATAACGTTAATAATTATATAAATTTTCTTTAAACGTCAAGCCACAATAACCAAATAATGTCACTTTTTCACTTTTAAACGTTTATTCAACACTAATTGTCGACTCTATTTAATTTTTTTTCAATTTGTAATCGACTTTACAGGTTATCTGTCGACTTTATTAATTAAATAAAAATAGTCGAACAATTTATTAATATATAGTCGCCTCGACCTAATTAATATTTTCATGACAATCATGCATTTTCCTCAGTCATTTTAGACAGACAATGTATTTCTTTTATTTTTAATTTGTACTTAGTTTCACTAATTGACCCACGAGTCAACTTTACTTTAATACACATAGAAAAGTGAAACTATTCAATTTTAACATTGACTAGATGAGTCAATGTTTCTCAGGTGTCAACCTTTGCACCGAACCCATTTAACCATACACAATTTTACTCCAAAATGAAAATTAGTTTAGTAGGGTAATTTCAATTCGGGCGCCAATTTGTAACTGTCTTTTAGATTCGGTATTAATTTTAATTAGACGTCTATATGTACAACTCCAAAAGAAGTCGGTCTCGCGCCGACAGTTACAAAGTGCTGTCCTGGAAGGAAGCACAATTTGGGAAAAACGCGAGAAGGAAGACGGAGGGAATGTAAGATTGAATAATGGATCGGAAACAATCGCGTTGATCTAAATTTTATTGTACCCTGAGATAAGGGGACAGTGAATACTGGTACTTACAAATAAAAAGTGACGACTCGCTCCAATACACTAATATCGTCTTTGGGCCTCACTAGTTGTTGGGTCCGGATACAATTTATCGGAATAGGCTGTCTACCTAGTAGGTTTTGGACGCCTCGAGAATATGGACGTCTGTCCGTCACTCATACACTCACACACCGAATTCTCTAAAACCGGATACAACAAAAGAATTTTTCGCGTTTAGAACAACCGATTGTCGCCGCACGCTGTAGAGGTCTGTTCTTTCTCGCCGGTTTTTCCATGCCGCACACCTGTAGGGTCGCGACGTTGCCAGCTCTCCGAGCCTCTCCAGCCCGCTAGTCCTGAAAAACTCCCTAGATATATAACTATATGTTATTCTAATCAGGACTACCGTTGCCGGAGCTTAGGGCATAACGGAATGCTGTTATTTTAGGATTTAAGGAGCAAAACTTAGCGTTTCCGTTACAACTTCATTATATTTTTATTATTACTGTACCTTCCGTATATTTTCGTTTCTCTATATGATGTTGCAATCGACCTATCGCAATTTCTTTCTCTCGTTGCTTTACATAATACTGTTGAAACACGCCTCCAGCACATCTATTTTTTCCCGCAGGTGAATAAAAAGTTTCTGGAAGGGTGTCAGGAAACACCTGTACAGCCTTTGTTGCTAATTCAGTCAATCGTACCTATGGAATGCTGAGTAAACGATAATAAATAAATAGTGTTAAACGATAATTGTTTATCTTTGATGAAATTAATTTACCTGAAACAGTTGGTACGTATAAATTCATGGCCGATTATCAATTTCGCGACTTTATGAGGGGAAAAATATGTTTGTTTTTTTTTTCTAATAATTTTTGATAATTTTCTTTATTTTGTTCGAATTCGTGTGCTGCGATTAAAAATTTTCCGTCATACGTTTCATTTAGAATTTGGTACAATTCGATTGCGTTGAATCAGCTACTCCTGTAAAGAATCATTATAAATAAATGTTACAAAACTAAGGTGAATAACAAGCGTATTTTTGTAATTATTCTTAGTTCACTACTTAAAACTATCAACAATTACACTTTTAATAACGAGTAAAACATACTGAATAATACGAGTTTCGTCTTTTCTATAATGTGGCGTGAGGTAGATCAATAAAAACTATTTGGTTCTACACTAAGACCAAAAATGTAATTCTTGCCTTAAATTGATCTAAAACGATATATCTGAATACGTTTTGCTCTCACAAACGGGAAGGAATTTTTTTCGAACCGATTGGTTAAAGTTATCATGTTCAAAAAGGTAAAACAAAATAATAAGAAATTTAACGTCGACTCAACTGTTTGCACATGTAACCTACATTTTACCTGAAATGTAGTTTTAAAATGTGTGTTTCAATGCACATTGACTGCAAATGATCACTACCCAAGCAGATTTGAACTTTATGCTCACATGTGCAAACAGTTGAGTCGACGTTAAATTTCTTATTATTTTGTTTTACCTTTTTGAACATGATAACTTTAATCAATCGGTACGAAACAAACTCCTTCAAGTTTGTGAGAGCAAAATATATCTACATATATCCATGATTTAGATTAATTTAAGGGAAGAATTACATTTTTGGTTTTACTGCAGAACCGATGGACTAAAGATTGTTGCAAAGGGTTAAAATATATATGTAATATCATATGTAGATTCTTGAAATAGGCTTTAATATTTATTTTGTTAAGTATAATATTTTTAACCTACTCAACATAATAATTCCAAATTCTTATAATCTTGAAAAATACCCTTCATTATAAAATCAACAAATTTTGCAAATTTTGTTTTGTAATCAATTAGCATTAATTAAAATTTCATTTTACAAACTTTTTTCAGTTTCAATATTTAAATTACATTTAGCATCTCTTTTAAGACAGGACGCATTATATGAATTTTGCAAAACTTCAACTTGCTTTGACCTTGTTTTTCTCTGGGTGATGAATATATATACAAAATTACCGCGAAATTTATACGTACGTCCCACATCAGATTTCTCAAGTGTCGATGAGGCAACATCCAGCAAAATACAATTATCAAATTGTGTTTCCTCATTTGTGGCTTCAAGGTAGGGTTTTGTTGCAAACGAAACCCCTTGAATATCTGTAAGATTTGTGTATTGCAAAGACCCGTAATTGGATTAGAATTATTTCTTATTTATATAATTATTTCATAATTTTATAATTATAGTAGGCATACTTTTTGCGACTACTGACATTGCATCAAGCTCCATAAAATCTATTGAATTTTCGTGCATTTTAATTCTGTCTATATAAAAGCGGAAAAGGTTAACAGGTTACGTCAGACACAAGCATCATACAAATAAATGAACTTACCTCGTTTTGAAGTGGAGTAAGCGCAGTACACGTTTGAACACGAAATGCTTATGTGATTTTCACTTCTTACCCTTTTTTCTACTTTTTATTATTTACTCGCGTCGCAGTTAGTCAGTGCACGATCGCATGAATTCCATACCCTCACGGTATCAACTTCTAGCGAATACGGCATTGGGGAAGGGGTACCTCCATAGTACCATGAACGTTCAGCACATGCATGAGTTTGTAAATATTATGGTAAGTTTCCTTATACTCTGTTGGTATAGAAGATATGTTGCACACGAAGCATTTGTTGGTACGCCTCTAGTTATAAAAGCTAAGATACCACAAACGCATGGTTAGGGTTGGTACTACCAGCCTATGATTTTTCCCTCAGTGTAGAGAGAGAGCGTGCGAAGACCCTTCGTGTCTGTGAGTGTGTGGTGGCCAGCAGATTAGAAATGAAAGATTAAACATAAAAAAATGAATGCCAAAGTTACTGAAACCATTACGAGAAAAAAAAACAAAACATTAAAAGAGTCTATTTTAATATAATATAATTAAATTATAATAATATGAAAACTAGCTAATAATATTATATAACAAACATTTCTATTAATTTGAATAATATTAAACTGTGTAAATCTTTGTCCATCAATTCTCTAAAAATTGTCTTTAAACTGATTAACTACGTAATGTAGAAAAACCAACGATTTTGTTAGTTTAATTTATGTTTTCATATCAGAAAAGTGAATTTTCTGTATTTTATGAGCCCAAAAGTAGATTTTAATGGTGAAATAGATTGAAGGAATAAATGGAAATGATTCATTGAATTCCCGCTTTAGATAAAAAGACATGGATTGAAGATATTTTTTGTGGCCATGAAAAATATATTAAAATTGTAAAAAAAAAGATTCATGAAATTATATCATACGAAAATACGATTTTGAAAATGAACGCGGATTTATGTTATTAGCACGTCTAGTATACTAGAAAATAATGCGTCTCATAGAAAAATGAACAGCTATTATGTTTTGTTCAATTATAATAAAAGCGAAATATTGAATAAAGTACATTGAGAAGATCCAAGTATCCAAATCCACTGCGTGCATATAACTGAAACGAAGCGAGTTCCGCGTTCCGCGTAGCAGCGCGCCGGCAGTCAACTTTCGCGGTATCCCTGCTCGCGCCTGATTGCTCGAAAGGCGGAGTCTCGCGTGACGCGGCGAAAAGCGGTGGGAGAAGAAACGCGCCTTGAATGGGATCGGAAATGTTGGTCAGTTTGGCCGCGCTGGTCCTGCTGCTCTTTCGTAAATATCTTTGGAATTACTTTGGCTAGTCTTTTAAATCTAGCGGATGAAATTCTAAATAATAAGAAAAATTAAAAGTTTTATATACATAACTTTTTTTTTATATACTGAATACGTACGTATAGTTGTTATTGGCGTTCTTCAATAATTCATTTTCGATTATAATGTCGCACAATTTACCACGATCAACAATTTTTTGTGTTTCGTATTTTTTAATGAGTATTATTCCTCTAATATTCAATCCGAGAAATTCTAATAGTTCTTCTATTTCGACAAAATATACAACAATAAACAATGTATGTGAAAAATATTAATAAAAATGAATATATTAAAAATTCGATTTCACATATTATACCAATTGACAAAACTGCTTCATCAACATTTTTGCCTGGTTCTGAATCTTTAACAGAGTCTGAATTCGGAATATTGTTCACTAGTTTTGATTCAATATTTTTGCCTGGTTCGGAATCTTTATCAGGTTCTGAATTCTGAATATTGTTGATAAGTGGTTCTGATTCGACCGATTGCGTGGATGACTCATCAATGCGTTGTGTTTTATCATCGCTTTTTTTAAATTGCATATATTTTTGCACAAATTTAAATCTAATACCAAGTTCTGGTATGATTTCTCGAATCATTTCATCGCTGAAATTTGTGAAAACTTCTTCGTCTATCGCATGACCTGATAATAACAGATTTTATTTCATAAAATATAATTAACAGTTTTATATCTATCTTGGATTTTATATTAATGCTACTTATTTTTTAGTAAAATTTTTTATTTTTAACCGAGAAAAAATATTGAATGCCATCGAATCTAACTTCCGATAAAAAGAGCAGAGCACCCTTAAGTTCGGATGCAAACAGACATAAATAAAAAAAGACTAATAGGAATATATTTTAATTCTAGATAGGCTGCAAACTGGTTCATGCACACAGTGTACTAATATTGCAAATATTTACAACATTTTAATTGATTATTTCTTTTTGAAAACGTTTTTTCTCCAGGTATATAGTGTATTTATTATGACGAGAAAGAAGAAAAATGAAGTAAAATGAAATCAAAATCCATCAAAATCACTTACTAGAAATAGATATACATACAGCAAAAGATTTAACAAGCAAACACAATTGAATCGAAAAAAGGTCCATAATAAAGGTACTTACGATTGAAGGATTCACTCAGAATATTTAAATTCCACTTATCAAGTTTGTCCTTCACAAATGCGTCCATTTTTTAAACTTGTACTGAGGGAAGCAACTGACTCACAGACAGAACACACTTGTACCAGAGCAACGCCATTGGTGGACACGCGACCATCTCGAACCTTTCTTCGGGTGCGTTCGTGCTTCGCTGGCACGTGGTACCCGCCGGAGTTCGAGGTGGGGGTTGCAGGAACGCGGCTGCCGGCACGCACACATCCCGCTTTGTGTTTACATATATCCCGTCGCACACAACTATACATTTCAGCTCGAGCCGTGTCTCGGCCCGCGCGACAGTCCTCGAGCTGGAATTTCATTGCGACACTTGTGGCGCAGCGACAATTTTGTCGCTGCGCCAGAGTCATACAACGCTGCATCAGCTGTTTTTTTTTAACAATAAAAAATTACGAAAATCGCACCGATACGAGAGATTCATAAATACCTGCTAAAATGGCGTTGACATAAACTTCGTACCGCAACAATAAAGTTCTGACGTTTTCGGCCGTCGACGACTCCGCGCGTTTTAATTTGCTCATAAATATGGCGATTACTTCGTCGAGATCAGTGTCAGCGTCAATTGCGTGTATTTTTTTATCGTGTAACAGTTTAATTAATAATGTCCATAATCGTGGATTCGCATCGATACGCGAAAGATTATCTCTCGACGCCATCTTGCCGAAAGGTAACCTAAAAATGAAACGTTACGACGCGCGATTACATATAATTTTAAAACAAAACACGTATTCTGTACAAACGACAATTTTAAACTTTCTTACCTTCGAGTTTCCGTTAATGGAAAAGATCCTTAAACCGTTGTTATCCCCTCCCCCCTCGCTCATTCCCCGATACCGTTTCCTCGTGTGCTGTACCCCTCTCCGTTGCTGCACTTGATGCTCCGTCTCAATTACATTCTTCGTCTGATTATATCCCCACTACCTTATCGCCCACCTCGTTCCCGACAAGCCCCTCATGTACCTCTCCTATTGATTGTCTGATTGATCCTTCTCATTCGCAGTGTAGATCAGTGTTACCGTCGTTAATTGTCGAGCAGAGCATTATGAATGTCAATAGAACTCCGATTGTGACAAATGCTAATCAGCCTAATTTTGCAAATGCGGTCCCGAATGCGACGAATGTGAATTTGCCTATTCTTGCAAATTTACCTTCAACGTCGAATATGCCAAACGATAGGTTTTCTTCAGTGCCTTTGCCGCCGGCGTGGGATTCGCTCGATGTCAATCAACGCATGACTTTGTTTATGCAGCAATCGCTTAATAATTCAGCTCGCTTAGAGCATATTATCAGCCATCTAGGAAACAACACCGCGGCGATTCAAGCAAATAAGCATGAAATTTCAGATTTAAAGAGCATGTGGGCCTACGGGCAACCCGGCAATGAGTTCATTATTACGGGCCTACCGGGTTCGTGTAATCTAACGTTGCAGGATATCGTGGGCCGCGTCTTACAAAAACTTGAGTTAAGTCGCTATAACTCCAATGTTTTCATCACTGGAATTAGGAAAGTTAACCTTAAAAAAGCTGTTACATCTGATGGTACATTGACAGAAATGCCGGAAACTTTCTCGATTATAGTCAAGTGCCTTTCAGTCGACCTTCGCAATTTAGTTATCGAACAAAAGCGAAAAATTGGAAAGATTACGCGCGCGGATATTTTTCCCCGATCAATTTTCTCAAGACACAAAGGTTATGTATATTAATGAGTTTTTGGCACGACCTACGCATCAATTGTTAATGCAATTAAAGCATAATAATTTTTTAGATTTATGGACACTTCATCGTAGCCTATTTCATCGTCTCCCACTTCATAGTCTTCCGGTTCATCGTCTGGACACTTCATCGTCTGGACACTTCATCGTCTGGGACATTTCATCGTCCGGGACAATTCAGCGCGCTCCATACTTTCTTGTGTTATGAGCTTTTCTACGTGCACTGGGTATTTAGGGTCGCCGATTACGTGGTCTAGATAGTGCGCTCCGTAGCTTTTTATGTTATTAGCTCAAATACGTGCACCAGATGTTCGGGGTCACCGATTACGGGGTCGAGGTGGTGCGCTTCGTAGCTTTTTATGTTATTAGCTATTCTACGTGCACTGGGTGTTTAGGGTCGCCGATTACGGGGTCTAGGTAGTGTGCTCCGTAGCTTTTTATGTTATTAGCTCAAATACGTGCACCAGGTGTTCAAGGTCGGCGATTACGGTGTCTAGGAATCGCGCTCCGTAGTTTTTCATTTTTTCAACTAAAAAATATGCACCAGGAGTTTGGGGTCGACGATCAAGTGGTCTAGGTATTGACTTCGAGTTAACCAACGATGACCTTGAGGTCAAAGTTGAAGGTCATTTCAAGGTCAAAATAAATTTTGCTTATTTTTCTTCAAATTTGAACATATTTTGATTTGACCTTGAAATGACCTTCAAATTTTTTCAAATTTGGCCCAAGGTCAAGGACAAGGTTACCGTTGTTTATCAGATAAAATTGATTTGACCTTGAAATGACCTTCAACTTTGACCTCAAGGTCATCGTTGGTTAACACCAAGTGGATACCTAGACTACATGATCGGCAACCCCAAACACCGGGGGGCACGTTTTTTAGTTATAAAAATGAAAATCTACGGAAAGCGACACCCAGACCCCGGAATCGACGACCCTAAAAACCTGGCGTTCAGAGTCACCGATTACGGGAACTAGGTAGTGCGCTCCGTAGCTTTTTATGTTATTAGCTCAAATACGTGCACCAGGTGTTCAGGATCACCGATTACGGGGTCTAGGTGGTGCGCTCTGTAGCTTTTTATGTTATTAGCTGTTCTATATAATTTCCCGGAAAAAATTTCCCCATAGGGAACGGATCCACCGTTGTCCCTATGTCATGGGGGGCTCCGCCCTCCATACCCCCTTCTTATACTAACTAAACGTAACTAACCCCCTCAGGGTGTTGTAAGGTTTGCGAACCCACGTGCGACTCGGAGAGCTTGGATCCACCGTTGTCCCTATGTCCTGGGGGGCTCCGCCCCCCAGACCCCCCTTTTTATAATAACCTCACCTCCAACCAATAGATGTGAGTAAACCCACGTGAAAAATGCATCCCTCCGGATATACCATGAAATGGTTAATTGATTGTATGCATAATTTTTTTTTCCAATGGAGGGCAATAGGTAGAGGAGGGTGGCCCAATGCCGACCGTGATGGGAGATATAGAGCAGGGGGTAGTACGTACAACCCGGTTAGGTTTGGTCGACTTTCCCCTACTTATTGCACTACAAGCTCCCGAGTCGCACGTGGCGTCGCAAACCTTACAACACCCTGAGGGAGTTAGTTAGGTTCAATTAGTACAAGAATGGGGTCTAGGGGCAGAGTTTCCCCATGACACAGGGACAACGGTGGATTCAAGCTCTACGAGTCCATATATACCTGCGATTCCCTGGTGCACGTATTTGCGCTAAAAACATAAAAAGCTACGGAGCGCACTCACTAGATCCCGTAATGCGCGACCCTGAACACCTGGTGCTCGTATTTGAGCTAATAACATAAGAAGCTACGTAGCGCACTGCCTAGATCCCGTAATCGGCGACTCTGAACACCTGATGCACGTATTTGAGCTAATAACATAAAAAGCTACGGAGCGCACTACCTAGACCCCGTAATCGGCGACCCTAAACACCCAGTGCACGTAGAATAGCTAATAACATAAAAAGCTACGGAGCGCACCACCTAGACCCCGTAATCGGCGAGCCTGAACACCTGGTGCACGTAGAAAAGCTCATAACACAAGAAAGTATGGAGCGCGCTGAAATGTCCCGGACGATGAAGTGTCCCGGACGATGAAATGTCCCAGACGATGAAGTGTCCAGACGATGAAACGGAAGACTATAAAGTGGGGGACGATGAAATAGGCTACGATTAAGTGTACTGGTACCAATTTTTTAGACGCGATGGAAACTCGAATGAGATCCCAATTGTAACTGAGCAGGATCTGTCAATTATAAAGTGACTACCTCCCACTTATCAACCTGTCCCCGACTTATCTTCGTCTCAGTCAAATAGCAATAACTCGCTCAGTATTTTTCATATAAATATTAATTCATTACGGGCCCATTTGACTCAAATTGAATCATTTATTCAGAGTACAAATGCGCATATTTTAGCCCTCTCCGAGACTTGGTTACATCCCGATATTTCGTCAGATACAGTTGCTATTCCGTCTTATAATCTAATTCGCAATGATGGGGCAATTCTCTCTAGTGATAGAAGTAGGTACATCCTGGGTGGTGGGGTTGCTTGCTATCTCCATGAATCACTGAGATACTCAATATTGGAATTCTCGCATAATACGGCTATTAGTGAGCCAGAATTTCTAATCATTAACGTCAATCTACCTTAAAATGTAAATGTGTTAGTAGCCATTGTTTATCGGAGACGTCAAGGATCAATGCTCACTGATTTTAAAGCTAAACTTAGTCTTTATTTACCAACTTATAAGAATGTTGTTGTAACTGGTGATCTCAACTGTGATCTACTAGGAGTTGACTATAACGCTAAATACTTAAGGGATTTCATCTGTGATATGTCCTTTTACTCTGTGCCATTCGGCCCTACACACCACACACTACATTCAAAT
This sequence comes from Trichopria drosophilae, assembly GCA_030407085.1. Taxonomy (NCBI): domain Eukaryota; kingdom Metazoa; phylum Arthropoda; class Insecta; order Hymenoptera; family Diapriidae; genus Trichopria; species Trichopria drosophilae. The sequence goes on along the minus strand of CM059582.1, from coordinate 1,312,690 downwards.
TCGCATACTCGTATCGACGTATTTCTAGTAGATGACGAAGGAAAAATTGCTAGCTATACCAAGACTGCTAGTCCTTTCGCTGCAGGACATGATTTAATTGGTATAGTCTACATAGTTACCACTTTTTGCACCACTCAAAGACCGTCTCTTATCGTGATTTTAGTCACTGCCATACAGATGAGTTAGTCCATGAGCTACGCTCTGTAATGTATCTGGACTCACCGGAACTATACAACGTCGATGCAGTGCCCACACAGCCGGTCTCTGATATGCTTTCACGTTTTTATTTCTGTGTTAACCAAGCCTTAGATAAGCATGCCCCGTTTGTTACTCGTGCGTTAAAGAAAAACGCCGCGCCTTGGATCACTACAGCAAAGCCAAACGTTACGATAACAGGACTTTATTGGCCCAATATCGAGAACTTAGAAAGACTATCAAATCTTCCCTAAAAATGGCCAAGAATTCGTATCTGCGAAACGCCCTTCAGAACACAACACAATCTGCGAAAATCTGGGCCCTACTAAGGAAATTCGGACTTTCGGCACCATCGACACGCTCTGCCTTGCAGCACTTCTCACCAGACGAATTAAACAAGCATTATACCGCAATAGCCTCTACTCACCCTGCTTGTTCCGACTCGCAGCTTCGTCAGATTCTTCTGTCACAGCCTCTGCCAAATTCCCCTACATTTTCTTTTCCAATCATTCGGACGGAGCAAGTGCAGATCATCATTGCATCATCATTTTCGAAATCGAAGGGATTAAGCCCAGATGGCCTTCAGCTCATTCACCTTCAGCGGATCTCATCCGTTATCATTGTTCCACTCGCCGTAATTTTCAATGCTTCGTTGATTACTGGTGAGTATCCAACTATGTGGAAGAAATCGTACATTATTCCGCTTAATAAGATTTCTAATCCAGTCTCCCCAGGCGATACACGTCCCATAGTGAATCCCTCCCACATCGCTAATTTGTTTGATGCTATAGTGACTCGGATTATAGTGTCATATCTCGAGACTAATAGCCTTCTCCATCCCGGACAATTTGGATTTCGAAAGTTTCACAGCATTCCGACGGCCCTATTAAAGCTCACTGATGACATACGTCGTGGTATTGAAAAGGGTTTTGTTACCATCTTGGTTATGTTTGACATCTCTAAAGCCTTCGATACCTTGAACCATCCCCTTATTCTACGATGCCTTCGACAGTTAGGGTTTGATGATATGTCCATAACCTGGATGGCTTCTTATCTGACGGGTAGATCGCAACTCATTAAAGGAACGGATGGATCTTGTTCTCAACGACTTTTTACCACTAGTGGCGTACCACAGGGATCAAGTTTAGGCCCAATTTTGTTCGCGATAGTTTTTAATACTCTATTTGAGCAATTACATCACTGTAGCGATATGACCATAGTGTTTGCGGATGACACACAATTTTATTTGTCAACATCCGTCACCGGTGTCCAATATGCAATACATTGTTTGAATGAAGAAGTTGAGGTATTCTACAGGTGGACACGACAGCTAGGTCTCAGACTCAATGAAAAGAAGACGAAAGCTATGATATTTGGAACTAGGCCTAACCTCGTACTCCTCGAGTCAATGACATTGTCACCCATTTTAGTTAACCATCACATAGTGCCATATGTCACTGAAGTTCGTAACCTTGGAGTCCGTCTCACTTCTGATCTAACCTGGAACCGTCACATAGCGTCGATTAGCTCTAAAGTCCATTACACCTTGTATCGCTCACGGTTCCGTGGTTCTTGTCTTCCGTCATCGGTGAAGCTAATGCTTGTTAATGCCCTTATTCTCCCCCACTTGGATTTTGCTTGTCTTGTCTATTCGGATGCCTCTGGTTACTTAATTACTAAGTTGCGTAGACTTCTCAACACAGCACTACGATTTATTTACCAGCTACGCCGCGACCAATCATTGGCTCCTTATTGGACTAAAGCAAATTGGCTCTCCATTGAAAATCGCCACAAGTACTTCCGGGACACTCTTACCTACCAGGTATTGAGTACGTCGGTACCCCCGTATACACGAGAGAGCTTTACCATAGCGTCCTCTCCCCCACCTCAGTCATCCCGCCTACATTTTAGCCCGTTCTATTTGCCGGTTTGTCGCACCAATTATTTTCGTAACTCTTTTTGGATCTCAGCTATTGAATCTTGGAACCTACTACCGGTCGAGCTCCGCAACTCACGCTCCCAAGCTGTCTTTAAAGCGGTGCTTGTACGCTATCTGCGACATCGTGATAGTCCGTGATACTTTTATTATATTTATATTTTTTGTCGGTAATTTTATGTATGTAATTATGCGTTATCTCTTATTTATGTTATTACGTGTGTAATATATTTGTTATTTTTTGTTTTTTCATGCTGACTTAATTGTATATTGCCGCAAACTTTGTATCGCGATAGTATATTCACAAGGATCTTTTGATGTCATAAAACCCACCACTGAGCGAACGAGATGGTTTTAGCGCTAGATTTCCATTGTTGTAATTAGTTATTAAGCGAATTTTTGTATTCACATTTATATTTCTGTTTCGTCCACGGACTTTGATGTCCAGGACGTTAATAAACGATTTCATACTCATACTCATACCCATGCATAAAATCGAGTCGTGTGCACATTCTTGTGATGTAACATTCACACGTCTATGGAATGAAATTCATTCTGAAAACCCAACAAGTACAAGCGTAAATGTATTTTAGAACTAACCAACAGTATACCTCTTGATTCGAAATTGTATGTAGCCTAACCGACATGACTATTTAATTCCGGTTACAATAATGATTTGAATAATCACACTGCACGAAACGTTGTTATATTTGACAGATTTTTTGTTACTTCCACATTGTAATCGTAATTAGTTAACCAAGTCATTCACGTACAAATACTATTGTTATAGCGATTTTGTTAAATGTAATAGCATAAGGAGACTTTACTCCTATCCATCGCACCTAGTGTAATAGAAAAAGACACAAATTATTATATCAATAAATAATTTTCATAGTAATAAATTAACCTTTAAGAACTTATGTTTTCACACCATGCACTAAAATTTCATATTATTATTATTGATATTGAATCGTTTATAGAACTGATGTTTTCATACATTATCACTTAAAAAGGCTGCTACCGTATATGAAATAAAAGATCAAACAAAAATTCAACATGAAGACATGCATAAATTAATTCTATTTAAATGTGCGTATGTGATTCCGTAAAACATTAGTCATTTTGAAAGGAAAAGTGAAATATTTTCAATGATCTCTCTGTAAAGCTTATATAGTTTTATCTTACTTCATGTTGCTTTTCGACAGTTGAAACACATTTTCAATAATCATTGAATATTTTCTTATGTAAGGGAGTAAATATTCAACGATTTTTTCGTAAATAATGATACAATTTAATATATACGATCATTATACAATTTAACTAAACAAGCTTAATTGCGGTGTTTTGGAAATGTTGGTGACAAAAGTATATGAATGTGCAATTAAATGATTCATTTAACACACGTATCTCTATCATTCATTTTAATTACATAATTTCTGCATATTATAACACGTACATTTTTCAATATTTGCCGACTGTATGTCACTATTTTCATTATCACGTTTAGACTAAAATGTGCGTCAAAATTGACGGGCAAGACCCTCAATAACTGTAGGCATCTAGTACGTCGGAGCTTTGAAACACCTTTACAATATGTTGTATATTTTCTTAAATCTGAATGCATTCGCGTTACTGACGATAATAATGCTTCTTTAATTTTATCTTGACCAAAGGTGCGAACGCAACAAATTGAGATCAGTACCATTGCCAGTGTTTGAAATTTCTTACCCACGCCTATCACAGTTATTAATATGATTCTTTATAGGTCATAAGTTTACAGTCGACTAGATTCATAATAAACATATTGTTTAATGTAAATCGGTAAGTATCCTAATTCCTTATCTTACATTTAATTCCTCACAATATGCAATACCCTTCAAAGCGTCGTGTTTTATTTTTGATTATTGTATTTTGTAATATATCATACATTATACTTAAATATGATCCCTCTCCCCCCTCTCCCTTTCCTCCCTCGATCATCAATTGAGCAACCGACAAAAATCATAATATTTAACCCATTAACTCCCAAAAAAAAATTTTTTTCGTTCACTTTCAAGCCATGTAATTCTTAACTAGAAATATAAGATTTTGTATCGAAAGTACCGTTTCTTTAGGTTCTGACCCTCCTCTTTTCGATTCTGAAGTCAACAAAAAAATTTACCCTGACTGAAATTAAATATGGCGGTTTTAATGCCAAAAAAAAAACCCTAAAAATATATGTTTTTTCAAGTTTGATCGCATTTATCATCTCGAAAAAGTCCATATATAATTATGCTCTCAACCAAAAGTGCATAAAAAAGTGTGTACTTTCGAAATATGCATGGCGGAATTAAACATTTCAAGATGGCGGACCCAATATGGCATCACATCCATTACAAAATCGTATAGATTACTCATGTATTTTGCAAATTGCCCAATTGTCGTCGGAATCGCCTGAATCTTGTTACTCGGGGGTTTTTGGGGTCGCTGATTACGAATTTGAAGTTAGATTTCCAAAATTCAAAATGGCGAATCCAATATGGCGGACAGAATATACGAAAATTCATTGAATTTACCTGATTCTTGTTACTCGGGGTTTTTTTGGGTCGCTGATTACAAATTTGAAGTTACATTTTCAAAATTCAAAATGGCTGATATAATATGGCGTACTTAAAATACAAAAATTTATTCGATTCAACTGATTCTTGTTACTCAGCCGTAATTGGGATGGCTGATTACGAATTTGAAGTTAGATTTTCGGAATTCAATATGAATAATCCAATATGACGGGCGCAAGATATGAAAATAAGTATTTTTTATTCATTTGGCGTCTTCTTTAGACATTTATCAACATGTTACCGAGTGAAGTTAGACAAAATAGGATTTTTTTTTTAAATTTTATAAGTTTTATATATGAGTCATTCTTTGTCAACGGGACCCCCCTGCTCTCCAAAATTGGTTTGCGTTTCAATTAATAGTTATAGGCGAAAACTTTAGTTAAAAAGGAATACTTTTAAATGCCAAGTGGCAGTTTTTGAGAATCAAAATGGCGGATCCAATATGGCGGACATATTTTTAAAAAGTTAATGGATTCGCTTGAAACTTGGTACTCGGGGGTTTTTGGGGTCGCTGATTACGAATCAGAAGTCAGATTTCGAAAATTCAATATGGCAGATCCAATATGGCGGACGCATTTTTAAAAAGTTAATGGATTCGCTTGAAACTTGGTACTCGGGGGTTTCTGGGGTCGCTGATTACGAATCAGAAGTCGGATTTCGAAAACACAAAATGGCGATGCCAAAATGAAGAACCATCTTTTCTTAAATTTGAAATCTTAGTCAAATTTTCAACAATTTTTAAAAAGGTGTGTTTTACAATGTTGACAATGTCATCGTATTCAAGATTGTTCATGTAAGTTTTTGATTTTTTTAAATAAGAATTTTTTTTAAAAGAAATTTTAGCAGTATGAGTATTTGAGTGGCATATTGTTCCAAATTTCAGTTTTCTACAATATTTGAAATTCGTTAAAAGTAATCACTTAAAAAAATTCCTGTGAAATCTTCGTGAATTTCTCTGGAATTGATGCTCGGAATAATCCCAGAAAATCCACAAATTTGGCTGCTGTTTTCTTTAAAGCCTCATAGAAGTTTTCATCTTTTCTGTTTTTCTAGCAAATCGTTTAAAACAATCTAATTTCTAGACAAATTCTTTAAGTCTCTCAGAATCTGGAAGCACAGTTAATTGTTCTTATTATCAATTTCAATTAAAATGTTAATCTCTATGGATTATGTTAACTTATATTCAAAAAAAAATTATCCTTCAGTTCATCGAGCATTTCTTTGAATTCATTTTCTTGTTTCAATCCTTCTATTCAATTTTCTGGATTTAGACACGAAGTAACAGGCAATAAATGTTTGCTAATCAAAATGTATTCAAATTCTTCCAACGGCAAAACGATTTCCTACTAGGCAACTAAAAATCAATAAAAATAAAAAAAAATTAAGAAAACCATTAAAAACAGAAAAAAATAATAAAAAATAAAAAAAAAAAAAAAAAAAAGTAATGTGGGCATCATTTTTAAGATGATGACAGTGTCAACCCTGTAAAACACAGAGACCTTTTTTAAATATTTTCTAAAATTATGAAAATTATAAGTTTTAAAGAAATTCGTCTTACATACGTGATCCGACATAATGAATTTTTAAAATTTGACTCCAGATATGTAATTAGCAACCTCAATAACTACAAAGTGGGAATTTTCATGCAAAAAGTTAGATTTTTTTATTTTCATCCATCATTTTAGGTTTCCTATTTTCTATTTTGGAAAACTGATGTCAGATTCGCAATAAGCGATCCCAACAAACCCCGCGTAACAAGATTCAAGCGAATCCATTAACTTTTTAAAAATATGTCCGCCATATTGGATCCGCCATTTTGATTTTCAAAAACTGCCACTCGGCATTTAAAAGTATTCCTTTTTAACTAAAGTTTTCGCCCATAACTATTAATTGAAACACAAACCAATTTTGGAGAGCAGGGGGGTCCTGTTGACAAAGAATGACTCATATATATTTCATTTCTCAGTAATTTTGTTGGGGTTAACAATATTTATCAAAGACTAAAAAATCTTTATTTCATAGCACTGCAATTTTCTAGTCATTTTTTTCAAGCATTTGTACAATCCGAACATATAAGTTTTGCAATGCATGTAAAAAATACTTCTGCAAACGTTGCTTCCAAGAAAATCATTAGAAAATATCTGTGTTACAAAATAATGTTCTTTTTTTACGTTCTAATACATATCGTTAAACCGTCAAAAAATCTAAAAAAAAATTCTGAAAAATAAAAAAAAAATTAAAAAAAAACATTAAAAATAAATAAAAAATAAAAAAAACATTAGAAATAAAAAAAAAATATAAAAAACATTAAAAATAAAAAAAAAATGACTCTTTATTTTGTCTACCTCCACGTGGTAAGAGTCGGGAAACGTCTACAGAAGACGGCAAAAAGACAGAAAATACTTATTTCCGTAATTTGCGTCAGTCATATTTGATTCAACATTATGAATTTCGAAAACCTAACTTCAAATTCGTAATCAGCGACCCCAAAAACCCCCGAGTAACTTATTAGTAAGGTGCTCGTTAATATCTGGAGTAGCTGCAATTTTTATCTTTAAAATATGAAATACATGATTACGCCATAGTCGAAAGGTATGTGCTATGGAAATATTGAAACTATATAAATGAAGTTAAGGAATATTAATAGTGTGAGGAATGTTAGCAGAGACGATAGCCTTGCGCAGAAAGTATCTTTAAAAAATAAATATTATTCGTATATTCTACACGTTTAGGTGTGCAAAGTATGAAATAAGATGGTAGATTGCTGTACTCTCAGACTCTCAGAGTCGAAAGAAAACACTTAGAGTAATCTTTCGAGAATAAATGTGTTCAAACATATGGATCGGAAAATATGCAAATTTCACGCATAAAATATTAGTTAACTAACGTTTCCAATATAAGATAAGTAAGATGCAGAACACAGTAAACTTGTAAGAGCAGTTTAGACTCGGAGAAATATTTCAAGTATAATAATAAATTTGAAGTGAAAATATTATCTCGATTATTTGCTAAATGTTTTTGGTATAGGTAGAATATTAGTGTGGGTATTAATTATTAGTAAGGTGTTCGTTAATATCTGGAGTGGCTACAATTTATCTTTAAAATATGAATGCAATATCGAGAGTGCGAGCAGATATATTACAAAATACAATAATCAAAAATAAAACACGACGTTTTGAAGGGTACATATTGAATATTGTGAGGAATTAAATGTAAGATAAGGAATTAGATACTTACCGACCTACATTAAACAATATGTTTATTATGAATCTAGTCGACTGTAAACCTATGACCTATAAAGAATCATATTAATAACTGTGATAGGCGTGGGTAAGAAATTTCAGACACTGGCAATGGTACTGATCTCAATTTGTTGCGTTCGCACCTTTGGTCAAGATAAAATTAAAGAAGCATTATTATCGTCAGTAACGCGAATGCATTCAGATTTAAGAAAATATACAACATATTGTAAAGGTGTTTCAAAGCTCCGACGTACTAGATGCCTACAGTTAATGAGGGTCTTGCCCGTCAATTTTGACGCACATTTTAGTCTAAACGTGATAATGAAAATAGTGACATACAGTCTGCAAATATTGAAAAATGTACGTGTTATAATATGCAGAAATTATGTAATTGAAATGAATGATAGAGATACGTGTGTTAAATGAATCATTTAATTGCACATTCATATACTTTTGTCACCAACATTTCCAAAACACCGCAATTAAGCTTGTTTAGTTAAATTGTATAATGATCGTATATATTAAATTGTATCATTATTTACGAAAAAATCGTTGAATATTTACTCCCTTACATAAGAAAATATTCAATGATTATTGAAAATGTGTTTCAACTGTCGAAAAGCAACATGAAGTAAGATAAAACTATATAAGCTTTACAGAGAGATCATTGAAAATATTTCACTTTTCCTTTCAAAATGACTAATGTTTTACGGAATCACATACGCACATTTAAATAGAATTAATTTATGCATGTCTTCATGTTGAATTTTTGTTTGATCTTTTATTTCATATACGGTAGCAGCCTTTTTAAGTGATAATGTATGAAAACATCAGTTCTATAAACGATTCAATATCAATAATAATAATATGAAATTTTAGTGCATGGTGAGAAAACATAAGTTCTTAAAGGTTAATTTATTACTATGAAAATTATTTATTGATATAATAACTTGTGTCTTTTTCTATTACACTAGGTGTGAGGGATAGGAGTAAAGTCTCCTTATGCTAATACATTTAACAAAATCGCTATAACAATAGTATTTGTACGTGAATGACTTGGTTAACTAATTACGATTACAATGTGGAAGTAACAAAAATCTGTCAAATATAACAACGTTTCGTGCAGTGTGATTATTCAAATCATTATTGTAACCGGAATTAAATAGTCATGTCGGTTAGGCTACATACAATTTCGAATCAAGAGGTATACTGTTGGTTAGTTCTAAAATACATTTACGCTTGTACTTGTTGGGTTTTCAGAATGAATTTCATTCCATAGACGTGTGAATGTTACATCACAAGAATGTGCACACGATTCCATTTTATGCATGGGTATTCGTATAGATTTAAGAAATGCGTAGGTAATGAGAGAGAGAGAGAGAGAGAGAGAGAGAGAGAGAGAGAGAGAGAGAGAGAGAGAGAGAGAGAGAGAGAGAGAGAGAGAGAGAGAGAGAGAGAGAGAGAGAGAGAGAGAGAGAGAGAGAGAGAGAGAGAGAGAGAGAGAGAGAGAGAGAGAGAGAGAGAGAGAGAGAGAGAGAGAGAGAGAGAGAGAGAGAGAGAGAGAGAGAGAGAGAGAGAGAGAGAGAGAGAGAGAGAGAGAGAGAGAGAGAGAGAGAGAGAGAGAGAGAGAGAGAGAGAGAGAGAGAGAGAGAGAGAGAGAGAGAGAGAGAGAGAGAGAGAGAGAGAGAGAGAGAGAGAGAGAGAGAGAGAGAGAGAGAGAGAGAGAGAGAGAGAGAGAGAGAGAGAGAGAGAGAGAGAGAGAGAGAGAGAGAGAGAGAGAGAGAGAGAGAGAGAGAGAGAGAGAGAGAGAGAGAGAGAGAGAGAGAGAGAGATGGAGAGAGAGAGAGAGAGAGAGAGAGAGAGAGAGAGAGAGAGAGAGAGAGAGAGAGAGAGAGAATGGTCGACAATATTAAAGAATAAAGTTCAAAAGTCACATTTGCTATGAATAAGGCCATCTTATGTGGGCTATTATACACGGTTCTAATGCGAACAAATTTGTTATTATCATAATGATAAATACTTTGTCGACTTTCGTTTCGTTTTTACATTGACAGAAAGAAAGATGGAGTGTGGATAAGATGACTAACACCATGTAAGATTTATGCATGGACTAACTTTAAGATGTGATGATTTCAAGTATTTGTTTTTAGAGTGCAGTACATCGTATTCATACGTCTATGTACATTTCAACGAGATCGATTATCGCAGAAAAGATTTCTTCAATTGCAAAAGTGTGGTGACCAGCACACTGGTGCTAGTACTTGAAACGGTTTAATATTGCGTTTAACTTCTTCTTCATCATCTGAGTATCGTAACTCGCAAACTATCGACAATGGACACGTATGGGACCGTCTATCCTAATCTCAAGAGGAACATCGAATGATACCGAGAGCGATCTACTGACCGTGAAAACTATCTGTTTTTGTTACACTCTGATTTGATTTCCTATTCATAGGATTTTACGAAGAGATACTACGATCTAGAGAGAAAGGTACGACGTTAACCAGAAGTTAGAGGTACCACGCCATATGTGGATGTGACAAAGAGTGTGTGAGAAGGAGAGATACAGAGATAGAGAGAGAGAGAGAGGGAGAATGAAGCGTCAATTAATGATGGGGACAAGCAAATCTAGGTACTAGAAATGTAGTATATTGCCGACGTGCAAGGATTCCCCGGATCTGGTAATCAGTTTATATCGAAGGAAATGTGCATTATGGATATTTCCGACACTGATGTAGTAAAGTACGTTTTGAACGTAAAACAATTGATGCAATCAACGATACGTTGGAAGACATCGTTACATGTGCTCACAAGATATACATAAAAGGCGCAGACAAAGAAAAAAGATATAGCTTGCAGGAAATTTTAGATGCTGACAATGCTGTTGACCTAGATATATTGGCCAGTCCATCTCTACCGAAACTCATAGGATAAAATGCTTAAAAATTGGATACTGGAAAATCTTCAAAACCATCCTGCATCTCTTCAAAGGTCAATGAGAATTTTCTATGAAGTGAAACGTCTTGCATTAATGGAAACAAGGACATCGAGTGTCTACCTATAGATTTCATCTCAACGTTTGCAGAACGTGAAATTGAAGAAGAATGATCGTGCGTACTTCTCACAATGCAAATGCATTCAGATTTACGTGAATGTCGTTGTTCACGTATGTATGCGTGAACTGAGAATTTGTCGCATTCTATGGTACCGACTTCGACGAGATACACAAGCGCATCATTGTCGCGGCTTAATAAAGAATATTTGTAAGTGCGCCTTATCGATTTAGCGGTGTTGTAATTCGCGCTTTTCCGATTACTGTTCGGTAAGATATCCGGTAGTGATACGCTGTAGCTCTTGCAAACGCGTGCTCGCAATAAAAGGTTCTTTTTTCCGCTCTGTCGCATTATATCCAACAAGGATATATATATTTCATAACCGTTTATCAGGAACTGGAAAACTATTCCGTCAGTAGGTGAATATTCGGTCGCGCATTTTCCATGGGACGCACATGGTCTAATAAACGTGCCATTTTGGATTATGTGAAGGTGACAAATATATAATAGTGTTACGTGCAACCAATGTGTTTATTTTTTATGCAGATCCTGAACCCCGCACCGCTCGCAGTAAAGCATTTGCGAAATATTGCTGCTCGTAGTGCTTAATGCAACATTTGGCGATCCTGCCAGGATCTGCATAAGTAATGTGCTATAACGCAAAAAAAGGGGTGCACTGAAAAACATTAAAAGTGGAACAGTTTTGTAAATTTTGGACATTTTGAACTTACAATTTCGAACGTGGAAAAGTTCGAAATTTCGACGCGCCACGTGGCAGTGAAAATTTACAATTTTCGGACAGTTCCGTCAACCTTCGGAAGACATCGGTTCATCGTTCTTCGTCGGCATCATTTTCGAAGGGATCCCACTTCGCTGGATTTCAAATTTGCTACCATAACTACAGTCACGCCTCAGCCTGCGGACGTCACCGCGGGACAGCCAACCACTGGCCTCGTTCCACCTCCAAAGCTGCGCCTTTGGATCTACGTACTGCAGTCAACATCGACCCGTTCATCACGACACATCGATCTCGCAATTATTTGCGACAAGCCAGGTGACTCCGTTCTGATTGCTCACGTGGTGACATGTTTGGCGTCGGTTTCTATTACGTTACAGTTAGCAGTTCGTTTTTTGAAAATTAATTTTTGCACTCTACGAGTAGAATCGCATCTTTATTGAATATCAACAGTATTTCATCAATTTATTAATATCTATACTTGATTGACACTTGATATTCAATTGCAATTTTCGCGGCACATTTTCGATTTCTATTAATTATTTCGAGTACCGGTACTATTAGACATCGGTAGATAAAAGAAAAGGAAAAAATGTCGATTAAATCGGACAATTATGAGGAAGAGAGTGATCACCAAGACCATCAGTTCATGGAACTGATTCACGCGCAGACTCAACAATTCGAGTCTATTTCACGCATTGCCGAGCAAGTTCAGAAACCGAATGTTTTGAATCGTCGTCGAGCTGCAGAGCGTATCTTGTACATCGAAGCTTTATGGATGCAATGCGTTTCTCGCGATGCTCAACTGGCTCAATTCATGGACAAATCCGATGTAACAAATCATCCCTATTTTACTAATAAGACATTCGCTTCCATGGAAATGACTTGTCTTGACACACTCGCTGAACTTCGCGCAACTGCATCTCCGCCTGACGACCAGACGACAACACTCAAACAGACATCGCCCAATGTTCCTGAGACGCTATTTCATCGTAGAAGTCAAGTTCCTCCGATGGAACTTCCTCGTTTTGCCGGGTCGTACGTCGATTGGGCTCAGTTTCGCGACCATTTTAATTCAATGTTTGTTAACGACAGGTCGTTTGACCCGTGGCAGCAGCTTCACTATCTGAAACAATGTCTTTCTGGTGAGGCTGCAGCTACGATCGCGGCAATTCAAACTACCGCCTCAAATTTTCCAATCGCATGGAAACTGTTGTCAGACCGATACGAGAGTCCGCGTCGTGTTATTGAAACGCATTTAGCGCAACTTACGTCATTAAAACGTGTCCCGTCTAACGAATCTCCGCATGATCTTCGCCAACTTCTCGACTCGGCGAAAAGATCAATTGAGGCGCTTAAGTTATTGGACCATCCCGTACCAGATATTATGAGCGTGTTCTTTATAATGCAGCGCTTGGATGATTCTACGCGTGAAGCCTGGGAACTTCAGCTCAAAGATAACGAAATCCCTACGTTCGAGAAGTTGGAGAATATCTTAAAACTTCGGGCACGTTCGCGTGAACCGGCCGCTTACGCAAAACTACATTCAGTTCCTACTCGCTCTGCATTTACTAAAAGTGCGTCAAGCGCATCTGCACGTACTGGCGCCAAACCTAAATCGGCGGTTCAAACGCATTTGACTAATACATATGCATCTAAGTGTCCAGTATGTTCCGATGTGCACCCGCTGTATAAATGCTCTCGTTTCATGTCTGTTGCGTTATGTAGTGTAAAATCGACATCGTCGCGCCATCTCTTGGCGTCCGCGCATACGACGACGCAGCTCGCAGTTACCGACTCACCGCGCGCGATATGGGTCATTTGAATAATCAAATCTCGCGCTCGCTGACCTTTAAATTTAATTGAAGGTGATACCGCACTTTATATCTAGTTCCGCCGCTGCCTCCTTTTGCAAGGAGGACTTCCGAAAGAGACTAGATTCCACGTGGGCCTCGTCGCCATCGCCACGAGCAACGCACGCATCGGGTTAAAATCGCCTTGATCCGCAAATATTTTCGCAGCATCCGCGCTGCACGCAATTAAATTTAGTAGTCGCGCATAAGTCTTAATTAGTTTTATAAGTAGTTTTAAAATTAGTGTTAATTTGAACATTTTCTTCCACGTGATTGAATTGTCTTCACGTCGCGACACGAAGAAGTACCGGTCGCGAAGTTTGGTGTAAAACTTAAAATAAAACCATTTTTTTATAGACAAAATCACATTTCTTCCTTTTATAAGCACCATCCTGAACCACGCACAGATTAAATCGACGCGAAATATTGCTGCTCGTGCGACCAAAATCGAACAATTGGCGATCCTGCCAGGATGGTGCACGCGAGTGATTAAAAAAAAAATCTAATAAGTTTTTTCGGACTTCGGACTTCAGTGACCTCAAGTACAAGTACCGGATTAAGTGCAGTGACTTAAGCGCAGATCGCATCTGCAAGTACATTTGGGATTAAGTGATTGTGTGGTTTTAGTGAAACCTTTGAAAAAAACATTTATTTCGCGAAAAGACATTTAGTTCGCATAAAGTTGAATTCATTAGCGCAGCCCGCGCTAATGATATTAAGTAGGTGTGCTCACGCAAACCTAACTTCGGCAACTTTCGCCACGCACGAAGTCTTCCGACTTCATTTTTCTCCGCGACGCGTTCATGACGTCACGGCGAGTCGCCTCATCAAGGCCACTCTCCCCGTAATCTTCCCGGGACGCTTCGGCCTTATTCGGTCCACTCGCAGTGACTAATATCCGCATTAATCACGACGTTGCTTGAGTGAACACGGCAATCATCGCGCTTCGTACGAGTTTCACACTCGCACCCGTTAATCACATGTTCTGCGTCTCACGCGAGAACGCGCATGTGTTAATATTCTCCGCGCGCTCTTACGAGCATCCGAGAGTGTCACGTTACGGGGAACGGCCGGTTCCCACTCACGCGTTGCCAAGCAACTATCACGCCTACCGAACTGATTGCGCGCGCTAGCGCCAATCATCGATAACCGCGCCTTCGATCCCACCTCGGCACGTAAGACGAGTGCATTCTCAAGGCAGCTCGCAGCCGTCATATATCCGCATAAGACTGTCGCTGTGAATTGCACATATAGAGCGACGCATCACAGCTGACGCGCGATTAAGCAGCGAAGCTCCAAATTTCAACTTTAAAGTCAAACTTTAATTTCATAATGAGCAAGGGTGAAGATGATTATCACACCTGCGTGAAAATTATTGCAGCTCAAACGCAAGACTTTAAATCGGTCAAAAGAGCCGCGGAGTTGGCAAACCGACCTGACACCACAGCTGATCAGGCGAGCACTCGGTTAAAACACATCGAGAAGCAATGGTCCCGCATTGTCGATCGAAACGAGACGCTGTACGCCTACTTGGACAATCCGCATTGCACGTCCTTGGATTATTATGCCAATGACGTTTTCGGGACGTCAGAGGAAATCTACCTAGAAACTGTCACCAGGTTGAGCATAATTGTCGCCAAAGGAGTTGCCGCCTCAATGTCAACTACATCAGCCGATCCAGTCATCGCAGATCAACGCACCCGGCCGAAAGTTCCTGCCATCAAATTACCAGGTTTTTCCGGGAAATATACCGAATGGGCCGAATTCCGCGATCATTTCACCGCGTTAATTATAAATGATAACTTTGACTCGTTTCAACGGTTATACTACCTAAAGTCATGCCTCACCGGTGAGGCCGCGAACGTTTTAAAAAATCTCTCTATTACCGCGGAAAATTTTGAAATAGCCTGGCAACTATTAAAAGATCGCTACGAAAATCGACGTAGACTTTTAAATTTGTATTTAGCCAACTTATTTTCCTTAAAGCATGTTATGAAAGAGAATTCGGCAATAGAATTACGAAAGCTATTAGATTCGGCCCATGAATCAATAGACGCGTTAAAAAAATTAGACCGACCGGTGTCCGATGATATCGTTGTTTTTTTAATCACGCAAAGACTTGATCGTGCGACGCGCGAGGCATGGGACTTCTCGCTAGAGGGAGACGACTATGCCACGAGTAAACAGCTGACGACGTTTCTGACAGCGAAAATACGATCCTTAGAAGCCGGTTCGGAGTTTGGCCAGTCGGTTAAGATCGGGAAATCGACCGCGCATGAAAAACCTGCATCCGCCTCCCGCGCTCAAGTCTTACACATTAGCTCTAAGACATCTAATTTTAAGTGTAATTTATGCTCGCAATCGCATTTACTTTTTAAATGTCCGCAATTCAACGACATGTCAGTGTCCCAACGCTGGGACTTCGTAAAATTACGCACAATTTGCACGAATTGCTTGTCTGCAATGCATACTGCAAAATTATGCAAGAGCGAAAAAACATGTAGGCATTGTGCAAAACGCCATCATTCGCTTTTACACAACCCGTCGCAAAATTCAAATACGCCTGTGGCGAATATATCCACAGCAGGTGCCAGTACACAAACGCATCATTTAGTTCAGACGCATTTAAGTACACCAAGTACATCCGCGCATATTATACTGGCCACTGCTTGGGTACTCGTGACAGCCGCGTCGCAGCAGACCGTAAAATTGCGCGCGCTTCTCGACCCAGGCTCGACCCGCACATTCATCACGCGAGAAGTTGCGGACTTGCTGAATACGAAGGAATACGCCACGAATATACAAGTCTCGGGACTTGGCACCTCCGGTGCGGAATTTATTAAGCGCACGATTCCGATATCGGTGATGCCCGTGTCGAACGATAACCTTAAATTCTCGTCTAACGCGCTTGTCATCGATGACTTGACTACATATACGCCGCATTTCAAATATCCACTTACGCATTGGCCACATATAAAAGATCTTGGTTTCGCCGATGGTAACCCCACCGACGACACCAAGATACATGCACTTATCGGTGCCGATATCTACCCATACGTGCTTAGGGACGGGATTAGGCGTGGGAGGACTGACGAGCCGGTCGCTGTAAATACCGCTTTTGGGTGGATTCTGTCCGGTGTCAGCGCGAGCGATCACGACGATCGACTTACCCGACCGGTAGTGCAGACGCATCATTCTCATCACGTTCGAGAGATTTCCGATATAAACGCTTCCATAACGCGATTTTGGGAAATCGAAAATGTCGCGAGCGAGAAAGTGTTGTCCGATGATGACCAATATTGTGAACGGCATTTCTTAAAAACTCATTCCCGAACCTCATCGGGTCAATATCGGGTACGAATTCCATTAAAAGATCCCGATAACATTGCGATTGGCAACACGCATGCCCAAGCAATGCACTGTCTCCAACGCATGGAACAAAAATTATCGCATCATCCCGTGGAACGAAACGCGTACACGGAATTTATGGACGAATACGCAAGTCTGGGGCACATGCGTCCTGCCCCAATTAACGCAACGCTCTCGACGGTCATTTATTTGCCACATCACGCGGTAATTAAACCTTCGAGCGAAACGACAAAGACGCGCGTAGTTTTCAACGCGTCCGCGAAGTCCTCGAATGGAAGGTCACTAAATTCACTACAGCACATCGGTCCGAAACTGCAAGCGGATTTACCATCGTTGCATATGCAATGGCGTACTAATCGGTTCGTGTATGCTGCGGATGTCGCCAAAATGTATCGGCAGATCCTCGTCGACGAGCGAGATGTCGATCTGCAGCGCATTTTGTGGCGTCGGACACCCGAACAAGCAGTGGAGGAGTACCAATTGCTGACCGTGACCTACGGTACAGCGAGCGCACCCTATCTGGCGCTTAGAGTACTTCGGCAACTCGCCGAGGACGAAGGGTCTCAATTCCCGCTAGGAAAAAACGCATTACTGCACAATTTCTTTGTGGACGATGCGCTTATCGGCGCTGACACCGAAGACGCATTAAAAACAATCCGTGATCAGCTGATTGGTTTACTTGCCACTTCACACTTCAGACTGAGGAAGTGGGTGAGTAATTCCACCAACCTGCTGATCGACATTGACGCTGACGATCACGGAGTCATCTGCAACAAGACGTTACAAGACGATGACAACGTTAAAATACTGGGGATCGCATGGCACCCAGCCTCCGATACCTACAGTTACTACGTAAATCTATCTCCACGTCCGATATGGACCAAACGCATGGTCCTATCGGAAATCGCACGAATTTTCGACCCAGTGGGTTGGATCGCGCCGGTCGTGATTAACGCCAAAGCGTTTATGCAAAGCTTATGGCAATCAGATGTCGATTGGGACTCCCCATTGCCCGAGAACCAAACGAAACCATGGCTGAAATTTTATAGTAATCTGCCTGCATTATCCCGCATTTCAATCCCGCGATGGTTGGGAACGCTAACTTCGATGAAGTGTTCGCTTATCGGATTTTCAGATGCTTCGGAAAAGGCATATGCGGCAACCGTGTATGTACACTATACCGATTCAAACGGTCTCAGCCAATCATCCCTCCTCGTATCTAAAACACGAGTCGCTCCGCTTAAAACGCTCTCGATCCCGCGATTGGAACTTAGCGGCGCCGTGTTGTTAGCTCGCTTAATCACGCAGGTCAGTCAGATTCCGACGTTTCGTGATTGGCCCACCCACTGCTGGACAGACGCGACGATAGTTCTCGCTTGGCTAAGAGGTTCTCCATCGCAGTGGAAAACCTTTGTAGCCAACAGAACATCGGAGATCCAGACACTTCTTCCTGACGTATCGTGGCGTCACGTTTGCAGCGAGGACAATCCTGCAGATTTGGCTTCGCGGGGGGTCAGCGTTGAGGAACTGGCTACCTCAAGCCTGTGGTGGACCGGTCCTTCATGGTTGCGATTGCCGGAGTCAGAATGGCCAGATATCTCCCCAGAGTTGAGCTATGACGCCCCGCTTGAGCGCAAAACGCCAGTGCTGCATGTTACAGCTACCTGTCACAATATGCCGCCTATCAATGAAATTTTTTGCAAATTTTCCTCTTGGCCGCGCCTATGCCGGGTGATGCTTCGCATTCTTCGTTGGTCCAAGAATTGGGTCCAGCTCACGGCCAAACGTAGCTTAGCTTCACAGCTACATTGCGTAAAAGGCAGGATTTTTCAACTTCTGCAAGCGGAAGCGTTTGCAACTGAGATAAAATTATTATCTCGCAATCAGGTAGATACGGACGGAACGAGTCGTCTGTCAACAGGACAACGACTTTCCAAACAGAGTCCACTTCGACGACTCAGCCCGTTTTTAGACGAGGTCGGACTATTGCGAGTTGGAGGCCGCCTGATGCAAACGCGGCATCCTATAGACAAAAAATGTCCGATTATTCTTCCTTCGGGTCATGTCGCACGTTTGCTTATTCAGCATGCACACGAACGATGCTTGCATGGAGGAATCATGCTCACGCTGAGCACAGTTCGCGATCTTGTTTGGGTTTTGCAAGCAAGAAAGACCGTCAAATCTGTCGTGGATCAATGCGTTCGATGCGCTCGCTATGATACCGTGACGCCCACTCAGGTGATGGGGTCGCTACCTCCGGCTCGAGTCATTCGTCCTAGCCGCGCGTTCACGGAATGTGGCGTCGATTACGCGGGTCCGGTCAAGATGCGCTTGGCGGGCGGTCGCGGGCATCGCTCGATTCCGGCTTACATCGCCATTTTTATATGTATGGCGTCGCGTGCCATACATTTAGAGGTAGTCTGCGCATATACTAGTGTCGCCTTTCTTGCCGCGTTTGAACGGTTTTACTCTCGCCGCGGACTTCCTAAAAACATGTATAGCGACAACGGTCCAAATTTCAGGCGAGCCGACAAGGACTTGCAAGCCGCGTTTCGCGCCGTGTTACAGAGTGATGAGCTCAGAGCTCGAATCGCTGATGAGGGTGTTGAATGGCACTTCATCCCTCCTGCTGCGCCTCACTTCGGCGGGTTGTGGGAGGCAGGGGTGAAGTCGATGAAACATCATCTACGGCGAGTGCTCGGGTCTCACACTCCTACGTATGAGGAATTGTGCACACTCCTATGCCGCATCGAAGCATGCTTAAATTCCCGGCCTCTCGCTCCGTTACACGACGATGCTGAGAGTTTGGATGTCTTAACACCTGCGCACTTCCTTGTCGGCGGCCCGTTGTTAGCTGCGCCAGCCCCGCTTTCAGCCGATTACGCAATTGGTTTGTTAACGCGTTGGAGGATGGTACGACAGATCTTGGAGCAATTCTGGAAAAGTTGGTCAAAGGACTACGTCATGTCTTGCCAGCATCGCTCCAAGTGGCTGCGTACCAGCCCCAATATTAAACTGGGCCAAATGGTGCTAGTTCGCAATGACCAACTTCCTCCGTCGAAATGGGAGTTGGCACGAGTGACAGAATGTTATCCGGGACATGATGGCTACGTGCGTGTGGTTACAGTGCGTACTGCAACAAATACGTTCACACGTCCGATCGTAAAACTTGCGCTGCTTCCTATAGACATCGAACCAGACCTAGCATAAGTTAGTTTGTAACCGTTGTATTTAGTATTAAGTTAAATTGTATTTAGTGTTGAGTTTTGCGATACGATTATCGCAAGGCGGGCGGTAATGTTGCGTTATGTAGTGTAAAATCGACATCGTCGCGCCATCTCTTGGGGTCCGCGCATACGACGACGCAGCTCGCAGTTACCGACTCACCGCGCGCGATATGGGTCATTTGAATAATCAAATCTCGCGCTCGCTGACCTTTAAATTTAATTGAAGGTGATACCGCACTTTATATCTAGTTCCGCCGCTGCCTCCTTTTGCAAGGAGGACTTCCGAAAGAGACTAGATTCCACGTGGGCCTCGTCGCCATCGCCACGAGCAACGCACGCATCGGGTTAAAATCGCCTTGATCCGCAAATATTTTCGCAGCATCCGCGCTGCACGCAATTAAATTTAGTAGTCGCGCATAAGTCTTAATTAGTTTTATAAGTAGTTTTAAAATTAGTGTTAATTTGAACATTTTCTTCCACGTGAATTGAATTGTCTTCACGTCGCGACACGAAGAAGTACCGGTCGCGAAGTTTGGTGTAAAACTTAAAATAAAATCATTTTTTTATAGACAAAATCACATTTCTTCCTTTTATAAGCACCATCCTGAACCACGCACAGATTAAATCGACGCGAAATATTGCTGCTCGTGCGACCAAAATCGAACAATGTCGACTCCAGTAAAATTGAGATTAGGAATTGTAAAACAGCACAAACTATGTGTAAATTGTTTATCGTTGAGGCATCGCGAATCCCAATGCCGCAGTATACGCACATGCGCTCGATGCCAAGCAAGGCATCATACGCTCTTACATATTGATGCCACACAAGGGCGTATCGAAACAAACGAATCCTTTGCACCCGCACCTTCACTACAACATGAGCCTTCAAACGTTGAATCCGCTTTATCTCATCATGGTCTAAGTCAGAAATCTGGTTCGGTAATTCTGTCAACCGCATGGGTTACACTCACTTCCGCTTCTCGGCGTGTGCTGAAGGTGCGTGCGCTATTGGACAACGGGTCTACGCATTCGTTTATTTCACAAGCTCTTGCAAATGCGTTACATACTCGTAAACTATTCCGGTCAGTAGGTGAATATTCGGTCGCGCATTTTCCATGGGACGCACATGGTCTAATAAACGTGCCATTTTGGATTATGTGAAGGTGACAAATATATAATAGTGTTACGTGCAACCAATGTGTTTATTTTTTATGCAGATCCTGAACCCCGCACCGCTCGCAGTAAAGCATTTGCGAAATATTGCTGCTCGTAGTGCTTAATGCAACAGTCGTCGATAATCATTTTGAAACGACTGATGATACCGTAGATAGACAACCGTCGATGATTAAAGACTATGCAAAGTGTTAATTTCGGAGGGATGTCTAGTATGGGGTCTTCCATAAACCACGTGGCCCATGTGGGAGGAGGGGGGGGGTCTGACAAAAGGCTATGCTGAACCATGTGAGGGAAGAGGGGGGGGGGGGGGTTGAAGCTGTGCCACGTGGTTTTTATTTGGAATTTAAAAATTAAAATATAAAATATATATAAAGCCAAAATTTAAAATTTTTACTGTAAAAGTTAATTCTACTTCACTTAAAAAAGTCATTCTAAAATCTGAAAAAATTTGAGAGTATTCTCTAACCAATTTTAAAACATTTTTGTTCTTCGTAAATTTTTTTTTAAGCTTATAGTTTTCAAGAAAAAAAATTATTACACTTTCCTAGGTTTCAATACTAATAATTGTTTTTCTTGAAAACTATAGACTTTAGAACAAATTTTCTTACAACAAAAATATTTTTAAATTGGTTAAAGAATACTCTGAAATTTTTTCAGATTTTTTAAATGACTTTTTTAAAAATTCCGTTTTTTCGAATTTTCGAAAAATAAAAAATTGTATCCATACGTTCTGAAAAATTTGAGAGTATTCTTTAACTTATTCTGAAATATTTGTTCTTAGAAAGTTTTCACTAAAGTCCATAGTTTTCAAGAAAAAAATTTGTTAAGTATTTAAATGAAATTTGACATTGCGGTCGCCATTTTGTAATGATCACGTTAGTTTTTAAATATTTAATAAATTTATGTTAAAAGTACAACTATTTATGCCACCTTCCGTGATGGGATTTTGTGACAGCAAATGTTCTTTTGGCAAGAAAAAAATGTTTTATAAAAAAGTACACTCGATTTTTCGCGTTTTTTTGCCATTCTGGGCACCATATTGGAAAAACAACACCAGATATTGGAAAATGGAATTCAGATTCGGAAAGAGGAGGCTTCAATACTATACGACACACTGTTGCATACAAATTCATTCCTGCTTTCTATAAAAATTATTGATGTAAATCAACGCTAGAATTTATGCCATTTCGGGAAGAAACGGGTTAAAACAGATTTTTTAATATCATTATGTACAGAGTAATTTGTTTAATTCTATGAACGATAAGAAAATATCGAGCATAACATGAAAATATTTCGCGGCATTGCTTATTTTAGGTTAGAAAGGCCTGTCAGACAAATAGCATATTTGGATGAGCTGCACCGCCTGCACCGTTCTTGCACCGCCGACACCGCGGGTATTATTACAGAAAGGTTTTTATATAATTTAAAATTATTTGTAATATATACTCGATGTGGCTCTTACAAAGAACGCTCTATGTCAAATTTATGGTGAAAAACGCTCCATTTCTAAATTTATTATGAAAAACATAATATGTCAGGATTTCACTAAAAAAACTTATTTAGAAATTGAGCGGTCTTCGTAGTGACATCTAACATAAAGCATTCTTCGTGGTGAGATCTGAAATAGAGCTTTCTTCATTACGAAATGAATTAGAGCGTTCTTCGTAAGAGCCGCCGATATAATGTGCTTAACAAATAAGATATAAAAAAAAATTGAAAAAACCACGTTCCTGCCGGGGGGGGGGGGGAGTCGGTCAAACGCCATGATAAGCCACGTGGGGGAGGTGGGGGTCAAAAAGTGGGCAATTTAGGGCCACGTGGTTTATGGAAGACCCCTAATGGCAATATAGGTATTTTAAAAATAGCGAGATTGCTTTCGCTTTGCAGTAGATGCGCGGTAATATTTAACAATTTCACTTTCATATTCTTTTGCATGGCGATAATAAGGTTAATTGTCCACTAGATTCAATTTTCAAGAACCTGATATTCAATTGTAATCGCTACATAGCCACTCATATCAGCAAGTGTATGATGGCACTCATATCAGCAAGTGTATGATATCAGCTACGATGAATCTATGCATTCCAGATGCACCCGCATATCTCATTCTGCGACATACAGATTCTGTAATCTCTTTAAACATACCAAAAGATGGCATCATTATCTTTAACTTTTTACTTAAAAGACACAAAACTGTGCGTGAAGATACTATGCATTTCGATCTTCTTATTCTCAGAAATTTTAAAAGTGGGAAATATTAAATGAAGGTTAATTAATTATATTAGAAGCAAGTCGATACTCGTATGTGTTCGTCACTTGTGGGAAGTCAGATTCATTGTTACCGTATAGTAAAGTCTACGGATAATTAACAGGTCGAAACTTGTATGGCGATGTTTAAGATGTGGTAAATTGTACACATATTAAAAAACGGCCAGGAGCATTATTAATTACATTATCCACGTGTCCAAACTCGTATAGCTATGGTTCGAACGTCATATATAATACCGTGAATAGATAAATGCATAGGAAATAACCGTGTCATCCTCTCTTTCTAATTACTGCAAGCTTCTTCCATCATTTCTATATTATACATTTTAATACACGCTATTCGGATTATGTGAGATTTATTACTATTTCAATATTATTATTATAAATATATGGTGAAATATAACAAAGAGTATGCGAGTGCGAGAGAGATGGTAGTAGAACACAGGAGGAAAAGGTCATTATTAGAATTTTACGTTCACTTTCACAATACGGTTCCTAGTCTACGATCTATTTCCACACAGGCACCGAGAAGCGTCTATGATATAGCAATAGCTGACCTTTATGGTAACCATTATTGCGCATGCGTCAATAAATGAATAAAATGCGTTTATACTGTAATCGCTAGTGAATCAGTTTCATACGAAATGGAATATATTGTAGACGTTCAGGGATTCCGCGGGCCTGGTAATCGCTTCATACCGAAGGAAATGTCTATAATGAATATTTTCGTCGGTGAAATTGAGACATGTGTGTTTAAACCACCATATCAATGGGTGTGGTTACCGTTACACTATAAAAGAGTCAATAACTGGTTAATGCATAATTACCACGGCTTACCATGGCAATCTGGCGACGTTCCCTTTGATGCTATAAACGAGACTTTGGAGGATATCGTTAAATGTGCCAACAAAATTTATGTAAAAGGAGTCGATAAAAAATGTTGGTTGGAGGATATATGAAACGCTGAAAATGTTATTGATCTCGATTGTTGGAGAAGTGTGAAAATCATTTGCTTAATGGAACTTGCACTAAAGAAAATGTACAAATACTTAAAAATTGGGTATTGGGAAATCTAATTGAACAGCCTGCATCTCTTGAACGTTCAATACGGATTTATTACGAAGTGAAACGTCTTGCATTGGTGGAAACAAAAGATATAGAATGTCTACCGATCGATTTCATCTGCATGTTTGCTGAACGATAAATTGAAGAAGCATGGACCTGCTTGCCACCTGCTATGCAAATGCATCCTGAAATACGTGAATGTCGACGACATCGCGATGTTATAAACATTTCGAATCAAGCTATGATACGATAGATGGTGGGCCGCCTATGATTAAAGACTGCATCAGTTGTCAAATAAAAAGCGATGCATTAGTTGACGATATTGAAAATATAAATTTTATGTAGTAGCTATTTTATATTCTTATGCATAACAATATTGTGAACAAAAGAAATTAATGTAATGTATGAATATGAATGTAAAAAATAAAATTTATTAAATACATCTTCTGTATTTTCTTCATCTGCCTTCCTGCATGATATTGTACCTGACAAAAATAAATATTTATGAAAGAGTCGATGATCGACGTAATGGGTTTTACAGTTGAGGCGTTGCGATGGTGATAATGGGAACGGTTTTCAATAGGAGACTAAAACAAGACTTTCCACCTTATGAATGAAAATCTGTGTTTAAAATATATAGGTCAAGAAGGATTTCGGAACGTCATGTCACGAAACTAGAAAATGGAAATATAGATGCTAGATGGAACAAATTTTGTAATTGATAGGTAGGATAGACGGACCTGCCAGGTCCCGCGCATCAGGGGGTCTACGTCAAGTTTTTTGAACGCGTTGAGACTTGCTTAGAGGATTTTCTAAATTAATTTTAAAATGGTCTTAGCGGTTCTGTGTGAAGGGACTCAACGATTTCGTCACTATTGGAGATCATTGAGTTTCGCTAACGGCTTGTCAAGGGAAAGGTCTACAAACCGGTTGTGCGACTGTCATATTGGTGGAGAGATTTCCCCGACGAGAGAAAATTCTGAAAGGTGAATTCGAACTTACAACATGACAAGGGAGAGGTCAAAGCTCTGATTGCATCACTAACGATTAAAAGGTTTTTAAAATTTGTGTGAGATTTAAAAAGTAGGTCGTCGATATACGGGATTGGGCTAGACACCTACAAACCATCTGAAATACGTCGGTAATGGTGTATCATATTGAAAGAGAGATTTCCCAACAGGGCACATTTACAAGATCGAAAGATATATGCATAACGCTACAGCATTAATCTTGTATGCAGTTTCGGGAAAACAAATGTACGGTGAATAAGGGATCGATGGATAATCAACGACCGGGAAAACGGTATACTGCTAATATTAATGGATCTAACTAAGACTGTGCGAGAGCGAGAGAGATGATAGTAGGATGCACGAGGAAAAGGTCATTTTACTTTCACTCTCAATACGGTTCCTAGCTTACGATGCGTTTCCATAAGCGACTATAATGTAGCAATATCTGACCTTTAATGAAGGCGACTTTTGAAATTTGATTTTCGACAGTCCACATATGGCAATACTACATTGGAATGATTGGTTTGGACCTGTATACATTTTCGAAAGGTTCGGGAAAACAATACGGTTTCTAGCTTACGATGTATTTCCATAAGCGACTATAATGTAGCAATATCTGCAACGACCAACACTTTTCAATCTCTCTGATTGAATTTTGTAAGATCAAGCATTAGAAAGATATCGTTTTCAATGATAATATAAAAACATTTTATTAATAGCAATATCTAATGAAATAATAAATATTGGTTGACCTTTACCTTCTCTTTTCATTCGACAATGTAACGCATTAAATTACCTATGTTTTTCGACCTTCACAGCTTACGAAATTTGTAATAACAATACATGAAATTGTTTATAATAACCTCATTTCACTCCTGACCTTCTGACGGCCCACTTGCGCAATTTTTCTATCACACTATCATCGATGGGAGGTAGGGTGGGGGGATCCAGAACGCTCCTAGCCCCTCTACTATCCGGGCTCGCGAAACGGCATTTAACCGGATAATTATTCGATTACACTTTCTTGCAATTGTTAAGTTGGAAAAATAGGCTTTACCTTTGCTGGGACCCTGCAAACCACAGCAAAATACACGGCGACGGTCGAAAGTTCGGGACAATGAAAAAGATGCCATCAGCAGGTTCCCAGAAAAGGAATATGCAGACGTAGGTAGAATAGCTGGAAAGTCAGGCTTCGTGGCCGATGGACTCGGCGACTCGAAGTTAAGTTACACCTTGAACGTCGAACGGTACAGATATTTCGGACGGGACCCTAATCAGGAACGTCGCGAACTCTAACCCAGAAAACCCGGGCTCGTGGGGTATAATAAATTAAGATCATTATCCATCAGCGTTCGTTTCGTTAACCCCCGCGTTTCGTTTCGTAAGAAACGTAACATGTGGGACGCTTCATTTTTCAACGGAAATTGTGCAAGCCGCACTTCTAGTGTCCAGTGTTGTGCATGAAGAATAGCATATAACTATTCTATTATTTAAACTGAAAATTTAAAGATTTTATTGTATGTAACATCATTATTGCATACGTGTACAAGTTCTTCTCGTCGCGTTTCATTGGACAGTTCGCATTTACAGGACACGCGATTACAGTTGATTAACTTTCGTGGGACGTGACGCTTTTCGGCGTCTCGACGGAGTTCCGCGTCTTTTCTCGCCACGTGGAAACTCAACCGCGACGCTTTCTCGCGCTATATGTTCGTGCGACTGTATAACTTTACCACGTGTGCTCCTACCACGATGCAATTCGGAGACGCGTGTTCCGCGCGACTTGACAACATTCCTGAGTTGTCAATTCATGGTGATTTAGCTATTGACTCTTGCTATAACGCGTATACATTCGTATGTCGTGCGTTTGTCGTGTGTGTTTTTAGAACATTACAGGAGAATAATTGGACTTAATAACCTAGATATTAAATTAATAACCTAGTGATTAAAGTTTGCTGGACGATTTTATCCTGTGGATTCAACGTATTATTTATTAATCTGTAGTATTCTTTTTATTTTTATACGAATTAATTCTGTGCATTAAACGCTATTGGTTGATTGAGGTTAATTAAATACCTGTTTTGTAGCGAAAGACTCGCATGGTACGTATCTTTAAGTAATAATTGTAATTAAAACAAAATATGTCAAAATTTGAAATTTAAAAATTATATAAAAATCCCATTATCTCGACGATCCACCGAAATTTAGACGTCTTTTTACAGCTGTGTTAATGTACTAAAAATACTTACCAACTATTATTTTTAAAATTTCTTGTACACTGGCATGGTGTAAACTACTGTTTTTGATCATGTATTTGAGCATTTCCGAATTCATTTTTTTTTTTTCAATATTAGTACACATACATATATCGTCAATCAAAATTCGTATCGTCAGTGTCACTAAGCGTAGATAGTTCGCGAAGGTTTCCCGCTCTTGCCGTATACTGCCTTTTGGCATATAGCTACACGTGAATAAGCTGTTGTGGCCATGAACTATTCAGGCGATGAGGAACGCATAGATTCGTCGTGTGACGGACATGCACCAATCGAATAGCTGCCAGCCGAAAGTCGGTGAGGGCGCACCCAGTTCTTTCGGCCGGGGGCGCTTCACGGTATTTTATACTAGGTTCTTTTCTCCGTGTAGGTTGCCGTGTGTGTGCATTCAAAGTTCGCTGTGACTTTTTAAGGTTTTCCTCTGTTGACTTTCGTGAAGTTTCTTTTGAACCTAATTGCGTTACAATTGGTGATCAATCCGAAACCCATAGTGGTATTTCAAAACGTTCCAGAGGCTCGCCACCATCGGTGTTGATGTTGGTTCAGCGATCCCAATTTGAGTCACTTGTGGGCTTCGGTGCAAGTACACGTAAGTTACTGAAGTCAGATAAAGCCACAACGTTATTAATTAACTAGCGTCAAAAGCGACTCCTAACGCTGTGGGGAAAAATAATTGAAACTCATCACGGATTGCTGAAAACGATTACACCAGAGGCTCGAGAAGATGACCGTTATTATCGAAATAAAGAATATTCGTCATATGAAGACTTATTCACCGATATTATGGATAGTTTAGCCGGCGTTGAATCTGGAATTTCTGCACCTGTACCTGGAATGCGATAGCAGACGCGATGCGGACTTCCCCAATTGCTCAGACGCTCCCTCGGATCAATTTGCCGACGTTCAATGGAGAAGTGCATGCATGGGAGAATTTTAAAAACTTATTTCAATCGACGATCATGGATGATCCAGGATTGAGTAATGTACAAAGTTTGCATTATTTAAAAACTAGTGTGTCGGGTGAAGCGCTAAATTTAATAAAAGAAATACCTGTCGCGACTGACACTTTTCAGGAGGCTTCGAAGATGATACAGGATCGTTATTTAAACGATCACATTTTAATACTTTCCTTAATTTCGTAATTACTAAATATTAGACCCGTAACATCAGTTAAGCCTGAATTATTACGTAACTTGGTAGACCAGACTAATTCAATCTTAGCTTCCTTGAAAAGATTGAAGGAGCCGGTGGACCAATGGAGCAGTTTAATTGTTGTGTTCACGGTACTATTAAAATTAGACCCCGCTACCCGGCGGGAGTGGGAAAATCAAGTAGTTGCAACCGCGGATTTTCCAAAGTTTGATGAATTCAGAAAAATTCTCATTAATCGGTCACAATCGTTTCGTATTTCGGAACTGATAGCTCCTGTATTTAATTTACCTTCCAAGCCCCATTCAAAGTCCATGACTGGTAAAGTTTCACGTGTAGCGTTGCGTGTTTCGTCTTCTCAATCCGTTCCATGTATTGTTTGTCAGGAACTTCACGGTTTATCTAATTGTCCGACATTTAAAGATTTTTCCGGTGATGTAAAATTAAAGGTAGTCCGTAAGCACCGCTCATGTTACAATTGCCTGCGGGGAGAACACTTTCCGGCGCAGTGCAAGACAAAAAATAGTTGTAGTTTCGTGTAGTGTCGCAAAAGGCACCACACTCTATTGCATAACGCATTATTACCTCAATCCTTGTTTCCGTGTGAAAACATTCGCGAAGCATCTACTTCGGCATCGATTAATCTTTCGGCTCCTGTCACCGATGTTTCGGTAAATTGCGCTACCTCTCAAGGAGATGATCTTAAAAATACCGTATTGTTAACCACCGCGTACGTGAAGGTGTCCCCATCGCATGGTAGTTCCATGTTTTTACGGATATTATTAGATCAAGGGTCACGATGCTCCGTTATTTCTGAAGCTGCGGCACAAATCTTACGATTAAAAATCAAGCGTTCTGCCTATTCGGCGGTTGTAGCAGGGATAGGCGAGCAACCTTCCGGCGTGGTGCGTCAAATGGCAAGAGTTAAAGTAGGCTCTCAATATTCGGAGGAAGATTTTATCCTTGTAAATGCGTTAATTATTAAGAAGCTCATTTTGATGATTATTGTCGTGGACGTATATGGTCGTTTTCAACGCTTCGTGTCCTACTCCGAATGGATTGTCATTGAAGGACCAACTTTATATCGGTCCGACACACACAAGGACAAACCGAGATTTTTGTAGACAAACCGAATTTCCGAAGGAACTACTCGACGGATTTACTTAATTTTTTTTTAATTAAACCTAACTAAAACTTGTCGAAG
Source organism: Trichopria drosophilae (assembly GCA_030407085.1). NCBI lineage: Eukaryota > Metazoa > Arthropoda > Insecta > Hymenoptera > Diapriidae > Trichopria > Trichopria drosophilae. Next base: position 1,282,337 of record CM059582.1, on the reverse strand, counting down.
TCGGTTATCGAATTTGTTAATGAAAAAGTATTGAAAATGGAGAGCCCCACAAAACCGTTTTTTGTTCATTTCTTATCGTTTTAAAAATAAGAAAATGAAATTAAACTAGTGTTGGCGTGGTGCCTCGCTCGCTTCGCTCGCTCAGAAACTTCGACCCAGTGGAGAGTCGGCTATTCCTTAAGACTCGTTTGTTTACTAACAGCTTTCAATTATATTATAAAATTATATTGATATTTGGGGGTCCAATCATATTTAGGTCCAAGTGGCTTCGATAGATATGTTAAAACAATATAGTTTCTCATATGTATGAAAATTGAAAATGAGCATTTTCAAAACTTCGACCCCGACAACAGGCCAGCCGAAGTATTAATAAATAAACGTTGCAAAACACTTACTTCATGCACTTGTATTCTAATAGACTATTCGATACATATTACATGTTTACTGTGTTTTACTAATTACTGTCTGTATTATTATGATATTATATATACAATATATATACATATAATTCGTCAAAGATATCTTGAAAGTGTCGAAAAGATCTATGACGGATATCTTATAGATATCTATAAGACATCTTTTAGATATACCGAAATAGTTATTTTCGTATCAAGGGCGTAAATGAACTTTGCGCCCGTAGGTGGTCACCGCGCCCGAGGAGCTGGCAAAGATTACCCCTGGGGGGTAGGTGGTCGAAACGTCGAAATTTGATGAAAAACAATAGGGTAATTTTTTTGCCGCGATGACCAAATTCAATACTTTTTCAGACAATAGTCATAAACATTTTAAACCAGTTTTTATGGCATTATCGTTGACTTTAGGAAGAAAACGCATACAACCTTTTTTGTAGAGACTTTCATGCTCTATCTTTTTTGTTTAAAACATTTTTTAATAAAATTTGTATTTTTCAAAATAAATGCAATAAACTACAAAGAAACTTAATTGGGGCTAATTTTTTTTAGTAATGGACGGGTGGATCTGCCCCAAAATCTAATCAGATCTAAGTTATGCCCAGACGCGTATTTAAAAAAAAATTTATGTCAATACGCTTATCCGTTCGCGAGTTATCGCGAGACAAAAAACGGGACGTACAGACGTACGTACGTACAAGATCACGGACACAAATTTTTTTATTACTTCGACCCAGACTAAGTCTGGACGAAGTATTGAATTTGGTCACTTCGGGCAAAAAAAATACCATATAGTTTTTCATCAAATGTCGACGTTTCCGACCCTAAGGAACCCAAATCACCAATAAAAAAATTTGTGTCCGTGATCTTGTACGTACGTACTTCCGTACGTCCCGTTTTTTTGTCTCGCGATAACTCGCGAACGGATAAGCGTATTGACATAAATTTTTTTTTAAAATACGCGTCTTGGCATAACTTAGATCTGATTAGATTTTGGGGCAGATCCACCAGTCCATTACTAAAAAAAATTAGCCCCAATTAAGTTTCTTTGTAGTTTTTTGCATTTATTTTGAAAAATACAAATTTTATTAAAAAATGTTTTAAACAAAAAAGATAGAGCATGAAATTCTCTACAAAAAAGGTTGTATGCATTTTCTTCCTAAAATCAACGATAATGCCATTAAAACTGGTTTAAAATGTTTATGACTGTTGTCTGAAAAAGTATTGAATTTGGTCATCGCGGCAAAAAAATTACCCTATTGTTTTTCATCAAATTTCGACGTTTCGACCCCCTACCCCCCAGGGGTAGTCTTTGCCAGCTCCTCGGGCGCGGGACCACCTTCGGGCGCAAAGTTCATTTACGCCCTTGATACGAAAATAACTATTTCGTTATATCTAAAAGATGTCTTATAGATATCTATAAGATATCCGTCATCGATCTTTTCGACACTTTCAAGATATCTTTGACGAATTATATGTATATATATTGTACAGGGTGATCCAAAAGTCCCGGAACAGCAAAATATCTCAGCGGGAGTGCATTTTCGAGGAAAATGTTTCAGACAAAAGTTTCAGGATTTTTCCCTGGCTATTTAATGGCGATATTGAATTTGACCTTGAACATGACCTTGAAGGTTATTTCAAGGTCAAGTTAATTTTTTTAAATGGGAACCCCTATTTTTTTTCATGGATTCTGAAAGAGCGGGAAATTCTACGTCCGAGTATGATATGATCGATTTTTCCGGCAAGGTCATTTCAAGGTGAAACTTAAAACTCCCGTAACGGCGAAATATCTCAGAGGGTGTGCATTTCTTTGGAAATTGTTTCAGACAAAAGTTTAAGGATTTTTCCTGGTCAAATTCTGTGCTACCACTAAATAGCCCGGGAAAAATCCTTAAACTTTTGTCTGAAACAATTTCCAAAGAAATGCACACCCTCTGAGATATTTCGCCGTCACGGGAGTTTTAAGTTTCACCTTGAAATGACCTTGCCGAAAAAAACGGCCATAGCATATTCGGACGTAAAATTTTGTGCTCTTTCCGAATCCGTGAAAAAAAATAGGGGTTCCCATTTAAAAAAATTAACTTGACCTTGAAATAACCTTCAAGGTCATGTTCAAGGTCAAATTCAATATCGCCATTAAATAGCCAGGGAAAAATCCTTAAACTTTTGTCTAAAACATTTTCCCCGAAAATGCACTCCCGCTGAGATATTTTGCTGTTCCGGGACTTTTGGATCACCCTGTATATATAATATCATAATAATACAGACAATAATTAGTAAAATACAGTAAATGTGCATCGAATAGTCTATTAGAATACAACAAAGTAAACTTTACGCACTCGATTATACTTTACGCACGAAAAAGCCGTACGTAAACAATATTTCGGCACACGTGTGTGTGTGTAAAGTTCTTTACGCATACGCCCTTGTATCGAAAACTACTATTTCCTTTGGCAAAACTCGATTCGATTAGATTTAGAGGAGCGCAAGAGGCTTGAAGTTTTGCATAAGATTTCTGCGGGAAAAATCTAATATTTCAGGTTTTATGTTTTTTAGGCATCAAAGACGTCTCGAAATAGTACATTACCTAACAAGGGTGTAAAGTATACTTTTACGCACGGGACGGGAACCATACATACGAGGCGCCGAAGGCGCCGAGTCATGTGCAAAGTTCCCGACCCGTGCGTAACAGTTATACTTTACACACGTGTTAGGTATCCTATTTTTTGTATTTGCGCGCGTAAAGTGAGTGCGTAAAGTTTTGATGCCTGTTTGAGTGCGTAAAGTATAACTTTACGCACGACCGGTCATTTTACCAATTTCATCGTCGGGAGTGCGTAAAAGTTTACTTTACGAGCGAAAGATAGGCATCAATAGTATATTACTCACCAAGGGAGGTAAAATAAAGAATGACTCAGAATGCGTGTAATTTTTACCCGAGGCGAAGCCGAGGGAAATTTTTACTTCCCGAGGGAAGTATACGATTTTTCTTGATAATCGGGAAGATAAGCGGCAGCTTTCCTTTGCTTTCGTCCCGGTGTAACGTGCGAGCCATACGTGCGTTTCTTTTTCCATAAGTAAATTAAAGTTTTTAGAAGCTAGCCGAAAAAGTACAACATGCGGTTTCCTTGTACAGCTGCATATCATAAATTTTAGATAAGCCTAACCAAGCCTGGGAACTAGAAAATGGAACCGCCGATCACACACGCGTTTTCTTTCATGTATTGAAACAGATGTACTTTTATGTATCTTAAGACGGAAAACCGTCATAAAGTTATCTAATTTAAGATACGTCTCGAGTCTGAAACCCTTGAACATTTCCAAGCTTCTAGAAACTTCATATTTAGAATATTCTAGAAAATAATATTTTGTTTAAATTACAAAAGAACCATCCGATTATTTTTACGAAATGATTGAAAGTATCTTCTTTAATTATTGAATCTCAAGTGAAAACGATTCACATAAACCCATATTAAAAACGATGGTTCTTTCGTAATTCATTATTGTTAGTTACAATAATATCGTATGTTAGTATTGTTATTTATACTTTTTAGAAATATTAATGTATAATTAGAATTAATGTTAATTATTAATAGAATTTTTATTGTAAATCGCTTGTCTCATCGACAAGTTTGCTCAAGCCACACCCCTCGACGCTTTTCCGCGCGTCTCACTCCCTTCTACCTCAAAAAAAAGGCCCTCCACTAACTCCCACTTACAAATCCAAATTTCCACTGAAAAACTCTCTTCGGCCACTATAAAAGGGGGCGCACATTCTGACCAATTGTCAGTTAGTCTCCACCAGCCACCAAGTCAGAGGATCCATCCGACAAACAACTCCCGAAAAAGTAAGAACTCGCCCCTGTTTGAATACTTTCTTGTTCCCAAAGAAGTATTTAAACCTTAAAAATCGCCCTAGTATTAAACTATTTCCCTTAGAGTCTATGCGAGTGCTAGACTGTTTCCCTAAACTATTTCCAACATATCCTTAGAGTCTATGCGAGTGCTAGACTGTTTTCCTAAACTATTTCCAACATTCCTTTAGAGTCTATGCGAGTGCTAGACTGTTTTCCTAAACTATTTCCAACATTCCCTTAGAGTCTATGCGAGTGCTAGACTGTTTTCCTAAACTATTTCCAACATTCCTTTAGAGTCTATGCGAGTGCTAGACTGTTTTCCTAAACTATTTCCAACATTCCCTTAGAGTCTATGCGAGTGCTAGACTGTTTTCCTAAACTATTTCCAACATTCCTTTAGAGTCTATGCGAGTGCTAGACTGTTTTCCTAAACTATTTCCAACATTCCTTTAGAGTCTATGCGAGTGCTAGACTGTTTTCCTAAACTATTTCCAACATTCCCTTAGAGTCTATGCGAGTGCTAGACTGTTTTCCTAAACTATTTCCAACATTCCTTTAGAGTCTATGCGAGTGCTAGACTGTTTTCCTAAACTATTTCCAACATTCCCTTAGAGTCTATGCGAGTGCTAGACTGTTTTCCTAACCTATTTCCAACATTCCCTTAGAGTCTATGCGAGTGCTAGACTGTTTTCCTAAACTATTTCCAACATTCCTTTAGAGTCTATGCGAGTGCTAGACTGTTTTCCTAAACTATTTCCAACATTCCCTTAGAGTCTATGCGAGTGCTAGACTGTTTCCCTAAACTATTTCCAACATTCCTTTAGAGTCTATGCGAGTGCTAGACTGTTTTCCTAAACTATTTCCAACATTCCCTTAGAGTCTATGCGAGTGCTAGACTGTTTTCCTTGAACTTTCCAATATTTCCTTTAGATTCTATGCGAGTGCTAGACAATCTAAACCCTTATAAACAACAGTCCACCTCGACCCATTATAAAAATTGACCTTACCTTTTTTTTGTTCTACGAAATATTCTAAGGAACATTTCGTAGCCCCATTCTTTTAGTAATTCTGCTTAATATTGTTACAGTGGAATTAACAAGAAATGAAATCCTTGCTAAAATTGCGAAGAAACGTAAGGTTCTCGCAATTTTAAAATATGTGTATGCTCAAAACCCCCGACCCCGGATCTTGAAAAATACACAAAGGATAGAAAAGTATATAAATATACTGAAGTCACAATTAACGAAAGATATCTCAAATTCTACGGAATTTGAAATCAATCGTACCCCTGAAAAACCAATTGAAGAAATAGACCCCGAAGCTATTTGGACCCGACTCTTTAATTTAGGGAATAAGTTTTAAACTATAAGAACGGTGCGGAATTTAATGTAACTTAATAATAATTTTTGAAATAAATAAATTTTTACCTATTAATTTTCTAATAATAATTTCTTTTCCTAGCCTTCGAGCGTCCTAAGTTAAGAAGGACGATTCCTTTTAATTTATTTTTTTTACATGCATGTGTTAAGTCTCTATTTTATTATTCGGACGTAACATATGTAATAATTTTTGGCGCAGTCGGTAGGACTCGAGGGTGAAAAGAGATTATTAAATGTCATGACCTTTTTATGTCAAACTTCAATTAGAATTATCATGTTTTGATTTCTTTTATCTGAAAAAAAAAATATATATATACACAATATTCTGAACAAAAATATGACTTTCGACAAATTAAATGTATTGGAAATTGAATTACAAAACATACATGAAAATATCTGAAATCCTTAACTTCCGATAAACCTTATCTTTTATTTTTTTTTTCTCTACCAACGATATTATACTTTCAAAAATTGAAACCTAAAAACATCACTTTAAAATTGAGATTGAATTTTTCATACAGGTCTATTCTTTTTTTTTGTAATTAATTCTTTTCGGAAGCATTCCAGTCATAATGACTACAACTTTTCTTATTTCGAATTTTTAAACAAAATATCTACAACTAAATGAAAAATCTGTTGAAGTGACATATAATTACTCATGGTAAAGAACTATATCCCTTGTGAAAATACCACACATACATATATATGCAGACGTGCAATATATTTATGTCAGTTTATAGAAATAATTAATTTTCATACACTGTTAAAAGTTTCTACCCCGAAAAATTCGTCAAATTTCACGAGACTTATTCTATTTCGGCTATAAACGATTCTTAGAAAATTTTTGACATTTTAGAAATACTATAGAATACTTTTAGAATTTTAGTTACATATATGTGCACATAAAATTGTCTTTTTAGGATAGCCAGAATAGCTGATCCTAAAATATTAAGGCCCAAAAAGAGGTCAATTTTATAAAGCCTAAAGAGGTTAAAAAAATTTATAAGGCCCAAAAGAGGTCAATTTTATAAAGCCCAAAGAGGTTAAAAAATTTATAAGGCCCAAAAGAGGTTAATTTTATAAGGCCCAAAAGAGGTCAATTTTATAAAGCCCTAAGAGGCTAACTCATCGAACAGATAAATCGATAGAGTATTATTTTGAAAATTTTTATTCAAAGTCGCGCAAAATAATCCTTTTTTTTATATATTCTTTTTTTGGATTTACCTTTCTCGAAACCCATTGGAAGACAGATTTTTAGCGAAAGACCCTTCAACGCGGGCAGGTCCATAAGAGAACTTCGCTACTATGAAACTTCAGGTTCGACATTAAGCTTATTAAATGATAAATTCCCACGGACGTGATTAATGAATTCTCTCCTCTATTATCACATTGGACATTGAAACGTTATAGAACAATTTTTTAATTTTGAGAAAATTATTAAGTTCTTCTTTATTATGTGTTAAATGTCTAATGAAGATAAGGTATTAACTCGTAGTAAGATAAAGGAAAAAACGGACGGAGAAAATTTATTAAATCCTGGTCTACCTGCGGTAAAGCATCGTAACCCATCAAATCTGGACGATAAAATCGACCCATTTAAAAGCAATAATCAATTGACCCACTCGCCAAATATAAAAATTACTAGTCCTAAAGAAATCCCACTGCTTTTCAAAAATCCCCGGTCCCTTTCTGACGAAGCTCACATTGACGAAAATAACGATAGTAACATCTCCTCAAGTTCTATCTATTCCACTGAAACAGTACGACCTTCGATCTGTCAATTCAACACCCTCCCAATACATGCAATGGCTCATTTAAGCCTTCGAGATGCTGCGGACATGGTTCCACTCTTCTTTGGAACCAAGGACGGTACTACCTTTCTGGAATTTGCAACTGCTTGTAAAAGGGCGAAATCTATGATTCCTGAAGAATCCGAAAAAGCATTGACAAAAATAATCCTGACACGTTTACGGGACGAAGCTGGTCGCACCGTGCTCGGGAAAGATCCCGATTCCATTAACGAATTATTGAAACTCCTTCAAGGAATCCACGGTACACGCGCTACCGTCATAGATCTCTACGGAGAACTATCACGTTTATGCCAATATCCTAAAGAAACAGCCGCAAGTTACTTCAATCGAGCACGAACCATCGGTTATTCTCTGATAGAAGCACGAAAGGCACAAACAACGGATGATCACTTAACAGTTACACAAAAGGGTGAACTTGAGGACGCCTGCTGTCGAGCTTTCGTTCGTGGTTTAAAAACTGAAATCCATGCCTTGATGACTCAACGCACAGATTTCAATTTAGCCGGTCCCGAAGCTATAGAAATAGAATCCCGCCTTGAAGAACGCCAGCATCTTTTCCCCTCAAGTCTCGACAACCGCGAATGTTCAATTTGCAAACGTGATTGTCATAACGCTTCTAATTGTCCTTTACTAAAAGCTCATAAACCTTCTTGCCAAATTTGTGATCAGCCCAACCACGACGCAAAGAATTGTCCTGATCGCGTCATTAAACCTCATTGCCAATTATGCGATCGTAAAGGTCATGCAGCTAAAGATTGCTCTAAGAACAATAATGAATCATCACGTTGCAGTCTTTGCCGACGCCCCGGACATGATGCAAAATTTTGTAAAAGCAGGAACGATAATGTTTACTGTCGCATATGCAAAAAAACCGGCCATTCCACAAATAACTGTAGATTTCTGACTTCAGTTAGAATAACCCAAACCTCTGGTCCCTGTACAGATTGCGGTCAACAAGGACACACCAGTGGAATGTGCACCCTATGTCAACTTTGTAAACGATTCGGACATATAGCCACTGTTTGTCCTCAAACGCATGACAGATTTTCGACCTCCCCACAATGCCAATTATGCAATAAAATGGGTCACGTTACAAGTAAATGTTACCAAAGGGACAGGAATAAACAATCACAGAAATATTGCACTTTTTGCAAGGGAACAAATCATACTATAGATAATTGTTTCGCCCGTAATAGACAAACAAACGAGGTGAATAGGAATCATCGTGGCTCGGGAAACTCTGCGAGCCTCCCTACGAGGGAGGCCAATCGAATCAGTTGGTCCAATCCATCCAACCACGCCCATCAAAACCTACGATTCAATCAGACCAATCAATCCAATCGAGCCAACGTTCGAGCAATAGAATGGATAGAAGAAGATTCGTACATGTCAAATTAACCCTAGAAAAAGATTCTCCTACGATTCAATTGCCAATCCCCGAACCAATATCCCTACTGTTAGATTCTGGAGCCGGCCCTTGTTTAATTAAAGAAAAATTTATCAACGATCGCCCTGTTGATAAAACGTCCATTTTACATTTGTTAGGAATCTCTCCACAACTTGTACCCACTTTAGGAAGAATCTCTCTTTCCATCTTAGGATGCGAAACTGATTTTCACATTGTTCCTAATTCCTTTCCAATTTATCAAGATGGAATTATCGGCACTTCCTTCTTGTCTCGATATAAAGCCACTCTGAATTGGACAAAGAATTGTTTAACGGTAAATAATACCGAAATTCCCTTTTTAGTAAATTCAAGAACATTTCATGTAGCTCCTCGCACCCGCCAAATTGTCAGCATATCTATCGAAACTACACATCTGACTGAATGCTATCTCCCCTTGATTCCATTGAAGGATGGCGTATTTATGGGAAACGCCGTCGTGCGTGTAATTTCAAATAGAATCACTTTACCTATCATAAATACCACCACTGAAGTTGCATTCATCAAATCCCCCAATGTACAGTTATATGAAATAGAAAAGGTACAGGAAATCGCCTCTCCTGCCAAACGAACCCGTACAGCCGGCCGCAGGAAACGAAAAATTCTAAAACTAAACCCCTCGCGAATCATGTCCACCCAAGCTGACTCTAGATGTTCTCGCATCAAGGAATTATTGAGACTCGATCACCTTAATACGGAAGAACAGACGGAAGTCGAGTTTCTTCTCGCCGAAAGTGCTGATCGTTTTTACATTCCAGGTGACAAACTAGGATCCACGAATGTGATGGAACATGAAATTCACACAACTGACGACGTACCTATACATACTCGTCAGTATCGTTTCCCAAAGAATCTAAAAGGAGAAATTAACCGTCAAGTTGAGGAACTCCTTGAAAAAGACATAATTCAACCATCCCATTCCCCATATAATACTCCCCTTTGGATAGTCCCCAAAAAGGAAGATAGTTCAGGCAATAAAAGATGGCGATTAGTTCTCGATTTTCGCGCACTAAATGAAAAAACCATAGGTAACGCCTACCCTTTACCAAATATAACAGAAATACTTGACCAACTCGGTGGAGCCCGTTATTTTTCTATTTTTGATTTAGCCTCCGGGTTTCATCAAATAAAAATGAAAGAAAGAGATCGCCATAAAACAGCTTTTTCCACCGAACACGGACATTGGGAATTCATACGTATGCCGTTTGGATTGTGCAACGCCCCTGCTACATTCATGAATTTAATGAACATTGTACTCACCGGATTACACGGTATAGAACTTTTCGTTTATCTAGATGACATTGTCATTTATGCAAAGACCTTATCAGAACACCGCGGAAAGTTTCTGAAGTTGATTGATCGGCTTCGTTCAGCCAATCTACAACTTCAAGCAGATAAATGTGAATTCTTACGTCATGAAGTTACTTATTTAGGACACCTCATTACGCAAGAAGGTCTAAAACCCGATCCTAAGAAACTAGAAGCAGTTGATAAATTTCCTCGCCCGAAAACTGTTAAGGCTATCCGCGAATTTCTAGGTCTCACCGGTTACTATCGTCGTTTCATCAATAAATACGCCAAGATATCTAAACCCCTCACTAAACTCCTGCAACAAGATCAACCCTTCGAATGGAACTTCGAGCAACAAAACGCTTTCGATACCCTCAAACAGAAATTGTGTGAAGAACCTGTCTTACAGTACCCCGATTTTGAAAAACCCTTTATCGTCACCACGGATGCTAGCGGTTATGCTATAGGCGGCATCTTAAGTCAAGGCTCTATAGGTTCCGACAGACCTTGTGCTTATGTTTCTCGCTTACTTAACCCAGCAGAACGAAATTATTCAACGTATGAAAAGGAAGCTTTAGCCATACTTTTCTGCGTTAACCATTTTAGACCATATCTTTATGGCCGGAAATTCACGATTGTTACTGATCACAAACCTTTAATATGGATGCGTACATCTAAGGACCCTACCTCGCGTCTTACGCGTTGGAGATTAACTCTAGAAGAGTACGAGTTCGATATTCAATACAAAGACGGGAAACGTAACGTAAATGCTGATGCGTTGTCCAGAAATCCAGTTGGATGTGATGACGATACATCTTTCATTGGCAAGATATTCGAAAAATCCGACAATATTAATCCCCGGCGATCCACGCGATCTCCCAAACCTACAGTCAAAGGATCACAATACAGAAATTCAATTTTGAAACAGAAACAAAATTGCGACCGTAAGGTTAAATTCCGTAATGAAACTCAGATATTTAGTGGCAATTTTCCCAACAAACCATTTGAAGATACCCTCCATGACGAAAATTATCAAAATCAGTTATCCATTCCAAGTAATAGTAATCAGGACAAAATATCAGTCCCCAACGCTTCAGAATCCGAGAGTTCTGATTTAGATGACTCATCAATTGATGATGAACCAGATTCTCTTAGAATTAATAAAGATCAAATTACCATGCCCAAAGTATCAACCCAACACTCGATTAACGAATCTCAGTCTGAATCAGACTCTGATTGCGATTCCGATTTCAGCGAAGGTGCCCTAATAACTCCAAGAAAACCTGATATCCCGCAAAATGTCGACGAAGACCCATCGTTAGAGAGAATTCTTAACAAAAATATTATTGAAACTAGAGACAAACTATACATGCGAAAAGGTAATTGTGTACTTTTCCTGGATAGTAGAGGTCGCCCTGTAGATTCCGAATCTAAAACTCTCTCTAAGCGCCGTGATATGTCTATTTTTAGTGCCTCGGACGTTGGGACTATAAAGGTGTTTAAGAAAGGTAACAGACAATATTTTGGCCTTTATATTGTCCCTTCCAGTACAGACGTTGATTCTGTCACCGTATTACCAGAAATAAAATATACATTAAAGAAATTACGTAACGTTCTCGATTCCTTGAAACTTCATGATATTAACCTTCCATATATTGATAACATCAGAAAAGATCTTTGGTCAAAGGTACTGGAAGATCTTTACGAAGTTTTCCAAAACTCTGACGTGAAAATCTTTATATGTCTCGGAATAGTCCAGAGTCCCGCAATATCCCAAAGGTACACATTAATTAAGGATGCTCATGACTCTTTAATAGGCGGACATAGAGGAGTAACTAAAACTTATCACCGCCTTAGATCATCCTATTATTGGGAAGATATGAAAGAAGAAATTCAACTTTATATCCAACAATGCCTGCAATGTAAATTAAAAAAATTAGTACGAACCAAGGTCAGGCAACCCATGGTCATTACCGATACCCCCGGTAGCGCCTTCGAAAAAGTTTCTCTCGATTTAGTAGGACCATTTCCTGCTACAGAAAACGGGAATAAATGGATTCTTTCAATGCAGTGTTTATTAACTAAATATTTCATTGGAGTCCCTCTTCGCGATGCCACTGCCCCTACAGTTGCCCATGCTTTTCTAACCCGACTCATGTGTATTCATGGAGCCCCAAAAATCGTATTAACCGACCAAGGCCAAAATTTCTTATCGAAATTAATAATAATTCTAACAAAGAAATTGAGAATCCGGAAATTAAAAACCACAGCTTTCCATCCACAAACAAATGGATCTCTTGAAAGATCACATGTAATGTTAGTCGAATACTTACGGCAATTCATTAGTAAGGATCACGATTGGGATGAGTGGTTAGAATTAGCTATGTTCTCTTATAATAGCAGTGTTCACGAAGGAACACGAAAAACGCCCTTTGAATTAGTATACGGAAAGGTTCCCTTATTGCCGTCCAGCCGACCACTATCAAATTACGATCGGTTAGAAACTTATGACGATTATCTTATTAAATTGTTGGCGCGTTTAGACGCCCTACAATCTGAAGCTCGTGAAAACCTTCAAACCGCGAAAGAAAGATCCAAATTTTATTACGATAAACGCGTTAATCCTATGGAATTTTTAGCAGGAAACTATGTTTTCCTCCGAAAAGGAATTAAATATGGAAAACTTAGCGACCTTCACGAAGGTCCCTACAAAATACTAGAAGTTCACAACGATAAAAATGTCCTATTAAAGATCGGACGGAAAGAAAAAATTGTTTCAACCGACCGTCTCATCCCAACCGTTATTCAAGACCCCCTCCAAGTTTATTAGAAGAAAACGAAATTAACAATTTGTATCTCCCTATTTTACATTGTTTCAGAGTGTTCCATCAACGAATCTCAGACCATTCTTGACATCATCAAATTCTCCATAACATTTCAACATGTCCAGCACGAGTGCAGTGATTTATGCCGCAGGAGATGAACCACCCGCGTCCAAACTCGATCAGAAGTTAGCCCGGTGGAACCTTACTCATCTCAAGGGTCAACCCCGCAGTGTGCAAAAAGCTGCCATTCGAGAAGCTTGCCGGGCCGATCAGGAAGAAAGAATAAAGAAACAAGATCTCTATATCGAAAAAAGAGAACAGGATGTCAAAATAAACGGCCCTACTATGCGTTCAGTGATAACAGCAAAACCAGAAACGATAATGAAGACTTCGTCCCCACTGTTATCCTGTCGTTATCCAGTATATAATGATATGATAGAAGATCCCAATCTTCCAACCAGGGGCGATCTCCGCAAAACTCAGGTTGCTACAAAAAACATCGATCTCAATAATATTCAAGACATAATTTCGGCCCCCAATAAGCATATTTATGCAAAAAAATCATCGATTACAAACGAGAATTGGGATGCAGACTCTCTTATGTCTATAGACGTGAGTTCTATAACTTCTGAAGAAAATCAATCTGAAAATATCGTACCAACTCGTGCTACATCCGAACTTTCTACGAGAGAAATATCAGAAGAGCTAAGCCAAGAAATCCCAACATTAACCCGCACAAAAAGGCGAAGTCATAACGCTAACCGACAAGGAGATTTGAGGAAGCTCCTTCGTCAATCCAAAGAACCCTCTATGGCCTATCGACATACAGCCACAACGAAAGGACCCAGATGTTCCGGCAACACTCGGCACCCTTACCGAACACTCCCTAAACCCCTCATGGATGCAACTAACAGAATATTTAGTTTCTGTCCTGATTGTGCACACCCCCTGATACCCATCTTACGGGTATCCATATGCAATTTTTGCCCGAAATGTGGCAGCAAATTGAAAGCATAAAAAAAAAAAAAAAAAAAAAAAAAAAAAAAAAAGGGGAAAGAGACTCGCCGCATCATAATCATTGTTAAAATTTGTATAATACAATTATATTGTGACTATCATTTTTTTTTTTTGTTGCGAAATAGTAATGTAGAATCCTCTTGCGAAAATATGTATATTATAATATAATCATAATTCTTTAATGTATGCGCATTATTTCCTATTTTCAGTGTTAAAAGTATCGATCTAGAAAATGCATTTTCTTAAAACATTCTTCATATTTTAGATTTTTTATTTTTTCCTTCTCACCATTTTTATATGTGCTATGTATATACGTAGAAATGTTTTATTCTTAGGAGAAGATGATTTCCGCCAAGATTTGCAAGATTTTCATCGGTCTAACATGGTTGACGGTCGCAAGCAACAGTCTAATTGCATATGACTGTGGTACCCCTAATGCAAATATAACCACTATATCTTTAAACAGCATAGGAGATTGTAACATACCTGAACCTCGAGTCGAAAAAAGTGCAGTCTACATCCAATTACTGCAAATTTTAAATTATGGTTCTCTCCATGTCCGAACATGTAAAGTGGAAATATTTCGTGAAATTACCCATTGTGGAATGCATTCACACTCATCAGCCGTTGCTAATGGTATCGCAGAATACATAAAGGATATTCCCCGTGAACAATGCAATCTATTACACGAAGAAGGAAGATACACCATTGGCAATTCTGTAATAGAAGAAGTTAAGAAAAATGGAACCACAGGTTTCAGCATCGTACTTGCTGGTAAAGTCACCTCTGATGCAAGTTGCAAAGGAACCCAATATGCCGACCCTTACGGATCATGGGAAGATGTGATCGTTCAAGCCCGTGTCAAAATCACGCTTAGTGATTATGAAGCCGCCACACATCTACAAAACAATCAAATTCAGTTGTTATCTGGAACTCGTTGTCCTATTAATACAGGAAAATGCATAGATTCCCTCGGAAACTATGTTTATTGGAATAGCATGCCTGTAGATTCCTGCAAATTCAATCAGTATGGCGTATTATATCAAGGTCATGCCACCAAGATGGTAGACAGTTCTCAAACATTTGCTGAAACTATCTACACCGTTATATCTCAAGATATAACATTTGCCCTGACCGTAGGTGGTTCTAGGAATTTATGCGGCTATCAATTGATCAAAACAGAACATCCCAAATTATTCATTCTAGAAGGTAAAAGAGACAAATTCTTTAACTCCCCTAATCCCACTAAGACTCAAGACCTAGATCTTTTTGCATATATCAATAGCAAATTTATCTACGTCGAGAAACACGTCAAAACTCAAGTTACCCATTTGTATAGAGATATCCTCCAACACAGATGCCAAATGGAACAAAAACTCCTTCGTAACGCTCAAGCATTGGCCATAATTAAACCGGAAGAATTTGCGTATACATATAAAAAGGGTCCGGGTTACACTGCAATTGTCACCGGTGAAGTAATTCGCCTCATTAAGTGTGTTCCCGTCGAAGTGAAAAGAGCCCATGTAAAACCTTGCTATCATGAACTTGCCGTGATGAAAGGAGATACCCTTATGTTCCGCACCCCCAGAACCCACATTCTTCAAAATGTTGGTTATGAAATTCCCTGCAATTCTGTAGTCCCACAAATGTTCGAATTCGAAGGAATTTGGTACAAGGTGTTCCCGCAACTTGTGGAAAGTAAACCTCCCCATATTTTAACTCCCCAAGCCAACATTTCTTGGCGGTACGAAAGCCCTGGTAATCTTGCTCGACAAGGTATCTACACGTTCGAAGACCTAGAACGCCTTCGTGATTTCATTATGGCCCCTTTTGAACAACCAGCTTTAGTTAACCATATGATAAAGGTCGCTTCTGGAGAAAGAGAGAATGGAGGAAGTTTCTCTATCAGCGGTTTCTTAGATCCTAAAACACTAGAAGCCATCGCTAAATCCACTTGGTCTAGAATATGGGCAGGCTTCAACAACTTCGGCACCTTTAGTGCCGGAATTTTTGGAATTATACTTTTGGCAAAACTAACCAAATTCGTAATAGACACCGCCATTCATTTCTTCGCCCTCCAACGTGCTTTTGGTTGGTCATTTTATTTACTAGGCGCAATAATGGATTCACTCACGAACGCTTTACTTCATTTGCGCCCTCGTACAACAGATCTAGTAAATGAACCCCCCAGGAACCCTGTGACATCCAACGAAGACAATATTACTGCCCCAACTCTCTACCCAAATGACCAATTGCGAAACGTCGAAACCATTGCTTTAACCAACACGCCTAACAAGGAAGATAGAAGACCATACGGATTCAAGTGAATAAAGGTGTAACGAACTATAAGTGCAAATAATATAAGCTTCGATTACGTATAAGTATAAACTACTGTAAGATTTTTTTTTTCTGATTAAGCATTTACGAACATGTTTAAGATGAAATTACCCCGTAATGTCATCTAAAAGTAGGGAGGTGTAACGTGCGAGCCATACGTGCGTTTCTTTTTCCATAAGTAAATTAAAGTTTTTAGAAGCTAGCCGAAAAAGTACAACATGCGGTTTCCTTGTACAGCTGCATATCATAAATTTTAGATAAGCCTAACCAAGCCTGGGAACTAGAAAATGGAACCGCCGATCACACACGCGTTTTCTTTCATGTATTGAAACAGATGTACTTTTATGTATCTTAAGACGGAAAACCGTCATAAAGTTATCTAATTTAAGATACGTCTCGAGTCTGAAACCCTTGAACATTTCCAAGCTTCTAGAAACTTCATATTTAGAATATTCTAGAAAATAATATTTTGTTTAAATTACAAAAGAACCATCCGATTATTTTTACGAAATGATTGAAAGTATCTTCTTTAATTATTGAATCTCAAGTGAAAACGATTCACATAAACCCATATTAAAAACGATGGTTCTTTCGTAATTCATTATTGTTAGTTACAATAATATCGTATGTTAGTATTGTTATTTATACTTTTTAGAAATATTAATGTATAATTAGAATTAATATTAATTATTAATAGAATTTTTATTGTAAATCGCTTGTCTCATCGACAAGTTTGCTCAAGCCACACCCCTCGACGCTTTTCCGCGCGTCTCACTCCCTTCTACCTCAAAAAAAGGCCCTCCACTAACTCCCACTTACAAATCCAAATTTCCACTGAAAAACTCTCTTCGGCCACTATAAAAGGGGGCGCACATTCTGACCAATGGTCAGTTAGTCTCCACCAGCCACCAAGTCAGAGGATCCATCCGACAAACAACTCCCGAAAAAGTAAGAACTCGCCCCTGTTTGAATACTTTCTTGTTCCCAAAGAAGTATTTAAACCTTAAAAATCGCCCTAGTATTAAACTATTTCCCTTAGAGTCTATGCGAGTGCTAGACTGTTTCCCTAAACTATTTCCAACATATCCTTAGAGTCTATGCGAGTGCTAGACTGTTTCCCTAAACTATTTCCAACATATCCTTAGAGTCTATGCGAGTGCTAGACTGTTTCCCTAAACTATTTCCAACATTCCCTTAGAGTCTATGCGAGTGCTAGACTGTTTCCCTAAACTATTTCCAACATATCCTTTAGAGTCTATGCGAGTGCTAGACTGTTTTCCTAAACTATTTCCAACATTCCTTAGAGTCTATGCGAGTGCTAGACTGTTTTCCTAAACTATTTCCAACATTCCTTTAGAGTCTATGCGAGTGCTAGACTGTTTTCCTAAACTATTTCCAACATTCCTTTAGAGTCTATGCGAGTGCTAGACTGTTTTCCTAAACTATTTCCAACATTCCCTTAGAGTCTATGCGAGTGCTAGACTGTTTTCCTAAACTATTTCCAACATTCCTTTAGAGTCTATGCGAGTGCTAGACTGTTTTCCTAAACTATTTCCAACATTCCCTTAGAGTCTATGCGAGTGCTAGACTGTTTTCCTAAACTATTTCCAACATTCCCTTAGAGTCTATGCGAGTGCTAGACTGTTTTCCTAAACTATTTCCAACATTCCTTTAGAGTCTATGCGAGTGCTAGACTGTTTTCCTAAACTATTTCCAACATTCCCTTAGAGTCTATGCGAGTGCTAGACTGTTTTCCTAAACTATTTCCAACATTCCCTTAGAGTCTATGCGAGTGCTAGACTGTTTTCCTAAACTATTTCCAACATTCCCTTAGAGTCTATGCGAGTGCTAGACTGTTTCCCTAAACTATTTCCAACATATCCTTAGAGTCTATGCGAGTGCTAGACTGTTTCCCTAAACTATTTCCAACATTCCCTTAGAGTCTATGCGAGTGCTAGACTGTTTTCCTAAACTATTTCCAACATTCCCTTAGAGTCTATGCGAGTGCTAGACTGTTTTCCTAAACTATTTCCAACATTCCTTTAGAGTCTATGCGAGTGCTAGACTGTTTTCCTAAACTATTTCCAACATTCCCTTAGAGTCTATGCGAGTGCTAGACTGTTTTCCTAAACTATTTCCAACATTCCTTTAGAGTCTATGCGAGTGCTAGACTGTTTTCCTAAACTATTTCCAACATTCCTTTAGAGTCTATGCGAGTGCTAGACTGTTTTCCTAAACTATTTCCAACATTCCCTTAGAGTCTATGCGAGTGCTAGACTGTTTTCCTAAACTATTTCCAACATTCCTTTAGAGTCTATGCGAGTGCTAGACTGTTTTCCTAAACTATTTCCAACATTCCCTTAGAGTCTATGCGAGTGCTAGACTGTTTTCCTAACCTATTTCCAACATTCCCTTAGAGTCTATGCGAGTGCTAGACTGTTTTCCTAAACTATTTCCAACATTCCTTTAGAGTCTATGCGAGTGCTAGACTGTTTTCCTAAACTATTTCCAACATTCCCTTAGAGTCTATGCGAGTGCTAGACTGTTTCCCTAAACTATTTCCAACATTCCTTTAGAGTCTATGCGAGTGCTAGACTGTTTTCCTAAACTATTTCCAACATTCCCTTAGAGTCTATGCGAGTGCTAGACTGTTTTCCTTGAACTTTCCAATATTTCCTTTAGATTCTATGCGAGTGCTAGACAATCTAAACCCTTATAAACAACAGTCCACCTCGACCCATTATAAAAATTGACCTTACCTTTTTTTTGTTCTACGAAATATTCTAAGGAACATTTCGTAGCCCCATTCTTTTAGTAATTCTGCTTAATATTGTTACAGTGGAATTAACAAGAAATGAAATCCTTGCTAAAATTGCGAAGAAACGTAAGGTTCTCGCAATTTTAAAATATGTGTATGCTCAAAACCCCCGACCCCGGATCTTGAAAAATACACAAAGGATAGAAAAGTATATAAATATACTGAAGTCACAATTAACGAAAGATATCTCAAATTCTACGGAATTTGAAATCAATCGTACCCCTGAAAAACCAATTGAAGAAATAGACCCCGAAGCTATTTGGACCCGACTCTTTAATTTAGGGAATAAGTTTTAAACTATAAGAACGGTGCGGAATTTAATGTAACTTAATAATAATTTTTGAAATAAATAAATTTTTACCTATTAATTTTCTAATAATAATTTCTTTTCCTAGCCTTCGAGCGTCCTAAGTTAAGAAGGACGATTCCTTTTAATTTATTTTTTTTACATGCATGTGTTAAGTCTCTATTTTATTATTCGGACGTAACACCGGTATGAAGAAAAAGTACTTTACGCACGAACTTTACGCCCGCAATTACAAAAAAATTTTTTTCTCACTGAGAACGCAAAGTTGAGGGATTTCTGAGTGGACATGAATTTTTTCGATTCCTCAAATTGATTTTTCAATGCATACACGAGGTATGAACATGATTTTCTTTAACTTTCAAAAACGTGTCAGATGTTTGGTAGTATAAAAATGTATTAAAAATTGATGAATTTATATGAAGATTGGTATCGCGGGGTTTTTGAGGCCGCTGATCAAGAATCTGAAGACAGATTATTAAAATTCAAAATGGCTAATCCAATATGACGGTCAAATTTAACAAAATTGACGATTTTATAGAAATTTTCTTACAGATTAGTGGATTTTTATAAAATTTAGTGTGTATGGGTCTTTAAGGCCGTTGATTTCTAATTTGAAGTCAGATTATTATCATTCAAAATAGCGGATCTAATATGGCGGTCAATTTTAAAAAAATTAATAATTTTTTAGAAATTTTATTACAGATTAGTGGATTTGTATGAAGTTTAGTATCTACGGGATTTTAATACCGCTGATTACGAATGTGAACTCAGGTTTTTAAAATTCAAATATGGCATACGAACATTTAATAATTTTAAAAAGTGATTCGCTTCAAAAACGGTATTCGGATGTTTTTGGTATTGCTACTCTACTAAGGTGGCTTTTTAAGGAAGCCTCATGGACGGGGGAAGAGGTTAATAATTCAATTTCCCAAAAAAAGGTCTTATTCGGATCGGAATCGCTATTCGAGTGATTTTGTAGTCGCTGACTACAATTCTGTTAAAAAAAAAATGGGGACTTTTTAATAGGTTATCAGAGACGGGGAGGGAGCGGAGCTTATTCATTTCAAATAAATTTAATAAAGCTCTGAAACAAAGATCAAGTTTTATTATTTTTTAAAATCATAGATTGTCAGTTAACATTCAGTGACTTTTTTGAGCAGTCTGGAATTTTACGTCGATGCTCTGAAACGACTAAGTATAGATTTTGTTTTTGCTTTGCATCTTTTGTGAGTGTGCCGTTGTAGCTTTGGGCTAATGCTACTGTGCGTTCGGCAATGTCATTACTGACCTTACGGTTTTTTAACACTTCTTGGCAGTACTTAACATTTTTTGGGGTTTCCCAAGGTGACGGATGACTAGCTAGAAAATATACGTTAATCCCGAAAGTGTCGAAGAACTTCAAAGTTCTTCTTATCTTTTATATATCTTTTCGATATCTTTTGAATGTCTAAATTTTTTGTTTATTGGGGTCTGAATTAGTTTGCTACTACTGACAGCATGAAAAGGTGATTAATGCCAAAATCATTATAATTATTGTAACTATAAGACAGCTTTAAAATATTATAAACTGACATCATATTCATATGAGTGACATTAATTGTGTATAATTTAGTAAAGGTAAAATTTCTTTCGCCACACTGAATCCGCCATTTTGAATTTTCATAATCAGAATTTAGATTCGTAATCAGCGGCCTCAAAAACCCTGAGATACCAATCTTCATATAAATTCATCAATTTTTAATACATTTTATACTACCAAACATCTGACACGTTTTTGAAGGTTAAAGAAAATCATGTTCATATCTCGTGATGCACTGAAAAATCAATTTGAGAAATCGAAAAAACTCATGACCACTCAGAAATCCCTCAACTTTGCGTTCCGAGTGAGAACAATTTTTTCCGAGACGTCTTTGATGCCTAAAAAAAATAAAAACTGAAATATAAAGATTTAAGGCTGTAGATGAACCGTTTAGATGGTATTTTTTTGCACTAATAATTTTTTTAATTTTCTCTAACGTTTGCTTCTAAAGCCAGAAACTCTTCTGGATTCATTGGAAGAATTGCAAATATGTCAGAGAAAATTTTAATTCGTAAAGATGGAAAGGATGGAATTTTTTAAGAAACTGTTTTTTGGATTGTTCTCGATTTTCAAAAAAAATGGAGGGTTGAACTCGAGAGATTCGACAGGCCGGGAATCCTTTCCATCTTTACGAATTAAAATTTTCTCTGACATATTTGCAATTCTTCTAATGAATCCAGACGAGTTTCTGGCTTTAGAAGCAAACGTTAGAGAAAATTAAAAAAATTATTAGTGCACAAAATACCATCTAAACGGTTCATCTACATCCTTAAATCTTTAAATTTAGTAATTATTACTACGAAGTGAACCAAAAAACTGAAATATTAGATTTTTCCCGTAGAAATCTTATGCAAAACTTCAAGCCGCTTGCGCTACCTCTAAATCTAATCGAATCGAGTTTTGCCAAAGGAAAAAAAGATTTTTTTTTTCTCTGTCGAATGACGCCACGTGCAAATTTATTTACGCCATTTTAATTTGTTTGAACCACCCTAATATATACAGTACCGCTCAAAAGTATGAGCTCACCCTTGCACAATTTTGGCTAAATTAAAATGTTGTTATCTTGTAACGATAGCACGTGCTCCGTTACTAAACACATATATATATTCATACGTAACTGACAGATAAGAGTACGGTATGAAAGCAACCACGGTTACGCGAGTAACAGAGAATCCGGAACCGTTCGGCACAAATCGGTTCGACTCGACTCATCGCTTATCCGCAAGCAAATCGACATCGAGAAGGGGCGGCGCGAAGACAGTCGCGATAAGAATACCCGATGATCGGAAACCGAAAAAGAGCGAGTCGAAGTCGGGAATATTCGCGTTACGACACTGGCTCCGAGACTCGGCAAGATTCGGCGCGAGTCGCAAGTAGTCGGACATAGAACTGTCACGGCGGCCGGTAATTAGTCGCGCGAATAATTATCCCCGCCTCTAATTATGAATGCATGTAATGTATGCATATAAATAGACCGCTTTTTCGACAATTAGACAGACCGGTTTGACAGTCGGCCTAGTAGAGGTGCTCCTCTTTTCTATAACTGTGAAACGTCGTTTTACGTGATATAAAGGTGCTCCTTTTATCACGCAAAACTAAAAAGACGTAGCGTCGAGGTGCTCCTCCCACTACCATCTTTTACCGCCAGGTACATTTGGAGGTGCTCCTCTAATGTACTAAAAAAGACCGGACAATTACCCGACCAGTACCAGTACCTGAACCTGAACCTGTACCCGAAGTAGTTCTGGGTGCCCCCAGACTACTAAAAGTCCGCATCCTGCTCGAGGTGCTTCTCGGCTGGAGCAGAAACATTTCCGTCCTGACAAAAACCACACGACCCGACTTTAAATCCCCGTCACTGTAAAAAGTTGTAGGCGCTCCTACACTTTTTTTGACGATTAAGGTTCGAGGCGCTCCTCTACCTTACTCTCGCTCTAGGCGCTCCTAGGCGAATACAAGTAGAATTAAGTTTTTAAATATAAGTGTTCTTTTGAGGCGCTCCTCCAAGAATTGGTCTTTTTTTTGTTACAGGACCTTTACTTCCAGCCAAATCATCCGAACAACAAATCGGTGTAATTAATATATTTTTATTACTACTCTTTTATATCTTTCATATATTAAATTTTAAATTAAATATAAGTGTTACTAAAAGAACTGAGTTATTTCATTTTTTCTACCTCCGATTAAGAGAAGCACGAACCACAACGTTACAATCTCATCGCCAACTTAACGTGAGGGAAAAATAAGAAAAGGGAATTAAAGAGGAGACTTTCAGCTTCTCATTCGCGGTGGTTTCATTTCTAGGTATACATTTCTCTATGAACTATGCTCGTTTTACTAAAGTCATTTTTTCGTATTATTTTTTCCTATTTCAATCAGTTCCCATTTTTAAAAAAAATGATTGCAGCAGAAATGTACGACGTGTAATCGTAAGGTAATTCCTATAGTTTTAATTTGCCTCTTCGGGATTTTGCCTAATATTTCTTTACAAAAACTTATTCAATTTTGAACAAAATAGTGTGATTTTTTTTCTATCTGCTATATCTTGGAAAATTGACGTGATATAAGAAATATTTAAGAAACAAAAAGTTTATTTTTTAATTGTCTAATGTCAGTGTAAGTCAGTGGAATCTGTGTCACAAATTTAGTATACGACGTACAGTTACTCATGTCAGGTGCGTGTTGTTTGTTTTATGATTATTTTATTGTAATGAGTGAAAATGTCCTTAATTTATATTTTTGTTCATATTTTTTTCGTGTGTTATATTTTGTTGGTTTTTTTTTCTATGCATCTATTAATAGATGCCCCTGAGGAGGACCTCCAAGAGTGGTCGAAACGTTGGGCGTGAAATAAAAAGACCTGTTTGGTCCTTTTGTCAACCAATAGGTTTGAACCGTGTTGGCCCTTTTTTTTGATTTATTTAATTAATTGTCTAATAGCTGAAATTTTTTCAAATTTTTAGAAGGATATTTTTTTTTATCCTATTTTTGTCAAATTTACGCTTTTGTGCTGCGATTATTCACAGATCTAGAATTGCATTTCAACTATGCTCAGTTTGCGATATAATAATTCATGTACACTTATTTATAAATGAACAATGAACTGTATTTTAACATACATTGAAAATATCAACAATAATTGTTACAATTATTTGTATTTATTAAATTTTGCTTTGTTCAAAAAAACCGACATGCGCTTTGCTTTACATCCTAATAGTAAAGACAAAAATAATCTTAAACTTGATCATAGTTTAAATGCAACTTTGCATCAGAAAATGATTGTTACACAACAAATGTTGAAGTCAACAAAATACGGTAAAAAAAAATTTCCTTCTAAAAATTTATTTTTTTTTTTCAAGATAGCGACCGAAATATTGACGAGCGCCAATTTCTGGCATCATATTCGTAATCAGGAGACCAAAATACATCAAAATCATATTGTCAAATATTATTTTTTCGAATAGCCAGTTTTTTACCAGGTTTGCTACAGCGGATTATCGTTACGGGGCAAAAATGGTCATATTTAGCGATTTTTCAGAGACGCGCAAAAATTTCAAAATTTTTTTTTGTAATTTGGGTCTTCAAGATGCATACTCTGGGCACAATTTAAGATAAAAAAAGTCAAGGAAAAAAAATTGCAAAGTTACACGAAAAATAATAAAAAAACACCCAAAAAACGATATTTTTTAACATTTTTTTTATATTTTTTTTCGTGAATAGGGCATCTTAAACAGTCGTTTTATCACTACTCACTTCGATTTTAAAAAAATTCGATACACCCTGTATATATGTCGTAGGTGAATAGAAAAATCCGGCATTCAGCTTAATGCCTAGTCATTAAGCTGAAATTAGGCGAATAGATGAATACATGCGTAAAAGACGTTTATTCTTCTAATTGCCTGGGTTATTTCAGGCATTCAGCAGAATGCCTAGTCAGTAAGCTGAATGCCGAACAGGCCCCAGGCAAATAGGTGAATTCGAATATCACTGTAGAGTCAATTTTATTACTTCATACTTCGAAATTACTTGTTACAACAATTTAGAGATGAATGGCATCGTGAATTACATTTCATATTACTTTTGAAACACGAACACCGATTGCTTTTGCATTGATTAGTAGCTGATTTACAGTTGCATTTTTTATATCCCTGTCCACCACACATCGATTGCAGAGTTGCAGCCTCCCTCAAACTTAGTGTTGCATCTTTATTAATATCTTCGAGTGCAATAGTAATTGCGCCAGACTTTTGCAAGTCAGTACGTGGAATCCAATCTTTGATAAAAATGAAGTCTATTATTTACACCAGACAATGGTATTTTTAAAAAATATATAAAAAATACCTTTTAGAATGCCACTTTTCGTTCCAATTTGATAAACTCCATTCTGGATATTTGTTATTACTCCAGAAATGTTCTGAAAATCCAATGGGCCCCTATCTACTGATGGGACTGAAAGTATCACGCAATCTCCAGTAATTAGGGGAATGAATTTTTCGTGTGAAAATGTTTGCATTTTTTCAGCTGCTATTTGTTGCCTATTGTAGCAATCTAGTTGATTATCAACTATAGTTTTTCCCTGGACACATAAAGAACATAAGAGACTATTCTCTGTTTCTAAATTTAAGGTGACGCAATTAGTGTGCATGCGTAAATTGCACTTTATACATGTAACAGAATCATTTATATTTAATTCTAAACTGCAAATTGCACAAACTAGTTTATTATTAATGTCATTTCTGTTTTCAGAAGGTGATTCTTCCTCATCAAGTTTATCTTTAGACAATTGTTCATCTGCGTCATTCATAGCTTCGTGTAATTCGAGGGCTTTCTCTAAATCTTCTTCACTGTGTAACGTATTTAATATGCTGCTTGGTAAACAAGTAGCTGCTTGGTTTACCCTCCCCTTAAATTAATTAAATTAAATTTTGAATTAGATATTACCTGTACTTCGTAACAACCACGTGACCAGTTGTTTGATTGATTGTCTATAATCCAAGCTCGTAGCATATTTTCAACGTCTGCGTTCGCTCTTTCAATTCTACCTTGCGATTGTGGATGTCGGGGCCTTCCGTGAACAATTTTGCAATGAGGCCAAAGAGAAATTAATTCAGTTATCACTGAAGCAACAAATTCTTTGCCATTGTCACTTTGTAGAATACAAGGCGCTCCAAATGTAAAAAAAATTTTAGACAACTCCTCAGCAACATTAACAGCATGCTTCGATTTAAGAGGTCGCACATGTAAAAATTTCGTCGCGTGATCCTGGTAGTTCATCAACCACTTATAATCGCCATCAGGACTTGATTGGAAATCAATCAAATCAACTTGACCTCTGCTGTTAAATCCATTAGAAATAATCGGTTTGACGACAACACCTTTTCGTACTATAGATCTTTTCCGATCGCAAGTTGAACAACACTTAACAAACATTTCGCACACACTTCTGGAAATACGCCACTTTTTTTTAATATAAAATAACATTTTATCTCGTCCACCATGTCCAGTTTGGATGTGTGCCTCTAATAATTTTGTAAAGTAATCTTCAAATGGCACCATATACACCAAATCATCACTAGCAGTTTTTCGTTTTAAAATAACGTGACTGTCTTCTCCAATTTCAAGAATTTCATAATTCTTGTAATAATGATAATGAGCAGGAGATTTCGGTTCACTTGACTTACGATCCTTTAATATTTTTTTTACAAAATCTAATTGTTTGTTGGTCCATAAATTCCGATTACTTGAATTTTTTGCTATAAATTCGCGACATTTACTTTCAAATATTTCTCTGTTAACAGTTTGATTTTCCATACCGAATAATTTAACAGAGTCAATCGTTACTGCTAGACGTTTAGCAACACACTAACTTAATTAGTTGTTATTATATAAATTGTCGTAAATAAAATAAAAAAAATTCTACAGCATGTTTGTAAACTAATGATATTCGAATTCATCTATTTGCCTGGGGCCTGTTCGGCATTCAGCTTACTGACTAGGCATTCTGCTGAATGCCTGAAATAACCCAGGCAAATAGAAGAATAAACGTCTTTTACGCATGTATTCATCTATTCGCCTAATTTCAGCTTAATGCCTAGGCATTAAGCTGAATGCCGGATTTTTCTATTCGCCTACGACATATATACAGGGTGGGCGATTATAATCTATGCAGGGTGTCTAAATTCTCCCATACAATACATTTAAAACCTGGAGACGAGCTTCTATCAGAAAATGTTATCGAAAAAAGTTGTTTGGTTTTAAGGGGTGCATAATTTGGTGTCATTAATTTGACATCGATTAGTAACTTAGAGGTCACGCGAAGGTCACCTTCGAGTTTTTAATAGATTTTTATTGGATATTTTTTATATTTGGATAACTTTCTACTGCACATGCAATTGTTTCGAGGTGCGCGCAATATTTACACATATTAGTGCAACTATCAAAGAAAATTTTTCGCCTGGTTCCGTTTGAAAAAAGTCAAATGTGTGCAATATTTTGCAAATATATAAAAACGGTCTTATTCTTCTCACAAAGAACTACAATTCCACCCACTTCCGTTCAAAAATATTTTTTATTTCAAGACATACTGACATTTCAAAAAAATGCGATTTTAAGCGGTTTTTTGCCATAACTTTTTAGTTTTATAATTTAATCATTCCAGATTAGGCTAGATCTTTCCGTATTGAAAAATTACACATCTCTTGTAGATAACTTTTTTTCTACAAAGCTTAGTTTTTCTTTTAAACGAAAATAACTGGTTTTCACCAACTTTAATCGCCATTTCGAGAATGTTCCGGTCCCCTCATTTGTTCTAAAAGTTCTTCATTGTATTCTACGGAAAATTTCCGATTTTTTATATATCGTCGTTTGCTGTTAATCTATTTTTGCAAAAAAAACGCAGTATTTTGGATAATTTGTCTGGACTAATATATATTTGTTTTTTAACGTTATCTTCGTCGCCGTTTGGCCCGCATTCAACTCGCAGCACTTTTTTGCTCTTGCTATATCAAAGTGGATTTTCATTTACTATGAAAGCAGGAATCTTGTCGTACTCGATCCTCGACGTACCCACTTCAAAACCAAGTGGAAAAGTAGATTCGATAACATTGAAAAGCTTTTTTCATTGGCAAGATATCAGCCCTGGTTAAACTCTGATTTCGACATTCAGTTTCCATCAAGGTCAGAGAACACTGCGAAAAGAAAGAAAGACTTTGAACTTTCTCTAACAAGACAAAGAAAAGGAGGTCCCAGGAAATGCTAAAAAATTTGATGAGTGAAGAAATTGAACATGCTTTCTTTTCAATGCTTATAGATAGTGCCAAGAAAAAGGAAGTTCAATTAATGAAGGGCATAATTTCATCTGAACACCAGCCACAGGTAGAAATACGTTCACCAGTATCATTGACTCATGACGTACGTGGCTGTAGCTTTGATAATTGATACCGATCTTACTAAAGCCCAATACAATTTAATAAGAAAAAAGGCTAAGGAAAAAAATGACATTTTTCCTCACTATATAAACATCACGAAAGCAAAAACACTGTGCTCCCCATCTCCATCAGCCATCACCATAACCGAGACTTGTGGGTCTGTAGAATGTCTACTAGATTACACGACCGAAAGAATAATGAAAGTTCCTGATGTTATTATATCAGAATCAATAGTGGATCACATTAAAAAATAGTTTTAGTAACGAAATGGGGCGCTGATGGAACAAGTGGATTCAACGAATACAAACAGAAATTCACAAACAGTGATGATTCCGATAAATACTTATTTTTATTATCAATGGTACCGCTTCGCCTTAAGGCTGTTTTTGATGATTTAAATGAAGTTATTGCATGGGAAAATCCTCGTACATCTTCCACAAATTATTGCAGACCAATTAAATTTAAATTCATTCAAGACACGAAAGAAACGGTTCTGATTGAACTGGCAGCCGTAAATAAGGAAATTAATGAACTGTCTTGTACAGAGGTTGTTACAAATGTAGGTCTAATTTGTGTACAGCACGAACTTCATTGCACAATGGTGGATGGTAAAGTTTGCCAATATGCAACTGAAACATCTTCCTCCAGTGATTTGTGTAGCTAGTCCCAAAGTTTTGTATTTTGAAATGCGATTTGACCTTGTTTCCAAAAAATTTCCTTCGTTACACTACCTTACCCCCACAGCACATGCTTCAAAAAACGGCCAAAATTACGTTCCAGATAGGTATCCGTTAGACAACCATTTCTTGGCTTGTAACGGTTATTTATCTCGACCGTAATTTTGCCCATTTTTTAAAAGTGTGCTGTATGGGATAATTACACTACTTAACTTTTTTTTTTTTATTTTTATTAATTAACGGGCGGAATCGCCCTTTTTACTTAATTTTTGACACATTGTTTTTAATCGTGCGAATTTTGCGAGAGCTGCAGATCGACTTAGAAAGATGGTGCCATACTTCACATTTGTGTATGAAATGTAGGACTGCAGAAACCTACACCAAGTACAGCAGCCGTCATGAGTCGATTTCCGCCAGATAAACAATATTTTCGAAACGTAAACAAACAACGTGCTCGTCATACCAACAGCGAGCTGCTGCTTGAAAAAGAAATCGAAAAATTGTTCACCGGACGGGGATCGAACTCACGACCTACGACTCCGTAGTCCAGTGCCTTAACCGCCTGAGTCACGAAGCCGATTTTTTGTTATTTTTCTCTATCAAATCTCATCGGAACTTTAGAAACATTAGCAAGATTATTAATTGTTTTGCTGCTTTATGCAAGTCTCACAAAAATATAAAGAACACTTGATACAATATTTTCTCGTTCTCACTTTGCACCCATTATTATCTAGAAAAGTTTAATAATTTTTTTCCTCCACAACTATAGACATTAGAGAAAAATTTTTTAGAACATATTAGACGTAGAATTAATTAAAGAATACTCTCAAATTTTTTCAAATTTTTTAAATGACGTTTCAAAATTTCGATTTTTTGAATTTTTGAAAAACCAAAAATTGCGTCAAAACATTCTAACAAATTTTTAAGGTATTTTTTGGCCAATTCTAAAACATTGTTCTGAGAAAAATTTCTCTAAAGTTTATAGTTTCCGAGATAAAAATTTGTTACGTTTAAAAAAAAATTGTCATAGCGGCCGCCATTTTGGATGTTCCAAGCTCAAAAAAAATTGTTTTCTCCACAACTCTTTAGTACAACTGTTATGTTTGCACGGAAGCAGGAAGGTGGTGGAAGCGAGATCACTAAATAAATACTCGAGTGAACTTATGATGCTTAATATATTTAAGGATTCGATTTTTCTTCACAGCGCGCCTCGTGTCGTCCCGTTCCTTTCTTTTCGCCATTCCTGTGTATATCGCGTCGTTCCACCGCGCTTTCGTTTTCCCGCTCCCGCGTGCACACCAACGCATACACACGTCATGCTCACAACACACATCTACATGCGCGACGCTCGAGGCTGGTGCGTACCCAACACTGCCCCCTGTGAGATAGTAAGGCTTTATGAGGTTGATTTAGTAGAATAATTTTCTGGTTCTGGATAGCGTACAGGACTCTTGACATTTCGCTTAGGCCTAGAACGTACACAAAGACTAACCTGACCATTGGGGTTGTGTGCGAATAATGGAGGATTACGGCAGATGCGCTAATCGGTTCACAAACGGGTTCACGTAGTGAAAGACGCTCTGGTTCAGGTACAAAGTAATCATGATTTCCGTCACGAGGTGCTATAGCACCTTTAACAGCCGAGATTTGATTCGCGTGCCTAACTAGAGTTCTGCCGTCATCAAGTTGAACTTGATATATAAGATTTCCTAGATGTCCGATGATTTTGCCGAAAAACCATTTAGAGCCCTTCGCATAATTTCGGGCTTGAACATTTTGGTTAACCTTAAACTTATAACATACGTTTTGGTCATCGACTAGATTTTTGTCTTGTTTTAATTTAAGGAGATCTAGAGTGCCTCTCATTTTGCGCCCTAAAAACAATTCTGCTGGTGTTCTGCTAGTGGTACTATGAAGCATATTGCGATATTGAGCGAGAATGTTCCTAATATCACATTGTAAGTTTTTCTTATTATTAACTTTCTTCAGCGCAAATTTGATCATTTGAACGAACCTTTCGGTCGGACCATTTGAGGCAGGGTGATATGGAGAAGAAAACTTGGGCCTAATACCGTGGTTTTCCAAAAATGACTCAAATTCTTCAGAAATGAAAACTTTGCCATTATCAGATACCACTAGTTCAGGTAATCCGAATTGTGTGAAAATTTCCGTGCAAGTTTCGATGGTCGTGGAAGCTAACATGTTCTTAACAATTTTGATTTCGGGCCACTTAGAAAAGGCGTCAACAAGAATAAAGAGAATCACGTCCATAAAGGGACCGGCAAAATCTATATGAACCCGCTCAAACGGTGTGGTCGCTGGTTCCCACGGATGAACAAGCACTTTAGCTGGATTATTACGGTTCGAGAGGCATGATTCGCAAGGTTTACAATATCCTTATCAATGCCATACCACCAACAGTGGCCACGAGCTAGGCCTTTCATTTTCACAATACCGAAGTGGCCAACGTGCAATTCCTTGAGAATTCTCTGTTGAAGTTTTTCAGGGATTACTACTTTATCTGATTTCAACAAAAGACCATTTTCAACAGAGAATTCTCTCGGATCAATGTTCCATGTGTTTTTGCGTGACAATTGCCTGCCGGTTTTCAGCCTTTCAATTACGGACTGTATTTTACAATCATTTTTTACTAGATCCCTAATGTTGAACGCATCGATTGACAGTATTTTTGTTGAACTTTACTTAATTTTTGAGATGCAAATTGGATTGGCCTTTCGGTACCGTCATTGAAACTGTGAGAAATGACAGCGCCGACTCCAAACGGGCTGGCGTCACTCGCAAGTAACAGCGGTTTCTTTGGATCAAAGAAAGTCAAACAGACGTCTGTTGTGAAGGCACGTTTAGCCGACACGAAAGCTGTTTGACATTCCTTGGACCACTCAAAGTTTACATTTAGTTTCAGTAAATTATACAGTGGCGCTAATATAGTGCTTGCATTGCTGATGAATCTATTATAATACATTACCAGTCCAATAAAAGTTCGGAGTTCAAAGGCGTTTTGGGGTTGAGGCATTTTTGAAACAGCGTCTAATTTCGCTGGGTCTTTATGAGTACCTTTAGCATTAATTATGTGACCACAATAACAGATTTCATCATCACAGAAGGAGCATTTGCTCAAGTTAATTTTAATATTGTGGTCATCAAGAATTTTTAATAACACGTGAATCAGATTAGGGATGGAAGGAAGGTGGTGGAAACGAGATCACTAAATAAATACTCGAGTGAACTTATGATGCTTAATATATTTAAGGATTCGATTTTTCTTCACAGCGCGCTTCGTGTTGTCCCGTTCCTTTCTTTTCGCCATTCCTGTGTATATCGCGTCGTTCCACCGCGCTCTCGTTTTCCCCTCTCGCGTGCACATCAACGCATACACACGTCATACTCAGAACACACATCTACATGCGCGACGCACGAGGCTGGTGCGTACCCAACAACAACTATCGGGTCCACCGATTAAGTGCATTAGAAGCCGGTGGAAGCGCAGAATTTTTAAAAAATTTGGATTCATTGAGGAAAAATGTCGTAAAAAAACTATATTTTTACAAAAAAACATTAAAAATCTAGTTAAAAGACTTATTTTTAAATGTTCTAAACCCGATAAACGAGAAGAGCGACCTCTGAAACGTCTAGATAAGTTAGTTTAGAAAAAAACAACAAATTATTTGTAGAATTTATATACTTAAGAAGTTGAAGTAGAATTTCAGGGCTTCTCGGCGTTAAAGGGTTAAATGGAAACCCTATTTTTTTTATTTCGGATATTGAAAGAGCGGAAAGTTTCATGTTCAAACATGTTCTTGACCTTGACTTTGAGGTTAAATTTGAAGGTTATATCAAGATCAAATCGCGATTTTTGACGGGAAAGTTTAATTTTTTCATTTCGGCAATCAGACCTAACCTCACCAAGACTGTAGAAAGGCAGGTTCCAGAAAAGTTGATAACTTAACCTACAAGCATTTGAACTAACCTAACCAAAACTAACCTAACCTAACCTAATGAAACCTAGAGGAAGCCAGGTTCCAGAAAAGTTGATTACTGAACCTAAAAGCATTTGACCTAACCTACCCAAAACTAACCAGACCTAACCTAACTAAACCCGGAGGAAGGCAGGTTCCAAAAAATTAACAACTTAACCTACAACTACAAGCATATGACCTAATCTAACCAAACCTGACCAAACCTGTAGGAAGGCAGGTTCAAAATAAGTTGATAACAACCTACAAGCATTTGTTCCAGTTTGTCCACGGCCTTGACCTTAGAAAATTAATTTGAACGTTATTTCAAGATCAAATTAGATCTCACGGTCAAGATCAAGGTAAGGACAAACTGGAACTTGAAATTTTCCGCTATTTTCATATCCGAAATAAAAAAATCAAGCTTTCCCTTTAAAAATCGCGATTTAATCTTGATGTAACCTTCAAATTTAACCTCAAGCTTAAGGTCAAGGACATGTTTGAACGTGAAATTTTCCATTCTTTCAATACCCGAAATAAAAAAAATAGGGTTCCATTTAAAAATCGGGATTTGATCCTGAAATAACCTTCAACTCTGACATAATTGAATGTATTGGACAGTATCTAATATAAAAATAGTTAACAATTATACCCCCTCCCTCAGCTTTACACTTAAATGGAGATTCTACGTTGAAAGCTCGAAAAATTATCGACTTTCTTCGGCAATACCAATGTATATATTTTTCTCAGTTTTTTTTGAACTGATTTAGACATAATTTAAATTACAACAAAACATATGAAGGCGTTTTTATCATCTTTATTTTACAAAATGGATAATAATACGAAGTAGTGTAATTATTCCGAACAGCATACTTTTAAAAAATGGCCAAAA
Organism: Trichopria drosophilae; assembly: GCA_030407085.1. Taxonomy (NCBI): domain Eukaryota; kingdom Metazoa; phylum Arthropoda; class Insecta; order Hymenoptera; family Diapriidae; genus Trichopria; species Trichopria drosophilae. The sequence goes on along the minus strand of CM059582.1, from coordinate 1,248,290 downwards.
TTAGGGACGAGATAAATAACCGTTACATGGCAAGAAATGGTTATCTAACGGATTCCTATCTGTAACGTAATTTTGGCCGTTTTTTGAAGTATGTGCTGTGGGGGTAAGGTAGTGCAACGACGGAAATTTTTTGGAAACAAGGTGAAATCACATTTCAAAATACAAAACGTATCTAAGATTTTCTGTAAAATCATACAAATTCATAATATATCTTGCGATGTTTTTGAGGTATACAGAGGTGTGCATACAGGTTTTGATAACTTTCATCGAGTAATAAAGAGAATTTTCATTTACCCACCCGAAAAACTGACAGCCAAAAGAAGAACACTGGTAGAGGAAAGCAAGACATTTGAAAAATTTGAAAGAGACACTTTTTTGAAAAATGTTCTGTGCAAGAGTCTTGAGGATCCATTTTTTCAAAAAGCGAATGTCAATATTAAATATCTTTCTGTTCAGCAGACAGTAGTGAAGCTGTGGAAATTCTACTATCTACTTTTAGCATTGCCCATAGACAACGAACGTGGACGTAGTAGATAGGATGTCCTCTTCGGGGTGCTTGATTATAAGTGATTCCCCTTGCCTCTCACTGAGTGGGAGCATCCTGGCGCTTGATTCTAAGGACTTTCTCGCCTCTCACGATAAGTCATTATCCGTTTCTGCATTCTTCATTTTCACAGATATTCCATCTGCTTCTGACAGTAGCTCAATCGCTCTAGTAATTGTCTTTCCTTTGTGATAGGAGTTTTCCTCAAACTAGAAATGTATGGATCTGAGGATACGAGCAAGAAACGAAGCAGATCCTCGTTCGTGGCTTTTCTAGACGTTTTACGGGTATGCTCTCTACGTGCTCGTTTAAAATCTTTATTCCTGGATTCTTGTGCTTCCTCCAACATATATCCGATAGGAAGCACAAATTGTTCGATTATGTCTGCACCATGGCAAAGAACTGTACGAACCCCTACAGGCATAAAATACCAATCGTAATTATTGACGTATAATTCAGCCGTATTATTTGCATACATCCGGAAACGGGCTACGTCTATAAGCTTCCCTGATGCCATGGTTTCCAATAGTACAAACATTCTCTTTAGCAATTCCTCATTGATATCAGTGATTTCAGCAACTACATCGTAATTACGAAAAAATGTTCGAGCTGTGTTCCCATCGTTTGAAGTACCACTCCCTTGTTTGGGAACGTCAACTATAAGCCCTAACTTTTCCCGCAATTTTAATTGGATGCGTTTCTTTGTATCACTGAATAACGCCTTATGCTCAGGGTTTCTGACTGTCCACTTCTTAAATGGTAATCTGTATGCGATGCGCAGAATACATTCCATAAACCTGATCCATTTGTGTACAGAGGATAATCCAAATTGAAACGCATTTGTTTTAATTTGTTTGGCCCTTATCGTTTCCAGATCATTCATTACTTTGGGACTAGCTGCACAAATCACAGGAGGAATTGTGCAATGAAGTTCGTGCTCTACACAACTTAGACCTACATTTGGAACAACCTCTGTACAAGACAGTTCATTAATTTCCTTATTTACGGCTGCCAGTTCAATCAGAACCGTTTATTTCGTCTCTGAAATGAATTTAAATTTAATTGGTCTGCAATAATTTGTGGAAGATGTACGAGGATTTTTCCATACAATAACTTCATTTAAATCATCAAAAACAGCCTTAAGGCGAAGCGGTACCATTGATAATAAAAATAAGTATTTATCGGAATCATCACTGTTTGTGAATTTCTGTTTGTATTCGTTGAATCCACTTGTTCCATCAGCGCCCCATTTCGTTACTAAAATTATTTTTTTAATGTGATCCACTATTGATTCTGATATAATAACATCAGGAACTTTCATTATTCTTTCGGTCGTGTAATCTAGTAGTTCGTTCGACGACCGCCATGAAGACAGATACCGAAAAATGGTTCAGACAAAAGAGGTCAGATTTGAAGGTTATTTCAGGATCAAATCCGGAATTTTAAATGGAAACCCTATTTTTTTATTTCGGATATTGAAAGAGCGGAAAATTTCACGTTCAAACGTGTCCTTGACCTTAAGCTTGAGGTCAAATTTGAAGGTTACATCAAGATCAAATCGCGATTTTTAAATGGAAAGCTTGATTTTTTTATTTTGGATATGAAAATAGCGGAAAATTTCAAGTTCCAGTTTGTCCTTTACCTTGATCTTGACCGTGAGATCTAATTTGATCCTGAAATAACGTTCAAATTAATTTTCTAAGGTCAAGGCCGTGGACAAACTGGAACAAATGCTTGTAGGTTGTTATCAACTTATTTTGAACCTGCCTTCCTACAGGTTTGGTTAGGTTTGGTTAGATTAGGTCATATGCTTGTAATCTGGGAAGTTCCCCGCCTGTTTTCGGAGCAAGTCGCTTGGTGTCTCCACCACCGATTGACAGCGGCGATGAAGCGACGGGTTATGCGACACCGGTCGGGAAGCAATTCGCGGAGGAGCGCATTAACCCTTTCGCTAAGAGCGGAAAGGTGTTGAGGTCACCGGTGATGGGGAAAAAGGGCGAGGCTACACCCACGGGCAAGACGCAAGTACGCAGATGGACGGGAAGTGTAATCGGCTCTCCGCTAAAGCTTTGCGCCAGCGCACCTAACTTGACCAGCTGTGATTCCGAGGGAGGCTGGGAAAGAGGAGGAGGCAGCACTGGGGCTGGTTATCGCCCAGGTTAATAGGGTCAACGAGATCATCCGAGGCACATACAACGTAACGTGGGGATGAAGCGCTTATTGGATGACAGGAAACAACTGGCGGAGGAAAAGAAGCGTAAAGCCGACTTAGTCTCCATAAGGGGCTGTTTGAAGGCGGCATCAGTGACAACGGGGACACAAACTGACCCTCCACCAGTGAGCGCTATCAAGGAGACTGTAGCCGATGCAACGGGAACGGCAGGACCAGTGACTATACCGACGGCGAAACGCAAGGTCCTTTCTCCGCCAGAAAGGCTACCCAGGAGAAAAATCAGGGCCGAGGTAGCGGGAGCAATTGGAAAACGATGCGGGCAGCTCGTAAACAAAGAGTTGACAATTGATAATGCTGGCGAAGAGGAGGAAGTACGAGGCCATGAGAGCGGCGAACTAGAGCGGGGCACATGGCAGACAGTCGGGAGGCGAAGGCTCGCGGCTGTATTGGGCAAGGCACCTAAACCCGCACCAGAGCCATCGTTGAAGACCGACATAAAGCGTAGAACGCGAACAAAACCAGAAGCAGTGGTTATTCGTTGCAGCGAGCCCTCCAATCCGAGTTACGCAGAAATACTTTCAGACGGATTCGAACTGACATAGACCCTGGATAAATCGGAGTGGAAATCACTTGAGTAAGGAGAACGAGGACGGGTGACCTGCTCCTGGAGTTAGGCAAGGGGAGGAAAGAGCAGACCGATACATTGGCTGCTGCAATCGCCAAGGTGGTTGGAGATCAGGGGGTGGTTAAAGCTCTTGTCCCCACTACTACAATGAAAATCGGGGGTATGGATGAGGCCACGACGACGGAGGAGGTCATGACCGCGATCGCCCGCAATATTGGCGAAAAAGAGGCGAGGAAGAGCAAAGTGGGGCCTCTGAAGGGAGCCTTTGGGGGCGCACTCAAAGCAGCGGTGAGCATGCCTAGCGCAATAGCTGGGAAACTCCTAGGAAGGGGCAGACTGAAGGTCGGCTTCATGATGTGTAGAGTTGTCCAAAGGGTGGATGTCGAGCGGTGTTATAGGTGACATAGTTTTGGACACATAGCCGCCAAATACCAGTGCCCCGCAGATCGGAGCAAAAACTGCTTCGCCTGCGGTGCAGAAGGACACGTAGCAGCCAGATGTACCCAGTCACCGCATTGCCTACCATGCGAAGATTTGGGGTTTCCCGGAAGATACCACTATCCGAGAAGCGCAAGATGCCCAGCGCACCTGAGAGCAAGGGGGGTGACCTAACTCTGACCCTGCTGCAGGTAAACCTGAACCACTGTTCAGCGGCCCAGGACCTTGTGCTGCACGTGATGGCTGAGAGACGCGATGACATCCTGCTAGTTTCCGAACAACATCGGAACCTGAAGGAGAAAACGGGGGTCAGTGATAAGAGCGGATTAGCGGCTATTTTTGTGCGCAACGCACTAGCGATTCAAGAGGTGAGGTGCGACGGAACGGGATTTGTGTGGGCGAGGGTGAAGAACATGCGAGTCTACTCCTGCTACTACTCGCCAAATTGCACTACCCAGGAATATGAACTGGCCATGGATGAACTGCAAGACAGTATTAAAGAAGCGAGGGGTGAGGTTATTGTGGCAGGGGACTTCAATGCGAGGTCACCATTGTAGAGTGAAGGAGTAGCCATGGAAGATCACAGAGGAAGGAGGTTGGCAGAGCTTGCTGCGCGATAGGGACTGATAGTTCTTAACCGTGGCGGAAAACGAACCTTTGAGCGGCGGCAAGGGGGAGGAACATCGTTCCCCGACGTTACACTAACGTCTGAGAGCCTGGCGGGGCGAGCAGTGGGATGGACGGTGCTCGAGGAAGAGACGCTTAGCGACCACCGCTACATCACCTTTAGGATGGGAGGAACACAAAGTTTACCTCGGCCGGCCGGAAACAAAGGGTGGGCGGTAGCAAAGCTGGACAGGTACAAGCTGGAAGCGTACCTTGGGGTGGAGATAGAGGTCCAGTTTCTCCACAAAGCTTGCGGCCGAGGAGCGGAATTGGCTGCAGAAGGCAAGTCTGATAGGCTAGCCGACATCTTATCTGGAGCCTGCGATGCGGCAATGCCAAATAAGAAGGGCAGGCCTCACCGAGCACCAGCGTACTGGTGGAACCAAAACATCGAGGAGGCTAGAAAAATCTGCGGCGAAACAGCAGCGTGCTAGAGGCACAAATGCACAAGAACATCTAATTACAGAGTACAGGGAAGCCAGGAGAAGTCTAACTCTGGAAATCCGCAAGAGCAAGTGAGAATGCTGGAAGCGGCTAAAGGCAGAAGCCGACAAGGATACCTGGGGAAAACCATATATACTCGTCATGGGTAAACTTGGCGCCCTACAACGACCGGCGGAGCTGGAAGATGATGTGTTTGTCGAAAGTGTGATTGACACCCTCTTCTCAACACACGAGCACAGGGCATGGAGACAGAGCGAAGTGGAGGGTGATGACATACGGCAGGAGCCACCGCCATTTACGGAGGTAGAGCTGATGACGGCAGCGGGAAGACTTCGCGCGGGTAAGGCACCGGGTCCAAACTGGGAGCCCAATGAGGCGCTGAAGATAATAGCTGCGACAGCGCCGGCTATGCTGCTTGAAGTGTACAACGCATGTATCAAGGAAGGAATATTCCCGACTAGGTGGAAGAGGCAAAGGTTGGCCCTCATACCGAAGCCTGGGAAGCCTGCCGGTGTACCACCGTCATACATGCCGTTGTGCATGATAGACGTGGATGGGAAGCTACTGGAGATCTTGGTGCTGAATAGACTGCAGTCAGCATGGGAGGAGAGCGGGGGGTTCACCCCGAACCAGTATGGCTTCCAGAAAGGAAAATCGACCATTGATGCCATCCGGCATGTTGTCAGCATCGCTGAAGCAGCAGGCAGGAACAAAGGACGGTATACCGACTTTTGTGTCGTAGTCACGGTGGACGTCCGGAATGCCTTTAACTCGGCTGGATGGGCGGACATCTTGACGGCACTACGATCGCGGCCAGGGATTCCTTCTTACCTGCGCAACATCGTAGGGAGTTACCTGTCTGAGAGAGTGGCTCTGTATGACGGAGGGAATGGAGCTGTATGTACCCGACAGATCAAGGCGGGCGTGCCACACGCAAAGGAAAATGGTCGCCAAAGAGCACAGCCAATCGGGCCGCGGTAGTGTTACGTCCCCGTAACTAAATAAATAATTACTAAAAAACAGTTCTGAGAAGTATAACCACATTCATAGTAACTGAGCATTGATTAATAATTCAATTCGACAAATAAACTGCTTTGCATGAATCATACTGGACCGAAGGCCATCACTGGGCAACAGCAATTTCATCGTTTTCTAAAAACTTTGCCATTATTCACGAAAAAGAAGAATCAAAACCGGTATGCCGAAAATTCTGTAAAATAAGTAATTCACGCGATATTACGTCAGCCGAACATCGCACTTAGATTTGTCCTCCAAAGAAAAACCTTCGCTATATCTAAGAAAACAAGTACATAATACAGTATACCGAATAAGAATATTACACGTAAATTTCCGAAAACACGATGTCGTAATCTTCGTTACAGCATTTCAAAAGCTTAAATAAATATTCTATAATTTAATAAACATTCAATTGCGACAACATTTTCAGTAGATTTTTCAAACGCGACAATATCCATCATGGATCATTTTTATACGTTTCTTTGCGACAATATGTTTAATTCCAATTTAATGCAACATTCGAATATTTTTGTAATTTCAAATATAGCTATATTTAAGTGCGCCAACAATTGTAAATTCTATTCCGACAATATGTTTAATTCGATTTAAGTACGACAATACTTTCAACCATACATTTTTGTAAATTTAATTACTACTGTTAATCACGACGATCAAAATTGCCAATTTAATTGCGATAACGTTTAATTACAACAGCATTAGTATCCGAATAGTTTCACGATATTTTCAGTTTAACAATTCCAAACATTTTTATATTCTGCCAACGACGACGAGAATGCTTGTTATTCTATATATTGAAAGTTGCAAATGGCATAGCACAGAGTCCAAGATTCGCATGGATCTCATTATATTTGACACATTATACATAGTTCATATTGAAATTCAAATATTGTTAAAAACATGTAGAGATATGACGGAACAACCAGAATCCAGCATCTTTCCAAGAATTCCTTTCACTTTTCCTACTCCCAAAATTTTATGATTCGCGACCATGGGCCATCTTTATTATAAAAAGGGCGTGCGCAAACAACCAAACAGTTCCAGCCAGTCAGTCAGTCACTCAGTCAGTCAACCAGCGTCAGTCAGTCAGTTCCAATCAGTCAGTCAGTCAGTCACTCAGTCAGTTAGAGTGTCAACCAGCGTCAGGCAGGCAGTTGAAGATGATGAGTGGATAAGTTCCAGCCGCTCAGCCACACTTCGGTCGTGGGTGACAACAGAAGGAACCTATGGTAAGAATAATTTCTTCATTTTTCCCAATTAACTACCCTTCCTCTATGTCTGAGACGAAGTGCCAAAAGGAGCACTAAAAGGACGCGGTTCGGTCCCTTCTCCGAGCGGTGGACAAGAGTCCTTTTGGATTCCGTTAACCTTCTCCGATGATTGGATCCGAACCAATTCAATTTAGGAAAAATCATATTTATTTATTGTTTTTTTTTTATTAGCTAAGGATTGATTCTTTCCTCTTTCCCGAGCGGTGGACGAAGTTCCTTTTGGACTCTGTTAACCTTCTCCGGTAAGTGGATCCATATCAATCCCAACGTTGGTTTATCCTGTAATCGATGGCAGCACGACGACCAGGATAAATCCATAGGGACTTCATATTGTCATATTGTTATATATTATAATTTTTATTTTTGTTTTCTATTAATTAGTAGACTCCCCCCCCCCTTTTGACTAATACTTTAAATAGAAATTCCGTATTTCATTAACACCTTATTCCCTTTTTTGTTTTCAGTGCCAGATGCTTGGGAAAGAAATATTAGACGGCTCCTCCAAATTGTTCAGAAGGTCGCTTCATCGCTCCCTATCATTCATACCTTATACCTTTCTCATTCTGTCTAACACCATGTTTTGAAACTTAAATGAAATAAATTAAATTTTTCCTGAAAACATTTGTACTTCTTTATTTTACCTTCACCTTTATTCATTTCTTTTGCATTAGCAGCAGCCCCCACAAATTTTCGAACTCAGGATTGACTCTTCCAGTCGATCCAGTCTTTTCGCGGTTGTGTCGAGGAAACGGTATTTGCAACCAAAAACCCTTGCAAAACGCCTTTCCTTCGGCCGTAACAGTAGTATGGACTGCGCGGTTCTGATTGGGCTCGGAAGTAGGGATGAGCAGCAGCGCCACAGTGGTACTGTTGAGACGCATGAAATTGTGTATCGCTGGAGTTCGAAAGATGGGCCGCAGCGGCCCATGGACTGTGTTGTTTAGGCGCGAAACCTCATGTGCACAATGTCTAGTACTTCGCCATGCTTCAGCTTTGAAACTACATTTCCATACATAATTCAGTGCCAATTTTTAAGTTTTAATCGGTTTTAGTTCGTCGTAAAAGGATTATATTGATCTGCAAAATTCACGAATATATAATGTGTAAAAGTGAAAAAAGCATATAGGCTAAATGTATACCAATATAACCTAATATTTATTCGTTAATATTGCTTATGAAGGTTATGGACCCGTAATAATTGGTAGTTATCCTATAGCTCTGTAATTTCATGATGTTCGTTAATAATTTTCAGAAATATGCAAACATGAAGGGCAGATGTACCAATTACCGTGGTTTCATAAATACATGCATCTGCAGTTCCACAGTAATAGATTAGTTGATCCGCAGTAACTGGTATAGCTACCCTATTACAAACAATAATTTTACAAATTTATTTCAATTATTATTTACGTTCATTCATTTATTTGGATCATTTAAAAAAAATGTGTATTTTCTGTGTGTGTTGACTACTAAACGTCTACAACTCCGGTTAGAAATTTGTGTAATTCAATTCGTTTGTAAAACATTGTGACTGGCTTTGTACAATTTTCAGATCACACGTATTGTCCCTCATAAATGCTAAAACAATTAAAAATTGTCAACTCCATAATGTTTATGAGTGACATTTACTGACTTGACAATTTTCAATTGTTTTACCGGTTTTAGCATTGATGAGGCACACTGCAAAAATTGTTTTTGCGCGCCCGTGCGTAAAGTTCGTGCGTAAAGTACCTTTTTCCTTGCGTAAAGTACTCCATTAGCGCATACGTGTGCGTAAAGTAAAGACTGTGCGTAAAGTGAAACTAGGGCGTAAAGTAAAAGCAATGATACCAATTTAGGGGGATTTGGGCGATGGTGATAGAACATCTACTGTAATGCTTGTGTAAGCTTCTCCCACTATCGTACAAAATCCCCTTAAACTGATAACACTGAACCCTCCCACCCCAAACGCACGAATCCTACACTTACGTGTCGCGAGCGTAAATATATTCTATGAAACAAAAAATTATTCATTATTTTCATTTGTGATTGTGGCTCCACCCCTCAAACCCCCGTCATTGCAGTTAACGTTTACATATAATTTTTTTCAATTCCTGGAACATAAATAGATGTTACTTCGTAAATAAACTTACACTATCATAAACAATAACAAAAGAAGCAATAATATGTCTTTGTAAATATAGAACATTACGCAACAAGTGCGCAAAATAGGTGATTCCCGAGGCGGGTTCACCTTTGCGCATGTGTTGCGTATACTATTTTTCCTAACTGAGTGCGCAAAATTCGACAGATTCAATTACATATTTTTTTTAAATTTTAATTATAAAAATGTTGTGGAGAACTCGGGAATAATTAATACTACTTATTGTACGACGAAGTGGTATGAGGTGACTGGGAAGGAATGCGTATCTTGGATAAAGGATAGTGGCGGGGGAGGAAGGGGGCTGCTCCTTAATTATATATAATAGAACATCTAAATGGAAATTTGTTTATTTATTATTATTTTAGCATAATTGATGATTGACATTGTTTGGTAAGATTATTCGTTAAATTAAATCATGAATCAAAATAAAATTGTTCACTTCGTTACACTTTACACTGATTATTATTATCTATATTTAATTATAAAATAATTGTGATTAATTATTCAACATATTGATTGTTACATTACAATTGTGTAACTGAAAAGAAGTATGTTTATTTAAATTTGTTGAAGTTAATTCTGATAAATGGTTTAGTTCGATATTGTGATGAACTTGATTAAATGCACCATCTGATGTATTTGAACTAACTTCCGTCGTCATTGAAGTTTGTGGATCATTTCTTACGATATTTGTTGGGAATTGCTCAATATCTTTATGCGATGTCTTCAAACGTTTTGCTGCAGATTCTTCTTGCTCACTTTGAAGTATGGAACCAATAATTTTATGTCCGATTTTTTTTTTATTCATTATTGAATTCTCAACATATCCTTCAGCAACGGCGTTCGACTTCCATCCTCCATGGAGTTTTAATTCAAGTATATCTGCGCCAGAATCCACAAGTATTGTTGCTGATGTGCGTCTAAATGTATTCATAATGGTAAATCATTAAGTCATAACAATAAAGTCGAGTGGAAAGGGGGTGGGTGGAAAGGGGGAAATGGAAGGAGGAATGGGGGTGGGGAGGGGGGGGGGGGGTCGGGGGGCTTCGCCCCCCCGATATTGAACATTATGTGTTAAAAAGTAAACAACATAATAAGGCAAAAACAATTTTGTATCAAATGTTTTTACTAAATAAAAATAAATTTAACAATAAAAATTCATATCGTAATTACTGAAAAATTACCCGGAAAATAAAAATCGCGATTCTTTCGAAGTTTTTAAAAATTCAAAAAACCTACCTTTGTTGCTAAGTAGAAATTGTCCGGTGCTTCTTTGCAGAATTTAGCTATGTCTGAAACTGTAAAAACTTTTGATTTTTTAGCTTTATGTCCGACATGTAACTTCTTCAGAAATGTGATTAGCTTTTTATATTGACTAAGGTCAATATTATGATAGGCTTGGACAGTAGATTTCAACATTGAGTAGCGGCTCCATAAAGACGACGATGAAAATTTGTTTGAAATTTCATTAAAATAGGCCAGAAAAACTTCTTCTGCGAAAGGTGTTTTTTTTTGCACTTCGCCATTTTTTAAACTCATTATACATCGCTGTATACTTTTGCCGAGATAAAGTTGGAAGAAGATTCAAAGTTACATTTTTGGCTGCTTCAAGAATTTCAACCGGCACTTCATCACAACAATCACTTTCCGAACTACCCGACATAATTGTATACGATCTCTTTCACGCAGACTTTGAATACTGTTTGTTTTATAAGAGCAATGTTTTTAATATGTATACCGTGATTGTTTACATTTTCCACGATATCATTGACCTATATTTGGGAGTCACACAAGGGTATAACATGTTTGTTTACATTTTTCTTAAGTATTTTAAATAGATCATATCCAAAACAATGTCATAAAGAAATATTTTATCTATTTAAAACTGCAAATCAAATTTATTTTTTTATCATGGGGTATCCGACATCATTATCATTGTTTTTAATATCACCATCATTTATTACTTGTCAGTATCATAATTATCGTTGTCATTATCATCCGCACCAATGTCATCATCGTCATCATCGTCATCATCGTCATCGTCATTTTGCGCACTGAGTTAGGAAAAATATAATAATGACGATGGAGAAAAAAATTAAAAACATAATGTATGAGCAGGTTTAGTTTAAATATATACAAAATGGTAATCCACATATTATCATTATGAATAATATATTGTTAAATCGAGGGGCTTCGCCCTCCGAATCCCCCTCTTTTTTCACGCCCTAACGAACCACAGCAGTAATACGTTCATTCAGTTAACTAAGTTCAAGCAAACAAATTACAAAAATTTTTATTTTTAATTCCGTTCAGATATTTTTATTTTCCGTTCCGAACTTTACGCACCGACGTGCAAAAAAATAGGATATGCAACACGTGCATAAGGTTTACGCATTCGCACGATGGCGCGTACGAGTGGCCGGCGGAGCCCAACTTTACGCACTTGATGCATAATGTACTATAAGTAAGATTGTTATGAGAATCGCATGAGAATTTGAAACAAGTGTTGTATAATTACTATAAATAAATTTTATAACACATTCTTTACTTGTAGAAATAGTGTAGGAAACGTGTAAAACTTCATTATATAAAAGAAAAAAATTTAATAAAGAGCTGTAGTAACATAAAGTCATGAATATTTTGAAGTGAGATTTGCTGAATCTGATTAATTTTCATGGCAAATTACTACATTTGTTAAATAATGTTTCTGCAATATAGTGCGAGTATTGTATGAAATTTATTACAAGGTACTCGTTTCTAAATCTCATGTCATTCTCATACGAATCCTATTTAAAATTTTTCTCAGGGAATGTCATAACACATGATCTGAAAATTTTTATACAAAGTCAGTTGCAATGTTATACAAATAAATTGAGTTACACAAATGTGTAGCGGAACTGCTAGGCATTAATAGAATGTTCATTAATTTTACACTGTCCCGGTGCAGTGCATTTTTTCGTTAGTCTCGGGTACTCTAGGCCCAGGTCGGACATTAGCAAAAAATGCACTGCACCAGGACGGTGCAGAATTAATGAAAACGCTATAAGTGGTAGCCAATGCAGAAAATACAAATTTTTTGAAAATCGTCAATTTAAAATTTATTTTTTCATCACGAAATTGCATTGATTTATATATTTATGAAAATAGTGAACTATATTATAAAATCAAATACATAAAATAGTGTATACTTTTTCGATTTTATTTATATTGCAACTCAGGTAATCAAGGTATAGGATAAGAAAAAGGTTATGTGAATTTGATAGTTTTTATTTATTTGTTGTAAAAAAAAGTTGTGATACAAATTCTACATATTATTTACGGTTCTATATATCATATCTCGTTATTATATAAAATTCAGTGTCCTTTTTTACTTATAGAGATGGTACTATTGTCGGTAATTGTTGTATGTGTATAAAAAAATCAGGTTTATTATTATCTATGACATTATACGCATGGTAGTAGTCATTAAAACTTATTTCTTGTAGCGAGCACATAAATAAATACGTATGTCCTTTAACTGAATATATTTTTTTTAATTTGCCAAATTTGGGTCCGTCTTGAATGCCCATCAAAAGTATGCTGTCTGAGGCGTATCTGTTACCACAAATGTCTATATATTTATATGATGACGCAGAAAAAGGAGAAGGAATAGCCGGAATAATGGTGCTAACTTCGGAACTTTCATCAAGTTTGTCAATCACTCCTAAGGTAGAATAATTTTCAGGACCGTTGAAAAATTCTTTCGTGTGCACAAGTTTTAACTGATTTCGAATCCCTACTGTTAGCGGGAAATTTTGGGAAGAGCTACACGGAGAGAAATTTCTAGCGTTTATACGATGGGTCACCTTCACCCGAAAAGACACGGGCTCTGTCTTACGCAATTTGTTTGTTTTCATATTGTTTTCAGGCGACCGCATACATTGACAACGTGGACACATACTCTGTTCCCTCAAGACCCACCGGATTTGACGGTGGGTACTGTCAAGGAACGCAGCGATAGGATGTTCGTACTATATTCGCTAGAAATTTCTCTCCGTGTAGTACTACTTGCTACATCTTTCAGGTATGTATGCTTCCTTTCGAAGGGCATCCCCCAAAGATGTATAAGGGGATCAAACTCTTCCATTAATCTTGGAATATGGGTCATGAAATGACCCTTTGGTTTCAAGTGGGTGTATAATTTTTGAAACAATTCGTGATGTATTCTGATATGTTCTTTAAGCATTATGACATCAGTTTTGACAAATCTGGGAGCTGTGACTATACCGATTATTTTTCGCATAATGCGGTATAATTTCCAATGTTTGTTGTTTTTCGGTATTTGATCACCTATGATGATAACTAAATATCGACTTAGGCATAACATTTTGGCTGCAGACTGCTTAAGTTTTATTTTCTTTGTCGATTTCAAATATTTTCTTTCTACTTCGGTACATTGCTCCATCGTCAATAGCCTTGGCTTATTAGATTTCTTAAGTTCCCCATAATCAAACAGTTGAATTCGATCATTGATATCGTCCAACGATATAACTCTTTCTACGAAAACCAGATATGTTAATACATTTACAATTGTGTCCTTCACCACTCCCTCGAACATATCATGCATGACATCCAGGGTTTGATTTTCAATGATGTGGAAGTTTGGCAACTGATTGAATATGCATTCTTCCTTTATTCCTCTGGTGTGTTGTTTCAGATCATCTTCATAATTTTCTTTTGTTCGTAGAAGAGATTCTTGTTCCACGGTCAATTTATGACATTGCTTAGATGTTGCTATACAGACACGACAGTAATGATTCACAGTGAAGTTTTCCACAAAGCCGCAAGCGCTATTCATCCCCAAATTATCTCCCACGACAAGAACACATTGGAAAAAAATGGTTTCTGGCCTTCCATTTACATTAATTGTAATACCATTTTCATCCAAATTTTTGAAATCATCAATAACTTTTGTAAATATTGCTTTGTTTCCGTATATGGTCCTGTGGTGTGAATGGAAAATAGATGTAATCAAAATATAATCCATTTTTGCTACCATGTGAGGTGGAAGGAAAGGGAGTGATACATAAACACCACCCAATTTTTGTTCGCCGGCATGGCTCCCAAGTGCATTCCCCGCCTCACAATCATCGTAAAATAGAATGAAAGGCAACGTTCGTGGTTCATCATGGATGGTGTTATACATACCGGGCAGTTCTATCAATATTTTTAAAGAATGAGAAAGTGATAAATGTACAGCTTTTTCTTGTACGTATTTAACTTTATTAAAGGGTAAGGCAACGTTTTTTTCCCCTACAGTAAATTCTTCGGGCGGCTTGTAAACACTTTTATTTTCAAACAGCATGAAACGTAAGTATTCTGAAGACACATGTTTAAAGGGAAATTTATTATCATCAAAAAGTACATGGACTGCACCTTGTATTATTTCATCCACTTTATTTTGTAATGTGTCTTTCACTTCTTTTTGCAAAAATGGAATAAATGAATTTGAAATAAAATCACTGAAAATTGTTATTACCTCTTGAACAACACTTCGAGGAATATGAGGATTTTTGTACAGTGACAATGTCAGTTTTGACACTTCTTTCCTCAATGATTGATTTTGCATTGTGACTTTTTTCGAATGTGCAATTATGTATTATAATTATTATACGAAACACTTGGTAATAAAACAAAACAATATATGTAGATTCAATTATTTTTAAAGTATAAAAATACAATGAAAATGGAACAATATTATAATATTATCATTTTGAAAAACTAATCCAATAACACAAAACAAGAAGCTTCTCCTTAGTCTGTTCTTGATTGTAAATCTCAGCGCACGTGATGAAATAGATAAATTATACTTTAAATTTTTTTGATTGGCATTTAGATTTTGAAATTCTTTTTACCTCAATTTGAGACATTAATTTAGAGGCCGCATTATAAACACTTCCGATTTCACGCTCGTAAACATATTTGTCTAAAAATTGCCATACGGCTATTGAAGCTTTGGGAAACGTTTTCTTTAGAGCTACGACAATTTTAAAGCAAACGTCTATTGCAGTAAGTGGAGAGTCAAGTCCCTCGAACTTGTAGGATTCAGAATTGATGAACACGTACGACTCTTTTACTGCGTTCAAAGATAAATATAATTCAAGGAATTTAACACTCAGTAAAATTTCAAATTACGAAGAAGTGGCTAAATCCGATTATCCGAGTCAGTAAGGTGTAATGAAGAACAGCAGATTTTGGTCCGTTCATATAGTCGACGTTTCGACAGCATCGCTGTCATTATCAAGACTAAAAGAATGTTGTTTTATTACATTTTAGAGATTACAATAAATTATAAAATAAAAAATAAATAAAAAATATACAGCATGTACGAAACACAGTACACAAATTTCGTAAAAAAAAAAATAAAAACATAAGACACACTACCTATTTTTACATAATTGAAATAAGTTGAAAATTAGTGCACATGAGAAAATATTACTTATTGGCATGATGTATAATGCCAAACTAACAACACTCAGTTCTATATTTATTCGTAGTTTGAATGTTACCATACGAAACTTTCATTGAAATTGTATGTTGTCGATGTCAATAACAACATATTTCTAAGAAACGCTCGCTTTTAAATTTGAAAGTAGTACATCATAGGAATTATTTAATTTTAAAGTGTCTTCTTTTACATTGATGGAATATGGTTGTAATTTTATGTGAATCATCTCAGATATTAATCTCTTAGACAAAGAAATCTCTTTATCTAAGATTTTCACATGTTTCCAATCAAAATCATGAAAAAGTTGTAGTCGATGTTCTGAAATTACACTTTTTGTTCTTCATGTTTGGTTAATATTGTTTTTATGTTCAGCAATCCTTGTTTTTAACATCCTCTTCGTTTCACCTACATACGAAGCTGTACAATTTTTACATTGTATTTTATACATTACGTTATTTTGTTCCATCAAAGGGGTAATGTCTTTACCACGTTTTATGAGATTTTCAAGTTTGTTGTTGAGCTGTGGTACTACACGTAGATTGTAACGGGCCGGGGAACAAAGTTCCGAAAATCAAAACGCCGAAAGGGTAAAATTTCGATATTGCGAGGGTCCAAGGTATTTTCATTTGCTTTCTTTTTGCCAAATTTTCCAAGACAAAGTGAAGAAAATCACGTTGGAGCCATGCTAAATCGAAATTTTAGCCTTTCGGTGTGTTGATTTTCGGAACTTTGTTCCCCGGCCTTGTAACGTTTTACAGACGATGTTACTCTTTCGTAAAAACCTCTTATGTATGGCAATTTTATTGTGCCTAACACTTTTTGAGTATTTGTTACTGCATCATCATTTCTTTCGTGTTCTTGAAATAAGATTGACAGGCGTTTTGTAATATGTTTCTCTATAAAATCAGGAGGATAATCATTGTTAAGTAGATATTTTTTTACATCTATTATATTTTGATGATGAAACTTTTTATGTGAATTTAAAATAGCTCTGTCAATTAAATTATAAATAATAGCTGTCTTCTGTGATATTGGGTGATGTGAATTAAAATTTAAAAATCTGCCTGAAAAAGTTTCTTTTCTATACCAGTTAAAAATAATTCTATTGTTATATCTGATGAGTGTTACATCTAAAAAGTTGATGGTATTGTTCTTTTCTAACTCACAAGTAAATTGCAATCTTGGATGGTAGGTGTTAAACATACCTAGAATTTCATTAATCCCTGAAGTGGGAACAGCTGTTATGATGTCATCAACGTAACGGTAGTAAAACAGAGGTTTATAAGAAAGTTTTTTTAAACATTCAACCTCAAGATCTTCCATAACCAAGTTTGATAAAATGGGTGACAATGGTGAACCCATTGGAGATCCGAAAGTCTGTTTGTAGTATTTATTATTAAACGTAAAAAATGTACTATTCATTATTAGTTCAATAGCATTAATAATGTCATATAAAGGAATAAATGTGTGTTGGTTAATATATGTACCTCCACGTTCAATGCTTTGTGTAACTAATTCAATCGGAATGTTGGTAAACAAAGACGTTGCATCTAGCGATATTATTGTGTAATTATTCGGAATGTCCAAGTTATTTAATTTTTTAACCATCTGTGAACTATTTTCAACATTAGATAAAGGTAGTCTTGTACATTTTTTTTAAAAGTTTTGAGATTTTTAAGGCTAAAAAATATGTCGATGAAGCAATCGAAGAGACGATAGGTCTCATAGGAGTATCAGTTTTATGAATTTTTGGAAGGCCGTATAATTTAGATAAACATTTATCTGTCTGCGTTAAACTATTTTTATTGTAAGTAATTCCAAAATATCCCATATCATTCCATTCACTACAAATTTTATAAAATGTAAACTGAAGAGATTTTAATGGATTGTAATTTATGTAATTTTTCTTATTTAAAGCAACACTCACATTACCTTTATCAGGAAATGTAAATAGTATATCCTTATTCTTTTTAATAAATTTGGTTGTGTTTAATATTTTTTTACAAAAAATCACCTCGTGGAGGCTTTTATGTCTTGTTTTTTTCATTTCATGGTCAATGTTCTTTAATATCTTATTGCGGATTAGATTTTTTTCCAACGTTGGTGTTCTGAACATAGAGGTTTCATAATTTTTTATGGTCTTAACGATATTATTATGATTAAAATCAGATTCAGCATTAAAATTCTGACCTAATTTTACAATATCAACAACATCTGTCGGGATCATTGTACCCGTTTCATTTACAAAAAACTTATCATTACCACTTTTTTTTGTAGATTTTACATTAAAGATGTTATTAAACTTTTTTTCGTGGATCCCTTTAATTTTACTTTTGTAAATAGAACAACTTACAATATCACAAGTAGATAGTGTGTGTAATAATTCCGATGGTAGATAACTTTGTAGTTGTAAGAGTATGTTGGCAATTTTCTTGTTCAAGTAACATATATGTATCGAACAATCTTCTATTTCAATGTTTAAAAGCTGGATCTTGAAACGTTTTATTAAATGTTGAATTTTCCTCCCACCAGTTTTGCTATTTATTGTAAGATGTAAACAGTTTTTAGCAAGTTTGGATAAGTGCGGGGGTAAACTATCACAAGTTCTACACTTCACTAAAAATTTCCTTTTCTCAGTAGCTGCGACTAATTTTTTGTTAAATTTCATTAGGGAAACAACTATTCGAATTGTGCGTGTCCCTACACAATTTTTACATGTTCCAGTGGTCCTATTCTTGATGTGGAAGAAGATGGGCTTGACAAATTGACCAATTCCAATCCATGGTCCATAATCATGAATATAATTCAAGGAATTTAACACTCGGTAAAATTTCAAATTACGAAGAAGTGGCTAAATCGATTATCCGAGTCAGTAAGGTGTAATGAAGAACAGCAGATTTTGGTCCGTTCATATAGTCGACGTTTCGACAGCGTCGCTGTGATTATCAAGACAAAAAAAATGTTGTTTTATTACATTTTAGAGATTACAATAAATTATAAAATAAAAAATAAATAAAAAATATGCAGCATGTACAAAACACAGTACACAAATTTCGTAAAAAAAAAAAAATAAAAACATAAGACACTTTGATGGAACAAAATAACGTAGTGTATAAAATACAATGTAAAAATTGTACAGCTTCGTATGTAGGTGAAACGAAGAGGATGTTAAAAACAAGGATTGCTGAACATAAAAACAATATTAACCAAACATGAAGAACAAAAAGTGTAATTTCAGAACATCGACTACAACTTTTTCATGATTTTGATTGGAAACATGTGAAAATCTTAGATAAAGAGATTTCTTTGTCTAAGAGATTAATATCTGAGATGATTCACATAAAATTACAACCATATTCCATCAATGTAAAAGAAGACACTTTAAAATTAAATAATTCCTATGATGTACTACTTTCAAATTTAAAAGCGAGCGTTTCTTAGAAATATGTTGTTATTGACATCGACAACATACAATTTCAATGAAAGTTTCGTATGGTAACATTCAAACTACGAATAAATATAGAACTGAGTGTTGTTAGTTTGGCATTCTACATCATGCCAATAAGTAATATTTTCTCATGTGCACTAATTTTCAACTTATTTCAATTATGCAAAAATAGGTAGTGTGTCTTATGTTTTTATTTTTTTTTTTACGAAATTTGTGTACTGTGTTTTGTACATTCTGTATATTTTTTATTTATTTTTTATTTTATAATTTATTGTAATCTCTAAAATGTAATAAAACAACATTTTTTTAGTCTTGATAATGACAGCGACGCTGTTGAAACGTCGACTATATGAACGGACCAAAATCTGCTGTTCTTCATTACACCTTACTGACTCGGATAATCGATTTAGCCACTTCTTCGTAATTTGCGTTCAAAGATGTTACGCAGACAACTACAAAAGGTGGTAATGTAAGGTTGCGCTTTCCGTATGTGGCTAATAATTCGTGCCTTTTATTATCCAAAGACGTCCAGGTATCTTTATTTTCATCCGTTCGTTCCTGTAACAATAAGTCAAGACTGAACACTTTTGAACAAAACACAATTTATTAATTACTAATACATTAATCATTATTTATTATTAACATTTACAATTAATAAATTATTGTGGTTGCTCAAATTTTTATTTCGGATGATTTATTTATATATATATACCTCGTGCAATAATATGAAGGAATTCAACACTTCCTGCACCGATGCTTTCCAGGGTATTACATGTTTCGCCTTGGATGAAGTACACTGAAATGTCCCTAGTAGATGAGGCAGTAACACTAGAGCCACAATCCGTGTGTGAACTGTAAATATTAAGTATATTTTCAAATAGGTGGTAGAAGGTTATATTATTAATAATGTTTATATTTAGCAAAGATCTGTCCATCGTGGTTAATAAAAGTTTAGAATCGTAAAAAATTTAGCATATCTTTTATTTCAATGCAATACGTACTAAACTGTATTGGAAAATTGATTGTAATTATAATAACTTTAAGGTAATTAAAGTTAATTTGTCTATTTTTCAAATATTTTTTACCACTTCAGTGAAATGAACATTAACGATGTTTGGCGTGGAGCTGTACTAGTCACGAATAATCTATTATATATGTATTAGTGTAAGCCCTTCTTATCAAATTCATTTTCTATAATAATAGAGCACAAGTCATTTCTGTCAAACAAGCTTTCATTATGCGAATATTCATCTTCTTACTCATTATCATTAACACTTTTGTCTTTCGATACGTTGGCATTGTTTTGCCCAACATTTTCTTTGTTCTTTTCAATCTCGACTCCAGTAATATATGTGTTGTACCCCTCTATAATTAGTCTGCCGCGGAAGTTAGAGATGAGCAGTTGATATATACAATTTTCAAATATGGGATTATTCACATCATTTGGCTCTGTTCAGAAAAATGTACCAAGTATAATATCATAAAATATTCAAAATGTCAACATTTTTCAAAGGCTTATGATATAAAATTTGCCACTTATTTGTTTGTAATAAATATTACATTATGGCAATTCAACAAAAACACATAGTCAAGCCAAGCAAAATTTCTTTGAGTGCCATTCTATTCTTCGCTGTATAACAAATTCTGTCCTCTTATATGAGCCGTTCTGTAGAATAACAACTTAAGGTAGTTGTACCCTAAATCAAAAGTATTGAGAAAGAGTTGAAATTTTCAGCAAAAGTAGTTCATGTATCAAACAATACGCACGTAAAATTTCAGGTTGATTTATCGTACAGTTTCTGAGATAATCGAGTTCAAAGTTTGCTCAATTCACGTTAATTCGCACGGGGCTAATGGCGCCAACAACGACAAATCGTATGTTTCTATTTTTTTGTGCCTAATGCAGTATTGCTATTCACTCCAAATTTCACACAAAACTTGATAAATGCTCTATGAAGAGAACACCATTTTTTTTAAATGCCCTCCGTATAGTTGTAGAGAAATTTCAATCCAAATATCAGAATTATTTTATTTTCGGGGTAATTCGCCGAACAGCTGGTAAGCGAAAAATATATGTGGCAACGGCGCACGACAGCGTCTCGCGCCGCTCAATTCAAAATGATCGAAATATGATTTTGTCAAGTAGAACATTAAAAACACCATTGTCAATAAAAATCGTAATCAATTTATTGTAATAAAAACATATTTGAATAAATATATTCGTACAAACTATTTTAACAATTTTTTTTACGTTTTTAGTATTGCTATTTTAAGAATATTTTTAGTCACTAATTTTTGCAAAATAAAGGCATCAAAAACAGCGTCATGGTAACCGTTAGTAGGTTAGCGTTCTAATAAATCTTCTGCCAATTTTCACAGGGTGCACATGTATTTTTCCTTTGCGCTCGGGAAACTTTTGTCTAAATAATTCCAGACTATCACAAAATCCATAAATAATAGATTTAAAATCGTCTATTAAGGAATATTTTACACATTCCCTTTAAAAAAAGAGGTATCGAAAGATGCATTATGTGCAATCAATATACATTGCTTATTTTTACCGATTTTGCACAAAAATTCATAAAATGCTTGTATTGCATCCCGAATAATAAGCGTATCTAACTTTTCATTGCGTAAATATAGGTCGCCTCCGATATTTTGCAAACCATTGATTTCGGAAGCGAATTAAAACAAAATGTAAACACGGAGAAGCCGACACGGAGTTGCCACGTCTATAACGTTGGAACGTGGACTATGTGAAGCGAGAATCAATTTATTTTTAACTCGTGTTATTATAATTGAAAATTTTGATGCAATTAGTAATATGCTGGTGGTAATTTCACTTAATAATATTATTAGCATAAGAAATTCTATATTTTATTCAATTTTTACGTTACTCACTACTTTGACCTATGCAGTTGGGGTACAACTACCTTAAGTCGAAAAAAATTTGTATTATGTGTTTAGTTGCAATTTTTCAGCATCTTTTTAAGAAAACTACATGAAAACCTTTAAAAGACATGTCAACTTGCAAAAAAATTCTTTTGATTCCTCGATTCACAGCCAAATAAAATATAAAATTTATTTTTATTAACATTTTTAATAAAAATCATAATTTCTGAAAGAGAAAAACAAACACATGAAGAAAAAAATTCTACAAAAATCAAGTGTGTGTAGTTAGATGCATACCGTAACCAAAAGAATTTTTATCAAAATTGAAAATAATGGGTCGATTTTATTGCTAAAAATATGCGTTTTTCTGCTACAAATTTACTCGATCTCAAAAAAAAAACGACTTAAGTCATTTTTAGGCAATTAAAGATAGTAAACAAAAATAGCAACTGAACACTTTTTTCTATGCTAATAGCTTATGAAAACATGGTATATTTTTGTATAAGGTTACACAAAATTTAATTGCTAATATTTAACAAGCAATGCGACTTATCTGCAGAATGACGACTTAAATTGACTTAAGTCGTTATTCTAGAGAACGGCTCATATATACAAAGTACATCATTACATTATACAAATAATAAATTTTGTATATGCACATATTACTTTCAATGGCACCAGGATCTTGAACATGCATTGTAGTTTCCACCAGTCATTGTCGTCTTGAAAGATCTATGACAGTTACGTCTTGTTCCATATTACAAACATTCGGTTCGGCATTATGTTCTGACAGCGAACCGCGAGACGGCGCTAGTTGCAAACATATCATCCGGTGCTCTACGGGGGTCATAGTTCTTTCCGTGCACAGGGATCGGCCCTGGGTCCTTTTCTGTGGAACGTCCTGTATGACGGTATACTTCGGGAGGAAATGCCTGAAGCGACGGAAGTGGTGGCGTTTGCTGATGATATTGCTATTGTCGCCAGGTCCAGGACCATCATGGACCTGGAAATCATTACAAACGAGGCCGTGAGAAGGGTAAGCCAGTGGATGCGATGGATGGGGCTGGAGGTGGCAGCCCAGAAAACGGAGTGCCTCGGTGACAAGACGCAGGGCGTTTCATGATCCCATCATCATGATGGAGGGCGTACGAGTCTCAGTCGCCCGCCACATAAACTATCTAGGCGTTAACCTGGATCGACGACTGAGCTACTCGAGCCATATTGCGAGGGTCGTGGCAAAAACCTCGGTGATTGAGGCAGCATTGGCCAGACTCATGAGCAATATAGGCGGACCTAAACCAAGGAAGCGAGCACTGCTGTCCACAGTAGTCCAGTCGGTGCTGCTATATGAAAAAGCGCTGACAAGAGGCAAGACCAGGAGCATCATGGCGGCAGTACATCGCCGCAGTGTGCTACGTGTCATCAGCGCATATCACACAGTCTACCAGGAAGCGGTGCATGTGCTGGCGGGATCCCACCAATCCACCTCTTGGCAGAGAAAAGAAAAAGGGACTACGAAGCCAAGAAGAAACGCGAAGAAGAGAGCGCCGGGAATATAGGGGTTGAGGACGAATCGACCGAAACCACCGAGAGGCGGTCCGCGGAGTGGCAACAAGAGTGGGAGAAGAGCGAAAAGGGACGATGGACACGGCGGATTATCCCTAATATAGAAGAGTGGTGCACACGGGGGCATGGAGACGTGGGATAACACCTGACACAGATCCTCACCGGGCATGGAGCATTCCAATCATACCTCATAAAGATTGGCAAGGTAGAAAGCAGCCAATGTGTGCACTGTATGGGGGAGGAGGATAACGTCGAGCACACACTGTCCAGATGCCCGGCATGGTCGGAGGAGAGAGGCAAAATGGGACAGTTAATTCAGGTGGAACTGACTGCGGACAATTTGGGAGACGTGTTACTCAGCGGAGAGGCCGCGTGGAGAGCGGTAACTGAGTACGCGATAAACATCATTGCGAAAAAAGAGGAGGCACAGACCCCACTAACGCAGAAAGGAGGAACTAGCCTGAGACAAGGCTGAGCCAGTCATCACCCTGAAGCAATGCATTTGCAGTTCCCGGGGTGATGAGCCGCCTGGCAGTTGGAGGGGGTTTTGGTCGGTGCGAGTCCAACACTCCCCGGAGGAAGACGCCCATGGACTATCTATCGCGCCTCTAAATCTGGGGGTCCATAATGGATTTCCCCGTCGGGGGAAAAAAAAAAAAAAAAAAAAAGGTCATATGCTTGTAGTTTAAGTTGTCAATTTTTTGAAACCTGCCTTCCTCCAGGTTTAGTTAGGTTAGTTCAAATGCTTGTAGGTTAAGTTATCAACTTTTCTGGAACCTGCCTTTCTACAGTCTTGGTGAGGTTAGGTCTGATATCCGAAATAAAAAAATCAAACTTTCCCTTCAAAAATCGAGATTTGATGTTGATATAACCTTCAAATTTGACCTCAAAGTCATGGTCAAGAACATGTTTGAACGTGAAACTTCCCGCTCTTTCAATATCCGAAATAAAAAAAATAGGGTTCCATTTAACCCTTTAACGCCGAGAAGCCCTGAAATTCTACTTCAACTTCTTAAGTATATAAATTGTACAAATAATTTTTTGTTTTTTTCTAAGCTAACTTATCTAGACGTTTCAGAGGTAGCTCTTCTCGTTTATCGGGTTTAGAACATTTAAAAATAAGTCTTTTCACTAGATTTTTAATGTTTTTTGTAAAAATATAGTTTTTTTACGACATTTTTCCTCAAAGAATCCAAATTGTTTCAATATTCTGCGCTTCCACCGGCTTCTAATGCACTTAATCGGTGGACCCGATAGTTGTACTAAAGAGGCGGCCGCAATGACAATTTTTTTTTTAAACGTAACAAATTTTTATCTCGGAAACTATAGATAGACTTTAGAGAAATTTTTCTCAGAAAATATTTTAGAATTGGCCAAAAAATACCCCAAAATTTTGTTAGAATGTTTTGACGCAATTTTTGGTTTTTCAAAAATTCAAAAAATCGAAATTTTGAAACGTCATTTAAAAAATTTGAGAGTATTCTTTAATTAATTCTAAGTCAAATATGTTCTAAACAATTTTTTTCTAATGTCTATAGTTGTGGAGGAAAAAAATTATTAAACTTTTCTAGATAATAATAGGTGCAAAGTGAGAACGAGAAAATATTGTATCAAGTGTTCTTTATATTTTTATGAGACGTGTATAAAGCAGCAAACCAATTAATAATCTTGCTAACGTTTATAAGTTCCGATGAGATTTAATAGAGAAAAATAACAAAAAAAGTTAAAAAAAACACACAAAAAATAAAATTAAATAAAAAATGATTCTCAATGTTCGTCTACCTCCTCGCGGTGAGAATCGGGAAACCTTGAATACTCCAACACTAACGATGTAATGCTATTACAATAAACATTAAAAATCTATTTGAAAGATTTATTATTAAGTTTTCTAAACTCGAAAACCAAAAAGGGCGACCCTGAAAACGTGTAGATACGTACCTATCAAGAGAATTTTCTATTATTTCTATCTAGAGTTTACAGTTTTAAAGACCATAAATGATCAGTCTTGAAATCTAGAAAAGTTTAATAATTTTTTTCCTCCAAAACAATAGACTTTAGAGAAAAATTTTTTAGAACATATTTGACTTAGAATTAGTTAAAGAATACTCTCAAATTTTTTCAAATGTTTTAAATGACGTTTCAAAATTTCGATTTTTTGAATTTTTGAAAAACAAAATTTGCGTCAAAATATTCTAACAAAATTTTAGGGTATTTTTTGGCCAATTCTAAGACATTTTTGTTCTGAGAAAAATTTCTCTAAAGTCTATAGTTTCCGAGATAAAAATTTGTTACGTTTAAAAAAAAAATTGTCATTGCGGCCGCCATTTTGGATGCGCCAAACTTTAAAAAAAATTGTTTTCCTCCACAACTCTTTAGAACAACTATCGGGTCCACCCATTACATGCATTAGAAGCCGGTGTAAGCGCAGAATTTTTATAAATTTGGATTCATTGAGGAAAATGTCGTAAAAAACGATATTTTTACAAAAAACATTAAAAATCTAATGAAAAGACTTATTTTTAAATGTTCTAAACCCGATAATCGAGAAGAGCGACCTCTAAAACGTTTAGATACGTTAGTTTAGAAAGAAACAAAAAATTATTTGTACAATTTATATACTTAAGAAGTTGAAGTAAAATTTCAGGGCTTCTCGGCGTTAAAGAGTTAAAACAGGGATTTGATCTGTAACCCTTTTTAAGTCCTTTACGTGGGCACGCGGGTTTCGACGGTTCTCTGGGTCTTCGATTTCGTAGACCACGGGGGATAGGACTTTTACGATTCGATGGGGACCGCTAAATTCTGGGGCCAGCTTCGCAGCGAAGTTCTGGGCACCGGACTATAAGAAGCGGATTCGTCGCATGACGAGGTCACCGACTTGGTAACCGACGTCGCGGTGGGTGGTATTGTAATACGCGGCCTGGCATGCCGATGCACGTTCCAGGTTTCGGCGCACCCAATCGTGAATGAGTGGGAGGCGCTTCATGCGATCGCGCCAAAACGAAGTATCCTTCGGGAGAGTGAGGGGTGGAGGGGGGAGATCGTTCCGTAAATTACGGGTAGGGACCGGATTCCGGGCGAAATTCAAGAATGCTGGCGTCATCTCTGTAGACGACTGCACAGCTGAATTTATTGCGAACGTAAGTTCTGGGAGATGCACATCCCAATCGCGATGATCGAGGGAGACAAAGGTGCTCATCATCGTTTTAAGCGTACGATTTACACGCTCGACTGGGTTTGCTTGTGCGTGGTAGGGGGGGACGGGGTTATGCGAGATACCTAGTTGTTTTAGGTGCGTAGTGGTGTAGGAATTGACGTACTGCTTGGCATTGTCGGTCACGACGTACTTCGGGCACCCTCAGCGGTTTATGACCAAGTTGTCAAACGCGGTCATTATCGCTGGCCTGGTGGCCGACCGAAGGGTTTCACTTCGATGTACTTCGTGAACATATCCCGGAACACGACAATGAAGTGGTTCTGCTTTTTGCTCGCGGGAAAGGGACCCAGTGACCCAAAGTCCTTCGGTCGTTTGTTCCCTCATTATGCCGGCAGGGGCCTGCTGGGATAATTTTTGCCGTTGACAGTCGGGGCAGCGGGCGACGTACTGGGCGACGTCTTGGAATATGCCTGGCCAATAGAAGTCTTGGATAAGGCGATGACACGTCTTATCCACTCCTAGATGTCCGGCTTGGGGGCAATTATGTGCGTCACTGAGCGCACGAAAACGTGGTTCGGGGGGGAGCACAAGTTTACAGGCGTCAAGGTCACGGGCGGCAGATTCTATGACGAGGTGAGGCCTGTCATAATATAGGCGATCGTCTTCGATCCGCCAATCGGGGTACTTCGCGGGGAATTCCCGAACATTCGTCATTTTCCGAAGATACCAGGTATCTTCGGAACTTCCGATTGCACAGAGCGCCTCGTCGCAGCTCTCGTACATTCGGGAGAGAGCATCCGAGACCAGTTGAAGGCCCCTTTACGATGCTGTATGGTCATATCATAGGTCTGCATCGCGAGTGACCATCTGGCTAATCGACCATTGGGGTCACGCAAATTACGGAGCCATTGCAGACTACTATGATCGGTGATGACTGTAAACGCAGCACCCTCAACGTAGGGCCGATACTTTCTCACTGCCCAGAGGACGGCGAGACACTCTTTCTCGGTCACCGAGTACTTCCGCTCGGCTTTGGTGAGCACCCGACTAGCGAAGCTAATCGGATGTTCACCGCCGTCGAGTTCTTGAGTATAAGCATGGCGCCGATTGCGAAGTCACTCGCATCCGTCTGGATCTTAAACGGAAGATTGAAATCGGGACGGGATAAAACAGGGGTACGGGTCAGCGAGTTTCTCAGTGACTCAAAGGCTTCCTGCTGGTCATCTGTCCAGGACCACGGAGTTCCTTTCGTCAAGAGTTTCGTGAGGGGGACGCGATCTCGAGAAAAGTCCGGGAGGAAGCGAGAATACCACCCCACCATTCCCAAAAAGCGTCGCAGCTGTTTCAGATTGGTGGAGGGTGGAAACTTCAGAATGGGAGTGATCTTCTCGGGATCGGTATTCAAACCGTTCTGGTTAAGTACGAACCCGAGGTACTTAACTTCACTTCGGAAGAACTCGCTCTTTTCAGGGTTTAATTCTAACCCGGCTTCCTTGAGACTGGACAACACGAGCTGAAGATACCGGAAGTGGTCCTCCTCATTATCCGTGGCGATAATAATATCGTCTAGATAGGCGAACACGTGAGGTTCCCACGCCGGATCAATGAGGCGGTCCACTAACCTTTGAAAGGTCGCAGGGGCATTAGTGAGTCCGAAGGGCATACGGCGGAATTGAAATAAACCGCGGCCTGGAACTGCAAACGCGGATTGGAAAAGGGCTGAATACAAAATTTATTATAGACGCAACTCAACTCAAAATATGATTCCCATGAGGGATGCCAATTCTAACCCGAATTGCGGTTGGGAAAAAGCGGTAAGAAGGATTACTGAAATAACTCCAAAATCGACGCAAACAAAACTGAAATGTATTTCGCAAATAAAGGGGGCTGTACATAAACTTTGAGGCGCGACAAACGGACGGCAGAAATACGCAAGGGGTACGAGTTCGAAAATCACGTGAAGGAAAAATTCCTTGTGAAATGACCGGAAATAGCGGAGGGGTACAAAAAAGATCGGGGCTGCGGTACTTACGGGAGATGAATTGTCCAAAACTTTATGGTCCACAGGACTTCACCACCTGCAACACTCACACACACTATTTAGGGGCTACACGCAACGAGAGAAAGGGGATGCGCAAAACAATGGTTAATACAATTTTTGGGGGACCGCACTTTGGAACAATCGCAATACACACTTTTAGGAACCGATCGGAAACGCTCTTATAAGAATCGCACGCTTGGAGATCGCCGGACGGAAGGTGTCGAGGCTCTCGACGAAATCCTCGAGGTTCGTGCCCACGGGCACGGTGTTGCCAATTTTCCATCGGCGTAGAGCATCTTGGGTAGGGAGGATAAAGAAGACAATATGTCACGGGCATACTGACGGAAAAGGACAGCGATACCGGACGAAATTAGGAAAGGTGTGGCGGCTGTACAAAGAAAAAGGGGGAGCGGATGACGTAACAAGACTTGTCGACATTAGCAGGTGAGGAGAGGGTAATTATATTCTCTAATATGTAAGCGAGAGAGATATGATATGAGAATTGGGATGGTAAAATCGAAGATGATGCCCTAGCCACAGGGTTTTTGGTCCAAGTGACCTTGGGTTTAGAAGAGGTCACCGATGTTGCCACTGCGCGGCTTTATTGGGATTTTCCAGATGTCCGCGTCCTGGTAGGCCGGTATCTCTTTTTGACCTCTTGTTTCGTCACACTTAATCACCAACTCGGAAGTTTTTTATGGCGGAAACTTATAATTTAAATAGGGTGGGGGTTAGATCAGTAACGAAATTTCGTTACAGATCCTGAAATAACCTTCAAATCTTCCGCTCTTTCGATATCCGAAATAAAAAATTAGGGTTTCCATCTAAAAATCGTGATTCGATTCTAAAATAACTTTCAAATCTGACCTCAAGGTCAAAGTCGTCGTTCGACGACACCCTTGAATCCCTACAACTTTTGTCTGAACCATTTTTCGGTATCTGTCTTAGGTGCAGAGAATTTTAACTGCATAGATTAAAATGGCCCACCCTGTATATATACATATATATATGGGACATTCCGCGTCAACTGAAACAGCGCTCCGAATGGATATCCTTTCCATGGATTTTAACGTATGAGGGCTCAAAATGTTCGTATTGAAAAGTGCTTTCGAATGGTGAGTGGCATGTACGCGATATTTCAAAATGGCGTCCAAATATATCGACCGAATGCGCAGAAATTGCAACTAAAATTCAAATTCGGGCGAATAAAATCGTTAAACGATATTCGATTCGCCTGAAAGTCAATGTTGGAGAATATATATGGGACGTTCCATGCCAAACGGGCCACTTTTTTTGACAAAATTTTTAATTTCAATTTTACTTATATGTACTTGAAGAGACTCGGAAATGTAACAACTTTGACCATTGAAACCATAAAAATTCCGACTTATGATAATTTTAGAGCGTGTTTGATATTTTTCATTTTAAAGGTAACCATTGATTATCTTTATTTTTACAGAGAAGGAAATGAGCTGGAAAAATAATATGTGACATGAATTTTGTAGACTTTTGGATGACCTTTGTGGTAAAAATATTAATTTTCATATATGTAAATAAATTGAGGGTAAAAAACGTAATTTAATTTTTGAAATCACTTTTTCGAAATGTTCGTACCCTCCAAATATTTTAACAAAAATACAGAAAAATAGCTCATTCAAGTAAGAAACTGTTAGTTAATGCAGAACTCTGGTATACGCAGCTAATACACACGAAAAATCAGTTAGAAACGGATTGTCAGAATAGAAGGCCCCTGGATTATATGTAAATGCATATAAAACAGGGGCCATCTTACTCGTACATTCAACTGCGCGTATCTCCCTTCAACTGCAACGCATCTAAACAATTTTTTTTTTCATTTTGAACAGAATTTAATTCTCTTTCAGGTAAAAATACAATAATTATGATTAGAAGTGTCTAACTATGTCAAAATATACGAAAACTTTTAGTAACAAATTTTTTGCGTTTCTCGCAAAATTACAGCTTTTCTTACTCTTTTCTTACGAGATTTTCTTTAAATAGTGTGCTATTTTAATGATTCTGTCCTTCCAGTACATTATATAATTGTAACATTCTATTGCCGTCGGCGTTAGCATTACCCAAGATGTACCGCGTGGAGGTCGCTCGATAGGACTTACATCTCTTCGGGGTGCTAGATTATTGTGAGTCCCCTTGCCTCTCACATATGGATATGCTTACATAGCTGATGTGATCGAAGTTGTTATTCGCCTTTTTTTCGGTTTTTCTCGAGGAAAAATGGAGTAGTTTCCAGAGGCTGAAATTCTTCTGATCATCAATTTTTTCTCTCCATTAACCTCAGTTGTTGGTATGAAACTGTTCCTACACGGAGAGGAACAAACACGACCGAGTCCTTTCTAGACAGGACTGGTTACTGCAAGGCCGGTTCGTAAATACTTTTTATTTCAACTCACTACAACTCAGTCAATTTAGAGAATTTTAAAACGAATAAAAAACGAAATTGGTCATGACAGTTTCCCGCATCTAGTGTAAGAAGAAAAAATCTTATATTTCAATAAACAAAAAAGTTATTAATTTTTTAATGCGGAACTGTGAAATTTACGTTTTTATACATTCAGGCGCTTCGTTTATCGAGCGAAATTCAAGCAAGCAAAAACTTTCAGCGAGAAAGTTGTTCATTTAGGTATGAAAAACTTTTCTG
The DNA here is from genome assembly GCA_030407085.1 of Trichopria drosophilae. Lineage (NCBI taxonomy): Eukaryota > Metazoa > Arthropoda > Insecta > Hymenoptera > Diapriidae > Trichopria > Trichopria drosophilae. The sequence goes on along the minus strand of CM059582.1, from coordinate 1,216,686 downwards.
GAAAGTTTCATCTTCATTGCATTAATAGTTTAAAATTAATGAATGTTTAAAGTTGGTAGTGTAAAAGCTATAATTTTGCGAGAAACGCAAAAAATTTGTTACTAAAAGTTGTCGTATATTTTGACATAGTTAGACACTTCTAATCGTAATTATTGTATTTTTGCCTGAAAGAGAATTAAATTCTGTTCAAAATGAAAAAAAAAAATTGTTTAGATGCGTTGCAGTTGAAGGGAGATACGCGCAGTTGAATGTACGAGTAAGATGGCCCCTGTTTTATATGCATTTACATATAATCCAGGGGCCTTCTATTCTGACAATCCGTTTCTAACTGATTTTTCGTGTGTATTAGTTGCGTATACCAGAGTTCTGCATTAACTAACAGTTTCTTACTTGAATGAGCTATTTTTCTGTATTTTTGTTAAAATATTTGGAGGGTACGAACATTTCGAAAAAGTGATTTCAAAAATTAAATTACGTTTTTTACCCTCAATTTATTTACATATATGAAAATTAATATTTTTACCACAAAGGTCATCCAAAAGTCTACAAAATTCATGTCACATATTATTTTTCCAGCTCATTTCCTTCTCTGTAAAAATAAAGATAATCAATGGTTACCTTTAAAATGAAAAATATCAAACACGCTCTAAAATTATCATAAGTCGGAATTTTTATGGTTTCAATGGTCAAAGTTGTTACATTTCCGAGTCTCTTCAAGTACATATAAGTAAAATTGAAATTAAAAATTTTGTCAAAAAAAGTGGCCCGTTTGGCATGGAACGTCCCATATATGAGGTCGCTGAATACGAATCTGAACGAATAATTGTAAAAGTCAAAATGACGGATCTAATATGGCCAACAAAAATTGAAATCTTGCTGGATTTTCCTGTACATCGGTATGTTGGGGTTTCTAGAATCGCTGATTAAGAATCTGAACTCTAAATTGTAAAATTCAAAATGGCGGATGTAAGACGCCGTATACAAAAAAGCATCATCAAGAAAAAGAAAAAATCTCTCTGCGTTTAACAGGGTTGAGACTGTCTCCAAGTGAAAGGTCTGAAGCCCGCATTGCTTTTTTTTCTTTTGTTTTTTTTTCTGTTTTTTTTTGTATTTTTTTGTATTATTTGTTATTTTATCTTTTACTGTCTTTCTATGTCTTTCTACTTTTGTTTTTCATTTATTGTTTAAAACTTTTCTCTTTCTTTTGAAACCAACCAGACCCTTTTCTTTAATAATTTGTCAGGGACAATGGTGTCGATGCATTTGAGTATCTCATTGCTGTGAGTACATTATTTTCAGATATCGTAAATGCATGCGCCCCTGAAATTTGCTTAACCGATGGAGAAAAGTTTTAAACAATAAATGAAAAAGAAAAGTAGAAAGACATAGAAAGACAGTAAAAGATAAAATAACAAATAATACAATAAAATACAAAAACAAAAAACAAAAAAAATAAAAAAAAAAACAAAAAAGAAAACAGAAAAAAAGAAAAACAAAAAAAAAACAGCAAAAAAAAAGTAATGCGGGCTTCAGTCCTTTCACTTGGAGACAGTCTCAACCCTGTTAAATGCAGAGAGCTTTTTTCTTTCTCTTGATGATGATTTTTTGTATACGCCATCGTACATCCGCCATTATGAATTTTACAATTTAGAGTTCAGATTCTTAATCAGCTATTCTAGAAACCCCAATGTTGCGGTTCGAAACGAATGTGACCGAGAGATACCTTCAACGATTCGATGACTTAGACGTACGTATGAAATTGTAAATGTTTGTATATCTCCTGTACCTAGGTGTAGGTTTTCTGCAGTTTTCCTACACCATTGCACTATTAATGGGTACATGTAAAAGTCGTCTGCAGACGCAACGAAGGCCATTGTAATGTGAATGAGCAAGTGAGACGCGATATTGAATGTTGGCAACGAGTTGGAAAAGCCGTGGACCGCATGTGGGCCGAATCCTGGGCGCCAAGATCCACCGACTTGCCTGGGAGTGCTATGTCGGCACGGATAGGCGGGGTTTCGGTCCCAAAAACGAGTGCGGGGGAAATTCTCGTGAAGGACTCGAACTCTGGGCGCTGTACATTCTTTACCATGGAAGGCTAGGGAATGCCAAAGGGTTGGAATTAAGGCGGGGGTTTGAGTTCGAATGGTAATCACGAACCACTTTGCTATGGGACGAAGGAACTTAAGGACAACTTAAGTTTCACATTTGAAATCTTTGGTATATGTGCGATTAAAAATGGGTCACGTGGGAGTGACAGTCGAACAAATTCGAATTTTCACCGTTGTTAAGGGAGACAGATGGGCTGAATTTGTTGTCGAAAAAACGATCGACTCTGGGACACACTCTCGACCGCTGACATTCGATGGCCTTCGGGGAAAATAAGGAAAAATAAAATTTAATTGGAAGTGTGGAAATATTTTAATTGGATCAAGCGAAAATATTGGTGCCAAGAAACCCGAGACTCAATCCAGGTCTGGGGACAGGAAATATTCAGTCTTTTGGAACTATGGCTGGCAGGAAACCGGGTCGTCCTAAGAAGCGACCAAGAAAGGAGTCCGAAAAAGAAAAGGATATTCCATCCAAAAAGACGAGAGCGTCGTTGAGGTCTACGCATTTGAATACGACTCAGCCTTTGACTCGACACAACCGTCACAGCGACAACGAAGAGGTTAATGAGGTTATTCCCGAACGCGAAACCTTTGTTCAAGAAGAAGTGGACGCGCCTATAGCGGGTGACAATGACGCGGCTCCTGGAACTCCGATTGACTTATTGGCTGAAAGAAGTCGCATTTTGGAGAGGATACATCGTCGATACGGCTGTCCTCAGCGGGATTTGGCAAGGCTCGAGGACATTGAAAGGTCAGTGGGTTTGGAAAATGACAGCAATGATGAAAATACAACGTCGAATATCTCGGTGGTATCAATTAATGAACGTCTATCGCGACCGCGAGAACGTAGACGCGGTGAAAATCGGAATGAAAGACTCGATACCGAGCGATATGACAGGCGAGTACATAACCGCGAATTCAATCATCGGAATCACTCGAACGATCCGCGTTTTTACTCTAACCTCGAACAACAACATTGTAGCGTTTCGGAAAACTCAATCGTGGGTATACCGACAATCAATCGGCGGGAACGAAATGCATCGACTCAAGTTTCGGAAAATTTAACCGCGAATTTAACTTCCAATGTTCGCACGTTCAGTCCGGAAAATAATTCGAGTCGCATTGTTAATCGTTTGACGGTGAAAGCTCTACCGACGTTTAATGGAGAACCCGAACAGTGGTTGTATTTTAAACAGGCTTACGATCTGTCATCTGAATTGGGCGGTTATTCGGATCGTGAAAATTTAGCACGTTTACACGGCGCATTGATTGGAAACGCGAGAGATGCGGTTCAATATCTGATGATCGGTTCAACGAGCGCGAAAGAGGTTATGGATTCGCTGAAGTTGCGATACGGAGACCCTGACATTGTTATTGGAAGTATCGTCGCGAGTTTGAAAAAACTTCCAAAATTAAACTCGCCGGGAACAGATATTGTTACGTTTTCGACCAAAATTAAAGGCGGAATAGCGGCAATGCGAGCAATGAACAATATCGGTCACCTACATAACCCTGATCTTATGAAAGATATTGTACAAAAATTACCTTCGGCATTGGTTTACGAATTTAATAGATATTTTCGGGACGCGGACAGCTCTGAACCAAGGCTCGTCGTTCTATCTAATTTTTTACATGAGCAAGCCGAGCTATCATGTAAAGCCGGAACAAATGTTGTTTACAAACCTCGCGATTTGCCTCATCCAGACCGACGTAAAAATGTTGTGAGACCGGTGTATGCAACCTTTCCGAATCATCCGTCAATGTTACGAAGGGAAATTCCGAACCATGCTGAAGGAAAAACGAATTGTGCATTTTGTAAGCAATGCGGTCATAAAATAGACAACTGTCAACTATTTCGTCAACAATCAGTCTCAGATCGGTGGAAATGGGCAAAAGGCGAAAATCGATGTTACGCGTGTTTGATTGACGCTCACCGTTCCTCAGATTGTAGATTAAGACGCAAATGTGGCAAAAATGGATGTAGTGGATATCACCACGTTATGCTTCACGATAATCGGGAAATGATCAAGTTTGGACCCTTTAAAAATAATGGGCTTGATGATTCAAATCGAAAACAAATGGGTCAAAATTTTAGACAATCGACATCGCGAATTGAAAATCCTTTGTCACACAGTACGAATGTAAATGATAACGCGAATGATGTTTCGCGAAATCGAGGCGCGAAGGTAATGTCTTCCTGACTAGAACGGGATTCGAATATGGTCCTATTAAAAGTATTGCCTGTAACTCTCGCTGGACCTCAGACGGAAGTTCGTACGTTTGCGCTATTAGATGAGGGATCCACGATTACACTGATACGTACAGAAATGGCTCGAAAAATTGGAGCCAGTGGTAAATTCGAAATTTTATCGGTGTCTGGAATTATGCCTGATCATACGCTTACGGTTGGGAGTGAAAAAATTACCTTAACGATTACCGGAAATTTGGGGAGTTGTTCGTTATTTGGAGTACAAACGATACCGAATCTTAACCTAGTAAAGCAATCACTTGAAAGACAAGTAATAGACTCGTACTCGCATTTACAAGGTTTAAGATTAGAACCATATTTTGAAGCGGAACCAACGTTATTGATCGGTCAAGATAATATTCACGCGATTGCAGTTATCGAATCTCGAAATATTGGCCGTGACTTTCCTTACGTTTCTAAAACACCCCTGGGGTGGGTAGTACACGGTAGCGCGCCACGAAAATTAGCGTCCCGTCAACGTGTCGCCTTTTTCGCGTCGCGAAGTAATGATCTATCCGAATCTAAGTTGGACGACGGTTTACACCAGCTTGTGCGGGACTATTTTCATATTGATGAATTAGGCATTAAAGAAGTCGAGAGGGTATCGCCGGACGTAATACGAGCTAAAGAAATTTTAGAAACCACCACGAGTAAAATAGGTCCTCAATGGGAGACTGGCTTACTTTGGCGAGATGATTCTACGGTGTTTCCCGAAAGTAGGGCAAATGCTGTCAAACGCTTAAAAAATATCGAAGCCCGTTTAGATCGCGACTCCGAATTCGCAAATCTATATTATAAAGAAATGAAGCGTCTATTTGAAAATGGTTATGCGGAGAAAGTTGAGACGGCTGGTAGTGGACGTGTTTGGTACTTACCACATTTTGGCGTTACCAACCCAAATAAACCGGGCAAAGTCCGCCTCGTATTCGACGCGGCAGCAAAGACTGGAAACATGTCTCTAAATGATCGTTTGCTTTCAGGTCCAGACCTATTACAATCGCTTTTAGGCGTCTTAATGCGGTTCAGAATCGGTAAGATCGCGTACAAGTCAGACATTAAAGACATGTTTCTCCGGGTTAAAATTCGCGAAAAAGATAGAGACGCTCAAAGGTTCTTGTGGCGAGGTAAAGATAGAACAATAGCTCCGGAAGAATATCGCATGACGACTCTACTATTTGGCTCGAAGTCGTCTCCGTGTAGCGCGTTATACGTGAAAAATCTTAACGCTGACAAACTAGCCTCTGTTCACCCGAAAGCCGCCGATAAAATAAAGCGCCAAACCTACATGGATGATTTGTTAGATAGTAGCGACTCGATCGAAGAAGCGATCGATATTGTTAAAAACATCCGGAATATTAACGAATCGGGGGGCTTCGCCATGCATGATTGGGCAAGTAACGACCCGCGAGTCACCGAGTCGATTCGGGAATTGGATAAGACAATATCAAATGTAGAGTTGACAGCTTTCGGACAAAATACTCGTGAAAAAGTTCTAGGACTGCGATGGGATACGAAGTCGGATTCTTTTTATTTTAACATAAGTAATAACTTAGTGCCCCCTGAAATACGAACCGGCTCTAAAAGACCTACAAAAAGGCAAATTTTACGAATTGTGATGTCCGTTTTCGACCCGTTCGGTTTCTTGCTCCTTTAACAGTACGCTCAAAGATTTTAATGCAGCGAATATGGCTGAGTGAGATCGTGTGGGACGAAGAATTGCGGGACGAAGAATATGAGTTGTGGGGTAAATGGTTTGATGATCTCGAACTCGTAAAGACAGTTTCGATCCCTCGGTGTTATTCCCGAATACGTGATAGCGATACCGAAATAGAGTTACACGTGTTTTGTGATGCGGGTTCACAAGCTTATGCCGCCGTGGCGTATTGGCGATATGTCACTAAAGAAGGTCATATAGAAACTGCATTTATTGCCGCGAAAAGTAGAGTTGCTCCGTTAAAACCTCTTTCTATACCTAGACTAGAACTCCAGGCTGCATTAATTGGGAGTCGACTCGCTCAAACGATCGTGAAAGAACACGACTGTAAAATCTCGCGACGCGTTTTTTGGTCGGATTCACGCACGGTTTTATCATGGATAAATTCTGAACCGAGATCTTTTCAGACTTTTGTATCCCATAGATTAGCTGAGATTTGCGAATCGACAACGCCTAGCGAATGGCGATGGGTACCTTCCGCGCAAAATCCTGCTGACGACGCAACGAAGTACGTTGCTCCGGGTGCCGGAGGTCGTGAACATTGGCTGAAAGGACCGACCTTTTTAAGTTTAAACGACTCAGAATGGCCAACCGTCATAGTGACATGTTTACCGGATACCTCTGACATCACTGCGCGTGAGAAAAAGAAAGCTTTCGTGGGAATCGTAAATAAACAAACCGTTTCGTCATCGTTACCTGATTATACGCGATTTTCTAAATGGAGACGTTTAATTCAAGCGACCGCCAGACTATTAGTTGCAGTAGAGACATGGAAAGGCAAGGGCGGAAATGCTATTGCTGCGACGCATTTAAACAAAGCCGAAACATTACGACTCAAGGCCATGCAGTACGATAGTTTTGCAGCCGAAATCGAGGCTCTGCAAGCCGGGCGCGAAATAGATCGTAGCAGTTCGATTCTTAATTTATTGCCCTTTATCGATAAAGAAGGGATCCTGCGCGTAAAAGGCAGAGCAAGTCGCGTTAACACCTCGGAATTTGAAAACGAACCGGCAATTTTAAAAGGTACTCATCCGGAAGTACGGTTATTGATTAAACATTATCATGAATCGATGTTTCACGGGGGACACGAAACAGTGGTCAATGAAATTAGGCGGCAGTATTGGGTAACTAAACTTCGCGTTACATTGCGATCGGTTGCGTCAAAATGCTCTACCTGCAAGTTGATCCGAGCTAAACCGCAAACCCCAATTATGTCCGACTTACCTTCTGCTCGCGTAGCACACAGATTAAGACCGTTTAGTCATTGCGGCATCGATTATTTCGGACCTATGCTTGTAAAGGTTGGAAGGAGGAGAGAGAAAAGATGGGGAGTTGTATTCACGTGTCTTACCATCCGAGCCATTCATATTGAGCTTGCCAACAAACTCGATGCCGACTCCGCCATTATGGCAATTCGCAGAATGTCCGCTAGACGAGGTTACCCGTCGGATATCTATTCGGATAACGGTACGAATTTCAAAGGCGCGGACAGGGAACTTAACGAAGCGATTTTGCTAATGAACCAAAATGCGTTGTCTCGTTACGCAGCGTACAAGCGTATGGTGTGGCACTTCAATCCTCCTTCAGCTCCCCATATGGGGGGAGCTTGGGAACGATTGATACGTTCTATAAAATCGGCCTTGAGCGTGGTGTTAAATGAGCAAGTCCCGGCAGAAGAGACACTTCATACTTTACTTACTGAAGTAGAGCATACCGTTAATTCGCGTCCGTTGACTCATGTCTCCCCTGATTCTCGAGACTGTCAAGCTCTAACTCCGAATCATTTTTTATTTGGCGCGTCGTCAGGGCAACTTACGCTTCCGCGATATCAAATTAATGAAAGGTGTCTGCGAAAGCAATGGCACTGGGTTCAGAGTTTTGCAGATGCATTTTGGAAACGGTGGCTCCGTGAATATTTGCCAACCCTTCTTCCGCGTAGCAAGTGGTTACGAGAGACCGCCAATTTAAAAATTGGGGCAATAGTGCTAATTATTGACGAGCAACTGCCACGAAATTGCTGGCGTAAAGGTGTAATCGTGGAAGTCCATCCAGGTAATGATGGTCGTGTGCGGATAGCAAAGGTTAGAACGGCTGATGGTTTCATGATGCGAGCCGTAGCGAAATTGATTTGGTTTGCGGATAGCGAAAAATAATTGTATGAGTAATTATATTCTACTGCGTAGTCTTCATTGTGGTGTCTCAGAGGACACAAAAGGTGTGTCTTGTTTTGTATTTTATGCGTGTTCTGTTACATTTGTGTTTGCAAGCGTTTGAGTTTGTTTGTGGGATTCATGTTACCCAGACGTGTAATTGGTTTGAAATGTTTGTAGTTGATTGAAATAAATTTCAAGGTTATGATACTAATTATAACATTCGTTTTCGAAATTTACAAATTATGTAAAGTCGGGTAAACTTTACAGGGGGGAGAATGTTGCGGTTCGAAACGAATGTGACCGAGAGATACCTTCAACGATTCGATGACTTAGACGTACGTATGAAATTGTAAATGTTTGTATATCTCCTGTACCTAGGTGTAGGTTTTCTGCAGTTTTCCTACACCATTGCACTATTAATGGGTACATGTAAAAGTCGTCTGCAGACGCAACGAAGGCCATTGTAATGTGAATGAGCAAGTGAGACGCGATATTGAATGTTGGCAACGAGTTGGAAAAGCCGTGGACCGCATGTGGGCCGAATCCTGGGCGCCAAGATCCACCGACTTGCCTGGGAGTGCTATGTCGGCACGGATAGGCGGGGTTTCGGTCCCAAAAACGAGTGCGGGGGAAATTCTCGTGAAGGACTCGAACTCTGGGCGCTGTACATTCTTTACCATGGAAGGCTAGGGAATGCCAAAGGGTTGGAATTAAGGCGGGGGTTTGAGTTCGAATGGTAATCACGAACCACTTTGCTATGGGACGAAGGAACTTAAGGACAACTTAAGTTTCACATTTGAAATCTTTGGTATATGTGCGATTAAAAATGGGTCACGTGGGAGTGACAGTCGAACAAATTCGAATTTTCACCGTTGTTAAGGGAGACAGATGGGCTGAATTTGTTGTCGAAAAAACGATCGACTCTGGGACACACTCTCGACCGCTGACATTCGATGGCCTTCGGGGAAAATAAGGAAAAATAAAATTTAATTGGAAGTGTGGAAATATTTTAATTGGATCAAGCGAAAATACCCAACATACCGATGTACAGGAAAATCCAGCAAGATTTCAATTTTTGTTGGCCATATTAGATCCGCCATTTTGACTTTTACAATTATTCGTTCAGATTCGTATTCAGCGACCTCATATATATATTCTCCAACATTGACTTTCAGGCGAATCGAATATCGTTTAACGATTTTATTCGCTCGAATTTGAATTTTAGTTGCAATTTCCGCGCATTCGGTCGATATATTTGGACGCCATTTTGAAATATCGCATACATGCCACTCACCATTCGAAAGCACTTTTCAATACGAACATTTTGAGCCCTCATACGTTAAAATCCATGGAAAGGATTTCCATTCGGAGCGCTGTTTCAGTTGACGCGGAATGTCCCATATATATATATATATATATATATATATATATATATATATATATATATATATATATATATACACGAGAGTGTCAGTTTGAGGGCTTCTCTCGCATCAATGTGGAACTTTGAGGGCTTTTTGGAAGTTTGAGGTCTGACCTCAAAGTTCCACGGCATAAAAACTGCACTTTGAGGTCGGGCCTCAAACTGCCATTCCGGCATTTTGAAGGCTTGGCTCTCAAACTTCTGAAAGCATTGAATCGTAACTTTGAGGTGCTTAAAACGGCCAGCTTTCTATCATCTAAGGTTCTCAAACTTCTGATCATATACATGTAGGCATGTAGCAATAATATTAATTTAGTTTGAATAAACACTGAAATAACAGTAAAACTTAAAATAAGGACGGAATATGGTAATTCGATTATTTTATTAAATTTCCTTTTCAATTAAAGTTTATAAACATCAAGCAAAATGGGGACTAAAGTCCCCAAAATGACCTCAGTCGGACGATTCGTCATTTTGAGATCTTTCGAAATTGAGAAAATGGTCATAATGAGGACTCCATGAATTTTAATAATTTGATTGCTATTAAGAAGCAACTGCCTCTAATAATTAATGTATATATACTATTGGCCTTATTTACAACTCCGAATGACATTGTATGCTGATAACTATTTAGAAATGACTTGTATTAAATATAAATACTCGAATGACAAGAATTAATAAATTAGTGTGTTTGGAAAAAACAAATGATACCCAGGTTACTCAAGCGAGTTTCGATAAACATAAAAATACATGGGAGTAGCAAAATTGACTAATGGCCTGAGTACAATGAGAATGTAAGTCATAAGACGGAAACGCAAAACTGTTTTATCTTTGTTTAATATATGACGGTTAATAAGAAGGAGGAAAATATTCTTCTTTTCACGTTTTATTACATCTTTCGTCTCGAAGTCAATACAAAAGATAGTAATTAATTGCTTAAAATTATGGTCTTAATATCAGGATTGTGGGAAAACTTTAGCCTCTCGAATTACCGCATATATTTGCTGGCGAAATGACGCAGGAAGGGGTCATTTAGCCATGCTAGATTGACACTTCCCTAAGGCGATTGTCTTTTGTTTATCGTTTTATTGGATATAGCTAGGGATTTTTTAATGGGTGCCCTTAAGGTTGAATCCCGGTTTTGGTTTGATCTAATATTCCAGTGCATTTGAACATCGTAAATTGTAATTGGACAAATAATCTTATAAATCCTATAAATTAAAATTTAATATTAAAATTAATTAGGCTTTTAATTGTAAAATAAATTATGAAATTCAAAATTAGATTATGGGATTCAAAATTATTTAATTAAAATTTAGATTCAAATGTGTTAACAAGTTTGTACGTTTACTTACTAATTTTTTTATATAATCTAAAGCTGCAAAAGAAGCTAAGTGTTTGGTAGTTGTATTTCCAGTACATACTCTTTTTAGACTTTGAATCTGAATTAGGTTCATCAACAGTGTTAGTAGAATGAGAACCAGATAGATTTGTACCAGAATCACTAGAAACTATTACTGTTGCAACTTCTTAGTAAGAGTAAATATTCAACGATTTTTTCGTAAATAATGATACAATTTAATATATACGATAATTATACAATTTAACTAAACAAGCTTAATTGCGGTGTTTTGGAAATGTTGGTGACAAAAGTATATGAATGTGCAATTAAATGATTCATTTAACACACGTATCTCTATCATTCATTTCAATTACATAATTTCTGCATATTATAACACGTACATTTTTCAATATTTGCAGACTGTATGTAACTATTTTCATTATCACGTTTAGACTAAAATGTGCGTCTGCGTCAAAATTGACAGACAAGACCCTCATTAACTGTAGGCATCTCGTACGTCGGAGCTTTGAAACACCTTTACAATATGTTGTATATTTTCTTAAATCTGAATGCATTCACGTTACTGACGATAATAATGCTTCTTTAATTTCATCTTGACCAAAGGTGCGAACGCAACAAATTGAGATCAGTACCATTGCCAGTGTCTGAAATTTCTTACCCACGCCTATCACAGTTATTAATATGATTCTTTATAGGTCATAAGTTTACAGTCGACTAGATTCATAATAAACATATTGTTTAATGTAGATCGGTAAGTATTGAATTCCTTATCTTACATTTAATTCCTCACAATATTCAATATGTACGCTTCAAAGCGTCGTGTTTTATTTTTGATTATTGTATTTTGTATATATCTGCTCGCACTCTCTATATTGCATTCATATTTTAAAGATAAATTGTAGCCACTCCAGATATTAACGAACACCTTACTAATAATTAATATCCACACTAATATTCTACCTATACCAAAAACATCTAGCAAATAATCGAGATAATATTTTCACTTCAAATTTATTATTATACTTGAAATATTTCTCCGAGTCTAAACTTCTCGTACAAGTTTACTGTGTTCTGCATCTTACTTATCTTATATTGGAAACGTTAGTTAACTAATATTTTATGCGTGAAATTTGCATATTTTCCAATCCATATGTTTGAACACATTTATTCTCTAAAGATTACTCTAAGTGTTTTCTTTCGACTCTGAGAGTACAGCAATCTACCGTCTTATTTCAATAAAAAACGGTCAGGAACCTGATTAATTACATTATCCACATGTCCAAACTCGTATAGCTATGGTTCGAACGTCATGAAAACACGTAAATACCGTGAATAGATAAATGCATAGGGAATAAGCGTGTCATCCTCTCTTTCTAATTAGTGCTAGCTTCTTCCATCATTTCTATATTATACATTTTAATACACGCTATTTGGATTATGTGAAATTTATTACTATTTAAATATTATTATTATAAATTATTTATTTATTTATTTATTTATTTATGCTACCTTTGTTAACGAAGGGGTGAGTTGGCCTACAGGAGGCCCGCCAGGTTATTCATAGATAAAATACGGAAATGAGATCATCTCCTTCCTATTATGGCGGAGGTTGTCTAAATTTGGGAAAGAGAAAATGTGTCACTTGGTATATGTTTTGATGAAATTGCGCAATGACTTTAAACGCGTCTGAACATGGAAAATATATGGGGAAAATGATCTGCGGGTAATCGGCGATGACGATGACCGTGATAACGGTATAATGCTAAAGTTAATGGATATAACAAAGAGTATGCGAGAGCGAGAGAGATGGTAGTAGAACACAGGAGGAAAAGGTCATTATTAGAATTTTACGTTCACTTTCACAATACGGTTCCTAGCCTATGATGTATTTTCACACAGGCACCGAGAAGCGACTGTGATGTAGCAATAGCTGACCTTTATGGCAGCCATTATTGCGCATGCGTCACCCTACTGAAAAAGATCACATGATATATCATGTGACATATCATGTGATATATCATGTGACATATCATGTGACATATCATGTGATATATCATGTGACATATCATGTGACATATCATGTGACATATCATGTGAGAAATTGTCCAGTGATAGATCACATGATATATCACATGATATATCATGTGAGATAAAAATGGATAGAAAAATTTTGTAAGATAGTGCAGGATCGCGATTATTTACAGGCGATATTACAGGCCTATGGAATATTTATGTCAGATTTCAGACTACAATTTGGTCGACTTCATTCGACAATCACTTTTTTCATGACATACAACTAACATACAAGATGACTTGTCAGATAATGCGTTTTCATATGACATGTCTGTGATATATCATGTGACATATCATGTGACATATCATGTGATATATCATGTGACATATCATTTGATACATTATGTGATATATGGTGAATTGATTTTTACATTTTTCAAACGAGAGGTAACGGCACAGTGTGATGAAAAAGAGTATTAAAATGTAGTAGAATAGAAAGTAAAACTAAATTTTTTATAACATTTTTAAAAATGAACGAATGAATGTAGTCCCTTCAATGTCATTTAGCCAACGTCTCTTGTCAGAACAATATTTTATGCACGTGTAGGATCGCGATTATTTACAGGCTATTAAATGTGTATACTATGTTCAATATTTTTATCCGATTTCAGACTACAATTTGGTATGCTTCATACTACAATCCCTTTTTTCTACATACATCTCACATATAACATGACTTGTCAGATAATGCGTATCATATGACATATCACGTTACATATCATGTGATATATCATGTGACATATCATGTGATATATCATGTGACATATCATGTGATATATCATGTGATATATGGTGAATCGATTTTTACAATATTTTTCATACGAGAAGTAGCGGCATAGTGTGGTGAAAAAGAGTATTCTCTTGTTAGAAGTGTATTTTATGCACGTGCAGGATCCCGATTATTTACACGCTATTAAAATTTGATTGCCTGTGGATTATTTATGTCAGATTTCTGACTACAATTTGGTCGACTTCATTCGACAATCACTTTTTTCATGACATACAACTAACATACAAGATGACTTGTCAGATAATGCGTTATTATATGACATATCATGTGACATATGTATGATATTACATTTTTTTAGTTTTTCTACTTTTGTGTCGGTTGTCCTTCATATTTTTTCGTTTTCTGACAATTTTTCAAGGGCGTTCGCAACCGATTACAATTTTTTTTAACAAAAAATTGCCACTTCGCTAAATTTGTTATAATATTTGTTAAAATCAACGAATCAATGCAGTTCTTTCAGTGTCAGTTAGCTAAGGCCTCTTGTTAAAAAATTGTTCATGCAAGTGCAGGATCGCGATTATTAATGTTAATTAGAGCCTGATACATTTGTAATACGTATTTATGTTCAATTTCAGAATACAGTTTGGTAGGCTGTGTATGAAAATCCTTATTTTTTGTAGGACACTCGTCAGATAACGAATCATGTGATATATTAAGTGCATGAATTCATTTGTTGGCGAAAGCAATAAGATACGATTATAATGAGAGAATACTTTTTTATTGCGAGTGGAATATTTATACACGATTTGAGACAGCAATTTACTCGGGTTTGACCATTTTTTTGGAAAATGTCGTTTTTTTTTACATTTTGTTGGAAAAAAATTGACAACAAATGAGAAAAATATAATACTTCAACAATACTTACGTATATTTTGCTGCCGTATTGAATTAAGCTATCCTCCTGAAAAGTATTACGTGATATGTCACGTCAAATATCACGTGATAAATCACATGACTTACAAAAATGTTTTAAATTAGATTATATGAATCTCCACCTTAGAGTCAAATAACTGCTAATATACCATTTTCTCCGACATCTGACGGCTTGACAGGACTTAATATTAGCAAATGAGGCTAAAATTTTCAACATTTTCTATCACTGTCCCAAGAAGAAATCAACACTGTAAAAAGAAATACTTAAAATGATTACGTCTTACAAGTTTCTGCCACTCAGCCAATGTATAAAGCATAAATTCCTCCTCGTCTACATGGTCTTCATTACATTACATCTTACTTTCAGTAAATTTTCTTACTGAATTTAAGTATTTCTTCTTACAGTGAACATGCTGTCTTCTCCATTAAATTTAATACATTCCAAGTAGATATGTTTCTCTAATATTTCATTATTAGAAAGAAAACGAATAGGATTTTCATTTTGTCATATAATGTGATGTGTCACATGACGGAGTATGTTATAAGTCACGTGACATATTACGTGATAAATAATTTATGATGTATGCAAGTCTAAGATAGCGTTTTCCACCTAACCAACACTAGTTTAGAGTATCTTCATTAGCAGCATTACGTACAAAAATAAGATATTCAAAAAATTATGAATTGTTGCAGTACAAATTTATTTATTTCAATTTATATCTTAAAAGAAAGTTATACTTGAATAATATTGCATCGTTACATCGTGGAAATGAATGGGGATTTAATTCCTTTCTGTAATAGTGTGACGATCAGCGTGTTATTTATTTTTCTCTTACATATAAGTTTATTTACGATCCTGGATTAGCACATCTGTGAACAAATATTGATAACATGTATTTTATTTGCTAAGGTGTGAAACTATCTCGTGGAATAAATAGATGAACATGGCTTTACACTCTATACACTCATATACATGTTATATGTCATATACACTTTTATATTTTTTTCACCCCGGCCGAATAGAAATGGCTTCTAACAACCTGAAAAACTATGCGAAAATAGGCTTCGAACTCACATCACCGATTTTTCACGTGTCTCAAATCACCCGTAATTGCTTCGACCCAGACCATAGGTCTGGCGAAGTATTGAATTTGGTCAGTTCCCGCCAAAAAATTACCCTATAGTTTTTCATCAAATGTCGACGTTTCAGACCCTAAGGAATGCAAAGCAACAATAAAAAAATTGGTGTCCGTTAGGTTGTACGTCCGTCCGTCCGTGGGCAAAATTTTGTATACGCCATATCTCGCGACTGGCAGGGCGAATTTAACAAGTACAAACGGATTTGGGTTTCTCTTGGCCAAACTTAGATCTGATTAGTTTTTGGAGACAATGCATACTAGATTATGGGGAGGTTTGACAAAAAATCGCTAAAAAAACACGTTTTTTCCATTTTTTAATAAAAAATACAAATCGTACAAAAAAATGTTTCAAACAAAAAATATACAACATCGAATTCTCTACAAAAAAGGTTTTATTCATTTCTTCGTAAAATCAACGATAATGCCGTAAAAAACGGAAACCGATGTATCCCACGTATAAAAAAATTTATTTCCTGCAACCCGACCTGTCAAAAACTCGACTAAACCGCGTTTTTTTAAGCATCGGTGTGAACAAGACGTGCTCATTTATCAGTGCTGCGGCTGACCTGCGGTCGGGGTCGAAGTTTTGAAAATGCTTATTTTCAATTTTAATATAGGGTGAATATGCCAATGAATGGACGACTACCAATGAATGGACGATTATATATATTTCTATTTCTTATGAATGTATGATGCACAACATGCCACAAAATACATATTTTTATGTTCTTTGAACATTCAAAACAATATTTACAGTACTGTTGATCTTCCAGTGTTTATTATTTTGTAAAATCAAAGCAGAGTTTTAAAGCCATCCAAAACTGGTACTGAAAACGTCCCTTTTGATTTAACCCGTCTATTCATTGGGGTTTAGCTACAATTAGAATTTTTTTTACAAAAGTATGAAGACGAGGTTAATAATGAAATAAAATCAAAGGTTGAACTACACGGTCATAAAGAGCAGTGTCTAACGATTCTAATGGTGGTATCATAATTAAATTTTCATAAAATAATTCAAAAGTTACAATCGATCAAAGCGTAAAAAATGCTTAACCGTCCATTCATTGGCATATTCACCCTATTTAAGGAACAAGATATTGTTACAATATATGTATAGAAACTACTCGAACCTAACGATGCTAGAACTACCCTCTGCCGCCTTCTTTCCTGGCAGTGTTAAAATGAGAATATTCCCGGAAGCATCAGCCTTTCGTCAGGGAACTGCAATACGAATTTAGCCAAAATTATAGGCACCCGGGTCGAAGGCATCTAGTTTCTTATTGGGTTTACAAATAAAAAACGGATCAAAAAATGTATAATTTGGAAAAGCAGTGAAAATTTAGGAATTTTAATTCCGAAGTATATTTTCCCACATATCTAAAGTCGCTCGATTGAATTATGTTATTATTTTTTACCAGGATAGTGAAATAGAAAAGTTAGAAGCCAAAATATTCGAAAAACTGAAAAACTGTAATATATTCGCCTGAAAAATTGACTTTTAACGTTTATAATCAGTAAAAAAGTTAGACAATTTTTTTAAAAAACATTGCATATATTTTGAGCTCTTTAAACGATCGACGCGATTGGCTCTTTACACCATTCGTTTAAAGAGCTACAAAATACGCGAAAATATATGTCATTGAAAAAAAATTGTCTAACCTTTCAAATTGTCAATTTTTCATGCGATTCTTTTAGAATTTTTTAGCCTTTCGACCACTTTGGATTATAACTGTTTTATTTCACTATTGTGAGAACAACTGATAGTACCATTCGATTTAGCGGCTCGGAATATATGGGAAAATATACTTCAGAAGTTAAAATTACAAAATCTGCAGTGCTTTTCAAAATGGTACATGTTTTGACCAGTGTTTTACATGTTAAACCCATAAGAAACTACGGGTGTTTTGAGGAACGTGAAAACTGGATGCTATTTGTTCAAAACCTATATGCGCATAGTTTTTGAGGTAGCTAGAAGCCACTTTTGCCCCGCCGGAGTGAATAAAAAATACAAAAATTAACTTTCATCCTAATATACATATATTACATAAGCTGATCTAAACGAGTCATAAGTCTTAATAATAATGTAAATTTGGCACTGGAGTTACATACATGACATCTTCTACATTCACAACGACGCAAACACATTTTATTTCTTTTGTTGCAACACAAACCTTATCACCTATTTCAGTTACTCGTTTAACAATCTGACTGTTGTTATGCGAGTGCAATTTTAGCATTTTACATATTGTTAACTCAATGTCCAGTTGAGTGTCCACTATAAAATTAACAATATTTATAATTCTACCGTCGTATAATTGTGCCACACTGTTGTTAGAGCGTTTATTGCATTTACTAGACGACATGTACAGACAATTTTCCTTCACCATGCGCATGTAACTTTTCGTTGTCTTTTTTGACAAACCAAATTTTCTTACTACATTGTCGTCTATGGTAGCGCCACTTCCAAAATATACGATTTTACTTAATTTTGTTGTTTTCAAAACTGGTTTCTTATTTAAATTAGTACAATAGCTTCTCACAATACATGACATCGTTGGTTGTAATAATTTTTCTAACAAATTAATGTTGGATTTAATATTTATGTAGCGTAACGATTTCTAGGCATACAATGACGATTTCACGCTACATGTATTAGAATACAAATTAATTAAATCATGACTTTTAAGAATGACCATTTAATACCTGTGAGAACCTAACATCCAAAACTCAAAAAATTATCAATTTTTGTTTAGAGTTCTCATTGAACCCAACATAGTTGTAAAGTTCTCAAGGAATTGTGTTAAGAGTTCTGCATTATTGGAAGAAAAAAAAAGTAAAATTTGGGGGTCCAAGTAGTTTTTGAAGAGTTCTACAGTGAATGGGGGGGGTGGGGGGGGGGGGGGGTGGGGGGGGGGGGGGGTGGGGGGGGGGGGGGGTGGGGGGGGGGGGGGGTGGGGGGGGGGGGGGGTGGGGGGGGGGGGGGGTGGGGGGGGGGGGGGGTGGGGGGGGGGGGGGGTGGGGGGGGGGGGGGGTGGGGGGGGGGGGGGGTGGGGGGGGGGGGGGGTGGGGGGGGGGGGGGGTGGGGGGGGGGGGGGGTGGGGGGGGGGGGGGGTGGGGGGGGGGGGGGGTGGGGGGGGGGGGGGGTGGGGGGGGGGGGGGGTGGGGGGGGGGGGGGGTGGGGGGGGGGGGGGGTGGGGGGGGGGGGGGGTGGGGGGGGGGGGGGGTGGGGGGGGGGGGGGGTGGGGGGGGGGGGGGGTGGGGGGGGGGGGGGGTGGGGGGGGGGGGGGGTGGGGGGGGGGGGGGGTGGGGGGGGGGGGGGGTGGGGGGGGGGGGGGGTGGGGGGGGGGGGGGGTGGGGGGGGGGGGGGGTGGGGGGGGGGGCGCGGAATACAAACTACAGCACCCCCCACCCCCTAAAAGAGAAAATTCTAATGTATTTCGTTCTTTCGTCAAGTTAACCAACACAAATATTTTTCAAAAATACCTTCAAATTTTCTTTAAAATGGTAGAAATACGATATGACATCATTGGACTCGCGGAATACACACTACAGCACGCCCCACCCTCTAAAAGAGAAAATTCTAATGTATTTCGTTTTTTCGTCAAGTTAACCAATACAAATATTTTTCAAAAATGTCTTAAAATTTTCTTTATAATGGTAGAAAGACGATATGACATCATTGGACTCGCGGAATACACACTACAGCACCCCTACCCCCTAAAAGAGAAAATTCTAATGTATTTCGTTCTTTCGTCAAGTTAACCAACACAAATATTTTTCAAAAATACCTTCAAATTTTCTTTAAAATGGTAGAAATACGATATGACATCATTGGACTCGCGGAATACACACTACAGCACGCCCCACCCCCTAAAAGAGAAAATTCTAATGTATTTTGTTTTTTCGTCAAGTTAACCAACACAAATATTTATCAAAAATATCTTAAAATTTTCTTTATAATGGTAGAAAGACGATATGACGTCATCAGACTCGCGGAATACACACTACAGCACCCCCCACCCTCTAAAAGAGAAAATTCTAATGTATTTCGTATTTTCGTCAAGTTAACCAACACAAATATTTTTCAAAAATGTCTTAAAATTTTCTTTATAATGGTAGAAAGACGATATGACGTCATCAGACTCGCGGAATACAAACTGCAGCACCCCCCACCCCCTAAAAGAGAAAATTCTAATTTATTTCGTTTTTTCGTCAAGTTAACCAACACAAATATTTTTCAAAAATATCTTAAAATTTTCTTTGTAATGGTAGAAATATGATATGACTTCATTTGACTCGCGGAATACACCCTAGACTAGTCCCCACCCCCTAAAAGTGAAAAATCCACTTTATTTCGTTTTTTGGTCAATTTAACCAACACAAATATTTTTCAAAAATATCTTAAAATTTTCTTTATAGTGGTAGAAAGATGATATGACGTCATTGGTCTCGCGGAATACACACTACAGCACCCCTACCCCCTAAAAGAGAAAATTCTAATGTATTTCGTTCTTTCGTCAAGTTAACCAACACAAATATTTTTCAAAAATACCTTCAAATTTTCTTTAAAATGGTAGAAATACGATATGACATCATTGGACTCGCGGAATACACACTACAGCACGCCCCACCCTCTAAAAGAGAAAATTCTAATGTATTTCGTTTTTTCGTCAAGTTAACCAATACAAATATTTTTCAAAAATGTCTTAAAATTTTCTTTATAATGGTAGAAAGACGATATGACATCATTGGACTCGCGGAATACACACTACAGCACCCCTACCCCCTAAAAGAGAAAATTCTAATGTATTTCGTTCTTTCGTCAAGTTAACCAACACAAATATTTTTCAAAAATACCTTCAAATTTTCTTTATAATGGTAGAAAGACGATATGACATCATTGGACTCGCGGAATACACACTACAGCACGCCCTACCCCCTAAAAGAGAAAATTCTAATGTATTTTGTTTTTTCGTCAAGTTAACCAACACAAATATTTACCAAAAATATCTTAAAATTTTCTTTATAATGGTAGAAAGACGATATGACGTCATCAGACTCGCGGAATACAAACTGCAGCACCCCCCACCCCCTACAAGAGAAAATTCTAATTTATTTCGTTTTTTCGTCAAGTTAACCAACACAAATATTTTTCAAAAATATCTTAAAATTTTTCTTTAAAATTGTAGAAAAACGATATGACATCACAGGACTCGCGGAATACACACTACAGCACGCCCCACCCCCTAAAAGAGAAAATTCTAATGTATTTCGTTTTTTCGTCAAGTTAACCAACACAAATATTTTTCAAAAATATCTTAAAATTTTCTTTATAATGGTAGAAATACGATATGACATCATTGGACTCGCGGAATACACACTACAGCACGCCCCACCCTCTAAAAGAGAAAATTCTAATGTATTTCGTTTTTTCGTCAAGTTAACCAACACAAATATTTTTCAAAAATATCTTAAAATTTTCTTTATAATGGTAGAAAGACGATATGACATTATTGGACTCGCGGAGAACACACTACAGCACGCCCTACCCCCTAAAAGAGAAAATTCTAATGTATTTTGTTTTTTCGTCAAGTTAACCAACACAAATATTTACCAAAAATATCTTAAAATTTTCTTTATAATGGTAGAAAGACGTTATTATGTCATTGGACTCGCGGAATACACACTACAGCACGCCCCACCCCCTAAAAGAGAAAATTCTAATGTATTTCGTTTTTTCGTCAAGTTAACCAACACAAATATTTTTCAAAAATATCTTAAAATTTTCTTTATAATGGTAGAAAGACGATATGACGTCATCAGACTCGCGGAATACACACTACAGCACCCCCCACCCCCTAAAAGAGAAAATTCTAATGTATTTCGTTTTTTCGTCAAGTTAACCAACACAAATATTTTTCAAAAATATCTTAAAATTTTCTTTATAATGGTAGAAAGACGATATGACGTCATCAGACTCGCGGAATACACACTACAGCACCCCCCACCCCCTAAAAGAGAAAATTCTAATTTATTTCGTTTTTTCGTCAAGTTAACCAACACAAATATTTTTCAAAAATATCTTAAAATTTTCTTTGTAATGGTAGAAATATGATATGACTTCATTTGACTCGCGGAATACACACTAGAGCACTCCCCACCCTCTAAAAGAGAAAAATCCACTGTATTTCGTTTTTTGGTCAAGTTAACCAACACAAATATTTTTCAATAATACCTTCAAATTTTCTTTAAAATGGTAGAAATACGATATGACATCATTGGACTCGCGGAATACACACTACAGCACGCCCCACCCCCTAAAAGAAAAAATTCTAATGTATTTCGCTTTCGTCAAGTTAACCAACACAAATATTTTTCAAACATCTCTTAAAATTTTCTTTATAATGGTAGAAAGACATTATTATGTCATTGGACTCGCGGAATACACGCTACAGCCCCCCCCCCCTAAAAGAGCAAATTCTAATGTATTTCGTTTTTTCGTCGAGTTAACCAATACAAATATTTTTCAAAAATGTCTTAAAATTTTTTTTATAATGGTAGAAAGACGATATGACATCATTGGACTCGCGGAATACACACTACAGCACCCCCCACCCCCTAAAAGAAAAAATTCTAATGTATTTCGTTTTTTCGTCAAGTTAACCAACACAAATATTTTTCAAAAATATCTTAAAATTTTCTTTATAATGGTAGAAAGACGATATGACGTCATCAGACTCGCGGAATACACACTACAGCACCCCCACCCCCTAAAAGAGAAAATTCTAATGTATTTCGTTTTTTGGTCAAATTAACCAACACAAATATTTTTCAAAAATATCTTAAAATATTCTTTATAGTGGTAGAGAGATGAATTGATGTCATTGGTCTCGCGGGATACAAACTACAGCACCCCCCACCCCCTAAAAGAGAAAATTCTAATGTATTTCGTTCTTTCGTCAAGTTAACCAACACAAATATTTTTCAAAAATACCTTCAAATTTTTTTTAAAATGGTAGAAAGACGATATGACATCATTGGACTCGCGGAATACACACTACAGCACGCCCCACCCCCTAAAAGAGAAAATTCTAATGTATTTCGTTTTTTCGTCAAGTTAACCAACACAAATATTTTTCAAAAATATCTTAAAATTTTCTTTATAATGGTAGAAAGACGATATGACGTCATCAGACTCGCGGAATACACACTACAGCACCCCCACCCTCTAAAAGAGAAAATTCTAATGTATTTCGTTTTTTCGTCAAGTTAACCAACACAAATATTTTTCAAAAATATCTTAAAATTTTCTTTATAGTGGTAGAAAGACGATATGACGTCATTGGACTCGGGGAATACACACTACAGCACCCCTACCCCCTAAAAGAGAAAATTCTAATGTATTTCGTTCTTTCGTCAAGTTAACCAACACAAATATTTTTCAAAAATACCTTCAAATTTTTTTTAAAATGGTAGAAATACGATATGACATCATTGGACTCGCGGAATACACACTACAGCACCCCCCACCCCTAAAAGAGAAAATTCTAATGTATTTCGTTTTTTCGTCAAGTTAACCAACACAAATATTTTTCAAAAATATCTTAAAATTTTCTTTATAATGGTAGAAAGACGATATGACATCATTGGACTCGCGGAATACACACTACAGCACCCCCACCCCTAAAAGAGAAAATTCTAATGTATTTCGTTTTTTGGTCAATTTAACCAACACAAATATTTTTCAAAAATATCTTAAAATTTTCTTTATAATGGTAGAAATACGATATGACGTCATTGGACTCGCGGAATACACACTACAGCACGCCCCACCCCCTAAAAGAGAAAATTCTAATGTATTTTGTTTTTTGGTCAATTTAACCAACACAAATATTTTTCAAAAATATCTTAAAATTTTCTTTATAGTGGTAGAAAGACGATATGACTTCATTGGACTTGCGGAATACACCCTAGACTAATCCCCACCCCATAAAAGTGAAAAATTCTAATGTATTTCGTTTTTTCGTCGAGTTAACCAATACAAATATTTTTCAAAAATGTCTTAAAATTTTTTTTATAATGGTAGAAAGACGATATGACCTCATTGGACTCGCGGAATACACACTACAGCACCCCCACCCCCTAAAAGAAAAAATTCTAATGTATTTCGTTTTTTCGTCAAGTTAACCAACACAAATATTTTTCAAACATCTCTTAAAATTTTCTTTACAATGGTAGAAAGACGATATGACTTCATTGGACTCGCGAGATACACCCTAGACTAGCGCCTACCCCATAAAAGAGAAAATTCCACTGTATTTCGTTTTTTCGTCAATTTAACCAACACAAATATTTTTCAAAAATATCTTAAAATTTTCTTTATAGTGGTAGAAAGATGATATGACGTCATTGGTCTCGCGGAATACACACTACAGCACGCCCCACCCTCTAAAAGAGAAAATTCTAATGTATTTCGTTTTTTCGTCAAGTTAACCAATACAAATATTTTTCAAAAATGTCTTAAAATTTTCTTTATAATGGTAGAAAGACGATATGACATCATTGGACTCGCGGAATACACACTACAGCACGCCCCACCCTCTAAAAGAGAAAATTCTAATGTATTTCGTTTTTTCGTCAAGTTAACCAACACAAATATTTTTCAAAAATGTCTTAAATTTTTTTTTATAATGGTAGAAATACGATATGACATCATTGGACTCGCGGAATACACACTACAGCACCCCCCACTCCCTAAAAGAAAAAATTCTAATGTATTTCGTTTTTTCGTCAAGTTAACCAACACAAATATTTTTCAAAAATATCTTAAAATTTTCTTTATAGTGGTAGAGACATGAATTGATGTCATTGGTCTCGCGGGATACAAACTACAGCACCCCCCACCCCCTAAAAGTGAAAAATCCACTTTATTTCGTTTTTGGTCAATTTAACCAACACAAATATTTTTCAAAAATATCTTAAAATTTTCTTTATAGTGGTAGAAAGATGATATGACGTCATTGGTCTCGCGGAATTCACACTACAGCACCCCTACCCCCTAAAAGAGAAAATTCTAATGTATTTCGTTCTTTCGTCAAGTTAACCAATACAGATATTTATCAAAAATATCTTAAAATTTTCTTTATAATGGTAGAAAGACGATATGACGTCATCAGACTCGCGGAATACACACTACAGCACCTCCCACCCCCTAAAAGGGAAAATTCTAATGTATTTCGTATTTTCGTCAAGTTAACCAACACAAATATTTTTCAAAAATGTCTTAAAATTTTCTTTATAATGGTAGAAAGACGATATGACGTCATCAGACTCGCGGAATACACACTACAGCACCTCCCACCCCCTAAAAGAGAAAATTCTAATGTATTTCGTATTTTCGTCAAGTTAACCAACACAAATATTTTTCACAAATACCTTAAAATTTTCTTTAAAATGGTAGAAATACGATATGACATCATTGGACTCGCGGAATACACACTACAGCACGCCCCACCCTCTAAAAGAGAAAATTCTAATGTATTTCGTTTTTTCGTCAAGTTAACCAATACAAATATTTTTCAAAAATATCTTAAAATTTTCTTTATAATGGTAGAAAGACGATATGACATTATTGGACTCGCGGAATACACACTACAGCACGCCCTACCCCCTAAAAGAGAAAATTCTAATGTATTTTGTTTTTTCGTCAAGTTAACCAATACAAATATTTTTCAAAAAAATCTTAAAATTTTCTTTATAATGGTAGAAAGACGATATGACATTATTGGACTCGCGGAGAACACACTACAGCACGCCCTACCCCCTAAAAGAGAAAATTCTAATGTATTTTGTTTTTTCGTCAAGTTAACCAACACAAATATTTTTCAAAAATATCTTAAAATTTTCTTTATAATGGTAGAAAGACGATATGACATCATTGGACTCGCGGAATACACACTACAGCACGCCCCACCCTCTAAAAGAGAAAATTCTAATGTATTTCGTTTTTTCGTCAAGTTAACCAACACAAATATTTTTCAAAAATATCTTAAAATTTTCTTTATAGTGGTAGAAAGATGATATGACGTCATTGGTCTCGCGGAATACACACTACAGCACCCCTACCCCCTAAAAGAGAAAATTCTAATGTATTTCGTTTTTTCGTCAAGTTAACCAACACAAATATTTTTCAAAAATATCTTAAAATTTTCTTTATAATGGTAGAAAGACGATATGACGTCATCAGACTCGCGGAATACACACTACAGCACCCCCCATCCCCTAAAAGAGAAAATTCTAATGTATTTCGTTCTTTCGTCAAGTTAACCAACACAAATATTTTTCAAAAATATCCTAAAATATTCTTTATAGTGGTAGAAAGACGATATGACTTCATTGGACTCGCGGAATACACCCTAGACTAGCCCCCACCCCATAAAAGTGAAAAATTCTAATCTATTTCGTTTTTTCGTCAAGTTAACCAACACAAATATTTTTCTAAAATACCTTCAAAATTTTCT
Organism: Trichopria drosophilae; assembly: GCA_030407085.1. NCBI lineage: Eukaryota > Metazoa > Arthropoda > Insecta > Hymenoptera > Diapriidae > Trichopria > Trichopria drosophilae. Next base: position 1,190,279 of record CM059582.1, on the reverse strand, counting down.
TTAAAATTGTAGAAATACGATATGACATCATTGGACTCGCGGAATACACACTACAGAACGCCCCACCCTGTAAAAGAGAAAATTCTAATGTATTTCGTTTTTTCGTCAAGTTAACCAACACAAATATTTTTCAAAAATATCTTAAAATTTTCTTTATAGTGGTAGAAATACGATATGACATCATTGGACTCGCGGAATACACACTACAGCACGCCCCACCCTCTAAAAGAGAAAATTCTAATGTATTTCGTTCTTTCGTCAAGTTAACCAATACAAATATTTTTCAAAAATGTCTTAAAATTTTCTTTATAATGGTAGAAAGACGATATGACATCATTGGACTCGCGGAATACACACTACAGCACCCCCCAACCCCTAAAAGAGAAAATTCTAATGTATTTCGTTTTTTCGTCAAGTTAACCAACACAAATATTTTTCAAAAATATCTTAAAATTTTCTTTATAATGGTAGAAAGACGATATGACGTCATCAGACTCGCGGAATACACACTACAGCACCCCCCACCCCCTAAAAGAGAAAATTCTAATGTATTTCGTTTTTTCGTCAAGTTAACCAACACAAATATTTTTCAAAAATATCTTAAAATTTTCTTTATAATGGTAGAAAGACGATATGACGTCATCAGACTCGCGGAATACACACTACAGCACGCCCCACCCTCTAAAAGAGAAAATTCTAATGTATTTTGTTTTTTCGTCAAGTTAACCAACACAAATATTTATCAAAAATATCTTAAAATTTTCTTTATAATGGTAGAAAGACGATATGACGTCATCAGACTCGCGGAATACACACTACAGCACCCCCCACCCCCTAAAAGAGAAAATTCTAATGTATTTCGTATTTTCGTCAAGTTAACCAACACAAATATTTTTCAAAAATGTCTTAAAATTTTCTTTATAATGGTAGAAAGACGATATGTTATCATTGGACTCGCGGAATACACACTACAGCACCCCCCAACCCCTAAAAGAAAAAATTCTAATGTATTTCGTTTTTTCGTCAAGTTAACCAACACAAATATTTTTCAAAAATATCTTAAAATTTTCTTTATAATGGTAGAAAGACGATATGACGTCATCAGACTCGCGGAATACACACTACAGCACCCCCCACCCCCTAAAAGAGAAAATTCTAATGTATTTCGTTTTTTCGTCAAGTTAACCAACACAAATATTTTTCAAAAATATCTTAAAATTTTCTTTATAGTGGTAGAAAGACGATATGACATCATTGGACTCGCGGAATACACACTACAGCACGCCCCACCCGCTAAAAGAGAAAATTCTAATGTATTTCGTTTTTTCGTCAAGTTAACCAATACAAATATTTTTCAAAAATGTCTTAAAATTTTCTTTATAATGGTAGAAAGACGATATGACATCATTGGACTCGCGGAATACACACTACAGCACCCCTACCCCCTAAAAGAGAAAATTCTAATGTATTTCGTTCTTTCGTCAAGTTAACCAACACAAATATTTTTCACAAATACCTTAAAATTTTCTTTAAAATGGACGAAATACGATATGACATCACTGGACTCGCGGAATACACACTACAGCACCCCTAACCCCCAAAAGAAAAAAATTTAATGTATTTCGTTTTTTCGTCAAGTTAACCAACACAAATATTTTACAAAAATATCTTAAAATTTTCTTTATAATGGTAGAAAGACGATATGACGTCATTGGACTCGCGGAATACATCCTACAGCACCCCCCACCCCATAAAAGAGAAAATTCTAATGTATTTCGTTTTTTCGTCAAGTTAACCAACACAAATATTTTTCAAAAATATCTTAAAATTTTCTTTATAATGGTAGAAAGACGATATGACGTCATCAGACTCGCGGAATACACACTACAGCACGCCCCACCCCCTAAAAGAGAAAATTCTAATGTATTTCGTTCTTTCGTCAAGTTAACCAACACAAATATTTTTCAAAAATATCTTAAAATTTTCTTTAAAATGGTAGAAAGACGATATGACGTCATTGGACTCGCGGAATACACACTTCAGCACCCCCCACCCCCTAAAAGAGAAAATTCTAATGTATTTCGTTTTTTCGTCAAGTTAACCAACACGAATATTTTTCAAAAATATCTTAAAATTTTCTTTATAATGGTAGAAATACGATATGACTTCATTGGACTCGCGGGATACACCCTAGACCAGCCCCCACCCCCTAAAAGTGAAAAATCCATTTTATTTCGTTTTTTGGTCAATTTAACCAACACCAATATTTTTCAAAAATATCTTAAAATTTTCTTTATAATGGTAGAAAGACGATATGATATCATTGGACTCGCGGAATACACCCTAGACTAGCCCCCACCCCCTAAAAGAGAAAATTCTAATCTATTTCGTTTTTTCGTCAAGTTAACCAACACAAATATTTTTCAAAAATATGTTAAAATTTTCTTTATAATGGTAGAAATATGATATGACGTCATTGGACTCGCGGAATACACACTTGAGAACTCCCTACCCCCTAAAAGAGAAAATTCTAATGTATTTCGTTTTTTCGTCAATTTAACCAATACAAATATTTTTCAAAAATATCTTAAATTTTCTTTATAATGGTAGAAAGACGATATGACATCATTGGACTCGCGGAATACACACTACAGCACGCCCCCACCCCCTAAAAGAGAAAATTCTAATGTATTTCGTTTTTTGGTCAATTTAACCAACACAAAGATTTTTCAAAAATAACTTAAAATATTCTTTATAGTGGTAGAGAGATGAATTGATGTCATTGGTCTCGCGGGATACACACTACAGCACCCCCCATCCCCTAAAAGAAAAAATTCTAATGTATTTCGTTTTTTCGTCAAGTTAACCAACACAAATATTTTTCAAAAATATCTTAAAATTTTCTTTATAATGGTAGAAAGTACAATATGCGTTCATTGACCCGACGGATAAACACTGAGGCACCCCCCACCCCCTAAAAGAGAAAATTCTAATGTATTTCGTTCTTTCGTCAAGTTAACCAACACAAATATTTTTCAAACATCTCTTAAAATTTTCTTTACAATGGTAGAAAGACGTTATTATGTCATTGGACTCGCGGAATACACACTACAGCACCCCCCACCCCCTAAAAGAGAAAATTCTAATGTATTTCGTTTTTTGGTCAAATTAACCAACACAAATATTTTTCAAAAATATCTTAAAATATTCTTTATAGTGGTAGAGAGATGAATTGATGTCATTGGTCTCGCGGGATACACACTACAGCACCCCCACCCCCTAAAAGTGAAAATTCTAATGTATTTCGTTTTTTGGTCCAATTAACCAACACAAATATTTTTCAAAAATATCTTAAAATATTCTTTATAGTGGTAGAGAGATGAATTGATGTCATTGGTCTCGGGGAATACACACTACAGCACCCCTACCCCCTAAAAGAGAAAATTCTAATGTATTTCGTTCTTTCGTCAAGTTAACCAACACAAATATTTTTCAAAAATACCTTCAAATTTTTTTTAAAATGGTAGAAAGACGATATGACATCATTGGACTCGCGGAATACACACTACAGCACCCCCCACCCCCTAAAAGAAAAAAATTCTAATCTATTTCGTTTTTTCGTCAAGTTAACCAAAACAAATATTTTTCAAAAATATCTTAAAATTTTCTTTGTAATGGTAGAAATACGATATGACTTCGTTGGACTCGCGGAATACACCCTAGACTAGCCCCCACCCCATAAAAGTGAAAAATTCTAATCTATTTCGTTTTTTCGTCAAGTTAACCAAAACAAATATTTTTCAAAAATATCTTAAAATTTTCTTTATAGTGGTAGAAAGATGATATGACGTCATTGGTCTCGGGGAATACACACTACAGCACCCCTACCCCCTAAAAGAGAAAATTCTAATGTATTTCGTTCTTTCGTCAAGTTAACCAACACAAATATTTTTCACAAATACCTTAAAATTTTCTTTAAAATGGTAGAAATACGATATGACATCATTGGACTCGCGGAATACACACTACAGCACGCCCCACCCCCTAAAAGAGAAAATTCTAATGTATTTCGTTTTTTCGTCAAGTTAACCAACACAAATATTTTTCAAAAATATCTTAAAATTTTCTTTATAATGGTAGAAAGACGATATGACGTCATCAGACTCGCGGAATACACACTACAGCACCCCCCACCCCCTAAAAGAGAAAATTCTAATGTATTTCGTTTTTTCGTCAAGTTAACCAACACAAATATTTTTCAAAAATATCTTAAAATTTTCTTTATAATGGTAGAAAGACGATATGACGTCATCAGACTCGCGGAATACACACTACAGCACCCCCCACCCCCTAAAAGAGAAAATTCTAATGTATTTCGTTTTTTCGTCAAGTTAACCAACACAAATATTTTTCAAAAATATCTTAAAATTTTCTTTAAAATTGTAGAAATACGATATGACATCATCAGACTCGCGGAATACACACTACAGCACGCCCCACCCTCTAAAAGAGAAAATTCTAATGTATTTCGTTCTTTCGTCAAGTTAACCAATACAAATATTTTTCAAAAATGTCTTAAAATTTTCTTTATAATGGACGAAATACGATATGACATCACTGGACTCGCGGAATACACACTACAGCACGCCCCACCCCCTAAAAGAGAAAATTCTAATGTATTTTGTTTTTTCGTCAAGTTAACCAACACAAATATTTTTCAAAAATGTCTTAAAATTTTCTTTATAATGGTAGAAAGACGATATGACGTCATCAGACTCGCGGAATACACACTACAGCAACCCTACCCCCTAAAAGAGAAAATTCTAATGTATTTCGTTCTTTCGTCAAGTTAACCAACACAAATATTTTTCAAAAATACCTTCAAATTTTCTTTAAAATGGTAGAAATACGATATGACATCATTGGACTCGCGGAATACACACTACAGCACGCCCCACCCTCTAAAAGAGAAAATTCTAATGTATTTCGTTTTTTCGTCAAGTTAACCAACACAAATATTTTTCAAAAATATCTTAAAATTTTCTTTATAGTGGTAGAAAGATGATATGATGTCATTGGTCTCGCGGAATACACACTACAGCACCCCTACCCCCTAAAAGAGAAAATTCTAATGTATTTCGTTCTTTCGTCAAGTTAACCAACGCAAATATTTTTCACAAATACCTTAAAATTTTCTTTAAAATGGTAGAAATACGATATGACATCATTGGACTCGCGGAATACACACTACAGCACGCCCCACCCCCTAAAAGAGAAAATTCTAATGTATTTTGTTTTTTCGTCAAGTTAACCAACACAAATATTTTTCAAAAATGTCTTAAAATTTTCTTTATAATGGTAGAAAGACGATATGACGTCATCAGACTCGCGGAATACACACTACAGCACCCCCCACCCCCTAAAAGAGAAAATTCTAATGTATTTCGTTTTTTCGTCAAGTTAACCAACACAAATATTTTTCAAAAATGTCTTAAAATTTTCTTTATAATGGTAGAAAGACGATATGACGTCGTTGGACTTGCGGAATACACCCTAGACTAGCCCCCACCCCATAAAAGTGAAAAATTCTAATCTATTTCGTTTTTTCGTCAAGTTAACCAAAACAAATATTTTTCAAAAATATCCTAAAATATTCTTTATAGTGGTAGAAAGACGATATGACTTCATTGGACTCGCGGAATACACCCTAGACTAGCCCCCACCCCATAAAAGTGAAAAATTCTAATGTATTTCGTTTTTTCGTCAAGTTAAGCAACACAAATATTTTTCAAAAATATCTTAAAATTTTCTTTATAATGGTAGAAAGACGATATGACGTCATCAGACTCGCGGAATACAAACTACAGCACTCCCCCTCCCCCCCCATCCCTCCCTAAAAGAGAAAATTCTAATGTAATTCGTTTTTTCGTCGAGTTAACCAATACAAATATTTTTCAAAAATGTCTTAAAATTTTTTTTATAATGGTAGAAAGACGATATGACATCATAAGACTCGCGGAATACACACTAGAGTAGGCCCCACCCCTTAAAAGATAAAAATATAATTTATTTTGTTTTTTGGTCAATTTAACCAAAACAAATATTTTTCAAAAATACCTTCAAATTTTCTTTAAAATGGTAGAAATACGATATGACATCATTGGACTCGCGGAATACACACTACAACACCCCCACCCCCTAAAGGAGAAAATTCTAATGTATTGCGTTTTTTGGTAAATTTAACCAACACAAATATTTATCAAAACTATCTTAATATTTTCTTTATAATGGTAGAATTACGATATGACATCATTGGACTCGCGGAATACACACTACAGCACGCCCCACCCCCTAAAAGAGAAAATTCTAATGTATTTCGTTTTTTCGTCAAGTTAACCAACACAAATATTTTTCAAAAATATCTTAAAATTTTCTTTATAATGGTAGAAAGACGATATGACGTCATCAGACTCGCGGAATACACACTACAGCACCCCCCACCCCCTAAAAGAGAAAATTCTAATGTATTTCGTTCTTTCGTCAAGTTAACCAACACAAATATTTTTCAAAAATACCTTCAAATTTTCTTTAAAATTGTAGAAATACGATATGACATCATTGGACTCGCGGAATACACACTACAGCACGCCCCACCCTCTAAAAGAGAAAATTCTAATGTATTTCGTTTTTTCGTCAAGTTAACCAACACAAATATTTTTCAAAAATATCTTAAAATTTTCTTAATAGTGGTAGAAAGACGATATGTTATCATTGGACTCGCGGAATACACACTACAGCACCCCCCAACCCCTAAAAGAAAAAATTCTAATGTATTTCGTTTTTTCGTCAAGTTAACCAACACAAATATTTTTCAAAAATATCTTAAAATTTTCTTTATAATGGTAGAAAGACGATATGACGTCATCAGACTCGCGGAATACACACTACAGTACCCCCCACCCCCTAAAAGAGAAAATTCTAATGTATTTCGTTTTTTGGTCAAATTAACCAACACAAATATTTTTCAAAAATATCTTAAAATTTTCTTTATAGTGGGAGAAAGACGATATGACTTCATTGGACTCGCGGAATACAACCTAGACTAGCCCCTACCCCCTAAAAGTGAAAAATCCACTTTATTTCGTTTTTTGGTCAATTTAACCAACACAAAGATTTTTCAAAAATAACTTAAAATATTCTTTATAGTGGTAGAGAGATGAATTGATGTCATTGGTCTCGCGGGATACACACTACAGCACCCCCCATCCCCTAAAAGAAAAAATTCTAATGTATTTCGTTTTTTCGTCAAGTTAACCAACACAAATATTTTTCAAACATCATTTAAAATTTTCTTTTTTATGTCATTGGACTCGCGGAATACACCCTACAGCACCCGCCACCCCCTAAAAGAGAAAATTTTAATGTATTTCGTTCTTTCGTCAATTTAACCAACACAAATATTTTTCAAAAATATCTTAAAATTTTCTTTATAGTGGTAGAAAGATGATATGACGTCATTGGTCTCGCGGGATACAAACTACAGCACCCCCCACCCCCTAAAAGAGAAAATTCTAATGTATTTCGTTTTTTCGTCAAGTTAACTAACACAAATATTTTTCAAAAGTATCTTAAAATTTTCTTTATAGTAGTAGAAAGACGATATGACTTCATTGGACTGGCGGAATACACCCTAGACTAGCCCCCACCCCCTAAAAGAGAAAATTCTAATGTATTTTGTTTTTTCGTCAAGTTAACCAACACAAATATTTTTCAAAAATGTCTTAAAATTTTCTTTATAATGGTAGAAAGACGATATGACGTCATCAGACTCGCGGAATACACACTACAGCAACCCTACCCCCTAAAAGAGAAAATTCTAATGTATTTCGTTTTTTCGTCAAGTTAACCAACACAAATATTTTTCAAAAATACCTTCAAATTTTCTTAATAGTGGTAGAAAGATGATATGATGTCATTGGTCTCGCGGAATACACACTACAGCACCCCTACCCCCTAAAAGAGAAAATTCTAATGTATTTCGTATTTTCGTCAAGTTAACCAACACAAATATTTTTCAAAAATGTCTTGAAATTTTCTTTATAATGGTGGAAAGACGATATGACGTCATCAGACTCGCGGAATACAAACTGCAGCACCCCCCACCCCCTAAAAGAGAAAATTCTAATGTATTTCGTTTTTTCGTCAAGTTAACCAACACAAATATTTTTCAAACATCTTTTAAAATTTTCTTTACAATGGTAGAAAGACGTTATTATGTCATTATACTCCCGGAAAACACACTACAGCACCCCCCACTCCCTAAAAGAGAAAATTCTAATGTATTTCGTTCTTTCGTCAATTTAACCAACACAAATATTTTTCAAAAATATCTTAAAATTTTCTTTATAGTGGTGGAAAGATGACATGATGTCATTGGTCTCGCGGAATACACACTACAGCACCCCCCACCCCCTAAAAGAGAAAATTCTAATGTATTTCGTTTTTTCGTCAAGTTAACCAACACAAATATTTTTCAAAAATATCTTAAAATTTTCTTTATAGTGGTAGAAAGACGATATGACGTCATTGGACTCGCGGAATACACACTACAGCACCCCCCACCCCCTAAAAGAGAAAATTCTAATGTATTTCGTTTTTTCGTCAAGTTAACCAACACAAATATTTTTCAAAAATATCTTAAAATTTTCTTTATAATAGTAGAAAGACGATATGACATCATTGGACTCGCGGAATACACACTACAGCACGCCCCACCCTCTAAAAGAGAAAATTCTAATGTATTTCGTTTTTTCGTCAAGTTAACCAATACAAATATTTTTCAAAAATATCTTAAAATTTTCTTTATAATGGTAGAAAGACGATATGACATTATTGGACTCGCGGAATACACACTACAGCACGCCCTACCCCCTAAAAGAGAAAATTCTAATGTATTTTGTTTTTTCGTCAAGTTAACCAACACAAATATTTACCAAAAATATCTTAAAATTTTCTTTATAATGGTAGAAAGACGATATGACGTCATCAGACTCGCGGAATACACACTACAGCACCCCCCACCCCCTAAAAGAGAAAATTCTAATGTATTTCGTTCTTTCGTCAAGTTAACCAACACAAATATTTTTCAAAAATATCTTAAAATATTCTTTATAGTGGTAGAAAGACGATATGACTTCATTGGACTCGCGGAATACACCCTAGACTAGCCCCCACCCCATAAAAGTGAAAAATTCTAATCTATTTCGTTTTTTCGTCAAGTTAACCAAAACAAATATTTTTCAAAAATATCTTAAAATTTTCTTTATAGTGGTAGAAAGATGATATGACGTCATTGGACTCGCGGAATACACACTACAGCACCCCCCACTCCCTAAAAGAGAAAATTCTAATGTATTTCGTTCTTTCGTCAAGTTAACCAACACAAATATTTTTCAAAAATATCTTAAAATTTTCTTTAAAATGGTAGAAATACGATATGACATCATTGGACTCGCGGAATACACACTACAGCACGCCCCACCCCCTAAAAGAGAAAATTCTAATGTATTTCGTTTTTTCGTCAAGTTAACCAACACAAATATTTTTCAAAAATATCTTAAAATTTTCTTTATAATGGTAGAAAGACGATATGACGTCATCAGACTCGCGGAATACAAACTGCAGCACCCCCCACCCCCTAAAAGAGAAAATTCTAATGTATTTCGTTTTTTCGTCAAGTTAACCAACACAAATATTTTTCAAAAATATCTTAAAATTTTCTTTATAGTGGTAGAAAGATGATATGATGTCATTGGTCTCGCGGAATACACACTACAGCACCCCTACCCCCTAAAAGAGAAAATTCTAATGTATTTCGTTCTTTCGTCAAGTTAACCAATACAAATATTTTTCAAAAATATCTTAAAATTTTCTTTATAATGGTAGAAAGACGATATGACATCATTGGACTCGCGGAATACACCCTAGACTAGCCCCCACCCCCTAAAGGAGAAAATTCTAATGTATTGCGTTTTTTGGTAAATTTAACCAACACAAATATTTATCAAAACTATCTTAATATTTTCTTTATAATGGTAGAATTACGATATGACATCATTGGACTCGCGGAATACACACTACAGCACGCCCCACCTCCTAAAAGAGAAAATTCTAATGTATTTCGTTTTTTCGTCCATTTAACCAACACAAATATTTTTCAAAAATATCTTAAAATTTTGTTTGTAATGGTAGCAATACGATATGACTTCATTGGACTCGCGGAATACAAACTAGACTAGCCCCCACCCCATAAAAGTAAAAAATTCTAATGTATTTCGTTTTTTCGTTAAGTTAACAAACACAAATAATTTTCAAAAATATCTTAAAATTCTCTTTACAATGGTAGAAAGACGATATGACTTCATTGGACTCGCGGAATACACCCTAGACTAGCCCCCACCCCATAAAAGTGAAAAATTCTAATGTATTTCGTTTTTTCGTCGAGTTAACCAATACAAATATTTTTCAAAAATGTCTTAAAATTTTTTTTATAATGGTGGAAAGACGATATGACATCATTGGACTCGCGGAATACACACTACAGCACCCCTACCCCCTAAAAGAGAAAATTCTAATTTATTTCGTTTTTTCGTCAAGTTAACCAACACAAATATTTTTCAAAAATATCTTAAAATTTTCTTTGTGATGGTAGAAATACGATATGACTTCATTGGACTCGCGGAATACACCCTAGACTAGTCCCCACCCCCTAAAAGTGAAAAATCCACTTTATTTCGTTCTTTCGTCAAGTTAACCAACGCAAATATTTTTCACAAACACCTTAAAATTTTCTTTAAAATGGACGAAATACGATATGACATCACTGGACTCGCGGAATACACACTACAGCACGCCCCACCCCCTAAAAGAGAAAATTCTAATGTATTTTGTTTTTTCGTCAAGTTAACCAACACAAATATTTTTCAAAAATTCCTTCAAATTTTCTTTAAAATGGTAGAAATACGATATGACATCATTGGACTCGCGGAATACACACTACAGCACGCCCCACACTCTAAAAGAGAAAATTCTAATGTATTTCGTTTTTTCGTCAAGTTAACCAACACAAATATTTTTCAAAAATATCTTAAAATTTTCTTTATAGTGGTAGAAAGACGATATGACTTCATTGGACTCGCGGAATACACCCTAGACTAGCCCCCACCCCATAAAAGTGAAAAATTCTAATGTATTTCGTTTTTTCGTCGAGTTAACCAATACAAATATTTTTCAAAAATGTCTTAAAATTTTTTTTATAATGGTAGAAAGACGATATGACATCATTGGACTCGCGGAATACACACTACAGCACCCCCACCCCCTAAAAGAAAAAATTCTAATGTATTTCGTTTTTTCGTCAAGTTAACCAACACAAATATTTTTCAAACATCTCTTAAAATTTTCTTTACAATGGTAGAAAGAGGTTATTATGTCATTGGACTCGCGGAATACACACTACAGCACCCCCCAACCCCTAAAAGAGAAAATTCTAATGTATTTCGTTTTTTGGTCAATTTAACCAACACAAATATTTTTCAAAAATGTCTTAAAATTTTCTTTATAGTGGTAGAAAGATGATATGACGTCATTGGTCTCGGGGAATACACACTACAGCACCCCTACCCCCTAAAAGAGAAAATTCTAATGTATTTCGTTTTTTCGTCAATTTAACCAACACAAATATTTTTCAAAAATATCTTAAAATTTTCTTTCTAATGGTAGAAATACGATATGACTTCATTGGACTCGCGGAATACACCCTAGACTAGCCCCCACTCCCTAAAAGTGAAAAATCCACTTTATTTCGTTTTTTGGTCAATTTAACCAACACAAATATTTTTCAAAAATATCTTAAAATTTTCTTTATAGTGGTAGAAAGATGATATGACGTCATTGGTCTCGGGGAATACACACTACAGCACCCCTACCCCCTAAAAGAGAAAATTCTAATGTATTTCGTTCTTTCGTCAAGTTAACCAACACAAATATTTTTCAAACATCTCTTAAAATTTTCTTTACAATGGTAGAAAGACGTTATTATGTCATTGGACTCGCGGAATACACACTACAGCACCCCCAACCCCTAAAAGAGAAAATTCTAATGTATTTCGTTTTTTCGTCAAGTTAACCAACACAAATATTTTTCAAACATCTCTTAAAATTTTCTTTACAATGGTAGAAAGACGTTATTATGTCATTGGACTCGCGGAATACACACTACAGCACCCCCCACCCCCTAAAAGAGAAAATTGTAATGTATTTCGTTCTTTCGTCCAGTTAACGAACACAAATATTTTTCAAAAATACCTTCAAATTTTCTTTACAATGGTAGAAAGACGTTTTTATGTCATTGGACTCGCGGAATACACACTACAGCACCCCCCAACCCCTAAAAGAGAAAATTCTAATGTATTTCGTTTTTTCGTCAAGTTAACCAACACAAATATTTTTCAAACATCTCTTAAAATTTTCTTTACAATGGTAGAAAGACGTTATTATGTCATTGGACTCGCGGAATACAGGCTACAGCCCCCCCCTAAAAGAGCAAATTCTAATGTATTTCGTTTTTTCGTCGAGTTAACCAATACAAATATTTTTCAAAAATGTCTTAAAATATTCTTTATAGTGGTAGAGAGATGAATTGATGTCATTGGTCTCGCGGAATACACACTACAGCACGCCCCACCCTCTAAAAGAGAAAATTCTAATGTATTTTGTTTTTTCGTCAAGTTAACCAACACAAATATTTATCAAAAATATCTTAAAATTTTCTTTATAATGGTAGAAAGACGATATGACGTCATCAGACTCGCGGAATACACACTACAGCACCCCCCACCCCCTAAAAGAGAAAATTCTAATGTATTTCGTTTTTTCGTCGAGTTAACCAACACAAATATTTTTCAAAAATATCTTAAAATATTCTTTATAGTGGTAGAGAGATGAATTGATGTCATTGGTCTCGCGGGATACACACTACAGCACCCCCCACCCCCTAAAAGAGAAAATTCTAATGTATTTCGTTCTTTCGTCAAGTTAACCAACACAAATATTTTTCAAAAATATCTTAAAATATTCTTTATAGTGGTAGAAAGACGATATGACTTCATTGGACTCGCGGAATACACCCTAGACTAGCCCCCACCCCATAAAAGTGAAAAATCCACTGTATTTTGTTTTTTGGTCAATTTAACCAACACAAATATTTTTCAAAAAGATCTTAAAATTTTCTTTACAATGGTAGAAAGACGTTATTATGTCATTGGACTCGCGGAATACACACTACAGCACGCCCCACCCCCTAAAAGAGAAAATTCTAATGTATTTCGTTTTTTCGTCAAGTTAACCAACACAAATATTTTTCAAAAATATCTTAAAATTTTCTTTATAGTGGTAGAAAGACGATATGACTTCATTGGACTCGCGGAATACACCCTAGACTAGCCCCCACCCCATAAAAGTGAAAAATCCACTTTATTTCGTTTTCTGGTCAATTTAACCAACACAAATATTTTTCAAACATCTCTTAAAATTTTCTTTACGATGGTAGAAAGACGTTTTTATGTCATTGGATTCGCGGAAAACACACTACAGCACCCCCCACTCCCTAAAAGAGAAAATTCTAATGTATTTCGTTCTTTCGTCAAGTTAACCAATACAAATATTTTTCAAAAATGTCTTAAAATTTTCTTTATAATGGTAGAAAGACGATATGACATCATTGGACTCGCGGAATACACACTACAGCACCCCCCACCCCCTAAAAGAAAAAATTCTAATGTATTTCGTTTTTTCGTCAAGTTAACCAACACAAATATTTTTCAAAAATATCTTAAAATTTTCTTTATAATGGTAGAAAGACGATATGACGTCATCAGACTCGCGGAATACACACTACAGCACCCCCCACCCCCTAAAAGAGAAAATACTAATGTATTTCGTTCTTTCGCCAAGTTAACCAACACAAATATTTTTCAAAAATACCTTCAAATTTTTTTTAAAATGGTAGAAAGACGATATGACTTCATTGGACTCGCGAAATACACCCTAGACTAGCCCCCACCCCCTAAAAGTGAAAAATCCACTTTATTTCGTTTTCTGGTCAATTTAACCAACACAAATATTTTTCAAAAATACCTTCAAATTTTCTTTAAAATGGTAGAAATACGATATGACATCATTGGACTCGCGGAATACACACTACAGCACGCCCCACCCCCTAAAAGAGAAAATTCTAATGTATTTCGTTTTTTGGTCAATTTAACCAACACAAATATTTATCAAAAGTATCTTAAAATTTTCTTTGTAATGGTAGAAATACGATATGACTTCATTGGACTCGCGGAATACACCCTAGACTAGCCCCCACTCCCTAAAAGTGAAAAATCCACTTTATTTCGTTTTTTGGTCAATTTAACCAACACAAATATTTATCAAAAGTATCTTAAAATTTTCTTTGTAATGGTAGAAATACGATATGACTTCATTGGACTCGCGGAATACACCCTAGACTAGCCCCCACTCCCTAAAAGTGAAAAATCCACTTTATTTCGTTTTTTGGTCAATTTAACCAACACAAAGATTTTTCAAAAATATCTTAAAATATTCTTTATAGCGGTAGAGAGATGAAGTGATGTCATTGGTCTCGCGGGATACACACTACCGCACCCCCCACCCCTAAAAGAGAAAATTCTAATGTATTTCGTTTTTTCGTCAAGTTAACTAACATGGTAGAAAGACGTTTTTATGTCATTGGACTTGCGGAATACACACTACAGCCCCCCCCCCCACCCCCTAAAAGAGATGGGGGGGTGGGGGGGGGGGGGGGTGGGGGGGGGGGGGGGTGGGGGGGGGGGGGGGTGGGGGGGGGGGGGGGTGGGGGGGGGGGGGGGTGGGGGGGGGGGGGGGTGGGGGGGGGGGGGGGTGGGGGGGGGGGGGGGTGGGGGGGGGGGGGGGTGGGGGGGGGGGGGGGTGGGGGGGGGGGGGGGTGGGGGGGGGGGGGGGTGGGGGGGGGGGGGGGTGGGGGGGGGGGGGGGTGGGGGGGGGGGGGGGTGGGGGGGGGGGGGGGTGGGGGGGGGGGGGGGTGGGGGGGGGGGGGGGTGGGGGGGGGGGGGGGTGGGGGGGGGGGGGGGTGGGGGGGGGGGGGGGTGGGGGGGGGGGGGGGTGGGGGGGGGGGGGGGTGGGGGGGGGGGGGGGTGGGGGGGGGGGGGGGTGGGGGGGGGGGGGGGTGGGGGGGGGGGGGGGTGGGGGGGGGGGGGGGTGGGGGGGGGGGGGGGTGGGGGGGGGGGGGGGTGGGGGGGGGGGACAGAGTGTCGCATTTTTTACTAAATGATATTGACGAAGATACAGTTGATTTTAGGCCAAACTATGATGGAAATGAAACAGAGCCTGTTGTACTGCCTGCAGAATTTCCGAATCTATTGGTAAATGGTGCAAGCGGTGTTGCAGTTGGTATGGCAACCAATATTCCTTCTCACAACCTTGGAGAAATAATAGATGCTTGTATGTTATATATAGATAATCCTGAGGTTACTTTGGATGAGTTACTTGAAGTGATGCCAGGACCGGATTTCCCAACTGGGGGAACGATTCTTGGAAGGTCTGGAATAAGATCGGCATTTGCAACGGGTCGTGGATCAATTGTTGTGCAAGGCAAGATTCACATGGAAGACCTGCCACAAGATAGGCAAGCAATAGTGATTGATGAAATACCTTACCAGGTAAATAAAGTAAAATTAATTGAGAAGATAGGTGAGCTTGTAAAAGAAAAAAGAATTGATGGCATAACAGAAATTAGGGATGAATCTGATAAGTCTGGTATTAGGGTAGTAATTGACCTCAGAAGAAATGCTGAAGCAAGTTTTATACTTAATCAAATATTGGGACTAACTCCACTAAGAAGTAGTTTTAGTGTTAACACTTTAGTCCTCAACAACAACAGGCCTGCTTTGATGTCGTTGAAAGAAATTATAGCTGCTTTTATTGATTTTAGAAAAGAAGTATTAATCAGGAGAACAGAGTTTCGTCTAAGAAAAACGAGGGAAAAAGCTCATATATATATAGGGCTCTACATTGCGGTCTTGAGCATAGATGAAGTGATAAAAATCATCCGTGGTGCAAAAGATCCTGCGGAAGCAAGTAGAGAACTTTTAAATAAAGAATGGAAAACTTCAGCTGAGATAAGCACAATTATTGGATTAATCTCAGACAGCACGAGCTTTTTGAAAGACGGAGTGTATAGATTAACTGAGCTGCAAACGAAAGCTATTCTTGATATGAAATTGCAACGTTTAACAGGCCTTGAAAAAGACAAATTAGAAGCTGAGCTAAGTTCAATGATCAACCTGATAAAAGAATATATCGCTTTTCTTGGCTCAGGAGAGAAGTTGGTGAAAGAAATAAAAAACAATCTACAAGAAATAAAGAACAGATTTGCTGTGCCGCGAAAAACTTCAATAGAGGAATCAGATACGGACATTGAAGCTGAAGATCTAATTCCACAAGAGGATATGGTGATAACCGTAACTATGAATGGTTATATTAAGCGTGTGAAGCTTTCTCATTATAGAACTCAGCGTCGTGGTGGAAAAGGAAAGCTAGGACAAGGATTAAAAGAAGAGGATGTAACCACAAAATTATTTGTTGGGAATACCCATACTAGCCTTTTATTCTTTTCTAATATTGGCCGAGTTTATAGATTAAAAGTTTATAAGTTACCTCTTGCAGAGCCAACTGCACGTGGAAGAGCACTTGTTAATATATTCCCGCTTAGCGATGGTGAAACTATAACTAATATAATGCCATTACCAAGTGAAAATGATGAAAATCAAAACATAATTTTTGCTACTGCTCATGGGAACATAAGGCGCAATTCTTTAGCGGATTTTCACTATATTCCAAGCAATGGAAAAATAGCAATCAAGCTCGATGAAGGAGATAAGTTAATATCAGTTAAAGTATGCAATGAAATTGATCATGTTTTTCTTTCAACAAGATTCGGCAAAAGTATCAGATTTGTTGTAAGTGATGTGCGTCAATTTAAAAGTCGCAATTCAGATGGCGTAAGAGGTATCAAACTTGTAAAGAATGACAGCGTGATATCCATGACCATATTAAATGGGATAGGTGTAGCAACAGAAACAAAAGAACTTTACTTAAAAGTTCCACTTGCAAAAAGACTGGGGGCTGCGATTAATAACTCTATTGATTCTAAATTGGAAAAGACTTTGAATGATTTAGGAATAGATAACGAATTATTCTTAAAACTTGCAGTGAGTGAGGAGTTTATATTAACTATTACCGAAAATGGCTTTGGTAAAAGAACTTCTGCATATGAGTATAGGGTAACAAATAGAGGTGGTGTTGGTATTACAAATATCCTTACTACCGATAGAAACGGTAATGTTGTTGCTAGCTTTCCGGTTGAACAGGGTGATAATATCATGCTTATTACAGATAAAGGAAAGTTAATTCGTATTTCAGTAAATGATATCAGAATTGCAGGACGTAGCACTCAAGGAGTCACTCTGTTTAAAACAGAGAGTAGAGAAAAGGTGGTGTCAGTAGCGAAAATTGAGGATCCTGATTCCACTGAAGATAGTATTTCCGAAATTGAAAACTCTGTTTCTTCTTAACTGTATAGCAAAGGTTAAGCAAATAGTGCAAATTTCTATTGATTAATCTATAGTATTTAAATTAAAATATATGTCTATGTTCAAGTAGAGATTGATGGATAAGAAGTTAACTAAAAATGAAAAATCATTGACGAATGAGAAGAATAAAAAAACATCTCTTGTTAAAGATTTTGCCAAAAATAAGAGTAGAAGAGATTTTATCACATTAACTACGTGTGCCATGGCAGGTATAGGAGCTGCAAGCGGTCTTTGGCCATTGGTTAAGTCTATGAGTCCTTCTGCTGAGGTTTTAGCGATGTCTACGGTTGAGGTTAATCTATCTGATATTCAAGAAGGACAAGGAAAAAAGGTAAAATGGCAAGGTAAGCCAGTATTTATCCGCAAGCGCACAAAACAAGAGATTAAGGTTGCAAGAGCCATAAATGTAGAAAATTTGAGAGATCCTGAATCAGATGAAAAAAGAGTATACAAAGGGAAAGATGAATGGTTAATTATGATTGGAATATGCACCCATCTTGGATGTGTACCAGTTGATCACGCTACAAAAGACGGCAACGGTTGGTTCTGCCCTTGTCACGGTTCATATTATGACACATCAGGCCGAGTAATTGGCGGTCCTGCACCAAAAAACATGGCTATACCTGACTACTTTTTTCCAAGTGAAAATATTGTAGTAATTGGCAAGAAGGCTTAACGGATTTTTATAATTAAAGTAATAAAAGTATATTCCATTTCAAGAAGCACACTGACTTCATAGGCAAAGCTCTTGAAGTCTATCAAGCTGATTTTATACTATGCACATATTCGGGTGATAATTAAGAAACTTGCCTGCCAAATCTTCAGAGTTGATAGCTAAATTTAAAACTTGTTCCTTTGCGTCAGAAAAATGCTGACTAACTTGCTTAAAGTTATTTTCTAACTCTTCGAGGATGGAGCTGAAATTAAAAAAACTTTTCTGCATTTTATCAAGATTTTGAGTTATATAGCTTAATACATAAAGATAGAGACAAGAGAGGAAGAGATATGGTAAAGCAAGAAAAAGTTGAAAGTGAGGGAATAAATGGAGTCACCATATCAATATGAATTAAGGGAAAGAGTGATTTTAGTGGAATCGGGAGTCGCAATAGTAAAAGTGAAAGAAATCTTCAAAGTAGAACTATCCCCCAAAGCTGCACATGGACATAGAATATCCTTTATCAGGGATGGACGTAAATATTGAAGATCTTCCCCTAGAGCTGGATATAGATATAAAGTCATTTATACCATTCCCTATATTCGAGAAAAATATCACATGCCAAGAACCTTGTCAAAATTATATAATCTATCTCTAGAGCAGGTTATTGAGAATGTCAATCCACATAAAAGAGCCAGGTATTCCTAACACCACTAAACTCACAAATTCATTTGCTAGAGTTTATAAGTTCTTGTTTATAATAATTTTATTATATCGTAAAACCATCTATATCGGCCTATTTAAACAGTATTGTACTTTCCTTAAGGATTTTTAAAGACCACCTATTGAATTCTATGATATTATTTTTTGTGAGATTGTTATACACGTTATGGCAAGGAAGGTGGAGAAATTTGTTAAGTAGTTTTTGCATCTATATGAGCTACTTGAATAATGGTTACAATATTTGTACAATTGTACAGCATGAGCTGAGTTCGCTTAGCCCTTATCTACATATTCAGTTCCACCAACAGTTATTGCATCGACCTTGAGTGTTGGCTGGCCAACTCCAACAGGTACATTTTGCCCGTCTTTTGAGCACGTACCAACACCAGGATCTAACTTTAGATCATTACCAATCATTGATACTTTTTTTAGCACTGTTGGCCCATCACCAATTAGCGTTGCTCCTTTGACTGGTTGTGTAATTTTACCATTTTTTATTAGGTAAGCTTCCGAAGATGAGAAAACAAATTTTCCTGATGTTATATCAACTTGTCCACCACCAAAATTTACTGCATATAGGCCTCTCTTTACACTGGATATTATTTCTTCTGGTGTATATTTTCCTGGCAACATATAGGTGTTTGTCATGCGTGGCATAGTAACTTCTTTGTAACTTTCTCTTCTACCATTACCAGTTGGATTTACACCCATAAGTTTAGCGTTCATATGATCTTGCATATATCCTTTTAGAATTCCATCTTCTATAAGCACATTATAGCCAGGTAAAGTACCCTCATCGTCTATGCTAATAGAACCACGCAAATTAGGTAGAGTTCCATCATCAATTACAGTAATTTTACTGGCTGCCACTTGTTTACCCATAGAATTTGAAAATGCCGAGATTCCTTTGCGGTTAAAATCACCTTCAAGTCCATGACCTACAGCTTCATGCAATAATATTCCTGGCCAACCTGAACCTAAAACAACTGTCATCTCTCCAGCCGGAGCTGGAATTGCCTCAAGATTTACTAGCGCTTGCTCTAACGCTTGGTTTGCAACTTCTTTCCACTTCTTCTCAGAAACAAATTTACTATAAGAGTCTCTTCCACCGTGCCCTGCAGAACCTCTCTCAGCTCGGCCATTTTTCTCTACGATGACTAGTACATTAAAACGTACCAAAGGCCTAATATCGCTTAACCTGTGATCATCTTTTATTATTTGTACAACTTGCCATTCTCCATTTAGAGTTATTTTTACCTGCTTCACGCAGTTATTCTTCGACCTTACATACTCATTAATCTCATTGAGTAGTTTAATTTTTGAGCTCAGATCCATTTCATTTATGGGATTAATCGTTGAATACAGGCTTTTTGCCTCCTCATTTAAGTTTACTGAATTTGTTTTGCTTAAAGATGCTGAACTTTTTACCATAGAAGCAGCTTTACTAATTTCTTTTTCGCTAATCTCAGAAGAGCAAACAAAAGACGTACTATCTTCACAAAAAGACCTTAGACCAAATCCTCTTCTGATATTTAAATCCATATGTTTTAATATATTATCATCAAAAATTAGGGATTCTGATTGGCAAAACTCTAAAAATAGCTCACCACCATCACTATTGCTCAAAGCGTTGTTGACTATTTTATATACATTATTAATATTAACATTGTTCTGAGCAAAAAATATTTGATCTAGATTTGGCATTACCTTTGAGCTAAAAACTATTTGAATATATTATTTTATTTTAACATAGTAAATCACAAAAAGCCCGGGTGGCGGAATTGGTAGACGCGCTAGCTTCAGGTGCTAGTAACTTTTCAAGTTGTGGAAGTTCAAGTCTTCTCCCGGGCACTCTGTATTGATTTTCAAGTCAATTAATGTTATGACATAATATGTATTTACTGTTAAGTTTATGAGTTATGAGAAAGAGGGGCTTATTTACAGAAAAAAAATACGAACTTATTCAAAACGCTTAGTTACTGCACTATCTATTGCTTCTTTGATGGGGTATACAGCAGAATTAGCCCTAAATATTTCTTCCTTAAGCTTTTATTTTACTATTGTCAGCACTATACTGAGTGCACTTTCGCTTGCTTTAAATATATGGTCATTAACTGATCATTTTAGGTGGTGTGGCCTTAATAAGCAACTCGATACTTCTCGGCAAGAGAAATTAATGAAGATCTGCCTCGACATTGCATCTAACGTTTCATTTTTAATAGGAGGAATTACATCTATATTACCTCTTGAATTTCCTATTATCCCCTTTATTTCCGTTGCTTTTTTTATTCTAGGCTGTACCTTTGTGGCAACCAAATTCATTAGAACTATGATTAGTCAGCCGCAAATAGATGGAACTGAAATCTCACAAATTACATAAAAATTATAGCGGCTGCATGTCTTTTTAATTTTTTCTACATTCAGCCAAATCGCGCTTAAAATAAGCGTTAGCACATTATTACAACGCCAATTTAAATTATTATAGGGTCAAAACTCGCTATACGGGGGTTCTTTTGTCTTTTTTTTACTTAGTAAATTTCTTAATATTTGTAGCTAAAGTAATTCAGCGTGGGACACACAACCGCACTAACGTTTGTTATTTATATAGTAGGTGGTCACGGGAATCCAGCTTTTTCATAATCATCAAAACATTGATTGCTTTTATACTCGTAAATTTAACTGGATCCCAGTGTTAGCTACTTGGATGAAATCAAAGAGAGGGTACTGGGATTACACAAAAAGGGCTACTTAAGTGACAAGATAGATAGAACTGGCATGAATTGGATTTGAGTAACTCAAATGACCAATGAAAACTGTAACCCTAAACATTGAAGCACTATTATGCACTAAATAATAACTTTCATACACTTGTCATGGTAGTCGTGAAAGAAATAATTCATACAATCAGCATGAATGAAATAAATGACATGATTTGGAAATTTATATATTATAAAGTATTAATAGTTAGTTAATTTGTGGGTGTAATATGGCTAGAAATGTTTTGAATGAAAATGAGTACCACGCTTTAAAGCAGTTGTTTTTAATATTTAATATTCAAAAGGAGGATGTGGTAAATTCTGATATTGAGAATATTAAGAAAAAGTTTAGTAAACAATATCGTGAATTATCGTTAAAATGTCACCCAGATAAAAATCCAGGCAATAAAGAAGCAGAGGAGCAATTTAAGGTTATTGCACAAAATAAATTATTTTTTGGAGAATTTGTAATAGAGCCGTTGGAGAAGGGTTTAAACAAAGGGAATAATTTAATGAAAGAATTACGTGGTAAGTTATGGAACCATAGTTATGAGGAATTGCAAAAATATCAAGATGATGAGAGTAGAAATAGAATCTTGAATAAGCAGCAGTCAATTAACAATAATATAATTGCTTATTCAAAATATTCTTCTTATTCACATCTCTTAGGAAATCTTTTAGTATTCTTCACATCCATTGCATTTTTTATAAGCAATGGTGTTACCTATAATGTCCCCTTAGTAGTAGGTTTCTTTGCTCCCTGGTTAGCAGGACTTGTTTTGAGTTCAGCTATCGCGAGCATTTATGTTAGAAATGGAAAAGAGTTTAATAATCGGACTAATATTTCATTATTGTTTGACTTTGACCAAGAATGCAAAGATTTTTCAGAAAGCGATAGGACTAAATTAAAGTGGCTAAAAAATTCACTTATTTTGAGCAACATAATCTATACATCTTTAATGTTTTTCGGTGTGGGATTAGATTTAGTTGCCAACGGCTTTGGTATAACTAACTCTATGATGTTATCCGGATTATTACTTTCATTACCATTCATGCTTTTAATTGTTACTTCACCTATTTTTAAATGCTGCAAGTGAGTATATTCTCAAAAAGACAGCCATAAATTCAATTGAGGAGCAATTTAAAGGTAGTGATCCACTTGTAGAACAGCCAGATAGCGATAGTGTTCACGCTCGTGGAAGAGAGCAAGTTGTATAGTGCATTTATTGTTCTTGGGTTAATTGATAGCTATTCTCCATACTCAAATCTCTGGCTAAAAATAACGAGCCGCAAATTAGTATGGTTTTGACGTTTTGAATAGAGGCTTTCAATATGTAATTTGATATTGCATCACTGATTGATTTACATTCGATAGTATTGATTCCTATATTATGAGCTCCTTCTCTGATTAAATCTGTACTTGTTGCTTTAGGTTCAGATTTAACACAAACGGCGCATAGTAGTTTGATGTATGGCTTTAAGTGCTCTAAGAACTCTGCGACGTTTCTGTTACGAGTAACACCAAAGATCATATAGATACCTTCAGCAAAATTGTCTCTTACCCACTTAGCTAACACTCTGGCACCATCATTGTTGTGCGCGCCATCTAGAAATAATTGCCAATCTTTTGGTAATAAAGAAATTAAATTACCTTCTTTTATAGACTCTAGCCGCGCAGGCCAATAAGTGCTCTGTAAACCTGAAGCAATGTCCTCTTCTCCAATATTAAATCCATACTTCCCACTCAAAATGCTACATGCTGCAATTGCGTTTCCTGAATTGATTATTTGATGATCTCCTTTTAAAGATGGCAAAGAAAATTCTATTGATTGAATAGTCGATTGAAAGACCATCCTGTTATTCTGTTTTTCGCAATTCCATTCAAGTCCTCCTCTATACAGAGGAGATTTCTTATTTATTGCATGATGTTCTAATGTGTTCGTTATAGATTTTTCTTGTGGTGCTATTACGCAAGGAACATTAGGTTTCATTATTCCAGCCTTTTCACCTGCTATGGTTTTTACGGTAGGACCAAGATATTCTGTATGGTCAAGTGCAATGGAAGTGATGATCGTTAGGATCGGATTATCTATAACATTTGTTGCATCAAGCCTTCCACCCATACCCACCTCAACTAAAGTAATATCCGCTTTATGACGAGCAAAAGCTAAGAAAGCTGCAATTGTTGTGGCCTCAAATAGAGTGATAGGTTGTTCTGCAACTGCTATACGGCATTCTTCCAGTGAGTTATGTAATTCACTATCATCGACATCATTGCCTGCAATAACTATTCTCTCATTAAAATTCACTAAATGTGGAGAAGTGTACGTATGAACTTTATACCCTGCTGCTTGCATTATATATCTTATAAATGATAGTGTTGATCCTTTGCCATTAGTGCCAGCTATGTGAATTATTGGCGGTATTTTTTTCTCGGGATTACCCAGTTTATTTAGAAAACTTTTTATGCGATCAAGAGAAAAATCCTTTGGCCTACTGCCAATCGGCTTAGGCCAATGGGGCATGTATATCATAAATTATTGTTACGTTTTAATTCATCTATTACACTTGCCATGCCATTCGTGTCGATCTTTTTACTAAATTGAGAACGTTGATTAATAGCAATACTTATTCCACTCATTACAACATCGTTTATTAAGAAAGAACTGTCACTTTTAGTAACTTTAAAGTCAATATTTGTAAATTCCTCATCACCATAAGAAAATCTTGTTCCTATCAGACAAGTTTCATCGTCAACTGCTCTTGTACTCATTATGATCATTTCACTATTATTTATGTATTTATACAAAATTTTAGCGCACAAACGTACGAGATATACTTCATATTCTTTTAGAAACTCTTCTTTTTCTTTCTGAGTAGATAAATTCCAATATTTCCCTATTACAAATCGAGATATTTCTTTGAGGTTAACATTATTCTGAATGATCTTCTGAAGCTTTTCGTGTATATGTTCTGAATTTTTTCTATTCCCTTTCATAGACGTATTATCTACTTGCTGCTTCATGGCAAGCACAAAAGTTTTGTGACCTATACAACTCGCGTAAGCACTTGAGGATATTAAAATAAAAATGGTTAAGAGCTTAATAACATTCATAAGATGTATTTATTGGCTATGATACTTAAAATGCAAAATTTAACAAAGGCAAAATAATAGTCGCTAGCTCTAACATACCTATAGACATACTCTATATAAATAATCTATAATTAATAGGGGTCTATGCTATGCGTTATGAGTTAAGTTAAATTTCCCGAGCGATAATTTCTGATCAAGGGGATTGCCTCTGTTAATTTCATTGAAATTAGTATGTGATACCCACCTTAACTTGAGGTCTCAGGAATCTACTAAGACTGACGGTAGATATGGATCCCATTTTTATTATTCAGATTTATGTTACACCAATATAAAGAACAAGGTGTTTTTTTCTGTTCATCTCGTGAGATATTTCAAGTTGTAATTGACGTTAAAAAATATCCTGATTTCGTTCCTTGGTGCAAAGCTGTTTATATAAAAGAAAAAACCGATAGCCAAATGATTGTGGATCTCCTTGCAGCTTTTCATGGCATTAAAGGAAGTTACACATCAGAAGTGACCTCCCTTGCTCCAAATGGAATAAATGAAGGTTGGATAAAAGCTGTGTCGTCAAATGGAATATTTAAACATTTATACAACGAGTGGAAATTCACTTCTATGAACGAAAGTAAAACTATGGTAGAGTTCTATATAGAGTTTGAATTTAAATCCAACTTGTTTTCCACTTTATTAAACTCAGTGTATAAATACACACAAAGCAGAATAATTGCTGCATTCAAAGATAGAGTAGAAAGCGTTACCGAGAAAAAGTTATCTTGACATTATTCATATAAATGCATTATTTTTTTAATAAGTTAAGTGTTTCTATTATAATGATCTTTAGATTATTGTTTTTACTAATTTTTATAAGTGTTAGTTCTTATGCAGCTATTGAACAAAACTTACCCAACACTCAAAAAACTGATGAAATAACGCCAAAAGAACTACTGTCGCTATTGTCTGATGATAAATTATTAGGAGGTCGAAAAGCACCAATTTTAATGATAGAATACGCCTCGCTCACTTGTTATCACTGTTCTCTTTTTCATAAGAAAGTTTTTCCTAAAATCAAAGAGAAGTACATAGATACAGGTAAGATGTTATACATATTCCGTCATTTTCCTCTAGATTACAGAGGATTAAAAGCTGCAATGCTAAGTTATTGCTATGAAAAAGAAGAAGACTATTTTAATTTTAACAAAGCTGTGTTTAATGCAATAGACTCGTGGAACTACTATGATTTTAGTGATTTAACTATACTGCAAAAAATTGCTTCACTAAGCAATTTGAAGCAAGATATATTTAACCAATGCATTAATGATAAAAAGATGATGGACAAAATTATAAATGATAAATCACTTGCAATTAATAAACTTGATATCACAGCTACTCCTGTATTCATCATCAAGCTTAACGATGACAAATCATACATAGAGAATGGTAAAATCAAACATGAAGGATATAGAGAGCTGGAATACTTCACTAATGTAATAGATGAGTTATATAGAAAAGCTATAGTGAAGTAATAACACTGTAGCTTACCATATAAAAACCCTATGCTGAATCAGTATTTTTTGATAGTGTTTGTTGCTTTTTACGCTCAAACTCTCTTTTTTTACTGTGCCAAGCATAATAATACATAGCAATTTTATTCTCTATTAATACTATCGTTCCATCATAAAATTGGACCATATCCATAACTTTTTTCTGAGCTTCGTTAAAGCGTTCTTTGTACTTCTCGCGATAAGCTGGATTGTGCAGTAATTTCACTCCTTCATTATTATTAGATTTCTTGCTTGACGTTTCAACTTCGTTAGTAGTGTTATAAGACATATAACCCCTCTAATTGATTATAAAAATTACATTTTAAGAGAGATGCAAATAAGCGATCCCTTAATTCTAGCATAACAATTGATTATTATACTAGCTAATCATAGTAAAATATATAATAATCTTTGTCACTTAAAATTTTACTTTATAAAATAACAACTTAAAATAAAAAATTTTATTATTCTTAACTCTATTGTTATCTTTATAAATCTTATGTAGATTAAACCTCCTTAGTTT
The DNA here is from genome assembly GCA_030407085.1 of Trichopria drosophilae. NCBI lineage: Eukaryota > Metazoa > Arthropoda > Insecta > Hymenoptera > Diapriidae > Trichopria > Trichopria drosophilae. The sequence continues at coordinate 1,163,276 of CM059582.1, read as the reverse complement.
ATATTATAAAACTTAATGCGTCATAACTTTAGCAGAAAATCGTTGTACATAAGAAGCTTATTTGCAAAAGAGTATAAAAAAATAGAAGAACATTGTACTCTTGATAAGAAACAACGTATTCAAATCACTCCTGAAGAAGGAAAATTATTAGATTTATTTATCAAAATCCATAAAGTTAAAAGCATAGTTGAAATTGGCACGTTATATGGTTATTCGTCAATTTGTATGGTAAAAGCTTTACCGAAAGATGGTCATATATATACAATAGAAAATAATCCTCAACACTCAAGAATAGCAAAAAAAAATTTTAGTGCTTTTAATCTAAGTGATAAAATTACTCTAATAGAAGGTGATGCGCTGGAAAAAATTAATGAATTATCAGCAAAGGCACCATTTGACATGATATTCATCGATGCTGACAAAAGTAGTTATCCTCAGTATTTGGATTGGGCAGAGTCATACATTAAACAAGATGGGCTAATCGTTGCAGATAACACTCTATTATTTGATACAGTATTTTTAGAATCGCCTCCAAAAGGAGTATCAGAAAAGTCATGGCATGCTATGAGAGAGTTTAACGATAGATTGTCAGATGAAAAAAAATATTTCTCCATATTGATTCCTACTGACGAAGGAATGACTGTAGCTTTAAAACTAACGCAAGTTAAAAATCAAGGTCAGCGTAATGTCTAGGGGGAGTTAAGCCAAAAACTCTCTCTAATAATATTTCGCGAAAACAAGGCCTTGATTTAACAATGGAGTACCATTCTTTTAAAATCTTACTTTTTTCCCATGGAAAACTATTTACGTAGTCTATTATAGAAATATGTGATGCTAAGGTAATATCGGCTAGAGTGAACTTATCGGTTGCAAGCCAAACGTTCTTGTTAATTAAGTGTTCGATGTATTCCATATGGTAAGGCAGGTTATGCTGAGCTGCATGAAGAAATCTAGAGTCAGGGCTGCGGTTAGTAATTACTTTTTCATTCATAATATACTTAGTAATTTCATTGTAAAATTTGCTATCGAACCAATTGATTAAAGCGCGTATTTTAGACTTAATAATAGTGGATGAACCAAGTAATTTGACATCGCTATTGTAAGTCTCTTCTATATATTCACAAATGGCATTACTATCCGCTATTACAAAGTTATTATCTATTAATACTGGTACTTGTCCGATTGGATTGATCTCCATGAATTCATTCCGCTTTTCCCATGGATTTTCATATACCAAATCACAAATCAGCTTTTTTTCCTTGAGAAGAGCTCTAACTTTTCGTGAAAACGGACAAAGAGGAAAATGATATAAAATCATAATATTCCTCTTTTGTTATTCCAACGCCTATATGTTGTCATTCCAGTACGTGACATTGGAATCCAGCTTATTTCATTATGGACATTACTTTTAACGTATACTCCTAGAATCCATTGTCCATTGTATAATTTCCAAATATTTTTATACTTGGATCCCAGTACAACTGTACGAACATTGTAGTTTGAGAGCAATCCCCGCCGGAAGGGTGTCATTTCAGTGATTGAAACTGGAATCCAGTTCTTATTATACAACAGCCTAATGTATTCATTTAAAATTAAGTTTTCTGGATCCCAGTGTCTGGGCACTGGGATGACAGAAGAAGAGTATTTTAGGTAACAGCTGTTTACTCCAAAGTAATGTTGCAAAAGGTCTAACATATAAATTATAAGATTAATATAGAATATACCTTGCTAAAAAAAAAAAAAAGTATAACCTTTTATAAGGTATGCAGGCAAAAATTCTGTAACTTGGTCAGGTCAGAAATGAAGCAACCATATCAGAATCTTTTTGGGTTGCATACCTATTTGTACTATTTGTTTTATCTAGGCTATGAACATAGCATTAAAATATCGTCCTAGTAGCTTTAAAGATTTAGTAGGTCAAGATATATTGGTGCGTATACTAAAAAATGCTTTTACTCTCAATAAAATTCCACAATCTATACTGCTTTCTGGTAGTAGTGGAGTTGGTAAAACCACCACTGCAAGAATAATAGCTTTATGTTTGAACTGCTTATTGGGGCCAACTTTTGAACCTTGTGGATCATGTACAAGTTGTCTGGCAATAAAAAATTCAAGCCATCCAGATGTAGTTGAAATCGATGCGGCAAGTCACACTAGTGTTGAGGATGTTAGGGCGATCTTGGGAGATATTTGCTATTTACCAATAAGTTCTAAATTTAAAGTTTACATTATAGATGAAGTGCACATGTTATCCAGTAATGCATTTAATGCATTACTTAAAACTCTAGAAGAGCCACCATCTAGCGTAAAGTTTATTCTAGCAACTACAGAAATAAAAAAGATACCAATAACTGTTATTGCACGTTGTCAAAGGTTTGACTTACATAACATTTCTTCAGCTAAGATAATGGAGCGTTTAAATGATATTGCACAAAAAGAAAATTATTTTATTGAAAAAGAAGCATCGGAATTAATTGCGCACCACTGTAGCAATTCAATGCGTAACGCTTTATTTTTGATGAATCAAGCAGTGCTATATAGCAAAGATGGTACAATATCCACTCAAAGTGTTACAGACATACTTGGTCTAGTAGATAGAAACGTTATATTTGATCTACTGGAAGCAGTATTAGATAGTGATTTACAGAAGGCTTTGTTAGTATTCGACAATGTGGTAAAAACAGCAAATCCGCTCAATATTTTTGAAGATCTACTGCAAACAATCCAGTTAATATGCCGTTTTTTAATTACAAAAGAGATTGATACAGAATATGAGAAGAGCAGAGTAAAAGATTTGAGTACAAAAAAGTCTTTAATGTTTTTTTCGAGATTGTGGAAGGTGCTGCTTAAGGGTATTCAAGATATAAAGGTTTCAACATGCAATGAAATTGCTGCTGAAATGATATTAATTAGCCTTTGTTATCTTTCTGATTTACCTTCTCCGGAACAGGTGATCAAAAAAATTCTTTCACAGAATGTAGAGCAAGGAAATAGACAGGGCAGACCTGTTGCACCTTCCCCCCCTGTCATCCAAGTAGCTGACTACTCGGATCCAAAAAAATATGTGGAAAAACCCCACTCTGTCATCCCAGTGCGTGACACTGGGATCCATGTGAAAAATAAACAACAAAATTACGATTTTGATAAGATTTTGCAACTATTAAGGCGGAGTAACCAAATTTATCTTTACAAACAACTGTGTAGTAATCTACAATTAATAGATTGTAAATTTGGGTATTTAAAATTAAAAGCTGTATCTAACTTGAACAGTAATTTTTGTAATGACTTAAAAAGTTACTTAAATCAAGCTACTAATCGGGAGTGGGCTATTATAGTTGATACGAGTTATATGAATAGGGAAGTGAGTAATTTAAATTATGCACCTGCAGTTAAGGATATATTAAATACGTTTAAAGGTGCAAAGGTAGTTAATATAGAAAATAAGGAGTAGGTTGTGGATTTCAGTCAAATAATGAAGCAAGCGCAGGAAATGCAAAAAAAGCTTGCGGAAGCTCAAGAAAAGTATACTGGAAAAGAGTTTCAAGGTATTTCTGGTGGTGGTAAGGTTTCTGTATTAGTGGAAGTGATAAAAATAGGTAGCTATAAAGCTAAAAAGGTAAATATAGACTTAGAGCTTATGAGAAATGAAGAAAAAGATATAGTAGAAGATTTAGTGACAGCAGCATTCAATGATGCCATCAAAAAAGCAGAAGAAGATATGGCAAATGCAACTTCTGATCTTGCAGGTATGATGGGTTTACCACCTGGATTTAAGCTTCCTTTTTAAATTTACTACTGAAGTTTGCCTTAATGCAGTAACTAAGTGTTTGCCTTTTATACTAGTGCTTCCATGAAGTGCATTCATATTACTGCATAAATATGAAGCAATTCACAACGATGAATGCAGATCAGAAGATAAAAAGACATTAGTGAAATAGGTGTCAGAAGATCAAGAGTAAAAAAAGTAGAGTAACTCTATTTATTAATTAATAAAATCTTTGTATTTTCCTAAAAGTCAGTTAAGATACAGAAGGTTTTGTGTTATTAAGTTAGCACTTGACTTAACTTTAGTTATTATTTAGACTGCTAAAGTGGAATTTTAATTTTTTTAACGAGGGCAATTATGCATTATAAAAAGTTTTTTTCGGCAGCTGCTTTAGTGACGTTGCTAAGCCTATCAAACTCTGCTTTTTCATCAGACCCTATTGGTCCAATAAGTGATGAAGAAACTAGTTACTACGTTCGTTTACAACACAACGGTGAAATTTTACCTTTTTATACAAAAGTTGATGGTATTGCAAATGCAACAGGCAAAGAAAAGGATAGTCCCTTAACAAGATCTTTTATAGCTGGTGGTGGTGCATTTGGTTATAAAATGGATGACATTAGAGTTGATGTTGAAGGGCTTTACTCACAATTGGCTAAAGATGCAGCTGTAGTAAATACTTCTGAAACAAATGTTGCAGACAGTTTAACAGCATTTTCAGGGTTGGTTAACGTTTATTACGATATAGCGATTGAAGATATGCCTATCACTCCATACGTTGGTATTGGTGTTGGTGCAGCATATATCAGCAATCCTTCAAAAGTTGATGCAGTTAAAGATCAAAAAGGATTTGGTTTTGCTTATCAAGCAAAAGCTGGTGTTAGTTATGATGTAACCCCAGAAATCAAACTCTTTGCTGGAGCTCGTTACTTCGGTTCTTATGGTGCTAGTTTTGATAAGGCAGCTAAGGGTGATACTGGTATCAAAAATGTTCTTTACAGTACTGTTGGTACAGAAGCTGGAGTAGCGTTTAATTTCTAGTCATCTTTGTCTTATTATCCCAGTGGGTTTTTCTTGTCATTCAAGTAGCATGACACTGGGATCTAGAAAAAAGAAATGTGAATTCCAGTGTTTGAGCACTGGAATAACACATTATTTATTTAATGTAGTTTTTATAGTTATACGCTAGCAATTTTAATGATATATTTAGGTAGATGTTGTTAAGATCTCAATTAGATGTAAAATTGTGCTTTTTTAATTAAAGCTTGAATTTTTCACTGAAAATCAATATATTATGGAGTTTTAATTTAAATTGTTATGTTGACCCCAGTAGCAAATTTGTGTGTTAATAGTAGCACTAATCTCATGCAATATATTGCTGAAGTGCGAAAATTTCCTATGCTTTCCCAAGAAGAGGAAGTGCGATTAGCAAAAAATTGGCAAGAATACCAGGATATTTCTTCTGCTCACAGGTTGATTGCTAGCCATTTGAATTTGGTAGTAAAAATTGCAATGAAATTTAAGAATTACGGTCTATTGTTGATGGACCTGGTCATGGAAGGAAATATGGGTTTAATGCATGCAGTGAAAAAGTTCAATCCTAACTTGGGATTTCGTTTTTCAACTTATGCAGTATGGTGGATTGAAGCTTCAATGAGAGACTTTATATTAAAATCTTGGTCACTTGTAAAAATAGGTACAACGCAAGCACAAAGGAGATTGTTTTTTAGTTTACGTAAAATAAAAAAAAGAATTTTACAATACACAAACAGAGAAACTTTGAGTAAAGAAGAAATAAAAGCAATATCAAATGAGCTTTCTGTATCTGAAGAAGATGTTGTACAGATGAGCTATCGTCTGGCTTGTAAGGATCAGTCGTTAAATAATTATATAAAAATAGGTGATGACTCTAAAAAGGAGTTACAAGATATGATTCCGTGTAATTTAGTTAGTCAAGAAGTAGCTTACCAGAATCATGAAGAAAAGGCATTAAAAGAAACAATTTTAAGCAATGCGCTGGCAAGTCTTAATGAAAGATCAAGAGACATTTTCATTAGCAGATATTTATCTGAAAGTACTCAGACTTTGGATGAGCTTAGCAAAAAATATTGTGTCTCAAGAGAAAGAATAAGACAGTTGGCTGAGCAAGCAATGAGTAAGGTGAAACAACATGTAAAATCAGAGAGTTTGAAACTTGGTTTACATGCGTAGTCTTTTTGTATTTCTAATATTTTTTTCAATAGGTACTCTTGCATCGGTTAGTAACGTACAGCTGAACGAAAAATATAAAGATTGGCTTGTGTATACTGCATTGGAAGATGGTGAAAAAGTGTGTTACATTGTATCTCATCCTAAGAAAAAAAGTGAACATTATACAGCTGACCGCAAGCCGTATGTAATGGTCAGTTACGTTGATAAAAAAGCAGATGAGGTGAGCGTCACTTCTGGCTTTCAGTATAATAATGAGCCTGTAGTTCTCAATATCGATAAAAAAATTAAATATCAATTGCCAATAATACAGGGAAGTCTTGCGTGGACAGATGATACAAAAATGGACCAAGATTTGATTCTAAAAATGAAGCAGGGATTATCAATGGTAGTTAATGGAAAAGTAAAAACAGCAAATGTTGATGATACTTATTCCTTGCTTGGCTTTCAAAAAGCGTACCAAAAAATGCATGACTTATGCCATACAAAGTAAATTATTGATCACTAAAGTATAAGATAGGCTGTTTTGTCTCTCAGACAAAAATATGGATATCACTTTACATAGAATATGAATATCATTTAAAATATATTTTTGAGAATTAATATGTCAAAAATTGTAGATATAGGAATCAAAGAACAAAGTTCTGTGTGTGAACAAATGCGTTTTAGTGTAAGTCGTGCAAGCCTTTTAAATACGCTATCCAGGGTAAGTGGAGTGGTTGAAAGGCGCAACGCGATAGATGTTTTAGCGTGTATAAATATCAAAGCACAATATGGTAGCATAAAATTGAAGGCTACTGATCTTGACATTTCAATATTTGCCTCACTTACTGCAAATGTATCAGCAGAAGGAGAAGTGAAAATCTCAGCACATACTTTACATGACATAGTGAAAAAATTGCCAACTAATTTGGATGTCAATTTCGAAATGAATAATCAAGGAAAATTATTGATATCCTGTGGAAATGCAAATTTTTCTTTACCGAACGTAGTTTCAAATAACTTCCCTGTTCTTGAAGAAGGTGATCATCAATATGATTTCACTCTACTAAGTGCAGATTTGGTAGACTTGTTGACTAAAACGAAGTTTGCTGTGTCGCTGGATGATACAAGGTATAATTTAAACGGGATATATCTGCATACAGATGAGCAATTTCTGTGCTGCGTTGCAACTGATGGCCACCGTTTATCATGTACAAAAAGGCCTAAACCTAAAAATATCAACGGAGAATTTGGGGTGATCATTCCACGTAAAACTATCATGGAACTGTTGAAAGTATTGGGTGATTGTAATGAGATAAATATAAAACTTTCAGATAGAAAAATCAAATTTACATGTGGTGAGTATATTCTAATATCAAAATTGATAGATGGGACTTTTCCAGATTACAGAGCTGTCATTCCAACGTCTCAAGATAAACAAATGATTGTTGAGAGTAGCAAACTTGCTAGTGTTATAGACCGAGTTTCCGTTGTTGTGTCCGATAAAATAAAATCAATTAAATTTTCATTGCAAGAGAATTTATTAACTCTACATTCAAATTCCCAAGAGTGCAGTGATGCGACTGAGTCTATAGAGGTGGATTACGATGGAGCTCTTATGAAAGTAGGATTTAATTCTCGTTATTTGCTTGATGCTTTATCTTGTATAAAAAACAAATGTAAGATCAGCCTATCAGATGGTAATAGCGCTACAATTATCACTGATGAAGATGATCCAAGTGCACTATATATAGTAATGCCAATGAGGACTTAAGCTAGTAATCTATCTTTACTAAGTATAAGCCGTGAGACGGCGCAGTAACCCCAGCGGCGTTTCTTTTACATTGACTTAATATGTTTAGCATTTCTTGTGGATTAGTTCTATTTTTTCCAAATTCAACTAAAGTACCAACAATAATCCTCACCTGGTTATGTAAAAAGGAAATCGCAGATATTTTGATGTATATGTGACTTCCGTTTTGTACTATATCAATATCATCGATTGTTCTGACCGGATTTGTAGCTTGACAATCTTTTGAGCGGAAGCTTGAAAGATTATGTTTTCCAAGCAGGTGTCTAGCAGCTTCACGCATGATGTTTACGTCAAGTGGGTTAAATACTTGCCACACATAACCGATTTCCAGAGCCGCAGGAGCGTAGCGATTAATTATTCTATATTCATAATATCTTTTTTTTGCTGAAAATCGTGCATGAAATGCATCATCTACAGCTTCTGCACTAAGCACAACTATAGGAATCGCTTTTAAGTGATAGTTTATTCCATTTCTTATTCTGTAAAGCTCAAATTGCCTTTCCATATTGAAATGAGCAACTTGCCCTAAAGCATGAACCCCTGTGTCAGTTCTGCCACCACAATGCAAAGAGACTCTCTCGCCACTGAAATTAAATATAGCGTTTTCTATGGTTTCCTGGATTGAGTTAGCAGAGTGTTGTTGCTTTTGCCAGCCAGAGAAACCACTACCATTGTATTCTATCGTTATTTTGTATCGCACTACAAAGTCTATCTAATTTGAGGTAGCTAACGTTCTTCGTTATTAAAAAACCCTTGGCAGATTGGTTGCGTTCAATTACCATGGAGACTATACAAGTTAATAAATGATCCATGGCACATAATCCAGAAGAAAGAAATAATGATAAGCAAAAAGCACTAGATAATGCAATAAGTCAAATTGAAAAAGCATTCGGTAAAGGTGCAATAATGAAGCTAAAGCAAAACCCTGTAGAAAAAATAGACACGATATCTACAGGGTCGATTGCACTTGATTCAGCTCTGGGTGTTGGGGGATTGCCAAAAGGACGTATAATTGAGATATTTGGCCCTGAGAGTTCTGGTAAAACTACCCTTGCTTTGCATGTAATTGCTGAAGCACAGAAAAAAGGAGGTTTATGTGCATTTATCGATGCGGAGCACGCACTGGATGTTATATATGCTTGTAAAATTGGAGTAAACACCGATGATTTAGTGATTTCACAACCAGACACTGGAGAACAAGCGTTGCATATCGTTGAGTATTTAGTATGTTCTGGTGCAGTTGATGTAATAGTTATTGACTCTGTTGCAGCACTAACTCCAAGAGCTGAAATTGAAGGAGATATGGGCGACCAGCACATGGGACTACAAGCAAGACTTCTAAGTCATGGGCTACGAAAGCTCACCTCTGCAGTTTCAAAAGCAAACTGTATATTGATATTTATTAACCAAATTCGTATGAAAATAGGAGTAGTATATGGAAATCCTGAAACTACCACTGGTGGGAATGCGTTAAAATTCTATACTTCTATAAGACTTGATATAAGAAAAGTTGGTGTGATAAAGGATAAGGAGAATATTACGGGTAATGAAACGAGAGTTAAAGTTGTAAAAAATAAAGTTGCTTCTCCATTTAGAGAAGCAAAATTCGATATAATGTACAATGAAGGCATATCAAAATTTGGAGAAATAATAGATATAGGAGCAAAGCTTGGTGTGCTTGAAAAGGCAGGTGCTTATTATTCATATAACAATACGCGTCTTGGTCAAGGAAGAGAAAATGTAAAAAGTTACCTCAAGGCAAACAAAGAAATTGCAAATGAAATAGAAACAAAAATCAGAGATTTATTTAAAAATCATGATAATTCTATTGCAATAGAAGAGGAACGCGAACAACTTCTAGAAGAATCAGTATTCTAATCTAAATTAGTTTGTATTGGGCAGTATTCGTTTGCTATACTAAAGTTTCACTCTTAACCGAGTTGATGAAAGCTGCGTTATCTCCTTGCAGCATTAGGTGTATATTCTTTGCTATTTTTTCCACTAAGAGGATAGCGTTATCAAAATTTTCAAATTTTGATAACACATAATTTGCTAAGCTTTTCTGATTTTCAGGACTACCTACTCCAAATCTCAAACGCCAATAATCGTTACCAATAAAGCTATCTATAGACTTAAGTCCATTGTGTCCAGCAGAGCTACCGCCTTTTTTTACTTTTATTCTTCCGAATTTTAAGTCAGCATCATCATGTATGACAACAATATTGTCTAGCGATAATTTGTAAAAATTTTTTATTTTTGCAATGGGAATACCTGAATTATTCATAAATGAATAAGGTTTTATCAGCATGATTTTATTATTATTAATTATGCCAGAGGTTATCAAGTAATCAGCTTTATTAGAAAACAAATGAAAATTCCAATATTTGTGAATTGCGTCAATAACTATGAAGCCAATATTATGGTGAGTTAATTCATATTTACTACCAGGATTACCAAGCCCAGCTATTAAATGCACTACTACTCTGTTTTTGTTTGAGGCTCTTCAACATCACTATCAGCAGCAGAGATTGTTACAATGGTGAAATTTTCTTCCTCATGAGCTACAAATTTAACACCTTCTGGCAATTTTACATCATTGATATGTATAGACTGACCAATCATTTTGCCAGACAAATCAATTTCTATGACTTGAGGTATTTTCTCAGGAGAGCATTTGACAGTAATAGAACGGCACAAAACATTAAGCACTCCACTTAATTTGATTCCTGGTGATTTACTTTCATTGATGAATGATAAAGGTATATCTATTTTAATTTCACTACCTTTATCAACAAACTGAAAATCAACATGTTGCACAGTATCCTTTACTACATGCCATTGAATATCACGAACAAGAGCATATTCTTTTTTCCCCGAAATATCTAGTTCTATTAAATGTGCAGAAAGAGCACCTGATTTATATTGTTTAGTAAATTCCTTTGCAGACAATGTCAAATTTACGTTATCATGCCCTTTACCATATATAACTGCAGGTATACTTCCCTTCTCCCTCAGAGCCTGCATCGCTTTCTTTTTTTTTACATCACGTAACTCTGCATTAATTGTTACCATTTCTTGCTGTGCCATTGATTACTCCTATTCAGCTAGTCCTTTTTATATAATTTAATAATATAACATAAAAATATTTATTTCAAACTTCATTCTTTCACACTAATTCTTTGTGGAAAAATTTATTTAGATATATACTTAAGATTACGTAGTAAGGACTATGAGTATTGACGATCAAGTAGTTTTTAAGATTTATAAGCCAACAAAAACTGCAACACAATCTGGTTTAGGTAATACAAAATTCTGGCACCTAAAAATTGAGCCTTGTTCTTACTATATTGAACCTTTGATGGGGTGGTTTGGATCAAAAGATCCCCAAAAACAGATTATATTAAAGTTTGATTCTCTTGAAAAAGCAGTATCTTACGCAAAGAAACACAACACAAAGTACACAATTAAAATACCAAAAGATGTTAAAAGACTGCCAAAATCTTATGCGAATAATTTCGTATCAAAGTAAGTTTTATCGTAGTGTGTTTATCTAAAAGCCTAAATTTAAGAACATATCTTGAAAGGACTTAAGTGGTTAAGCATATATTAAAGAGTTCTTGAAGTAAGGAGAGCACGCTCATACGTCAAGCAAATAATGTTTACCTAAAATTCTTTGACATTAGCAGTTTTCTTGCACCGTTTTCAGTAACAGTGATTTTGTAATTCTTCTATATATTAGAAAAATTTTTATTTTAATTAGCCATAGGTGCCTATTGGTTTTTAGCTAAAGTAAAGGTCAAGTATCTGGAATTCTGGACATAAAATCCTCCTGTGTAAAAAAGATTAGAAAAAAGTGCAGCGCACATATGACAGAAATTAAGCACACTTACATGCTCTGAAGAAGATACGCTACGCTTTTTAATTAAAATTTTGACTGAAAAGCCTGCAGACAAAGATAGATTTTGAGCTCTTAAAACATCTCTAGCTGTAATTATAATCAGATTTAAAATATATGGAAGCAATTTTTTACGTTAATATTTCAAATTTCCCTTTCAAGATAGGCTCTAATTGTTACTCTAGGTTTTAAATTGTGCTAACGCACTACGGCTATTTAGAGAGTTGAACCTGGCTAGCTAGTATCAAAGAGTTATTTTTTATATATTTCTCCATAAGCTTTACAAGCCCCTTTTGGATTGCTCAAATAACTTCATTCTGCTTGAAGAACTTTTATGTTGCTTTGCACTAAATTAATTTCACGTTTTATTTGTGTTAGCTATTTATTTAGTGAGTGGACATGTAATTTTACCTTAAATAACCCTATAATAAAAACATAGTTATTGAAATAATAGAGAAGGTTCTCATGACAACCTCTGTATAGCTCTTAATTTTGCTGAACGCGCACGCGGATTTGCATTTATTTCTTCCGCACTTGCTTTAATCACTTTTTTGTTTAAAAGGGAGAATGTCTTGGTAGGTCCTGGTTCACATAAATCTTTAAAAAGGGTTTTAACTATACGATCTTCTAGAGAATGAAAGGTAACTACAATTAATTTGCCGTTTTCACTTAAAATCTCAGATGCAGCTTTAATACCCTTTTCAAGCTCTCCTAGCTCATCATTTACCCATATTCTGATTGCCTGAAATGTTTTAGTTACAGGGTCAATCTTGCTTTTTCCACGAAACACTACAGAACGTACAATATCCGCAAGTTCAAATGTAGTTTTGATAATTTTCTTCTTCCGTGCATTTACTACCGCTCTTGCGATTTTACGAGAATGACGCTCACCCCCATAATTATATATAGTGTTCGCAATCTCTTCTTCACGTAAAGCGTTAACAAACGTCGAAGCATTCATATGAGAATAGTTATCCATTCTCATGTTAAGTGTGCCATCACGTAGAAATGAGAATCCTCTATCTCCATTATCAAGCTGCATAGATGAAACTCCAACGTCGAAAACTATTCCATTGATACCTTTAATATTATTACTATCTAATAAATTTTTAATATTACTAAATTTCTCAATAAATAGATTTATTCTATCAGGGTATTTAACGTTCAGATCATCATAAAATTTGGTAACTGTTTCATCCCTATCAATTGCATACACTTTGCAATCAGCGGATTCCAATATTGCTTTGCTATATCCTCCAGCTCCAAACGTGGCATCCACATATATACCACCACTATGTGGTGACAATTGCAGTATCATCTCTTTTAACAAAACTGGAATATGTGTCATATCAAGAGACTTTGTGCACTTAAATTAAAATAACTTTCTCGCCAAAAAATATATGGAAATATATAGGTATAGTATAAGAATATTTAAATATAATCAACGATATAAAAATTTAATAAGATAATATTATTAATATAACATTTACATAATTCACGTTTGAAAAAGTAAGTAATATTACTATAATATAAAACAAATTACGGAAGATTTCGTGCAACAAATAACAAAAGTAATACTATCAAGTTTAATTTGTAACACTTTGTTGTGGTATGATCACATGCTTTTCAGCCATCTAATAAGCATAATTGGAGGTGTGTTTTTTCCATCAGACGACAAATTAGTCAGCATACTTAAAGCTTTTGGAGTGTTTGCAGTGGGTTTCTTAATAAGACCAATTGGTGCTGCTATATTTGGCCACATTGGCGATAAATATGGAAGAAGGATTGCTCTATTTCTCTCTATCATATTGATGACTCTATCAACCGTACTTATTGCATTTGTTCCAGGGTATCAGAACATTGGGGTACTCGCATCAGTACTGGTGGTATGTTTAAGATTATTGCAGGGTATATCTCTTGGAGGAGAGGCAGGAAATGCCCCATTTTTAATAGAGCATGCTCCTAAAAATAAAAGAGGATTCTTTGGCAGCATTGAAGTATTGAGCGCAATTCTTGGCTCAATATTAAGTCTTATAGTGGTGCTTATATGCAAAAAAGTATCCGATTTTGAATCTTGGGGATGGAGATTGCCTTTTATTTTCAGTTTTGTAATAGGATTAATCAGTATATATATGAGATATATACTCGATGAAAGCCCAGAATATAAAAAGCAGGAAAAGCCACATGAATTACCGTTAAAAGAACTGTTAAATGGCTATAAAAAACCTTTTCTAATATCAATTGGAGTTGACATAGTTGAGAATGCATCTCTTTACATATATTTAGTGTTTTTTAATCTACTTGCATCAACAATAAACACTCACTTTAATCACGCAGTAGAAATATTGAATCAGGTTGCACTTGGAGGATTGACTATACTATTTGCAATACTTTCTGATAAGGTAGGGAGAGAAAGAGTCATGAAATTTGCATTTGTGACTTTTATAGTAGTAAGTTATCCAGTTTTTTCAATAATACTAAGTGGTAATAATTTGCTCACCATAATGGCGCACGTTCTTTTTATAATCCCAATAGCTGCTTCTCTTGGTCCTGTTAGCGCGTTTATGTGCGAATTATTCCCAATAAAGGTACGATATAGTGGATTTGGTTTATCAAGAAATATAGCTTCAGGATTTTTTGGTGGTCTTGCACCATTTATATGCACAACTATTATCAAAGTTACAGGACAAGGAACTTTAGCAAGTTTTTACATGATTTTCTGTGCACTAATTGGGTTAGTTGCTATATCACAAGTTAAGAGTTAGATTTTTTCAAAAACCAAGTGTTTTAAAAATCTAATCATAAGGTGGAAAATGCCAATTTTTAGGTGATAGTGTAAATATTTCAACTCCATCTTTTGTGACTCCAAGCGTATGCTCAAACTGTGCAGAAAGTGAAAGATCACGTGTTGTCACTGTCCAGCTATCTAGCTTGCTGAGAAGAGTTTCATGTTTTCCAGCATTGATCATTGGTTCTATCGTAAAAAACATGCCTTCTTTTAAGATAAGATCCTCACCTTCATCATAAAAATGTACAACATTTGGTGGAGCATGAAAAACCTTTCCTATGCCATGTCCACAATAATTGCGTACGATAGAATATCCAAAATCTTCAATATATTTTTCTATAGCAAATCCTATTTCATTTAACTTATTACCGGGCTTAACTTGTTTTATCGCTTCCATTAGCGCATTGTAGGCAGCATTACACAAACGCTTTGCTTTTATTGAGGGTTTACCAATCCAAAACATGCGACTTGTATCACCATACCAGCCATTTAAAATCACTGTAACGTCAATATTTAAAATATCTCCATCTTTAAGAGGTTTGTCATCAGGAATACCATGACATACAACAGCATTTTTCGAAGTACAAATTGATTTCGGATATCCCTTATAATTCAGTGGTGCTGGAATTGCACCTGCATTGATTATAAAATCATGACATAGATCATTTAATTCATTAGTTGTTACGCCTACTTTGACGTATGGTGCAATAAAATCAAGGGTTTCAGCTGCAAGCCTGCCAGCTTTATGCATAAAGTCAAAATTTTCTTGTGAATGTATAGTTATGTTCATGCTTCTTACGTTTTTATTGTAATTTTCTGCTTCTCTTGCGGATACATCAGTGTAATAATACTATAAAATAAGCTCCTACATCAAGCCATTTGTATATTAAGAGATAAAGACAAAAATCTAGACTGTGACTTTTGATTTAACCCAATGGTATAACTTACTTATTTTGCCATCGTGACCAAGCATTCCAGAATTATTTCTATAAAAGGTGTCAACTATTAGCTTTATAGAGCCTAAAGCAGCAGAAAATACAGGGTTTTTGTCGTATTCGCCATCAAGACCACTACACGACTCAGGATACCCAATACGGACCTGTTTATTAAATATATGGCTAGCAATCTCTTTAATGCTTGTGAGTTGACTGGTTCCACCTGTGATCACTACTTTATTAATTGGATCTTTCTGTTCTTGAAAGTGTTCTCTTATCAGCTCAAGTATTTCCTCAATCCTTGGTCTTATGACGTTAACAAGTTCAGACTTAAACACTTGAGTTGGTTCATCGCTTTCATTACTTTGCACTGCAATACGTTCATTTTCATCTATTGAAGTTACAATAGTGCTACCGTATAGTATTTTTATGCGTTCAGCATGCTCTATACTTGTGCATAGTCCATAAGCTATATCTCGGGTAATGTGAATGCCACCAATTGGAATGCTGCTTGTGTACACAAGCTTTCCTCTCTTAAAAATTCCAATTGCAGTGCATCCACCTCCTATGTCAACAACGGCAGTTCCTAGCTCTTTTTCATCTTTACTTAGACAGGCAAGGCCTGCAGAATATGCAGAAGCAACACAACCAGCCATACTTATCCCACTATTATTAGTTATACAATTTTCGATATTGGTAAGCGCTGGACGCGAAGCAGTGACAACATTAACATCAGCAGATAATCTTTTTCCATATAATCCACTGACTTCCTTTATGTCAGTCATATCATCTAAGTGATATTTCAGTGGTATATTGTGAATGATAACATTTTCTTCGATATATTTCTCAAATGTCTGAAAGACTACACGTTTTATGTCTCGGTCTGAAATTTCGTGATTAGCTGCAATTATTTCGTTATGTACGTAAAAAGATGAGATTCCACATCCGGCTACATTCACATATATCTGGTCTATAGTCTCTTCTGATACTTGTTCAGCTAAACCTACAGTTGATGAAATAGAGTAACTTGCATGCTTTGCGTCAGTTATTAATCCGCCACTTATACCTTCTGCACTTTTATAACCCGTTCCTATTATTTTATAGCTGAAATTGCTATTGATCTTAACGATGAGGCAGATAATTTTTGTTGTACCTACGTCTAAAACAGCAAAAACATTCTGCTTTGGTTTTGTTATTACTGCAGAGTACATTAGTTGACCTTATTATGCGATTCCATTTAAATTGTAGCTTCCCTGAATGAATTTATATTTCTATCATAAATGTAGCAACATTTTAATATACCTAGACAAAAAGAAAAATAAAACACAGAATTACAATTTTTATGTCTAAGTTACCAATTGTAATTGCTCCTGATGAAAGATTAACTACACACGCCAGTGAAGTAATAGATATAACCGATAAAATTAAAGAATTAGCAAACGACATGTTCGAAACTATGTACGATGCAGAAGGTCTTGGTCTTGCTGCAGTACAAGTCGGAGTGCTGAAGAGAATTTTTGTCATGGACGTTCAGCCAGAAGAGGCTGGAGATGAGCTAGCAGGGTATGACTCAGTTGGCAAGTTTTGTATGATTAACCCTAAAATTAAGGAATTATCTGATGAACAAGTCATTATGAGTGAAGGATGTCTTTCAATTCCGGAGCAAAGCCATGAAATCAAGCGTCCAAAATATTTAACTGTAAAATATAAAAACTTAAACAACGAAGAACAGACGCTAAAAGCTAGTGGTTGGCTTGCAAGGTGTATTCAGCATGAATTGGATCACTTAAATGGTATATTATACATTAGACATTTATCTAAGTTGAAGTATGATTTGGCTATGAAAAAAGCACAAAAGGTTAAGAGGCGCTATGAGCAATGAAGATCTAGAATTGTTGAAGTTCTATCATGAAGTGGGAGTTGATTGCACACTAACTGAAAGTGAAGAGGAAAAAAAAATGGAAAGTGAGAGAGCTGCACAATCTTCTGTCATCGAGCAGAAAAAAGAACAACAAACTATGTTCCCAAGTGACTGGATCATTGAAGCAAGGAAGCTTGCAAGTGAATGTAGTAGTGTAGACGAACTAAGAAGTGCAGTTAAGTCATTTGAGGGTTGTGAAATAAAAAAAACTGCAACTAATACTGTTTTTTCTGATGGTAATCCGAATGCAAAAATCATGCTTATTGGTGAAGCACCAGGAGCAAATGAAGACCTGAAAAGCATACCATTTTGTGGTGCAAGCGGAATGCTGCTCGATAAGATGCTCGGTGCAATTAATCTGGACCGCACTAAGGTATATATAAGCAACACCGTGTTTTGGCGTCCACCTGGTAACAGAAAGCCAACTGATCTGGAGCTTGATATGTGCAGACCATTTGTTGAGAAGCACATTGCTCTTATTTTGCCGCAAATTCTGATTTTTGTCGGAGGAATTGCATGTTATAGCCTTCTTGATAACACAAAGACTATATCGAACTTGCGTGGCAGATTTCATACTTATACTAACCAATATTTATCTCATTCAATTACTACAGCCGCTATATTTCATCCAGCTTATCTACTTCGTCAACCAGCACAAAAACGCTTAGTTTGGGAAGATTTGAAGAAGATTAGGGAATATCTTGATAATACCAATAACTACACGGATGTTTAGCTTAATACTCGTTATCATCTTAGTACCGGCTAATTGAATTAAATATTAAAAAATCTACTCCTAAGAAACTCCATTAATCAACTCTTCTTGTTGAACTAGTGTGTAGCCAAACTCCTGCGCTTTTTTGATCAAATTTTTCACAAATTTCTCTTTGTAGCGTGTTTCATAATAACTCATTCCTTTTTCCACATACTCTTGTCCATATTTCAACATTTGGTAAAAAATACATGCTAATTTTCTTGCTGTGGCAGTAATTGCTTTTATTGCTCCTAGCCGTCTTTTTAATCTCCTACAATATGCACCTAATGCACTTTTGCTATTTCCCACAGCATAAGCAGCCATTTGCAGGGCATTTGTAGCGCGATTAATGACTTTACGAGTTTTTGTCCCAAATACTTTTTCTCCTGTGATCTTGTTAGCAGGGCTAAGTCCTAACCATGAAGTAAAGTGCTTTTCTGATTGCCACTTATTATGGTTAATGCCAACTTCTGAAATAATAGTTTGTACAGTTAGTATATCAAATCCAGGAATTTTAGTAAAATCTATTTCGGTTATCCTATACAATTTCTTACGCAGGGTGAAGTTTGGTCTGCCTCTTCTAGACTTGTTTTTTCCTTACCTAACTCTTTACTCTCATCGGACTTTGTTTCAAATGTTTTATAGTAATTTTCTATGCTTTTATCACATTCAGTTATTTGCTCTTGAAAAAAAAGTATATGCTGTATATTCTTGTTTCAGTACAAATAAATGTTCTTCTCTATAATCGCCTGTTAATGCTTTTGCTATAGTAGCTTTATCGTTCTTCATATTCACACTTCTGAATTCAGCTAGCTTCTCGGGATTCTTTTCACCTTCTACTATTGCTTTAATAATTTGCATTCCTGTGACGCCAGTGATATCGCTTATTACTTTATGTAAATGAATATTCATTTGTACCAACACCTTTTGCATACGATTAATATGTGTAGCAGCATTTTCAATTAAGTTTTTACGTTGCCGCACATAACTACGCAATACACACATTTGATTATCTGGCCTAAATGATCCTTCGATTAACCCATAACTGTGTAGTTGTTGAAGCCATTGGCAGTCCTGGACGTCTGACTTTCTTCCAGGTACATTTTTTACATGTCTTGCATTTGCAAGTTTTACTTCAAGTCCATATGATTCAAGTACTTGAAACAAAGGAATCCAGTACACTCCGGTTGACTCCATGGCTACTGTAGTAACTTCACACTTTTTTAGCCATTTTGCTATGTTATGAAGATCCTCTGTAAAACAGCTAAATTTTTGTATATGCTGTTCATCACTTCCTTCTGGCACACACACATAATGTATAGCTGAACCAACATCTATTCCTGCTGCGTTAGGGTTCATTATTTCTAATTTACTTTTTGTTTTTTTATGGTAACTCCTTCATATAATTTATAGCAGGGAAACGCTTCAGCTTGGGACGGTTGATATAATACAATCTCCTAACCTAGGTAGTCTAAGGACTCCATCAATGATTTGACCGTTCCTCCAAAACCATGCTAAACGACGGGCACTTATGGCACCAGTGAAGATTCCGGTTATAACTGCATGAGGCGCTTCCTTCACAACCTTACTTAAAACTACTAGAAACTTAAATTGATGAGTTTCTTCCTGGTTTGACAGATTCATTTTGTTCGATGCTAGGTGGTAGTATATGTAAAGAGTATGGTGTAAGAACAATTACATTTTGTCATCCTAATCAAGAAAAAAAGAGAGGGGCATGTTGCTATATTAATAATAATAGTGATAATCAGGAAAGAGTTTATGAAATAATTAGCGGGTTATATGAAATGACTTTAAAGTGGTATGTTGATGGAAGAGAATGCAAAATTAAAGTTAACATTGATGGTAAGAATGGTGTAACTCTCCTTGAAGGCAACGGTGTTACTGCAGAGCAGTTGCATGCAAATAAAGAAGTCAAAATAGGTAAGAGACGTGAGCCAAAATCTTTATATGAAGCGTTAGTACCGCAATTGCAACAAAAGAGCTCTGAATCAGTCAAGGTTTTACAGCAGCCTTCAACGGATGTAACAAATGTGACAACAACACCAACTTCTACTTCTCAGAGATGCTCTTGACTAAATAAATAAGAAAAAGCAAAAATAGTATAACTTGCTTACAAATGTAAGTAACTTGTACTTCTATGATGAATAACACAATATTACCAAGAAATTTCTATGAACGGCCAACTTTAACCGTAGCTGGGGAGCTGCTAGGGAAGATGCTGAAATTTTCTAATTTTAGTGGAATAATAACTGAAGTTGAAGCGTATATAGGAATGGATGACCCAGCTTGTCATGCAGCAAGGGGCTATACTAATCGAACCTCAGTAATGTTTGGTACGCCAGGGTTTTCGTACGTATATTTTATATATGGAATGTACTATTGTCTAAATATTGTAACAGAAGCAGAAGGATTCCCAGCAGCAGCGTTAATACGAGGATTAAAGCTCACTGAACCGCTTGAAGCAAATTTAGGCGGGCCAGGCATACTGTGCAAAAAATTAAACATTACAAAAGAACATAATAAACAAGACCTTACTATAAGTCATGAATTTTGTCTCTATGAATATCACCTCAAACCAGATTATGTGTGCACTCCAAGAATCGGAATTAGTAAAGGCAAGGAGAAATTTTGGCGATTTAAAAGTTGCGTTTTAGCAGAAATGCCTAAAATCACACTCAACAATAAATATTAGACCTCCTGCATAAAAAGGCAAATAGCCTTTTATGTTTACTAACAATAGACTTCTTGGATAACCTAAGGATATTTTTTGATCTTCTATGGGGGAGTTGAACATTCCCTTTTTATAAAACTTTTGCATACTCCTATTTAATTTTAATAGCTCTTTATCTTCCTGAAATCTGGATGTTTTATCAATGCATCTTCTATTCAGCCGTTAGCAAGAACTTTCACTTATTCCATAGCTTTGCGCTATATGGAAATATGTACGGTATTTACACGAATATTCGAGTGCTATTAATAAATATGCATTGTTTGGTTTTCCTCCTCTTGCCTTTTTCTTGGCCTCTTCCTCTATTAAAATTTCTATTATTTTTCCAATATTTTTCTTTTTACTCCTCTTAGTCTTCGAAGCTTCTCTTCATCAAGTTTACTTACCTGCTCAAAATTTATACCTTCTCTAATATTGCTTCTACTACTTGTTTCTTAAGTTATCCAAGAAGTCTATTGTCTGTTCAGATACGAGGTAGCTGCTGCCATTTGAAATATTTTATTCACCTAAAATTACATTCTACCTATTTTAAAAGTAGTTTAAAAAACTTTATAGATTGCATACAAAAGACCTAACATCTTTAGCAATGCCTTCATAAATCCTTACTAAATCCTCACTTAGTATTGAAGGATTTCCACAATCAGAAGCACTACATATTTGCGGATCTAGAGGAATTCTGCTCAAGAGTTTGACTCCCAGCTCTTCAGACATTTTTTTTGCACCACCTTTTCCAAATATGTGTATTTTTGAATTATCTTGAACAAAATAGCTCATATTTTCCACAATGCCGATAATTGGCACGCTGAGCTTTGTGAACATATCATAAATTTTTTGTGCATCGACTAAAGCAAGCTCCTGTGGAGTTGAAACTATTATTGCTCCAGTTAAACTAAAATTCTCCATCAGACTTAAATGTACATCGCCAGTGCCAGGCGGTGTATCAATGATTAAATATTCTATATCAGACCACCTTGTTTCCATTAGCAAATTGTAAAGTGCTTTTGTGATCATAGGTCCACGCCATATTGCTGCGCGGTCCTTATCAATAAAATAGCCAATTGAAATAGTATAGAGACCATGTTTCTCTATAGGCATTGCTTTACCACTCTGTATTTCTGGTTTTAATTTCTCAGTGCCCAACATTTTAGGAATCGAAGGACCATATATATCTGCATCAACTAGCGCAACTTTATGTTTTAATTCTGCTAACGAAAGAGCTAGATTTAGTGCAACTGTCGACTTACCCACACCTCCTTTACCAGAAGCAACGACAATTATATTTTTCACTCCTTCGATATGAAGTTTAGCTTTTTGTTGCCTAGCTTGTTTTTGACCAGTAGCAACTACAGTAACCTTTCCTACTCCCGGTATCGCCTTAACAGCTTGCTCACAAATTTTTCTTAATTCTTCATTTGGCTCAGTAACTTCAAGAGCAAAAGCAACATCTTTACCCTTAATAACAATTGAGGATACTACA
This sequence comes from Trichopria drosophilae, assembly GCA_030407085.1. Lineage (NCBI taxonomy): Eukaryota > Metazoa > Arthropoda > Insecta > Hymenoptera > Diapriidae > Trichopria > Trichopria drosophilae. The sequence goes on along the minus strand of CM059582.1, from coordinate 1,140,991 downwards.
CCAACATTCTTGCCACTTTTCTTCTCTATAACCTTTTTTAGGCTCTCTCTTACGATTTCCTCATTAACCTGTGTAAATTTTTTCCAGAACATATGATGAAATTTTTTCTATTGGTTTATACTAACATAGAATAATTAAACTGCACTGACTTTAAAACGAGGTTACAAGAATATGCTAAATCATCAAAATTTAACACGAAAACAAAAAGATTTGTATTTTTAGCTAAAAAGATCCATATGGAATGGAAGGAGCATCAGCGATATCTTGGAAGCAGTTTCAGGAAATGATTTACTAAAAGTTCTTACAATAGGATATACCACACGATTTCCAAGAGGTGGGGAACGCACTTTAACACTACTTAGCCTCGCCATATTCAAATGTAATGACGAATGCGTTAATTCTATTTTAATATATTCTCAAAATAACGGTACACTGCAAGAGATTATTAATACTGAAAATATTATAAACTATCAAGATGGTCTGACGCATATTTTAACATCAATTAGCTTTGCCATATATGAAAATAATAAGGAATTTTGTAACTACATTTCAACAATGATTCAAAATAATGTTATATCGCAAGATATTCTGAATAATTGGACATACATTTTAACATTGCTTAGCCTTGCTATATATAGAAATAACAATGAATATGTTAATTCTATTTTAAGGCAAGCTCAAAATAATGGTAAGCTGCAAGAAGTTCTTACTGCTAAAAATACTTTGTATTCTCCAGGTGGTTGGACGTATAGCTTAACGCCACTTGGCATCGCTATACATAAAGGTAATATTGAATGTATTAATTCTATTATAGTACGAATTAATGACATGCCACAATATATCTATACCACTTTTCAAGCAACTGCGGCGATTAATGAAAGGAATACTAGGATTAGTAGTGCATTAGATAATGTATCTATTTCTTCTAGGTATGTTAGAGAAAATAGCAAAGTTAATTAATTTCTTAAGCAACTCTTTCTTGCAAGTACTACTTTTTTATGTATCGGTTCAGGCAATGGCGTTAACTTAAGAGAATAAATTAGCAAGCTCTCCTAAAGACATTATGGCGTTTAGGCTTATCTACTTTATTGCGGCTATACAATCTTCACGTTAACTTTAGTGCGTATTTTAAAAAGGGCTTGAAAGTTTTTGGTGCTAATAAGCACCTGATAAAGTTTCTGTCTCATTACACCAAATAAAACTGAAAAATTTAAACGATACTCAGCAATTTGATCTGGGTTCCAAGGTTCTTGTGCATCACACATATGAAGTATTGCACATGACCAAGTTTGCACAAAATTCTTGTTTCTAAATTTATCCCAGAAAAATTCTCTAATTCTGCTTCTACTTTGAGTCGTTTATAGCACTCCTCTATGTGACACCTTAATAGATAAGCTTTACTGATATCTTCAGTATTGAAATAAAATAGAAACCAAAGGTCCTATTTTTTACAGTATGTTACTCCTTAACATCTTGCCTTAAGTTGACGCTATTGGGCTTTGTTGCATCGCTATCTACGTTGAATAAAAGATAAAATGCAGAATATCAATAGCTTATTATTCTAGCATTTATAGTAAGGACAGTCAGTAAATATCTAAATTTAAGTAAAAGAAGTTTTACTATCATTCACTAATCTAGCTAGAATTCAAGAATTTCAATGCTTTAGCTATTTTAAGTAGAATTAAATTTACTAGTACAAACAATAAATTACTATTCTTAAATTTGATCAGATTGATTGCAAAAAATAAGATTTTCAATAAGCTGCTTGTATAGTTAGCCTTTCATAGATAGTGATGCAACAAAGCCCGCTGGAATCTAGTTCATATTATATATTTATCTGATAAGTTCCATGTATGTGTAATTTATTTTAATTGACTTCTTATCATATAATTAAATATATTATTGAAAATTAAAGGTAAGGTTATGGCAATGGAAATTTCAAATTGGCACGAATTATTGAGTTTAGTTAATGTTGACAAAGATTTAAGCAAAGATAACGTAATTGAAAAAATACAAAATGAGCTGAAAAGATATTCAAAGGAATATGAAGAGTGGGAAAAGTCTGGCTTTGATATAAATTATGTGTTTAAAGATGGTGAAAAAGTGACTCTTTTGCATTTAGCTGCTTCCTGTAACCTAGAAAATATAGTGAACGCTCTCATAGAAAAAGGTGCAGGAGGAAAGACTCCTTTATGTGGTGCTGTTTTATGTGACAACATGGTCATGGTAGATGCTCTAATAAAAGAAGGTGCCGATGTTAATTCAGTAGATATGTGGGGAGAGACTCCTTTACACTATCTTAATCGTTCAGCAATTAAGAAAGGGTGGATTGCCGGTGGAGCAACTGCATTATTAGGCACTGCTATATCTATAGCACTTTTTACAGCCGGAGGCAATTACAGCTGAGTTAATACCTATAGTTATAGCAGTAGTTGCAATTACAGCAACAGCACTAATAGTTGGCAATGCTATATATAAATTGTCAAAGCCTGATACTCAAGTTGATAAACCAATCTTAGCACAAGAAACTGCTAACAATAGTAGGGTTGCCTAGCGATTCTGCTACAGTGTCAGCTGCTTCAATGACATCCATTTGTCCCTATAATTGTCTTTTCTCGCCTGCCTTACTTTACCACTCTGCTGAACAGAGACAAATTTACTTTCTTACTTCACCCACCATAACTCTAATATGACGTTTCTTTCCTGCAGATAATTTGATAAATGGCTGACCTTTAAAGCTTTCAGAGTTTATTATATAGTTACTATCATTTATAGTATTATCATTAACTTTGCACCCATTGCTCTGTATTAAACGCTTTGCCGCGCCTTTTGAAGATTCAAAACCGGTGTTGTATAGCAAGTCTATCAAGGGTATACCATTTTCGACTTGTTCTTTTGCTATAATGTAACTAGAAAGCAATGAACTGTCTTGATTTTCAAAAGCAGAGATTGCAGTAAGTTGTGCAATTTCTGCTTCTTTATCACCATGACATATTCTTGTTACTTCTGTTGCCAAGACCTTTTTTGCTTCATTTATTTCTTGATCCTTCAAGGACTCTAATTTTTTAATTTCATCAATTGGTAAATCAGTGAAAAGTCTCAAGAAACGACCAACATCTTGATCATCAACATCGCGAAAATATTGCCAGTAGTCATAAGAATTTAGCATACTGCCATCAAGCCATACTGCCCCATTTTCAGTTTTGCCCATCTTTTTTCCTTGTGCGTTTAATAAAAGAGGTGTGGTAAGACCAAATAGCTCAGGTAAATTTAACTTTTTGCCAAGTTCAATTCCGTTTACTATATTTCCCCATTGGTCCGACCCTCCAATTTGCAGACAACAGCCATATTTTTTATTCAACTCGACAAAATCATAGGCTTGTAACAACATGTAATTAAACTCGAGAAAGCTTAGATTTTGCTCCCTATCTAGCCTAATTTTCACACTATCAAAGCCTAACATGCGATTTACAGAAAGATGTGTCCCTATATCACGCAAAAAGTCTATATATTTTATGTTATCTAACCAATCTGCGTTGTTTACTATGATTGCACCAGTTTTTCCATAATCGAAAGATATCATCTTCTCGAGGGTTTTCTTTATACCAAGTATATTTTGATTGATATCTTCTATCGGCAAGACGCTTCTTGCTTTGTCTTTACCAGATGGGTCACCAATTTTTGTTGTGCCACCTCCAAGTAGAACTATTGGCTTATAACCGAATTTTTGTAGGTGACGGAGCATCATGATTTGAATGAGACCGCCAATATGCAAACTTGGTGCCGTACAATCAAACCCAATGTATGCAATTATATGATTATCTTGTGATAATAGCTGGTCTAACCTATCAATGTTTGTACATTGATATAGGTATCCTCTTTCTTGAATGAAGTTTAAAAACTCGGATTTATGTTTCATAATATGTTATTTTGTGTGTAAACGGTGTTGTTAACGATGGCGTCATTCCAGTGCTTGACGCTAAAAATGTTGTATAGTGTGCTCGTTTATGATTAAGTTTTCTAGATTCCAGTGTCAAACACTGGAATAACACCACCAACTTCATAAGGGTTGCCTTCAAAATTACAACATTTGAGCAAGGATATACCAGCTACCTGGATTAGTCAACTCCATAACTCTTCTATCTTATAATATTCTCTTACTTCTGGCCTGAATAGGTGAACCATTATACCTTGAAAATTCACAATCACCCAGTTACCTTCATCCATACCTTCTACATCTATTTTATCATATTGCTTGAGATTTTTCATCACGTGCTCAGCTAATGCTTTTACATGGCGGCTCGAATCACCGGATGCAATGATCATATATTTTGCAATGACAGTTTTATTCTGCACATCAAAAGTAACTATATCTTGACCTTTGTTTTGATCTATTACATCTACAATTGTATTTTTTATTGATTCTGTATTACCATTCATTATTCTAAATTATATAATTTATCTGTAATTATACACTCAAAATTTCTGAATATGAATTATTTTGATATGCTTCTAGTGTAACGTTTATAATACATATATTTGTAATATATGATAGTTTTCTGATGGTATGATCATTCACTTAATCGGATTTCCTGGTAGTGGCAAACTTACGATTGCAAAAGAGCTATGTAATATTATTGATGGGGTGATAGTAGACAATAACCTGTTTAATAATATCATATTTGATATTATTGATTTCAGAAACGTTGAGGTTACAAGTGAAATATGAGAAAAAATTTTTGTGATTAGAGAGAATATGTTAGCAATATTGGAAAAATACCATAAAGCTTTATATATTTATAAATGAAAGGAAGTTGGAAAGAATTTATTGAAAAAATGAATAGTAAAAAAGTAGTTGGAACTTCTATGATAGATAATTTAGCAAAAGAGAGTATTTGTGATTAGTGAAGAGAAAGAGTATCGCCCTTGTGTTGGCATAATATTATTTAACAAACAGGGAGATGTTTTTATTGGAAAACGCTTTGATAGTGACTCTTATTGGCAGATGCCACAAGGTGGAATTGATGATGGTGAAGAGCTAGAGCAGGCAGCGCTACGTGAGCTATTGGAGGAAGTTGGTACTGATAAAGCAGAAGTTGTGGCTCAAAATAAAGATTGGATATACTATAACTTACCTGAGGAAGTTATACCAACATGCTGGAATGGGAAGTATTCTGGCCAAAAGCAAAGGTGGTTCTTAATGAAATTTTGTGGGAAGGATAAGGATATTAATATTAACTATACTGATCATCCAGAGTTCAAAGAGTGGCGTTGGCAAAATGTGGATGATTTGGTAGCCAGCGCCATACCGTTCAAAAAAGAAGTTTATAAAAAAGTGATAGAAGAGTTTTCTTCTATCATAAAAGGATCTATTTATGATAGTTGATTCTCATTGTCATCTAATTTATTTTTCTGGTGATGAAATACCAAAGGTAATTTCAAGAGCAGAGCAAGATGGTGTGAGAATTTTGCATAACATATGTATAAGCATTAATGATATCCCTAAATTATTAAAAATCTCTTCATCCTATGATCAAGTCTACTGCTCCGTTGGTATACATCCGCTTGATACTACTGTGGAAAAAGGTGAGTGTATAAATGTTGATGAATTGATTGAATTTACTAAGGGCAAAAAGGTAATTAGTATCGGTGAAACCGGATTAGATTTTTATAAATCTGATAACAAAAGTTATCAGAAAGAAAGTTTTGTATCACACATAGAAACAGCAAGAGTAACGAGATTACCTTTAGTTATTCACACTAGAAATGCTGATAGTGAGATGATTGATATGTTAAATTCAGAAATGAAGAAAGACGCTTTTAGTGGAGTAATGCATTGCTTTGCTTCTTCTAGGGAGCTTGCTTATAAAGCTATGGACTTAGGATTATACATTTCATTTTCTGGAATTATTACTTTTAAAAATGCGAGCTTACTCAGAGAAATTGCACAAAATGTACCACGTGAACGTGTTTTAGTTGAAACTGATGCACCTTATCTATCTCCTGAGCCTTACAGAGGAAGAAAAAATGAACCGGCAATGGTGAAATATGTTGTGAATTGTTTAGCAGAATTATGGAATGAATCGCCGAAACAAGTAGCAAAAACAACTACAAATAATTTTTTTAGGCTGTTTACAAAACTAGATTATAAATTCTAAGTCACTTTTGTTATATTAGCTTTGTTATAAATTAAGTTAATATTAAAAATTTTCTCAGCTTTTATAGCTATAATCCATAAACTTATACCTAGAATTGCGAAAAATACCGACATATGAGTGTTGTTCCAGAAATATTCAAAATATTTAGTGTACAGATTGACTATCAAAAAAGTCACGCCAAAGTTATACACAACGTGATTGTTGTATTTAATTCCATAATAAATTGCTCTTAAAGTAGCTGCAGTAAAAATTAATAGCCAATGTAGTAGTTCACATTGTTTAATTTCAAACTCTAAATTGAGGTCGGCATAATTACCAATTATTGACATAATAAATAAAGCAGTGAATACATAAAATAACCCAACAACCAACGTAACTCTATATAAAAATGTGATTTTTGAACATTGTTTTATCAAAAACTCAGATATACCAACCAAAATACTTCCAAACAATACAAATATTAATGGAAAACCAATATATGCGAGATAATAATCTATTTTAGTACCTATCCAACATACAAGAGCGACCAACGCAAAACACCAAATTAATTCGGACTTGAATAGAATACCTAATAAAGCATATAGCATACATGAGATAAAAACCACATTAGGAAAATAATTACCTATAACATTAAATTCAATTTCATTCCCATGTAGTGCAGCAAAAAATATTAGAATTGCACAAGGGGTAAATAAAACTCCTAAGAAAAGCAATCCGTTATTGCTATAAAATTTTTTTTGGCCACTTTATTTTACTGTATGCTCCTAATCCATAAAACAAAATATCTACCGCTGCCACAACTAAGCTCACCATTATTTATTACTTTCAAAGTACTTTATTAGCTCTGTTATAAACCCAGTTGATGCAACGAAAAAGAAGAATATTGAAGATAGTGTAATCAATACGCTAAGTTTTCTCCAATCGAATCCAATGATTTCTATACTATTACTTAATTTGTCAGCTTGGTCTTCTGTTATAAAATTCTCTGTCTTCCAGAAGTTCAATGCTTCTCTTATTACAGATGCATTGTGTCTATAAACTTTCATTATAAATTTCTCTTAAAAATGATTATTAGAATTTTATTAAATTTACTAGCTCTTTTACTGCATTCACAGATTTATCGAACATCTCTTGTTCACTATCATTCATTTTAACTTCTAGAACTTTCTCAATTCCGTTTTTGCCAATAATAGTAGGAACACCAATAAACAAGTCTTTCACGCCATATTCACCATTAAGATAAACAGCACATGGTAATATACGCCTTTTGTCTTTTAAGTATGACTCTAGCATGCATATAGCTGAAGATGCAGGAGCATAGTATGCAGATCCAGATTTGAGTAAATCAACTATTTCTTTTCCACCGTTACGAGTGCGCTCAACTATTTCATCAACTTTTTTCTGCGTGGTTAAACCCATATTGATGATTTGGGTAAGTGGAATGCCAGCAATCGAAGAGCAATTGATTAGTGGTACCATACTGTTACCATGTCCTCCAAGAACAAAAGCAGATACATCTTCAATAGAAATATTTAACTCACTTGCAAGAAAATAACGAAAACGAGCAGAATCAAGCACTCCTGCCATACCAACAATCATATTAGTTGGCAGACTTGAAGATTTGTGTACTACTGAAACCATAGCATCTAAAGGATTGGTAACCACTATTACAAATGCGTTTGGAGAATGTTTTTTAATATTTTCCCCAACCTCTTTCATTACTGCAGCATTAGTTTGCAGAAGGTCATCTCTGCTCATTCCAGGTTTTCTGGCAATGCCAGCAGTTATTATAATTGCGTCAGAGCTTTTTATATCTTCATACCTATTTGTACCAGTAATATTGACATTAGACCTATCAATAGGAGATGATTCTACAATGTCAAGCGCTTTACCTTGTGGTATTCCATCGCTGACATCAAGCAAAACAATATCTCCTAGTTCTCTTAGTGCAATCATATGGGCAAGCGTTCCACCGATATTTCCTGCGCCAATCAAAGATATTTTTTTTCTTTGTGCTGTCATTTTCTACTCCTTTATATTTACTTTTGTGGCTTTCCTACCTTCCCAAGGGGATAAGCTGTCAAACATACGAAAATCTTGTGGTAAGTCTATAGGATTATATACAACCTTTTTTGCCTCTATATCGTATCTTACTTCCTCGTAGCCAGTGAGAGGAAAATCTTTTAACATTGAATGACCTTTGAATCCATAATCCGTTAAAATCCTACGTAAATCTGGGTGATCAGAAAACTCTATTCCATACATATCAAATACTTCACGCTCAAACCACGAAGCTGAGTTAAATATTTTTGCTACACTTAGAGGTATATCACCTTCACATAACTGAAGCTTTATGTGCACTCTGATATTGTGTACAACGCTGAGTAAATTGTATATTAGCTCGAAACGTTTTTCTCTATCTGGGTAATCAACTCCAAAAACGTCAACTAATAATTCCAGCCTACACTTTTTATCATCACGTAGAAAGAGTAAGTGATTTTCAATGTCATTCAAAGCTGAATATATTACAATAGTGCCATCATTTTTCTGAATACATTCACATTTAGTCTTTTTTTGTATGTATTTTGCAGTTTTATCCATGCTATATATTTTTAGTTCGTTTTATTTTATTTTGTAGACATAGCATTCCATATAGCAAAGCCTCAGCAGTTGGAGGGCATCCAGGAACATACACATCAACTGGCACAATTCTATCGCAACCACGGACTACTGAGTAAGAATAATGATAATAGCCACCGCCATTTGCACAACTTCCCATAGAAACGACGTATTTGGGATCTGCCATTTGATCATAAACTTTTCGCAATGCTGCTGCCATTTTATTAGTTAACGTGCCAGCAACAATCATAACATCTGCTTGCCTTGGGCTTGCACGAAAGATTATGCCATATCTATCAAGATCATAACGACTGGATGCAGTGTGCATCATCTCTACTGCGCAACATGCAAGACCAAATGTCATTGGCCACAATGAACCAGACCTTGCCCAGTTCATTATATAATCTATTAAATCGCCAAATTTAGTGATAAGAAAACCTTCTTTTTTGTAACGATTCCAGTCGCTATTAGATAAATTTACTCCCATTCCAACGCACCTTTACACCACTCATAAATAAAGCCTATAGTAAGTATTGCAAGGAATATCATCATAGACCAAAATCCGTAATAGCTTATTTTAGATAAAGAAACGGCCCAAGGAAAAAGAAAAGCAATTTCTAAATCGAATATTATGAACAATATTGCAACTAAGTAAAATTTTATGTCGAAACTTTTTCTGGCTCTTGATAAAGGATTAAAGCCACACTCATATGTAGAAAGCTTTTCACCATCTGGGTTACTGACTGCAAGAAACATAGGTAATACACCTAAAGTAAAGGATACTACAATTGATACACAGATAAAAATTAATATGGTTAAATATTCACTCATTTAAAAAACATATAACACTATGAATTTACATGCTTTCCTAATCTTTTACCACCTAAAATATGTATGTGAAAGTGCGGTATAACTTGCTCTCCATCTTTACCGTGATTAGTAACTAATCTATATCCTGTTTTTTCTAAGTTATATTTATGTGCTATTTCTCTAACAGTTTTAAAAAAACTTACTATTTCCTCTTCGGAAGCTTTCAGAACAAAATCATCGTATGAAATGTATTGAGCTTTTGGTATAACTAGAATATGAACTGGTGCATCAGGATACTTATCACGAAAAGCTAGGACATTTTCATTTTTATGTATTTCCTCATAAGACAACTCACCTCTTAATATCTTAGCAAAAACATTAGTGTCATCATAAGCTGTACTACCCATACTTTAATTAAATTCCTGGTCCTCTTCTATTTTGCTTATGATTTGGTGTAGAAGGTGAGCTTATTGCTGCTTCGCTAGAAGCATCTTCAAGACTTGAAACGTCTTTTAGCTGTATATCTTGTCCACGCAAAACTGACCCATAGTCCATTTGGTGTTTTTTTGAAAACGTTTCTATTCTATTTGCCCTTCTTGCAGCAATAACTTCTGGTTGTAAATGATACATATCTCCAGGAACAGTTAGACTATGATACCTTTCCTCTATTTGAACTTCTTTCATAACACTCTCCATAATTTATTTCCCCTTACCTCTTATGCTTTCACAACTTTCAAAATCTTGTCTAATAGCTTTTTGCCAATTATTTAAAATTCTCTCTGATGACTTTTCTTTATCCATACGCCTTGCAACTTCCTGTGACTTCTGCTTTTTACTATCATATCCACTATACAACTTTTCTGCAATACCATACAGCAATTTCCGATCTGTGTGAACTTTAAACTCTCCACCAGTAATTTTTGCCAAATTTTTAAGATCACAATTAATCTTATTATAAATTCCTTCAAGAGCGTACTTTTTCATTACTTTTTCATCCATACCTAGATTTTTATCTTTTATTTCTTGGATAATCTTTTCAACATCAACTTCAATTACAATTTTGTTTTCTTCTCTAAAAATAGTTATATTGGGCAGATCTTCCCTTATTTTATCTAATTTCTCTGGACTCAAGTAAGGTATATCCCCCGTTAAAGTTCTTGACGCTAAAAAACTTACCTTACCTTTTTCTTGTTTTGTTATTTGTATGCCAAGGTACTTGCTAGCTTCTGTGGTTTTTATAGGTGGGTCATATTTCTCTTCTTCTTTAGGCACATCACTCACAGCGTTTTTTAATGAAACTTTAGCATCATGCTTCAATTGATGAAGTGAAGCAAACGGTTTCTTTATAGGATAAATAAGTGCTTTAGGCACAAGGAAAAACACGCCTTTTATCTTAGCCAAAATAGACTTTTTATTTGACTCATCTTTTGCCATACACACCTCCAAGTCACTTTCTACAATCAGATAGTAAAATACACCCAATTATAGACGAAAATATTTAAGTTTGTATATCTATTATAAGATGAAATTATAGAAATAGCAATCATTATTTGTACATTACCAAAGTATGTAGTATTTTTGCTGCTTTTCTTGTTCAAATTACCTTTAAAGATAAATTATGTTAAAATGGAACGCAAATAATATTATCGATGCTACTGGCGGAAGAGGGGAGGGTGTTTGTAATTCGGTATATAGCTCAAATATTTCAACGGATACAAGAAGCATAAAAAAAGGTGATTTATTTATTGCTCTCAAGGGAAAGAAATTTGATGGGCATGATTTTCTACATGAAGCATTTTTAAAAGGAGCTGTTGCTGCGGTAGTAAGCGAAGATAAATATAGAAATTTTCCTCTAATTATTGTGCAAGATACTCTAAAAGCTTTGCATAATATGGCATCATATTACATTAGAAATATTCTTGTTAATGCTAAAGTTATCACAATTACAGGTAGTGTTGGGAAAACCACTACAAAAGATATGCTTAACACTGTTTTGTTGCATTATGGAGTATCTCATGTAAATGAAGGTAACTTGAATAATAATATAGGATTGCCTTTTACGATTCTAAAAGCGCCAGAAGACTGCCAGTACTTAATCCTTGAAATAGGAATGAGTAGAGCTGGTGAAATAAAAGAGTTATCGGAGATTAGCAATCCGGATATTGCAGTTATTACCAACATTGAACCTGCGCATGTTGAAAATTTTTCATCTCTACTTGATATTGCGCAAGCGAAATTAGAAATTCTACATGGTATGAAAAATAATGGTACTTTGGTTTTGAATAAGGATAATGAACATTATGATTATCTCTTATCAAATGCTAACAGAAATGTAGTAAGCTTTGGTAAGAATGAAAGTGCTACTGTTTGTTTGTTAGACCTAATAAGAGACGATAACGGTCTAAATTTAAAAATCAAACTGAACAGTGGTCAAATTATGAACTGTAATTTACCTGTAAAAGGCGAACATTTTGCATACTCTGCATTAGTTGTTACAGCAGTTTTGCAAAGTCTCGAACTTGATTTATCTAAATTACCACTAGCACTTGAGAATTTTACTGTAACAGAAGGTAGAGGTAATGTTCATCAAGCTAAATACAATGGAAAATTAGTACATTTGATTAACGACTCCTATAATGCTAACCCTACTTCAATGAAGGCTGCAATAAGAACTTTAGGTGCATATTCTAATTTAAGAAAAGTGGCACTACTTGGCGATATGTTAGAACTTGGTAATGAAAGCATAGTATTTCATACAGAATTGCTTGACTCTATAGTAGAACAAAATGTGAATAAAGTTCATACGGTTGGTAAATTTATGTTAGAATTGAATAAACTTTTACCGGAGAATATAAAAGGCATGCATTTCGATGATTCTAACAAATTGAAAAGTAATTTAGCTAATATTGTTCAAGGTAATGATGTAATTTTAGTTAAAGGTTCTCATGGAATGAGAATGGACCTTATAATGCAGAAATTCACAATAGAATATTAAATAAAACTATTGTATTAATTTAAAGTTAAGTTATTGGAAGTTTTAACTGTGATAAAACGTATAGTTATTTTTGGTGGAACGGGATTTATAGGAAAACACATCGTAAGACGCTTGGCAGCGGTGGGTTATTTAATAAGAATATTTACTCGTGATCAGGAAAAAGCTGCTTGTCTGAAGTTATGTGGAAATTTAGGACAAATATCAATAATTGAAGGAGATTTTTTTAATGAAAAATCAATTTTAGAAAGTATGGAGGGGTGTGATGTTGTTATAAATTTAGTAGGAATACTATATGAGACAAGAAAGCACGATTTCTATGATGTTCATGTTGGAGTAGCTGAAAGAATAGCAAAAGCTGCGCAAATAAAAAGTGTATACATGATGATACATTTTTCTGCCATGGGAATAGAAAATAGTAAGCTGTCAAGATACGCCCAAAGTAAATTAGAAGGTGAAAAAGCTGTAACTTCAGCATTTCAGGGGGCAATAATAATTAAGCCAAGTCTTGTATTCGGTAAAGAAGATAGTTTCTTCAATAAATTTGCAAGATTAGCAACAATTCTTCCTTTTTTGCCGTTAATCGGTAGTGGAATAACGAAATTTCAGCCGATATGTGTAACAAACTTAGCTGAAGTGGTATATCGTATTATCAGCTTTAACAAGCAAGATAAAAAAATTTATAATATAGGTGGACCAAAAGTTTACTCTTTTAAAAGCTTATTAAAGTTTATTCTGAATGTGACTAACAGAAAGTGTCTACTGATCAATGTACCTTTTCCAATGGCAAGATTGATAGCCTTTTTCTTAGAAAGTAAAGTTGTTTCTGTGCTGTTAAAACCTATAACCGGAGATGCAAGCCCTATACTTACTCGAGATCAGGTGAAAGTTATGATGAATAGTTCAATCGAAAAGTCAGATGATCTCGGAACAATGAAAATTAGACCACTAGCAATTGAAAATGTGGTACCAGAATACTTGAAAATTTATAGAAAGCATTGATAGAAGAATGTGCCCGGTAGGATTCGAACCCACGACCCACAGCTTAGAAGGCTGTTGCTCTATCCAACTGAGCTACGGGCACACATCATATATAAAATGCTTCTTAGTACACGTGAAGTCAAGTATTTCTTGTGAATATAATGTTTGTGATAATATCTCAAAACTTTGTCAGTACGGCATGTAACGATAAAACTGAGAAAAAAGAAGCATGGGTAATAGGAAGTCTAATAGCGCAGTAACACAGAACCCCAGGCTAAACCTGCACCTATTGAAATCAGCAATATCAGATTTCCCGACTTTATTTTTGATTCTTGTACTGCATAGTCCAAGGCTAGTGGAATTGACGCTGCTGAGGTGTTTGCATGCTTATCAACTGTATTAATTGCTTTTTCTATAGGAAAGTCTAATTTCTTTACTACTGCTTCAATAATGCGAATGTTTGCTTGATGGGGAATTAACCAGTCAATATCAGTAATCTTCAAACTATTGCATTTTAGAGTTTCCTCTACTGAGGCTGTTAATTTCTCTACTGCATGTTTAAACACTTCTCTTCCATTCATAAGTATCTTTCCAGAATCACGAGTAGAGGATATTCCTCCGTTTGTACATAATAAGTCCACATTGCCATCAGAGTGTAAGTTTGTTGATATAATGCTACTGCTACTCATTTCTGATTTCATTATCACTGCACCAGCACCATCACCAAAGAGTACACAAGTTGACCTATCTTCCCAATCAACAATCCTAGACATTATTTCAGCACCAATAACAAGCGCGTATTTAATTCTATCGTTAGACTTTATAAGTGAATCAGCAACTGTAACTGCATATATAAAACCGGAGCATGCTGCCTGTACATCAAAAGCAAATGCGTTTTTACACTTTAATTTACTTTGTATAATCGTTGCACAGCTAGGAAAAGTTTTGTCAGGTGTTGTTGTTGCAACTACGATCAAACCAATTTCATCTATTGAAATTTTCGCTTTTTCTATAGCATTTTTCGCTGCATTAACAGCTAAATCTGACGTTAGTTCTCCTTCATCTGCTATATGTCTTTGAACTATTCCTGTTCTTTGCCTTATCCATTTATCGTTTGTTTCAACCGTCGATGCAATTTCGTTATTACTCAAAATTTTTTTTGGCAGGTAAGAACCAGTGCTCAATATGAAACTTTTATTCAATATGACTTACCCCGTTAATTATCTTCTGGTTTAAATTTTCACTGATTGCATTTACTGCAAATTTTATAGCGTGAGCAAAAGAAATAGCATCAGAATTTCCATGGCTCTTTATAATGATACCATTTAGCCCTAAAAACATAGCTCCACTTCTAATTTTAGGATTAAAACGCTCTAATGCTTTATTTAGCTTGGGTTTCAACAATATGCCGACAAGCATTTTTGTCATCCATGAATTAAATACTTCCTGTTTTATTAGACTGATAAAAGTACCAGCAGTTGCCTCAGCTGTCTTGAGCATTACATTACCAACAAAACCATCAGCAACAATTACGTCTATATTACCATCTAAAAATTCACTTGCCTCTATATATCCTTTGAAGTTAATACTTGGAGCATTTTTGAGTAACTCAAAAGCTCCTCTTACTGAGTCAGTACCTTTCACTTCTTCTGTACCAATGTTTAGCAAAGCGACTTCAGGATTTTCAACTTTTAATGCTATTTTTACAAATATACTCCCCATTAATGCAAATTGAAATAATGAGTCAGTATCACAGTCAACATTTGCACCAAGATCAAGCAATGCAAAGCTTTTTGTCTTAGTTGGACAGATAGATGCAATAGCAGGACGATAGATATTGGGTAATGTTCCTAAAATAAATCTGGAGATAGCCATCAATGCTCCAGTGTTGCCTGAAGACACCATCCCAAAAGCTTTACCTTTTTTCACTGCTTCAACAGCTGCCTTCATACTTGAATCTTTGCGATGTCTCAGTGCAAAAGAGGGTTTATCACTTGGAAGAACATTATCAGAGCAATGGGTAAATTCGGAGTTATCGCTTACTTTTTTGTATTTTGAAAGCAAAGGAGATATTTCTTCCTGATCTCCATAAATATGAAAAAAAACTTCAACACCTGGGTCAACAAGATTATCCAAGAAAAAACTAGCACCCTGAATTACGGAAAGGGGTGCAAAATCCCCTCCCATAGCATCAAGTGCGATAACTATGTTGTTGTTAACCGTGGGTAACATATCATGAGTTACTCCGCCTTTTGTTTAATGAAAACACGTTTTCCTTTGTAACTATTGTCAACTGCTATGTTGTGAGGCAACATGAACTCTCCAGTTGTTGCGCATACCACAATATTCTTAGGCTTAACAGCATGATGAGAACGATGCATATTACGCCTTGACTTTGACTTTTTTCTCTTCGGAACTGCCAAAACTTACTCCAATTCAATTATATAACACGATTTATTAGTAGCATGTTTTTTACAAGAAGTAAATAGCGAAATAAGTAAGGTTTTCTTATACAATTCAGTCTTATAAACTTAAACTCAAGCATTTTGATCAAAGTATATTGAACTTAAGACATATCTTGACTATACTCTGGCGAAGTTAATAAAAATTTAATAAAATCAGTAAAACTAATTTTAGCTAAGATAAATGTAAAGTGAGTTCCTTGAATATAGACAGCGTTAGAATAATCGGTAGATGCTTTATGAACTTTCTGTTGAGGATTGGTAACGCATTTGTATTTTTTATTCAATCTCTATACCACTGCTTTATTCCTCCATATTATTTTAGCAATGTGGCAAGACAAATTATAGAGATAGGCTTTTTCTCTTTGCCAATTGTTGGGCTCACTGGAGTTTTTATAGGAGCAGTGATAGTTTTACAGAGTAGCTTAAGTGGTATATTGATTAATCAAGAACAAGTAGTACCTAAACTTGTTACGATCACTATCATTAAAGAGTTAGGGCCAGTTTTGATCGGCTTAATAATGGTAGGAAAGGTTGGGTCCTCAATTGCAGCAGAAATTGGCACGATGCGCATCACTGAACAAATAGATGCACTTACAACTTTGGACATCAATCCTTTCAAATATTTAATTGTACCAAGAATTCTAGCGTCAGTTATAGTATTTCCAATACTTACAGTATGTGCAGATCTAATAGGAATATTTGGAGGGTATGTCACCGCAGTCTTTGAATTTAACCACAATTTAAATATATACATAAAATATACAGCTCAATTCTTTAATATGTACGATTTGATTGTTGGGCTGATGAAAGCGACTGCTTTTGGCGCCATAATTTCTGTTTCAAGTTGTTATTACGGTTACCATTGTAGGGAAGGTGCACGAGGGGTAGGTATTGCAACAACATCAACTGTTGTTATATCCTCTATATTGATAATTTTAGCAAATTACTTAATTACTTTAATACATGCATAGCCCCATAATATCAATATTGAATCTAAGCTTATCCTTTGATGATAGAACGATATTAAACAACATAACTTTCAATATATCGAAAGGAGAATCATTAGTCATACTTGGCGGTTCAGGAAGTGGTAAATCTGTATTAACAAAAATAATTATTGGATTACTGACGCCAGACTCAGGGTCTATTAAAATAAATAGTAAAAGCAAAAATAAATTTGGAGTCTTATTTCAAAATTCCGCTTTGTTTGACCATGTTACAGTGTGGGAAAATATATCTTTTAATTATAAAAAACGCTTTAATATCAGCATAAAGGAGGCAAAACGCCTAGCAATCGAGAAGTTAAATGACGTCGGACTGGAAGAAAACATAGCGGACATGTTTCCAGTAGAACTATCAGGTGGAATGAAGAAAAGAGTGGCACTTGCAAGAGCAATTGCACACAACCCAGAAATTATTGTATTGGATGAGCCAACTTCAGGATTAGACCCAATCATGTCAGATGTAGTAAACGAGATAATAATAAAATTATCTCAAGATCTTCGTCCTACAATTATCACGATTACACATGATATTCATAGTGCATTTAAAATAGCTGACAAAATAGCAGTATTATATGAAGGGGGGATCATTTCTCACGGAACTGTTCAGGAAATACAAAATACTAACAACGAATATATAAAAAAGTTCATTTATTGTATATAGCTACAGGTTTACAAACGATATTGTGGATGCTGTAACTAGCCTAACTTGAGATATCGACAACCTTCGGTCTGTTACTAGTGTAGTGCTACGGTGGTATGGTGTGTTAGCTATAAAATAGCGCATTAAATATAGATAAAGTAACTTGTATCAATTTTTGTTATCATGCCAATTCCAACTGAAGAAATTTATTGAATTTATTACTTCACGCTAAAATAATATACTTTACTATTCAACAGCAATTACAACTGATGATTTTATTTCATTCCACTACCTGCTGACTTACTTTCTGCTTAGCATATCCATCAAATCAGATTCTTTGAGTTTACTATGGTCAACTTTACTGAACTTATTCACCATAGAGCTCATTTGATTATACTGCTTAATTAGAAGATTAACGTCAGTTACACTTGTTCCGGACCCCTTAGAAATTCTAAGTCTTCTTTTGCCATTTAAAATATCTGGATTTTGCCTTTCTTTTTCGGTCATTGAGTTTATGATGGCTATATATTTTTTCACTTTATTGTCATCTGGCATACTGCTACTTAGCTTTTTTGTGAATGAACTAGGGATGAATTTCATTATGTTGCTAATGCCATCCATTTTACTCAGAGTTTTTAACATTCCCACTAGGTCGTTTAGGTCGAATTTACCCTTTTTTACTTTCTTTTGTAACTTATCAATTTCTTCCTGACCAACAATCTCAGCAGCTTTTTCAACCAATGATACAACATCACCCATGCTAAGTATCCTTTTTGCAATTCTATCGGGATAAAAGTCATCGAGGTCACTTAATTTTTCACCACAAGCAATAAATTTAATTGGACAATTGGCGATCATTTTCATAGAAAGAGCAGCACCACCACGTGCATCACCATCAACACGGGTGAGAATAATGCCGGTTACACCTATTACCTCATTGAATGATTTGGCAATGTTGACCGCATCCTGGCCTATCATTGCGTCGGCTACTAAAATAACTTCTGTAGGTGAAGCTATTTCCTTTACGACTTTCAACTCATTCATCATATTATTGTCAATATGAAGCCTGCCTGCGGTGTCTAGTATTAATACATCATAATTATCGTTCTTTGCTGCTGCTAGTGCCCTTTTTGTAATTGCAATAGGCCCTTCATTTATTACTATAGATAAAGTTTGTACGTCTATTTGTTTACCCAGCACCTCAAGTTGTTTCTGGGCAGCAGGCCTATAAATGTCTAAAGAGGCAAGCATCACTTTTTTCTTTTGCTTTTTTAGTTTTAAAGCAAGCTTTCCTGAGGTAGTTGTTTTACCTGCACCTTGTAAGCCCACCATCATAATCACAGCAGGGGGTTTAGTTGCTAGGTTTAAGTCGCTTTTCTCTGATCCGAGAACTGCAACTAAATTATCCTGCACAATTTTGATTATCATTTGCGCTGGGGAAACACTTTTTATGACTTTTTCCCCGATCACTTTATCTTTAATGTCATTGATGAATTTTTTCGCAACTTCAAGTGAAACGTCAGCTTCAATTAAAGCTATACGTATTTCACGCATGGCAAGATTAAAATCATCTTCAGAAATGATTGACTTTCCTCTCAGTCTACTAAATACGGAATTTAAACTTTCGGTTAACGATTTAAACATAACAGCATTAGTAGAATACTCATTAAAAAGAGAGAAGAAGCTGAAACAAAACTCACTGAGTTATAACTCAGCACTTCTTTAAGTTTGGTAATATTATCAAAGTATAAACTAGCAAGTGAATTAGTCAAGTTTTGCAGTACATTGGCAAACATTTCTCTAGTTTTAGAGACTAACTGATTGAACGACAAGACAATATAGGATATGAAAACTCTAAAAATCCAATCAACATCCATTTTAAAATTTACTCTCGGGTAAAATAACTTGCGTAAAGGAATAAACAATAAAGTGGTACATAGTAATAAATTAAATTGCGACAAAACATTTTTTGTGTTGTACACAAAATCGAAAATCGAAGGTTTATTGTAAATAGGTAAGTAAGGATTGCCAGCGATTACGCATATAAATGTTAAAATAATCATAGTAATTTTGCCTCCCCTCTCTGCTAAAGGTTTTGACTTACTTTTTGCAATAAATAAGTAATAAAGAAACTTTAGCCCCACGCTTAAATGAAGCAGCAAATTTAGAAGCTTATATAAATTTTTATACCCTTTTAAGGCAACAGTGTTCATTTCAATTTCAGCTGTGATATATGATTTACTGATAAATCCAACGGTTCCAGGAAATGCAGCCATTGTAAGTATTGCGATTATAGCACACATGCCTTCCACTGACATCAGTTTACCCACTCCATTAAAACTAATTGTTTTTGTTTGTAAAATAATCGAATTACTGACCACAAACAATAATGATTGATAAACAAGAGAGAAGATTATATGCAGTATCAAAATTGGTATTGCTTTTTCTGAAGGACTGAGCAAACTTCCTGCAATAATCAGCAAGCCCATTTGTCCTACAACGTTATAGCATAAAAATCTGCGAATATTTTGCTCAAGAGAAGCAAATATAATGCTGTAAATTGCAGTGATGGCGCCTACAAGCGCTAATATTTCAGTACAATCTTGCCATAGGTTATAAGTGTGTAAAAGCATCACTAAAAAAGAGGCTTTAGTGGTAAATAAAGAGAGATATGTGGTGCCATGTAGCGATGCAGCAGGATATGCATCAACAATCCAAAACGAAAAAGGAAAACAAGCGCAGTTTATCAATAAACCCAAAATTATCAGGTTAGTGCTTTGAAGTGCCAATCCTGCTATTAATATAACTCCAACGAAAAAGTGTACACAAGCGTACCTTATTGCAGGTCCACTATCTCTACAGCCAGCTGCGATAGTAAAAAATGCACTGACAGTCATTAATTCACAGAATATTATAACCAATATCATATGTTCAGATAAAACTGCATAAAGTGAACTAATAGTGTAAGCAGCAAAAGATAGCATCTCTGAAAAAGTCAAATTTTGTGCTGGTAGAACAGCTAAAAATGCAACTGATAAAAAAGATATTAGTACGATACGAAAAGATAAATCAAAATTTAGAACTGGATGAGAGCAATTCAGTGTAGTACCTAAATTTTCAGGTAATATTAGGACTATCACTATTAATGTAGTCAATAGAAATAGCAATAAAAATTTATAAAGTTGCACAACGATGTAAAACAGTATGGTTTATGCTACCTCAACATACAAATAGAATCAATTTGCATATTAACCACTAGTTAAGCTAATTACTATATAATTATACCAGGGTTTAGAAGGTTATAGAGAAACCGGTCAGATTAGGTTTTCTAATCTGACCGATAGCTTTAATAGTGAGGTAATCTTTAATATAGCACTCCTAATTCACAGTGCTACACTCGTGCATAATTTATTTTTAATTTGTGCACGAGCATTAGCAAATTATTTACTTTTTGAAATAAAGTTTGGCATCACTTTGATATCTAGAACTTCATTAAGTCTGTCAGTTGAGAGTTATTTACTCGCTTTCTCTTCAGTATTTGCATAAATATAATGGAGCTGCCAGTTTTTAATGCACTCATTCGACTTTTATGCTCTTCGCAATATCTGATTCTATTAAAGAATTCTTCGTTAATTTAGTTTTTTATGTTTTTTGGATAATGATATAGATAGGTTCCGCTAACACGTAGTGGAATATTAAATTGTTTATCTATAGATCCCTGTATCAAGCACTGTAATGACGGCATTCGAGTAGAGTTGTGTAATAGTTTAGACTTGATCTGACAAGCATGAATTATCTGACAGAAGAATCGACGAAGTCAAAACCGATGTCAGAATCTGTTTTAATGTTATCAATATTTTTTTGGTAAGCAATATGCATACTATCAAAAAAGGTCTGCATAGGAGCCTTACCATAGCAATACTTACCGGAATGAGGTCTAGCTCTATTGTAAGAATGCAACCAATGATCGACATCTAACTGGAGTTCTTCCAAAGTACTATAAATCTTTTTCCTAAAGATAATATTATAACATTCATCTTGCATAGTTCTATGAAGCCTTTCACATATACCATTAGTTTGTGGAGAGTAAGCTTTGGTTCTAGAATGATCAATATTTTCTACTCCCAAATATAACTGGTACGCATGATTTCTTGGCTTGCCACAATACTCTGTACCACGATCAGTTAAAATGCGTAGCAATGGAACTTTCTGTTCGTCAAAAAATGGTATAACTCTATCGTTGAGAAGATCTGCAGCTGTGATGGCAGTTTTCTCCGTATAAAGTTTAGCAAAGGCCACTCTAGAGTAGGTGTCAATAAAAGTTTGTTGATAAATTCGTCCAATACCTTTGATATTACCTACATAATAGGTATCTTGACTACCTAAGTATCCAGGGTATTGTGTCTCAATTTCGCCATTGGCCTCTTTTTGTTCCTTAGTTTTTTCTAAAGCAGCAACTTGCTCCTCTGTAAAATTATACCGTCTTGGACCATCTTCGCTTCCAGAGCTTTCAATCTCTTTTTAAAATTTTCGAGGTTGTTTCTTTGCCATATTGACCTTATCCCGCTAGCAGATATTAGAATTCCTTTTTTCTTTAACTCATTAGCTGCTCTTTCTTGTCCATATGCTGGAAACTCACTGTTATTTTAACTACTGCTTTTTCTGTATCCTTTGGTACTCTATTGGCAAGTAATGGTTTGCTTTTGTTTATCTCATATAATGCTTTTTCCCCTCCTGTTTCATACAGCTCTTTGAAGCGGTAAAATGTATCCCTTGAATATCCCATACGCCTGTGATACATTTCCTAATTGCTTTGCAAGTTCTAGCAACCCCAACTTTGGTTTTAGTATTTTTTCTTGTGTTGTACTCATATCTGACACTCCTTTGAAATTTATTTATATTTTTATCTTGCTTTGTTAATTTGTCAGATCAAGTCTAAACTATTACAGACAATGGAACCAAGAGAGCTCTGAGTAGCTGTATAATGAAAATTAGATTATATAAAAACCTCTGACAACACATTCTGTGTTGTACCATTGTCCATAACTGTGTAATCAATATTATATTTATCGAATTCATTGTGCATCCTAGTTAAATGTCCTTTATCATGATCCAAAAGAACACTTACGTAGCTCAAGCTATCATTAAAAAGATCATTATAAATTACTGGAAATTGAACTGTGTAGGATGTTGTACACTCATCTTGACCGTTATTATCTTTACAAAGGGACATTTTTCCTGTTTTGCTAGTATCATCTTTAGTAGAAATAAGAAATTTCATACCTACGTCTTCGTTTTTTGCTACAAACTCCTTACACTTTCTACTTTTTGCAGAACACGGTCCTATAGCTATAGAGTAGCTTTCTTTTGGAAGTGTGAATATTAACTGATGTGTCATAATGCTACCTTAATAAAAAATGCTATTGTAGCATAGATCTATTAATAAATAATATATACTGTAGCATAATTAGTACGAAGGGGGTTTAATCAACCTCAGTAGGTTTACCAGTTGGACCCATAAGGATTATTTGCTCTCCTTCTCTTAAGCCTCCGCACAAATTAGTGGAGCCACCAGTTTCAAGTACAATAGTGGAAATAATTCCTTTTTTTTTGTCTACTTCAGTGCCGGTTACAGCTATACCTTCCATAGCAAGGTTTGTATTATTGGCTTTTCTGTTATTGGTTTCAAAATTTTGCAACCTAAAGAATTGTCCAGGTTTAAAATTCTTTGCCGCAAGAGGTGCTTTGATCACTATTTCCACAACTTTGTTTGTTAAATATTGAACTTTTATAACCTTTGCAGTGAATTGCTCTTTGATTTTATTGAAAAATTCTTTGTTAGCTAGGTGTTCTGATATTATTCCAGCGCGTGACGCTTTAGCGTACAAATGCTGCAATTTGTAGGTAATTTGCATAGCAGGTGGTGTCGTGCAAATAGCTGACACTGGAATCCAGTTCTGACTATACAACCATCTGGTGTACTCATTCAAAATTAAGTTTTCTGGATTCCAGTGTCTGGGCACTGGAATGACATCTTTTTTGGTGAAAGTTACTCTTATATTACAACATTCGTATAATTGTGCATATGACTCCGAGATTCTAGCCGGAGTGACATAAATGAAGCTATTAACTCTATTCAAAAGCTGAGAAATGATAGGGTAACCATTCTTAGCGCTTGCCATAGCTTTCACGACGCTGCCGCTATACGAAGGATGAAGATCACCAAAAAAGCTAATTGTTTTATTGCTTTGCTTATGCACTAATATTCTGTCTTTATCCTGCATTTTAGGAGAAAATACTGAATCTATTTCTTTTCCCAATGAGTTTAAATGAATAAAATATCCATTACTTAGTTGAAAATGCTTTTTATCTTCTGTTGCAATAGCCGTGTTTGGTTCAGTGCCTGCTGCTATGAGAATAGAACGTGCTTTGATATATTTAATTTCGTGGGATTTTGTATCAATCAGTTTTATCAACTCAGCATGATTATATTTGTCTGTAATAAATTCAATCGGCTCTAAGTTTTCAATAAAGTAAATCCCTTCTGATAGTGCATTTTGCACCTCTTCGCTATTTAATCGATAACTTGGTGAATTTTTTAGATCTTTTCTATATACAATTTTCACTCCCCCAAGACTCTGCATTAACTCTAATATTTTTATTTCTCTGTTTTCTTTTTTTGCTAGTGCTTGCTCTGCTTGGATCAATTTTGCGTGTGATATGAGCTCATTTGCAATTTCATATTCTTCTTCTGTCCAATCTTTTTCGACATATTTCTTTCCATACTTATCAACCAATATTTCATAACGAAGAAGAAATTTTTCCACTTGAATAGGATAGTAAGCTAAAGCTTCAGTAGCAGTATCAATTGCCGTGAGTCCTGCACCTATGACAACTATCGGCATGCGAACTTGCAGATTTGCTATAGAATCACACTTAAGAGCACCTGTTAGTTGTAACGACATGAGAAAGTCGGATGCCATGCGCACTCCACGAGCTAGTATGTTTTTTATTTTGATCATTCGTGGCTTACCAGAGCCAAGTGCCAAGGAAATGTGATCAAAACCCAAGTTGAACGAGTCATCAACAGTTATCGTACCTCCAAAACGAATTCCTCCATAAAGTGCGAAATTCTCACGTCTTTCCAGTAACAGTCTGATAATTTTTAGGTAATTTTTGTCCCATCTGGAAGTTATGCCATACTCTGCTACTCCACCAAATCCGCCAGCTATGCGTTCACTTGGTTTTTCATGCTCGAAATCTTTAATTAACTGGAAATGATCAATCAAAGGTTCTATCTTTAATCCATCGATGGCGATAACGTTATGCCCATCATTTAATAAATGATGAGCTAAATTAAAACCCGCAGGACCAAGTCCTACAACTAGAACGTTTTTTCCAGTATTTTCTTTTGGCAATGGACGCTGAAAATTTAAAGGATTCCAACGGCTAAGCAGAGAATATATTTCAAATCCGTACGGCAAATTGAGTACGTCGTCCAAAATCCTTGTTTCAACCACTGGCACATTTACAGGCTCTTGTTTCTGATATATGCATGATTTCATGCAATCATTGCATATTCTATTCCCAGTAGCTGCACATAATGGGTTATCTATCATCACAACTGCAAGACTTGCTATTCTATATCCTTCGCTTTTTACCAGATTCATTTCTGATATTTTCTGTTCTAGTGGGCAGCCGTGCAGCTCAACTCTAAGTGGAGATTTTTTGAAAGTGTTGTCATTATTGATTAGCCCCTTTGAGCAGCTGTCCTTACTTTGCTTATGACAAAATATGCAGTAGTGAGCATTATCTAGTGCTTTATTCAAACTCACCTTTTTGCTTGTTAGATCAAAACCATATCTTCTTTTCACCTCATTTGAATACAGAACCTCAACCTCGTCTACTTCTTTTTTCAAGAATGACACGAGATTTTCGTAATCAATTTTCTTATGTATGCTAAATAGTATACTCTGTTTATTTTTTACTCTCCAAACTGCATATTGAGCCGCAAGTTCTATTTCTTCTTTGTGATCCTCTTTATTTTCAAGCCAATTCATTACCTGCTCAGAAAAGGCTTTTTCTGTTGTTGGTAAAGTAAGGAAACTATTTAACCTGTTGGTTACATAATCAATATTTACTACATCAGTGTATTTCTTCAATGCATAGCGCTGAACAAAAAACCTTTTGCATCTGTATATTACAGCAAAGTCGTTGTGTTTTTTCTTTAGTTCCTCTATTTCTTTTTCAATGTTGAAAAGTTTTGCAATGAATTCATCAAGTAAATATGAAAGGTTTATTATTAATTGGCTATTACAATCATCTGTCATCCAAGTAGCTGATACTGGAATCCATCCTTCTTGTTTTCTAGATCCCAGTGTCAAGCACTGGGATGACATCGAAGAAGAAGCTGCTTTTTCTCTTGCTTCAATTAATGAACAAAACAAGCTTTCATCGGACGATTTTATGTAATCTAAAAACGCCTCATCTAACTTTATTAATTCACTACGAGTGTATAAGTTTGAAAATGAGATTTTGAAATTCAGTTGCATCTTTATACTATACAGCGTACATACTGTTTCTTATAGATGAAGATTTTATTTATTTTTTAACGCTGCTGAGATTATTGCTTCTGCAACCTTTTCTTCCTTAACATATGCAACACACTCAAATTTGTGTAGACCTAAACGCACACTTTGAATATTAGCTTGAAGAATCAATGCGTCTCCTGGAGTAACTGGCTTTGTGAATTTTGCATTTTCAATTGATCTCAAGTAAACAACTTTATTTTCCATTACCTTTTTACCGAGAACACATATTGCAGATGCCTGAGCTAAAGATTCAATTATCAAAACTCCTGGCATTATCGGATGACCAGGAAAATGACCAATAAAAAATTGCTCGTTGAAAGTCACGTTTTTAATTGCTTTTATACTCATACCAGGATCGCATTCTATAACCCTATCTACTAAGAGAAAAGGATAAGAATGTGGTAGTATTTTTATAATATCATTAATATTACATTGCATAAGCCTATTCAATGTTTTGCAAAGTAAATTCGGGTATTTCCTTGTTTACATTTTTTAATACTACATCCGATAAATCTACTTCATCCATAGAGTATAAAACTTGATTCTTTTTTGAAATAAATAGTACCAAATCTATGTTGTTTTTTTCTGCTGTTTTTTTAGCAACTTCTTTTATCTTGTTAAAGATACTTTCTACTGCTTCTCTATAATTTTCTTCTAAATGTGACATTTTCTTAGCGTAATTATCCCTAACACTTACAGTATGCTTACTAAATTGTTCTGTCTTTTCTTTTTTTGCTTCTTCTGACAAAAGGTCAAATTCTTCTTTCGATGGCTTAAATTTTTCTAACTCATTTTCAAATTCCTTCTGTAATCTAGAATTCTGCTCCTTTATTTGTTGTTGTATATTTTGCAGAGCCAGAGATTCATTGATAACCTTATCACTATCAATAATGGCAGCCTTTGTATTAAGCGTGCTCTGAGGTTGATACCCTACAAACTTATACCCCACAAATAAGGAAATAATTAAGGCAATAACTGATGTAAATAACTGTATATATTTCATTTAAATCCCCGCTTCAATAGAAATTTTAACGTTTGTCGATGGCATTATGTCATAAGCTTCCTTTACTAAAGGAAACCCAAAATCTAATCTCAGCCTACCAAAAGGAGAAGGCATTGAAAAGCCAAAACCTGGTGATACTCTTATAAGCTTACTATCGTAATATTTCCCACTATATCCCTCCTTTTCATCTAAACCAAAAAGTGTTGCATAGTCAACAAACAGTGAGCCTTTGATACCAGCATAGTCGTATAATTTAGATAGTGGAAAATCTACTTGCTGTGTTAAGTTAAAATAAGTTTTGCCTCCCAATGAGCTTTTATTTTTGTCTTCTGCTCTTGGTCCAATGCCGGAAAGGTCAAATCCTCTAATCTCATTACCCCCTTTAAAAAAGTGCTGGCCAATGTTTAGATTTTCATCGGTATAAGAAAAAATATGACCTGCTGCTACTTTAAAGCGCAGTGTTATATCATCATCAATTTTGCTTAATATAGGGTGTGTATAAAAAGATAAGAATTCAGATTTTAGGAAATTTACATTTCCTCCCAATCCTGAAATATCCTGATTTAAGCGCAACAAGTACCCCTCCTTTGGAGTATATAGGTTATCCAATTTATTGTACGCTAACGTGTATCCCACTGATGAGATCTGATACTCACCTTTTTGATCTCTTATTATATTAGATATATCCTCATCTTTTCCACCCTTATTGTCCATGTGTATGTGATTATACTTATAAGAATATTGAAAAGAATTGGTTAGATTTTCTGAGATTTTATATGATATTTTTGCTATTCCTCCCCAGTTGTAGGTATCGAAAGTAGTGTTTGGTTTGTCTTGTTTGTTATAAAAAACACCCATGCCTAGTGAAGTATCAGAGTCGTTAAAATTATTTTCAACAGCGTCTATACTAGTAGAAAGAACATATTGACTTTTTTCAAGAGCAAAAGATACCTCTTTACCACTACCAAATAAATTACGATCTGTGAAATCGGTTTTAACAAATACTCCACCAGGAAGAGACATACCACCTGTTAAAGATAACGAGGCAGCTCTTTTTTCTTTAACATTTAAATCAAGATTCACTGCATTGTCACCCACTGTATAACTATTTATTTTTACTGTTTCAAAGAAATCACTATATATCAAATTTCTACGTGATTTTTGGATCTCAGATGTGTTATATGCGTCGCCTTCTGCCATGCTAAGTTTTCTTCTAATTACTTTATCTAAAGTGCGGTCATTGCCATCAATAGTAATTTGGTTTATATAAATCTTTTTACCTGGTAGCACTTTGTAAGTTACATCCACAATATTGTTATGTTGTGTATATTCTGGATTAACTTTTGCAAATATATATCCTTTTTCGCTTAAATGTTTACTTATTTTTTCTGCTGTATTGTTAATTTTAACTCTATTAAATATTTGATTATTTTCCTCTTTGATAAATTCTAATATTTCTTCCCTTAAACTTAAATCCTGAATCTCAGTTTCAATATCAACTTCATTATTTCCAAATAAGTATTGCTGCTTTTCATCAATCAAAAAAGTTAACTCTATTTGGTTGTTATTATCAACCTCAACAATTGGTTGGATATTATTTTGAATATATCCCTTAGATGAATAGAAGCGAACAAGCAGTTCTGTGTTAATCAGTAGATATTGAGGTGAATAATGAGTTCCGCTTTTAAAAATGGCTCTAAATAACTTACTAAATATATCATTGCTATGCCTTTTGATAACTTGCTCTAACTCCTTTGCTGAAAAGTTTTTATTACCTATAAATCGTAAACCCTTAATTTTAGATGTTCTTCCTTCTTTTATCTTAAAAATTAGGTTTATCCTATTGCTACCAAGCTTATCTAGCTCATATGCAATTTTAACACCAATTTTACCACTGTTCCTATAGAGAGTAGCTAGATTTATTAAATCGTTTTGTAATTTTGTTTTAGTGAAAATAGTTAGTGATTTTGACTGGATAACGTTATTTAGCAACTCTTTACTGTTAAATAACTTATTGCCTTTCAATATTACTTTGTTAATCAATGGATTCTCATGAATTTTTACTACTAAGTTTTTTTCATCATCGATATAGGCGTTAATACTAGCAAATAACTTTGTTTTATATAAATCTTTTATAACTGAATCTACATCATCATCATTTATATGACTACCTGGTTCTAATTTTGTATAAAACCTTATTGTTTGATCACTTACTCGCTCATTGCCAATATACTTAATATTTTTTATCTGTACTTTTTCCTTATTTTCTAGAGCAACAAGTAGAGTGGGAAAAGAAATAAATATTATTATTAGTATGTGAAATAACTTTTTCATATGTATCTTAAAAAAGATGCCTAATATCATTTGTGATTGCAACTGCCATCAACAAAAGCAGTATGGTAGCACCAAAAGTGGCTGCATATTTTTGATATTTCAAACTCAAATCTCTACGTATAACTGCTTCTATAATATAATGAAATAAATGCCCGCCATCTAGTAGTGGTATTGGCAGCAAGTTAATTGCAGCTAAATTAGCTGAAATAATTGCCATAAAATATAGAACCATAATAAGCCCCTTTTTAGCTGATTGCCCTGAATATTTTGCAATTTTTATTGGCCCACCTATTTCATTTATACTCCTTTTACCAACAACAATTTGAAAGAGTGCTTTGATTGTTAAACACATAGTGTGGTAGGTTTCATTTACTGATAGGCTAGCAGCTCCAAGAAAAGATGACTGTTTTAACCCTATCATATTAATTGAGGTAATTCCTATAGTTTTTCTTTCTATTTTGTTACCAAAGACATCTTTATCCTCAACTGTAAACGGAGTTAGAATAGTTCTGTACTCTTCGTTATTTCTGCTATACTTAATTTCTATTCTTGTTTCAGGGTTGGACATCATCACGCGTGAAATATCTTCAAAGCATTTTATTTTGTACTCATTGATATGTGTAATAGTGTCACCTGGTAATAGGCCAGCTTGTTTTGCTGCACTTTCTTCAATTACATTGCCAATTACTGGTGGAGTGCGATAATAACCTGCCACGCTGAAAAATATTGTGAAAGCTATAACGGTAAATATCATGTTTGCGAAAGGCCCTGCAAAAACTATTGCTGCTTTTTGATATCGAGGTTTTGTATGGAATGAGTGTAATTTTTCTTCTTCAGTTAATTTTTGTTGATCAACAGGAACGCTTGCTGCATTAGTATCCCCTAACATTTTAACGTAGCCACCCAATGGAAAGGCACTTAATTTCCATCTAGTTCCAGACTTATCGTTAAAACCAAAAATTTCAGGACCAAAGCCTATAGAAAAAGATTCAACTTTAACCTTGCATGCTTTAGCGACAATATAATGCCCACATTCATGCACGAATACTATGATAGAAATTATTAAAGAAAACGATAAAAAATAATATATTCCAGCGCTAAGTTGATGAGAAATTAATTCCACCTATGTTTTAAATCTTAATCAAACGTTGAGTATATTAAAATGCGCCTTGCTTGACAAGTATTTAGTTTAGTCTTTAAATTAAAAAAAGTTTAATGATAATGATAGATATCTCCTTATTAAGAAGAAAACTGATGTATAGGAGTTGGCATAGGGGTTGTAAAGAAACTGATATACTTTTAGGGCATTTTGCATTGAAATATCTTGATAAATTTTCCTTAAGTGAACTAATTGAATACGAAAAAATAGTTGATCTTGATGATTGCGAATTATATTGTTACATAACTCGTAAGAAACTTCTCCCCCCTGATTTGAGTAGTGAGGTAGTCGATTTGATTGCTTGCTTTAATCACTTATGCACCCAATAATCTTGTTTACCCTATCTAATACTTCAGCATATTCTACTCTTTTTTCCTCCCTATACTTTTTGCATTCTTGATTTATTTCGTCTAATCGCTTTGTTAATTCTAAAATTTTGTCTTCGAGAGTTAATGCTGCAAGTAAGAAATTTAATGCATCTGAGCCCTTACCTCCAGTTCTTTGAGATATGGAGCTAACTAGCTTGTTGAAGCTATTAGCAAGTTGTAATAAATGGTCCTTCTTTTTACTTTCGCAAGATATTTTATATGTGTTATTATGTATAACTATTTCTACTACTTGCATATGATGCTATATTGTACAACTTTCAAATTTACAATATAGATTTTCATTCATTTATCAAGAGGGATAACTTTTTACTGCTACGAAAATAAGTTTTAAAGTATTGATGTTTTGCAACCTTCTGTGACGTCAAATTACTTGCTTCTTTCAAGTTATAGCTTCTAATTGAAAAAGAACCAAACCCCCTGATTTCAACTCTATTATGATATTTCAACGCGTTTGAGAACACTCGAAAAAAACTATCAACTATGGCTACTATAATGACCTTATCTAACAAAAGGTGTTTTTTTGCCACTTTTGCTATTATATCAGATTTCGTTGCCATTTATATGAAGCATAAGAAGTTATTTGGCAGATAATATTATATTATATTTTTCAACACCTACTACTTCAACTTGTATTTTTTCTGATATAGAAAGCTTTTTATTTTCTGGTAAATGATCTTGATCTACTAAAAGGGTTACATTGTTCTCAATTTCAACGATTAGACCATTTTCCTCTCTCTTACTTACAGTAACCTGAATTTTATCCCCTACTTTAACTTTCTCTATCAGTTCTTCAAGAGGATCATACTCTATTTGTTTTACTCCAAGATAAATTCTTGTCCGATCTACGTTAGCCCTTATCACTTTTGCTTCTATTTCATCGCCTACATTATACTTTTTTATCTCATCTGAATTGTTTTTCGACCAACTTAGATTTTGCATATAAATTGTTCCTTCTACGTCCTCAGATATTTCAGAATTATCAAAAGTTACAGATATTTGTGAACCATTGTTGCTTTTAACTTTACCAGAAACAATAGAACTAAGAGGATATTTATCAATAAATACTTGCCAAGGATTCTCTACGCACCTTTTTGTGCTTAAACTCATCTTGTTTTTAATAATGTCAATGCCGAGAATTTTTACATCCACTTCTTGTCCTATTGTTACAACACTACTAATTGGCAAATTACTCTTGCTCCAAGTTACTTCTGATGAGTGT
This sequence comes from Trichopria drosophilae, assembly GCA_030407085.1. Lineage (NCBI taxonomy): Eukaryota > Metazoa > Arthropoda > Insecta > Hymenoptera > Diapriidae > Trichopria > Trichopria drosophilae. Next base: position 1,108,627 of record CM059582.1, on the reverse strand, counting down.
ACTAAACCCGCAATCCCAGGTTTAATCTCAACAATGAATCCACAATCTTTTATACCCGTTACACATCCTTTGTGTACGCTGTTAATTGGACATTTTGACTCTAGGTCTTGCCAAGGATTGTCTCCTAATTGTTTTATACCCAGGGAGATTTTTCCATTTTCTCTATCTATTTTTATAATTTTAGTTTTTATATGCTGACCACAAGAAAAAATTGCAGATGGATGACTTACATTACTCCAAGAGATATCTGTAATATGTAGCAGTCCATCTATAACTCCCACTGTATCTGATTCATGAATGCCAACAAATGCACCGTAGTGAGTGATGCTTTTTATTTTGCCTTCTACTACATCACCTTCATTTAAAGATTCTAAAAACTTAATTTTTTCACCAGCATGCAATTTCTCTAATACCAGCTTCCTTGATACTACAATATTCCCCTGCTTCTTATCCATTTTAAGAACGATGAATTTTTGTTCAGTTTCAATAAGGTGATTAGCATCTTTTATTTGCTTCAAATCCACATGACTCAGCGGTAAAAACGCACTTATTCCATCACCAAGATCAACAATAAAACCGCATTTAATTGAGCGTTTAATGATTCCTGTTACTTCATCTTTTGTAACTGCGCTTTCTTCCAATTTATTCCATTTTTCGTCTCTGATTGCTTTCTCACGACTAAGAACAACATTACCATGGTAATCTTCAATTCTTTCAACATAAACTCTAATTTTCGAGCCAACAGTGATATCATCATTACAACTGAGCTCCTTAATCAGAATTCTTCCGTCTGACTTTAAACCAACATCAACCACAATATCATTAGAATTTCTTCTTGTGATTATACCTTCTACCACATCTCCTTCTTTGATTTTGTTAGCAAAAGAATCTTCACAAAAGTCATTATCTTGATTATCAAATCGATCTTGAAATATCTCTTCTATGAACCTATTTGATAATAATCTCCTGATAGCAACTGTATTTTCCATACCTTTTAACTTTAACTTCATTAGAACTCATATATTATATAATACTAATAATTGGTGACAAGTAAATTCTCATTAATTCATTTTGAGAATTGTTTAAGCTATAAAAGATTAAGTTATGTAAGTATGCTATCTAGGAATAATAAATGGATTAGATCATTTTCCAGAAGATCTAGGTTGAAGTTGAATGTTTTGGAGAAGTATTCTATTAAAAACAGCAAGGAATCTATAAAAAAGATCGTAGACTTACAAGAAAGAATACAGGTAGAGATAGGTTTCGGTAATGGCGAAAATATGCTCCATCAGGCATTCAATGAATCTGATCTATTATTTATAGGATGTGAGCCTTATTTAAAGGGGGTCTCTTCCTTGCTAAAAAGCATAGAAGCACACAGCATAAAAAATATTTTAATATGGACAGAAGATGCAAGAGAATTAATTGTCAATTTTCCTGACCACAGTGTTGAAAAATTCTTTATTCTCTTTCCAGATCCATGGCCAAAAAGAAGTCACAACAAAAGACGGTTAATTAATACGGAATTTTTAAATTTATTAGCAAAAAAAATACTTGTCACAGGGGAAATATTTATTGCAACTGATCATCAAGATTATGCAGAGTGGATAGAGTTACATATAAAGCAGTGTAACTCTTTAATCTATAAGGAAGATAGTTTTGCAAATTATACTCCTACAAAATACCACAGAAAAGCGCTAGAATATCAGAGTAAAATAAAGTTTTTTAAAGTAAGTGTTATGTCTAAACTGACTTAGACTTGCCTCTGCTTGTTAGTACAGATGTGTACATGACACTCTACAGTGCAAGCAGCCCATCATGTATTGGAAATAACAGTTCACTAAATTCTTTAATCTCACAAATAGAAAGATCAATAAACTTGACAAACATCAACATTATCACCCAGCATTGCTTTTGCAACTTCAATTCTACCTTTTTCCCACTTAGCAAATCTCATCTTTTCTTTTGGGTAATATTCTCTTATAGGCTTCTATTGGGTTACTACATTTATATCGATCAGGTAACGCTTGTGTAAAAGCTTGTATATCAGCTGATCAAAATATTGGCAAATCCTTGTTATTATCGCACCAATCTATAACTTCTTCGGATTTATGCGTTCTTTTGTATCGCAAGCTATATTCTATACACAATTCTTTTCCATGTTTTATTAACCAATCAAAGTTTCCTTTTGATTGTCTAGCCCATAAAGAACAAGGATGGTTTTTGTGAGTAAGTTTATATGGAACTTCTATATTCTGGTTTGTAATGCTGACTAAAGGATTTGGCTCTTTTAATGCCACTGAAAAAACACTACTAAGCAATTGAGCAGTTTCTAGTGGCATTTTCACTATGTGCTTATCGCATAACATTTGTGCTGCAGTTAAAGGATTTTCGTCTAATATAAAGATATTCATCTAAGCATCCAGAGATAGAATTTTTGCGTAGTATTTATTTCAATAAACCCTAAAATATCATTCAGAAAATGGATAAGTTAAATAAGCTCAGTTAAAAAAATTATACACAATTCCGAGGAACCTTTTCAAGCTACAATGAACGTATAGCTACCACTCTAGCAATATTATTTCTCACCCACTGAAGATATTGCACGGTACTGTCTACTTGATCGTCGTGACGGGTTTCTGGAAACATTAAAATCTCATACTCAAAGTCGCTAAGCCATACTGCTTGGTTAGGGAGAAAACCCCGCTCAGATTCTATAATTGGGACAATTCGGTGAAATCGAGTTAATTTGTCATCATGTGGTACTATTTGAATAATAGGTAAATCACTGTTTTTCCTGAGCTCCTGAACCAATTGCTGACCGCTTGCTTTTGCTTCGATTAAAATTGCGTGTGGCTTCCACCTTGCAGCCAGCGATAGAACTTTCTCTTTAAGTTTTGGATATTCAAGTTTTGCGCGATATACATCGAGTAAATAGAATGTATTATCTACTTTTGTCCAGGTAGTGCAGACACTAAAGTCACTTGTATTGTTCGTTGAAATTGCAGTATCCCAACTTTGTGTTACATGCAAGAGGCTATCAGGAAAATTTTTACAGCGCTTCAACCACTCTCGTTTAATTATACCGCTTGAAAGTGGTAGAGGGTTTTGTTGGTATTGAGCAGCAAAACCATAACTCCCAAGTTCAGCTTTTATCATCTCAATTTCTTCTTTTCCTTCAGTTAGGGAATACAATAATTGACCTTCTTTTCTTGAGTATATTTCCTGTTCATGTTCTGGAATATGATTGTTAACTGAATAAATAATCTCCTTATCTTCAGCTATTATTGGTAAACAGACATGATGCCATATGTTTCTTCGTTTACAGAGGAGGTGACCAGTTAAATCTTCTCCTAAGAAACTTCATTGTCACCTTTAGAACCTATCTTTCCTTTCTCACCCATATCACCTTTTACTCCCCTTTCACCTGGCTTACCTTTAGGACCTTGTACACCAGTATGTTCTAATCTTTCAATTCTGCGTTTTAAAAGTTCAATTTCTGTTTCTAAATTTATATGTTCTTGAATATTCACATCAACCTCCAAAAAGTTATCAAAATTTTCTAAGTTATAATAATAAGGATATGGACCTGGTCTATTGTCGTGCTTATACCCAAAAGAATGAGGGTTAAAATTATAAAAATTTTTGCATGTGCTATTTTTATACGATATGCAACCAACATAACTATTGCCTAACTTTTTTACTGTGAAATAGGTATCTTGTGCTTTCAAGCTCTCCATTTCATGAAAAGGGAATAACTGGAATATATTGCTTATACGAGTAAATGCTGCAAGGATATCATTCAATATGCCAACTTTTCCACCAGTTAAATTATATACCTGAGCGCTCCTATATAATTTGTACATATTTCTTGATTCTGTAAACAAATACTCTCCTGTTTTTATTTTGAGTCTTTTATCAGGTGAACTTTTAAGATCTTCCAAAATAAGACTGACATTTGCGCTACTCATTATGTCTTTTGGATCTATTAAAACCTTCCTGTTTTCTAGCAGTTCATAATAAATACTACAGCTTTCACGATTATATGCGTTAACATAGAAACCATATGTGTAATTCTGAGGTATAAGATCAATAGTAGCTATAATATTAGCTTTGCCATCATAGTAATAATAAGGTTTATCAGAGGTAGTAACTAAAGCGAATTTGTAATCATTTCTTACGCTTTCTAGCTTTAGTTGTAGCGCTTAAGATAAGTCGTTTAGTATACTTGCCACGTCATGCTTCAAATCCCAAATTTCAAAACTCAGACCAATATTGGTGTCGATGATAATGTAAGATACACTAGGCAGGCTAAATGTTGTTTTGTTATTTAATCTTATTTGTGCAGGTACCCTACGACCAGTTCTATTATTACAATCTTTTTGTAGAATACCTTCCTTTTCTAGTTTAAAACGCATCTCCACCTCCCTTTGCGATTGGATATAATTAATTTATGGGTATTAATTATTGATTAATAATGATGATCAGTAAATATAATTATATTTTACACTAATTTAATTATAAATTAACTTGTGAAAGAAAGTTGTTTTTTTACAACTGAGCATAAAAACGCTCTATATTATCGAATTCCCTACCACTCCAGCTCTTTCATCTTATAGATGATATCGTTCCAGTGCTTGATACTGAAATCTAGTTCTTCCATAATCTCGTTGGAAACGTTTTCAGTATAGGGGTAAATTTTATTAATCTACAAAAACACCCTTACCCTCAGGGTAAAGAAGCTAGTTAAATTTGTCAAGCAATTTTTTCATGACCAGCTAGATAAATAGCTACTTCTTCAATTTGATTGAGGTGAAAAATTGATTGCCGTTGCGGTAAATAAGCAGCATTACTGAATCTTTGCCGTCTTTTTTTACTGCTGAATCAATTTGTTTTTGAAAATCATTAGTATTTTCAATATCGATTCCATCTAGTTGGATAATTATATCACCTTTCTTAATAACACGTAGTGTAGAATTACTACTACTATCTACGCTAGTAACTACTACACCCTTTGTGGTTGCATTATTTTTTAGTTCTTTTGGCAAATTTGAAACGGTTAAACCACTTATATAACTAGATGTTGATTTATTTTCTTCTTGATTATTACCTGAATCATCATTTGTAGATTCCTCGATTGCAACCTTGATATTGACTTCTTTACCTTTTCTAAGTAACTTAACCTGTGCTTTCTTTCCAGGCTCAGTTCGCGAAACCATATGAGGTAATTGCGTCATTCTATCAATTTTTTTGCCGTCAAACTCTAATAGTATATCACCTACTTTGATTCCTCCTTTCTCTGCAGGACTGCCCTTTACTACGCTTGCAACTAATGCACCTTTGATATCTTTTAAACCTAAGGATTCAGCAAATTCTTTTGTTATAGGCTGAACTTGCACGCCAAGCCAACCATGTTTTATTTTTTTACCACTTTTTAATGTGTCAATAATTGAAATAGCTAGATTAGATGGTATAGCAAAGCCTATACCCACGTTACCGCCAGACTCAGATGGGGAGTAAATAGCAGTATTAATACCTATAACTTTTCCACTTAGATGAAATAGTGGTCCCCCTGAGTTACCTCTATTAATTGCAGCATCAGTTTGAATAAATTCATTCATAGTACCAATACTAATGTCTCTAGATCTTGCAGATACAATTCCTGTACTTACAGAGCCACCTAAACCAAAAGGGTTGCCTATTGCAATAACTGTATCACCAACTCTTGCTTCATCAGAATTACCAAATTCAACAAAAGAAAGATCTTTATCAGAATTAATCTTAAGCACAGCAAGATCAGTTTTTGCATCATAGCCTAAAACTTCTGCTTTGAAATAAGTATTATTGTTCATAGTAACTGTAATATCTTGGGCATTTTTAATAACGTGATAGTTGGTTACTATGGTTCCACTTTTATCTACAATAAATCCAGACCCAAGTGACGTCACTTCTCTATTAATGCTAGGAGCTCTATCAAAAAATTGATCAAAATGCTCGAAAAATTCTCTAAAGTCATCAAAGAAATTATTTCTTGGCGTAAAGGGAATTTTAGTTCTACTGTTATTTTCTTGCTTAACTATTTGCTCACTTGAAATATTTACAACTGCGGGAATAAGTTCTTCCACTATATCAGCAAGCCCTTTATTACAACTGCATACAGGATCTGCAACTGTTTTTGCAAACAGATTAGCATATGAAAAAAATGAAATTAAAAAATATGCAAATATAGATAAAATAAATACTTTACTTTTCATAAACTATTTCCATCCCTTGTTCAAAATATCTAAGAAATTATTATTTGGTGAAAGCACAAATTTAGTATTACCCTCAGCAAATGATTTACTGTAAGCTTTCATAGAGCGATAAAAGTTAAAAAACTCTTCATCAACCTTGAATGCCTCATTATAGATTCTAGTTGCTTCAGCATAACCACGGCCTCTTATTTCATGTGATTCTTTTACTGCACTAGAGACAATTCCCCTTTTTAATTTATCAGCTTTTGATCTAATTTCTTGTCCAGCTTGTTCTCCCTCTGCTCTAATTTCTTTTGCTTCCTTTTCCCTTTCAGTTTGCATGCGGCGGAATATTGCAGAACTATTTTCTTCTGGTAGATCTGCTCTCTTAATTCTTACATCTATTATTTCTATGCCAAATTTTCCAGCTTCAGAATAAACTCCACGTTGAATTAATTGCATAACTTCTGATCTCTTTTCATTCAACAAACTAATTAATGAAAATCTTCCTATATTCTCCCTTATGTGAGCTTCTATGACAGGATATAATCTTCTAACTAGCCCTGATTCATTTTTCACAGTTTGATAAAAAGTGATAGGATCTATTATTTTATATTTTGCATAAGCATCTACTATAATACGCTTTTGATCTGCAGTTATCACTTCCCTTGGAGTTTTATCAGGACTTAGATCTAAAATTCTCTTATCAAGAAATTCTACGTTATTTATAAATGGTAGCTTAAAATATAAACCACTGTCCTTAACATCTCTGACGACTTTACCTAGTTGTATAACTATCGCTTGTTTTGTTTCTTGAACAACAAAGATTGAATTAGATAATGCAATCAATAATGCAACAAATACAAAAGAAAAAACAATTTTAATATTACTACTCATGACTATTTTCCTAGATTTGTAAGAGGTAAATAAGAGAACATACCTTTCAGATCGTCTGTTATAACAAATTTATCTACCTTGCTAAAAATATTTTCCATAGTTTCAAGATAAATACGATTCTTAACAAGAGAAGGATTTTGTCTATATTCTTCATGAAGAGATAAAAAGCGATTTGCATTACCTTTTGCTTCATTTATTATTTCATTCTCGTATGCTTCTGCATCTAATTTTATCTTTATTGCTTCACCTTTTGCACGAGGTATAATATCATTACTGTAAGCGTATGCTTCGTTTATGGTACGCTCCTTGTCTGCGCGAGCACTTTGTACATCCCTAAATGAGCTAATCACCTTTTCTGGTGGATCAATTTTTTTCATTTGAACGGATAAAATCTCTATACCCATTTGATATCCATCAAGAATCTGTTGCAATAAAATTCTAGTATCTCTGGAAATTTCAGCCCTGCCTTGACCTTCGAGTGCAAAAGAGATCGTATTCTTACCTATTATTTCTCTCATAGCACTTTCAGCAGCATTTTTAACGCTAAAACCAGGTTTATAATCCCGCACTTTGAATAAATAATCTTGAGCATCCCTGACTCTCCATTGGACCTCAAAGTTAACGTTGACTATGTTCTCATCTCCGGTAAGCATCACTCCTTCACCACGATCTGTATCTCGCCCATAAGAGCTGCTTATCCCAATTTCTTCGCGATTTACTTCTTTAACATTCACTTTAAAAACCTTACCAATAGGATAGGGAAAGTGATAGCGCAAACCAGATGTTTCTGTATTGGAATATTTGCCAAAAGTAAGTTCTATACCTTCCTCACTCGGATGGACAATATAGAAACCAGTACAAAAATAAAACAACAAAACAATGAAAATGATGAAATAAGGTTTTTTCCCTCTATTTCTGGTTAAGCCATTAAAAAAGCATCTTATATTAGATACAGCTTTACTTAAAATATCTTCATTACCTGGACCTGACGGTTTCTTTCCAAGATTCCAAGGATTACGCTCATCCATAAAAATTATTAATTGTATAACTAATACGCTGATACTACTTAATCTTATCAAAAAATGCAAAACTATTTTGTTTGCAAATTAATGATCAGAGTGAAGGATGTGATCATACACTCCCTTTTTTTCTATATGTTATGGTCAATTCTACAGAATTTCTAGCTTTTTTTGAATTCTTTATTGTCGTTTTTGATAAGTATCTTTAGTTGTATATTAATTATTAACATAAGAGACAATGCCTGGGATTTAGGAAACTTAATTTTAATCAAGTAGCTGCGTAATAAATCATTGTCAAGTGATGGAATGACATTATCTACTATGCAAGTTACCTGCAAATTGCAATGTTCAAACAATTGTGTATCTGAGTTTTGAGATGACGAAACTAGAGTTGTATAATCTATACATATTTGTGATAACTTCTCACCTTCGCTCAAATAACTTTTCAATATCGCTTAATTTCATTTCCATATAGGTTGGCCTTCCGTGATTACATTGTCCAGAATAAGGTGTCTTTTCCATTTGCCTCAATAATTCATTCATCTCCTCCAATTTCATCTTTCTGCCTGCTCTTATTGATCCATAACAAGCAATTGTGGCTAGTGTTTTTTCATCTTATCCTCTATAGGTAATGTATCTTCTATTTCTGTTAGTCTATCCACTATATCAATGAGCATTCTCTTTGTGTCTATTGCTCCTAGGATTGCAGGAACTTCTTTTACTATGATCTTATTTTCTGATTTAATTTTAATCTCAAAACCCATCTCAAAAAGTTTATCTTTATAAGTTTTAATCATCTCCATTCCAGCTTGATTTTTGATTTCAACCATTTCGGGCAAAAGAAGTTTTTGTCTTTTTATACTTGATTTCTCCTTTGAGCACTCGTATATTAGTCTTTCATGAGCTGCATGCTGATCTACTATAATTAGTTTTCTCTTACTTCAGCAATAATATAAGTATTGTAGATTTGACAGTGTGCAAACCCAAGTGGATAATCCCTTATTAGATCGGTTTGTTTCCTTTTTAAAATTTTAGTTTCTGCTCGTGGAGGAGATTTTTGCATACCAGTATAATCAAACGATTTTGAATGTTCTGATAAGCTTTTTGTCTCTATATTTGGAGAAGTAAATTCTCTCATTAACTGGTTTTCAAAAGGATCCGACCTTCTTCCATAAAATTCATTTTTAAGACTAGACCTACTAAAAGGATCTGATGATAGATGATTCGTTGTTGTTCTAGTCTGGGCCAATACAGTTTCTGCAAGATCTATTCTCTTTGATAGCACTTTTATTAGCCCTCTTCTCACTATTTCATATATTAGCCTCTTGTTCTGAAGCCTTACCTCTGATTTATTTGGATGCACATTTACATCAACTTGATCATGCGGTATCTCTAAGTGCAGCGCTGCAAAAGGATGTCTATTGCTTGGAATAAGGTCGTGATACGCATAACGAATTGCACCAATAAGTAGATTATCTTTAATTGGTCTACCATTAACAAATGTATAGATCTGAGTTGAATTGCTACGATTGACAGTAGGTTTACAGATGTATCCTGTAAGTCTAATGCCATCTTCTTCACTAATTTGCAAAGAGTTTTCATGAAATTCTTCTTCTACTTCGCATAGCCTGCTAAATAATGAGGTCTGCTTAGTATACTTAAGAAGCTTCTTATTATCGGAGATAAGAGTAAACTCAATTCCATAATTGATCATTGCTAAGTTGTTTGCAATATCAACAATGCTTTGTGTTTCTGCCCTTTCGGTTTTGAGAAATTTTAATCTATTTGGTGTGGCAAAAATAAGTCACGAACTTCAATATATGTACCCTGTAGCAAAGAACAAGGTGTAATCTCTCTTATTTTTTCTTCTCCCTCATACCTTATAGACCATGCTTCCTTTGCTCCACTTGCCTTAGAGCCTGCAAGTGATCTCAAAAAAGGGATAGAATGAGAGGATAAAGTATATAAAGTAGGATATGCGAAGTTTATATCCAAGTGATATAAGTCGAGAAAAGTTTGAGATTATTGTAGCAGATCTGGAGTCTTGCAGGAAGAGGACAAAGCCAAGAACACTTGATTTATATCATGTATTTTGTGGAGTGTTATACGTCTTAAAAAGTGGCTGCCAGTGGAGAATGTTACCAAAAGAGTTTCCAAAATGGCGGAATTGTTACGACTATTTTAAGAAGTGGAGTGAAAAAGCAGATGCAAATAAAGAAAGTGTTCTGGAGCTGGTATTAAAAAAAAATAGTTGGCGTGGTCCGACAAAACAATGGTCGGAAAGAAAAAACCAGCTTCTGCATAATTGATGCACAAAGCGTAAAAAATGCAGATACTGCTGAAGAAAAAGGCTATGATGCAGGCAAAAAGGTTTCAGGAATAAAACGCCATATTGCGGTAGATACACAAGGTTTACCCCACGCAATTTATATAACAACGGCAGAAATAACTGATCGTAGTAGCGCTGTGAGAATGGTTAAAAATGCTAAAGAAAACCTATCTAAAGTTAAAAATATACTAGTTGATGCTGGCTACACAGGAGAAAATTTTGCAACACAAATAAAAGCAACTATTGGCGCTACCGTTGAAGTAATAAAGCGAAACGAATTACACACCTTTGTCGTATTGCCGAAAAGATGGGTTGTTGAGAGATCTTTTGCTTGGTTGCAAAAATGTAGGCGATTGTGGAAAAATTGCGAGCGGAAACTCAACACTAGCCTGCAAATGGTCGTTCTTGCTTTCGCTGCTTTGCTTCTGAAAAGATTATGAACAGGCTCTTAAAATAGTCGTAACAATTCCGCCATTTTGGAAACTCTTTTGGTAACATTCTCCACTGGCAGCCACTTTTTAAGACGTATAACACTCCACAAAATACATGATATAAATCAAGTGTTCTTGGCTTTGTCCTCTTCCTGCAAGACTCCAGATCTGCTACAATAATCTCAAACTTTTCTCGACTTATATCACTTGGATATAAACTTCGCATATCCTACTTTATATACTTTATCCTCTCATTCTATCCCTTTTTTGAGATCACGTATAGGCTCTTAGACGATAATTTCATTCTGCTTACTGTTGCAATTGAAGGCAAAGCTTCTCCTCTAAAGGCAAGATGCTTGATCTCTATCAATTCACTGTCACTCAATTTTGAAGTAGCATGGCGCATAAACGCAAGTTCTAAATCATCCCTTTTTACTCCGCTACCATCATCGATCACAGTAATGAGGTTGCGCCCACCACTTTCTATTCTAATTTTTATCTCTGAGCTTTTTGCATCTATTGCATTTTCCACTAATTCCTTTACTACACTTGCAGGCCTTCCTATTACCTCTCCTGCTGCTATACGATTTATGGTTTTTGTATCTAAAAGAACTATTGCCATTATAATGTTGGTTTTTCTTTTACTGCTTTAGTTTGCTCCTCTCTCCATTTTTTTAATCTATCTGCAATTTCACTATTAGAAATCGATAATATAGATGCAGCAGTAATAGCGGCATTGAATGCTCCACTCTCTCCTATAGACATTGTTGCAACTGGAACACCTTTTGGCATCTGCACTATAGATAATAGACTATCTAGCCCATTTAATTGCTTGCTATGCACAGGAACGCCGATAACAGGTAAATAAGTAAGCGATGCAGTCATACCGGGCAAATGAGCCGCTCCTCCTGCACCAGCTATAATAACCTTAAAGCCTTTTTCTTGAGCAGACTTAGTAAAATTAAAGAGTCTCTCTGGTGTTCTGTGTGCGGATATTATAAATACATCATGTGAAATTTTCAATTCTTTTAATAGGTTAATAGCATGCACCATAGTGCCATAATCCGACTGGCTTCCCATAATTACAGCGACATCCTTTTTCATTTTTCTGTATTAGACATGATTTTATTTGCTAACCAAATAGTATTTTAGAAGCAACAAATATTTAAATTAAATTACGAATATGATATAGCATTCTCATTAAATAGAAACTTTAAAAATTAAAATGAATCCCTATATTAAAATATAGAGGTATAAATTTTGGATATAAGGGTCTATTCATAATCTTTTTAGAAGCAAAGCGGTGGAAGCAAGAAGACGATTTGTAAGTTAGTATTGAATTTTGCTTATCACAATTGTCTACACTTTTCTATAAGAGTATTAGAGACTTACCTTTTGACAATACGGCAAAGATCTCTACAGTTACATCCTCTATATTTGTTTCTTTGCAACTACTTTTTTATATATGTTTCAAAACACTTTCTTTACTTCTGCTATGTTTTTTACTTCGTTTATTAAAATAATCTTGCCTTTTGAAAACATTGTTGATTCACTGAGGCCACTTTTTAGGACCTGTAACACTATGTAAAATACATCCTAAATCTTCTTGATTTTGTTTCTTTCTACAGAGCTCTACTCAGTTTTTCTTCCACTCATCTTGCTCTGTTTTCATAACTTACATACTCTATCTCCTGCTTTATTCCTTTCTTGAGATTGTGTACAGTCTCTAAAGCGAGTTTGTAAAATGATTATTTCTGTATTTTAAACTTTGCAATTTCAGCTTATTCTCTTTGATAGTAAGTTTTTTGCAAAATAATAGTTTGAAATTACTAGCATGTTGATAAAAATTATAGTCAATTTAAAGTTTTGAGTATCAGATAGTTATTGACAAGTTATATAGTATTAATATATTAGTATATTAATACTATGATATAATTTAATAAAGTTAGTTGGTATGTGAGAATAAAAATTATGGAAACGATATCGTTAAATAGCCTAGATAGTGAAGCAATAAAAAAAAAATTGCTTGGCATGATAAGTAAAATTATAGGGGAAAATACTTGGACTCAAGCTTATGCGGCTGAGAAACTTGGTATTGATCAACCAAAGGTGTCACAAATTAAAAGTGGTAAGACAAGTGGTTTTTCTTTAGAGAGACTGTTAGGTTTTTTGAAAAAGCTTGATCATGAGATAACAATTACAATAACAGAAAATCAATCAATAAAAGCTAAAGAAGAAAAAGTAGAATGTAGAATTGGATTTCAATAGATCCGAAGTTGACATCTTGTTTTTTGTGATATAGTATAAAGCTTACCGAGGTAGTATTTTATGGTTGAGTCTATTGTAGAAAAGTGTGTAGAGCGGGTACACAATCGTTTTAAATTGGTTCTGCTAGCAAGTCAAAGAACACATGATTTGAGTACAGGGGCAAGCGATCCCGTTAAAATGGTTAAGTTTAAAGATCATAAAGATACGATAGTTTCTTTATATGAAATAGCAGAAAAGAAGGTGGATACTCATGAGTTGTTTAACCTTTTGGTGAAAAGGTGCAAGGAGCACATGAAAGGAAACACAGATAATGCTTATAGTAGTGGTCCAAGTAAGCTAGCAAATTTGTTAAATTTTTCTGATCATCAACTTAACCCGAGTCTGGATAAAAGTCAAGATGATGAAATAGATGATCAAGATAGTGATGAAGAAGTACCGATTTAGAAATCTGCAGAGGTTATAATAGCTTATAAATGATTAGTATTGCCATCTATGCGCTTTTATTCTGTATGAGTGTAATGTTATGTTGTATAGTGTTTAGGTCAAGTGATGTATACAATAAGGTTTTAGCATTCAATAATTTATCAACACAAGTAGTTTTACTCATAGCAGCAATATCGATTATTCTGAATGATTTTTTTTTAATTGATATAGCATTGCTATATGCTAGCATCAGCTTTATATCAACTATAGCGCTAATGAGATTAATGTTGTTTTGATAATGTATGGTAGCATCCATTCTCATATCTTTAGGTATTTGTTTAATAGTCATTTCAAGCGTGGGAGTAGTAGTATTTCCTGATTTCTATACTAGACTACATGCTGCAGGTACTGCGGATTCTAGTGGCGCAATGTTGTTGTTGGTTGGTTTTGCTTGGCAAAATGAATTTTCAATCAATACTATTAAAATTATATTATTGATTTTTATAATATGGATAGCCAATTCAACTAACAGTTATATTTTAGCGCGTACTTATTATAAAAGTAAAGGCTATTAAAGAAGGTTAAGATGCTAGAAATACTGAATCTAATATTACTTTTGCTGTTACTCACGGTTACAGTTTTTATAGTTCTTTCGAAACATTTGGTTGTAAGTGCTGTTCTAATGTGTGTATTTAGTGCACTTATTGCACTTATGTACTTGATTATGAATGCGCCAGATGTTGCAATTACTGAAGCTTCTGTTGGTGCAGGATTGAGCACAGTCTTTACGTTTGCAGCACTCTCTTTGGTAAAGAATTACAAAGTAAATTTATCTCATAGCCCCACAACACTTTTTTTTATGTTATTTTTGACTGCATGTTTATCATACTTTATGATTCAATTACCAGATTTTGGCAGTCATAATGCTCCAATTCACTTGCACGTTGCTCCTTATTATGTAGAAAATACTGAAAAAGCTATTGGTATTCCTAATATAGTGACAGCTGTTTTAGCAAGCTTTCGTGGCTATGATACATTTGGAGAAACTATAGTAGTTTTTACTGCTGCACTTTGTATAATGTTAATATTAGAAGAGAAAGAAAGTGATTAAAGATCCGGTATTAAGTGCAGTAACGTTTTTGATGATACCTTTTATCATTTTGTTTGGTTTATACATACAGTTTCATGGTGACTATACTCCAGGTGGGGGATTCCAGGCGGGAATAATTATTGCTTCTGGGATAATATTATATTCTATGTTATTTGATATACCTACAACTTTAAAAGCAATGCCTTACTCTATTATCAAATTTACTAATGTACTAGGTATTTTAACCTATGGAGGGGCTGGTATTATAACAGTTTTATTTGGCCAAAATTTTTTATCCTATAGTATATTGTTAGCTGATAGTAGAACAGGTCAAAAATTGGGTATTTTCTTAGTGGAGCTGGGTGTATTGCTTACCGTCTCTTCTTCCATGTTAATCATATATATAAATTTTGCTCGCAAGAAAAAACAATGACTCTATATAATTATGCGGGAATTGCTATATTAATGGTGCTAGGTTTCTATATCATTGTAAATGATAAAAACTTAATCAAAAAAATGATGGGATTAAGTGTCTTACAAGCATCTGTTTTGTTGTTTTACATATCTTTAGGGTATGTAAAAAGTTCTTTACCTCCTATATTGACTTCAAATTTTCACTTATATACCAATCCTATACCTCACGTCTTAATGCTTACTGCTATAGTGGTTGGAATTGCAACATTTTCAGTTGGATTGTCCATAGTAGTAAGAATGGAGAGATTAGTTGATTAAGAAGAGTGTGAATAAATTGACAGTATCTTAAACTATATGAAGCAGCAAGTAACTATAAATGAAGTAAGAATAAAACTATAAGCTTGCTAATTGTAAGTTTATTTGATAAATAAGAAGTAAAACTATAAACTGTAAAGGTAATGATGTCAACTATTGATGGTACGGAAGATAGGAAAAAGATCATCAAAGATCTTGTAACTAAAAGTATAAGAAAGGGCGGTTTTATCACTTTTGATGATATAAATGATAAGTTGTCAGATGAAAGTTTTCCACCTGATTTTATAGATGATACTATAGCTTTATTGCAAGACTCTGGAATTAACATACTCGAAAGTAGTGAGGATGAGGAAGAAGCTCCTTCTAATGATGATGGTAATAAGCTTGATGATGATGAGACATCGTTGAATACTACTACAACTTTAGTGCAAAATGATGATCCAGTAAGGATTTATTTACAAGATATGAGCTCTGTAAAGCTTTTGTCACGAGCAGATGAAATTAAGATAGCAAAAAAAATTGAATCTGAAAAGCATAACATGTTACGTGTAATAATTGAAACATCAGTGGCATTCAACATGATCAAAATATGGCGTGATGATTTAAGTGGTGGAACTTCTTTACTGAGAGAAATTATAAATCTGGATGCAATTTATAACTCTGATTTCAATATGGTAGACAAAGAAGAAAGTGAAGCTGAAGATGTTAGAGATTGTGTTAATGATGAGGAAAAAGGTAATGATGAAAAGGGAAATGAGAGTGAAGACATAAGTTCAGCTAACTTAAATATTTCTGTTCTTGAAATGGAAAGTGATTTATTGCCAAAGGTTATCACGGCATTGGATGAGATCATTGCTTTAACAAATGAAGCATTGCTATTGAAAAAAAATTCTAAAGATTTCTCTAATGGGCTAGAAAATTTATATAATCAAATATGGTCTGCAGCATTACAAATTCAGTTTAGTGATGCTGCTATTACCAGAATTACACAAAAACTTTACGAAATAAATAGATTAATCACGTCTGAAGAAGCTAATCTTATTACTGAAGCTAGAAAGTACGATATTGATAGAGAAAGTTTTTATAATGTTTATGATGATGTGCTTTTAGAGCACGAGTTTAGTGAAATAAATTTTCTCAAGATTAATGAAAATCAATCTCTTTTTACAGGTGAATTAAAAAATAAATTCTTAAGGTTTATAAACGATAGCTATGAGTATATAGCTAGTGCCTTAAGCAATATTAAGAGTTATGTACAAGGAGATAAAGTTCAGGAGTTTAAGAAGCTAATCAAGAGAATACAGAAACATGAACAAGAAGTCTCTCAAGCAAAGCAAGAAATGATTAAGGCTAATTTAAGGCTGGTGGTTTCGATTGCTAAAAAGTATTCAAAAAGAGGCCTTGATCTGCTTGATTTGATACAAGAAGGTAATATTGGTCTTATGAAGGCTGTGGATAAGTTTGATTACAAACGTGGGTATAAGTTTTCGACTTATGGTACTTGGTGGGTAAAACAATCAATCACTAGGGCAATACCTGAACAGTCTAAAGTAGTTAGAATACCAGTACATATGGTGGAAATTATCAGTAAAATCAACAAAGCCTTAAGAAGGATTACTCATGGAATGGGTAGAGAGCCTACATTAGAGGAATTGAGTATAGAATTGGCGATGCCGCTAGAAAGAATACGCAAAGTTATGAAGATAGCAAGAGATCCGGTAAGTCTTGAAGCTCCAACAGGAAAGGATGATAGTAGTACCTTTGGTGATTGTATAGAAGATAAGCGAGTTTCTAAACCAGAGGATGCTGCAATACTTGCCGACTTGCGTGGCATTACGACCAATGTTCTTGCAACTTTAACACCAAAAGAAGAAAGAATTCTAAGGATGCGCTTTGGCCTTGGTAAAGATGGAAAGGAGCATACCTTAGAAGAAGTAGGAAAAATTTTTAGTGTTACACGTGAAAGAATTAGGCAAATAGAGGCAAAAGCACTACGTAAGTTGAAACATCCAAGCCGTGCTAAAAAACTTAGAGGTTTCTTTTAAGGCAGAAGGGCTGCTCAAAAAATAGGGAAAATTCAGCCAAAGTTCTATAATTTTCCCTATTTTTCTTTTTTTATAGGCTTCATAGAGCAGTATGATTAGATATTGAATGTTATGGCAAATAAAAATAATAACTCTAATTCAAAGTGTAAAAATTTTTGTGTTCTGGGTGATAGTTTATCTGATAATGGTGTAATTATTGAAATTTTAATAACTTATCCTTTGTAAGAAACGTGAAACTTAATGCCCCTTTTTATTGAGGAGGATTTTGGCAATGGCTTTACTGTTGTTGAATATGTAGCAAAGTATTTAGGTTTAGAAGAATTTAAGTCATCATGGAGATGCTCATTTTTTGATCGATACTATGAACAGCAAGGCCATAACTATGCGATTTTATATGCAACAGCATCTGAAATTCTTAACCCTATTTTTTCTTATTTCCTCAATAAATTTCGTTTAGTTAATCAGCTAAACGCAGTAATTAAACATCATCCAGACGTAGGTAAAGGAGATTTTATTTTTCATTATAATCGAGGAAATAATATTATGGGTGCCACTGCTTGTAACAATGTTAAAGCAGAAAAAGTATTGAAATAAAGCGGTTAGTGAAATATGTAATGCATTTGGTTCTAGATGAATATGGTGTAAAGCATGTGATTGTTGCAAATGTGACTGAGGTTGGTTTGATACTAGCTTTAATAAAGACGAAAAGCAAGAGAGCTGGCTGCAAAGCTTACACAGAGTTTTAATACAAAATTAGCTAATAATTTAGATTATATAAAGAAAGGTGCAGATCTTGAAATAAAAGCATTCGATCTTAATTCTAAAATGAAAAATATGCTTGGTAAATATAAGAGCAAAGGGTTAAATGATCGAGATGCATACCTATCAAACATCGTAGACCAGTTTAGGGTAGGGTGATTTGGAAAAAGTATAAAGATACTCTTGTTGATATTTAAAGGAAGACTTGATACTTACTATAATTCTGGATGCAGCACAGAAATACTAAAGGATTGTTTCTTTTTTGATTATTTTTATCCAACTGCAGAACCTTGTTGTGAAGTTGGTAATGAAGTGTATGAGTTGATAAAAAATTAGATTTCTTTTAAACATCTTTGCGGTTTGTAGTAACTATCTGCGTAGCTGAATGGTAAAAGGAGGGGGGTAAACAAAATAATCTAAAATATAGAGAAAATACAACGGTGCTTGATACATAGCTATTGCGATTTATCCTCTTTTTGTCATTTTAGTGCTAGAATGACATTCTGCTAGTGAAGTTTATTCTTTGATATATTAACTATAAATATAGAGAAGTCTTACTAAATAAAAAGGTAAAAGGAACCTCTGAGTAGTGAAATTTTGACTCTATATTACTGTAAGTGGTGCTGTAATAATGTTTTAACAAGCGCGACTTGGCTGAGTATAGAAAAAATTTAAAAAACCGCTATAATTTTACGTAATCTACCAATAAACACCTAAGTTTTTACTGGATTTTGTGATTGATCCTACAGTTAAAAACAAATTTTGAGTCATAAATACTTTTAGTGCAATAATAAAATAGGGAGGTTTGTCAAGTAAAGTTC
This sequence comes from Trichopria drosophilae, assembly GCA_030407085.1. Lineage (NCBI taxonomy): Eukaryota > Metazoa > Arthropoda > Insecta > Hymenoptera > Diapriidae > Trichopria > Trichopria drosophilae. The sequence goes on along the minus strand of CM059582.1, from coordinate 1,089,583 downwards.
TTTATTTCATTAGATGCGCTGCCAAATTGCTATGCAAGCAAGTTTTTTAGTTTTCGTATATCCGAAGTAATTCTTGTGCATTGGCCTTGATTAGAGTCGGACATTCTCTATCATTTAATAATAAATGTAATATTTCAATTGCACCTTTAATGTCGTTACTGTGTATCTTTACTATAGCGATAGCTTCTTGGCTTGAATAAGGGTACACTGCATTTGATTCTAAATTACTAATTTTATCTTTATTTATTTTTTCACCGCTGGAGTGAAGTAAGCTCATTACTTCTAAGTATTGTGCTAACTCACGCAAAACATCAGGAGCATCTTTGTCGTCTGCTAAATCATTATAAATAATAGATGCTGTGTCTGTTGGTATTGAATCTGAGATATGATTGAATGCGCGTTCAAAATTTGCTAAATACTCCCAATTTGAATCTATTTCTTCTAGCAGCGACTTGTTATCTTTTTTTAAGAATAATACTTCGTAAAACTTGTCACCTGCAGTTATAGATTGTTTTGTGTTATCAATGTTGCGCAATAAGTATAATGTGATGCCAACTAACATTGGCGCAAGTGCAAGCAGAAAGATGTATTTTTTCATGGTAATATTCCAAATAGTTATATATTTATACATTAATGCTTTTGATTTGCAAAAACATATTGACATAGTGATTATATCACATAATAATATTCTTAAAGTTGTTTGAATAGTTGGAGATTAAAATATTTCTAAAGTAGAAATAAAGACAGCAGTATTAAGCTAAATTATTTTTTGTCGGATTTATCCGATGTACCCTCAACCTTTTATAGGTTGAAGTCTAAATTTGAGAGTTTGATCCTGGCTCAGAATGAACGCTGGCGGCAGGCCTAACACATGCAAGTCGAACGGAGTTATATTGTAGCTTGCTACGGTATAACTCAGTGGCAGACGGGTGAGTAATGTATAGGAATCTACCTAGTAGTACGGAATAATTGTTGGAAACGACAACTAATACCGTATACGCCCTATGGGGGAAAAATTTATTGCTATTAGATGAGCCTATATTAGATTAGCTAGTTGGTGGAGTAATAGCCTACCAAGGCAATGATCTATAGCTGATCTGAGAGGATGATCAGCCACACTGGAACTGAGATACGGTCCAGACTCCTACGGGAGGCAGCAGTGGGGAATATTGGACAATGGGCGAAAGCCTGATCCAGCCATGCCGCATGAGTGAAGAAGGCCTTTGGGTTGTAAAGCTCTTTTAGTGAGGAAGATAATGACGGTACTCACAGAAGAAGTCCTGGCTAACTCCGTGCCAGCAGCCGCGGTAATACGGAGAGGGCTAGCGTTATTCGGAATTATTGGGCGTAAAGGGCGCGTAGGCTGGTTAATAAGTTAAAAGTGAAATCCCGAGGCTTAACCTTGGAATTGCTTTTAAAACTATTAATCTAGAGATTGAAAGAGGATAGAGGAATTCCTGATGTAGAGGTAAAATTCGTAAATATTAGGAGGAACACCAGTGGCGAAGGCGTCTATCTGGTTCAAATCTGACGCTGAAGCGCGAAGGCGTGGGGAGCAAACAGGATTAGATACCCTGGTAGTCCACGCTGTAAACGATGAATGTTAAATATGGGAAGTTTACTTTCTGTATTACAGCTAACGCGTTAAACATTCCGCCTGGGGACTACGGTCGCAAGATTAAAACTCAAAGGAATTGACGGGGACCCGCACAAGCGGTGGAGCATGTGGTTTAATTCGATGCAACGCGAAAAACCTTACCACTTCTTGACATGGAAATCATACCTATTCGAAGGGATAGGGTCGGTTCGGCCGGATTTCACACAAGTGTTGCATGGCTGTCGTCAGCTCGTGTCGTGAGATGTTGGGTTAAGTCCCGCAACGAGCGCAACCCTCATCCTTAGTTGCCATCAGGTAATGCTGAGTACTTTAAGGAAACTGCCAGTGATAAGCTGGAGGAAGGTGGGGATGATGTCAAGTCATCATGGCCTTTATGGAGTGGGCTACACACGTGCTACAATGGTGTCTACAATGGGTTGCAAGGTGCGCAAGCCTAAGCTAATCCCTAAAAGACATCTCAGTTCGGATTGTACTCTGCAACTCGAGTACATGAAGTTGGAATCGCTAGTAATCGTGGATCAGCATGCCACGGTGAATACGTTCTCGGGTCTTGTACACACTGCCCGTCACGCCATGGAAATTGGTTTCACTCAAAGCTAATGGCCTAACCGCAAGGAAGGAGTTATTTAAAGTGGGATCAGTGACTGGGGTGAAGTCGTAACAAGGTAGCAGTAGGGGAATCTGCAGCTGGATTACCTCCTTAGGCTTTGTATGTAATGCACCATTTTAAATAATAGTGTCATTATGTACTATACTGCTGTCTTTACTTCTACTTTGTTTTTTTTATTTCTCGATAACGAAATTTTATGAGTAATAGGCCTCTTTCCCCATATTTACAAGTATATAAAGTACAAGTTACTAGTTTTTTTTCTATTATGCATAGATTGACTGGTATCTTGCTATTTCTTTTATTAATCATATTTTCTTGGTATTTTATATTATATGTTTACTCCCCTAAGTTAATTATAGTAAGGTGCTTAAATGCATTATTGTTCACTCCTGTTGCTAAATTAGCTTATATCTTATGCTTTGTAAGCTTTATGTATCATTTTCTTAATGGTATTCGTCATTTATTGTGGGATGCTGGGCTTAATTTAGAAATTGCTAGTGTTTTGAAAAGTGCTATGTTACTAACAATAATGCTATTTCTTTCTACTATGGCTTTTTTATTTATATTTATATGAGTCAATCTGTAAATTCAGTACATCATTGGTGGATCCAGCGTGTTTCTGCGGTGATTTTGTTGTTTTTATTTCCTTGGTTTATTTTCTCATTTTCTTGCACATTTTATGTTGATAGCCTTTTATCTTTTAATGAAAAATTATTTCAGGCTATTAATCACCCACTAGAGCTTTTGTTTTTTGTTATACTGGTGTTTTGCATTTTTTGGCATGCAGTTCTTGGAATGCAGGTAGTGTGTGAAGATTATATAGACAGCGTACCTCTAAGGATTTTTACAATTACATGCATAAAATACTTATCAAGCATTACTTATATAGTCCTTGCTTTTACGACTTTTTTCTTTTATAGGCATATTTTCTTGTAAAATTGTTAGTTCTGTGTTAATATATTATTAGTTTACTAATTTTATTATTGAGCCATAGCGATTTTGGTTTGACAACATGTTTGGAGTGTTAAAAAAAGGAGTAGCAGATTTTACGCTTAAAGCAAAAGGTTTATTTGCTTCATCTGAATCTCAAATTTATGTCAAGGATCTTAGAAAGGTAATGACATATACAGATGGAAGAAAATGCAAATATCCAAAGAATTACGATCAGGTTGTAAAATCTGGGAAAGTTGTAGAAAGTAAGAATAGTGATGGTGAGACTATATATAAACTTTCATATGGCGAGAGAGATCGAAAGCGGTCAAGTTTTGAATTAACTTTTGTCAAGGAAACGGACGATAGGTCTTATTTTACTATTGACTTTTTAGTTAATCGGAAAAAAAACAAGGATGTTAAGCATTATGATGGCTACTATAAACCATTTGAGTTTTCAGAAATCGATCTTGAAAAACATATTCCAATTTTTGAAGCTAAAGAAACTAATGATCCTAAATATCCGTTTGAATTAACTCACTCTTCTGTGCTAATGAAAAAGGTAAAAAATGGAGAGGGTAAAGTTCAGGGAGTTGTTGATAAAAAGGGAAGAAATGGAGAATTACTATACACTAGTAATTATAAAAAATTAAGCACTAATTTTTTAGAAATTAGAGATCAAAATGGTAGTTTAGAGCTAGATAAAAGTCTGATATCTGTTCCTATTGTTTTTGTTGCGGGTTTAGCTAAGATTTGTGCTAGAATGCTGACTTTTATTCCTATGAGATTAGGAGAGAATTTGATAGCTAGAAAAAATCGAGTTGCAAAATCTTTTGGTTATCTTTTTTTTACTCCTGCAGTGGTAGTAAAAAATTTAGTAAATATGGGAGCCTTAATACTTAAGGTTCCAATTTTATTATTTGTAGAAAATGAGAAAAAGTATGGTGATGCTTATCTTACTATGTGGAAACACCAATTGAAAGAATATTGGAAAGAGGCAAAAAGTGACTTTAATATTATTAAAGGTGAAGAAGGGCTAAAGCCGGAGCAGAAGGATCATAAGCCACTCAGTATAGTTGGCACATGGGATGAGCTTGATGCTAGAAGTCCAGGTATTGAAAGAGACTTGGAAAAGGTGCTGAATGAAAGTAGTGAAGGTATAGATAAATCCAGAGAACCAGGTGTTGGAGAAAGCTTAAAGGAGAAGCCGCAAAATAAAACTGATAAAAAAATAGCTGCAGCTGTTAATCAAAAAAGCAGCATTCCTCATATTGATAGAGAGATAGAAAGAAGACAAGACTCATCACGAAATATAGGGATTCCATAATGCTCGTAGTCAACCATCACTTTAAATTACTTTTTACTTTAATCATCTCACAATAAAAACTTGCATGCATTTTGCCGTTAGTATAAGATATTAATCAAATAATTAATATCTTAGTTAAATGCGCCCTGTAATACTGTGTGGTGGTAGTGGCAGTAGACTTTGGCCTCTATCTAAGCCAAAGCAATTTTAGAAAATGTTTAGTCAAAATACTATGTTTCACAACACTTTGTTGAGGCTAAAAGGCGATTATATGCCACCCATCATTACCACAAATATACAATATGAGTCATTATTGATGCAGGAATTACATGCATTACAGGAATGTAAAGTAGTTTTTGAACCAGTTAAAATTGGGACAGCGGCAGCAATACTAATTGCTGTACTAATTGCTGTGCTTCTCTGCGATAGGAACGAGACAATCTTAGTTCTGCCTTCAGACCATTTTATAGGTGATTTGAATGGTTTTTATGTTTCTATTGAGAAAGCGTCTAAGCTAGCCTCTGAAACTGACTCTATAGTCACTTTTGGGGTAAAGCCTCATGAATTCAATTCTGAATACGGCTATATAAATGCAGTATACGGTCAGAAAGAAAAATGTCATATAGTAAAAGATTTTACAGAAAAACCCGAGCGTAAGGTAAGTAACGATCATTATTGGAACTCTGGAATATTTGTGTTTAGAGCAAAACGCTATATAGATGAGATAAAAAAATTGCTCCGACTCTCTATAATTTATGTTGTAAAAATATGAAGCATCTTGTACCACGAGAGAGATTTCTGTATTTAGAACAGCAAAATTGTGCAGGAATGGGTGATACATCTATTGATCACCTAGTGATAGAAAAAGCAGAAAATATTGTAATGATAGAAGCCAATTTCGATTGGATGGATGTTGGCACTTGGGGTTAAGTTTTAGAGTTAAGTAAGAGATTTAATAAGAATTTTGAGTCGTTTCAAGCTGTAACCAGAAGAGAGCCAGTTTTGATGACAGAAAATGATGCAAAATTTACTAGGTAGAGTTTATAAACAGCCAAGTAAGAGCCTAATGTTGTTCATTAATAAAGGTTAAGGAAGTAAAGCCAATAAGGAAAGAGATTAAGCCATGGGGATTTTATAGTGTAGTTTTAATGGGCAAGGATTTTCTTATAAAATATCTTTTTATAAATCCATTAAGCTGCACTTCTAAGCAATTTTACCACTATAGAGATGAGTACCATATAAATACTATCAGGAGTTGGATATGTTAGTTTAGATGACAAAACATATGCTATAACGAAAAATCATGTAATAGAGATTCCAAGGAAGGTGTTTCATAAAATTGAGAATAAAAGTACAAGATTTCCTCTTGAGATAGTTGAGTTTCAGGTGGGAAAGTTTTTATCTGATAATGATATAGTAAGATTGGACGATATATATGGAAGGTCTTAATATAGAATATTGAATATATTCTATAAGCTTGCTAAATTTAGACAACCTAATTTGAGGTAAAGGAAAAATTACAGTTATATGAAGCATAAAAAGTATGATATTTAAATCTTAGTATAATGTCTATTGCCTTTGAATTTACTATGGCCATTCGCTATTTGCGAGCAAAGAATTCTAGATTTTGCTCTATAATGGCCTTGTTTTCTATTATTGGTATTGCTCTTGGAGTTGCAACGCTAATAGTAGTAATGTCTGTAATGAATGGGTTCAGAGCAAAGCTGCTCGACTCTGTACTTGGCATTAATGGCCATATTAATGTTTACTTTGATAGAAGCATAAATTCAGATTACCACGCAGTGTTAAAATCTATTGAGAAAATCACAGGTGTATTAAAAGCTACTTCTATGACCAATGATCAAGTGATCGTTGCAGCAAATGGTGGAATTGTTGGTAGCGTAGTCCGTGGTGTGTCAACTAAAGACTTACTTAATAATACTACCGTTAAGAATAATGTAATTATGGGTAACGTGGAAAAATTCGATGAAGGTATCATAATAGGGGCAAGATTAGCAGAAGCTTTGAATATTGATTATGGTGATAACATTATGCTTATATCACCTGAAGGATTTGACGCATTGTCTGATGAAATACCAAAAATGAAAGAATATAAAGTTGTAGCAATATTTGATATGGGTATGTTTGAGTATGATAATACTTTGGTGTATATGCCCATAAAGTCAGCTCAAGCTTTTTTTAATTATAAAGATAATGTGAGAAGTATAGAAGTGTTTGTAGATGATATTGCTATGGCTAATAAGCTAGCAAACGCTATAGCAAAAGAAACAGGAATGAGAGCTGAAAGTTGGCAATCTCAGCAAAGCCATTATGTTAATGCTTTAAAGACTGAAAGAAATGTGATGTTTTTAATTCTCACTTTAATTATAGTTGTGGCAGCATTCAATATTGTTTCAAGTTTGATGATGATAGTGCAAGAAAAGAAATCTGCAATTGCAATTATGCGTACATTTGGTGCAACAAGCGGAAGCATTATGCGCATATTTTGTGCTTGTGGATTGCTCATTGGTTTTACAGGAACTTGTCTTGGCTCTATTATAGGGGTTATTTTTTCTCTCAATATTGAAAATATTAGAGTGTTTTTAGAAAACATTACCAACATCAAGCTATTTGATCCTATGATATACTTTTTTTCAAGTTTGCCAGTGATATTAGTTTCTCAAGATGTAGTGAACATTTCTGCACTTGCATTGTTCTTGTCATTTTTAGCAACAATTCCTCCTGCATTGCAGGCAGCTGCACAAGACCCAGCGGAGATATTACGTTATGAATGATACTCGAAAAAAATGCATAGGTTGGTTCTTAATTGTATTGTTATTTGCCAGCTATATTACAATAAATAACATAATATTTTTTAAAATAAATCATCAAGAAAGTGAAGACAGTATAAGTGTTTTAACGGAAAAGATAGATGAACTTAGAATGTTGCTTGAAATCAATCAATCTAGGGTAGAAAAAAGGATATTTGACTTAAAGAGAAATCTTCACACTCAATGTGAGCAGGGTGATGGTAGTTTAAGGCATAAGAACCTCGCAAAGTTGCTGCTACTTGTGATTAAGATGAAGAATTCGTTATTGCGAGAAGCCAAGTTTGATAATCATATAAATTCAATAAAGCCTTTGATATCAGAGCTTGACGATCCAGAAATAGAAAATGCAGCAAATGAATTGGAAAATTTGAAAGAGGTAGATACTTTACGCGGGTTGAAATTGTCTTTTGAGAAGAACATGACTGTTATTAACTACAATAAAAGTAACTTGTTTAAAAAAATCATTTCAAATTGGATGAAGATAGATGATCGTAGTGATCCACTCAGGTTAAAGCTTGCGGAAATTGAAGAATTAATAAGCGATAATGATTGGCAGAGCATAGCCACCGCAATAAGTGACTTAACATACCCAGAATTCAAACCATGGCTTAATAAATTGAATGATTTTATTGTAGCTTTCAAGAATACTTCAATAATATATCGTCACTTATTACAATACATCTCATGATTTATTTTATAATTTTTGCTTTTTCGTTTTTATTTGGCATATGGATCAAGGTAAGTGGTGAAGTAATAAAATTGGAATTAGGCAATTACACTATAAGTATTGATCTATATTTCGTTATTCTTGCTTGCGTAGTCTTATTATTTTTCTTGATTGCAGTTGCACGTTTTTGTTCTTCTATTTCATCAACATTTGCTAACATAAAAAATAGAAGAAGAAGTAGGGAAGAATTGCTTCTCTTTGAAGCTTTCTTTAGCTTAGACTTAGGTAATATAGAGAACACCAATAAGCTAATTAAAAATCTAAATGAAGAAAGTGATAAATTATCTTTAGTAAAGCTCTTTAATTCAGGTAAAACGGGAAATTACAGCTTTTTCAGCCATAATTTAACGAGTATTGCAAGTAAAAATCGTAACTTAGCTCTACTTCTGATCAATAAACTGATTATTCACCTAAAGCAAGAAAGGTTAGTCTTTCAAAAATTTATAGAATGTTGCTCTAGTTCAATTAATGATAAAATTTTGTCTATTCCCTTTCAAATAGAGCATTGTATATTGCAAGAAGATTGGATAAATGCAATTTCAAAGTTAAAGGAAGCTATCAAATTCAATATTTTTCTTCCCTTTGATCGTAAAAAGATGTTAGCGGTTTTTTATTGCGCTTTAGCAAAGCAATACGAAAGTAAAGGAAGTTTTTACAAAGCTATAGATTATTTAGCTAAAGCACAAAGTTATTATGCAACTTTTCAGCCCATCAATTATTTAAAGGCAGAATTATATATCAAGCTTGAAAAAATCAGAAAAGCTTCCACAGTATTAGAGGAAGAGTATAGGGTAAATCCTACTCCTCAATCAGCTAGAATGTATATCAAGTTAAATAATAAAGGCGCTGAAAGACTATATAACTTACGCCCTGATTATTATTTTAGTTATTGCTTGCTTGCTTTGTCTTCAATTAGCTTGGGGAAATATGATCTTGCAAGTCAGCATTTAGATATTGCTATGAAAAAAGCTAATTACATATCAATCTACCTTGTTATGGTACAGCTCAAGATTATGCTACAAGAGTATGATCAAGCAATTTACTGGCTAAATAAGATGGACTCAGAAGCTGTGCCTGATCCAGGTTGGAAATGTTTTGATTGTAATAAAGAGCTAAAGCAATGGGATTATAAGTGCTCAAGTTGCAATAGTCTTAATTGTATTTACCTTATATTATAAGACTCCATAAGGTGTGATACTTTTACATCGAGATTGCTTTAATATAATCTTTATCTCAAAACAGTAAATCTGTGAGTTTCTTAGTTAGGTTTGACTCCAATGTCAAAAAAACTTGTTTTTAGACATTACCAGTTATATATTTTAATAAATTAGAATTGTATATAAAATGAAGAGCTTAAAGGAATTATCCTTAAGAATTAAAAATATTAAGTCTGTCCAGAAAATCACGAAAATAATGCAAATAGTTTCTGCAGCAAAATTATTACAAAGCCAAAAGAAATTATCAAATTCAAAATTGCATATATCTAAGCTGCATAGCATTATTTCTTCACTAGCGCTATCAGCGGATCAAGAGTTACTAGCAAGAATTCTAAATATCAATAATGAAGATTCTTTCCTAGTATTTATTATTGCATCTGATCGTGGTTTATGTGGCAGCTTCAACTCCTCTGTTGTTAAATTCAGTCAGGAGCATATAAACAAATTAATTGCAAATGATAAGAAAGTAGACATTGTTTTTTTTGGTAAGAAAGCTTTTGAGACAGGCAAAAATAGATTTAATTCTAAAAATATCTTGAAGGTTGAAAATAGTAAGGGAATCACACTAAAGCGTGTGGAAGCCTTGGTTAGTGATATAGATCTAAGTAAATACAATAAAGTTAAGGTTTTTTACAGTAAATTCTATAATACCTTCATGCAAAAGCCAATATTAGAAACAATAAAACCATGGAGTAAAGATTCATTATTAATTGATAATTCTGTAGTTAGTCCTCTAACAGATTACAGCTATGAGTATGAACCACAAAATATTGAGTTTATTTTAAAATTTTTGACTCAAGATTATGTTACAGCTGCTCTTTATTCTGCTTTACTTGAAAGTGCAGCAAGTGAAAATAGTGCTAGGATGGTTGCTATGGAATCAGCAAACAGAAATACAAAAGAAATGCTAAATAAACTAGCATTGCTTTATAATCGTTCTCGTCAAGCAGCAATTACAACTGATTTGATTGAAGTTATAGGTGGTGCAGAATCTTTATAGAAACTCAAGGAATGAAAAATGAATATATTAAATATTGCAGCAGATATCACTAAACTAATAAAAAAGCAGAATCAAGACGCAGAAGTTACAATATATGAAACTAATAAGACCTCGGTTTCTCAACGTCTATCAAAAATTGAACAAATATCACAATCTAAAAACTGTACTGTCGGAATTAGAGCTATAGCAGGTAAGAACAAAGCTGCGTATATTTCCACAAACGATTTGAATAATCTTAGTAGTGCGGTGAGCCAAGTGGTGGAAATGGCAAAGAATGCCCAGGAAGATCCTTATATTAGTTTTGCTGTAGATGGCAGTAATTATATCTCTTCTGCAGATTTAAATATCTCAGATAATAATGTTGTAACAATTGATAAATTAAAAGAAATTACTGAAGCTACAGAAAATTCAGCTCTTGCACATAAAAATATTATTAATTCCGAAGGAGCTTCATCTTCACATACTTCAGTAAATACAGTATTATCAACCGTTTCTGGTTTTGTTGGTTCGTTTAGTAAGTCAACTTTTGTTAATCAGGTTTCTGTTGTTGCTGGAGAAAAGAGTGAAATGAAAATAGGCTACGATTACGATGTAGCATGCAACTTCAGTGATTTAAAAACACCGGAGTCAATAGGGAAAGAAGCAGCAAAAAGAGCAATAGATCAATTGGATTCATGTGCAATCAGGACAGGCAAATTTCCGGTTGTTTTTGAAAAAAGAGCAGCAAGAGAGCTAGTAAAGAGCTTTGCTTCTGCCATAAATGGTAGCAATATTGTAAATAATAGCTCTTTTTTGAGAAATAGTTTAAATACTCAAATTTTTAATACTGAGATTAGCATTGTTGATGATCCATTGTTACCAAGGGGTATAACATCAAGACCGTTTGACGGGGAAGGAATAATGAGCAGAAGAAATGAATTTGTAAAAAATGGAGTGCTGCAAAACTGGATTTTAGATCTATATTCGGCTAGGAAATTAAACTTGGAAACGACCGCAAATGCAACTCGTGCAAGTAATGCTGCAATTATTCCTTCAGCTAGTAATTTCTATTTCAAAAATGGTAATAGATCGTTTGAGGAATTAATTGAGGAAGTAAAAGAAGGAATATATGTAACTGATTTATTTGGTTTTGGTGTTAATTTAATCAATGGCGATTATAGTCAAGGTGCATGCGGATTTTTTATAGAAAATGGTAAAATAACGTATCCAATACACGAGATTACTGTTGCCGACAATTTGAAAAATATGTTTAGCAATTTAGTTGTTGCAAATGACCTAACTTTCTGTGGGCAGTTTAATTCACCAACGATTAAAGTTAGCGAAATGACAGTAGCAGGTTCACTTAGTGATTAAAAATTTTAGTTGCATTAAGTGCAATAATTGTGTACTATTACTATGTAATGTTAAGAATAGACTATGGAGTATAGAAGTTTAGTTGCAGTAACTAAGCTTAAAGCATTCTAAATCATAATTTCAAAGTTTTTCATCACATTAATAATATTAGTTAGTAGTTTAGGGGTTATCCATATGGAATTTGGTAATATAAAGTGGTTTAATGTTGAAAAAGGCTATGGTTTCATCAAGCCAGAAGGTAAAGGTGAGGACGTTTTTGTACATGTTAGTACATTGGAACGTTCAGGAATAAGACCTGATGCACTTCGAGGAGAGGATAAAAAGAAAGGAATGAAAGGGGAAAGAGTAAGTTATGAGCTTAAAGAGGAGCGTGGTAGGAACGGGGAAGATAAAAAGTCTGCAATAAATTTAAGATTAGAAGATTAGTCTATCGTGAAGCTTTTTAACAAGGTAATGTATTGTGAGTAATTTTCATGAAATGGGGCTTCCAACTTTGCTTAGGCAAGCTCTAAGTAAAAATAATCTTTGTGTTCCAACCCCGATTCAAATGCAAGCGATTCCTCTAGCTCTCCAGGGCAAAGATATCCTTGGATCTGCTCAAACGGGAACTGGAAAGACTTTGGCATTTGCTATTCCACTGGTTGCTAAATTACTGAATGAGCCAAGCATTGGTTCAGCTTTAGTCATCGTGCCAACCAGGGAGCTTGCTCATCAGGTAACAAATGAGATAAGAAAACTCTTATCTCAAAATTCTGTACTAAGAGTTGCTTTGTTGATTGGAGGTGAGCCTATTTTTAGGCAGCTAAATCAGCTTCAGAAAAAACCACAAATCATAATAGGTACTCCTGGTCGTATTATAGATCATATTGAGCGTAAAGCTTTGATTACTCGCAATGTCAGCACTCTTGTGCTTGATGAAACGGATCGTATGTTTGATATGGGCTTTGGAATGCAAATTGAAGGGATCATGAAATATCTGCCAAAAACACATCAGACTCTTATGTTTTCTGCAACTCTTCCTAGTGATATGGTTAAACTTACTGAGAAGTACCTTAATCAGCCAGAGCGTGTTTCTGTTGATTGTCAGGCTACAACTTCTGCAAAAATTAAGCAAGAAATTGTTTATGCGTCAGAATCAGAAAAATATGGAAAACTTGTTACACAATTATGTCAGCGCAAAGGATCGATCATTATTTTTGTCAAAACAAAGCGAGGAGCGGATCAGCTAGCTGACAAATTGTACAAAGATGACTATAGCGTTTTGGCAATTCATGGTGATTTAAGGCAGCACAAGCGTGAAAGAGTCATTAATTCTTTTCGTCGTGGCCGCAATCGAATCATGGTTGCAACAGATATTGCTTCTCGCGGCCTTGATATTCCGCACATTCAACATGTTATCAATTATGATGTACCACAATCGCAAGCTGATTATGTTCATCGTATAGGTAGAACTGCACGTGCGGGAGCTGAAGGATTTGCATTATCTTTTGTTACACCTCAAGATAAGAGAAGACTGCCTGCACTAGCAGATAAAGAAGGAGAGCCAAATTTTGATTGTAGTATGCAATCTCAAAAACGTAACGGCAAAAAGATCTTTAAAAGGCCAAGTACGTTAAAGGCTAAATACGGCAGAAAAAAGATCAATGTATTTAAGAAGAAAAGCAGAGTACTAGAAAAAGCGTATTAATGTACTTAACTATTCTTCTATTCTTTAAAAGCTCCAGTAAGCTTGCTGCAAAGTGAAGTGATTGGAGGATGGTAGAAAGAATATATAGCTAGCCCAAATTAGATTTACCTACAATTTGATAATCTTAATTCTGCTGCTTATAACGTTTTGAGATTATCACAACGGTATAATGTTAGGCTGTGTGGACTATAATCTGTAGCTTCATTCAATTTGGCTACAACGAGCTGCTAGATTTCAGTTTTTTTAATAATTGTGTGCTACTCATTATATATAAATTTACACTTTTAAAGAGAATAGATGATTTCTAAAGATTTAGAGGCAAGTTTAAATAGAGCGTTACAGATTGCTTCTGATTGTAAGCTTAAATATGCAAAAGTGGAACATTTGTTGCTAGCATTAACCAAAGATATGGATGTAAATTATGTTTTATCAAGATGTAACATCAGAGCTGGTGAAATCATAAATATAGATAATATTATATTAAGGAATGATCATGGTAATAATACAAAAGGTTTTTTACAAGACAACTCCGAATTAACTGTCAATAAAGTTGAGCCTGATGTGCTATTTCAACGCATAATACATAAAGCCATGATACGAGCTCATCGTCTGGGAAGAAAAGAAATAAATGGAGCAAGTATTCTATTAGAGATTCTGTCTGAGCAAGATTTATACATTGAAGAGCTATTACGCAAACAGAATGTAAAGGATTCTAATTTGATTTATAACATATCCAATATAAAATATTCAGGTGATATAGAAGAATATGTGACGAATCGCAAGATAAAACTTGATAAGAATAACGATATCTCTACTGTAGCAAATAAAGGTAAATTATTAAAAGATGAAGAAGTTCTACAAAATTATTGTAGAAATTTAAATGATTATGCAAGAAGCAAAAAAATAGATTATGTCATTGGTCGTGATTATGAATTAAATCGCACTATAGAAATCTTGCTAAGACGCAGAAAAAATAACCCTTTATATGTCGGAGAACCAGGTGTTGGTAAAACAACAATAGTTGAAGGCTTGGTATTGAAAATTATTGAAGGTAGTGTTCCGAGTGCACTGAGATCCAGCATAATTTATGCTTTGGATTTAGGATCACTTCTTGCAGGAACACGCTATAGAGGTGACTTCGAAGAGAGAATAAAATCTATAATAAAAGTAATTGAGGCAAAACCTGGCGCTATTCTTTTCATTGATGAAATACACACTATTATTGGAGCAGGTTCAACAAGTGGCAGCTTTTTTGATGCTGGCAATCTGCTCAAACCTGCACTTGCAAGAGGTGCATTGCGTTGTATAGGTGCAACTACATATAGAGAATATAGCAATAGCTTTGAAAAGGATAAAGCATTAGCAAGGAGGTTTCAAAAAATTAATGTAAAAGAGTCTTCTATTAATGATACAGTAAAGATACTAGATGGTATAAAGCATTACTATGAAAGGTATCATGGAGTATATTACACGAAACATGCCATTAAATCTGCAGCTGAACTTTCACACAAGTATATTACTGGGCGAATATTACCTGATAAAGCAGTTGATGTTATAGATGAAGCAGGGGCATATTGTAAGTTACAAAAAAGCAGGCTAAAAATTATAAACAGTAGAGACATTAAGAGTACTATCGCTAGGATTACAAACGTACCTTGCGGGTTTGATGATATGCAAAGAGTAAAATCTTTGAAAGAAAATCTCAATAGGGCCATTTTTGGTCAAGAGCAAGCGATAGAGTTTCTCGTTAATTCTATTAAAATTGCTAAATCTGGTCTGAGAAGTTACAATAAACCCTTGGCAAAGTATCTTTTTGCAGGGCCAACTGGTGTAGGTAAGACTGAGCTTGCGAAGCAACTAGCACAAAATATGGGTATGAACCTTATTCGGTTTGATATGTCTGAGTATATGGAACCTCACACAATATCTAGAATGATTGGTTCCCCTCCTGGATATGTGGGTTACGACCAAGGTGGATTGCTTACAGAAGCTGTATCTAATAATCAATATAGCGTAGTACTTCTTGATGAAATTGAGAAAGCTCATAGTGATATTTATAATATATTACTACAAATCATGGATTATGGGTGTGTTACAGACACTTGCGGACGTAAAGTTAATTTTTCTAATACAATTTTAATTATGACAACCAATGCAGGATCATTTGAACGTAGCAAGAATTCTATTGGCTTTGGATATAAAAACTTTAATACTAGCGACAGCGAAAAAGCAATGGAACGGATTTTTAGTCCTGAATTTCGTAATCGCTTAGATGCAGTTATTTCTTTTTCTGACTTAAATACGGATGTCATTTTGCACATTGTGGATAAATTTATTCAGGAATTGAAAAAACAACTTATGCAAAAGGGCATAAGCTGCTCAGTTGAAGAAGAAGTAAAGTCTTATCTTGCACAAACAAGTTATAGTAAAGAAATGGGAGCACGTCCAATAGAGAGGCTGATTGAAAAAGAGATAAAAGTTCATTTAGCTGAAGAAATATTGAATCGTCGATTAATTAAAGGAAAGAAATTAAGGATTTATGTTGGTAAACACGGAATTGCTTTTGATATAGTTTAAATTCTTGCTTGAGTATTAAATTTGTAGTATAGTCACTACCTTTTAATGAGGCTATAGTGGCAAGTTTAACCATAAATCAATATTACAGTAATCAAAATTTACGGAATTTATTTTCAATGCTGGGAATAGAAGCGGAAGAAGTAATAAGCCAGGAGTTTGATGATGTACTTAAGTTAGTTGAGCGGCGCTTTAGAAAAGCTTCATTAAAATGTCACCCTGATAAAGTAATAGGAGAGAAAGAAAAAAAAGTAGCTGAGGAAAAGTTTAAAAAACTTAGTGCAGATAAAGATAAGCTAGAGCAATATCTTAATGCTTTAAAAGCAGCTGGCATATCTATACCATTACAGCAAGAAGTGCGGGAAAAACAAAGGAGAATCAATGAGATTCTATCGCGTAGAAAGAAAGCTGTAAATAGGGCGGTTTTATTTTTTATATTAGCGAATGTGGTACTTAATTCATCACATAAGGTTGAATATTGCTTATCACAGCTTGCTAGTAGTGGCAAAGTGCAGAGTGTTGCTTATAAATTTTATGTTTTCAGCACAGGAATTTGGCCATGGTTATTGATTATATCCTTTTGTAGTATTATTTATGCAGCAAGTAAACAAAGAGGTTCACAAGAAGAAGGTCTGGATAGGTTAAATCGGAGATACAATCTACTCATTGCTGCTGATAATTATGTGATATGTATTGCAGCAGCGTTTGCTGTGTTCAGTTTAGTGTCGAAAATTGCACAAAAGGGCTGGCCTGCTCAATATGGAACGATGCTGATGGTTAATTTAGTATTAGGCTTATTGCTTTACTTAGGACTTTTGTGAAAGCATCTGAACTATATAGTGAACACTGCATCCAGCATTTATACGAAGAAGATGCAGAATTTAGCTACAAGGAAAAATTTGCATGGTATGATTGCAAATTAGTACTTATGCCACTCGTTCTTCCTATTGTTAAAATGTATTTTGAAGATTTGATTCAAGAAAAACCACAACAGCATACTACTGATCCTAAAGTTACACCTTTAAATATAGGTGTAGGAACAAGAGCATAAAAAGGTCTTTGCTTCAACTATAGTTTTTGCTACACTTTGAGTAAATTTGAAGATATTAATGAGTGAAGAAGTAAAACAAATCCTAAGTTACTACGAAAGTGAAAACCCTGGAGTAAAAGCGAATCTTACTCGTATTCTTATGCATGGGAAACTTGGTGGAACTGGCAAGTTAGTAATTCTCCCTGTAGATCAGGGATTTGAGCACGGACCAACAAAAAGTTTTGAAGTTAACCCTGATGCTTACGATCCACATTATCATTTTCAGCTTGCAGTTGATTCAGGAGTAAGTGCATACGCTGCTCCGCTTGGTATGATCGAAGCTGGTGCTTCAACTTATGCTGGAATGCTACCACTTATTTTGAAGCTTAATAGCGCTAACTCTTTGCACTCAAAAAGCTTAACTTCAGATCAAGCAATAACTTCCTCTGTAAAAGATGCTCTACGTTTGGGCTGCGTGGCTGTTGGGTTTACTATATATCCTGGTTCTGCTAAGTGTTTTGATATGATGGAAGAAGCTCGCAAAATTATAGCTGAGGCTAAATCTTGTGGCCTTGCTGTAGTGCTATGGTCTTATCCACGTGGTGAAGGGATTTCAAAAGAAGGTGAAACAGCAGTTGATGTCATTGCTTATGCTGCACATATAGCGGCTTTGCTTGGTGCCAACATAATAAAAGTAAAACTTCCAACTAACCACTTGGAAAAAGAAAAAATAGAAAATATTGAATCATTATTCAAAAGAATTAAATATATTAAAAAGTCTTGCTTTGCGGGAAAAAGAATAGTGGTTTTTTCTGGTGGTGAATCAAAGTCAGTGGATGATATATACAATGAGGCAAAAGAAATTAAGCAAGGTGGTGGTAATGGTTCAATTATCGGGCGCAACACTTTCCAAAGAAAAAAAGAGGATGCTTTATCTATGCTAAAAGATATAATTAATATCTACGCATAAAAAAATGGCTGGGTGGCAGAATGGCTTATGCGGAGGACTGCAAATCCTTTTATACCGGTTCAATTCCGGTCCCGGCCTCTTACTCCAATTAGATCGTTTTTTCTTCTGAAATTTTAACAAGAAGTGTGGCTTTTAGTGAAATATTTAAAAAAATAAGATACTATATTCAAAATATAAGCAGTAAAATGCCAAAGAGACTAACGAAAGTTTTATTATTGATTGGTTTGCCCTTCTTGCTTACCAGTTGCACTTTTCACTATTTATTAAAGAGCTCATATACTCATCTTGCACCAGAAAAGTACCCTTCATCCAATAAACAGCCAGTTTGCGTCGGTACAGCTTACAGTGCACAGACTATATATAATGCGTTATTTAATGACTTTCTGTTAATAGGTAAGTCATCATTCACAGCTAAACATGGGCGTGCTAGTCAATATATCAATTATGGAAGAGAAGTTGGAGCAGATGTGATAATTGTATCATTTCAAAATATGCAAAAGGATAAAGAGCATTTTAGCATCACAGAACAACTATTATGGGATACAAGCTTAACAACATTTCATACAAGGACCATTGTAAACTTTGATCAGAACGTACTCTTTCTAAAAAAGGTAGGTGATGCAAAAGCTCCATGGGAATATGTCAAAGGAGAGTTCGAGCTTTACGAAGAAAACGATACTGATCCATATCTAGGGAATTGGGTAGGGTATAGAATGTGCAAGATTGCAATATATTCTTCAGAAGATGAATATTTAGGATTTGTAAATGAAGATGATTGTAAGGAAAAGTCTGGAATAAATAAGATGCTTGCTTGGGAGAATGGGGATATAAGGTTGCGGATTAAAAAACAATCAAAACAGGGATTTTATTTAAATCGAAATAAGATTCCTATACTAATAAAATCTCAAATTAACAAATTTGGCTACCTAGAATTACTAGATAAAAATACTGATCAAGTTGTAGTTTATCTTCAGAAAAATTAGTTTTTACTACTTATAGAAACTATATACTTACTATTTTGATAAACCTCGCTTTAATCAGCTTTCCACGTTATTCTTGTTGCATGGTAAAAAATAAACTAAAAATAAGCAAAGTGTTTTGCAAATGATATTACGTAATTTATTGTTTTTACTGCCGCCTGAAATTGCTCACTACTTGGTAATAACGGCGTTAAAAAAGATGCCCTGTAGGAAACATATAGAACTACCGAAATCTTTAAATGTAAACTTTTTTGGTAATAAAATTAGGAGTCCTGTAGGTCTTGCCGCAGGTTTTGATAAAAATGCGGAAGTTATAAAGCCCATGCTCTCATTTGGTTTTGGATTTATTGAGGCTGGTACTGTAACTAAATATCCC
Organism: Trichopria drosophilae; assembly: GCA_030407085.1. NCBI lineage: Eukaryota > Metazoa > Arthropoda > Insecta > Hymenoptera > Diapriidae > Trichopria > Trichopria drosophilae. The sequence continues at coordinate 1,070,374 of CM059582.1, read as the reverse complement.
CAATATGGAAACAAAAAACCGAGAATTTTTCGGTTAATTAAAGATGAAGGAATAATTAATAGATTGGGATTCAATAATAAAGGGGTGGACTATTTTCTTAAGCAGATAAGTGAAACTAAGCTTGATAATTGCATTTTTGGCATCAATATAGGAAAAAACAGTACATCAAAGGACCAAATCAGCGATTATGTTGACTTAATAAAGATAGTATATGGAAAGAGCAATTATATAGTACTGAACATCTCATCCCCAAATACACCTAACTTGCGTGATTTACACAACAAACAAGAATTATCCAAGTTGTTGAAGTCTATTACTCTAACCAAAAAATCAATTGATAGTTCTGAATCGATACCGATAATATTAAAAATTTCTCCAGATATAGATCGGCAAACAAAAGAAAATATCGCTGAGCTTGTACTAGAATATAAAATTGACGGCTTAATAGTGGGCAACACTACGATAAGTCGAGATTCTTACTATAATGAGAGTGGTGGGTTGAGCGGCAGGCCATTATTTCAACTTTCAACCGAGTTATTGAGTGACATGTACAAGCTTACTAAAAGCAGAATTCTATTGATAGGATGCGGAGGAATTTCAAGTGGTGTTGATGCATATGAAAAAATAAAGGCAGGAGCCTCTTTAGTACAACTGTATACTGCTCTTGTATACCAGGGGCATCAAGTTGTGAATAAAATCAACCTGGAACTTGCGGAATTGGTAAGAAGAGATGGATTTAGTAATGTTACTGAAGCAGTGGGTTGTATACATTAGACTGTACATTTTGGAAGTTATGGATATTGTCTTAGTGAAATAGAGCTAACTTTTTAGTGTAGAGGTATGATAGAGAGTGCTTTTCTATTGAATGATTAGTATGAGAGTTTTGAACGATACAATATCTAAAGTTATTAATTATAAATTTACAGATTATGCAATATTAGAAGAGGCATTAACCCACCCAAGCGTAAATAAGAGAAATAGCGAAGACCAGGTTGTAAGCTACGAAAGGCTAGAGTTTTTGGGCGATAGTGTTTTGAATATGGTTGTATCTGTTATGCTGTTTAAAATGTTTCCTGAAGAAAAAGAAGGAGCATTGGCAAAAAGAAAAACGGATTTAGTTTGTGGCAGTACCATTGCTAAGGTTGCTAAAGAAATAGAGTTAGGTAACTTTATTATCATGAATAATAGTGAACGTTGTAACGGAGGAAAATGTAACTTAAAAAATTTAGAAAATTCGCTTGAAGCACTAATAGGTGCAATTTATATTGACGGCGGACTTGAGAGTGTTGAGAAATTTATTATCCGACATTGGGAAAAGCTAGCTAAAGACATCCTCGATCCTCCTCAAGATCCTAAAACTTCACTGCAAGAATGGACTCAGAGAAATAAATTACCTTTACCAAAGTATGAGCTTGTAAAACAAACTGGACCAGCACACAATCCTGAATTTACTATATCAGTTTGCATAGAGAGTTATGACAAAGTTTCTGCATGCGCTCCTAGTAAGAAAATTGCCGAACAAAAAGCTGCTGAGTTGATGCTAGAAAAAATTAAAAAAACGACTTAGTTTAATCAAAATAGCCGTTAGCATAAATTTAAAGCAAGCTAAGCTCTTTAGTTCAGCGTACATATTTTTTTATCTCAGCCAGAATCTTATCAGATTGACTTTCATCTGAATTTAAATCAGCTACAAAGTGTGTGACATATTTTCCTTCAGGGCTAATAAGGTATATCATTGAAGAATGGTTGATTTCCTCTTCTCCATCTACTTTACTTGCATATACTTTATACTTTGTAACCACTTCATCTATTTTTTGTCTTTCACCAGTTAGCATTTGTATTCTATGGTCAAATTGTTGATGAAATTCTTTAAGCCTTTCTGTGTTATCGCGCTCAGGATCAACTGTGATAAAAAATGTTTGTAGCTTACTGTCAGTTTTCTTATCTAACTTTGCAAGTGTTTCTGAAATTATTCCGAGATTCATAGGGCAAATTCTTTTGCATGAGGAAAATCCGAAAAAAATCATCATATACTTATTTTTAAAATCACTACTGCGTACTATTTGTCCGTCTTGATTGATCAAAGAAAAATCTCCACCTACCTTAATTTCTGTATTTTGTGAAATAAATATGCCTTGCTTGGTAAAATAACAATAACCTAAGAAGATAGCTGCTACTGTTATTAGCAAACTAGACAATAACCTTATAAACTTTATCATTAAAGCGTTTTCAATAAAATTAAATCATATATTGATTAGTTGATTGATTCAATATATTTCCTCCAAAGTGGGTTGTTAATTTTATCTAACAATTTCTTATGCTCATCAATTTCTTTACTACTTGGTGAATGTTTTCTGCGAGCTAAATCACGCACTTTATGCTGAATAAACGTAGAGTTATTGTCCTGAGCACATTCATTATTAAATAAAAAGGTTTGCAATCCTCCTGTAAGCTCAACATAGACCTTTGCAAGCAACTGAGCATCAACTAATGCTCCGTGTAACTCTCTACCTTCTAGCGATATATCAAAACGCTTGCATAATGCATTTAAAGAAGCAGGTGATCCTACAAACTTTTTTCTTGCAAGTGGTAATGTATCTAGCACTCTATCTGAGGAAATTAACTCGGCATTCAATTTGTTTAACTCCATATTAAGGAACTTAATATCAAATTCAGCATTATGAATTATCAAGATGTCATTAGATATGAAGTCAAGAAATTCAAGTGCAACATCTGAAAATAGTGGCTTATCTTCCAAAAACTCCTCACTAATACCATGAATCTTAAATGAGTGGTAAGGTATATCTCTCTCTGGATTAAGATATCGATGAAATGTTTTACCTGTTGGAATACGGTTAATTAGTTCTACACATCCTATCTCAATAATTCGATGGCCAGATTCAGTGTCAAGACCTGTAGTTTCAGTATCAAGTACTATTTCTCGTAGCCTACTTTCCATCGGTGTAACTAATCTTACTTGTCATTTGCTGTTAAATTTTTATCGGCACTTGCCTTCTTATAGTTAATGGAAACAAGTAACCAGGTTGGATCTGATGAATTAATATTTTTTTTAAATTGCCATACATCCTCAACTTTGTTAATAGTAGACATACTACCTGATATGATGTTTCCTTCACCATTTTTAACGAAGTTAATTTGCTCTGAAAGGAAGTATACTGCAATAAATACTACGTTTTTTACTAGCTTTATTTCTAAGATTTTTTGTGAAACAATAGAAACAATTATAGACTCGTGTATCTCTTTACGATGTTTAATCTTATCTACAAAGCTGTTATATAAATCTTTGTCCAGAAGAGATTTTAATTGAGGTAAATTTCCTTGGTTGAAATATTTAATTATTAATTCAAAAGCTATGCTTGAACCTTCTATAAAATTGGAAATAGAGAACTCTCTGTTTTTTTGTAATATTTGTTCATAAGTAGCTTCTATTGAACTTTTGTTATTGCTATAAGTATAATCTTCGATATTTTCTACCACATCCTCTTTACTTTGACTTACATCTAATACACCTGTTAGCTTTTTTAGATTGAGACTGGATGATCTTCCTAAAGAATTATATAAGCGTGAAAAAATAAACGCCGCTAGTAAAGCGTATATTACAAGCTCTATCATGATAACTGAACCCCTTGATACATAAGATATCTAAATATTATTAATTATTGATAAAAATATGTTTTTCATATTAACCTATAGTTAGGTTTACTATTCATTTGTAAACGGATATATTATATAAGAAAGTATTAAACATCTCAACTTAATTAAAGGAGACGTAAGAAATGTCACAACACAAAATGAAAATTCATGGTCAGTATGTCAAAGATTTTTCGTTTGAGAGTCCAAATTCGCCATTCCTTCCTTCTAGTAAAGCTCCTGATATTAATGTAATGGTTAATATTAATTCAGCAAAATTAGAAGGAACAGAAAATAAAAAAGGAATAAGTGAAGAAAAGCCTTTTCATGAAATTACTTTGCATATAGAAGCCAAAGCAACGTTAAAAGATGATATAGCTTTCATTTGCGAGGTAAAGTATTGCGGTATTTTTTCAATAGAAAACTTTACAAAGCTAAGTGAAGAAGAGGTGAGACAAGCTTTATTTATTGGTGGACCTACTTTTCTTTTCCCTTTTGCAAGAGAGGTAATTGCAAGAACTACAAGTAGTGGTGGGTTTCCTCCACTTATGCTAGATCCTATAGATTTTGAAACTATGTATCAGCAGCAAAGTCAACAACAAAAAAGTAGCGCTAGTGATTCCAATTTTAACTAATACAGGATGAACAATTCTTTAAATGCAAAGACGACTTTAAATATTGATGGAAGGTTATATAACTACTTTAACCTAAGTAACGCTGGTAAATTCTTAGGAGTAAATTTAACCAAATTGCCTTGTTCACTCAAGGTATTGCTTGAAAATTTATTGCGCAACGAAGATGGAGTAAGCGTTAAATTAGATGACATAAAGATATTAGCAAATTGCGTCAAGAAACACATTAATCACGAAATTAGCTACAGGCCAGCAAGGGTTTTGATGCAAGATTTCACAGGAGTTCCTGCTGTTGTTGACTTAGCTTCAATGCGTAATTATGTGAAGAAAAACGGAGGTAACCCAAGTAAAATAAATCCATCTGTACCTGTTGATCTTGTGATCGATCACTCTGTTCAAGTAGATAGTTACGGAAGCACTTCTGCATTTGGTAAAAACGTTGCACTGGAAGTAAAAAGAAATTTGGAGAGATATCAATTCTTAAAATGGGGAGAGTCGTCCTTCGCAAATTTTAGAGTAGTGCCACCAGGTACTGGAATTTGCCACCAAGTGAATCTTGAATATTTAGCGCAAGTTGTATGTAACGATAGCGGAGTTCTATATCCAGACACCTTAGTCGGTACAGATAGTCACACTACTATGGTAAATGGTTTGTCGGTTCTTGGTTGGGGTGTTGGTGGAATAGAAGCTGAGTCTGTGATGCTTGGTCAACCAATTAGCATGGTAATTCCAGAAGTAGTAGGATTTAAATTAATAGGAAGACTTTCAGAGGGAGTAACAGCAACTGATCTAGTGCTAACAATTACTAATATCCTGAGAACAAAAGGCGTTGTTGGCAGATTTGTGGAATTTTATGGTGATGGCTTAGATTGTTTATCTTTGGCAGATAGAGCAACCATAGCTAATATGGCTCCAGAGTATGGTGCAACTTGTGGATTCTTTCCAATTGATCAGAAGACACTAGATTATTTAAACTTAACCGGAAGGCCAAAAGAGTTGGTTAAATTGGTTGAAGTCTATGCAAAAGAACAAGGGCTGTGGCGTAGTAATGACGAATTGGCGTTCTTTGACACACTGGAGCTTGATTTATCGAGCGTAGAGCCAGTAATGGCCGGTCCAAAAAGACCGCAAGATAAGGTTTTTCTTTCGCAAGTGGCAGAATCTTTTTCTAAATCATTTCCAGTTAATGAGTCAGAGGAAAGCGATAAACTCCAAGATGGAAGTGTAGTTATTGCAGCAATAACAAGCTGCACTAATACTTCAAATCCAAGCGTAATGATTGCTGCTGGACTTGTAGCGCGTAATGCAGTCAACCTTGGGTTAAAATCAAAGCCTTGGGTTAAAACTTCTCTTGCTCCAGGGTCACAAGTTGTAACAGAATATTTAGAAAAGTCGGGATTACAAGAAGATCTAAATACTTTGGGCTTTAATTTAGTTGGATATGGCTGTACAACTTGTATTGGAAACTCCGGTCCGCTTAATGAAGATATAGAAAGTGATATTAAGGATAAAAACTTGACTGTTGCAGCAGTTTTATCCGGTAATCGTAACTTTGAAGGAAGAATCCATCCTTTAGTCAAAGCTAATTACTTAGCATCTCCGCCGCTTGTCGTTGCTTATGCACTTGCAGGTACTGTACAAATTGACCTGACAGAAGATCCTATATGCAAAGATAAGAATGGAAGTGATGTTTATCTCAAAGATATATGGCCAACAAATAATGAAGTTGAGAGCTGTGTTAAAAGTGTTGTGACGCGTGAAATGTTCATACAAAAGTATAAGGATGTTTTTTCTGGTGATAAGCATTGGCAAAGGATAAGGTGCGAGAAAAGTGAAATCTACAACTGGGAGGCGAAAAGCACTTATATACAAAACCCTCCTTATTTTGATAATTTATCGACGAAGAACGATAAAAGTAACATGGTTGATATAAAGAATGCGCGAATACTAGCGATGTTTGGAGATAGCGTAACTACCGACCATATTTCTCCTGCTGGAAATATCGCTTCAAATAGTCCTGCAGGCATACATTTAAAAGGTCTTGGAGTTGAACAACAGGATTTTAATTCATATGGATCTCGCCGCGGTAACCACAACGTAATGATGCGTGGAACCTTTGCTAATATCAGAATAAAAAATGAAATGGTAAATGCTGAGGGTGGTTATACAAAACATATTTCTTCTCAAGAGGTTATGTCAATTTTCGATGCAGCAATGTGCTACAAAGAAGAGACTGTTCCATTAGTTGTTATTGCAGGGAAAGAATATGGCACAGGCTCAAGTAGAGACTGGGCAGCAAAGGGTACTGCGCTGCTGGGAATTAAAGCTGTGATTGCAGAAAGTTTTGAACGCATACATAGGTCCAACTTAGTCGGTATGGGTGTTCTTCCACTTGCATTTCAAGATGGGGTAACGAGAAAGATATTTGATGGTAGTGAGATAGTGAGCATAAAAGGTGAAGTAATACCAAATGGAAATCTAGAGTGTATCATTAAAAGAAAGGATGATTCAGAGCAATCCATTCAACTTAAGTGCTGTATACAAACTACAATTGAGATGAAATACTTGAAGAGTGGCGGAGTGTTGAGCTATATACTTGCACAGTCTTCGTGAGCTGTCCTAGCCCTTTTATTTAAATAATAATTTATTATACGTAAAATTATGATATAATCCTACCTTACATATAGTAAAGGTGTTCTGTAGATAATTATGATCAGTTCTATACAAGAACCTAACGAATTGAGAAAACGTTTACAAGGGTTTTATCGTACTGATGAAAAAAGTTATGTACGTTATCTTGTAGAAAAAGCGGAACTTTCTGCTGATTCAAAAAACAAAATTTACAATATTGCAAAACAAATTGTCGAAAAGATTAGAGGTAGTAAATTAGGCATTATAGATTCTTTTATACAACAGTACTCACTTTCTAACGACGAAGGAGTAGCGCTAATGTGTCTTGCTGAATCATTACTTAGAATACCAGACGATTACACAATAGATGAATTGATCAAAGACAAAATTGCCAACCAAGAATGGAATAAACACTTGGGGCGTTCCTCTTCATTGTTTGTTAATGCTTCTACATGGAGTTTAATTATAGGAAGCAGTATATTAAGAAACAATGAAGAGGATTCAAAATTCTATCACATAATTTCCAGGTTATTGAAAAATTTAGGAGAGCCAATAATCCGCAAAGCGGTGAAACAAGCAATATCCATTCTTGGCAAGCATTTTATTGTTGGAGAAACTATAGAAAAAGCATTGGAAAGTATGAAATCAGATGACTACAGTAAGTATTTATGCTCTTTTGATATGCTTGGTGAATCTGCTTGCATAGTTGAGGATGCGGAAGAGTATTTTAATTTATACATGCATGCAATAAAAGCCATAGGTGAATCTGCTGACATAAATGATTGCTTTAAATCTCAGGGGGTTTCAATCAAATTGTCTTCACTGCACTCACGTTATGAATTTAGCCAATTTGGTAATATAGCTGAAGAGCTGAGAGCTAAATTGCTGGAACTGTGTCATGAAGCGAAGAGATATAACATTTCACTTTGTATAGATGCAGAAGAATCAGAAAGACTTGAGATGTCATTAGTTTTATTTGAGCAATTGCGTCTTGATGATTCACTTTCTAAGTGGGAGGGGCTTGGCTTGGCTGTGCAAGCGTATCAAAAACGTGCTTTATCTGTTCTTGATTTTGTTGAAGATGTTGCCATTCGATCAAAGCATAAAATTATGGTGAGGCTTGTAAAAGGAGCATATTGGGACTCAGAAATCAAGTGCACACAAGAATTAGGGTTAATTGGTTATCCGGTGTTTACTAGAAAAAGCCACACAGATGTATGCTATCTTGCCTGTGCGCAGAAACTTTTAAGCAAAGAGAATCACTTTTATCCATGTTTTGGAACTCATAATGCTTATACTTTTGCTACTATAATAGAGCTTGCCGATAAAAATCATCCTGGATTTGAGTTTCAGTGCTTACATGGAATGGGTAAAAGTTTGTATGATTATGCAATTTCAGAACTTGCAACAAGCATCAATTGTCGTATATATGCACCAGTTGGTAAACATAGTGATTTATTGCCATACCTTATTAAGCGCCTTCTTGAAAATGGAGCTAATAGCTCGTTTGTCAATCAAGTAAATGATTCTGACGTTAAAATTGAAGAATTAGTCTCAGATCCATTAGAAAAAGTAAAAAGCTTAGAATATGAGCCTCATCCAAGCATTCCGTTACCACGAGATATTTTTGGAGAGGAAAGAAAAAACTCCTTGGGAATGGATATTAGCGATTCAATTGTAGTTTCACAATTTGCAAATGATGTGAGGGAATTTAGTGAAAAGAAATGGCAAGTTGGCCCAATAATTGATGGAGAGTCGTTTCTTGACAGTGCGGAATTTACCGAAGTAGTGAATCCTGCACATTTGGAAAATGTAATTGGAGAAGTGTCAAGTGCAACAAGTGCTCAGGCTTTAAATGCTCTTGAAATAGCACATAGTGCTTTTACTAAGTGGCAGAATGTTTCAGCAGGAGAGCGCGCTAAATGCCTTGAAAAAGCTGCAGATTTGCTTGAGGAAAGGATGAAAGAGTTAATTTATATTCTGATTGTAGAAGCAGGAAAAATTTTATCCGATGCAATAGCAGAAGTAAGAGAGGCAATCGACTTTTTGCGCTATTATGCAATGATAGCACAAAATGAACTGAATGACTGGAAAAAATTACCAGGTCCAACAGGTGAAGATAACTTCATCTTTTTTGAAGGCAGAGGAGTTTTCTTATGCATATCACCGTGGAATTTTCCACTCGCTGTCTTCATTGGACAGGTTTCAGCTGCACTTGCAGCAGGTAATGCAGTGCTGGCAAAACCGGCAGAGCAAACGCCGATTATTGCTTATGAAGCCGTTAAGATACTATACGAAGCTGGAATACCAAAAAATGTGCTACACCTTGTTCCAGGGGATGGTTGGTATTTAGGTAAAACATTAGTACCAGATAATAGAATTTCCGGTGTAGCTTTTACTGGTTCAACACAAACTGCTCAAATAATTAATCGAATACTTGCTAGCAGAGATGGTCCTATTGTGCCGCTTATCGCTGAGACTGGTGGATTAAATGCTATGATTGTTGATAGTTCTGCTCTTTTAGAGCAGGTAACTAAGGATGTTTTAATTTCTGCATTTCGCAGTGGCGGTCAACGTTGTTCTGCTCTCAGAGTGCTATTTATTCAAGAAGATATAGCAGAAAAACAGATAAAAATGATATGCAATGCAGCTCAAGAACTAAAGATAGGTGACCCAATACAACTGAGCACAGATATTGGTCCAATAATTGACAAAGCATCTATTGATATGCTCACTAAACATACGGAAAAAATATCAAGGGATGAAGATTCAAACCTTTTGTCCAAGGTACCCATGGATACAAATTCTTATAATGGTTATTTCTTTCCTCCGTACATTTGTGAGATACAAAAGATTTCGCAATTAAAGCAAGAAGTGTTTGGACCTATTTTACATATCATACGGTTTAATAAGTCGCAGTTAAATGAAGTTATAAGTGATATAAACAATACAGGATATGGGCTTACGTTTTCTTTGCAAAGCCGTGTACAAAGTCAGATCGATTTAATAAGCAAGAAAATATCAGTTGGAAATGTATACATCAATCGCAATCAAATAGGTGCAGCAGTTGGAATACAACCATTTGGCGGTAGAGGACTGTCAGGTACCGGACCAAAAGCTGGTGGTCCTAATTATCTGCAACGTTTTTCTATAGAAAAGGTTGTAAGTGTCAACACTACAGCATGTGGCGGTAACATTACACTTGCGTGTTTGGATTGATTTGCAATTTCTAAATTGGAAGTCCATGCAGTTGTGTATGCAGTACTAAAACCTAAAACTCATATACTGAAAGGATAGTTGATTCTAAGGAGGCTTCAAAGGAAGTCTTGTCTTTAATAAAAGAAAAAGGTTGCTATAATTCTGATAAAAGCACTATAAACAAAATGAATGTAAAAAATATCTTATTAGCGTTTTTAGTACAATTTATATTCGATTTGTCATCACTTGCGGCTGATCCTATTTTGCTTAATTGTATTGAAACTCCAGGGATTTATGATCTTGAAACAAGGCCAAAAAGCTTTAACTCTTCAAATAATTTAAGAAGAAAACCTGGCTCTCCAAATAATGCAGCAGGAGAATTAATAAATGTAGTGGGTAGAGTTACTGATGTAAATTGCTTACCGATACAAAATGCTGTGGTTTCTATATGGCACTCAGACTCACTTGGCATGAGCTATTATGATGAAAATGTGGAACTTGATCCAAATTTTGCTGGATCAGGAAGATTTGTAGTAAATAACCTTGGCTATTATAATTTTATTACAATAGTACCGGGTAAAATTGGTGATAGGGCTCCACACATCAACTTTTTGGTCCAACATCCAGATTTTCCAGAATTCACAACACAAATGTTTTTTGCTGATCATAATTGCGATAACTGTGATGATCTTCTTCTTGGTAATCTTATTGAGAGTGGACTTGCAAGCCTTCTGATAGCACCATTTACTTATAATGATCGTGCCATTAAGACCTACACGTTTAATATCACCTTGGGTGGGTATAACAAATTTTCTGATAAAAGATAAAACCCTTGCATATCAGGGGAGTTCATAGTAGTCTTAAGCGCTGTTGTACTTAAAATGTATATGAAAAACATCTTGCTAATGTTTTTACTATGTTTTATGTGCAGCTTACAATTATTTGCAACGGAGATGTCAACGATGAAGATAACAATTTCTAAAGCTTTACCTGATTTTGAAACGCTAGTAGTGGGTTTATTTGAAAATGATGAATTTATAAGTAACGTTAAGGTTTTACAAGATAAGCAAATTATAGAGAGCATCAAAAGATTTAGTGATTTCAATGGAGGTTTTGGTGAATTTTTCTCCATTACTTCATCAGAGGGAAAGAATGTTATAGTTGCCGGGCTTGGCAAGAAAGATGAATGGGATGAAAACAAAGAATTAAATATTGGCGGAAAAATATATTACGAACTAAGTAGATTAAAGATCAAGCAAGCTGCAATTTCAATCGAAGGCAATGCAGCAAATGTTGCATACGGTGCATTTTTGCGTAGTTTTAAGTTTGATAAGTATAAAACCAAAAAGGACGAGAAAATTACAGAAGTAGAGGAGATTACAGTGCTAGCAAAAGATGAGCAATTAAGTGGTGCTGAAAAATCATTTGAGCGTTTAAGACAAGAAGGTGAAGGCATATTTCTTGCACGTGCTCTTACCACTGAACCACCTAATGTTTTATATCCAGAATCCTATGCTGATCAAATAAAAACTGAGCTTACCAAGCTTGGCCTTGAAATCGAAGTGCTTGGTAAGAAGCAGATGGAAGAGAAAAAAATGGGAGCATTGCTTGGGGTAGCACAAGGAAGTAGTAAAGAGCCAAAATTAGTAGTGATCAAATGGAATGGAGCTTCCAAGGAACAAAAGCCTGTAGCTTTTGTGGGTAAAGGTATAACGTTTGATACTGGTGGAGTGTCACTAAAACCCTCATGTGGTATGGAGTCAATGAAGTATGACATGGCAGGCTCTGCCACTGTAGTTGGAGTGATGCGTACTTTAGCTGGACGAAAAGCAAAAGTAAATGCAATTGGTGTGGTTGCACTTGCAGAAAATGCAGTGGATGGTAATGCTCAAAGACCGAGCGATGTAGTCACTTCAATGTCTGGACAAACAATAGAAATATTAAATACCGATGCAGAGGGAAGACTAATACTTGCGGATGCTTTATGGTATACACAAGATAGATTTGTACCGAAATTTATGATTGACCTTGCAACTTTAACTGGTGCTATAGTGGTTGCACTGGGAAACAATGAATATGCTGGTCTTTTTTCAAATAACGATGAATTAGCAAATCATCTGATTGATTCAGGAAATGAAGTAAATGAAAAATTATGGCGCTTTCCTATGAATGAAACTTATAACAAAATTATTGATTCGCCGATTGCTGATGTGCAAAATATAGCTTCTGCAGGTTCTGGTGGAGATAGTATAATGGCTGCACAGTTTCTACAGCGTTTTGTAAACGACACTTGCTGGGCACATTTAGACATTGCAGGCACTGCTTGGCACGAAAAAGGCACTGATATTTCTCCAAGAGGGGCAGTAGGTTTTGGTGTAAGGTTGCTAAATAAGTTGGTTGAGAAATACTATGAGATTGATAATTAAGGATCTTTGTATTGAGTTTATAGCTTAATTTACGGCCACATGAATGTCTATTTATAAGACGTAGAAAATGATATCATCAAAGTAACTTACATTTTCTTTTTTGGGAATTCTAAAGTTACGTACTTGAGCAGCGTCAAGAGAAAGTATTTTGTTCAAATGGTGGTTGTAATTATGGACTATTAAAACTTTAAAGCTATTTAGCATTGACGGTGTGTACTTAAGTGTTAAAATAAAGTGAGAAGTTTTTAGGAGTTTATATGGCAGCAGGCGGGAAAGCGAAAACAGCTAGTAAAAACAACCCTACTCAACGTAAGAAAGCTGAACAAAAAATGTATAAGGATAAGCCAGTAAAACCAGTTAGGTATATAGATCGTGATTCACGCATGAACTATATGTCAGCTCAATACGATAATGGCAATTTGGTTGGAGATGAGGTAAGTGGCAATCCTATAAAGTGGGAAGCTGTATAGTAATTGTGGTTAAAATTACTATTAATTCTAAGGAATGTGAAGTAGAGCATGGGCTCACTATAATTCAAGCTTGTGAAGTTGTGGGTGTTGAAGTTCCGCGGTTTTGTTATCATGAGCGTTTAGCAATTGCTGGTAACTGCAGAATGTGTTTAGTTGAAGTTGAAGGTGGCCCTCCAAAACCAGTAGCTTCTTGTGCAATGCCAGTTGCAGAGGGTATGGTTATTCATACCGATACTCCCAAGGTAAAAAAGGCGCGCGAAGGAGTGCTCGAGTTTTTACTAATTAATCATCCACTTGATTGTCCAATTTGTGATCAAGGTGGTGAGTGCGATTTGCAAGATATAACAATGGCTTATGGGAAAGGAATAAGCAGACTTGATGAGAATAAAAGAGCTGTGCCAAAAAAACATTTTGGTCCGCTGATTGAAACTGCAATGAATAGATGCATTCATTGTACTCGATGTGTTAGATTTTTGTCCGGTGTTGCAGGTACAAATGAACTTGGAGGAATTGGCAGGGGAGAAAATATAGAGATTAGTACTTACATAAAAAGGCATATTAGCTCTGAATTATCTGGGAATATTATAGATCTCTGCCCGGTGGGAGCTTTAACTTCAAAGCCCTATTCTTTTACAGCGCGTTCATGGGAGCTATCACATTGTGAAACTATAGATGTGCTGGATGCTGTAGGAAGCAGTATTAGAGTTGATTATCGCGGTCCTGAAGTGATGAGAATATTGCCAAGGCTTAATGAAGAAGTGAACGAGGAATGGATATCAGACAAAACTCGCTTTGCTTACGATGGACTCAAAGTACAACGCCTCGATCGACCTTATATAAAAAAAGAGGGCAAATTAGTGCTGGCTGATTGGAGTGAGGCATTGACTTTTGCTGCAAAAAAACTAAAGGGCACGAAGCCAAACAACATAGCTGCAATTGCAGGTGATTTAGCAGATTGTGAGTCTATGCTTCTGCTGAAGGAAGTGATGCATAAGCTTGGTTCAGTAAATCTAGACTGCAGACAGGATGGAGCAAAACTTATACCAAGTAATCGTGGATCTTATGTGTTCAATACCACTATCGAGGGTATAGAGAATGCAGATTTGTGTCTGCTTATAAATACAAATCCCAAAGTAGAAGCACCAATTATTAATGCACGTATAAGAAAGAGGTATTTACAAGGTAATTTCACTATTGCAAATATTGGTCCTAATGTTGAATATCTATATAATGTTGAAAGATTAGGTGATGGTCCAAACGTTCTAAAAGAAATAGAAGAGGGAAATCATAAATTCTGCGAGTTACTGAGTGCGGCTCAGAACCCTATGATAATTATCGGTCAAGATGCATTAATAAGAGATGATTCTGAATCAGTTTTAGCTCTAGCTGGCAAAATTGCAGAAAAATTTAACATGACCAGAGATGACTGGAATGGCTTTAACGTACTACATAAGGCTGCAGCAAGGGTTGGTGGACTCGATATTGGATTTGTTCCTAGCAAAGGTGGAAAAGACATTAATCAGATACTAAAGCAGGCAGAAAGTGGTGAGGTGGAAGTTGTTTATCTTCTTGGCGCAGATGAAATTAATACATCAAAATTAGAAAATACATTTGTAATTTATCAAGGACATCATGGTGATAGGGGAGCGCATATAGCAGATGTCATTCTACCTGGAGCTGCATACACAGAAAAATATGCAACTTATGTAAATACTGAAGGGCGAGTACAGAGAACAAATTTAGCTGTTTTTCCTCCTGGTGAAGCAAAGGAAGATTGGTTGATTATAAAAAATTTATCCCAATATTTGGGTCTTTCCTTGCTATATGATAGTTTATTTGATGTTAGGAAAAAATTAGACACTATTGGTCCACAGTTTAGAGGTGCTGATCAAGTAGTAAAAAATAAATGGGTATCAATTGCCTGTAATGAGATCAAATTAAGTAATATCCCTTTCACTTTAAAAAAGTATGATTTTTATATGACAGACTCAATAAGTCGTGCTTCAAAAATAATGGCAGATTGTACTAAGGCTTTCCATGGACACGCTGATTAATATCTTATTTATTTTGGTACCGTTACTGCTTTCAGTTGCATATTTGGTGTACTTTGAGCGCAAAGTTATTGGTGCAATTCAACTGAGACATGGTCCAAGTGTAGTAGGGCCATTTGGTTTATTGCAGCCGTTTGCAGATGCTATCAAATTGATAATTAAAGAGCCGATAATACCATTTAGAGCAAGTACCATACTATTTATTATGGCTCCAATGCTCACCTTTATTTTAGCATTAATTGCCTGGGCAGTTATACCGTTTGGAGCTGAAATAATTACAGAAAACGGACAGCAGATAGTAATCCCTAAGGTAATAGCAAATATTAATGTTGGAGTGCTTTATGTGCTAGCTGTATCCTCTTTGGGAATATATGGCATTATCATTGCGGGCTGGTCGAGTAATTCCAATTATGCATTCCTTGGCGCTATAAGGTCAACTGCTCAAATGATTTCATATGAAGTTACAATAGGTCTAATAGTTGCTACAGTTGTGATTACAACTGGTACGTTGAATCTCGCAGAGATGGTGGTAGCGAAACATAATATGCCATTTTGGATTGATTTGCTGATGATGCCTATAGGAATAATATTTTTTATTTCTTTGCTTGCCGAAACTAATCGTCACCCATTTGACTTACCAGAAGCTGAAGCAGAGCTTGTCTCTGGGTATAATGTCGAGTATTCATCAATGCCTTTTGCTCTCTTTTTTCTAGGAGAATATGCAAATATGATTTTAGCAAGCGCTATGATGACAATATTCTTTCTAGGAGGGTGGTATCCTCCATTAGAGCTTAGTTTGCTGTATAAAATTCCTGGTTTAATCTGGTTTGTTTTGAAGATAGTTGTACTTTTGTTTATATTTGTTTGGATTAGAGCTACAATACCTCGTTATCGTTATGATCAATTAATGCGTATTGGTTGGAAAGTATTTTTGCCAATATCGGTACTTTGGGTAATACTCATTTCAGGAGTGTTGCTTTTTACTGGGAATTTGCCTGGATCCAATGTTTAATTTCCCAAATACAAGGTTAAGGCGTAGGCGCTCAAGTCAGTGGGTTCGCGATTTAACGAGTGAAAACACTTTATCGGTAAATGATTTAATTTTTCCTCTATTTGTTCATGATAGAAAAGAAACAATTGAGCCAATTTCTGGTTTACCAGGGGTAAAGTGTTATTCAATAGATGGATTAATTTCTATAGTTCAGAAAGCTAAGGACTCGGGGATTAATGCTGTTGCAATTTTTCCTGTAGTTGATAGTAAACTAAAATCTGAAAACGCCGAGGAAGCGTATAATCGTGACAATTTAACCTGTAAAGCAATTTGTGCTTTAAAATCAAATGTACCGGATATTGGCATTATTGCAGACATTGCACTAGACCCATACACTACTCACGGTCATGATGGCATTTTAAAAAGCAGTAGGATAGATGTAGAAAATGACGAGACTGTGTCAGCATTATGTAAGCAAGCACTTGTTTTAGCAAAAGCAGGATGCGATATAGTTGCTCCTTCTGATATGATGGACGGCAGGATAGGAAAAATAAGAAAAACATTGGATGATAATAACTTTCAGAATGTGTCAATATTGTCCTATGCAGTAAAGTACTGTTCTAGCTTCTATGCGCCGTTCAGGCAAGTTGTCGGTTCGTGCGCATCATCAAATTTCATCGACAAAAGTGGTTATCAAATGGATTATAGAAATGCACGTGAAGCAATCTGCGAAATCGAAATGGATATAGATGAAGGTGCAGATTTTATTATGATAAAGCCGGGTATGCCATACTTAGATGTAATAAAAACAGCAAGTAAAAAGTTTAATTTTCCGATTTTTGCTTACCAAGTAAGCGGCGAATACGCAATGATAAAAGCTGCAGCAAATAATGGCTGGCTGGATTATAACAGAGTGATTTATGAGTCCTTAATTGGGTTTAAACGTGCAGGTGCAAGTGCAATATTTACCTATGCTGCACTTGATGTTGCAAAAAATTTGGTATCTACTTAGCAGTGTGGAACATCTAAGTAGGTAGCTGGCCGAAGTGACTTGACAAACCTTCCCACTTTCCTTATCATATCAATAAGAGTATTTATCCTTGTTTTTAATCTCTGCAGATTTAATAACAAAAATTCAGTAAAAAACTCAGGTATATATTGGCAGATTACATAAAATTATAGCGGCTGCATGTCTTTTTTATTTTTTCTACATTCAGCCAAAACACGCTTATTTTAAGCGTTAGCACATTATTACAATGCCAATTTACATTATTATAGGGTCAAAACTCACTACTGGGGGGTTCTTTTGCCTTTTTTTTCGTCTGGTAAATTTTTAATATTTATAGTTAAAGCTTCAGGCCAGCGCGAGACCAGTTCTTATTACCTGTTCTGGATCCCAGTACTGGGATGATGCCATCATAGAGATCAGCTACTTGAATGATGCCCATATTCCAGTACATATAACGGTATTATTCCATAGTTTGAGATCAGATGTAAGAATATTGAAGATGTCATTCCAGTACTGGAATCTAGAAAAAAAAGAGCCAATCCCTGGGCACTGGGATGACGATAGAAGGGGCAACGGTTATTGCTAAACTTAGATCGTTTTTAATTATTTGCCTTTTTTCTATGCAAGAAGTGTATTGATAAGTCCATTGCAATTCAGTATCGTGAAAAATACAAGTCAAGTGTTAGTTAGGACATGGGGATTTTTTTTCAATTTTTGGGTAAGGTGCTAGGCAAGGTTTTTCCTGCCAAAATAGTAAGCTCTTTTTTAGGAGTAGGATATTTACCGGGTTGGCAGCATTATTGGTCTTCTTTTCTAATATTATTTATTACCGACATTATATTAATGCTTGCATACGGAGGTGATTTTATACTATATAAAATGCCGAATTCAGGCATAGTTGTAGCTGCTATTTTTACCAAGCTAGCAATAGTTATGTTAGTGCTGCAATTAGTTGGCATATCTATTTTTCATACTCAAGATCCTTCAGCCAGCAGTGATGAGAATATAGTAATACAAACAGCATCAGGACAGGTGATGACTGTTGCGCTTTCGATGCCGGCAATAATGTCAATTTATTATATTGTAAGTAAATTCTATTTAAGTATATGCAAGGCAATACTTCAATGTCCATTTTGGTTTAATGATCTTATGCATTTGTTCTTTTTCTTTATAATACCTTATTTATTTTTTTATATTGTAGAAGTAATAAAACCATGGCCGATAAGTACGATACAGCTTAGTTATAACAATGCAATATCAATCACATTTGAAGGGATTTTTTATGTGTTTTATGCAGTGATTTTATTGTACTTGACTGCATTTATATTCTGCGATCTGACTATGCATGATGCGATTGTCTTGAATAAAAGCATATTTGAGTATGTAAAAGAAAGTTCAATAGCCTTAAGTGACTATTTTCATGGCACTATTAAAAAAATAAGTATAGAATAGCACTTATTTGCTTATATATTTAGTTTAAAAGATATACAGTTTGCGTGAACCTACAGGATATAATAAAGGGGCTACAAGATTTTTGGACTGATGAAGGATGTATTATACTTCACCCATATACGTCTGAAGTTGGAGCTGGAACACTACATCCTGCAACAATCATGTCAGCGATTGACGAAAAATCAACAAAAATTGCGTATCTGCAACCAGTAATCAGACCTGCAGACGGACGCTATGGCGACAACCCTAATCGCTTATATCAGCATCATCAATACCAAGTTATAATAAAACCATCTGGCAGCAATTTGCAAGATGTTTACTTAAATAGCTTAAAAGCTCTTGGTGTATCGACAAAAGAATATGATATTAAGTTTATTGAAGATGATTGGGAAAACCCAAGTGTTGGTGCATCCGGTCTTGGCTGGGAAGTTACATGCAACGGAATGGAAGTAACACAACTTACTTATATACAGCAAGTGGGAAGTATTGACTGCAGAATAATTCCTGGTGAAGTAGCATATGGGTTAGAGCGTTTAGCAATGTGCATACAGGGTGTAGATAATGTTTACGACATAATGTGGAATGATAGTGGTGTAACTTACGGAGATATTTTTAAACAAAGAGAGTATGAGTTTTCTTACCTGGCACTTGATTATTATGATACTAAAGTAGTACAACGGCAGTTTGAGGACACAGAAAAACTGTGTAAATTCCTTATCGAAAAAGAATTGCCAGTAGCAGCTTATGACCAATGTATTAAAACTAGCCATCTACTTAATCTACTTGATGCAAGAGGTGTGCTTGGTGTGAATGAACGTACAGCCTATATTGGTAGAGTGAGAGAGTTAACAAAAAAATGCTGTGAATTATATAGAGCGAAGTAGAATATGTTGTCACAATTATTGTTTGAATGTCTTTCAGAAGAAATTCCATCAAGAATGCAGAATTCATCTGCAGCTCAGGTTAAGAGCTATATCATTAATGCTTTTAGTAAAAATAATGTGAAATTTGCATCTATAGAAGTTTATGTGGCTGCACGTCGCATTGCTCTTTTTATTGATGGCATAAGTGCTTTGGAGCTAAAAGATTCTAACAATGAGATTAAAGGACCAAGAGTTAATGCACCGAAAAGTGCTATCGAAGGTTTTTTGAGAAAAAATCGGAAAGGTGAAGAAGATTTACTTATTCGCAAAGTAAACGATGAAGATTTTTACTTCATTAAGAGAGAAAGCTGCTTATTTAACATCAACGGGTTTCTCAAAAATCAACTGGAGGAAATGCTAAAAAACTTTTCTTGGCCAAAGAGTATGAGATGGAGTGAAAGAAAAGAGAGATGGGTTAGACCAATTAAAAATATTCTATGTATTTTAAATGACGAAATAATACCCATATCTTTTGCAGGGGTTACAGCATGCAACGTGACGTATGGTCATAGGTTTCTTTCAGGTGATGCAGTACTTACTGTTAAAACACCCAAAGACTATTTTGAATTGTTAGAAAAAAATAATGTCATTCTCCAGTTGGACAAAAGAAAGCAATTTATACTAGATCAGATTAATAAGTTTACAAAAGAGGAGAACTTACAACTTGAAAAAAATGATTATTTACTTAATGAATTGGCAGGGCTTATAGAGTGGCCAATAGTATTATTTGGTAAAGTAAAATCATCAGAGTTACCGAAGGAAGTAATACTTAGTATAATTAACATGCAGCAAAAGTATCTTGCTTTAAGTAATGGACAGAAAATTTCACATTTTGTTACTGTTGTAAATGTTAACAATAATGAAGTTGTCAAAGGCCATGAAAGAATATTAGAAGCACGTCTTGCTGATGCCCAGTTTTTGATATCTCAAGACAAGAAGGAAAACCTAGATTACTATGTCAAAAAATTGAGCTCTATTTCATTTCATGCTTCGCTCGGTAGCATAGAAGAAAAAGTGAAGCGTATTATCGCTCTTTCAAAGTATATAGCGATATTTATTCCACATGCTTCATTAATTAAGGTTGAACGTGCTGCATATTTAGTAAAGGCAGATCTTGCAACGTTGATAGTGAAAGAATTTCCGGGATTGCAAGGAGTAATGAGTGGATACTACGCTTCTTATTTTCAAGAGGATAAAGAAGTAGTGGAAGCTATAACTGAGCACTATAAGCCAATTGGATCGGACCAAGAATGCCCTAAATCTCCTACTGCGATTGCTGTAGCTATTGCAGACAAAATGGATAGTTTGGTTGGCTTAATTGCAGCAGGTGAGAAAATCTCTGGTTCGTATGATCAGTTTGGTTTGCGGAGAATGACAATTGGTATAATTAGAACAATACTTGAAAATAATTTTCATATTCCAATTAGATTGCTGATAGATAAGTCAGTATCTTTATGTTCAAGGCTTCTATTGAATAAAAATATAACTCCAGTTGATAAGCCAAGTGAAAAACAAATTTCAGAACTAGTATTTAAATTCTGCTTAGAAAGGTTCAAGGTTGTTTTAAAAAATAGAAATATAAGGCAAGATGTTGTAGATTCAATACTATATAAAGTCGATATTAATGATCTGCTGAAAGCGGAAAAGCAAACTGTGATATTGGATCGTTATCTTAGTACAAAAGAAGGTGAACAGGTTCTAAGCACTTATAAAAGAGCCAGTAACATGATGAGCAAAGTGAGAAAAAGTGATGGCACTACTTATAATGCATCTTACAGTAAGAAGTTTTTGATTGAAGATGAGGAGATTGCGCTATCAAATTGTGTTATAGCTGCTTGTAAAAACATCAAACAAGCGATAGAAAATAACGACTTTAATACAGCGCTTGATGAACTTGCTCGTTTTGCTCCGTTTATCAATCAATTTATGGACAGTGTAAAGATTAACTGTGATTCTAATGAGCTTAGAATAAACAGGTTATCTTTGCTTGCAAATGTTGTTTCTACCTTTCATTTAGTAGCAGAGTTTAACCTTATACAGGTTAAACAATTGATAAATGCTCAGGCAATATAAGGAACAAATCAAATCATCTCCACAATCCTGTGGCGTTTATAAGATGGTTGGAGATAAGAATAAGGTTTTATACATTGGTAAAGCAAAAAACTTGAAGTCGAGATTATCCGACTACCTTCAATTCGAAAACCTTTCTGAACGAATCAGAGTAATGATCTCACAGGTTATTAAGGTTGAAATATTCATCACTGAGAATGAAATCGAAGCATTGCTTCTTGAAGCACAGTTAATAAAATCGTTAAAACCATCTTATAATATTTTGCTTAGGGATGGAAAATCTTATCCTTATATAACAATTTCTAAGCATGATTATCCAAGAATAGCGAAATATAGAGGTAAGTTTAAGAAGAATGAGTTTCATTACTACGGCCCTTTTCCATCTGCCGCTGCTGTTAAGAACACTATATTATCATTGCAAAAAGCTTTTCTCTTAAGAGTATGTTCAGATCAATATTTCTCTTCAACAAAAAGACCATGTCTTGAGTATCAAGTTAAGCGCTGTTCAGCACCATGCGTAGATAAAATTACAAAAGATGATTACTGCAAATCAGTAAAACAAGCACAAGATACTCTGCTAGGAAGGAATAAAGAAGTGCAAAGACAGCTATTTTCTACAATGGAAAAGTGCAGTAGGGAGATGAACTACGAGCTTGCTGCTGTCTATAGAGATCGATTGAAATTTCTTCAGCAAATTCAAATGCAGCCAATGGATTTTTCTTTTGAAGAAGATGCAGATTTCTTCAGCATTGTACGTGAGGCAGACTTAGCATGCATTGGTGTACTATCTTTCAGAGATAAAGGTAACTATGGAAGCATTCCTTACTTCATTGAGAATTGTAGTGATCATCCAAATGATGAAATTTTATCCACCTTTTTGGTCAATTTGTATAATCCAGTTAGCACACCACCAGCACAAATTTACGTTCCCGATTTTATTAAGGATAAGGAAATTATAGAACAAGCACTTTATGCTCTTACTCAAAAATCAATAAAAGTTTTGTATGCGAAAAATAGTAAAGAGCGTGATTTGTTGAATTTTATTGACAATAATTCTAAGCATAGCCTAGAGCAGAAGCTTACTGATTATAGAAATAACCTAGAAAAGCTCGAAGAGCTTAGGAAGATTTTCTTGTTACCAAATATTCCTAAGCGTATCGAAGTTTATGACAATAGCCATATATCTGGAAATCAACAAGTTGGTGTGATGATTGTTGCAGGGCAGGAAGGTTTTTTAAAAAGTGAATACAAAAAATTTACTATAAAAGAAGAAATTTCAGGTGATGACTATAAAATGATGAGAGAAGTGCTGACTAGACGTTTCTCTGGCAATATAAAAGATATAATCCCTGATTTTTTACTGATTGATGGCGGTCCAGGACATGTTTCCATAGTGCAGAATGTATTGGAAATATTGAATATAAAAGTTCCTTTTGCTTGTATGGCAAAGGGTCATGATCGTAATGCAGGAAATGAAAGATTTTATGTGCCGGACAGAGAAGAATTTACTCTAGCAAGTGACAGCAAGGTCATGCTTTATTTACAATTGCTGCGTAATGAAGCTCACAGTTTTGCAATAACTTCGCACAGAAAAAAACGCAATAAACAGTTTTTTGCTTCACAATTAAGCAGAATATCTGGTGTTGGCAGTAAAAGAAAGAAGGCACTCATGTCTCATTTTGGTTCGGTAGAAAATATAAGCAAAGCTTCTCTAGCTGAAATTCAAAACGTACCTGGAATTAGTAAAGGTTTAGCAGAAATCATTCTTCAAAACGTGAATTCTAAGAAAGGTGCTCCTAAATAGGTACTCTAAAATTAACCTTTATTTCTTCTTAATAAGACATAAAAAGCTCCTTTGCCGCCATGTTTTTTTATGGCTTGCTGATAGTATAAGGTCATATTCCGAACTTTTGTGTCATTCAACCACTTATTTAAGCTATTCTTTATAGTGTCTATTTTATCTGTACTATTACCATGCCCCGTAATTACCAATAAGCACCTATTACCTGCTTGATAATTTTTGATAATAAAATCTATCAATTTACAATAAGCATTATCTATACTATAGCCGTGCAAATCGAGTTTATCGCTTATAAAATATTTGCCCCTATCGATCTTTAATTTTGTATTGTAGTCAAGACAAAATGATGAATCACCATTATCAGTATTAAGAAAATTTTCTTGTAAACTAGAGGCACCTTTATCAATCATAGATTTTATATTTACTTTGTGATCAACTTTCAAAGTAACTTTTCCACATTCTATTGGCTTAACATTTTTTTGCCAATCCAACTCATCATCTGACATAAATTCATTGATTGAACTGCATAATTTTACAACAATATATAAACACAGTAAAATATTGCTTACTCTATAAAAATCTGATTTTTAATAATGAGATGAAATCATCAAAAGCTAATGAAAACTGCTGGATATATGGAAAGCACACTTGTATTTCAGCATTAAGAAACAAGAATAGGCGGTGTATAGAACTGTTAGTAACAGAAAATTTCTACAGAGAATTTGAGAAAGAAATTAAACAATGTGCAGATAGTAAGGGTATTAAAGCTCGACTGGTAGAGAACAAAATGTTCAATGATGTTTTACCCAAAGGTGTAAATCACCAAGGAATTGCTTTAAAAGTTACTCCTATTTTTCACAGCTTAAATATTGAAGAAATAGCTGAAAGATCAGGTAAAAACTCTACTATAGTCATTTTAGATCAAATTACTGATACACACAATATAGGTTCGATTTTAAGAACCTCAGCTTGTTTCAACATTGATGCATTGGTTTTACCGTATCACCATTCGCCGGGCGAAAATGCATCTATCGCAAAAGCAGCAAGTGGAGCACTGGATATTGTCCCTCTAATATACGTTACAAACGTAGTAAAGACGATGGAGTCTTTAAAAAAGATAGGCTACTGGTGTTATGGGTTTGATTGCAATGCAAAGGAAAATATAGATGAAATAAAGAATTTTGGGCAAAAAAGAGTAATTATTTTTGGTTCTGAAGAGAAAGGAATGCGGAGACTAGTTAAAGAAAATTGTGATTATCTTTTAACAATCCCAATGTCAAACGTAATTGATAGTCTAAATGTTTCAAACGCAGCAGCAATAGGACTATATTCCATTTACATTAAAACAAAAATCACTGCAAATTAGTTGCAATAAAACAAGGATGTCATTCCAGTATGTGATACTGGAATGACAACAGTGAATGACATCGCAAGATGTCATTCACTAGCACTTACATTACCAATCCCAAGAAAGAGGTGCACTTGGATCTATTGGAATTTCAAAGGATGGTTGTGACATTACTGCCTTTACAGCTTCTTGAAATTCTGAATCTTGAGCATTTATTGCAATTTTGGCACTAGCTTGAAAATTTGGGTTTTTTGCTAGCTCGGTGGCTACATCTTGAACCTTTGGTCCCAATCCTTTTTCAGCTAAGAATGCTTTTGCTGCTTGATTGCCCTGAGCACCGTATGGAGTTTCAGGAGCATCAAGGAATCCTCCTAATTTTTCTACTAAGATTGATTTTTGGCCATCTTTAGCATCAAATATAGCTTCAACAACGGCTTTTTCTGCCGCTTTTGTTTTAAGCTCTGTAGTTTTAAGAAACGTATTCTCTGCTTCAGCTTTAGTATAAACATCTGCAGTATTAGCTTTCTTTGCTAGCTCAGTATTGACATAACTCTTGTCAGCTTTATTATCTAGAGCGGTTGTATCAGCTTTTTTAGCCAACTCATCATCCACACCTTTTTTGGTATATATACCAGTAGTACCATCATCTTTTGCTAATTCTGGTATTAGAGCGTCCACAACAGGCTTTTTTACCACTTCTTCTGCAAGTTTGGAAGTTTCAAGATAGTTAGATAGATCTGGTGCTGCTGGTATAGCTCTTGTATCAGCTTTTTTAGCTAATTCAGATTTATCGGCTTTGTCAGCTAGAGCAGACGTATCTGCTTTCTTTGCTAGCTCAGTATTGACATAACTCTTGTCAGCTTTATTATCTAGAGCGGTTGTATCAGCTTTTTTAGCCAACTCATCATCCACACCTTTTTTGGTATATATACCAGTAGTACCATCATCTTTTGCTAATTCTGGTATTAGAGCGTCCACAACAGGCTTTTTTACCACTTCTTCTGCAAGTTTGGAAGTTTCAAGATAGTTAGATAGATCTGGTGCTGCTGGTATAGCTCTTGTATCAGCTTTTTTAGCTAATTCAGATTTATCGGCTTTGTCAGCTAGAGCAGACGTATCTGCTTTCTTTGCTAGCTCAGTATTGACATAACTCTTGTCAGCTTTATTATCTAGAGCGGTTGTATCAGCTTTTTTAGCCAACTCATCATCCACACCTTTTTTGGTATATATACCAGTAGTACCATCATCTTTTGCTAATTCTGGTATTAGAGCGTCCACAACAGGCTTTTTTACCACTTCTTCTGCAAGTTTGGAAGTTTCAAGATAGTTAGATAGATCTGGTGCTGCTGGTATAGCTCTTGTATCAGCTTTTTTAGCTAATTCAGATTTATCGGCTTTGTCAGCTAGAGCAGACGTATCTGCTTTCTTTGCTAGCTCAGTATTGACATAACTCTTGTCAGCTTTATTATCTAGAGCGGTTGTATCAGCTTTTTTAGCTAATGCAGATTTATCGGCTTTGTCAGCTAGAGCAGACGTATCTGCTTTCTTTGCTAGC
Source organism: Trichopria drosophilae (assembly GCA_030407085.1). Taxonomy (NCBI): domain Eukaryota; kingdom Metazoa; phylum Arthropoda; class Insecta; order Hymenoptera; family Diapriidae; genus Trichopria; species Trichopria drosophilae. Next base: position 1,044,166 of record CM059582.1, on the reverse strand, counting down.
TCAGTATTGACATAACTCTTGTCAGCTTTATTATCTAGAGCGGTTGTATCAGCTTTTTTAGCTAATGCAGATTTATCGGCTTTGTCAGCTAGAGCAGACGTATCTGCTTTCTTTGCTAGCTCAGTATTGACATAACTCTTGTCAGCTTTATTATCTAGAGCGGTTGTATCAGCTTTTTTAGCTAATGCAGATTTATCGGCTTTGTCAGCTAGAGCAGACGTATCTGCTTTCTTTGCTAGCTCAGTATTGACATAACTCTTGTCAGCTTTATTATCTAGAGCGGTTGTATCAGCTTTTTTAGCCAACTCATCATCCACACCTTTTTTGGTATATATACCAGTAGTACCATCATCTTTTGCTAATTCTGGTATTAGAGCGTCCACAACAGGCTTTTTTGCTACTTCTTCTGCAAGAACTGATTTACCAGCTGTACTACCATCTATAGTAAGTAACTTTCCTAGGGCTGCTGCTAAACCATCTACTGTGTACTCTTTTGCATTACCACCATTTGGTGTATATGCCACTTTAAGATTGCTTGTGGTAGTGTCCAAGGTATATTTATTACCCGTACCATCTTCTAAAATTATAATTTTGACTTGATCTAGCGTTGCTGCTGTTCCTGCAGCACTTTCAAATTTTAAACTAGCCACCATACAACTCTCCGTTAATTACAAAAAACATAGAGTGTATGAAAATAATATAAATTCCGTAAATACTAGATTTTGTATAAGATTTCCTTGAAGCTTTTCGCTTCATAATTCTTTTCTTGTGATCTAAGTATGTAGCAGACGATGTCATCCTAGTAGCCCCTTTGGTGTCATTACAGTGCGTGACACTGATTTTTCATAATCATCAAACGTTGTATTTTTATATAACTTCTGTACTCACCAGCTTGATGTATGATCAGAATTCCTGGATCCCAGTGTCAGCTACTTGGATGACAAGAAGAGGGCAGGGCCCTCCTTGTATATTAGATATAGGCTGAGTTATGATAGTGATAAACATGATCGCTTGCGCAATCAAACATTGTCACAAAACCATTCTCTAGATAGAGATTGTATTCATGATGTTGATCTGATAACTCAATGTTATCTTGCGTTTCTAAGTTGAAGTGACTTGAATCTGACAGCAATTCGTAATTTGGATTATCTATTTTACTAATGCTACTTATTACTTTGCCATTACCATTTGATATAGCCAAACTATAACTATCACCATCCTTCATTATTTTGACGGATACCTTATCTTCAGGTAACACTATAAGCTTTTTTGTATCACTATCGTGAACTACAAATTTGCCATCTTTAAAATAATACTTGTCTTCCGGCAAAGCACCAATCTTATAATTTGATGTATTCAGTTTTTTCCAAAAATCTAACACAGATTGCTTGTCTGTTCCTTCTGCTCTATCATACAAGGCTTTCACATCATTATAATCTATGATTACATTTGCCTTATGTTTCCCTTCAGAATCTTGCTCGCGACTCTTTTCTATTTTGAGAATTGTGTCTTTTAATACCTGCTCTTTCTCCTCCACTGAAGATGACCTTTTTGCCCTTGTTGGAATTTGTGGTTGATCAGACCGCATTTCACTATTGTCGTTTGATACAGTTCTCTCTTCAGCAACAACATCAGTAGTACTATGGCTCATGTGTGACGTATCAATCTCTGTCTTAGTTTTACTTACTTGCCCTTTTGGACTTTCGGTTTGTTTCTCTTTTGTGAATATTCTCTGATAGTCCGTGTAGCCTCTGTTAGTATCGCCGATATCGCCACTGCCTTGATCAAAAGTTATTTTTTTACTTCCATTTTCCATGTTCTCAATTTCAACTTGAGGAGAAACAGATGCGAGGAAATCGTTATAACTGTAGTTGTAGTCAGCAGAAAAGAATATTTTTCCTTTGAAGTTATGGAAGTTATTAGATAACATTCCAATTTCTTCATCAGTATCACCATCAAATAGTTTTACTTTAGTGAAATATCTTTGATTGTTGATTCTTACTATTTCGCCACTCGAGTTTCTTTGTATCTGATAATCATTTGGATCATGTTTAATGGTAAAAAGTTTACCAGGGGCATAGTTTTCTAAGTTTATAAGGCCCACGTTTATATGTTTATGAGAATAATCTCTCTTTTCATATTCATGTGCAAATACTGGGTTGATATATTTGTATTCTTCTGGTATAGCATTACCTTGAGCATCATACCTATATTCATTACCACGTTCATCAGCTGGTGCCAATTTGTATCCGTCATCCTTTTGCACTAACTTTAGATGAGTAACTTCTTCAGGTAACTGATAGCGCACATTTTTTCCGTGATCATGAATGAATAAGTTACTTCCATTTACAACTTCACCTCTTTCATTTTTTATCTCTTCAGTGATATAGAAGCCCATATTTTTGAATGCATGTAGATTTTCGCCTACTTGCTTTACAACCGCTTCGTATACATCATCGTCTGTTCTATCAGTCCCTTTATCATCCAATAATGTTCCTTTTTCTACGATTATGCCGCTTTCTCTTTGCTCATCAGAATATTTAGCATGATTTGAATCCTGATGATTTAGAATTTTGGCTCCTCTAAGAAGAAGAGAATCTAAATCTTTTTGAATGTGTCCAGTGCTGGGATGCAACAATTCATTTTCATGTAAATGTGCTTCATCAAAGTACTCATCACGTTCAACCGTTCTACCATCTATCAGAGAAGCTTTATAATGACCGTTTTCTTTTGTAATTGCCATATAGGTACCTCCATCATATTGAGTATTCAAGTTGTGCAATATGTCCTCAAAAACAAAAGTTTCTTTAGTGTGACCTTCAACTTGCTTAAAAAAGCCCGATTCGCTCGACAACTCTCCAAGCTTTGTATTCCCATCATATATAGATAGTGCACCAATATTTCCGCGACCAAGAGCTTGAATAGAAAAAATCTTGCCTTCTTGTAGATCAATATGATTTGTACCTCTTATCAAGTTTGGATCGATATTGACCAGCTCTCCTAATATTTTTGCTGCCTGAGGATTATTTTCAATCTCATCAACTGCTTTGTTTTTTAATTGATTAAACTTTAAGAATGCTGGTCTGTATTTTGTATTTTCCTCATTACCTAACTCTTTAATAGCAATCTCTCCTTTGTGATATTTTTGATACATTTTACCACGTTCTTCATTCAAATTATCGAATTTATCTGCCTCACTCTTAAATTTTGTATCATATTTTGATAATATTCTAAAAGCCTGATAGTTATACTCTTGACTGTTTTGATATTCATTACCTTGTTGGTCAGAGTAAGTTAGTTTATCCTGTCCATCGGGAGTTTTTACTACCTTTAAAAAATGATATTCCTTTGATATATCGAGTTTATCATTTGTTGCCCTATTAATAGCACGAGCAACATTATGAAATGCAACATGTTCTACAGGAGAAAAACTTCCAACGTTTTCTCCATCTATCTTTTCTATATTTGCTTTATAGTAGGATATGTTTTTAATTTCTCCACCCACTATTTCTTGACCAGTTGCTATAAAATCTCCTTTTGTAACTTGCAAAGCGTTGAGATGTTCCATTGCAGTTTCTGTATCATTCTCAGCAAGCCAACTTTTGAAGTCAGCATCATGTCCTTTTATGTCTTTCAAGAAACTTTTTGATTCATCTGAGTTACCTTGACGTAAAGCATCTAGGTAGTCTCTTAATAGACTAGGATCTTTTTCCTGTAAGTACATTATCAACGCATGACCAGTTTTATACACTAAGCTGTTTTTTTCACCATTGGCTGAGTATTGTAAATTTAAAATTCCACCTAGATCCAAATTTGCAGCTTCAGTTTTATTAATGCTTGACCCTTGAGCATTGAACTTGTGATCTGAATGATGTTCAAAGTAATCTGCAATTCCCTCCATTAATACTGTAGGTAGAGATTTTCCTCCTGTAGCCAAGTAAGTTAAACCATGTGCAAATTCATGCTGAAGGTTATGAACGCCACCTTGCTGATAGACATACATCTCAGCAAAAATATCAGCTTCTCCTTTGTAGTAACATTTACCACCCTCATCTCCAAGGTAAGAACCAAAACGTTCGCTTCCGCCAAGATGAGTGTAATCAGCCTTATCATCAAACACATAAATTTTGAACGTTTGTTCTGAGCTACCAGGCTCCAACTTAAATGCATCTTTAAAATTAGTAGCTGTTTCTCTTATTTCACTTTCAATGTGAGCAACTTTACTGGCTCTTAAATTATGAGAATAAACTTCTACTTTAATATTTAAATCTTTAACTTCTATGGTATGCTTATTGTTAAAGTATTCTTCTTGAGTTATATTTTTATTTATTTGTTGATTGATTGTCATAATTCTAACCTCTAGTTTATTAGTCTTTACAATATCAAGTATAAAGCCACTTCTGCTAAGAAAGCATGAATTCTCGTGTTGATATAATTTGCATCTTAATAAAAGAGTATAGATAATTAACTCAATATGGAAAATCGAGAATATAGATAAAATTCTATAGCTAACCTCAGGCAGCTACTAACAAGTAGCAAAATTATAAATATTAAGAAATTTACCGGCAGAAAAAAGGCACCCGTGTTAGCTAGTTGTTACTTCTGAAAATCGATGTTCTATACTGTCTTAAAACAGCCCGTTTCAGCTTTTATAGGTAAAAAACCAGAAACATTGTGAAGACATAAGTGCACGTAATGCAAAAAATTAAAAATAAGGTACCAACTGACTGTATAATACTTTTGTTGTGTTAACCTGCACAGATTGAAGATGATAAAATACCCTCATCGTTATATTAATGAAAGTGACGGAGTTTGTCAAGGAGTTTCATTCAGCAAGAGGTCTAAAAGCAAATTGACTTTCATTTCACTGAAGCGCTATACTAAGGCTACGATGGGTAATTAGCTCAGTTGGTAGAGCACTTGCTTGACGTGCAAGGGGTTGCTGGTTCGAGTCCAGTGTTACCCACGTTTTTGCTAACGAAAAGATTTTATATGACAGTAGTACACAATGGCAAACATTCAGCAGCAGCATCCAAGCGCTTAATTTATTCCATAATAATAGTTGCGATAACAATGCTTATGGAAATAGCAGGTGGAATAATTTCACACTCGCTTGCTCTGTTATCAGATGCAGGGCACATGCTCACTGATCTTTTTGCCTTGATTTTAAGCTGGGTAGCACACAAGTTTTCAGTTAAGAAGTCTGATTTACAAAGATCATATGGGTATCACAGATTGCAGATAATTGCAGCGTTTGTTAATGGCTTAACTCTATTTCTCATTGCAGCAGTCATTATCATTGAATCAATAAAAAGATTTATTTTTCCAGTTAATGTAGAATGGAAAGTAATGCTAATAATTGCCACACTTGGCCTGATCTCTAACATTATAGTCTGTTTTATATTACATAGTAAATGTGAAAGCAATATAAACATAAAAAGTGCTGTACTGCACGTCATAGGAGATATTTTAGGCTCTGTAGCTGCTATAGTTGCATCCATAATTATCATGCTTACCGGATGGCAAGTAGTGGATCCTATTTTGTCAGTATTTGTTAGCGTAATAATCTTAAGCAGTGGCTATAAAATTCTCAAGAATTCTTGCCATATACTCCTTGAAGGTACACCCGAGGGTGTATCTGCTGAGGAGATAAAAAGTGAGATTATATCTAAGCTACCTGAAGTGATAGATGTACACCACATACATGCATGGTCACTATCTGATAATTATTTTATACTTACTATGCATGCCAAGATAAAGCAAAATGGACAACACACTAATATTTTGTATGAGATAAAAAAAATACTATTAAATAGGTTCGAAATTGAGCACTCTACAGTTGAAATTGAATATGATGAGTGCGTAGACAGTAAAATACTTAAGCATTGACATTTATAGGCTATTTGTTATCACTAGAATATTATAATATTAGAGGGTAGGCTATGATAGGTGTTTCCCAAATACAATTTCCTGGAAAGGATTCTTACAGATTAAAGACAGCAAGCTACTTCACAGCTTTTGTTTCTTTAAGCATTTTAGTTAATCCTGCCAATGTCTTTTTATCTTTTGCCACATTGTTTTTTAGATCTGAAATAAAAACTTTTTACGTTTATAAAAACATAAAAGCTGCAAAGCAGGAAAAAATAAGTAAAAAGGAATATAGGGAAATATTTTTTGAGAAAAATAAAATTAAGATAGCATCTTTCCTTTTATTTTTTGCTTCTGTAACATATCTAACTTTTATAATTACTTTTCTACTTGTTTCGTTACTTGCAACAATACCACTTGCAATGGTTTTAATTCTATTACAAAGTGAATCAAGGCCAAGGGATTTTAATCCATTTACGTTACTTAAAGCTGCTACAAATTTCTTTTTAGAAGGCATAAAAGAAAATACTCGCAGCATGACAAATGAGTTTGATGATACTTACGAGCATTTACTACCCCATCAATTGAACGATGATATTAGTAATAATATTGATAAGTTACTGCATAAATATGGTGGGATAACAGAAGACGTTATTAATGATAAAGAATTTGAAGAATTTATTGAATATATAAATCACTTGCATATGCTTGATGGTCAATTATTTAATAACGAGAATAAGGGAAAATTAGTGATGTTTTTGCAAGATTTTTGCAAAGGTAATGAGAAACATAGCTCTGGCTTCACTGGTGGACAAATTCTTCTGTTAGTTCTGAGAGCTTGCAATGATGGAGATAGGGAAGCTATCGAAAATAAAAAAGAAGCGTTGATTGCAAATTTACTAGATAGTCAAACCTTCTCTAGAAAAGAACGAATTCCCAACACATGTTTTACTGGTGTTATCTACAGAATGTTAAGTACATTAGGGGGTGTTCACTCCGATCCAGAGATTAAGTTTACACCACCTAGACAAATGCTCCTTACAGAAGCAGAAAATGAAGCACGTAAGTTTATGTTAGACAGGCTAAAAAATAAGAAAAACAGTAAAGAAATTCTTAGGGCTTGCTGTAATGCTCAAAATAGTTATGAAGCCGGTGAAAATCAAAAAGTAGTTGATGGTTTTATTGCAGAAGTAAGTATTCCCTTAATGAGAAATTTACTGAGTTTTACTTCTCAATATAGTGAACAAATTGTACTGACGTTAATGAAAAATATTAACTCTGTAAAGTTAAATAAATTAGAGCATTATACATTGAATCAATACATAAGAAATAAATTACAAGATCATGATTTAGATAATCAAATTGAAAATATCAAAGGAAAAGTCTTTTTGAAGCTTTTAGAGCGTAATTTACTTAAAACAGATTTTTCTCTCAAGGATTCATCTTTGGATGAAGCTAAGAGAATAGCTGATAAGTTAATAGAGAAAGAAATTAAGGAATTTAGGCTAAAAGCTGAGAAGACTGTTGAAGGTCAAGTGGCCAGAATGTTAGATAGTTTAAGAATGTTACCACTAGAGAAAAGGTGTTATAGGGTATACACAGAACTGAGTAAAAATAGCAGAGACGATAAAGAAGAGATAAAGAAAATTCTGCAAGAAAAGCTAGCAATAACAGAAGCAGTGATAAATAACATGTTAAAAAAAGAAGCTTCACACAGGCTAGAGATAGAGATTGAAGATATTTATAATCAAAATAAGCGCAATGTAACCACACTTTATGAAAAAACAAAAGAAGTAAAGCAAAGATTTATTAAAGATGGACTTTTAACACCTCAAGAAGTAGAGAGTATAACAAGAGTAAAAATTATAATTTTAAATAAAGAAGATAAAATAATACCATCAAGCAGTTTATCTCGTAGTTTAAGTGTCAGTGATTTAACATCTCATCGCTTATAAAAACTTACGCTCTCTGCCTTGCAGAAGGTTTGTAATATTTCTGTGGTGCTTTAAGAAAATCAATATTGCTACAATGAATAGTGCAAGAAATAACTCTTTTTGAAAAAAGAAAGACGCTACAACAGTTATTACAGCCGCAGTCAAAGAAGCAAGAGAAGAATATCGAAAGGTAAAAAATACTATTAGCCAAATAAACACAAACACTGATGCCAAAGGGATATTAAGTGCTATCAAAATTCCCAAAGTTGTCGCAACCCCCTTTCCTCCATTGAACCTTAGCCAAATAGGAAACATATGCCCTAGAACTGCTAAAATTGCAGATACATATATATAAAAATCGTCATTATCACAAAATTGTTGTGCTGTATAAACCGCAACAAATCCTTTCAAAGAGTCTAAAAATAATGCGAGGACAGCAAGTCTCTTATTTCCTGTTCTTGCAACATTTGTAGCACCAATGTTTCCTGAACCTACTTCTCTTAAATTTATTCCTTTTATTTTTGTAATAATTAAGCTAAACGGTATTGAACCTAATATGTAAGATAATACAAAAACTACAAATATCTCTATCATAGCAATAAATCTAGCTAATTTTATTATTCCTCAGCCTTTTTAGATAACATTGGACTTCATTGTTAATCTGATTGCTAAACAATATAAGTGCTGTCATATTGATGAGTGCTAAACAAGAGAATAAAGCTCCACCAATATTAGCAATAGCCATTATATCTTTAGATAAACCTGACAAAAATGCAACCGCTACTACTGCTATACGATATATTACTACACTTTTTACACCAAACAAATACAGCCATCCCATTTCACAACAATATACAAATGAAATTACTGAGGAAAACGCAAACAAAGGTGCAGCTATGGTTAAAAGTATAGGAAACCAAGAAGAAACAGTTTCAAATGCTTTCTGGGTGATCAATATTCCCTCGCCAATGCCGGTCTGGTATGCACCTGTTATTACTATTGTTATTCCTGTTAAGCAACAAATTAACATTGTATCAAAGCATGGTTCTATCATCGCAACCAGACCAGTTCTAACTGGCTCCTCATCTTTAGCTACCGCGTGAGTGATTGCAGCAGAACCAACACCTGCTTCACTGGCAAAAATTGCTCTTTGAATTCCAGCAACAAATGCTCCTACTACTCCTCCACCAACAGCATTGAAGTCTATCATACTTGAAAACAATATTTTTAATGTATTGCTAAAATTGTGAATATTGAATGCAATAATCGTGAAACAACTCAAAATATATATGAGTGACATAATAGGCACCAGCGCAGAAGAGACTTTAGCTATTCTCCTGATTCCACCGATAATCACTAGAGCAAGTAATGTAGAAATTATGAAGGAAAGAACCCAAGGATGACTATCTATCCAGCTTGAATAGCCAGATAATATTGAAACCATTTGATTAGTCTGAAATGCTACACTTCCACCAAGACCTGACAATACAAAAAACACTGCATATATTGCAGCTATCACAATACCAAGCTTCTTAAATCCAAATTCCTCTAGTCCATTTCTTATATATTGAAAGGGACCACTGAATAACTGTTCCTGGCCTTCTGTTCTGTGTCTGAATGCTAAAGTTACTTCAGCAAACTTTGCAGACATGCCAAAAAAACCTGTAATCATCATCCAAGGTACCGCTCCTGGCCCTCCCATTGAAATTGCGATTGCAACACCAGCAACAGTTCCAAGGCCTACTGTGCTTGATAGCGCGGTTACAAATGCCTGAAAATGCGTAATGTGACCATCATGATGATCTGTGTCATATTTTCCACATAAAATAGCGAACGCATGCTTAAACATCCTTATGTTGAGAAATCTAAAACGTAGTGTTAGAAATATATAACCAAAGGCCAATAAAAGAATTATAAATGGTACGTGAAAGATCTTGAAAAATAACACTTCATTCATGAAGTTGCTTACTCCATTTAATGCAGTGTCATAACTTTTATGAAAAACTGAAGCAGCGTATACATCATTAAATGGTAGGCAAAATAACACTATATAAAGCATTCTATAAATCATGTTTAATGCCTTTTGTAATAAGAATCTATTGTATTTAAGACTTCCCTTCTCAGTAGATATATCGCAACAGTATTTGGAATCATAAGGCACATAAACAGGCTATCACCTAAATAAGATATAAATTCTATATTTTTTGATATACAGCTGATATACACTGAACCCACTATAAAAAACTGAAACAATACCAGTACTTTTTTGTTACCAAATAAGTATACTAGGGCAACTTCACAGTAGTAATAGTAAGCTATTATTGTGGAAAATGCAAAGGAAAACATTATCAGCGGAAGAGCTAGCTTGCTAAATAAAGGTAAGGCTGTTGAAAATGCTGAGCTAACTAACGTAATATCACCTATGGTATTAGCGATATGTATATCGGTGATAATTATCACAATACCAGTCAAAAATGAGACTAATATTGTGTCTACAAATGGTGCAATCATTGCAACACTTCCAGCTTTAACTGGGTCTTTCTCTTTTACAATCGAATGTGCTATAGCTGCTGTTCCAGTACCTGCTTCATTAGCAAACACTGACCTTCTTACCCCTGCTATTAATCCACTCAATACTCCACCTCCTATAGCTGATTTGTTAAAGATATCTTGAAATATTATAGATAGAGCATTCAGTAGATTATTTCCGTTTACATAGATTAAATATATACACATGCCTATATATAACATTATCATGATCGGTCCTAAACCTGTTGCAACTAAAGCAATTCGCTTTATTCCTCCCAGTATTACAATTAATACAAATAGCGAGATAATAACAGATGTGTTGTATTCAAATAAGTTACTTGACAACGCTGCAATTTGATTTGCCTGAAATGGTATGCCGCCTATAATCATTGCAACAAGCAGCATAACTGCGTAGATAAATGCAAGGAATTTGCCAGTCTTCATAAATCCAATCTTTGCAAGTCCATGTTCCATATAATAAAAAGCCCCACCAGTTGTGTTTTCAGAGCGATGAGTAAATGCAAGCACTACTTCAGCAAATTTTATTGACATGCCAAGTGCCCCGGTAATTATCATCCAAAAAACTGCACTTGGTCCTCCTATTGTAATAGCTATTGCAACTCCTGATATTGTTCCAAGACCAACTGTTCCTGAAATTACCGTTGCAAATGCCTGAATGTGGGTGATTATGCCGTTATTATTATGGCTCTCTCGGTTGAATAGTGTTTGTATCCCGTATTTGAACAACCTGAAGTTAATGAATTTGAATCGAATCGTACAAAAAAAACCAGTTGCAATTACCCAAATAATTATAAATGGTATGTTGAATATCTTTATATATAAAAAAGAGTTTAATAGATCAGTTACTTTTATAATCATGCTGCTCACTATTTTTATGTAGCTGACTAGTTTTATATGCGTAATGTATATAAAGTCCGATACTTATTGGAATAGTCAAGATATAAACTACACCTAAAATTGGTAGTGTTATCCAGGGCTTACTTATAAAAAATATGATCAACATTCCAAAAAATGACACAAATATATAGGATAAACTTTTAGGGACATAAATGTATTTTGCAGAGAAAGTTGGAATATGACTTATCGAAAAAAATGAGATGGTCAAAAAGTAACAAGCTGTATTCTTTACGTTAAAAAATTGCTCTATAAGAAGTAGATATTCACTTTCGTGAGATTGAAAGGTAATAATTATTGGAAACAGAACAAGTAACGCGCATACAGGAGCTGGAACACCAGAAAAGAAAAATTTTTTCCAGTATAATTGCTCTAAATGTAGCGAAACATTGAATCTTGCAAGTCTTATTGATATGCAGATTACATATATCATTACTAAAATCCATCCTACAACTTTAATTTCATTTAACTTCCAAAAATATAAAAGAAAAGCAGGTGCTGAACCAAAATTTAGAAAATCTGCAAAAGAATCGAGCTGTGCTCCAAAATCGCTGGTTGATTTTAAAATTCTGGCTATCCTGCCGTCCATTCCATCTATTATTGCTGCAATGATAATAAAAATTGCTGAAAATTCCCATTGTTCATTGAATGTGAATTTAAGTGAAGTAAGGCCAGCACATAAACCCAATAAAGTTATAAAGTTTGGGAATAACTTGGTAATAGGTAAAAATTTACTGTTACTTTCATCGTTATTCATATAACATCAAAAGTAAGCTTCCCTTGTTTATTAAAATCTGCTATAACTGTCTCACCGCCAATAACAGTTTGTCCTTCTGAAACTCTTACTTCTATGCCAATGGGAATATAAATATTTACTCTGCTACCAAATCTTATAATTCCAAATCTTTCACCTGCTTTTACGCTCTGAGATGTCCTCAAATTACAAACAATGCGGCGTGCAATGAATCCAGCTATTTGCTCTACAATGATTTCTTTTCCCTTCTCATATTCAATCGCAATAACCTGCTTTTCATTCTCATTACTAGACCTATTGCTTATTGCGGAAACAAACTTGCCTTTTTTATAACTCATTTCCTTTATTGTACCAGATATTGGTATACGATTAACGTGGACATTCAAAACACTTAGAAATATGCTAACAAGCGTAAACTTCTTTTCTTCTTCATTCTCTTCTGATAAAGCGTAACTAACTTCTTCTATCTTTGAAATTACACCATCAGCAGGGCTTAATATAAAGTCCTTATTGTTTGGTACAGCTCTTGCCGGATCACGGAAGAAATAAGTACATAATAATGTTGGGAATAAGCAAGTAATACCAGCCCCCCAAGATATAGAAAATGCTATACATGTTACTATAAAGGAAATAACTATAAATAAATAACCTTCCCTGTTTATATTAGGCAAACCAAAGCACACAACTTATTCTCGATAACTCATTATTAGCAATTTATCATTTATAATTTCTCATGAAAAGCTTTTTTTTACTATTTTATTTTTGGAATTATTATATAACCATTTGTTAATATTATTTTAATAAAAACTTAATAATTATTCTTAATAATGTATGAATTATTATGTTCGTAATTTCGTATGACAGGGGAAATAGAAAAAGATGAATCTCCTTCCTTATATTCTGCAATTCGGATGGGTGATATTGAAGCTACAGAGCTGCTAATAAAGTTTGGTGCAAATGTCAATGATAGTTATGAACGTAATAGTACACTACTACATATTGCTATCGGGTATAAGCAGTTTGAAATAGCGAAATTGCTGATAAATAACGGAGCAAACGTTAACGCAAAAACTGAAAATCATGGCAAAGATGACTTAACACCAATGCACCTTGCAATTTTTGCAAACACGCCAGAGTTTATAGAATTGCTAGCTAGCAATGGTGCGTCAATTGATGAAAGAGAAAGCACTGAAGGACATACACCTTTTCACCTTGCTGCTTTATATGGGAATAAAAGTGTAATACAAGCCTTAATTGATAAGGGGCAGGATATTGAAGATATTGATAATAATGGTCGGACAGCTTTATTTTTAGCTATTAGACAATGCACTGAAGCAAAGGATGATAGCAGAGTAGAAGTTATCGAGTGTTTGATAAATAAGCTCAAAGCAGACATAACAAAAAAGGATAATAATAACAACACAATACTTTTTCCTGCTGCTAATAATTGTCCTGGAGAGGTAGTGGAACTCATCATCAAACAATATATAGAAATCTTTGGTAGAGATCGGTTGAAGAATTTTATCAACTATAAAAATAAAGTTGGAATGGATGCTTTGGATATTGCGCTTAATAGTGAAAATGAAAAAGCTATTGAAGTACTTAGATCATATGGAGCAAGTATTGAAAAGATAGAAGGTGAAAGTCGTCTATTTCGTACAGTAAAAGAAGGTAATATAGGAAAAACGGGATTTCTTTTAAAACATGGAGCAAACGTTAATATAAAAAATGGGAATGGACTTACTCCTTTAGATCTTGCAATGCAGGAAAATGATAAAGACATGGTTCGATTCCTCAGAGAGAATAAAGCAAAAACAGGTTTAGAGATAAAAGTTCAGTTAGCAGCATTAATTACGCTAACTATTATAACCTTCGGCTTAGCACTAGTAGTGTATTTTATTGTGAAAGGTATTAAAGAAATTGCTGCACAAAAGACAGGCAGTACTCTCAATGATGCAGAAAGTATAGAAGTGGTATCCCCAATCAAACAAAAACAAAATCAGCTCTAAATTTCTTGCTTTATTTACATTCTTTCTATAGCGTGATATATTAATGTTAGAATAGGGTGTGTGGTATGTTTGCAGGTCAAAATAATAATCAACGGCAGAATAGAAATAGAGCACAAGACTTAGTAAGAAGAGTACAAAATGCTCATAATAATACTAATAAAATTAAAAAATTCATTAATATAGCTTTATTAATAAGTATGATTCTTCCATCAACTATGTTTTTTAAAAAATTTTTTATTTGTGTAATTCTGTAACTTTGTTCAATCATGTGGACAATAAAAACCCGTGTGTCATAGAAATAAAATTTTATATCAAACAGCTGCCATAATAATTTCTGTTTAGCTAATGAATATGTGCTTTAAGTCTGTGTAGACGCACATATTCATTAGCCAATTTCAGTCACCGTTGTGAGAGTATGCAAATTAATTGCTTCTTTAAGTCTTGCATTAGCAATTACTATAATTTTCCGCATTAGAGCTGTTATAGCTACCATTTTCTTCTTACCACTTTCAACAAGCTTAGAATAAAAGGCACCAAGTACAGATTTGGACCTTGCAGCAGACATGGCAGCTGTAAAAAGCTTTTTACGGACATTACTTCTACCACCTATAATCCTTCGATAACCAACAGCTTTACCACTTTCCCTAGGATGAGGTGCAACTCCAGCAAGACTTGCTACTTCCCTTCTGTTTAAGTAACCAAGCTCCGGTATTAAACACAGAAAATCTTGTGATAACTTTTTACCTATTCCAGAAACTGTTTTAAGGATTTTTTGATGTTCTTGTAACTCATGACTTTCATCAATGATTCTTTGTATAGTATTATTTAGTTCATCTATTTGGCCATTAAAAAATTCAATAGTTTTTTGACAACTTTCTCTTATATGGTCGTTTTCAGGTGCTTCCAGTCTACATTTTTCCTGAGTTCTCATTTGCGTGATGTCATCACGACGTTGACAAAGTGCAACCAAGGTTGATTGTTTTTCAGAAGTAGGTACAAATAGAGAGAGAGTTCTATGGCGTTCAAATCCATATTGAGCAAGAGCTCTTGCATCTGATTTATCGGATTTTGCTAAAGTTCCGTGAGATAAAATAAAACTTTTTACTTTACGGGTATTAGCTCGATGTACGGTGATATTCTTGTCAATAAGAAAATGTGACAAACCAAGCTCATATTTTCCTGTATTTTCTAAAGTCACTAAAGAATTAGGTAAGATATCTGAGAACTTTTGACACAATTGTTGCCAACCAGAAGTATTATTGTCAAATTCAACAGCATTCTTCTGCTTGTGAACTGCAACAACATTCTTGAATTTTCCGATGTCAATACCAATAAAATTTTGATAAGATCTAACCATTATAACCTCGATAGTTTTATTAATTTAAGATTGTAAACGGGTGCATATATATGTCCCACACAACTATTCAAACGTATCGAGAGATGGGCTAGTGTACCTTGATGGAAACGGTTGTAATACCAACTTTTTTTCGGTCGCACACGCCCGTGATAGCTCTATTCCTATAGTGAGTAGGGCTATCTTTCCCTCTTATCTCTTTTATATCACATTTTTAACTTACAATTTTTTCTTCTGATACAATTTCTTTGTGCTTATGGATGGTAAACCATTTTTTAAAACCAGAGGAAAATGAGAGAAGATTATCAGCATGGCCAAAAAATATTATTAGAGGAATATTAACGGCTGCTTTAGTCATATGTATTATTATTTCTTGTGTATTTTTAGTGCTTCCTATGTTGTTCTTCTGCTTGCTAAACAAAACACTCACTGAAGAAATACAGCAGTTTAACGATTTAATACAACAAATTCCGGAGGAAGAAAGGGGCCTTTTTGCTGCTGATATAGTCAATGTTCTTCCCTTTGTTGCGCAAACTACTCATGATCCAAGTGCAGTTGCTAGTATAAACTTGAGTGTTGATAGACTCGTAGAAAAGTATAAAGAGAATTTAAGCAAAGATGAATTCTATGTACAGCTAAATAGGGGTAACACAACCGGCATTGAAGAGTACATCAAACAGTCAAATGAATTTACAGAAGGCGATAAATCTCATGCACTTGAATGCTTAAGATTTATCAATAGAACAGGAGATAATTTTAAAGACAATCATAGTAAGTTAACACTAAAGCAAGTAGCTATTTCATGTTGGAAAGCCTGCAATGATAGAAATACAGGGACAGAAAATCAAAGAACTCCTTTGAATGATGAAGACATAAAAAACAGAAAAGATATGTTTTTAAAAGGTCTTGTAGATGCTGCAACAACTTACGGTAATCAAGGTCAAAGTTGTGCGGGTGGAACATACAATAAATTATTTGAGTCTTTATCTGGCTTACATCCATCAGTGGTTATTACACTCGATGGAGAAGAGGCTAGAGAAATGATAAAAGAAACGATCACACAAAAATTCCCTGAAATGGCCAGAGCCAATTTCACCAATTTCTCTGGAACAGAACAAGAAAGGATCCGTAGCGAGTTACCAGAGTTATTATCTGAAACAGCAAGGTATATTATGACTACGCATTCAGCTCTTGAGAGAAGGTGTCAAGAGTTCAGCAATAGATTAAACAATGATAAAAAGAATGAAATATTAGAAAAGTGTATGAGCAACTTATCCTGTGTTGAGCTAGAAAGTCCAATTGAAAGAAGAAGGTAATTTGTATTTGGTTGTAGCCATTTATCTTAAAATATGAAGCAGAGTTTTGGATTATTTGAACTTAAGTTTATGTATTGAAGTAACATGTAAAACCACTTCGTGTAGGTGATGTATTATATTTTATCTACATGTCAAAGATCCTTCTCTCAACTTAAAGATGTTGCTAATCAGCACATACAAATGTAATATTAATTAATATTTATAAATAAAGCAATTCCATGGAAAGTAACTACAACGCTGACGCAATAAAAATCCTAAGAGGTCTTGATGCTGTGAGAAAGCGTCCGGGTATGTATATTGGTGACACTGATGATGGATCAGGCTTGCACCATATGGTGTATGAGGTTGTTGACAATGCGATAGATGAGTCTTTAGCTGGTTATTGTAGTAAGATTGAAGTTAGCATAAATGAAGATGGCTCAGTATCTGTAACCGATAACGGTCGTGGCATTCCAACTGATATTCATGCAGAGGAAGGAATATCAGCAGCAGAAGTAATAATGACCCAACTACATGCAGGGGGTAAATTTGACAGCAATGCCTATAAGGTTTCCGGAGGATTACATGGTGTTGGAATTTCAGTTGTTAATGCGTTATCGAGTTGGCTGGAATTAACCATCTGGCGCAATAAAAAAGAACATTTTATGCGCTTTGAAGATGGTGAGTCTGTTGAACCTTTAAAGGTAGTCAATGAAAACACAAGTAAAAGAGGAACTAGAGTAACGTTTATGCCATCAACGGGGACTTTTAGTAGTATTGATTTTAGTTGCTCTACTCTTGAGAGTCGCATCAGAGAATTGGCATTTTTAAACTCAAATATTGAGATCATTTTGTGTGATCTCCGTAATAAACCACATGTAAAGTCTCATTTTAACGATAGTAAAGAGTCTGAAGATAATTTTGGTACAGCTAATTTTGTACGGTACTTAGACAAGAGTAAGACACATGTTACTAAAATTGCCAGCATTAGAGATAATGTAAAAGATCTAGGTGCCAGTGTAGAAATATCAATGGAGTGGAATGATTCCTACTATGAGAATATGCTATGCTTCACAAATAATATAAGACAACGGGATGGTGGTACGCATTTGGCGGGGTTTAGATCTGCACTAACCAGATGTATCAATAACTATGCAAACAATGAAGGTTTTTTGAAGAAGGCAAAAGTGAATTTGACTGGAGAAGATGTTAGAGAAGGCTTAACTTGTGTTTTATCTCTCAAGATGCCTGATCCTAAATTTTCTTCACAGACAAAAGATAAATTGGTCAGTTCTGAAGCGCGGACAGTTGTAGAGAGCATAGTTTTTGACAAGTTGAGTACAACACTTGAAACTGACCCCAAGTTAGCAGCAAGTATAGTAGAAAGAGCGATTAGGTCAGCAAAAGGAAGAGAAGCCGCAAGAAAAGCACGAGAGTTAGTTAAAAATAAAAACAATATTAATATTGCAACTCTACCTGGAAAGCTTGCCGATTGTCAGGAAAAAGTTCCTGAGTTATCGGAATTGTTTATAGTAGAGGGTAATTCCGCAGGTGGTACTGCAAAGCAGGGACGTAATCGTAAAACACAGGCGGTACTTGCTTTAAGAGGGAAAATTCTAAACGTAGAACGTGCAGGGCTGGATCGTATTTTTTCATCTGCAGAAATTGGCTCTCTGATCACGGCAATTGGAGCTGGAATAGGGAGTGAGCACTTCGATATTGAAAAAACTAGGTATCATAAAATTATCATTATGACAGACGCAGATGTTGATGGCTCGCATATAAGAACTTTGATTCTAACTTTCTTTTTTAGACATATGCGTGAAGTAATTGAAAAAGGATATTTATACATAGCGCAGCCACCGCTCTATAAAGTTACAAAAAATGCTAAAGATACTTATGTCAAAGATGATGAAACTTTTGAAGAGTATATAGTAAATTCAGCAGTTAAAAAATTAACATTAAATGGTGTAGGCAAAGATTTGCGTTTCGTTTTGAATAAGTGCCTCAGTATTTCAAACATTAGCAAAAATTATGATAGGGAAATACCAAAAGATCTCTTAGAATCATTGCTAATTTTAAGCAAAAAGAATGCTCTATTGTCTGCTGATGAGATATTAAAATATTTAAAATTGATGTATAGTGAATATAATTGGGAAGTGGAAGTAAAAGATGAGGAAGTTTACATTGCTAAATTGTTTCAAGGGTTAGCAGACAAATATGTATTCTCGCTTAGTATGCTTGAAAGTAAAGAAATACGGAATATATTGAGTTCTCTTGATAACATAATTGACTTATTTAATGGTGATTCATTTTTACAGTCGCAAGAAACTGAAATAAAAATAAAGTCTCCAAGTGCACTCGCAAAAATAGTGATGGATTGTGGTAAAAAAGGTTTAACTCTGCAGAGATTTAAAGGTCTTGGTGAAATGAATGCTGATCAGCTTTGGGAAACTACACTAAATCCAGAAACTAGAACTCTGCTAAAAGTTGAAATAAAAGATTGTGAGGAAGCAGATAGCATATTCTCGGTGCTGATGGGTGATATAGTTGAACCACGTCGTGACTTTATAAATAACAATGCACTTAACGTGCATGATGTTGATATTTGATTTTAGAAACGCTAAACCCTTATGGCTTAGCATTGTGTGCCAGACCGGCTATTTAAAACGTACTACTAACCAATCCATTTCAGAAATCTGAATTGATCTCGGTTGTATTCCCGTTTTCGATCATAAATATATAGATTTTCTGTCCTATTGTTGTTATAATTAACACCTTGCTAAGTTGAATGTTAATGAATGAATTGAGAAGGCTCACTATTACAGAGATGCATGATGGACTAAGGCGGGGGGATTTTTCTGCTGTTGAGCTTGTAGAAACGCATGTTAGTGCAGTCGAAAATGAGCAACTAAATGCATTTGTAACAAAAACCCCAGAAATCGCGATAAAAGCTGCTAAAATAGCAGATAAATACTTTTTGGAACAAAAAGATAATATTTCATCACTTATGGGCATACCAATTGGTGTTAAAGATTTATTCTGTACAAAAGGAATAAAAACAACAGCATGCTCAAAAATGCTGGAAAATTTCATCCCGACTTATGAATCTACGGTATCTAATGTGCTTTTAAAAAGTGGAGCAGCCATGCTCGGTAAACTTAACATGGATGAATTTGCTATGGGCTCTGCGAACACAAATAGCTATTTTGGTTCTGTTAAAAATGTATGGATTAGAAAAAGTGACGGAGAAAAAGTTGTTCCTGGTGGATCATCTGGTGGATCTACAGCATCAGTTGCTGGGTTTTTATGTGCTGGAGCACTAGGAAGTGATACTGGTGGTTCTGTACGCCAACCAGCAGCTTATTGTGGAGTTGTTGGAATAAAGCCAACTTATGGGAGGTGTTCGCGTTTTGGTATGATTGCGTTTGCAAGTTCTCTCGATCAAGCAGGAGTAATTACTCGTTCCGTTTCTGATTCAGCGTTAATGTTGGAAACAATTTGTGGCTATGATGAAAAAGATTCAACATCGAGCGAAAGACCAGTGCCTAAATTCTCTAATCTTATAAATGGTGATATCAAGGGTAAGCGCATTGGTATACCAAAAGAATATAGAATGGATGGAATTTCAGAAGAAATCGTTCATCATTGGGAAAAAGTTTCTTCCAATTTAAAAGAAAATGGTGCTGAAGTTGTTGACATTACTCTGCCTCATACTAAATATGCGATACCGGTTTACTATCTAATTTGTTCTGCTGAAGCTTCATCTAACCTTGCTCGCTATGATGGTGTACGTTACGGATTCAGGGTTGATGCTGATACCCTTGAAGAAATGTATTCGCTAACAAGAGCAGAAGGTTTTGGTAAAGAAGTGAAAAGGAGAATTTTAATTGGTGCTTATGCGCTTTCTTCAGGTTATTACAATGAGTATTATGAAAAAGCACAGTGCATTAGGGCATTAATTAGAAATGATTTTATAAAAGCGTTTGAAAAAATAGATTACATACTTGTGCCATCTGCTCCAACAGAAGCTTTTGGCTTAAATGAAAAGCCAGACCCGCTAATTATGTGCATCAATGATGTGTTTACCGTGCCGGCAAGCTTAGCGGGGTTACCTGCTATTTCTGTTCCTGTTGGACTTTCCAATGAAGGCTTACCACTTGCTTTGCAAGTAATTGGAAATTATTACGATGAAGCTGGAATATTAAATATGGCAAGTGTGATAGAGCAAAATTGTGGCAGAATAGTTAATTCCCTTACGTAATATGTTTTTTTATAGTAACTATAGCATTATGATTATTTTGGCTATAGGAAACAAGAGCTTGATTTTTATAGCTAAATAACAGACCATCAAAGGCACACATAAATATCTACAATGAAAGAAAAAACTTTCACAATCATTGATGGTTATGGTTTTCTTTTCAGGGCTTACTACGTCTTACATCATTTAACTACCACAGCTGGTATTCCAGTAGGTGCTGTGTACGGTTTTCTTAATATGGTTCTGAAGTATATTCCCCATTCGGACTACTTAACTATAGCACTTGATTCTGGCAAAAAAAATTTCAGGCACAGTTTGTATTCTGAGTACAAAGCAAACAGAGTAACACCTCCTGAGGATCTAATTCCACAATTTACAATACTTAGAGAAGCGGTAGAAGCTTTTAACTTTAGCTATGAAGAGATTGAAGGCTATGAAGCAGATGACATAATTGCAACACTAGCTGCAAAATATGCCAACCACGAAGACTTTAAAGTAGTAGTAGTCTCATCAGATAAAGACTTATTTCAACTTTTGAATTACAACATTCTAATATTTGATCCTATCAAAAATATATACGTAGATGAAAAACAAGTGATAGAAAAATTTGGTGTAAATTCAAATAAGCTTCTTGATTTATTTTCTCTAACTGGAGATGCATCTGATAACATTCCAGGCGTTCCAGGAATAGGGCCAAAGACTGCAGCTAAATTACTAGATGAATTTGATTCATTGGATAACATTATAGAAAACATCAATAACATTGAGCAAACAAGAGTTCGTAATATTCTTACTGAGCATAAGGAAAAAGCACTAATTTCAAGAGAACTTTTGTCACTATACAAAAAAGTAGATCTTCAACATGATATTGTAAAATATGAAGTCCATCCTCCAAATATGGAAAAATTGTTATCCTTTTTGAAGAAATATGAATTTAATTCATTGATAGGAAAAGTAGAAAAGCTCTTTTCTTATAGTGGATCTAGCACAAAAGAGAAAATAGAATATAGTAGTGAAGAATTAGAAAAATTTTTGGAGCATTGCAGATATGAAGGTAAAATTGCAATTCATTGCCACTTTGAAAACAATAGATTGAACAAAATCTCCTTATCTTGTAGTGAGGATAATATTTTCTACATAGATCAAAGCTGCCTACAAGATGCACTTACTATAATAAATTCAACTTTATTTTCAAATGGGGTGCTTAAAATAGTACATGATATTAGAAAGATCAGAGAAATATTTCCTACAATAGAGAGAGTGCTAGACTCAATTGATGACCTGATGATCATGTCATACAGCCTTGACACAGGTAAGCATGATCACAGCATTCCAAACATAATTGTACACAATTTAAGTAAAAATGTAGAAACTTTCTCGGCAAAAATTTTAATAGCGATCCATGAGAAACTGACACAAAGATTATTTCAGGAAAAACTTTTTACGATTTACGAGCGCTTTGATAGACCTCTCATGAAAGTAATATTTGATATGGAGCAAAATGGAATACTGCTCAATATTCAAAAACTACAGGAATTGTCTGATAAGTTTGAGCAGCTAATTGCTGTACTTGAAAACGATATACATAATTTAGCAGGAGAAAAATTCAACATTGCATCGCCAAAACAATTGAGTGATGTTTTGTTTAATAAAATGGAGCTAAGTAAAAAGAAAAAGTCAAAATCTGGGTCTTATAGCACAAACTCTGAAGTTCTAGAGGCACTTGAAGAGGAGGGGACAGAAATCGCAGGTAAAATTTTAAGTTGGCGACATTCAAGTAAATTAAAGGGTACCTATACTGACGCGTTAATAAAACAGGTTGATCCGCTTGATGGTAGGATACATACAAGCTTTTCAATCACTGTGACTGCAACTGGAAGGCTGAGCTCTAGCAATCCTAATTTACAAAATATTCCTATCAGAAGCGAAGAAGGTAGTCTTATCAGGCAAGCGTTTATTGTGCCAAAAGGGTGCAAGATAATTTCTGCTGACTATTCGCAAATAGAATTAAGACTCCTGGCACATGTGGCAGATGTTGCGGCATTTAAAGAAGCTTTTGCAAATAGGGAAGATATTCATGATATTACCGCAAGACAAGTTTTTGGAGTTCAAGAAATAGATGAGCAATTAAGACGCAAAGCAAAAACCATTAATTTTGGAATTATATATGGAATTAGTCCATTTGGCCTTGCAAAACGCCTTGGAATTACCATTGCGGAGGCTGCTGAATACATTAATTACTATTTTTCTTGTTACCCAGAAATAAAGGTCTATATGGAAAAAGTAGTATCTATCGCGAGAAATCATGGTTATGTAGAGACTTTGTTTGGTAGAAGATGTTTTGTAAGAGACATAAATAATAAAATTCCTTATCTAAGACAATTTGCAGAAAGGGCAGCAATAAATGCACCGCTGCAAGGAACCGCCGCTGATATAATAAAACGTGCAATGATTCAGCTTTTTGATCAATTGAAAACAGGTAAAATAATCCTCCAAGTTCATGATGAGCTACTAGTTGAAGTAGAGGACGATAAGGTACAAGAAACAGCAAAACTTATGAAAGACGTAATGGAAAATGCAGTAAAAATTTCTATACCTCTTGAAGTAGAAATAGAAATTGGCGACAACTGGGGCTTTTCTTAATTATGTTGCACACTCTAAGAACATATCTTGAAAGGACCTAAGTAGTATCTGTTCAGATGCATGGCTAATGTGTAAATATTGAAGCAAAAATAATGTCATCCCAGTGCTTGACACTGGGATCCAAATTGCTCACAAGCAACCTAATCATAGATATTAAAAACAACGCTTTCAATGAGACTACAAAAGGTTGGATTCCAGTGTCAAGCACTGGAATGACACCTTGTTGTTGTAAATTCACTTTTACCTTATTTTGCCACACCCCTGAACGGATGCCTTGAGTAGTTAATTTCGTAAGTATAATAGCAGTCATATTAAAGAGTTCTTGAAGTAAGGAGAGCACGCTCATACGTCAAGCAAACAACGTTTGGGAATAATCTAAGGTTCTGTGATATCAGCAGCTTTCTTGGCAATAACATCCCGCTTTCAGTAAATAGTGATTTTATAATTTTCCTATATATTAGAAAAATTTTTATTTTAATTAGCGTTAAACAATAGGCGCCTATTGATTTTTAGCTAAAGTAAAGGTCAAATATCTGGAATTCTGGACATAAAGTCCCCCTGTGTGAAAAAGATTAGAAAAAAGTGCAGCGTACATACGACAGAAATTAAGCACACTTACATGCTCTGAAGAAGATACGCTACGCTTTTTGATTAAAAGTTTGACTGAAAAGTCTGCAGACAAAGATAAGTTTTTGAGCTCTAAAAATATCTCTTACTATCATTATAATCAGATTTAAAATATATGGAAGCAATTTTTTACGTTCCCTTATCACTTATATCATTTGTTACTCTTCTATTTTTTGCTTTATTCTTTTCTTTTTTCCCTTTCAAGACAGGTTCTAAGAAATTTGAATTAATACGAAAAATATGCTATAATTATAGCATAGGTTAGTACAAATAGATCATTATGGCAGTTCCAAAAGCAAAAAACAAGCCTTTAGAGTCATCTACTCAGGTGACCGGGCAAAATGAGATGCTCTTCAAGAAGGAACATAAGGAAATTTACGATTACTTTGTAAAAGTATTAGAAGTTAAAGCCAAATTAAAGGAGAGCAAAGGAATAACTGATTATTTTATATTAGCTTATCAGAAGATACTACTAACTAATGTCAATCCAGAAAAGATAAGACCACTCAGTGAAGAGAATTTTTGTCAGTTTTTACTTTCTATATTTAAAGAAGTTAGAGAGAAAAAATTGGCTGGAGAGGAAGATAGTAAAGTAAAGCAAGTAGTAGAGGAATGCTTAGATGATGTACGTGGTACAGAAGCTAAAGATTCACTAATAAAACTTGTTGGGTTACCATTGGGAATAAAAATAGACCCGAAAAATATTTCTGGCTCCTTTATGGATGGAGTGAAAGAAAAAATACCATTTTTAGGTGGGGATAAAAAAGAAGAGGATGAACCACTACTTAGTGATGAAAAGATGGTAACAAAGTTCTTACGTAAAGTTTTTCTTCCTATTCTTTTTTCCATTGCTTCAATATTAATTTTTGGTCCTACTACACTTGCAATAGTTGCTGCTGTTATTGGTACAATATTTGCCGTAAAGAGAGGAGTTGAGGTTCTTTTTTCAAATAACAAAAAAGGTACTTTATATGACCCTAGCTCACCAGATAAAGATGATACAGAAAAGAGAGCAAAATTGAATGAAAAAATTTGCAAGGGTATTGATGATATTTTAAAAACCCCAATTGAAAGCTCTCTTGAAACAATTGCTGACGGGAGTAAAAAACAACCCACTCTGGAACAAGCTCCTCAGGTGGGAAATAAAGGGGGTGAGCAGCTTACTGTGCTTGATGAGCAAGTTACTGTAGATCAGCTGGTTGAGGAACAAGG
The DNA here is from genome assembly GCA_030407085.1 of Trichopria drosophilae. Taxonomy (NCBI): domain Eukaryota; kingdom Metazoa; phylum Arthropoda; class Insecta; order Hymenoptera; family Diapriidae; genus Trichopria; species Trichopria drosophilae. The sequence continues at coordinate 1,018,765 of CM059582.1, read as the reverse complement.
GCAGCAGTCAAGTAAGACATAGACTTACCAAAAGTGAATTGTGTAAGAGGTCTTTTATTGTTTTATAACACATACAACAGGAGTATGATCAGATGGGTTTTCTAGTTTACGCAACCTATCATCTATGTAACATGTTTCCAATTTATCTACAGCTTGTGGCGATAGTAGCATATAATCTATTCGCATCCCTTGATTATTTCTCAGTGAATTACCTTGATAATGCCACCAAGTAAACTGTTGCAAGTTTGGGTGAGATATTCTAAATGCATCTTTAAAACCAAGATTCAAGATCGCTCTTAATTTCTCACGCTCTTTTATATGAAAGCATACTTGGCCATTTAATAAATTTGAATCAAAAACATCAATTTCATCCAGTGCAACATTATAATCGCCAGCTATAATAGTTAACTCTTCATTTTTCAACAAAGTGCCCATCCTTTCATATAGGTTATCAAAAAACTTGAGTTTATATTCAAATGCTTGGGAGTCCAAGCTTTGACCATTGGGTACGTATAAACTTCCTACCCTTACCTTATTATTGGTGTGTTTTATCACACACTCTATATAACGTGCTTCTTGATAACTCTCTACAACATCGATTTTTAATTTTTCCAGTATTGGATATTTAGATAAAACACAAACGCCATTTCTTGCAACCTGTCCATAGATAGCATATTCATATCCTAACTTTTCTATCTCTGCATAAGGAAATTGCTCTTCCGTACATTTTATCTCTTGCAGCAAAACTATATCTATCTGACTATCAGCTATAAAATTACAAAGTTGATTAACTCTTCTACGTATGGAGTTTACATTCCAAGTTGCAATCTTTAGCATCAACAATCCTTATTAATTATATCAATTAAACTCTCCCCAGTAGGTAACCTTGATGTTATAATTTTTTTCCATTTGATTAACCTTAAACTATCAGCAATGTTTTTACTCATGGTATATGCAACTGTATTATTCATCACAGGAGATAGCCCACTTTTTAGAACTAATGAACAAAATGTCCTTGCAGTTTGTGAGGAAAAAAAAGCAACGCTGTCAATTTTACCGTCCAATAGTAAATTTTTACACCTATTAGTTAGACTCCTTTTAGTAATTGTTTTATAGAGTACAACTTCTCTTACGTTAAAACCTTCTTCAGATAATCTCTTTTTTAGGTCACATGATACTTCTTGTCCCCTTATATATAAGAACTTTATTGCATTTGAATAATGAGATTTTATGAATGATATCAGACCATCAACGTTGCTGTCTGCTGAGATTATATCGGAAAATCCCAAATTTTTTGCAGCCTGCATAGTTGAATTACCAACCGTAATAATTGGAAAGCCACCCTCTTTGCATATTTGACTGAAAGCCTTTACACTGTTTTTACTTGTAGATATCACAACGTCAAATTCATACGTAGATATATCAGGATTTAAGTATTTTATTGTGAATACTGGTTCTATAAAAACCTTGTATCCATATTTTTTTAGCGTGCTTCTTGTGCTCAACGAATCTAATAAAGGCCTTGTCAATAAAATAGACTTCATTCCGGTTTATTTCACTAGCAGTAAAATAATATCCCTTATACACAAATTATTGAATAAAAACTTTTATTTTTCAAGTTTCTTGCGTAACCTATGAAAAAGGCAAGAGAAACTCCATAATTGGCCCAGTGCTAGAAAACTGATATTAAATAAGCGAACATTTTGATCAAATGGAAAAAGGATGTTACTCATTGAGTAACATCCTTTTGAAGAAAGTGGGTAATTTTGGTTACTGTCTTTCTGTTTTTGGAACTTGCTGCTCTACATAAGTGTCAACAGTTACTGCTGAAGAAGGTCCCACCAATTTGTCCAAAGAACCTGTCTTTCTTAAGTCAGCTTGGGTTTTTAACTTGCCATTTTTCTCAGTGAACATACCATGTTGCGGAGAAGAACTTGGTGAATTGAACCCACTATCAGAATTACGACGATAACTAGCAAAGTTAGAAGTTGTAGCAGTACTGTCAGTGCTTACAGAACCCATTGAATTGCTTCTTGGCGGTTTCTCCGGAGCAACATAAAAATGGCTATTTCCTATCTCCGCAGATTGTATCTGATCCCACTCAGAATCTTGATATCTTATATAAGTAGCGTCCTCTGGCTTTTTGCCACCTTTTAGTAATGATGACCACTTGCTCAAAAATGAGGTAGGTGCTTTTACTTCCTTATGCTCATTAGGATTTAATAATTCTGCTTTGCTGCTAGTAGTGCTTAAAGAATTCATTGAACTACTTCCTGATAAGCTATTGGATTGTTCAGAGTTACTTCTCTTTAGTGAAAAAGATCGAGTTTTGTTATTATCCCCTTCTTTAAACATGTTATTACGCATTTTAAGCGATCCTTTTAGGATGTGGTCTTCTTTGCATTTTGCAATAACTTCCTTAATCTCATCATGATGTTCAGAGAAAATACTGTCTCTAAAGTATTTATCTTTATCCGATAGTCTTTTTGTAACTAAGTTACGCAAACCATCTGCGTTCAAGTTATCAATAAAATTTTTCTGCTCTCTCCATTTACCTACTAGCTGGTCTGACAAATAATCTCTCCGATCAAGATATGCTTCTTTTAGTATTTTTCCTTCTATTTTTTCTGATATTCCAGAAAGTATGCTCTTTATTAACGTGGAATTATTTTTTCCATCAGTACAAATTGCTCTAAGATCTTCTTTCACTTCTTGAGTTCTCTTCTTTTGTGGTGAATCAGGAATAAGCTCATTATCTATTCTATCTGAATAATTCTCATTACCAGCTGCACGATATAACTTATTTGCTGTTGCAGTGAGCACACCACTTGTCTTTTCCTTTGTTTTTTCACTTATAAAACTAGCACCTCTCTTCAGTGAATCTGCTGAATACTCATAACCATCCTTAATTTTTCCGCTAATATGCTTCGCCCCTTCAACTGTTTTTTCTGCTGACCATTTGAGTCCTTTATATCCAGATTGCACTGCTTTTACAGCAACTTTCACAGCGAAATATAAGGTAAGACCAACTATAGCACCTGGTATAGCAAGTATTGCACCAACTGCCAAAAGTGGTAGCACTGCTGCAAATAATCCACTTGCTGTACCTACTACAAGGGCCCGATCTCCTTGCTTCATTTTGGAGAATTCTGTATTTCCTTTTAACAAGTCAGTAATTCTTTCCTTTAGTTTTTTAGAATCATGAACAATATCTGCACTTAATGAATCTTGCATAATTGTACTAACACCCAAATTATCTTGTTGAGCTTCAACAGGACGTGAGTTAGATTTTATTTTACTAGATGACATTTTAAACCTCACTATTAATTAAACATACTAATATTGTATATATATGATTCTTAAGTTAGGGTTAATTCATCTAACAATGTCCACTTGCTTTCAAATGATTTTACTTGATGTGTTTTTTTTGAAAGCACAGAAAATTAGTGATTATTGCAATATAATATCTCGTTTGGATTAGCTATAGTTGAAGCAAAAACTCATCCTTTTGAAGGAGTAGATTTTTTAGGAATCTCAGCAGGGGTTGATTTTGGATCTGATAATTCTGTATTTACCTTAGTTGGCTCTAATGGAATTTTCTGCTCTTCTGGTTTATCATTCGGAATTGGAATAGGCCAATCCATAATGTTTTGTGGTATGTTTGTTCGAGCTTCTTCTTCCTTAGTCTTTTTTTGATCTGTTGAAGATGATGCATCAACACCTGCATTTGTACCTTGGTCTTGTGTTTTAGGAACTGTAGTTTCGTGATCACTTGCCTGGATTCCTCTACTTTCATATTCAACTTCAGTTTGAGTTGAAGTAGCTACTTTCGCACCTACTTCACTGAGTTCATCTGCAAGTGATCTTCCAGTCAGGTCGTTGAATTTTCCTCTCTGAATCTTCGTTTTTCTCTCTAATTCCCCCTCTAAATCTTTGTTTTTTATGTTTACTTCATTGAATTCTTTAACCAAATTAAAGATTTTTTCCTTCAATTCTTCTACCAACTACTTTTCATTATTATCTGTTTTCAGTATTATTTTTGTAGTATTTATCAGCTCTGCGTTTTCTGCTCTCAACTTACTTAGTTCAGTCTCACCTTGATCCAATTTTTCTGTAGTTCCTCATTTGTTCTATTTGTTGACTGAATCTCATTTTCTTTATCTTTCAACTGATCATTTAACCTACCAATTACATTATTTTTATCCTGTAGTTCTTTTTCTAATGCCTTTATCTCTTGTGTTAGTTGTTCAATACCTTGATCTTTTTCTTGCATTATTTTTTTTAATTCAGCTTTAAGTCTTTTAACTTCTTTTCTCAAATCTTGCTTTTCCTCGGTTAATTTATTTAGTTCCTCATCACCTTCTTCTGTTATCCCTGTATTAATGCTTTTTAACTCTGTATTTTTCTTCTTGAGATATGTATTTTCTTTCTCTAATTCCGCTACTCTATCTTCTAATCCTTTCCCTCCTTGTTTATGCTCTTCTTCATCATTAAACGTATCACTTTCAAATACTTCATCTTCACCATCAAATTCACCACTAATAGACAAAGAACTTCTGCGTGAAGAAGGTGTACTAAGAGAAGAATACCCACTGCTACTTGGTATAGGTGACTGTGGTGAATCTTTTGTAAATGTTTCCTCTGCTGGTGTTTGCTGATCGTTCACACTTTTGCCCATGTCAGTAAAAGTTTGATGCAGAGTTTTTTCCGTTGATAAAAACTTCTTTATTCTGCTCAACTAATTTTAATGCTTCTTCTGAACTCGTTATTCCTCCAAATCTTGGTTCACCAATCATTCTTTTATGCCCTTAGAACTCACTTCTACGGTCATGCTACAGTCTATGCTGTTACCTTCAAAGTCGATAGCCTGCCAGCTCATGGTCATTTCACATGAGCTTGAACCAGTAAAATCATAGTGCCTTTCACTGCCTTTTTTGGTTGCAGTTATTTGACTATCTTTCCCTAAAGATAGATTATAAATCTTACCTTCGTCACTAGCTCTTAAAAGGGTGCTAATCTCTATTGGTTTTTCTTTATTTTCAAACCTAAATTGAAAGTCATTATCTTTTGTTGTATATACTAAGAAATTTTCACCTGGTAGAGATTCTTCAAATTTTCTATGTGTTTCATTTATTAATTGCTCAAATCTTTGGAAATCTGTCTTCCACTTTGAGCTCATTTGTTCCTTAATGTCTTTATTTTGTAGTAAAGGACCAATAAAATACCAGATTAAATTTTCTTCCTCTAGTTTTCTTGTAAAATCCTGAAAATTGTTGCAAGATTCAATAAAACTTAAAATACCATTTTTCTTTTGCTCATCTACATCTAAATCTTGATTTTCAGTTACAAGTAAATTTTCTTTTTGCATCATTTTTAGAGAGTTGTATAATAATATTAGCATATTTTATTAAAAATCAACTAATCTTATAGTTAAATAAACTTGAGTATTTGGCGGAAATGTTATATATTAACCACTCCAAGAAGTGCTGTATGGACAATACTATTATAAGAAAATACGATATTAGAGGTGTGGTAGGCAGAGATCTGCAAATCAGTGATGGGTATGAAATAGGTAGAAAATTCGGTCAAACTGCAGCTAACGTTTGTGTAGGCTATGACAGCAGGATAGATTCACCAAGTATAGAAAAAGAATTAATCAGAGGCTTAATTTTATCCGGTGCAAATGTTATACGAGTTGGGCTCTGTTCTTCGCCTATGCTCTACGCTGCAACAATGAATGCAGATCTTGGGATTATGATCACTGCTTCTCATAATCCCAGAAAATATAACGGCTTTAAATTTTTCAGTACTAAAAAAGTTTACTCAGATCAAGAAATGAAGGAAATTATAGACAGTACAATTAAAAACAGCACGAAAATTGGAAGCTTAATTAACATGAATATATATAGTGAGTGCGTTAACATATTACAAGATGTGCTCAAGAATAACACTACACAAAAACTGAAAATAGCCTGGGATTTTGGCAATAGTCCAACAATTGTAAGGTATATTGAAAAAGTTTTACCAAGTCATATACACATCATAACCAATAATTCTATCGATGGAACGTTTCCACTGCACGACCCAGATCCCATAGAAGAAAAAAATCTTACTCAGTTAATAGATATTGTCAAGAAAGATAAATGTGATCTTGGTATTGCACTTGATGGTGATGGTGATAGGGTACGCTTGATTGATAATAAAGGTAATGTTGTTTCCAATGATCACTTATTTATGATTTTTGCACGTGAAGTATTAGCAGAACACCAAAAAAGCAAGGTTATTGCCAACGTAAAAATGAGTATGAAAGTGCATGATTTCGTTAGCAAATTAGGGGGGCAAGTAATTACCTGTGCCACTGGACACTCACTAGTTAAGAAAAAGATGGTAGAAGAAGGGGCAAAATTTGCCGGTGAACTCAGTGGGCATTTTTTCTTTTCTGAGCTGGGTTTCGATGATGGACTATATTCTGCTGTTAAAGTCATTAACATTTTACTTAAGAAAAACCAAAGCCTATCTGAGATGATTGAAGATTTGCCAAAGTTATATATCACTCATGAAGTGAAAATTGTAGTGAAGGATGAGAAAAAATTTCAAATAATTGAGTCAGTAAAGGAGACACTAAAGCAGAAAAATATTGTATTTTCAGAGCTTGATGGTATTAAGGTAACCGATAATAAAGGTTGGTGGCTTCTTAGAGTATCAAATACGCAAAACTGTATTACAGCAAGATGTGAAGGAAATACCTTAGAAGATTTTGAACTTACTAAAAAAGTTTTGTTTTATTACATTGATGAACTAAAGTTATACATTTAAATTTTTTTGATGATTTACTTATTCGTCAATGTCTGCAGTTTTGTTTGATTAGTCATAGGAATTGGTAACCTATGGCGAATTGCTGTGGATAATAGCTGTCTAGGCTAGTTTAGCTATAGAAAATCAACACTCACTTTTCTTTGTTGTTTTGAGGTTTTTCTTGATCAACCATTTCCTCACCGATCTCTTTTATTTTTAGTATCAATGACTCTGGCACATACATGTTAATTACTTCTTCTGTTGTCACAAATAAAGCCTGATAAGAGTGTGAATTTATTATCCAATTGGGCAATATGTCTTCTGCGTCTATTTTAGACTCTCCCTCTTTTTTATCATATACTGTGTGGCAATATAAGTGCACAGCAAAAAATAGTACATAAGAAAGCAATATTCCTCTAAGTGTTCCGACAAAGATTCCAGTAACTCTATCCATTAATCCCAACCTTATAGGTGATAATATGTACATTAGCCAGTTATTCATTGTCATGGATGTAAGATTAAGTATGATAAATACAGAGATTGTAGAAAGTATGTTTTGTGTAACTTTAGAGTCAAAATACTTACTATAATTTATAATAAAAAAATCATAGTAACTAGCTGTCAAAAAGACTGATAAGAGCAAGAACATTAATGCACATAGCTCTTTTATAAAACCTCTAGTTATCGATATTATTACACACAAGACAATAATAAAGATAATTAGGCTATCGAAAAACATATTTTGTATCTATATGATTTTCAAGATATAATAGTTGTAAATAACAAAGTTGTAAAATTAATTGTGTTGATATTTTATCAGCTGGTCTAAGTGTCGGGCAATCATATCAACTTCTAAATTTAGGTAATTACCTGTTTTATTATGCTGAAAAGTTGTGTTTTTCCATGTATAGGGAATTATATTCACAGTGAATTCTTGATCGACAACTGAATTTACTGTAAGGGAAACTCCATCTAGCGTTACAGAACCTTTTTTTGTAATAAATTTAATTAATTCTTGTGGGCATGATAGTCTGATTTCATGAGATTCTAAATTTTGATTGATTGTTAAAATTTCTGTTGTGTCATCCACATGACCCTGAACCAAGTGGCCGTCAATTCTGTCACTCAGTTTCATTGCTTGTTCTAGGTTTATTTTTTTCCCTGTTTCCCACGTATTTAAGTTAGAAACCTTCATGGTTTCTTGAGATACTTGAACTGTGAATACATCGTTCATTATGTCGACAACAGTTAAACACACTCCGGAGCAGGATATTGAATCTCCTTTGTTTATAGAGGATAAATTTTGTGTCTCAATATGGAAGATTTGATCAGAGTTAGGGTGGATAGTGGTATCAGTTATAGTGCCAATATCTTTGATAATTCCTTTAAACATGCAATAAAATAAATAATTATATCACAAAAGATCTTATTTGTTAGGTGCGCAAAGGAAGATCTTTTTTACTTATCTGCTCAATAGATTCTACAGAATATTCAGAATATAGAAAGTAAGCCAGGTTCAAAACGCACAGTGTAATTAATATTGGTAACCCTATGTTTAATGTTAGACCGATACTTTCCCTTTTTTCTGTTGGCACCAATTCCTTTAAAATTGACACTTTTCCCAGCGGTAAGTGCCATAGGCAGAGTGCTGATATAGAAGCTGCTACTAAAAATAGACAAAAATAAGTCTCTTTCGAAGAAAACATAGCTTTTAATGGTGATTTGAGACTAATATTAGTAGGTAATTGAGTTTTAGCTTCATTTGTTTTGGTAAATGGTCTACAGCTTTGCTTGGTAAAATTTCATGAGAAACATTTTTAGGCTGTGGAGAAGGTTGGCCTGAAACTAATTTAATCAACTGCTCTTTTTTTTCTATATACTTGCTTGTGTAAGTACTCTTTTGGAAAAGAAGATTTGCTGGCTGGTTGTGGTATCTTCAGCATTTCTAATGCTTCTGATATCTCATCCGGTTCTAATATCTCATGTAATTGTTTATCTTGAAAGTAAACAATATTAAATATTGAGTTGAAAATATTGTAAAATGTATCTGAATCTTGATTTTTATATTCACTTGCTATTTCTACGAATATTTCATCGAGTTTTTTTTCCTTGTGCTCAGCCAAATTATCTATCATAGCTACTCTAGCATCAATTTGAGCTTGTTTTATGATTGATTGTTTTTCTTCTTGCAATAATTCTTTAGCCTGCTTTTTTGACTTCTTTTTTTTGTTAGCCTTAAAATAATCTGTGTGCGACCTAGTTTGACCTATATCCCGCTCTGTTTCTTGACTTACTATTACCCACAAGTATAAAATTCATGAGCAAGTTTCCATCCTTCTGCTAAATCAAAGAGAAGTTTCCATCCCTTCCACAAAGCTATAGGGCCTGGTTCTAAGTCATTTTTGCGAGCTAAAAACCCTCCTAATTTGGCTATCCACCTCACGATTTCTCTTATAGGTGGTGGGATTTCAGGATAGTCTTTTGTCTTAAGCATTTTGGTATACAAAACCTTCCATTTGTCATTAGTTAGTATGACAGTACAAGAAAGATTTGGATTTGTTCTAGCTACTAGTGTGATAAAAAATATTCTCCAGGCAATTATACTCATAATTGTAAGAAAGCGGATTGATCTATCTGCTGTTTGGAGCCTACATTCTTCAACTTTAAGACCGGATTTCAAAATTTTATGAAAAACCTCTATTCTCCATCTTAAGCAATACCATTGTATTTTTTCTACTGCTTCTTCAAAATTGATAATATTTATATTTGTCAACAAAATCCAGCTCATAGGCTCTTCGCCATATGGGGGGTGTTTTTCTATAACATAGACAGCATTTAAACTTAAATTAGGAAGTTTTTGGGTTTTACGTCTAGCATTATTTTTTGATGCATTCATCACAAAGTTACTAAACTTTACTTCTAAAACTGTTGTTCTTTGAGGTTTATCATTGCGAGCAGGAATATTTACTTGTATTTCTCCTTGACAAAACATGCGATTCATTAAATCCCACAACCTTTCACCACCTTTTTCAGAATAAGTCGACTTCTTATTTACTGTTCTGTTTTGATTTCCTCTTACTACAAAAAGAGATTGATTAGTGGAAGCGACTTCAAATAAATCATAAATATCTGCTTCTCTATCGCAAACGGTAACTACCTTAACGTTCTTTAATCCAGAATGGTGAGTAGAATCTTTAAGTGATGCTATCCACCGTATGCTTTCTTTCTCTTCTATGGGAATAGCAGTATTATGCCTTCTTCTTTTCAACTCTTTTAGGTCTTCAGCTAAAGGAGGTCTAGTACTAATTTTTTGATCTAATAATCCTATAGGTAGCACTTCTGTTGTAACTGTAAACGTTGTATGCATCACTAATCCATGGGTTTTAAAGTTAGTTGTTTTAGATGTTAATCTTGCTGCTATAATCCCTAATCCTTCGGTCTTTTTATGATTTTTATATGAAATATAACTCGTGTCTTGGATAGCTAAGATAGTTGAGTGTTCTTTAGCTCTTTCAACAGTTTTAATTATATGACTGTCTAATATCTTTCTTTCAGAAATAGCATCATTTTGGAAAAATCTATAAGCTGCTTTACTTTGATGCCAATCTTCACAAGCTTGATTTATTGAACGCTCAGGCGATTCAGCAAAACTATTAACTATTTTTAAAAGCCTCTTACTTAATCTTATATCACCAAAATTAACAATCCCAAATTCACTTTCTGCCCATTCGCCAGTTGAGGTATTTATATTTCTTTTCATCATATATTCCATTTTTAGACCATGGACCTATTTATAATAGAAAGTTGAATTAGTAAAATAGCAGCTTTTTCTCCACTTTTATATTTATGGGTAATAGTAAGGTTTCTTGAGGTACTAGATTTCCTATACTACCCTCTGTTATCCGAGTGTCTAACACTGGTTCTTTTTCTTTTTGGTCAAGTACTGGAATAACACTAGGTAGCATATTGTTACTCTGTATAGAAAATTTAGGCAGTTGTGGGAAAAAGAATTGTGCCGTATTAAAAAAATTGAATGGCTGAAAAAGAGACCTAAACCAGGAAATATTTTCATGCATTGCAGCAACAATTACTGGTGCACGTGTAATTTGCTTTCTGTTACTTGCTATATTGTAGCCAAACGAACCTTGCACAATTTGTTTATCTTGCGTGTTTCTTTTTTCAACCACATTTTCGTTTTTATTTTCAGTTTCTTCTACTTGTAATGTATCTTGACTTTGCTCCTCACTTTTGGCTTTTTCTACATGTTTTAGCTGCTCATTCAAGAATATCTCGATTTGTTGCAATCTATTGAGGTTGATGTTTTTAACGTTTGTTTGTAGCGTTATCGTTATGCCCTGCATGAGGATTTGCATTGGAGCATTATTTATGAATTCTTCTACAGTTTTATTAGCTTTATGGTAGTTATTATATAATCCTTCACTTTCTTTTGCTACTTTTATATTGGCTGTGAAGTTTTTCTCCTGAGAAAGGCAGATTTTAAAAAAGTCAATTAAATGTTTTATTTGAGGTAATATTGTATTAGGGTTTACCTCTATCAGCAGCTTGATCTTAAATGAAAACTCTTGCTTATCACTTGTAATATTTTTTGAGCGAATGGTGCTAATCTCCAGTACTTCGTTAGAAAATGCCTTACTTATGTCTTTGGATCTATTCTTAAAAAACTTAGGTAAATCCTCGATTTCGTATTTTTTCTTAGTTTCTATGTTACTACTATGCATGAGTGAATTTTTTAATATAAAATGAAATAAAAAATATAATTAGTCAATAAATTAATAATTATAACACTCTTACATAACAGTAGCGTGTTGGATTCAATAAGAGCAGAAAAAGTTACTTTACAAACCTTATCAGTTTCCCTCTTATGATAATAAGAGTGTTTATCCTTGTTTTTAATCTCTGCAGATTTAATAACAAAATTCAGTAAAAAACTCAGGTATATATTGGCGGATTACATAAAATTATAGCGGTTGTATGTCTTTTTGATTTTTTCTACATTCAGCCAAAACGCGCTTTAAATAAGCGTTAGCACATTATTACAATGCCAATTTACATTATTATAGGGTCAAAAAACTCACTACTGGGAGGTTCTTTTGCCTTTTTTTCGCCTGGTAAATTTTTTAATATTCTGGATTAGTTAGGAGTCCTATAGAGATGTCATTTCAGCACTTCTTATTACCTGTTCTGGATCCCAGTGTCAAGAACTGGGATGACAAGAAAGAAAGCGCTGATTTCATATGCATCTGATAAAAAAGATGATGTCATGCCAGTGCCCAGACACTGGCATCCAGTTTTTTCATGATCATCAAAACGTTGTATTTTAACATAAAACGGCTACTTTTATGCTTACCAAGCTAATAAAATTCCTGGATTCCAGTGTCAAGCACTGGCATTATAAAGGAACTAGTGTCAGATGCTCTAATGACACCTTTTTATCTAAATAACTTTATTGATAATATTAAAGATTGCACTATAATGAAAGTTTAAGCTAGCGTTTTTAAGGTGAATAAAGAGCTAATAAGTGAAATACCTTTACTTGAAGATAAGGCAGTTTCTGAGATTGAAAATGCTGCTTCTTTGCAAGATTTAGAAAAAGTTAGGTTGTCATACTTGGGGAGAAAGGGTGTAGTAAAAGCTTATTTCGATGACTTAAAGAATATAGATGATGCAGGAGAAAAACGTGACCTAGGTGCAGTTATTAACGTTTTACGCAATAAGATAGACCAGCTTATAACAAGCAAAGAAAATGAACTAAAAGATAAAGAAGTTAAGTTAAAACTGCAAAATGAAGCAGTTGATATCACGCTGCCTGTCAGACCAGAAAGAATTGGCAAGATTCATCCACTGAGCAAAGTTATAAGTGAAGTAAAGCTCATTTTTGCACATATGGGCTTCAAAGCAGTTGATGGTCCTGATATTGAAGATGAATTTCACGTGTTTGATGCGCTAAATACTCCAAGTCATCATCCTGCGCGAGAGGAGCAAGATACCTTCTACTTAAAGAATAAAATAAACGATAAAAGAATGGTGCTGCGCACTCATACCTCATCTGTGCAGATTAGAACTATGGAAAAGACAAAAACTTTTCCAATTAAAATAGTGGCTGCAGGCAGGGTGTACAGAAATGACTTTGATGCAACTCACACTCCTATGTTTCATCAGATGGAAGGGCTTTATGTTAATGAAAATGTCAATATGGGCCAATTAAAATTTACTATTCATCGCTTCCTTAGTAAATTTTTCGGAGATAAAGGTCTAAAAATACGCTTTCGTAATAGTTTTTTTCCTTTTACTGAGCCTTCTGCAGAAGTGGACATAAGTTATAAAGATAGTAAATGGATTGAAGTACTTGGGTGCGGTATGGTACATCCAAATGTCTTTAAAAATGTTGGAATAGAACATACTAAATACAGTGGCTTTGCATTTGGGATTGGTATAGAAAGGCTAGCAATGCTGAAATATCAAATTAGTGATCTAAGGAGCTTTTACGACAATAGAGTTAGTTGGCTCAACCATTATGGTTTTCATTTTTTGTCTTTAAGATAAGTGACAAATAAATCTTATACATTTGTTATACTTGCTGCTGGGCATGGTAAACGAATGAATTCAAGCTTGCCTAAGGTTCTGCACAAAATAGGTAATTTCTCCATGCTTAAGCACGTCATTTACAATGCAAAGCAGATGAATCCTGAAAAAATAGTTATTATAGTCGATTTGCCTTTAACTCAAAGGCTGAAATGCTTTGAGGGTATAAAACTCATTACACAAGAGTCAACGCTCGGTACAGGGGATGCAGTCAAAATTGCAATGAGAAACCTGAAAGAATTGTCAGATATAGTTGTTGTGCAGTATGGGGATACTCCGCTGATAAAAAGCAGCACAATAACTAAAATGATAAGCTGCTTAGGAGAGAGCAATGCTTTAGTTTGTCTTGGGTTTAAAACTAATAACAAAGGATACGGTAGACTAATTATTGAGAACGGTTCCCTAAGAGAAATCGTAGAAGCACAAAATGGTAGAAATAATGATGAGGAATTTCTTGCTAATGCCGGAATAATGGTTGCACGTGAAAAGAATCTACGTGAATTGGTGGAGAAAATAGAGTGTAATAACCAAGCTCATGAATATTACTTGACCGATATCGTTGCCATTGCAGTAAAGAGTAATTTAAATGTCGGCTATGTTATTGCTGATGAGAAGGAGGCAGCTGGCATAAATAATAGGAATGACCTTGCAACGGCTGAGTTTTACTTCCAAGAAGAAAAAAGAAAGTTTTTCACTAACTCTGGAGTAACGTTTGTTGCTCCAGAAACTGTTTTCTTCTCTCTTGATACGCAAATTGGTATGGATTCGATTATTTACCCATACGTTTTTTTTGGTCCTGGAGTAAAAATAGGATCTGGTGCTAGGGTTGGTCCATTTGCCAAATGTGAAAATACAACAATAGGTAATGGTGTAACTTTAGGTAATTTTGTTGAAACAAAAGCAAGTGATATAGGTATAAATACTAAGATAAAGCACTTAAGTTATATAGGAAATACTCAGGTAGGGCAGGGCAGTAACATAGGTGCGGGTACCGTTATTTGTAATTACGATGGGAAAAAGAAACATAAAACAAATATAGGGAGCAACTGCTTTGTTGGTGCAAATAGTTCACTAATTGCACCGCTTAATGTGCATGATGACTCTGTAATTGCAGCAGGTAGCGTTGTAGTCAAAGATGTTCCAAAGGGAAGTCTGGCAATTGCAAGAGAAAGGCAAATAACAAAAACAATAAAATAACTTCAATTTTTTACTTGCACTTTATACTATTTATATGCTTGTATATGCATATATTGATCTTTGGAGGATAAAAATGAAAAAGTTACTTACTTTGTTGGCTTGCTGTTCTTTGTCAGCACCGTCTTTTGGAGTTGATTGGGTTAAAGATAGAACCTACACCTCTTCGTCGTATGGCATGCTTGGTATTAATTATGATCTTGGCTATCACTGTACAGATAGCATTAAAATTTCATTTGGTCCTGCAGTTAAACTTGTTATGAGTGAAGGGATTTTAGACGCGGGACTTATGGCAAAGCTTCATTATCATTATAAATTTGAAAATACAGATGTTACTCCTTATGTTACCTTTGGTGTAGGAGGAGTTGCTAAAATTCCTCTTTCAGAAAATCAAGGGCCAGACGTAGAAGAATTTTTTTTCTTATCAAATAGGTTCTGGTATTAATCTTCCACTTTCTGAGAGAACAAGTGTTTTTGCTGGCTACAAGCTGCAAAAGTTCCATGAACTTTCGCATGGGGTTGAATTTGGAATGAGTTTTAATTTGTAAGCTCCGATTGAATGTTTTTAGTGAAAGCTTGAGTTTTTATTAACGTCGTAAAGTTTTCATGAGACTAAGAGAATTTGAGAGTAGTCAAGTTTTAAAACTTGACTACTCTCCACAAGGAAAAGCAGATAAAGGTAAAAGTATTTCATGTTTTTATTTATATTGACAGTATGTGTAACATCATTTACGATTACTGTTAATAACAATAATTGATATTTGTCATGTTTGCAGTAATCGAAACTGGTGGAAAGCAGTATTTAGTAAAAAAAGGCAGCATAATTAAAGTAGAAAGATTACAAGCTGAAGAAAAAGAGGAAGTGGAAATCAATAAAGTGATTTGTGTTTCAAGTAATGGCTTATCTTGTTCATCTAATGCTGTTGTTAAAGCTGAAGTACTGGAGCAGTGTAGAGATAAAAAAATTATAATCTTTAAGAAAAAGAGAAGAAAAAATTACCGTAGGAAAAATGGTCATAGGCAGTATATTACTATTCTTCGTATCAATGAAATTAGTCTTCAAAAGTAAGAGGTAAGATATGGCAACTAAAAAATCAGGTGGTAGTTCCTGTAATGGTAGAGATTCGGCAGGGCGTCGGCTCGGGATAAAGAAGAATGGTGAGGTTATTCCAGGTAACATAATTGTACGTCAAAGAGGTACAAAATTTCATCCTGGAAAGAATGTTGGTATGGGTAAAGATCATACGATTTTTGCTAAAACGAAAGGCTGGGTGAGTTTTAGAAAATCAGCAAATAAAAAGACGTTTATTGATGTTGTGCCTACAGATGATATGCAAGCCTTGGCTTGAATAGATACGGGTCTGTAGCTCAGGTGGTTAGAGCGCACGCCTGATAAGCGTGAGGTCGGAGGTTCAACTCTTCCCAGACCCACCATTTAAATTTGCAATAGTTTTGATATTGTGTAACTAAACGATGGTTTTACATAAGAATTCAGTAACCAGTGAATCAGTAGCAGCTGGTCATCCAGACAAAGTAGCAGACCAGATTTCAGATGCAATACTTGACAAATACCTTTTTAATGACTCTTCCTCTCGTACTGCAATAGAGACTTTAGTTACTAAAGATAATGTTGTTATAGCTGGGGAAGTATTTGGGCCGAACATTGAAAATAGCAAGATTGAAAGTATTGTACGGAATACAATAAAAGATATTGGTTATGAGCATGATGGTTTCCACTGGGAAACAGTGAGAGTAAATATATTGCTACATGAACAATCAAATGACATTGCAATAGGTGTGGATCAAGGTGCTGGGGATCAGGGCATAATGTATGGCTATGCAACAATAGAGACAGAAAGCCTCATGCCAGCACCCATTTTTTATGCACACTCGATTCTGAGAAATATCATGAGTATGGTCAAAGAGGTAAAGCTTGGTCCGGATGCAAAATCGCAAATCACTTTGGCGTATGAGAATAACCTTCCAGTGCGTGCTGAAAGTATTGTTGTTTCAATACAGCATCTTGAGGATCTGAGTCAATCGAAAGTGAAGGAAATAATTTATCCTTACATAGCTTCATCTTTACCTGAAGGGTGGATGTGCCCTAAAGAAAATCTCTTAGTCAATCCAACGGGTAGATTTGTTATTGGTGGACCAGTTGGTGATTGTGGATTAACCGGACGAAAAATTATGGTTGATACTTATGGAGGCTATATTCCACACGGTGGAGGAGCGTTTTCTGGAAAAGATGCAACAAAAGTTGATAGATCCGCAGCTTATATGGCGAGATACCTTGCTAAAAATATTGTCTTTGCAGGTTTAGCTGAACGTTGTCTTGTGCAGCTTTCTTATGCAATTGGTGTCTCAAAACCTACTTCATTTTACATTGATACATTTGGCACGAATACAATAGATGAAGAGAGGATTAAAGGGTTTATTGAAGGTAACATAGATTTATCAACTAAAGGCATAATAAGACATTTATCACTTAATCGTCCTATATATAAGCGTACAGCCTACTATGGACATTTTGGTAAAGAATCGGAAAGTGATGGTGGATTTTCTTGGGAAGGTGTGGACTTATCTACTGATTTTTGTAAAGAATTTAATATAGAAGAAAAAAGGAGAGAATTTCTTTAAACTATTAAACTCTTTGATTTCTAGCTTGATGCTAATATAATAACTTATTATAAATTGTAAGTAACTTTTTAGCAACCATGCTAGTTTTCATATTTATGGGGCTTACAAGATGTCCGACAAACCAAAAGAAGAATTTTACGATATTGCTATAAAAGAATCATCTGATCTTATTGAAGAAATAAAAGAACATCCTTTCAATGTTGAATTGATAAACAATACGCTAGATTATGAAAAGTTCAAAATTTAT
The DNA here is from genome assembly GCA_030407085.1 of Trichopria drosophilae. Classification (NCBI taxonomy): domain Eukaryota; kingdom Metazoa; phylum Arthropoda; class Insecta; order Hymenoptera; family Diapriidae; genus Trichopria; species Trichopria drosophilae. Next base: position 1,001,286 of record CM059582.1, on the reverse strand, counting down.
CTTCAGCAGGATTTTTTATATTTAGTGGACTGTACTCGTGCTTTATTGATTATTGCAGCTAAAGTTGATGACATTGAAATAATGGGCAGTTTGGTTAATATAGCAAGGGGAACATTTGCGGTTCGAAAGCAGTATACTGAATATTTTGAGACTTGTGATTTATCCGATAATCATAAAAAATCAAAATCTTGTTCTGCTTTTACTGACTTTTTTATGCGTGCTGCATATCATAGTTCTGTTGCTGAAGCTTTAGCAGTATCTTATCCTTGTTTTAATATATACCAAATTATTATAAATCATATGGTAGGAGGGGTTATGCCTAAAAAAGTTGAAGATCACAGATATCAAGGGTGGATTGATATCTATAATAACACAGTAATGAATGCTACGATTAATCAAGTTACTGATGTTGCAAATAATCTATATGCAAAGGCTGGTGATTATGAGAGGAAAAAGATGCGTGAGTTTTTTAAGAGAGGTCTAGAGCTAGAAATAATGTTTTGGGATGAGATGTATTCTCTAGCATAGTCTGTAGTATTAACACTAAATTATATTCTAGCTTATGTGATGTTTAGTGGTATAATCAAAAGTTATTATGGGTCAAATCTTTTAAAGGATATTATTAAGCATCCTTTCAATGTTGAATTAGCAGATAATACTTTAAACATAGAAAATTTCAAGTTTTATATACAACAAGATGCATTTTTTGTAGCTGATTATGTTCGTGCTGTTTTAATTATTGCATCAAAAATGGAGAGTTGTAACAACATTGTTCCATTGATTGAGGTGGCTCAAGGAGGAATAGAGATTATAAGAGTGTTATACAACCACTACTTTGCTGTGTATTCCATAAATCGTGGAGAAAAGTCGCTTGAGTGTTTCAATTTTACTAACTTTCTTTTGTCTGCTTCGTATAGTGACATTTATGAAGCTGTAACAATTATTTACTCTTGCCATTTTATATATAAAGTTGTTATTGGTGGTATGAGAAGTAAAATTAAAAAAAATAATAGGTATAAGGATTGGTTTGATTTTTTTGGCAGTAGCTTGATGGAATCTGGATGTGTTGCTTTGGAAGATATTGTTGACGAGTATTGTAACAAAGTAAGGGAAAGTGAAAGAACCAGAATGCTTGAATTATTTAAAACAACTGCACAATTTTAGTTAGACTTTTGGGATAGCGCATATAATTTTTCAAAATTTGATCAAGATTTTAAGAAATATTGACAATTTTAAGCTAATTTGTATGCTTGATATGTATTTTTGAAGGTGATATGAAAAGTAAAGAACATAATTTTCATTTAGTGGACCCAAGTCTCTGGCCAATTGCTATATCAGCAGCAATTCTTGTTCTTGCACTTGGATTAGTTGGTACACTCCATAAACAAATTTCTGGAATATTTGGTTTAGTTTTGGGAATCTCTGCGGTATCAGGAGTGCTGTTTTATTGGTGGAGAGATGTAATAAGAGAAGCAATTTATGATAAATGCCATACTGCCATTGTAAAACATGGACTCAAGCTTGCAATGTGCTTATTTATCCTCTCGGAAGTTGTGTTTTTTATAGCGTTCTTTTGTTCATTCTTTAAAGCCTGGCTTGATCCGGTTTTTTTATTTGAAGCGTTTTCTCCTACAAAAAAAGTTGAATGGCCCCCTGAAGGGATTTTACCACCGGATCCGTGGTCGTTACCATTCATGAATACACTAATATTATTACTTTCTGGTACAACAATTACCTCAGCACATCATTTTTTACTTGAAAATGATAAAAAAAGAATGATTAAAATGCTGTCTATAACTATATTGCTTGGGATGTTCTTTATAATAGTGCAAGCAATCGAATATCATGAAGCAAGTTTTTCTTTACGAGAAACAGGAGAAAAACTTATTTATACATCCAACTTTTACATGATTACTGGTTTTCATTGTGTGCATGTTGTAATGGGTATAATATTTTTGTCAGTATGTTTATTTAGAGCTCGAAAAGATCAATTTACACCTCAAGATCACTTATGCTTTGAGTTTGCTTCTTGGTATTGGCACTTTGTCGATCTAGTCTGGATATTTTTATTTCTGTTTATTTATTGGTTGAGCCTTTATTAAGTGATTAAAATAATAGGTCTAGATCCAGGGATAAGCAAAACCGGTTGGGCCATTATCAGCCTGGAAGAAAAGAATAGTATTGAATTTTTGGGTGGTGGTGCCATATCAACTGATGGTAAATTGGACACAGGTGAACGTCTACATATAATTTTTGAAGAATTAAAGAAAGTAATTTCTCTATATTCTCCAAATGAAGCTGCTGTAGAGAAAATTTTTGTTAATAAAAATCCACAATCTTCACTAACTTTAGGATATGCAAGAGCAATTACAATTTTAGTATTACAAATGACGAAGTTGACCATGAATGAATATGATGCAAATTATATAAAAAAGAGCATTGCTGGAGATGGTCATGCTGGTAAGGATCAGATTATATTTATGGTGAAGCAAGTAGTTAAAAACTCAAATATAAAATGTCACCATGCTGCTGACGCTCTTGCTACAGCAATTTGTCATGCTTATACGAAAAGTTCTTGTTTGATCAAGTAATTTTACGTGAATTCAGTTTAAAAAACTATTTGATGGTGTTTATCTTATCCAATGTTCGTTGCAGAATAATACATGCGGCAATTTTATCATCTATTTTCTTTGATTTTGTGATTGATATTCCGGTAATTTTTAGTGCGTGAGTTGCAAGAGATGTTGATAAACTTTCGTCTTGTAGATATATGTTTATCTTACATTTTTTTATTATTTTATTTGCGAATTGGATTATTGCTTTACACCATTCGGTCTCTTGGTCATCTATTTTGAATGGTAGTCCTATTACCATTGATCCAGCTTCATTTTCTTTGAATATTCTATACAGATAACCTAAATCTTTGCTTATATTTCTTCTGTAGTATATACTATGAGCTGTAGCTATAAGCTGTGTTTTATCACTAAATGCTACGCCTATTTGTTTTTCTCCCATATCAAGGCACATTATACGTTTATCTCTTGGAATAGACTTTAGAAATTCATCTGGATTTCTATGTAGCATCTATGAAAACATAACTTTTGTACAATTGTATTTTTGTGACAGTAAGGTATGTACAGTCTACTGGCATGATAGACATTCATCATAATTAATATCTGTTTTTTGTTGCAATATTTCACTTTTTTTGAATATGTCATGTGAGACCTTGTCAGCTCTCTGCATTGATTGTGATCTGCAGTAATATAAGCTCTTTAATCCTTTTTTCCAAGCAAGCATGTGTATTTTATGTAAGTAACGTTTATGCACATTGGCAGGTAAGAACAGATTTACTGATTGAGATTGACAAATATAAGAAGTTCTATCACTTGCATGTTCTATGATCCATTGTTGATCAAGTTCGTATGCTGTTTTAAATGTCAGTTTTTCATGCTTGCTAAGAAAATCTAAATGCTGAACAGAACCCTCATTTGTTGAAATTGAGGACCATGTTTCATCATTGTCTTGATTTTTTTCTGCTAGTAGTTTTTGCAAGAATTTATTTCGTACTACAAATGAACCTGTCAATGTCTTCTGTATAAATACGTTTGCTGCATATGGCTCTATTCCAGGGGAAGTGTTGCCTGCGATAATCGAAATTGAGGCAGTTGGAGCAATAGCGAGCTTATGTGTGAACCTTTCCATTAGATCGATTTCTTTAGCGTCAAGACATGGCCCTTTTTCTTCTGCTAATTTTTTAGAAACCACATCTGCTTGCTCGCGCAAATGCTTAAATACTTTTTTATTCCATTGTTGGGCTGTTACTGATTCAAAAGGAACCATTTTACTTTGTAAAAATGAATGAAAACCCATCACGCCAAGACCGATACTACGCTCTCTTATTGCGGAATATTTTGCTCGCTGTATTTCATTTGGTGCTTGGTTTATGAAATCCTCTAATACATTATCAAGAAAATGCATTATATCTTCTATGAAAAGCTCATTATCTTTCCATTCTTCATAGTATTCAAGATTTATGGATGATAAACAACATACAGCAGTGCGTGACTTGTTCAGGTGATCGTAACCTGTAGTTAAAGTTATTTCACTGCATAGGTTTGACATTTTGATATCTAAATTGAGCTTTTTGTAAGGTTCTGGTTTATTGTTATTTGTTGCATTAAGAAAGATAATATAAGGTTCTCCAGTTTCAATTCTTGCTGTTAATATTTTAATCCATATATCCCGTGCTTTTACTGTTGAAATAACTTTATTGTTATGAGGGCTTATTAAATCCCATTCTTGATCATCTTCAACAGCTTGCATAAACTTATCTGTTACTATTACAGCATGATGTATATTTAATGCTTTGCGATTTGGGTCACCACCAGTTGGCTTACGTAAATCTAGAAACTCTTCTATCTCTGGATGGGATACAGGAAGATAGACGGCTGAGCTTCCTCTTCTTAATGATCCTTGGCTGATTGCAAGCGTTAGAGCGTTTTGTACTACGATAAATGGCACAATTCCTGATGTTTTACCGCTACCTTTGACACTTTCACCAATTGAACGTAAATTTCCCCAATAACTACCTATTCCACCACCACGTGCAGCGAGCCAAACATTTTCATTCCATAAATCAACTATTCCCTGCAAGCTATCTTCGGTTTCGTTAAGAAAGCAGGAAATAGGCAATCCTCTCTTGGTACCACCATTGCTAAGTATTGGAGTTGAAGGCATGAACCATAAATTGCTCATGTAGTCATAAAGACGCTGTGCATGCTCTTTATTATCAGAGTAGTAATTGGCAATGCGTATAAAGAGATCTTGATAACTTTCATTTTCTATTAAATATCTGTCCAATAGAACTGCTTTTCCAAAATCGGTTAATTTACTATCCTTTGCGTAGTTAATAGCAATGTAATTCATAAGGCTCCTTTTATGATAATATAGACATTTATTTGAGCGATTTCTCGATTAAGTTGTTAATTTTTTTTGTGGATACTGTAATGCAAACAAGATACCACCAACTTGACTGCCATATATTTTACAGTAACTCATTTGACTTATTTGCATATTTATTTCTTTTGCAACATGCTGAATATAATCTTCAGAGTGACGAAAATAATCTCCCTTGTTTACAAAGTCAATACCTTTACTTTCCTTTCTTCTTACTAAACATACAATAACCCCTTTTTTGCTTGTCAATCCTTTTGCTAGTTTCAATTCTGCTAGAAAATCATGTAGATAGTGTAGCACTTCAGCAAAGATAATTATATCATACTGCTGGTTCTTCTCTTGTTTAAGAAACTCTTTCATTTCTGTATGTATTAACTCATCGTAAACAGGTTTACCTTTTATAAGGCATCCTCTTGCAATATTGAGCATTCTATTTGAGATGTCAACTCCTGTTATGCGACTTCTAATATTGCTTATTTTTAGGAAGTGACCACATATTCCAGTACCGCAACCAAGGTCGAGTATATTCAGTTCAGAAGTGTAGTGGTTAAAGACTTTTGTAATTATCATGTGTACGAGTTCATGCCCTCTGTATTGTTTGGCAATTAGCCAATGCTCAACAAAATGTTCACCTGTGTAATCAAAATATTGTTTTATGAGATTTTTAGGCAATTCTACGATATCTGATGTGTTTGTTATTTTTTTTAAGTAGTAAGAAGCTTCTTTGTGACTACTATCTAATTTTAGCGTCTTTGTAAAATAATTATAAGCTTTATTAGTATTTCCTACTGCAAAATGACATCTTCCAATATTATACCAGATTATAGGTAATTTGGGGTAGAATATGCTAATTAACCAAAATCTTAGCTTTGCATCTGATATATTACCTTTATAGAAGTGATATAACCCGATTTCAATGTTGGTATTTAATAGGTTTTTAGATTTTTCAAGAAGCGCTACAATTTCTTTATGGAGAGTATTGTATTTATCCATAATGAAATTTTTTACTTTTTTAATACTTAATAAGCCAGTGAGCTTAGATATACAATTTAAAGTAAAGTTTTTTATAAAAGATAGATTACTTTTCATACATTAGAAATACTCGAAATGTTCATTGTCGTTTTTAGGTAACTAATTTTAACACATTTTATCTTACAAAATATCTTTTTCATTAATTTTTCTGTACATATCAATTTGTCGAATATTTCTCAGATTGTACTGTTTAAGATTGCTGGTATGTTGTTGTTGATAATAACAGGTAAATGTTTTGTGTAAAAAGGCGTTGACATATGATTTATCAGATTGTATCATATAAAAGATTAGTTTTTAGATGTTTGAAAAGTTTTATGGTAGAGATTATTTAATCTCAATTCAATTGTAAGTTAATATTTAACTCTGCATATTCTACATATAGTCAGATAAATAAATTATTAAGAGCACTTGATGGATGCCTTGGCGTTAAGAGGCGATGAAGGACGTGGCAGGCTGCGATAAGCTGTGGGAAATTGTCAACAAGTTTTGATCCGCAGATTTCCGAATGGGGAAACCCAACTAGCTTAGCTAGTTATTATATACTAAGTATATAAAGCAAACTTGGTGAACTGAAATATCTAAGTAGCCAGAGGAAAAGAAATCAACCGAGATTCTGTTAGTAGTGACGAGCGAAAGCGGAAAAGGCTAGTGATTTAAAAATAAGAATTAGAATACCTTGGAAATGGTGACCATAGAAGGTGATAGTCCTGTATAAGTAGAAAGTTTTTAAATCCTTGAGTAGGGCGGGGCACGTGAAATCCTGTTTGAATATGGGGGGACCATCCTCCAAGCCTAAATACTCCTTAACGACCGATAGTGAACAAGTACCGTGAGGGAAAGGTGAAAAGAACCCCGGGAGGGGAGTGAAATAGAATCTGAAATCAAGTGCTTACAAACAGTTGGAGCTCTATATCAATTTATTGATATTTAGAGTGACAGCGTACCTTTTGCATAATGGGTCAGCGAGTTAATCTGTGAAGCAAGCTTAAACCGGTAGGTGTAGGCGTAGCGAAAGCAAGTCTGAATAGGGCGTTTAGTTTTATGGATTAGACCCGAAACCAAGTGATCTAGTCATGACCAGATTGAAGGTATGGTAAAACATACTGAAGGATCGAACCAGTTAATGTTGCAACATTATTGGATGAGTTGTGATTAGGGGTGAAAGGCCAATCAAACTTGGAAATAGCTGGTTCTCCGCGAAATCTATTTAGGTAGAGCGTTGTATGTATGTTGTTGGGGGTAGAGCACTGGATAGACTAGGGGGATTCATCATCTTACCAAATCTAACCAAACTCCGAATACCAACAATTAATTATATAGCAGACACACTACGGGTGCTAAGTCCGTGGTGGAAAGGGAAACAGCCCAGATCACTATCTAAGGTCCCAAAATTACAGCTAAGTGGGGAAGGAAGTAGAAAGACCATTACAGCTAGGAGGTTGGCTTGGAAGCAGCCATCCTTTAAAGAAAGCGTAACAGCTCACTTGTCTAAATAAGTTTTTCTGCGCCGAAAATGTACCGGGGCTAAAGCTGTATACCGAAGATGTGGGTGCTTATTAATTTCGATTAATAGGCGCGGTAGCGGAGCGTTCCGTAAGTCTGTGAAGGCGGTTTGTGAAAGCTGCTGGAGATATCGGAAGTGAGAATGCTGACATAAGTAGCGTAAAAGAGTGTGAAAAACACTCTCACCAAAAATCTAAGGGTTCCTACGTTAAGTTAATCTGCGTAGGGTTAGTCGGTTCCTAAGGCGAGTCCGTAAAGGAGTAGTCGATGGCAATTAGGTTAATATTCCTAAACCTCTTAAGTGTGACGGGTTTTGTATTTGTGTAGGTCTTATTGGATTGATCTATGCTTAAAAGAAGCTCCAGGAAATAGCACTTATATTTATGAGGCCGTACCGTAAACCGACACTGGTGGATGAGTAGAGTATACTAAGGTGTTGAAAGAATGATGTTGAAGGAACTCGGCAAATTATACCTGTAACTTCGGAAGAAGGGTAACCTGCTTTTAGGCAATTATGAGTAGGTGGCACAAAATAGGGAGTAGCGACTGTTTACTAAAAACACAGGACTCTGCAAACACGTAAGTGGAAGTATAGGGTCTGACGCCTGCCCGGTGCTGGAAGGTTAATAGGAAGAGTGCAAGCTCTGAATTGAAGCCCCAGTAAACGGCGGCCGTAACACTGACGGTCCTAAGGTAGCGAAATTCCTTGTCGGGTAAGTTCCGACCCGCACGAATGGCGTAACGATTTCTCCACTGTCTCCAACATCATTTCAGCGAAATTGAATTCCCCGTGCAGATGCGGGGTACCCGCGGTTAGACGAAGAGACCCCGTGCACCTTTACTATAGCTTTACATTGCTATTAAAAATGTGATGTGCAGGATAGGTGGGAGACTTTGAAGTTGTGGCGCTAGCTGTAATGGAGTCGATCTTGAGATACCACCCTTTACATTTTTGATATCTAACTATGTTTTATTATCTGAAACTAGGACATTGTATGGTGGGTAGTTTGACTGGGGCGGTCGCCTCCTAAAAAGTAACGGAGGCGTGCGAAGGTAAGCTAGAGCTGGTCGGAAATCAGCTTGATAGTATAATGGCATAAGCTTGCCTGACTGCGAGGCTGACAAGCCAAGCAGAGACGAAAGTCGGTCATAGTGATCCGGTAATTCTGTATGGAAGGGTTATCGCTCAACGGATAAAAGGTACGCCGGGGATAACAGGCTGATGGTGTTCGAGCGTTCATAGCGACGACACCGTTTGGCACCTCGATGTCGACTCATCACATCCTGGGGCTGGAGAAGGTCCCAAGGGTTCGGCTGTTCGCCGATTAAAGTGATACGTGAGTTGGGTTTAGAACGTCGTGAGACAGTTCGGTTTCTATCTGCCGTGGGTGAAGGAAATTTGAGGAGGTCTGACTCTAGTACGAGAGGACCGAGATGGATATACCTCTGGTGTACCAGCTGTTATGCCAATAGCATCGCTGGGTAGCTATGTATAGATGGGATAATTGCTGAAAGCATATAAGCAAGAAACCCTCTTCAAAAAGATTTCCCAATTAAGGCCGTGGAAGACTACCACGTTGATAGGCTAGGTGTGGAAGCATGGTAACATGTGAAGCTAACTAGTACTAATAGCCTGATTGATTTATTTTCTTTCTATATGTGCATATGCAGTGTTAAATATTAAATTGAAGTTTATTAGGTCAGAAATTTTTATTGACTTGGTGACTATAGCAAAAATGAACCACCCGATCTCATTTCGAACTCGGAAGTGAAACTTTTTAGCGCCGATGATACTTAAAAAGGGAAAGTAGGTCGTTGCCAAGTTTATAAAAATTTCTTTTTTATTTGTATCTGTTTAGTAGAGCGATGAAACAAGGTAAACATAGAGTAGCTGTGAGGTAATATAACTGATCTTTTAGAACTCTGCGAAAACTTTAAAATAAAAGTAGAGTTTGCTGCCTATTTGTAAATAAGGAGGAGAGATAGCAATATTTAACAAATCATCAAAAAGTTGATCTTCTGAAAATCAAACTTTATATAATTGAATATTAATTAAGTTGTTGGAGATGAGGAGAAAGAAGAAGTAGCAAACTACCAAAAAGCAGATATATTTGGTCCAAGAGTTAGGTGATAATTGTAGCACTCGGTGGATTTTATAAAAATTCAAAATGTGAGAATTATAAGTGATGTTTTTAATGTGAATTGAAAGCGTATCAAATAGTGAATATAGAGTTCCTTCAAAATGCAAAAAGGTGTATGAGCAAATCGAATAAGAAAAGTGAGGTTTTGCGCATCAACGTGTTATAATAAAGGTAAACTTGGTTAGTGCTGAAGTAATACTGCAAGTTTTAAAGGGAAAGAAGATTTAAAAGACAGTGTATGTTGCAATCGTAATAGTCGCTGACAGGTACTTTGAAACATAGCTGGACTATTGAAGTTAAAATTCTGGGCTGTTACTTAAAAAACGCATCCACTAAATTGTTTATGCTAAAAAAAGCTTTATTAAAAAATGAAACAGAAGTGTAAGAAAGTTGCAAAACGTATAAGGCATTACTTGAAGCTACCTATCTGAAGCAACTGGAGATACTGTCTTTATCGTCAACAAGTTATTTAGCTATAAAACAACAAAAAATTTATCTGCATTTTCTATAAATTAGTGTAACTGTGGATAAATACTTTAAGTGTGTGTGGACGTATTTATCCACAGTTATAGGACCATATCTTCTGAATCTTCTGAGAATAGTTTTACAAAGTACAGAGCTCAGTTAAAATCAAAATGATACATATTATAATTCAAAGTACATGTTAAATTACATCCTAAACAGTTGAGCATAAGATCTAAGATTTTGCTCCCCCTCTCAATAGGGTTAAAAGACTGAACAGTATCTTTGGAATTATATCCCGTATTTACAAGGTTAGTCTAAACTCTCAACCTAATTTATAGTCTTGGAGGCAATTTTATGCAAGCAAATGCTGTTTGAGGTGTGGACATTTCTAAAAAGAAATTTGATGTTTGTTTATTGGTAGGCAACAAAGAACGGTACAAAGTCTTTCAAAACAATCATGATGGTTTTGACAAGCTTGTGGCTTGGTGCAATCATCATGGAGCAGAACTTGTTCATCTGTGTCTCGAAGCAACCGGTTGTGATAGTGAAGATATAGTTAATTTTATGTATGACTTGGAGCATAATGTAAGTGTGGTAAACCCAGCCCAAATCAAAGCTTTTGGCAGAAGTGAGCTACTTAGAAACAAAACAGATAAGTCAGATGCTGCCATGATTGCTAGGTTTTGTATTGCTAACAAACCTAATCTTTGGAAACCTGCTCCTCCCGAAACCTTACTATTACCCATAAATATAAAAGTGGAGAAAAAGCTGCTATTTTACTAATTCAACTTTCTATTATAAATAGGTCCATGGTCTAAAAATGGAATATATGATGAAAAGAAATATAAATACCTCAACTGGCGAATGGGCAGAAAGTGAATTTGGGATTGTTAATTTTGGTGATATAAGATTAAGTAAGAGGCTTTTAAAAATAGTTAATAGTTTTGCTGAATCGCCTGAGCGTTCAATAAATCAAGCTTGTGAAGATTGGCATCAAAGTAAAGCAGCTTATAGATTTTTCCAAAATGATGCTATTTCTGAAAGAAAGATATTAGACAGTCATATAATTAAAACTGTTGAAAGAGCTAAAGAACACTCAACTATCTTAGCTATCCAAGACACGAGTTATATTTCATATAAAAATCATATGGCGAAGAGCCTATGAGCTGGATTTTGTTGACAAATATAAATATTATCAATTTTGAAGAAGCAGTAGAAAAAATACAATGGTATTGCTTAAGATGGAGAATAGAGGTTTTTCATAAAATTTTGAAATCCGGTCTTAAAGTTGAAGAATGTAGGCTCCAAACAGCAGATAGATCAATCCGCTTTCTTACAATTATGAGTATAATTGCCTGGAGAATATTTTTTATCACACTAGTAGCTAGAACAAATCCAAATCTTTCTTGTACTGTCATACTAACTAATGACAAATGGAAGGTTTTGTATACCAAAATGCTTAAGACAAAAGACTATCCTGAAATCCCACCACCTATAAGAGAAATCGTGAGGTGGATAGCCAAATTAGGAGGGTTTTTAGCTCGCAAAAATGACTTAGAACCAGGCCCTATAGCTTTGTGGAAGGGATGGAAACTTCTCTTTGATTTAGCAGAAGGATGGAAACTTGCTCATGAATTTTATACTTGTGGGTAATAGTAAGTCCTGAAATTAGGCGTTTAAGAGACCTTTATCGTTGTTTGCAAGCATTTAAAGATGACAAGCTACAACAGATGAATCGCTTGGAAAATAAAAATATGGATTCCCATTGTAAACAAGCAATACTTGAGGTCATTGCTACAATAGACACACAAACTGCTGTCCTAGAGAAAGAAATTAATGAACATGTTAATAACCATTTGCATCTAAAAAATATAACAGAAAAGATCAAGACTATAAAAGGCGTAGGACATCTTACAGCTGTTGCTGTTGTTGCAGAAATGCCATCAGTTGATAACTTTGATAATGCCAGACAATTCACAGCTTTTGCTGGTCTAAACCCAGAACATTATCAATCAGGATCATCCGTAAGTAAAAAAAGTCGAATATGTAAAATAGGATCTGAGCGTATTCGCAAAGCTCTTTATATGCCAGCCATAGTAGTCAAGAATCATAATTCTTACTTTCAAAAGTTTTGTCAGCGTTTAGCAAGTAAAGGAAAATGTCCAAAGGTTATAATTGTTGCTTTAATGAGAAAACCAATGCATGTATTTTTTGGTATTCTTAAAAATGATCAACCATTCAATGGTAATTTAGTGAGATAATTTTGACAGTAAAATCTTGGATCTTATGCTCAACTGTTTAGGATGTAATTTAACATGTACTTTGAGTTATAATATGTATCATTTTGATTTTAACTGAGCTCTGTACTTTATAAAACTATTCTCAGAAGATTCAGAAGATATGGTCCTATAACTGTGGATAAATACGTCCACACACACTTAAAGTATTTATCCACAGTTACACTAATTTATAGAAAATGCAGATAAATTTTTTGTTGTTTTGTAGCTAAATAACTTGTTGACGATAAAGACAGTATCTCCACTATGGCCTTACTGGCATTAGCTTCGCTACGGCCTCACCCTCTCCTATAAGATATTTTAGCTCTAATACCTTACATTATAAAGATACAAGCTTCTCAAGTTGCGAAAAATATTTTAAAATCTGAAAGAATGATGTGAAATTTTTTAAGTAAACTAGAAAGTATTCCGCTATCACGCTGAACAGCAAATTAGGCATTATATCGTTTGCTGTAAAAGCTCATATTTTACGTAATCAGAGCTAGGAATTTGAAAAGATAATCTCATTATACTTCACATGAAAACAAAGAGAACTATACAATCCCCTGCCTATCGCTTCTTCAACCACTCCCCTGAACAGGTACTCTTACTTTTATTAAACCATTCTCTCATTGTAATAAGTTGCTTCTATATTCAAATTTAGCAACTTCCCTCTAGGATTATCCTTATTTTGTTCTAAGTACAGGCTTTGTTCAAATGCCATTCCCCATTGTGTACGGTAGCTAGACTTTCTATATTCATCAAAACTCTCTTCAGCATTATTTGTATTGAGCTTTTTATCTTGTTTTCTTATGCTCTCTACCATCAAGTACCCACATCTATTAATTTATTTTAAAAACTTTACTTACTTTATCATAAAAAATATAACTGTAAATACTTTAGTGAAAATTTCTTCTTATTTTATCTTTCTTTAAGCAAATATTGAGATCTTTTTGTAAATTTTTATAGCCTGCTTGCATAATGTTTTTATGGGTTAGTATTATGTAATAGTATCCTACATTACTTATATTAGAAATGCTAACTTTAGCTAGCATTCGTAATTGCCTTTTTATTTTATTTCTTTTTGCTGCTTTTCCGACTTTTTTACTGATAGCCAGACCTACTCTAATAACATGAATATACTTTTCAGGTTCTCTTTCTTTTATAGCATATAGTGATATATATACCCCTCGATAAAAAAGACTGTCAGGTGCTAATCTGTTTTTAAAAGCAAAGGAAAACTCTTTTTTTTTATGCTTACTATGCGCATAATTTATTACACCCTAATGAACGACGCTTATTAAGAATTTTTCTTCCAGCTTTTGTTGACATACGTGAACGAAATCCATGTCTGTGCTTTCTTTTTAAATTTTTTGGTTGAAATGTTCTTTTCATTGTTTTTATATTAATATGACTATTTATTTTAAATTATTTTGCTCTATTGTCAAATAATGGTCAACTTTTATGGCATTCTTGTTGAATAAAATTTGATGTATGGAAAAATGAATTTAATTATAGGCGTACCTGTTTTACTAATCCTTTTATTTTGTTTGAGTAAGTTTCAAGCAGTAAGTAAAGTTAAGTCTTATATATATTTGAGTTGTATGTGGATGCTACCTTGTTTGTTAGCATTCTATGATGGTTATTTTATAACTTCTATTTCTATAGCGTTACTTTTTTTTATGCTGATTTTTATCTTTCAAGGTAAAAGAAATAAGATGGTAAAATTTTTGTTATTTATGGCTTTAGCAATATCACTTTTTATCACTTTATTTATAATGCTATCTATTTTTGTTCAGTCCATTTCTTTTTTTAATAAAGTAGCTATTTCAGAATTCTTATTTTGCTTAAAATGGAAGCATAATGTAGCTATTATTAGCGAAGGAGAGGTGGGATGTTTTGGTATAGCGTCACTTTTAGTGGGGACATTACTTATAACTATTGTAGCAATGTTAGTTGCGGTGCCGCTTGGTTTATTTTCTGCAATATATATTAGTGAGTATGCGGGTGAAAAAGTGCGTTATGTTATTAATACAGCCTTACAGGTTTTGTCTGCTATTCCTACTGTTGTATATGGATACTTCTCAGTTGTATTTTTGTCTTTTTTTATAAAGCAGGTAGCAAATTTTTTTAATTTAAGTATACACTCAGAAAGTGCTTTGATTGCTGGTTTATCGATCGGGGTAATGATTCTTCCTTTTATTATTTCTTTGCTTGAAGATGCTATAAGATCTGTTCCAAAAAGTTTACGTTATGGTTTTATGGCGCTTGGCGCAACACCAGCGGAAACTATATGGCATATAACAATACCTTATGCAATGCCTACAATTTTAAGTGCAATTTTATTATCAATTTCAAGAGTGATAGGTGAAACAATGATTGTACTAATGGCTGTGGGAATCAATGCAAATTTGACCTTTAATCCTCTCAATTCAGTTACTACTCTCACTGTACAAATTGCTACATTACTTACTGGAGATCAGGATTTCAATAGTGTGCAAACTCTTGCTGCTTATGCGCTTAGTTTGGTGCTGTTTATTATTACTTGGCTATTGAATGCATTTGCATTGTTTATAATGAAACGTAACTAGTAAGTGTTTTAATATTGCAAAATTTCTGTTAATAATATAAAATTTATTTTCTTTAGAAGTTCTTTTATAGAATTGTAGTGTTAGGTGATGAAAGAGATGAGTACAGGTAAAGTAGTTAAAACAACTCAAGCAGTTGTTGATTTAAAATTTGAAGACGGGTTGCCTAAGATATTTAATGCTTTAAAAAGCAAACTAAAATATAAGGGCAAGGAGCTAGTTTTAGAGGTTTCACAGCATATAGGTGACAATATAGTTCGTTGCATTGCTATGGATAGCACAGATGGTATGTCAAGAGGTGATGAGTTTGTTGATACAGGTGCACCAATATCAGTTCCGGTTGGACGCTCAACTTTAGGAAGGATTTTTAATGTTGTAGGGGAGCTTATAGATGAGTGTGGTCCGCTAAAAGGAAAGTATGATTTAGAACCTATACATAGATCACCTCCAAGTTTTACTGAGCAGAAGATACAGGAAGAAGTTTTAGTTACAGGAATAAAGGTTATAGATCTTCTTGCTCCTTATCTTAAAGGAGGAAAAATTGGCTTATTTGGTGGAGCTGGTGTTGGTAAAACAGTTCTGATAATGGAGCTGATTAACAACATAGCAAAAGCTCATAAAGGATTTTCTGTGTTTGCTGGAGTAGGAGAGAGAACGCGTGAAGGTAATGATCTTTATAACGAGATGATTACTTCGAATGTAATAGATATAAGTGAGCACGAAAAATCTCAAGCCGTTTTGGTTTATGGTCAAATGAATGAACCTCCTGGAGCAAGGGCTAGGGTTGCTTTAACAGCACTAACTATGGCGGAGTATTTTCGTGATCATGAAAATCAAGATGTTCTATTTTTTGTAGATAATATCTTTCGTTTTACTCAAGCTGGCTCTGAAATTTCTGCTTTGCTTGGAAGAATACCGTCAGCTGTTGGTTATCAGCCAACTCTTGCGACTGATATGGGCGCTATGCAAGAGAGAATAGCCTCAACTACTGCTGGTTCTATTACTTCTGTACAGGCTATATATGTTCCTGCAGATGATTTGACCGATCCAGCTCCAGCAACGATATTCTCTCATCTTGATGCAACCACAGTGTTGTCAAGGCAGATAGCTGAAATGGGTATATACCCTGCTGTTAATCCACTTGACTCAACTTCTCAGTCTTTATCTGCTGAAATCATTGGTGAAGAACATTATGACGTGGCTTCTGAGGTGAAACGTATATTGCAAACTTATAAGTCGCTGCAAGATATTATCGCAATACTTGGTATGGATGAACTATCTGATGAAGATAAAATTATTGTTGATAGAGCTCGTAAAATTCAGAAGTTTCTTTCTCAACCTTTTCATGTTGCGGAGGTATTTACTGGCATGTCTGGCAAATTTGTTTCACTTTCTGATACTATTTCTAGTTTTAAAGGAATTATTGAAGGTAAATATGATCATCTGCCAGAAGCTGCTTTTTATATGGTGGGAAGTATAAGTGAAGCAATAGAAAAGGCTGAATCAATAAAAGCTGAAGTTGGAGCCGGACATTAAAGATTATGAACACTTTTAAGGTGCAGTTTTTTTCTCCTGATAATCGAATTTTATTCAATGAAGTGGTTTCGCTTTCAGTGAGTGGGCTTGAAGGGAAATTGATGATTTTAGCCTGCCATTCCCCTTATTTAATTTATTTATTGCCTGGTATAATTACTGTTCAAATGAGTAACCAGATAAAGGAGAAAGTTGTAATTGACAATGGTGTATTAGAGGTCGTAAATAATGATTGTAGCATTGTAACAAATCAAGTTCAGGTTTTTGATCATCTGACTCATGATGAGGAATCATTAAAAAATAAGGGAGTTGGTATATATTTAAGTTATCTTGATGGCAAGTCTCTTTAGGGTGCTCTTTTTTTTGTATCTGTACTGAATTCCAGTGTCAAGCACTGACCGTTTACTGCGCAAATTGATAGAATGTTCGTACAGTTGTGTGTCACATTACTCGGATGACAAGATCACTACCATTAAGTTAAGGAAAAGTGATGAACTGTATTATAAAATCAGGTAAGATTCACAAATTAAAAGAAGTAATGACATGAGTAAAAAAAAGAATAATCATGTTTATAAAAAATAAATTGATGAGTTTAAACTTTATAAACGCACACAGAGCATCCTCAAAAGACTTCTCATGAAAAAGAAAGCTGCCCTTCGTTAATGTATTTCTCCTGATTTTTAGAAAGAGTGTAAAGTCATTACAAGTGATGCTTAATGAGTTTGTTCTGCATACAAGAAAAGATTATACAATTACGGCAAGTGCATTTACTCAAGCAAGAAAGAAGCTAAAACATACTGCGTTTCAGAGTTAAATGATGATATAGTTTCCCTATACTACCAAGATCAGGAATTTAAAACTCACCATGGCTTCAGAGTACTTGCATTTGATGCTTCAATACTGATTCTGCCAAAGAGCAACAAAATAATAGGTGAGTTTGGCTCAAGAGCAGTATGGAATGGAATCCAGAGATTTGAAGACTATACAAGTGCAATCTTTGAAGTTTGCTACGATGTGCTAAATAATATTGCAATAAAATCTGTGCTAAGTAGAGGTGACAGCTATGAGGTTGATTTAGCAATCGGTATGCTTGAATCCATAAAATCAGACGATTTGTTAATCTGTGATAGAGGATACGTATCTTATCGATTTCTTGCTGAGCTTATAGGAAGGAAAATCAATTATATAATTCGCTGTTCAAGTTCGTCTTTCAATGAAATAAACGCTATGTTTAAGCCGGAAAGCCCATCTAGTACGGTGGTAGTGTCTACCGCACCTATTAAAGTAGCAAGACAGCTACGAAAGCTAGGATTACCTGATGAGATGAAATTCAGGTTAGTCAAATAATACTTTCTTCTGGCGAAGTTGAAGTGTTAGTAACATCTCTATTAGATGAGAAACGTTTTACAGTTGAAGAGTTTGAGAAATTATATTACTTGCGCTGGGGAGTAGAAACATTTTTTCTAGGCTGAAGGGAAGATTAAATTTAGAGAATTTCACAGGAAAAAGTATTGAAACTATCAAGCAGGATTTTTGGTCAACTATCCTCATCAGTAATCTAGAAAGTATCATGATAGAAGATGATGAAGAGACATTGAGCTCACAGAATAGTAAACTAAAAAAAAAGCATCAATAAATCTTTCTCATTTAATGCGATTAAAAACTTAGCCTTTGATATTTTTTCTACAGAGTCAGACATAGACTGCATTATGGATCGACTATCACAGTTATTTTTGATGAACACTTTAGTGGTGAGAAAAGGGAGAAGAGTTGATCATTATAAGATATCTGATATTCTTTCACTCAACTACCAGAAAAGAGCTAGAAAACATGTGTTTTAAACTCAAGATATCTTTTCAGTATAATTGCATTAGTACATTCTTTGCAAAATAACCTGCAATTGTTACTTTTTTAAATAACTTGCACTTTTCAGACTCCCTTTTCTTAAAAATTCACCCTAGTATTTACCATAATTATTAATCACTTCAAATTTTTTGTCCAATCTTAACTTCTCTTTCTCTTAACTTAATGGCAGTGATGACAAGAGGGGCTACTTGAATAAAGAAGCCGCTGTTCTCATATGCATCTTTAAGAATTTTCACGCTGCCTTTGGCTACACACCTTTGAGGGACTGCTGGTTAAGTCTAGAAGTGAATTACAGCAATCATCATCATTGCTATGAAATGCGTTATCAAAGCTTAAAGAACTAGGTTTTTTTTCTGAATCATCAATTTCCTCTGTAAGTTGGTAAAACATTTTTGAATTATTATAAAAAACTTCCTTTTTATTACTAAGTACTTGATCAATTACTGGACTTAACAGTTCTACTTGGCTATGTAAGTATTGTACTTTATTGCTTAGCTCTGTTCTTTCTTTCTTTATTCTTTCGATTTCCAGAGCTTTATTTTCAATCATTTCTGTCAAGTCCTTATTACATTCTCCCAATTCTTTAATCTTTGACTTCAGTAATTGATTCTCTTTTGTTTCTTCTCTCTTCTGCGATAACTGTTGCCTATACTTCTTAAATTCCTCATCTTTAAGCTCTACCTCGTTCTTTAACTCTTCACATTTCCACTTTAGCTGATCTACCTCTTGTTTATAAGGTTCCAGATTTGTGTTGTGCTTATCATCTAAGCTTTGCATTTGAGATTTTAAATTCATTAATGATGTACTGTGTTCATTTCTCATGCGTTCTACTTCCTTTTCATTTTCACTTACATCTTCTACTAATTTATTCACTTCATCTTTCAGTTTCTCTCGTTCTGCATTAGCAATTTTCAGCTTTTTCTTCAGGTCTTTCTTTTCTTCATATGCACCTTCAAGTGCTTGTATTTTCCCTTGCAGCTCTGTTGATATATTTTCTAGCTTCTCATCTTTTTGTGTTAGTCCAATTTGCAATTTTACGTTTTTTTGCTTTTCTTCTTCACGTTCATTCTGTAAATCACTATTGCACTGCTCTAATTCTTCAATTTCTTGCTTAGTCTTAATGAGTTCCTGTTCTAATTTTTTTTGCTTTATTATGCAACTATTTAACAGCTGGTCTAATTCCTCTTGCAAATTTCTTAACTCACTTATCAACTCTTCTTTTTCTGCATTGGCAACTTCCAGCTTTTTCTTCAGGTCTTTCTTTTCTTCATACGCACCTTCAAGTGCTTGTATTTTCCCTTGCAGCTCTGTTGATATATTTTCTAGCTTCTCATCTTTTTGTGTTAGTCCAATTTGCAATTTTACGTTTTTTTGCTTTTCTTCTTCACGTTCATTCTGTAAATCACTATTGCACTGCTCTAATTCTTCAATTTCTTGCTTAGTCTTAATGAGTTCCTGTTCTAATTTTTTTTGCTTTATTATGCAACTATTTAACAGCTGGTCTAATTCCTCTTGCAAATTTCTTAACTCACTTATCAACTCTTCTTTTTCTGCATTGGCAACTTCCAGCTTTTTCTTCAGGTCTTTCTTTTCTTCATACGCACCTTCAAGTGCTTGTATTTTCCCTTGCAGCTCTGTTGATATATTTTCTAGCTTCTCATCTTTTTGTGTTAGTCCAATTTGCAATTTTACGTTTTTTTGCTTTTCTTCTCCAAGTTCATTCTGTAAGTCACTATTGTGCTTTTCTAACTCTTCAAGTTCTTGTTCAGCCTTGTCGAGCCTATATCGTAATTCGTTCCTCTGCTCATTTAATTCTCTAATTTCTTGCTCAGCCTCTTGAGTTGCAATTGCCTGAGTTGCAATCTGCTGTGGATTAACCTCTGATACATTGTTGCTAGTGAAAGAAAGAATAGGATTGCTTTTAGCATCATTTTCAAGATCTTTCATCTTTTCATCTTTATTGATTACGATATGTTCATTATTTTGCTGATTAATAACAGCTGGAGCATCTTTATTCTTCTCCAATAATGCTTTGACAGTGTCATGTAGAGAGAGACCTTGAATATATAATTCTTCATTTTGTCTTATTAATTCCAAAAACTCCTCAGGTGGCGATTCAAAATCTTTACCATTAAACTGTAGTACTTTAGTTATACCAGAATTACTTACACTCATAACCATAGTACAGGTAACAGTTTTTCCATCCTTGTCCTGCACAGGCCAAGTGCTTGTCATTTCATAATATGCATCCTCTTTAAATTCATAATGTCTTTCCTTACCTTTTTGGTAAGCGTATATGTCATGCTTTTTATCGCAATAGATATTCAATGTGCTAATATCCCCTTCTTGCTGTAAGATATCACTAATTCTTATTGGCTCACTTCTATTGTAATTAATAAGATTAATGTTTAACACTTTATCAGAATTGTTAGTTTCTACATAAAAAGCTCGAAGGTCTATGTCTTTGTCTCTAAAATACTTACTTACAGCTTTTTTTGCCTGATTTGCTAATTCTATAAAGTTTTTTTTAAAGCTCTTGTTGAAAGATAGATCCATATATGCTTGCTTCAAATTTTCATCATTTGTTAAATCCATGAACAAGTCATAAATCTCCCATTTGTTCTGATAGTATTTTTCTAGAATAGTAATGCTATTTTTTCTTTTCAGTTCTGCTAATATATCTTTCAACATCAGGAAATTTGTTAACATAGTATGCCCCCTACTACTATTGTTCTAATAATATATTTACTTTAGGAGTGATTGAGCTACCAAAACTCCTTTTATATTAACCTTTTTAGTTGAATTTAATTGCGAGCGTTAAACTCGACCTTAGTCATTTTGTTTATTGTTTCTCATTGCCCATTTATGTTGCTACACTAATAGTAGCACTAAGTTTTAGGCTATGCAAGCATTTCTACTGGACGTAAAGCTAGTAAACTTCAGAAATTGGTTATGCTAATTCTGTT
This sequence comes from Trichopria drosophilae, assembly GCA_030407085.1. NCBI lineage: Eukaryota > Metazoa > Arthropoda > Insecta > Hymenoptera > Diapriidae > Trichopria > Trichopria drosophilae. Next base: position 979,960 of record CM059582.1, on the reverse strand, counting down.
AATAAAATGCAACCAATTAAGGAAAGCGCTATACTGTGTCTCAGTGCAATATTTTCTTTCCTAACGGACTTAGAATTGAGTTGAGTTAAAAATCCGATTTTATTTAACACTTTCCAAAGATGACAATATTTTGTAAAAATAGGTTTTAAACAGGATAATAATATGGAAATTTTTCTTGATAGTGTTGATGTGAATGAAATTAAGGAGCTAAAAGAGTTCATTGATGGCATAACAACAAATCCTTCTTTGATAGCAAAATCTGGACATAAAGATAAATACGAAGATTTAGTAAGTGAAATATGCTCTGTTATAAAAGGGCCTGTTAGTGTTGAAGTTGTTGCAGATAGCCATGAGGATATGGTTAAGGAAGGCCTTAAGTTAGCGAAAATCGCTAGTAATATCGTAGTGAAGTTACCCCTTGCACATGAAGGATTAATTTCTTGTAAAAAGTTGTGGACAGAACATAAAATACCTGCTAATGTCACATTATGTTTTTCTCCTGGACAAGCACTGCTTGCCGCCAAGGCCGGTGCTTGTTTTATTTCTCCCTTTGTTGGTCGTCTTGATGATATAAGCTATGATGGCTTATCGCTAATAGAAGATATATGCACTGTATATTCTAATTATGGTTTTAACACAAAAATTCTTGTTGCATCAGTAAGAAGTCCAGCGCATGTAATAGAGGCTGCAAAACTTGGTGCTGATTCAATTACTGTGCCAGCAAAAATACTTAGACAGTTAATTAATCATCCACTTACTGATCAAGGGCTCGCAATATTTAAAAAAGACTGGGGCGTAAAGTAATACATGATGTTGCTATAAAATATAATATAAAAAGGACATAGGTACCATCTGTCCTTTAAAGACGTGCAGGTTAATGATATGCGTAATTCAGAATTTTAAACATAATGATCCTCCTGTTAATAAAAAAAGATTCAGAAAAATGTATACAGCTACGACCGAAGTATAGCTAAAATATATTTTAACTGAAGATTATAGATTAATTGAATTGAAAAGTCTGTAGACGAAGATAGATCCCGAGCCCTAGAGCACCTTCACTGTGTATGGTAACAAAACTATTAGAGTTTGTCAAGTAATTTTTATCGTAATTTTACGAACGTGCCACGCCAGTAATTATATCTAGTTAAATTTGTAAAGTAATACAGTGTTTTCGATAGTTATAAAAAAGCTGGATTTCAGTGCTGGAGTAACATTTTGGGAATTGGGATGAAAAGAGGAAAAGTACTGGTTTGAAATTAAGTTTTCTGGATTCCAGCATCGAGTGCTGGAATGACAAGAGAGGAGCTCCGGGTACAACTGTTACCTGTAGAACGGCAGTACTAGAATGATAACAAAGAGGCTACCTGAATGACATATTTAATCATGTACATCACGCACCGATTTCCATTCAAGGTAATGTCATTCCAGTGCTTGACATTGGAATCCAGTTAGATTTGCGAGTATAAAAGTAACACAACATTTTTGATGATGGAAGCGATTACTAGGATAACAAGAAAGGAAGTGCTGATTTCAGTGTTTATACGTCAGCCATGCATCTAAAAATTTATAAACAAAAGGTTACACTTCACAACTTTGTGATGGAATAAGTTTTTCAATACTTTTCACGCAAAATTCAGTTATGTTATTAGCTATTTCATCAAATTTATGATTTATACCCTTACCTATTTTTTCATCTTTAATATATTCGTACAGAGCTAAAATAGCTATAGTTGAACATATTGCGATGAAACCAACTTTTGCTGTAATAAGTAATGATAACCCACCTGCAAGTATGGACACTATTCCAATAGCTAAATTTATAATTTTATTTTGTGTTGACTGGTTCTCTTTATCCTCTAGGACATTTGATATTGCTTTTGAGGTCACTTTTATTGCTATTGCTGTAGTTGAGATTATAACGAACATTATGGCTATTTTTGCTAAAAGCAAAATTGATGGTAGTATTGTTGTAAGCAACAATGAGCCAGCTCCTATCAGTAGCCACTTCTCATTTATTTTTTTGGACCGATCCGTATTGTTAAGCACTGTGCCCTCCATTTTAATTAATGTTTTATTCATATAGCATGAAATATGCGATGGTCAAGATATTTTTATGTGGAAAAGTTTGCGATTGAGTTTTGGCATGTTATTTAAAATTCTTATATAATATTTAAATTAGTTTAAGAGAGAGTTAAATGCAGGATGCAGCTTTAGTTTTACAAGATGGCAAGTGTTTTTTAGGAAAATCGATAGGTAAAAAAGGCAAGTGTATAGGTGAGGTTTGTTTTATCACTGGTATGACCGGTTATCAACATACTATAACCGATCCTTCTTTTGCTGATCAAATAATAGCGTTCACTTTTCCTCATGTTGGTAATGTTGGAATAAATCACAAAGATAATGAAGGAGAAAAAGTTTTTGCAAGTGGTGTGGTTATGCGTGAACTTTCTCCTATGTCTCACTCTTCTTCATATATTAGCTTAAATGATTGGTTGGAGAAAAATAATGTGGTTGGGATATCGGGAATTGATACTAGAGCGTTGACGAGACATTTGAGAAAATATGGATCTCAAAATGGAGTGATATGTCCTTCAAGTGAGGCGCATATATTGGATGAATTGAAGAAATACAAATCTGTGAATGGAATAGAAATAACCAAGAAAGTTAGTTTGAGTAATAACTTTAAAAGCGATCTTAATGCAAAATATAGAGTTGTAATTGTTGATTTCGGTGTAAAAATTAGTATAATCTCACGCTTAGTAGAACTTGATTGTACGATTGAATTAGTCAAACCAGATACAGGTTTTGCTTGCAAAATATTAAGCATGAATCCAGATGGTATAGTGCTTTCAAATGGTCCTGGTGATCCGCAAGAGATAGGGGAGAGTGTAATTTCAGAGATAGAAATTATTGTAAAGTCTAAGGTGCCGGTTTTCGGGATATGCCTGGGCCATCAACTACTTGCAGTTACTTTGGGAGCAAAGACTGTCAAGATGGATATTGGTCATCGAGGGAGTAATCATCCAGTTTATGATCTGGAGAGTAAAAAAGTTGAGATAACTAGCCAAAATCATGGTTTTGTTATTGATTCAGCTTCTCTTTCAAGTAACGTTGAGGTTACTCATATTTCTCTATTTGATAATAGTGTAGAGGGAGTGATGATGAAGGATTGCCCAGTCTTTTCTGTGCAGTATCATCCAGAAGAGGCGCCAGGCACTCATGATTCGCATTATTTGTTTAGGCGTTTTATTGATAATATTGTGTTATACAAAATGAAATCTAACTGATTTCAGTTAGATTAGCTTTTATTACTTGATCTTTTGGATTTGGATGTTTAATATTAGGGATAATAAACTTAAGTTAAGGTAGTGTTCTCTTAACAGATTTTTGTGGAGGAGTGACCGAGTGGTTAAAGGTAACAGACTGTAAATCTGTCCGCGTTGCGTACGTAGGTTCGAATCCTACCTCCTCCATGTGCGGGTATAGCTCAATGGTAGAGCTCTAGCCTTCCAAGCTAGTGACGTGGGTTCGATTCCCACTACCCGCTCTTTTTTTGTTGTATTTATATAAAATCAACATATTATTTATTGATGTATTTGTATTTTAGGTAGAAGAGTTAAAGTTATGACAGCGATAGTAGAAGCATTTGGAAAGCCGCATGTAAACGTGGGAACGATAGGACATGTGGATCATGGGAAAACAACGTTAACAGCGGCGATAACAAAGCATTATGGTAATTTTATAGCATATGATCAAATAGATAAAGCGCCAGAAGAAAGAAAGAGAGGAATAACAATAGCAACAGCGCATGTTGAATATCAAACAGAAAAGAGGCACTATGCACACGTTGATTGCCCTGGACATGCTGATTATGTAAAAAATATGATAGTAGGTGCAGCGCAGATGGATGCAGCGATATTGGTGGTGTCAGGGGTTGATGGGCCGATGCCGCAAACGAGAGAGCATGTATTGCTGGCAAAACAGGTGGGTGTTGGATATATCGTGGTATATATAAATAAAGCTGATGTTGCTGATACTGATATGATAGATTTGGTGGAAATGGAAGTGAGAGAGTTGCTGAGTAAGTATGGATTTCCAGGTGATGAAGTGCCTGTGGTAGTTGGGTCTGCGTTAAAAGCATTAGAGGATGATAGTAGTGAGTATGGAAAGAAATCAATAGATAAATTGATGGAGAAGTTAGATGAGTATGTGGCAGTACCTCCAAGGCCTATAGATTTGCCGTTTTTGTTGCCAATAGAAGATGTATTTTCAATATCGGGCCGAGGGACGGTGGTAACAGGAAGAATAGAGAAGGGGGAGATAAAGACAGGGGATGAGATAGAGATAATAGGTCTGAAAGCGACGCAAAAGACGATATGTACTGGTGTTGAGATGTTTAAGAAGTTGCTAGATAAGGGAAGTGCAGGACTCAATGTAGGAATACTACTAAGAGGAACAAAGAGAGAAGAAGTGGAGAGAGGGCAGGTGTTGGCAAAACCAGGGACAATAACCCCGCATAAGAAATTTAATGCGGAGGTGTATATATTGAAGAAAGAAGAGGGAGGAAGGCATACACCATTTTTTGGAAATTATCAGCCACAGTTTTATTTAAGGACAACGGATGTAACTGGGAGCATAAAATTGCTAGATGGAAAGGAGATGGTAATGCCGGGGGATAATGTAAGTATAGAAGTGGAGTTGCAAGTACCAATAGCAATGGATAAAGGATTGCGTTTTGCGATAAGAGAAGGTGGTAGAACTGTTGGTTCTGGCGTTGTTTCGGAAATTTTAGAATGAGTATAACAACTAAGATGAAGCAAGATATATATATTAGAATCAAAGCTTTCGATTGTTCTTTATTGGAAAGGTGTATTCGGGAGTTTATTGATCAATTAGAGCAGTTTAATGCAGATTTATCTGGTCCGATTGTGTTGCCAAGAAAAAATTCTAAATTTACTGTTAATAGGTCTCCTCATGTTGATAAAAAATCTCGTGAGCAATTTGAAATGAGAATTTCTAAGCGGTTAATTATTGTGCATAATCCTACTTCTACTATGATGAAGATGCTTGCAGATTTATCTTTTTCTGCTGGTGTGGAGGTGGATTTAAAGGTTAAGGAAGTTAATATTTAGGAAAAGAAAAATGAAGAGAATAAATTCGCTTAGGAGAATTGGTTTGTTAATGACGAATGTTGGCCATACTGCTATGTATTTTGATAATAGTCGCATGGCTGTAACCTTATTGCATCTCAGCGAAACTTATATTATCGATATAAAAGGACAAGATAAATGTGGCTACAATTCAGTCATTTTAGGCACAGGAGATTTAAAAAAAATAGCAAAGCCTCAGTTGGAATATTTAAAGAAAAAGGGTATAAATAGTAAATGTAAATTATACGAAAGTAGATTAACTGATCTATTCGGAATAGAATGTGGTAAAAAAGTGGGGGTTAATCATTTTGTAGTTGGTCAATATCTTGATATTACGGGTTATTCTTTAGGCAAAGGGTTTGCTGGTGTGATGAAGCGGCATAACTTCAGTGGGCTTAGGGCATCTCATGGTGTTTCTATTGCTCATAGATCACAAGGTTCTACTGGTCAATGTCAAGATCCTGGTAGAGTGTTCAAGGGGAAGAAAATGGCTGGTCATTTAGGTAATAGCAGAGTAACTGCACAGAATATGAAAATATTATCCATTGATTATGAAAATAGCATAATTGTTGTAAAGGGTAATAATGTTCCTGGGTTTAAAAACTCTTGTGTTTTTGTGAGAGATGCAGTTAAAAAGCCTTTACATAAAGATGTTCCTTTTCCAGCAGGCCTGCTGTTGAATATGAGTGATGATGCTAATAATTTGGTGAGTTAGTTATGGAATGTGAATTAGTTGATCTATCTAATAATAATGTAGGTAGTGTTGAGCTTAATCCCTTGATATTTTCTGCCAAGCAAAAATTGAGTATTTTGCATGATATAGTGAGATGGCAATTAGCAAAGAGAAGAGTTGGTGCTCATAAAACAAAGGGTATCAGTGATGTTTCTGGTACAACAGCTAAGCCGTATGGTCAAAAACGTACCGGCAGGGCGAGACAGGGGAGCTTGCGATCTCCTCAGTTTAGAGGTGGTGGGATTATTTTTGGTCCTGTTGTGAGGAGTCATGCTTATTCTCTTAATAAAAAAGTACGTAAATTTGGTTTAAAAATTGCTTTATCTCTAAAATATTTAAATAATCAAGTTGTTGTTCTTGATAGTTTAAATGTTGATGTGAAGAAAACATCTAAAATGTGTGAATATATTAAAAATTTTAAATTTTCTTCTTTTTTAATAGTTGGTGATTACGGGGATGATTTGTTACGTGCTGCTAAAAATTTGCATTATGTAGATTTAATCAAACCTATTGGGTTAAATGTTTTTGATATATTAAATCATGAATGCGTGATGTTAACAAAAGACACTTTAAAGCATCTTGAAGGTAGATTGTTATGATTAAATATAATAATATAATAAAATCTCCTGTAATCACAGAAAAGGCTTCTCTTTTAAGAGAGAAGTTTAATAAATACTCTTTGTACGTTTTTGTAAATGTAAATAAGCGTCAAATAAAATCGTCAATAGAGTCTTTATTTAATGTCAGAATTTCTTCTATAAATGTTATTAGAGTTAAACCTAAATATAGACGGTTTAGGGGTGTGATTGGATGTAAAAAACAGAGAAAAAAGGTTTATTTTTCTTTGATAGATGGTCAAAAATTAGATATAATGAGCGTTTAATATGGGTATGAAATTTTTTAATCCTGTTACTCCGTCTTCTCGTAGTACTGTATTAATAAGTAAAGTTGGTTTATCAAAAGATAAGCCGGAGAAGTCTCTTGTATTTGGTAAAAAATCCAGTGGTGGAAGAAATAATCATGGTAGAATTACAACTCGTCATAGAGGTGGTGGTCACAAGAAGAAGTATAGAGTTATAGATTTTAAACGCAATAGAAGAGATCAGGGTGTAGTTGAGAAAATAGAGTATGATCCAAATAGAAGTGGGTTTTTAGCATTAATATCATATAAGGAAGATGATGCTAAATCTTATATATTAGCTCCTCAAGGTATGAAGCCTGGTGATGTTGTGACAGCTGGAGATGATGCTGATATTCTGCCAGGTAATTGTTTGTTGTTGAAATATATACCTGTTGGTTCTTTTGTTCATAACGTTGAATTGAAGCCAGGTGGTGGTGCTGTAATTGCTAGAGCTGCGGGTTGTTGTGCGCAAATTGTTGGTCGTGATGGTCAATATGTTTTATTGCGGCTTAGATCTGGTCAAGTTAGGTTGATTTTATCTTCTTGTAAAGCTACTATTGGTGTAGTGTCTAATCTTGATCATAAGAATAGAAAGTTGGGTAAGGCTGGGAGAAGTAGGTGGCTTGGAGTTAGACCTGCTGTGCGTGGAGTTGCAATGAATCCGATTGATCACCCTCATGGAGGTGGAGAGGGAAAAACTTCTGGCGGTCGTCATCCTGTTACTCCTTGGGGTGTTGCAACAAAAGGAAAGAAAACTAGGAAAAAAAATAAATCTAGTGATAAGTATATAAAAATTTTGAAAGGTTAATTTATGAGTAGATCTGTATGGAAACCGCCTTTTTTACACCCATCTGTACTAAGATTAGTTCAGAGAGCTTTAGAAGGGGGTTCTATTAATAAGGTGATAAAAATTCATTCCAGGGCTTCTGTAATTCTTCCTAATTGTTTGGGTTTAAAATTTGCTGTTTATAATGGTAAAGATTACATTCCTGTTAGTGTTGATAATCAGAATATGATAGGTCATAAATTCGGTGAGTTTTCACCTACTCGTAAATTTGCTGGGCATGGTGGTGATAAAAAGGCAACAAGAAGGTAGGCAATTGATATGAAAAATAGGGATATAATAGTTGAGGCTGGTTCTAAGGTTTTAAGATCAACTCCTCGCAAATTAAATTTGGTTGCTGATTTAGTGCGTAATAAAAAAGTTTCTTTTGCTAATATACAATTAAGATTTTGTGAAAAAAAGGCTGCCGGTTTTATAATGAAGGTGTTGAATTCTGCAATTGCTAATGCTCAAAATAATTATGGATTGAACGTTGATAATTTATATATAAAGGAAATTTTAATAGGTAAGTCACTTACTTTGCGTAGAGTATATCCAAAAGCTATGGGCAGGGCTAATAGAATGAGCAAATTTTATAGTAATATAACTATAAAATTGAAAGAAATTGTATGATTTATAGAAATGGAAAATTAACAAGGAAAGTGTAAAAATATGGGACAGAAGGTTAATCCTAAAGTATTTAGATTGCAAATAAATAGTAATACCTGGGATTCTGTTTGGTGTGCTGCGGACGATTATAAACAGAAATTGCATCAAGATCTATTTATTCGCAGTTATATAAATGAATCCTTTAAGCATGCTGGTATTTCTAAAGTAACTGTAGAGCGTACAGTTGCTTTAGTGTCTGTAATAATACATTCTTCTAAACCTGGGGTTATAATAGGCAAGAAAGGTTTGGATGTTGAGAAGATAAAGCAAAAAATAGCTAAAAAAGTAGGAAGTAGTGTCGAAGTGAATGTAGTAGGAGTTAAAAAGTCTGAAACAGATGCAGCTTTAATATCAAGGAGCATTGTACATCAGCTGGAAAAAAGGATTTCATGTAGAAGAGCTATGAAAAAAGCTATTCAAAATTGTTTAAAGATGGGTGCTGGGGGTATTAAAGTAAGTTGCTCTGGGCGTCTCGGTGGAGCTGAAATAGCTCGTACTGAATGGTACAAAGAAGGTCGTTTGCCTTTGCACACTTTACGTGCTAATATAGATTATGCTTTTTGTGAAGCGAAAACTATGTGTGGTATTATAGGAGTTAAAGTTTGGGTTTATATTGGTAGTTAAGGTATATTGAAATGTTTGTTCCCAAAAAGAGTAAATATAAAAAGGTATTTAAGGGGAGAATTAAGGGTAATGCTAAGGGTGGCAGCACGCTGTCTTTTGGAGATTATGGATTAAAAGCTATGGAAGTAGGTAAGGTCCAGTCTAAGCATATTGAAACTGCAAGACGCGTAATATCTAGAACGTTAAAACGCTCTGGTAAAGTGTGGATAAGAATTTTTCCTGATACCCCGGTTAGTAAAAAGCCAGCAGATGTACGTATGGGTAAAGGGAAAGGTGGTGTTGAATTTTGGGTATTTAAAGCTAAGCCCGGTAGGGTTTTGTTTGAAATTAGCAGTGATGTTCCCATGCATTTAGCAAGATTGGCGCTTGAAAAAGCGACTGCTAAGCTTCCTATGAAGTGTAAATTTATATCTAATCATAATTGAATGGAGTTGCAGTGGATATGGTTAAATTTGAATCAGAGTCTTCACAAGGATCACATGAACTTCTTGTGAATTTGAGAAAAGAATTTGTTAATTTGGCTTTTCAAAAAAAGCTGGGCCAGTGCAATAATTTTTCGCGTTTTAGCTCAATAAGAAAGAGCATAGCTCGTAGTCTAACTGTATTAAATAGAAGAAAGAGAGAGGGAAGAAATGCCTAAGAAGGTTTTTTGTGGTGTCGTAACTAATGCTGGGTCTGATAAGACTGTAAAGGTTTCGGTGTTACAAGTGTATAAGGATAGGCTGTATAAAAAAGTTATTAAAAAATACAAGAAGTATACAGCGCATGATGAGAATAATAGTTGCAAAAAGGGAGATAGGGTTTTAATACAGGAACATAAGCCTATTTCTGTTGCTAAAAAATGGGTTGTTATCAATGGCTAAAATGGAATGGGTATTTGTATGATTCAAAAAAACACATTGTTAGAAGTAGCTGATAATTCTGGTGCGCGTGCAGTGCTTTGTATTGGCTTGTTAGGTGGTAGAAAATCTGCATCTGTAGGTGATACGATTATTATATCTACTAAGTCTATTAACCCAAAAGGTAAAGTTGAGAAAGGAAAAGTATATAAAGCAGTTGTTGTTAGAGTGAAAAATAATGTTAAGAAATCTGATGGTTCTGTAATTCGTTTTTCTAGCAATGCTGTGGTTTTAATTAATGATCAAGGTGAACCACTTGGCACTCGGGTGTTTGGTCCGGTAAAAAAGTTATTATCTGGTTCTTTTATGAAAATAATGTCATTAGCTGATGAGGTTTTATAATGAGTGCTAAAATAAAAAATGGTGATGATATTATAGTTTTAACTGGTAAAGATAAGAGAAAAATTGGTAAGGTAATCAAAGTTATAATACGTGATGCTAAAAAGAAAGTAGTTGTTTCTGGCGTAAATGTGTGTAAGAGACATACTAAACCAAGAGCTGGTAGTGGTGGTGGTATGTTGAATAAAGAGTTAGCTATTGATGTATCCAATGTTGCAATATTGGATCCTAAGTATAAAACTCCAACTAAAGTAGGATTTAAGATTATAGATGGTAGAAAAGTGCGTTTTGCAAAAGTTTCTGGAGAAGTGATAGATTAGGTTGATATGTTTAAACAATTGTATAAAGATAATATAGTAAAATCCTTAAAGGATAAGTTTAATTACGGCAATGTAATGCAAGTGCCTAAACTTGTCAAGGTGTGTATCAATATGGGTGTTGGAGATGCTGCTACGGACAATAAAGCAATAAATGAGCCATTTGATAATCTACATTTGATTGCTGGGCAAAAGCCTGTGTCAACCTTTGCAAAAAAATCTATTTCTGGTTTTAAAATTAGAAAAGGTGCAACTGTAGGTTGTAAAGTGACTTTGCGTAGAAATAAAATGTATGAATTCTTAGAAAGATTAATATATATTGCTTTGCCAAGGGAAAAAGATTTTAGAGGGTTTAGTGTGAAGCAATTTGATGGTCATGGTAATTTTTCCTTTGGCATCAAGGAGCATATATCATTTTTAGAAATAGACTATGATAAAATAAGTAAAATTAGAGGTATGGATATTAATATTATAACAAGTGCAGTTAGTGATAAGGAAGCAAAGGCATTATTACTGGCTCTTAAATTCCCTTTTTTTGATAATTGAGAGAAAAAATATATGGCAAAAAAATCTATGATACAGAAGAATCTCCGTAGAATAAAGTTATGCGATCAGTATAGGGAGAGAAGGGAAGAATTAAAATCTATAATGAATAATAAGGATTTATCTATTGCAAAAAGGTTTGCAGCTCAAAGTAAGCTGATTAAAAAATTGCCTAGGGATTCTTCTGAAGTCAGAATTAGGAATAGATGCGCTTTAACTGGTAGGCCGAGAGGAGTATATAGAAAATTTGGTTTATGTAGGATTGTTTTGCGTGATTTGTGTTCTTTTGGACAAGTTCCAGGGGTTACAAAATCTAGTTGGTAAATGTGATATAAGGAGTGTAATAGTGTCGTTATCTGATGGTATTGGTGATTTTTTAACAAGAATACGCAATGCTCAATTGGCAATGCATAGGGAAACAAGAGTCCTATTCTCTAAAGTGAATTCTTCTATATTGAAGATTTTAAAAGAGGAAGGGTATATTCTTAATTATAAAAAGCAAGAGAGTGATAGTGTCCCTTCCCTTGTTGTGCAGTTGAAGTATTATGATAAATCACCTGTGATTAATGATATAGCTAGGGTATCAAAGCCCGGTTGTCGTTATTATTCTAAGTGTAAGGACATTTCTAAAGCATATAATGGTCTTGGAATTTTTATTATATCCACACCGAAAGGAGTGATGACCGATTATAATGCACGTAGATTAAAAGTTGGTGGAGAAGTTTTGTGTCGTGTATTTTAAATGATAGGAGAAATGTATGTCTCGTATAGGTGCCGCACCTATCAATATTCCTGCTGATCTTTCAGTTGAATATAATGATGGTAGGGTATTAGTAAGAAGTGTTAGGGCAGAAAAAGAGCTGAGCTTGTGTAGTGGCATTCTGTGCCAGATAGTTGATAATCAATTGTTACTTTCTGTTGATCAAGACAGGGGTGATTATGATAAAATAAAATCTATATGGGGCACTTATAGAAGTAATATTAATAACATGATTAACGGTATGGTTAATGATTTTTCTGTTGATCTTGAGATTAATGGTGTGGGGTATAAAGCAGAATGTGATGATAAGTGTTTGACTTTATATCTTGGTTATAGTCATAATGTTAAGTATAAGGTGCCTAAATATGTTGAGATTAAGTGTATAAAGCCAACTCATTTAGTGATTCGCGGTATGGATAAGCAAAAAGTCTATATGGTGGCTTCTGATATATGTAAAATTAGAAAATATGATCCTTATAAAGGTAAGGGTATTGTAATAAAAGGCAAATTTATGCTGCGTAAGGTTGTAAATAAAAAGAAGTAATTAAAATGAAAAGATTGTATACTTTTTTAAGTAGCTATGAAAAAAGGAAACTTCGTAATAGAGCGAAGCTCGATAAGAGCGCTGGACGTTTACGTATATCCATATTTAAGTCTAATAAACATTTTTACGTTCAGTTGATTGACGATGCAAAAGGAACAACCCTAGCTTCTGCTTCTACTTTGGATGATAAAATTAGGAATGTATGTAAAGGTAGGGTAAATGCTAAAACTATAAAACAGGTTTCTTCTTTAGTGATTGAGCGTCTGTCTAGTACAAAATTGGAGCAGCGGTTCGTCTTTGATCGGGGGGCATATAAGTATACAGGATTGATTTCTCAATTTGCTGAGGCTTTAAGAAGCTCTGGATTTAAATTTTAGAAGGTTTTAAATATGGCTGTAAAGAATTTACAAAATAATAATGATTTATCAGAACTTTTAGTTTCAGTCCGAAGGGTAACGACGGTTACCAAAGGTGGTAGAAGATTTTCATTTTCAACTTTGGTTGTTGTTGGTGATGGTAAGGGTAGGGTGGGATGTGGAATAGGTAAACACGCAGAGGTTGCTGAAGCAAGAGTGAAAGCTGTAAATGCTGCAAAGAAGTCGATGATTAGGGTGTACTTACGTGAAGGTAGAACTTTACATCATGATATTAAGGCTAAATTTTGTTCTGGTGAGATAGTTTTAAGAGCCGCAAGAACTGGAACAGGTATTATTGCTGGTGGAGCAATGAGGTCGGTTTTTGAGGTATTAGGTATAAAGGATGTGGTAGCTAAGTCTACTAGATCAAATGATCCTCATAATATTATATGTGCAGTATTTAAGGCTTTTGATGTTATGTTATCTCCTCGCCAAGTGGCGGGTAAGAGGGGTAAAAAGATTAGTGAGATAGTTGGAAATAGGTAAAGTATGAATGATGCTGTAAAATTAAATTCTATATTTACCAAATTATCTAAGAAAAAGAAGCCTAAATTATTAGGTAGAGGTATTGGTTGTGGTAAAGGTAAAACATCCGGTAAGGGGCATAAAGGGCAGAAAGCGAGAAGTGGCGTTTCTATAAATGGTTTTGAAGGTGGACAGCAGTCTATATATACTCGTTTACCTAAAAGAGGTTTTAAGCCTATACGCAAAAACTTATACTCTATATTTAATGTTGGTGATGTACAGTGCTTAATGGAAGCTAAAAAAATAGTCAAGGATTCTATCATAGATAAGGAGCTGCTGCATAAACTAGGTTTTATCAGATCTGTTAAAAGTAAAATCAAACTTCTTAACAAGGGTAAATTAAGCGAAAAATTTGTGTTTCATGTTGATTTTGCATCAGAAGCTGCAAAAAGATCTGTAGCTTCAGTTGGTGGTAGTGTAGAAATACTATCGTAAATCATGAACAGTAAATTTGCATTTAATAGTTTGGATTCTACGTTGTTATATAAAAGTGATTTACTAAAGCGTATATTTTTTACGCTAATGGCTTTAGTTTGTTATCGTTTAGGCACTTATGTTCCTATTCCTGGAGTTAATCTTGATATAATCAATGATATATTTCCAAAAGAGAGTTCTGGTGTTTTTGGAATATTTAATTTATTTTCTGGTGGCGCTTTAGCTAGAATGACGATCTTGGCGTTAAACGTTATGCCATACATAGTTGCATCCATAGTTATGCAATTATTATCCTCTGCCGTTAAAGGAATCAATGAAATTAAAAATGAAGGAGAGTTAGGACGTCAAAAGATGAACTCTTATATACGCTATATGACTATAGTGTTTTGTATCTTTCAATCAATTGCGATCTTAATAGGGTTAGAAAGAATGAATAGAGAAGGGGTATTAGTTGTAGTTGAACCTGGTATTATGTTTCGTACTATAGGTGTCTTTAGCCTTTTAGGTGGAACTATGTTTTTAATATGGCTTGGTGAGCGGATCAGTGTAAGCGGCATAGGAAATGGTATCTCATTAATCATTTTTACTGGCATAACATCTGAATTACATAATGCTTTATCATCTCTGCTAACATTAAATAAAAATGGTAGTATATCGTTTTTCATTACCCTTTTTGTTATAGCATTGTTTTTTTTACTGCTCCTTTTAGTCATTTTTACAGAATCTTCTTATAGAAAGGTAATTGTTCAATATCCCAGAAAACAGTTTAAAAAATTACATAATGATGATTTTACTTATATTCCATTGAAGATCAATTTATCTGGTGTAATACCAACTATTTTTGCTAACGCAATTCTATTAACGCCTATTTCAATTGCAAATTTCTATAAAGGTCATGCCATTGCTGATTTTATTTTAAACTACTTTATGGCAAATAAAGTGATGTACATTATAACTTACTTAATACTCATAGTACTTTTTAATTTTTTCTATACCAATTTTATATTTAATCCAGAGGAAAATGCTGATTTTCTTAGGAAAAATGGTGGTTTTATTCCTGGCAGAGGGCCTGGAAAACATACTTCTGATTATCTTCAAGATATAGTTTTTAAATTAACATTTATTGGGTCTGCGTATTTGGTGGTAATATGTACTGTACCTGAAATTATGAGGTATCATTATGATATACCATTTATTTTTGGTGGGACGAGCTTGCTGATTATAGTTAACGTTATTACTGATACTATTATGCAAGTACAATCTTATGTTTTTTCAAATAGGTACGATAGTTGGATAAAGAAATATGAGTCTAAAACAAGGAGACTAAAGTGATTATTACAATTTTTGGTCCTCCTGGCTCTGGTAAGGGTACTCAGTCCAGTTTATTAATAGCAAAGTATAATTTTAAATTAGTTTCAGTAGGAAATTTATTAAGGAATATTATATCTAGTGGGAGTGAATTAGGTCAAGGAATAAAGGATACTGTTGAATCTGGTAATTTAATTCAAGATGAAGTTATATGTAAATTATTGTGTGACCAGCTTGCATTAATAGATGGTGATTTTTTGTTAGATGGTTTTCCAAGAAATTTAAATCAAGCTCATTTTTTAACTCAAGTTTTGCAAAAAAGATGCAATAGGGATGTTGATCTTGTAATTGAGTTGCAGCTTGATGATAATATTGCAATTGATAGATTAAAAGATCGCCTTACTTGTTTTGATTGTAAAAGTATATATAGTATATCTTCTTTTAAAAATACTACTTGTGCTAAATGTAAAAGTACGAGATTGGAGAAGAGAATTGATGATGCTAATATGCTTGCAATTAATAAGAGGATAAGAGAATATCATTTTCAGATGAAGGGTTTGCGCGAGTATTATAAGGGCGAGTTGTTAACAATTAACGCTAATTTGAGTGTTGATAGAGTAATGCAAGAGATTGAAAGTAAAATTTCTTGTAATTTGATTTGACTATAAGTTGTTTTATGGTATAAATTAAGAGTTATTATTAATAAAGTATCGAGGTATCAGTGGCACGTATTGCAGGCATAAATGTTCCGGTGAAGAAGTGTATTCCTTTTGCATTAACTTATATACATGGTATAGGCATTACTACTGCGAATGTAATTTGTCGTAGCTGTAAAATTGATGAGCGTAAGCGTGTTTCAGAATTACAAGATGAAGATATAGAGAAAATTAGTAGTTTTATTAGGCAAAAATATGTCATAGAGGGTGAGCTCAGAAAAAAAGTGGCTATGGATATAAAGTCTTTAATCGAAATTGGTTGCTATAGAGGATTAAGGCATAGAAAAGGTTTGCCTGTGAGGGGACAAAGAACCCATACTAATGCTAAAACTCGTAAAGGCAGGTCTAAATTGCCTATTGCTGGGAAAAAATAAAATTTGTTATTATCGTGAGTTTTTATGAAAAAAGTTAAAGCGGTTGGTAAGAATACAAAAAGGTTTGTTACTGGTATTGTCCATATTCGTGCAACTTTTAATAATACTTTTGTAAATGTGACTGATGTTTTTGGTAATACGCTTTACCAGACTTCTGTTGGTGCATGTGGTTTTTCTGGTTCGAGAAAATCCACGCCTTATGCTGCAGGTAAGGTTGCCGATTCTGCTGCGAAGAAAGTAATGGAGAGATTTGGTATGAAGGTTGTTTCTGTAATAATTCGTGGTCCTGGTTTTGGTGCAGAAGCTGCAGTTAAAGCACTTCGGAATTGTGGATTGACTGTCACTTCAATTGCAGATAAAACGGCGATACCTCATAATGGGTGTAGATTAAGGAAAAAAAGAAGAGTATAGGATATTTGGAAGGTTTTTGTATGTATTATAATGATAGTGTTTCTTTCTGTGGAAATTTAGATAGATTAACTAAGCCTAATGCGATTAAGGTAATATCAGGTGATTCAAGTAAAAAAAGTGATATAGTTCTAGAACCTTTGGAAAGTGGTTTTGCTTTAACGTTGGGTCATGCATTAAGGCGTGTAATGTTATCTTCTCTTCGCGGTAGTGCTGTTTATGGAATAAAAATTGAAGGCGTGAATCATGAATTTACTTCGATCCAAGGAGTTAGGGAAGATATAACTGATATAGCATTGAATATGGGCATGTTGAGATGTAAGCTAAATAACACGTCTAATAAGTGCTTAAATTTGAGCGCTAAAGGGCCTTGTCAAGTATTAGCTGGAATGATAGAAACTGATGACCAATGCCCTATTGTTAATAAAGATTTGGTGATATGTACACTAGGTCAAGATGTGGAGCTTAACATTACTATATATGTTGCTAGTGGAAAAGGTTATCTTTCTGTAAATAAATATAAAGAAAATGAATTTTTAAAGTCTGTGAATGAACAAGATTTAATTGGTTTTATTCCAGTTAATGCTTTATATAGTCCTGTTGAGAGGGTTTCGTGTAGAGTAGAGAATAGTCGTGTTGGTCAAGTTACTGATAAAGATAAGCTGATATTGTCAATTGAAACTGATGGTACAATCTCTCCAAGTCAAGCTGTTGACTGTGCTGCAAGAATATTACAGGAGCAATTTCAGCCTTTTATTAGTTCTGATATGAGTTATAAAAAATCGCAAGTTTCTTTGTCTAGTGGTGCTAAAGATTTGGGCTATGATCCGGTTCTATTGCGTAAAGTAGATGAAATGGAATTATCTGTTAGATCTCATAACTGTCTGAAAAATGAAAATATCACTTATATAGGTGATCTTGTGCAAAAGACGGAAGTTGAAATGTTAAGAACTGCTAATTTTGGCCGAAAGTCTTTGAATGAGATTAAGGCAATTTTAAATAATTCAGGTTTGTCTTTGGGTATGAATATACCAAATTGGCCGCCTAAGGATATAGATGAGCTGGCTAAACAACATACTGATGAGGATTAGGTAGTATATGAAACATGGAATAAAGAAAAATAAACTGTCTCGTTGTACCGAGCATAGGTTATCAATGTTAAAGAATCTATCTATCTCGTTAATTAATCATGAGCAGATTGTAACTACTTTACCGAAGGCTAAAGCACTTCGTCCATATGTGGAAAAGTTTATTACAATTGCTAAGAATAACGATTCTTTACATGGTAGAAGGCTTTTGCTTTCACGTCTTCATAATAGTAAGTTAGTAGTTGATAAATTGTTAAGCGTTCTAGCTAATCGTTATCAAGACCGTAAAGGTGGATATTCTAGAATAATAAAATTTGGTACTCGAAAGGGTGATTGCGCTCCAATGGCAGTGATAGAGCTGGTTGATAGAGATATTTCAGCAAAAGGTGAGATTTATAGTAAAAATAAAAAAGGAAGCAAAGTAGTTACACAAAGCTAATTATTCTTTTTATGGTAAGTAGGTTGCGCTATTTTGTAGGTTGCTTTGGAGAATTGTTAGTTTCGATATATTTAAAGTTGAAATTCTATAATGTTATAAAACGTCGCTTCCGTTGTAGGTTGGGTGAAATTGACTTAATTGTATCTAAAAAAAGGGAGCCGGTTTTTATAGAAGTTAAAACAAGTTTATTTGGAAAAGAAGCACCGATATCTCATTTTCAGTGTCAGTCTATTATAAATTCTTCTAAATATTTTTTAAGTAAAAATCTTGATTTTTTAGATTATTCAGTCAGATATGATTTATGTTTTCTTTCCTTAAGTAGAAGACCTATTTATATAAAAAATGCTTGGATTGAGGAATGGTAGCTTAAATAACTTAGATTTACTAGAATAGGTAATTTAATATGAAAAACAATAATTTAGTTTCATCTTATGCTAGAGCACTGTTTCATGTCTCAGGAAGCAGATTAGGTATTATAAGAAAAGAAGTAGAATTTTTGTTAGCTTTTTTTAAAGATCAAAGTGATGTTTTTGTGTATCTATCTCATCCTATGGTTTCTCTTTTGCACAAAAAAGAAGCGATGCTTTCTATAAATGAGAACTTGAGTGAAAACTTAGTCAAATTTATTATGGTTACACTTGCAAACAAGCGCTCCCGTTTATTAATCCTTATATTAGAAAAATTCTTAAATCTTGTAAGGGAAAGTGAAAACGAATTGGAGATTACTATAAAATCAGCAGAGGTTTTAAAGAAACCTGATATAAAAATAATTACTGAATCTTTGAACTTTCTTGGTAAAATAATAAAAGTCAGTAATGTGGTTGATCCTTCTATACTAGGTGGCTTTGTAGTTAGGTATGGTTTTAACTTGATTGATGCTTCGCTTAAGAGTTATTTGGATAGATTGGTTGGTTTGAGTAAAATGGAAATGTTGAAAATAAGGAGTTGTATATGAAGAATAGTATAAATATCTCTGAAGTAGTAAACATAATAAAAGAGAAGGTTGAGACATTTGATAATCCTATAAAACGAGAAAATATAGGTGAAGTAATTTCAGTAACGGATGGTATCACAGTGGTCTATGGGCTGGAAAAAGCAAAGTTTGGTGAAAAGGTATCTTTTGCAAGCGGTGTAGAAGGAATAGTTCTTGATTTAGATCATGATACAGCTGGAATAGTTGTGCTTGGCAATGACCGTGATGTAAAAGAAGGGGACGTTGTAAAATGTAGTGGTGATGTTGTACAGGTGCCTGTAGGTCATGAGTTATTAGGGAGAGTTGTAAATGCATTAGGCGATCCTATAGACGATGGCGGAGAAATTAGAGCCAAGAACAAAATGTATATAGAATCTAAAGCGCCAGGTATTATTGACCGTAAATCTGTGCATGAACCTCTGCAGACAGGAATTAAAATTATAGATTTGTTAATTCCTATAGGTAGAGGGCAACGTGAATTAATTATTGGCGATAGACAAATTGGTAAAACCACTATTGCGATTGATACTATTATCAATCAGAAGAAGATTAATGATGAGGTAAACGAAAATCAAAAAATTTACTGTGTTTATGTTGCTATTGGACAAAAAATTTCGACAGTAGCAAAAGTGGTGAATAAGCTAAAAGAAAGTGGAGCATTAGAGTATACAACCGTAGTTGTGGCTAGCGCATCTGACTGCGCGCCTATGCAATTTCTAGCACCTTATACCGGTTGTACTATTGGAGAATTTTTCCGTGATAATGGAATGCATTGCTTGGTGGTATATGATGATTTATCTAAGCATGCTGTGGCATATAGGCAGATGTCCTTATTGCTCAGACGTCCTCCTGGTCGTGAAGCTTATCCTGGAGATATATTCTATGTACACTCTCGCTTGCTTGAAAGAGCTGCCAAAATGTCTGATGAAAAAGGACAGGGATCTTTGACTGCTTTGCCGATTATTGAGACTCAGGCTGGTGATGTATCTGCATATGTTCCAACTAATGTGATTTCAATTACCGATGGACAAATTTTTCTTGAGTCTGAATTGTTTCACAAAGGATTTCGTCCTGCAGTGAATATAGGTTTATCGGTTTCTCGGGTTGGCTCTGCTGCACAATTGAAATCTGTGAAAAAAGTTGCTGGTTCTATAAAGCTGAGTTTGGCCCAATATAGAGAACTGGAAGACTTTGCTAAATTTGGTTCTGATCTTGATGCTACTGTTCAATTGTCCTTAAACAAAGGTAAATACCTTATTGAATTATTAAAGCAAAAACAGTATTCACCTATGCAAATAGAAGAGCAAGTATTGCTTATGTATATCTTTTCTAATCTGTATGGTCAATTAAGTAAGGTACAGGTGAGCAACATCAATAGGTTCGAGTGTGATCTTATCAATTATTTTCAAACTGTTCACCCTGGAGTTTTAAAAAAGTTGTCAGGTGACATGAATGATGATATAAAAGATGATATTCTTGGTATTGTGAGTGATTTTGTCACTCAATTTAATTGTGTTTAGGCGGTGATTATGACTTCATCCATTGTTAACAAGTTTCCTATTACAAAGGAAGGTTTTGAGAGTATGCAAGTCGAACTTGAGAAATTAAAGGAAGAAAAACCTTCTATCATACAGGCTATTTCTGATGCTCGTGATCAAGGCGATTTATCCGAAAATGCAGAATATCATGCAGCACGGGAGAGATTAAGTTTTATTGAAGGCCGTATAATTGAGGTAGAAAGTAAACTTTCACATGCAGAAGTGATAGAAGTAAAAAATTTGTCTGGTGATAAAGTAATGTTTGGTGCAACTGTTACGGTAAGCATGCTCGGTGATGATAATAGTGAAATAGAATATGTTTATAAGATTGTAGGTGGGTATGAAGCTGATGCTTCAAAGCAGTTGATCTCTACGGATTCACCACTCGGTAGTGCTTTAATTGGCAAAAAAGTTGGTGAGTATGTGGAAGTGATAGTGCCAAATGGAGAGAAATTGTATAAAATAGTTAAGATTGAGTTTAAGTAAATCATGGTACAAGCAGCTTACCCTTCAATTGATCTGTCTCTCATTTCTTCTGTGGAAGATATATTAGAGGATGCGCGTTCCGGTAAATTATTCATTTTAGTTGATAATGAAAATAGAGAGAATGAAGGTGATTTGGTTGTTTTAGCTGAAAAGGTGAAACCAGAACATATTGCTTTTATGGTTAGGTATGGCACTGGTATTGTGTTTTTAGCTATGACAAAGTTTTACATGAATAAACTTAACCTTGAATTTATGAAGAGAAGTAATGTAGATGAAGCACTTATTCCTCACACTGCATTTACTACGTCAATCGATGCTCGTTGTGGTATTACAACGGGTGTTTCTGCTCATGATAGAACGCATACGATACTTACCGCTATTGATGGAAAAAGTACTAAGGATGATATTATTACCCCTGGTCATGTTTTTCCTATTATTGCAAGTAAGGGCGGGATTTTAGCACGCAACGGTCATACTGAGGCAAGTGTTGAGATAGCAAAATTGGTTGGACCTAGTCATGCGGCTGTAGGGTGTGAATTAGTGAATGATGATGGCTCTATGATGCGCTTACCCCAGTTGCTTGAATTTGCTGAACAACACAAAATTAAGTTAACTACCATCGATAAACTTATCAGTTACGTTCAAAATTTAAACTAGCGTTTATAAATTCGTATAGTTAAAATGTAAAATTCCTAAAAGTTATATAAACAAGGAACTTCCATGTCCAAGCTTTTTGTTTTACTATTTTTTTGCGTATACTGTAATAGCACTTACTCTGTTAGTATTATTAGAGATAGTGAAGTGGAGGCGGTAGTGAAGGATCTAGCGCAACCTTTATTTTCTGCTGCGGGTATTGATAATGATAAAATAAAAGTTTTTATAGTTGATGATAGATCGATTAATGCTTTTGTAATTAACAATAATAGCATTTTCATTCATTTAGGGCTTTTACAATATTCGACTGAACCTTATGTCTTGCTTGGTATATTAGCACATGAAATTGCTCATATATCTGCTGGTCATGTATTACAAATGAGTAGTGCTGTAGGTTATTTTCAATCAATAGCAATGATTAGTTATATGGTAGGATTAGTTTCTAGTATTGTTATTAACCCTCAGGTTGCGAGTGCAATCTTGCTTAGTGGTGTAACGCTTAGTTCAAGGTTGTTTTTTAACTATTCTCAAGAGCAAGAGAGTGTAGCAGATAGCTATGCTTTAAGATACCTAGATGAATCTGGCTATGATAATTCGGGTATGAAAGAGATTTTTGACTATTTTAAGAGTATTGAGCATGAAAACACTGAAGAGTATTTCCGCACTCACCCACTTAGTGATAAGCGTATATTTGCTGTACAGAATTATAAGGTTAAAAACAATATAAAACCAATCCTTGCAGATAAATTGCTGAAGTTTGAGCGTATGGTTGCAAAGCTAGACTCTTTCTTTGCTCCTATTCATGTGTTATCTAATAAATATGAAGGTAGTTCTAAGTATGTAAATGCTGTAATTCACTATAGGCAAGGAAAGATAGAAGAGGCTATTACTAAAGTTAATTCATTGATTCAAGAGTCACGCAATGATCCTTATTTATATGAATTAAAAGCGGAGATGTTATACAAAGCTGGAAATTTAAGTGAAGCAATAAAAATGTATGAAGAATCACTTAGATATTTATCTGAGAAGAATAACTATTTAGTGAAACTTGCGTTATCTCATACTTTATTATTACACGGTGAAATAGAGAAGGCAATTTTTTACCTAGAGCAGGTTGCAAACGTAGAAACAAATAATGCCTTTGTCTGGAAATATTTAAGTATTGCATATAAACGTAGCGCTGATATGGCAATGTATTATTTTGCTTTGACGAAAAAGGCTTGTATTGAAGGTAATTTAGAGAAATTTATGAAGTACGCTGAGTTAGCTATTAAAACTTTACCGAAAGATAGCTCTTGCTTGCTGCAAATTGAGGATATGAAGGAACAATACACATAAAAACACGCTTATTTTTAGATCATTTTCCGCATTTATCCAACATATCTTTTACTTCAGTACTTATATTGGGTATAATTTTCATTATAATCGTTTTGGCGCCAAAAAATACACCACAAAACATACCCAAGGCAAAGAGAGCTGGCCATGGCATTCTACCAAATATTGCAAGCAAAGCTGCACCTATTATGACTACAGTCATAAGTGGCCCACCTATTCCCCAAATATAACCAATAATATTGCATATTACTTGGGCAGTTGTATCATCTATATCATTAGTAGCATTTGCGTAATCTGAAAAAGAGAGAAACAGTACTATACATAAAGCATTAAAAAATTTTTTTATTATATAGCCCATCCTTCTGCCTCCAAGTAATAAACCAGTGTGAATCTAAATCTATATATTTATTGTAGGGTAAAACTCATAGTTTGTCCATAAATAAGTGTTGCTACATAAATAGCCCACCATTGATGTTAAGCACATGCCCCGTTATATATCTTGCTTCGTCGCTTGCTAAAAACAATACCCCTGCTGCTATTTCTTCTCCTGTTCCCATTCTTTTCATTGGAATATTATCTAATATTTTTTCTTTTTGTTTTTCATTTAAAACTTCAGTCATCTTAGTATCTATAAACCCAGGAGCAACACAATTTACTGTTACACCACGACTTGCAACTTCTTTTGCTATAGATTTGCTCATAGCTATTATTCCAGCTTTTGATGCTGCATAATTTACTTGCCCGGCATTTCCTGTTAATCCTACTATTGAAGAAATATTTATGATTCTTCCCCAATTATTTTTTATTAATTTCTTGCATGCTTCTCTATTTAGCTTAAATGTGGAGGTCAAATTAATGTCAATCACCTTTTGCCATTCTTCATCTGTCATTCTCAACGCCAAACTGTCTTGTGTAATTCCTGCATTGCATACGAGTCCATCAAAGCCTTTCATCAACTCACTTGCTTTATTTATTAGTTGATTTACCTCTTCAGGATTTAATAAGTCGCAAGGAAGTACGTGAATGTTTTTTTCATATTTTTTAGCAACTTCTTCGAGTACTTCTTTTTTTGTACTAGAAATACATAAAGTTGCTCTGGCCTTATGCATAATTTCTACAATTGCCTGGCCTATTCCGCCTGGTGCACCAGTAATCAGAAATTTCTTATTCTCTAATCCAAACATAATAATTTTTATTTGTTCCAGCTCTTAACAGAATATTAAAAGACTTGCAATGGATTTTTTTCATAACTTTCATTTAATAGAAGCTTCTTGACAAATCTTGTATTTATTGGCGAAATTATGGCGGCTGCATGCCTTTTTTATTTTTTCTACATTCGGCCAGATCGCGCTTATTTTAAGCGTTAGCACATTATCAATTACAGTAATAAAATTAGCACCATGTGGATTCTTTTGCCTTTTTTTGATTGGTAAATTTCTTAACACTTATAGCTAAAGTAATTTAAGAGAGCCAGCGCGTGACTAGTTCTTATTACTTGATCAGTCTTCTGGATCCCAGTGTCTGGGCACTGGGATGACAGGAGTGTGAGATAAGGCTACATTCATACTCCAACAGGTATGACGGTGTCATTCCAGCGCATGACGCTGGAATCCAGGAGTCTTTACTACAAATAAGCATATTGAGCACAAAATTATGCTAAAACACAACGTTTTTGGTGAGATTATGGACAAACTGGATTCCAGCGTCATGCGCTGGAATGACATCATAGAGGTCATTGAGATGACAGGAAAGAATACTTGAATGACAATAGGAACACTAGAATGAAAGGAAAAGAGGCTATTTAATTGTGCTGAATTTTACAAAATTTATTACTCCTGCCCAACAAATTTATTAGAATAGTATGTATATTAGTGAAAATCCGAAAAAATGCAAGAAAAGTTAATATATTACTTTAGCCAAAGCAACTGTGAAGGCAATGCAACAATGAGAAATCTACTAGGAGGGAAGGGAGCAAATCTGGCAGAGATGTGTAACATTGGCATTCCTGTTCCACCTGGTTTTACAATTTCCACTGCTGTTTGTCAGGCCTATTGTCAAGATAATGAATTGTCTTGTGATCTACGTAACGAGATAAAAAACTACATGACGATGCTCGAAAATGACATCGGTTGTAAATTTGGGGATTTAAATAATCCCTTATTAGTTTCCATACGCTCTGGTAGTGTTAGTTCAATGCCGGGCATGCTTGATACTATTTTAAATGTTGGTCTAAATGATGAAACTGTTGTTGGGCTTGCAAAAAAAAATGGCGAACGTTTTACTTGCGATAGCTACTGCCGTTTCATCATGATGTACTCCAATGTTGTACTACAGCTTGATCATCACCTATTTCAAGATGTTATTGATAATGAGCAGCAAAAGAGTGGAGCAAAAAGCTTAGCTGATCTTGATGTTAATGTTTTAAAGAAAATTGTTAATGATTTTAAAGAGATAGTATGTGAGAAAGTAGGAAAAATTTTCCCGCAGAACGTTGAAGAGCAATTGTTAAACTCAGTTAATGCAGTATTTGCCTCTTGGAAAAATGATAGGGCTGTTTCCTATAGAAGAATACATAATATTCCTGAAAACCTTGGAACAGCGGTCAACGTGCAAGCAATGGTTTTTGGTAATTTAAATGATAATTCTGCAACCGGCGTGATATTTACACGTAATCCTTCAACTGGAGAAAAAAAGCTTTTTGGTGAGTTTTTAGTTAATGCTCAGGGTGAAGATGTGGTTTCTGGTGTTTATACTCCTATGCCAATTGATGGGGAGCAAGAAAGTACCATGGAGAAGTTGCTACCAAGTGTCTACCGAGAATTATGTGCGGTATGTGAAAAACTTGAAAGTCATAATAAGGACATGCAGGATATCGAATTTACTGTACAGGACGGTAAGTTATGGATTTTGCAGACTAGGTCTGGCAAGCGCACAGCCGAAGCTGCTATTCGCATAATAGTTGATATGGCAAACGAAGGAGTGATTACAAAAGAGGAAGGAATATTGAGAATTGATCCAAAAACTTTTGACAATTTATTGCATCCAGTTCTTGATGTTAAAATCGATCAAGAAGTAATAGGCAAAGGACTGCCAGCTTCTCCAGGTGTTGCTTCTGGATATGTAGTATTCAGTGCAAGTGATGCTGAAAAAGCTGCAGAGCAGGGTAAAAAAGTAATTTTGGTAAGATCAGAGACGAGCCCTGAAGATATTAATGGAATGAATGCTGCAAGTGGAATAGTAACAGCGCGAGGAGGTATGACCTCGCATGCCGCTGTTGTAACTCGTGGAATGGGTAAACCATGTATTTGTAGTCTAAATGGACTTTATATTGATAAAGATGAAAAATTTCTTTCTATGGGGGATATAAAAATAAATAAAGATGAACCAATCACCATCGACGGAGGAACAGGAGAGGTTATGCTTGGTATTCTTCCGACAGTTTTGCCTGAATTATCGCAAGAGTTCAAAACGATAATTAACTGGGTAGATAAAATCAAAACAGTGAAGGTGAGAGCGAATGCTGATACTCCAAAAGATGCAAAAATTGCAAAAGAATTCGGTGCAGAAGGTATAGGATTATGTCGCACAGAACATATGTTTTTTGCTAGTGATAGAATCGAATTCATTCAAAAATTGATAATAGCTGATGATGAAAATGAAAGGGCAAATGCATTAAATAAACTCGAAGAAATGCAAAAGTCTGATTTCAAAGAAATGTTTTCTATTATGGAGGGCAAGGAAGTCACTATACGATTACTTGATCCACCTCTACATGAGTTTTTACCTCATGATCAATCCATTATAGAAAAAATCGCCAGATCACTGAATAAGTCAGTTGAATCGGTAAAAAATAAAATAGTACAGTTATCAGAAAAAAATCCAATGCTTGGCCATCGAGGGTGTAGGCTTGCTATTTCTCATCCTGAAATATATAAAATGCAGATTAGGGCAATACTCAGTGCTGCAAGTGAATTAAGGAAAGAAAAGAAGATAGAAGTGAAACCTGAAATCATGATTCCTTTTATCATGAGCGAGAAAGAGTTTGTTCTGATATGCGAGTTAGTAAAGAAAGAAGCTAAAAATTTCGATGTGAATTATTCAATCGGAACGATGATAGAACTGCCAAGAGCAGCACTTATTGCTGACAAACTCGCAAAACACGCAGAATTTTTTAGTTTTGGCACTAATGATTTAACACAAACAACTATGGGACTTTCACGAGATGATTCAGTTAATTTCCTCGATTCTTATAAGGAAAGCAACATATTCAAAAACGATCCCTTTGAGGTGCTAGATGTCGAAGGGGTAGGGGAATTAATCAGAATAGCTATCGAAAGGGGCAAAAAAACCAGAAAAGAAATTAAACTTGGTATATGTGGAGAGCATGGAGCGAATCCACAGTCCATAGAGTTTTTCATCAAATCAGGGGTTGATTATGTGTCATGCTCGCCCTATAGAGTACCGGTTGCAAAATTAGTGGCAGCACAGCTTAGCATAAGTTTGTTGGGCAGCACAACTGTACGAACATAGATTTCGCTAACAAGTAGCGGAATGATGATTTTTCAAATTGTCGATAAATCTAAGTCAGTTTAGCTATTTTGCTGCTACTTTTTTCTTGATATCTTAAGAAAGATTAACTTTTTGTTTAAAATAATATAAGATAAAATAATAGTGAGTGAGGTAAAAATGTCAGTATCAAAAGAACGTAAGGAATATTTACTAGAAAAGTTTAAATATGCTGCCAAAGAATTTGGCAAATCTGGTACAAAGTCCAATCATCTAGCAGTACCAAAGGAACAGCAACTCTCTGTTGATTTAGGTAATAGAAAGGTTTTTGGTATCATAAATAAGATTCTGTATTGGATAGAGAATAATTTTACTTATTTTTTTCCACGATATAATTTGTTTCCAGAAGTTGGAGTTGAAGGAAGAAAAATTCCTGGAACTAATACAAGGGTTAAGTATTTTACTCCAGATGACCAAGCAGAGTATACTAAAATTCCTTATAAAGGAAAATTATACGTGGACTTAATGCCAGAAGTGGAAGGTAACAAGTTAAAAGGCTTTAAAGGCAAACTATATGATACAACTGATAAAATTAGTAAGGGCAAAAAAGGTTGTATAGCTTATGTTATCACGCTTGATGGAAAATTAGTAACTCATGAACATATTAATGTTAACAAAAGCGAATGGGCTTATCGTCATTCAACTCTTGCAGGTGGCAGGCCAGTTTTATGTTCTGGTTTAATGAAAGTGGTAAATGGTAAAATAACTTATATAGACAATAATAGCGGGCATTATAAACCAGAATCAGCAAACTTATACAATGCAGTGAAAAAGTTAGAAGGTCTATTTTCGAAAGATGCAAAAGTTGTTTGCCTACCATATTGGATTAGCTTGAAAAAACAAATTCCGCTTATACGCAAAATTAATCTAGCCAAACGAGAACCTGTAGAGAAATTCTTGGAAAGGATGGAGAAAAAAGGGAAAGATGGATTGACTCAATATGAAAGACATTTTGAAAAGATAAAGGAATTTAATGAGCAGTATGAAAAAAAATTGCTTCTTGCAAACTATAAGTCACCTACAAATGAACTGTCCTACAAACCAACTATACATAAAAAACACAGATTGAAATACTCTGAATATATTAACTTACACCTTAATTTTTTGAAAGAGTTTGATGAAAATCCTGAAGTGCAAAAAATAGCAATAGAACATTCAATAAGAAGGGTTATTGGAGCAAATTATGGCTATAAACCTACAGTTGCGCTTGCTAAGGCACAGGTAACAGAGAAAGATGGAAAGCTGAAAGAAACGGACGAAATAGTAGGTATAAATGTTGCTTTTCACCATGAGAATGATCGTGATGGCTTTGCTAAATTTCTAGATTTTAAAAAGTATAGCTATATTTGTCATTTGCAAAACAAAGATAGAGCTGTTATGGAAAAATCAATGCCTAATAAATGGGTAGCTTTTATGAGTACAGACCAGGATAACAAGTTTGTAAAGGATACTTTACACATTAAAATTGATAGTGTTGAACAATTGGGTACCTGTTTAGTGAAGAGCTAAACTCTATTAAATATATGCTAATATATCTACTCATCAGGGTGGCAAAATAGGTAGATGAGAGAAATACAACCATAGAGACAAAAGGGTGTCATGGAAGTAGCTCCTTTGTTGTCATGCCAGTGCTTAGACACTGACATCCAGTTAAATTTACGGAGTATAATGGATTCGAGTGTCTGCTACTTGGTGCGATTTGAGGTTACAAGATCGTGATGGTTAAATTTTATCTCCTCCAGACATCGGAGGTAATGTGTATTTCACATTTCAAAAAGTGGCAACCTTTGGAATGCAAGCATGAAATAAAAGGAGGTAACACCGAACCTTCATGATGAATCCCTTCGAACATAGCTACATAAGGTTACGAAAGGAATCTGTGTCTGAATTGTCGTTACACACGATGTGCGAAAGAAGGATGATACGCACAAACCAAAATGGTAAGAGATAATAAGGAATGAGAATCAAGTTATCTCATTTTGATGTTCTTAATCTCCGGCAAATAGTAGAAACCTAAGTGTAGTGTGAAACGATCGAGTAAAACGAGGTAATCGTCATATTTGCTCTCACTAAAGTGAGAAGGTAGCCAAACCGCAAGCAATATGATGAAAGGATTGTCTCAGAAGCTAATGCCTAAAGTAATGTTTAGGATAAGCAGACGGAAACACTGTAATTTGGAAGGTAAAGTTGTGAATAGTAGTAAATAGGTTATGAGCCAACAGGAAGTTAGGTATAAATGGAATGAAATTCCCTGGCGTAAGCAGGAGAAATCTTCATTTAAGCTACAAAAACGAATTTACCAAGCTTCTAAGTGTAATGATATTAAAAAGATGCATAATTTTCAGAGATTATTACTCAAATCAATGAGAGCAAGAACTCTAGCTGTTAGGAAAGTGACTCAGGATAACAGAGGAAAAAAGACAGCAGGTATTGATGGAAAAGCTAGTCTTAATCAACAAGATAGGCTGCAATTAGCACAGTCACTAGATATAAGAGAAAAAGCAAGGCCATCAAGACGGGTCTGGATTCTAAAACCTGGCAGACCATCGGAACGTCGTCCACTTGGTATTCCAACTATAACCAGATAGGGCAAAACAAACACTTGTTAAAATGACATTGGAACCAGAATGGGAAGCAAAATTTAGGCCAAACACTTATGGTTTTAGACCTGGTAGGTCATGTCATGATGCTATTGAAGCCATATTCAGTACACTCAAACGGAAAACAGCATACTGTTTAGATGCAGATATTTCAGGGTGCTTCGATAATATTAACCATAATGCTTTGCTAAAGAAACTAAATACCACACCAACAATAACAAAAGTAATAAAAGGGTGGTTGAAAGCTGGTATTATGGAAGGCGGAATGTTTCAACCTACAAAAAGTGGAACAATACAAGGAGGAACTATATCACCATTACTCGCAAATATTGCTCTACACGGACTGGAAGAACATGTAAAAACAGCATTAGCAAGTGAACTTTGCCAGACAAGTCATAGAGATGCACAAAGTGCATTAAACGTTACTGTGTATGCCGATGATTGTGCGCCGTAGAAACACGGAAAGTGTTGAAGTTGTGCAGTAGATGAGGGAGGACCCCTCGGAGCCGGTTTGCAAGAGCAGGCTTCAAACAACCATAAGCTGATTTGGTAAAGAGCCAAGGTAGTGAGCGTTATGGAAAAGGCACAATTATGTGTCATGTATGAAATAGAGAGACGCACGCAAGTGAACCACTGATGAAGTGTCGAAAGCGTAGAGACGACGTCAAAACCAGGGGGCAGTCGTTAACTTGGGATGAATCTACTGGGAGCTTGTTTACTGGGTAGCGGCATAAAAGTGGCGTGAATCTATTTTAGGCTATTGCATGGAACTACGGGGTTTCGATGAAAAGGGAGAAGTCCAAAGAGCTGATCTCCGAGGATGAGAGTATCGATGCGAAAAACAGGGGCGGATTAGCTCATAGTAGCGAAGAAGTTTCTGTAATGGAAATGGAGTGAAGGGGCTAAGTTATTTAGTTTTAATTATTTATCAACCGAAAGGGAGGAGTTAATGAATAAAACAAAGTCTTTTGATATACCGAAGCAACTTATTTGGAGAGTTTATAAACAAGTATCGAAAAATAAAGGTGCAGCAGGTGTAGATGAGGTCTCGATAACAAAGTTTGAAGAAAATCTAAAGGATAATCTATACAAATTATGGAATCGGATGTCATCCGGAAGTTATTTTCCAGAGCCGGTAAAAGCTGTTGCGATACCAAAAGATACAGGAGGGCAAAGAATTTATGTGTGCCTTCAGTATTCGACAGGATAGCGCAGCTACAATGTATCTTGAGCCGTTAGTAGAACCGAAATTTCACGAAGATTCATATGGTTATAGACCAAATAAGTCTGCGCTGGATGCGGTATACACAGCACGGAAGAGATGTTGGAAAAATGATTGGACGGTAGATCTTGATATATCTGGATTTTTCGACAATCTGGACCACGATTTAGCACTGCAGGCTATCAAGAAACACACAGACTGCAATTGGGTCATACTGTATGTTGAGAGGTGGATGAAAGCCCCCATTCAGCAAGCAGATGGCAGTAGGGTAACAATGGATAAAGGAGTTCCGCAAGGAGGTTCAATAAGCCCAATCATTTCAAGCATATTTATGCACCATGCGTTTGATATGTGGATGAAACAAAATTATCCAACAGTACCATTTGAAAGATATGTAGATGATGCGATAGTGCACTGCAGAACTAAAAGACAGGCAGGATTTATGAAAGTAATGATTGAAGAAAGATTGGCTAAGTGTAAATTGAAGTTACATCCTGAAAAGACACAGATTGTGTACAGTAAGGATGATGATAGAAAAGAACAATTTCCTAAACAAAGCTTTGATTTTCTAGGTTATACTTTTAGACCTAGAGTAGCAAAGAATAAGATGAGGAATTATTTCATCTCATTTCTACCTGCAATTAGTAACAAAGCCAAGAAGAAGATCAAGAAAACCATAAAGTCATGGAGAATACATCGGATTACATGGACCACACTAGAGGAAATATCGAAGAAAATAGATCCAATAGTCAGAGGCTGGTTTCAGTACTATGGCAGGTTTTATAAATCAAATATAGAGAGATACCTCATAAGATGGGTCAGGACAAAATATAAGAAACTTCGTGATCACGGAAGACTAGCAAAGCAATTTCTAGGAAAAGTGAGAAAGAGGTCTCCAAGTATTTTCTATCA
This sequence comes from Trichopria drosophilae, assembly GCA_030407085.1. Taxonomy (NCBI): domain Eukaryota; kingdom Metazoa; phylum Arthropoda; class Insecta; order Hymenoptera; family Diapriidae; genus Trichopria; species Trichopria drosophilae. Next base: position 947,663 of record CM059582.1, on the reverse strand, counting down.
TTGGACACTTGGATTAGGATCAAAAGGCTAAATAATGGGAGCTGTATAAGCCGAAAGGTTTCCGTGCAGTTCTACTCCTTACTATTACCCATAAATATAAAAGTGGAGAAAAAGCTGCTATTTTACTAATTCAACTTTCTATTATAAATAGGTCCATGGTCTAAAAATGGAATATATGATGAAAAGAAATATAAATACCTCAACTGACGAATGGGCAGAAAGTGAATTTGGGATTGTTAATTTTGGTGATATAAGATTAAGTAAGAGGCTTTTAAAAATAGTTAATAGTTTTGCTGAATCGCCTGAGCGTTCAATAAATCAAGCTTGTGAAGATTGGCATCAAAGTAAAGCAGCTTATAGATTTTTCCAAAATGATGCTATTTCTGAAAGAAAGATATTAGACAGTCATATAATTAAAACTGTTGAAAGAGCTAAAGAACACTCAACTATCTTAGCTATCCAAGACACGAGTTATATTTCATATAAAAATCATATGGCGAAGAGCCTATGAGCTGGATTTTGTTGACAAATATAAATATTATCAATTTTGAAGAAGCAGTAGAAAAAATACAATGGTATTGCTTAAGATGGAGAATAGAGGTTTTTCATAAAATTTTGAAATCCGGTCTTAAAGTTGAAGAATGTAGGCTCCAAACAGCAGATAGATCAATCCGCTTTCTTACAATTATGAGTATAATTGCCTGGAGAATATTTTTTATCACACTAGTAGCTAGAACAAATCCAAATCTTTCTTGTACTGTCATACTAACTAATGACAAATGGAAGGTTTTGTATACCAAAATGCTTAAGACAAAAGACTATCCTGAAATCCCACCACCTATAAGAGAAATCGTGAGGTGGATAGCCAAATTAGGAGGGTTTTTAGCTCGCAAAAATGACTTAGAACCAGGCCCTATAGCTTTGTGGAAGGGATGGAAACTTCTCTTTGATTTAGCAGAAGGATGGAAACTTGCTCATGAATTTTATACTTGTGGGTAATAGTAAGGGTGTGAAGTCGAGTGGGGAGAGGTGACTTTCTCCACTTAGATAACAATGACAAGCAAAGGCTACTCGGATGACAAGAAAGGGAGCACCGAAAATAAATAGGTGTCATTCCAGTGCGTGACGCTGGAATCCATAATCTTTTCAAAAACTCAGAATTCCTAGATCCCAGTGTCAAGCACTGGAATGACACCCTTTTAGTTGCTGTACGAACATTGTGGTACAACAGACCAAGATGGAGTTAATAGGGTCTCCTCTTCCTGAAAATACAGAAAGTCAGTAAAAAAATCAGGCATTAGCACTTCAGCTCTGCAGTTGAGTCAATATGAGAGAGTAAGTCTACAGAAGTAGACTTGCTAATTGAACTTTGATCCTTTATTTTACTATAGAACAGACACTGAATCTGCGAGATCATAGAATTTATTTCCAATCTCTCTGAATGTACTACTTATATCAATAGGTGTCGACTCTTCTTGTGAATCAGATTTAAATAAGCCATGAGTATCTTTCAGACGACAGTACCACTTGCAATTATTTCGCTCTGCTGTTACCCACCCTGGGGACTTTTCTTCACATTCTCTATAGCAATCATGAAGTGAATCAACTTCCTTCCATTGAAATGGAGGGTTTAGTACAGGATTTGTCATAATATACTCCTTAATTATAAAACTAACACCATGTTAGTACGTATATGCTAATATAATGTTAATTCTTATATTGACATAATAACTTTTCGGATAAGGTTTCTTGATTTAAAATTGCATTTTAGCAAACTTACTTAATTTTAGAAAAATTTGCTCACATAAAACTGTTTATAGAGTGACAATAGATGTATTATACTTACACTTCTGATTCGAAAATTTATGCAGTTGTTTCTAACAAGGTTGGTAAATAAATTTTATTGTTTAAAGATGAGAAACAAAGTAATCATCGTTTCCAGTATTGTTCTTATTCTACTGTTTTTTATCAATAGTACGTTTTTAAAAGAAGATCAAACAGTTCATAGTGATGATACAACTAGTAGTTTTTCAGTAAAAACTCAGGATTATACTCCACAAAATCGCACTGTATATTTAAATTTTTCTGGTACAGTAAATCCCTTGCATAGGGCAAGCCTTGTCTCAAGAACAAGTGGTCAAGTTATTGCTATTTATTTGTCTGATGGTGAAAAAGTAAAAAGAGGCGATGTAATTTTAAAGATAGAAGATTATGACAGAGTTGCACAAGTTGAGAAAGCCAAAGCTTTATTAAATCAGCGTGAAATTGAGTATCATTCCTCTAAGAAATTGAATAAAACAGGCTATGGAGCGCAGATACAAGTGGAAACAGCTTTTACTGCATTGCAGAGTGCAAAAGCTGACCTAAAAAGGCTAGAGTTGGATTTAGAAAATACTGCGATTAAATCCCCTATTGATGGTTATGTAGATAAGATCAACGTAAATGAAGGGGATTTTGTTAATCTTGGACATAAGATAACTGACATAGTTAATTTTGATCAGGTTCTTGTAGTGTTGTATGTTTCAGAAAATGAAGTAAATAAAATAAAACTGAGTAGTGCAGCGCAAATTAATTTGCTAGATGGAAGGGAATTAGTAGGTGAAGTGAGTTTTATTAGTAAAATTGCTGAGCCTAAAACTGGATCTTATAGAGTGGAGGTAAAGGTAACTGATAATGAGATTATATCCTTGCAAGGACTGACTGCTAGTGTAAACCTCCCTTCAGGTGAAAGATTTGCATATAAAATTCCTTCTTCAGCCTTAAGCTTAAATGACGATGGTATTCTTGGAATAAAGATTGTTGATGACAATAATTCTGTAGTATTTACAGCAATAGAAATTGTTGATTATGAAGACGATGGAGTTTGGGTAGTCGCAAATAATGAAAGTAAGCCTATAAAGTTAATAACATTGGGTCATCTATTTGTTAAGCCTGGTGATAAGGTATAACTCCAGTGTCTAGCTACTTTCATGACATCGAGTCCTGTCATTCCAGTGCGTGACACTGAAATCCAGAAAAGAAGGCAGTGTCTGGACACTAACACTATGTTTTTATCTATCTTATTTTGCCACTCTGCTGTGTAAACTTACTCCGCAATAACCTTTTTTTCTTTTAGCAAATTTTGTAATTCACCTTTTTCATACATCTCGCGGATTATATCACAGCCACCAACAAATTCTCCCTTTATATATAATTGTGGAATTGTTGGCCAATCAGAAAAACTTTTTATGGACTGACGTATTTCATCATTCTCAAGTACGTTGATGCATTTAAACTTTACATTCAATTTTTTGAGAATTGACACGACGAGTCCAGAGAATCCACATTGAGGAAAGTCAGAGGTGCCTTTCATATACAGTACTACATCGTTTTCTGCTATGTCTTTTTTTATTTGTTCAAAGTTGTTCATAAATATCACCTTAATTTTAAGCTCCAGTTTCTAGTTGCAATGCATGTATAGACTGACCTTCAAGAGCCTTATATACCATCCTGTGTTGTTCTATTTTTGTCTTTCCAGAAAAACACTTGGAAGTTATTTTTAAATGGTAGTGATCATCATCTCCAGCAAGGTCCTTGATCTTTATATCAGCATCAGGAAATGATTGTTTGATAATTTTCTCTAACTCGTGAATTGTAATAGTCATCAGTTTATTTTAATTATAAGTCTAAAATATGCAATTGATTATTGTGAAGACAATAGATTCAGCGTGCTGAGAGCACTAGCAAGACGAGATTTTAATTGACTTGCATACTCATTCCAGTCCTCTATTTCCTTTCTTGCCACACCTGAGGTAATTGCAGCTTTTGCAACAGCAGGAGATACTATAGAAATTAATCTTGGATCAAATGGAGTAGGTATTATATATTCACGTCCATAGCTCATTTTACGACCGCCATAGGCTGCAGATATCTCATTTGGCACTGATTCGCGGGCAAGCTTTGCTATTGCATCTGCAGCAGCAATTTTCATTTCATCATTTATTGTCGTTGCATGTACGTCGAGTGCTCCTCTGAATATGTAAGGAAATCCCATTACGTTATTGACTTGGTTGTTATAGTCTGATCTACCAGTTGCAATTATTGCATCTGGCCTTACAGACTTTGCAAACTCAGGCCTTATTTCTGGATCAGGATTAGCAAGAGCAAAAATGATTGGGTCTTTACCCATGCTTTTTAACATCTCTTCACTGAGCACATCCTTTGCAGAGAGTCCGATGAATACATCAGCATCTTTTATGGCATCGAGCAAGGAACGTTCTTTACTGTCAATTGCATATTTTTCTTTCCACTCATTCATATCCTCTTTTCTGTCTTTGTGTATTACTCCTTGTTTGTCACATAGTACTATGTTCTTAGCACCCATAGACTTCAGTATTTCCAAACACGCAATACCAGCTGCTCCAGCACCATTCATGATGATCTTTACATTTCCTAATTTCTTTCCAACAATATTGAGGGCATTTTCTATACCAGCTGCAACAACTACTGCAGTTCCATGTTGATCATCGTGGAACACCGGAATATCCATCAACTCATTTAGACGTTTTTCTATTATAAAACAATCAGGAGATCTTATGTCTTCTAGATTTATTCCCCCCCAACTTGGATCAAGATACCTTACTGCATTGATGAAATCTTCTATGTTTTCTGTGTCAACTTCTATATCAATTGCATCAATGTCAGCAAAACGCTTAAATAAAACAGCTTTGCCTTCCATGACGGGTTTTGAAGCAAGAGGACCGATATTGCCAAGTCCCAGCACTGCGGTGCCATTTGAAATGACAGCCACATAATTGCTTTTTGCCGTGTAATCATAAACAGCCTCAGGGTTTTTAGCTATTGCAAGGCATGGGGCTGCAACACCAGGGGAATAAGCAAGTGATAGGTCATGCTGTGTGGATAAGGGTTTTGTTGGTATAACCGATACCTTACCAGGTTTACCACTTTTATTATGGTACTTAAGTGCTTCTTGTTTTGTGGTGTTATCTAAATCATTATTCATGCTTTGAGCTTATTGTTAGTAATCTTTAAGTATATGGGGTTTTTATGAATGTTCAACTATTAGCTTGTGAATTCTGCTGTACTTCTGTATAAGTTTATCTACTAATAGTGTGACTTACATGCTTAAGAAAAACGTGCCTAATTTGCTAACAATTTCTCGTGCGCTCGCGATACCGGCAATAATATCAAGCTTTTATATAGAAAGTAAATATGCAAGTCTAATAACAATATTGATCTTTATGTTTGCGTGCATTACAGATTTTTTTGATGGTTATCTAGCACGTGCATGGAAAGTCCAATCGAATTTTGGCAAGTTATTTGATCCAATTGCCGACAAGTTAGTAGTAGCTTCAACAATAATCATGCTAGTTTATAAGCACAAGATAGATGATATTACAATTATACCGTCAGTTATAATTGTTTGTAGGGAGATATTAGTTTCAGGTATGCGGGAGTTTTTGATAGCTACAAACGTTAGCCTACCTGTGAGTAAGGCTGGAAAAATTAAAACATTTTTGCAGATGATTGCTGTGGTAGCGCTAATAATGAGTGATTATGAGAAAATTCGATATGCAGGTGTGATTTGCTTATGGGCTGCAGCTGTTATGACTATGTGGTCAGGCTATAATTACGTTCTAGCTGGCATCAAACAGATTGACTAAATTGCTTAAGAGTATACAAAGAAAGTTAATAATTTTACAATATTGACTGATTAGTTAAAATCCTGTATAATGTATTAGTTTATAAAGTAGTCAAGTTTGTATGGTTGGTATTATTATAGATAGCTTTAATACTGAGTCTTCCTTCAAGAGATCAAGTTCTGAGAAAGATATTAAAATAGAGGATTTTTTTCGAGATTTCTGGTCAACAGTTGATGAAGAAGAAAAAAAGAGAAAAAAACTTGAGCAAGAATTATTAATACTTGAAGAAGGAAAAAAAAAAGCAGAAGCTGAAACAGGAGTTATTAACGCTAAAAAAAAGAGAGCTAAATAGAAAATATGTATCATTGGCAACAATGGTTCCATTTGCATTGCTGATGGCAATTGAGCTCGAGAAAACATGTAGCGATCAGGTATTACTTGGCCTTATAAGTAGCGCATTGAGCCATACTATATTACCTTTTACAGTCTTATCTCTTATTTGCACGCTATATTTAATTTATAATAATAGAAAAATAGCAGAAAAAGAACGAGAGTTGGAGAATATTGAAGATGGAGAAAAAGAAAAGAGAGATATTCCTTATACAGTTGATGATTACTGTAACTATGCTGATGCTGCTTTAGTTACATTAGTTATTGTGGCTAGCATAGTAAGCGAAGCATTGGCACAAGGAATAATAGAAGACGTAGCTTTTTCAATTTCTAGTATATTCTACTTTGTAGCGAGTGCTACTTTTTGCTATTGTGAGTACAAGAAAAATAAAAATTCTGAAGTAGAAAAAGAGCAAGGCTTTGATGAGAAATCTAAAAAAAAGACAAGCAATATGTCTACAGCTAAGTTAATGCTTGCTGGTTCTTCTTTATTGCTAGTCAGGAGGATAATGTTGATTTCTGAAGTAGCATTATCTGCTGTTGGACCTGCTTTAGGTCTAGTAGGTATTGCTCTTTTGATGGTCGAAAGTGGATTGATCATACATTCTTGTATTAGCAAGCTAGAGAACGTAGAAGTGAGTGGAAAAGGTGTTTCAACAGGTGCTGATATAGATAATATACGGGAAGGGCAGGTTTTTGCTCGATGATAATGCCAAAAATTTGTTTATTTAGGTAATATTTAGTCTATACTTTATTTTGATCAAAAAAATCTTATGTATAAGACTTTAATCATATGCTTTTTTCTTCTGACTTGCCTCTTCACGCAGTTATATGCGAATGACCTTGAACACACTGAAACTGAACTATATGAGGAGGCAGTTAAGCTTTATGATCAGAAAAAATATAAGCAAGCTATTAGAGCATTTCAAAAGATAGAGGATTTGTATCCTTTATCCTATTGGGCAATGAAAGCCAAATTATTGTCTGGGTTTTCTCACTATAATATGGGTAAATACAGCGGTGCTGCAAGTGATATGGATGATTATATATACGTTTATCCAAATGGTGAAGATTTGCCATATGTATATTACTTAAGAGTATTATCTTATTACATGCAAATTAACAAAGTGCAGCTTGGGCAACAAATTGCATATAAAACTTTAGAGCTAGCTACTGAATATATTAATCTTTTTCCGAATAGCGAATATATAGAAGAGATCAAAGAAAAAGAAAAATTAATCACAGAACATATATCAAAAAAAGAGTATTCTATTGGTGAATTTTACCTAAAGCGTGGTGAATATTTAGCAGCAATTAAGCGTTTTCAAAATATGATAAGCGATAAATATTCTTCTAGAGTTATTAGTTATTTAATAACAGCTCACTTAGCTCTTGGCCTTGACTTAGAAGCTGAGCAGTATGAAAATATGTTAGTAGAAGGGGTGAATTAGTTTTCTTATGGCTGGTCATTCACAGTTTTCAAATATAAAACATCGAAAAGGTGCTCAGGATGCAAAGCGCTCGCAAAAATTTACGAAGCTCATTAGGGAAATAACAGTTGCTGCAAAACAAGGGCTGCCTGATCCCGAACTCAATCCACGTCTTCGCTCTGCTATCTTTGCTGCGCGAAAGGAAAATCTACCAAAAGATAAAATAGAAACAGCAATAAAAAATGCAGCTGGTAACGTTGCTGGAGAAAGTTATGAAGAAATACAATATGAAGGCTGCGGACCTTCTGGTGCTGCACTTATTGTCCATGCTCTGACAAATAATCGCAACCGAACTGCTTCTGAGATACGTTATATCTTTTCTCGCAAAGGCGGTAATTTGGGAGAAACAGGATGTGTGAGTTACCTTTTCGATCATGTAGGCTTAATTGTCTATAAAGCAGAGGGTATAAATTTTGAAGATTTATTTAACTATGGAATTGAATTAGAAGTATTGAATGTTGAGGAAAATAACAAAGAAGAATTATATGTTATAACTTGTGAAGTAAAAGACTTTGGTAAAGTACGTGACGCTTTCTATACAAAATTTGGAGAACCAGAACTTGCTCGTCTTTCATGGCAACCAAAGGACCTGATTGAAGTTAGCGGCAAAGAATTAATTGATAAATTATCTATATTAGTTGAAGAGCTAGAAGATAATGATGATGTGCAGTATGTTGAAGGTAATTTTATTTTTGCTGATAAACTATGAGGCTGGTAATACTTCCACTGCTTTGTATTTTACCAGCATATGCAACTGAAACATTTGCGCAGAAAGACTATTGTCATTCCAGTGCCCAGACACTGGAATCTAGCAAAATTGATTGTAAACAGTACGCTATACAACATTTTCGATTAAAAAGCTGGATTCCAGTATCAAGCACTGGAATGACACCAACCCACTCTCCAGTGTTATTCCAAGACGGGATCAGGAAAAAAAAAGCTGCTTTGGTGACAGAAAGTGATAGAAAGCTATCATTCATATCTAGTGACATAAAATCCTCTTTTTTTGATGCAGGAGGTTTGGCGCCAAATACGGTGATGAAATTAATCAACGTATATAAAGATTTTGGTATAGATTTTAAAAAAGACATTGTGCCAAAAGGTAAGTTGGAGGTTCTTTTTGAGAAATTGCTCGGTAATCAGAAAGCTGAAGAAAAAATTTTATATACTTCACTGACAACAAACAATAAAGCCATTAGCTTATATCATTATAAATCGCAAGACGGCAAAGAAAGGTATTTTAATAAAGAGGGTGTAAGCTTAAAGAGTTTCGTAAGTCCTTTGAATGGAGATTATCGTATATCTTCGAAATTTGGTAATAGAAAGCATCCTGTTCGCGGTAAAATTGCTTTTCACAAAGGAATAGATTGTGCAGCTAAGCTTGGCAGTCCCATATATGCTGCTGCAGAGGGTGTGGTAGAATATATAGGAAAGAATGGTGGCTATGGAAATTACATCAAAATAAAACACAAAAATGAATATTCAACTTGTTACGCACATATAAGCAAGTTTAGTAGCGATATAAAGTTAGGCTCTAAAGTAAAGCAGGGGCAGATCATTGCTTATATCGGCAGCACTGGTGTTGCAACAGGACCTCATTTACATTATGAAGTTATATATAATGGTAAACATATTGATCCGCTTACGATAGCTCATGGTAATGAGATAAAGTTGCCTAATCGTGAATTAAGAGAGTTTAAATTATTTGTAAGTAAGGTAGATGAAATAATCAGCAGAGAGGGTGCAAGTGAAAAAGCAATCTGATAAAGACAGCACAGATAAAAATACGATAAGTGATAGAAATCTAAGTAAAATTCGGGCTTTTCCTGTACTAATAGTACTAGGATTAGTGTTATTGCTACTTTTTGTGTATGACAGCACAATTGCACTTGGAGTTGCTGCTGTTTCAATTTTAACTTTTCTTCAGTCACTTTTTGTTAATGACCCTAATGAAGCAAGAGTGATAGAGTTTTTTGGTCATTATATTGGAACTTATTTTAAATCTGGAATATGCGTAACGCTTCCGTTTTCGAGTAAATATAGAGTTTCTCTGAAATTTCAGAATATTAACACAGAAAAAATCAAAGTTAATGATGCAAATGGAAGTCCAATAGAGATTTCAGTAGTGATTGTTTGGAGAGTTAGCAGTCCTGCAAAGGCATATTATAATGTTAATAATTATCATGATTTTGTTTTTGTGCAAAGTGACTCGGTAATTAGAGAACTGGCAAGTAATTATCCGTATGATAGCAAAAACGATGAGGAATCTTTGCGTAAAAATTCTGATAAAATTTCAAATGAATTGAGATCAATGCTACAACAAAGATTGAATATTGCTGGAATTGAAATTGCAGAAGCAAGAATATCGCATTTGGCCTATTCATCTGAGATTGCACAAGCAATGCTGAGGCGTCAACAAGCGCATGCCATCACCTCTGCAAGAAAGCATATAGTGCAAAATGCAATAGGAATTATCGAGGAAGTAATAGCTCATTTTGAAAAAAATAAAAGCATACAATTTGATGGAAAACAAAAGGTTCAATTGATAAATAATCTGCTAGTTGCACTGATCTCTGAGCAAGATGCACAGCCGACTATTAGTTTGGATAATAATTAGCATAGAAGCCGATTGGATTTCATGAATGCAAGTCACTGTTAATTTCTTGATTAATAGACTAAATGGTGTTATAAATTACACGCATTAGGGGTGCTCTAAAAAAGCTTAGAGTACATAAAGTACAACCCTTTGAACCTGGTCTTGTTAAAACGAACCTAGGAAAATGTATGTATATAAATATTGAAGAATGCTTTGGCTTCATCGCGTTCGTTACATCTCTCATTGGGTTATTGCCTCAAGTATATAAAGCATATATCACAAAACTTACTCGTGACGTATCGATGCTAATGTTGGTGAGTTATCTTATTTATTCATCATCTTGGCTTATTTACGGTATTTGTCAGGGTTTAGCTTTTGTGATACTCAGTAATATTGCTGGATTAGTGATCAGTATAATATCAATTGTTCAAAAATGTTACTATGATGCAAAAACTGCACGGAGCATTTTATAACCATATGCTACATTGTAGCGTGGAGCAAGAATATCTCTCTATTGTAGTGCTAAATGGAGAAATACCTGATTCATCGTTTTTTAAACAAGATATACCTGTTATTGCTGTAGATGGAGGAGTAAACAAGCTTCTATCAATTGGCGTGAAACCTGATCTTGTAATAGGAGATTTGGATAGTATAAATCCGAATTTACGTGCTAATTTAAATACAGTATATCTACCTGATCAAGATTATTGCGACTTTTCTAAAGCAATGGCTCACTTAAAAACAGTAAAGTTATTGCCATCAATAGTAACGGGTATTACTGGAGGAGCGATTGATCATATACTACAAAATATCAACATTTTTTCAAGTACAGATAGTATCTTTTATATGCCTTCGCCTTCCATGTTGGGGTACGCCTTACAAAAGGGTATTACCTATTTTTCCTCTTTGCTAAAAAATACTAAAATGTCCTTACTTGGTATACCGAAAGCTCAAATATCAACTAAAGGATTAAAATGGGAACTGTGCCTTAGTAACCTTGCTTTTCCAGGAAAGAATTCTTGCTTTAATCGAAGTTTAGGCAATGAGTTATCTACAGAAATACACAGCGGCGTGTGTTTAGCAATGATATATTTAGAAGCAGTAAATGATGATGGTGTGTATTGAGTTAAAACATTAAGAAAAAAAAAGTAGAAAGACCGTGTTAACACTAATTCTAAAAACTACAGGCGCCTGTTATTAGCTAAAGTAAAGGTCAAATATCTGGAATTCTGGACATAAAATCCTCCTGTATAAAAAAGATTCAGAATGTACACACAACAGATGTGGCTGAATTTTTATTGAAAAATTGGTTAAAAGGTCTGCAGATCGAGATAGATTTTGAGCTCTCTAAATATCTCTACCATCATTATAATGGCATCTTGAGTATGCGGAAGCAATTTTTTCATTAAAATAGGGAATGTTCAAAGAAGTGTGTCAAGCCGCATTTTTAGTTTAACTCAATTTTCAATCTATCTGGAAAGAAAATATCAAGTTGAGACATAGTTAAAGCCCAATTAGGGAGAGCCATAATCCACTTTTGCTCTACCTTTTTTATAGCACAATATACCTGTTTGTACAAGGCATTTGTACTAGTAAATGAACCCTTAGTTTTAGTAAATTTCCTGATTTGTCTATGCAACCCCTCAATTGGATTAGTGGTATAAATCAGCTTCCTAACTGGCCCAGAATACTTAAAATAACTGGATAAGTTTTCCCAATTGTTCTGCCAGGATTTTATAACTAAAGGATACTTTTCTCCCCATTTTTCTTCCAGCTCAAGCAGATAATTCTCAGCAATTTCTTTACTTGAAGCACGATTGTTTTTTTTAGATCATTCATGAAAACTCTCATATCTTTACTGGATACATATTTCAGAGAATTTCTTATTTGGTGTACTATACATAGCTGCACTTCTGCACTGGGAAATACACTATTGATGGCTGTAGAAAAGCTTTTTAGCCCATCTACACAGGCAATCAGAATATCTTCTACTCCTCTTTCTTTGAGGTCATTTAGCACTCCTAACCAGAAATTAGCTCCTTCACTTTCAGCCAAATAAAAACATAGTACTTCTTTTCTGCCATTTTGATTTATGCCTAATATACTATACATGTATTTACTCACACAATGCCCATCCTCCTTGACCTTAAAAACATGCCATCCATGAATACTATTGGATACACAGATTGCAGTGGACGGCTCCGCCATTCATTGATTACAAGCAATAATTTGTCAGTAATACTTGATATCTCTGCTGCCGATATTTTATGGTCATAAATTTCTTCAACATGTGATGCTATATCTCTATAGCTCATACCACTGGCAAATGTGCTTAAAATCTTCGTTTCAAGTTCTGGATGTAAGCTTTTTTGCCTTTTTTTGACTATTTGCGGTTCAAAGCTTCCCTCCCTATCTCTTGGTGTTAGCAGCTCAAATGAGCCTCCACTCGTGCGTAAAGTTTTTGCGTTTCTCCCATTTCTTCAGTTATTTTCTTCACTTTTAGCTGACATGTGGCTTTCTATTTCACCTTCTAGACTTGCCTCTAGTAGCCTTTTTATAAACGGTGTTAATGCTCCATCTTTTCCTGTCAGTGGTTTTCCTTCTCGTATAGATGAAAGGATATTTGTTTCTAATTCTTTATAATCTACCAACCCATTAGTTCTATTTGCTTGACTCATATCAAACCTCCATTTTTTATATCAATTTATTACTTTTTTTCGGTTTGACACACTTCTTTGAACATTCCCTTAAAATAAAAAATTTTATTCTACATCGCGGCTACTTGAATGATAAGGGCTACTTGAAACTGATTTTCCTTTGCATTCCAGTTATGCAAGAAATCTATTATATAATATTATTGTCACCCTCTTGATAGTTTTTTAGCTCCTCTCCTCCTGAGTTACTTGGTGATTCTTGCATAGTTGTTTGGTCAGGTTTGGTTGATGATTCATCTCCTACTGAATTGCTCAATGGTTCTTGCCCAGTTGTTTGATCAGATCCAAACAACCATGAAAAAAAGCCACCAAAAAATGATCCTATTAAAGAAAAGGGCTTCATAATTATATTAAGCAAATTATCAAAAAAAGAGCTAGGGTGTTCTTCACTTGTTGATGATTCACTTCGTGGATTAACACCATTTTTTGTCAGTGCTATGTCAATAGAATGTCCATTATCAGCATCTTCAATTTGTACATCACTGACTTCTTCTGCAATGAGTTCCTGTGATTCTTCCTTTTGTTCTTGTAAACTTGGTTAGACATTACCTTCTTGTCCAGCATCTTCCTCTTGACCTACTTCATTATCTTTTGATGCTATACTGTCATCAATTTTTTTGGGGGGTTTTAGTAATAGAGTTTTTATTTCTTCTATGCTAGCTAAATCTAAAAGAGTCTTTCCATATTTATCTTGTGCATTAACATTTGCTTCTGCGTTTATTAGAGCTTCTACTATCTCTTTTCTACCATATCCTGCAGCCCAATGTAAAGGAGTCCTCTTATCCTTATCTACTGCATTAACATTTGTCTTCATTTCTATTAGAATATCGACCATCTTTTCACGGCTCCACGATACATTAGGCAATGTATTCCAGTTGTTTTTTCAATTACCAGGTGTAAAGGAGTCTTTCCATCTATATTTTGTAAATTAACATTGATACTTTCTACTTTCAGTAGATCGTCCAATTCAGGTATCTCCATCGCTTTCTTTTTTAAAAAAAATGCAAAGGAGTCTGTCCTTTGTCATTTTTGCATTAACATTTGCTTCTTTCTTTAATAGGGCTTCTAATGCTTTCAAGTCGCCAAGTCTGGCAGCCAGATGTAGAGAAACCTTACAATGTTCAGCTTTTACTTCTTCGTATTTATTTAACACGTGGCGTTTTCGAGAAGAGTCATAAGCAAAAAAATCTGCTCCATTATCTAATAGAACTTTTGCTATATCAGAATGATTATTTTTAACAGCCCAATATAGAGAATTACCTCGAGATCCATCATATGCATTAACATCAGCTTCTTCACTTATTAGGCGCTTTGCTTCATTAAGATCACCTCTTTTAGCAGCATCAAGTAAAGCAGCATCTATATCTCTGATTGAATAATCCATTTAACACTTCTCTATAAAATTGCATTACTATAGTAAGGTAATTAATAATTCATGAAATCCGGGTTGTAGAAATAATGATTATCCTTCGTGTTTTTCAGTGTATTTGAGTAAGCCATATATAAAAACTGCAACTGTAGAACATGCAACCGTTAACAGTAAATTTGGTAAAATGCCATAAGAAAAGAATTTTCCTACTATGTATATTCCAATAGCTCCAAACATCATATTGCAGAATGAGAGGACTGCACTGCCAAGTCCTATGCTTTTGACCGTTTCTAAAGCAGAAGTCACATTATTGCTGATTACGAGTGCAAGGCCAATATTGCTTGGAATCCAAATAACTTGAAGAATAAGTACGCTCAACTTGTTTATGAAATAAAAATATACCAACAAACCATCGGATATTATTGGTAGTACCAAACCTATTATTAGCATCTTGCTAACCCCTATTTTTGGTACGTACCTTCTGTTAATTAAAGTTCCAATTATGTAAAATATAACTATGATTGATATAAGATAGCCAAAATATTGTACTTCAATGCCCATTGATTCAAATATGAACGGGTAGTTAGCAATGTATGCCCAAAGCCACATGAAAGTTAATCCATGAATGGTTGAAAATCCAAGGAAACGATAATTCTTAAATATTAATATATACTGCTTGAAGATATTAATACTGGCTTTACTTTTATTTACAGTCAGCGTTTCTTGCAGCTTCAAGTAAATAAAAATGAGCATAATAATTGCGGCAAGTGATATGATAAAAAACAAAAACTTCCAACTATAACCATGTGAAATTATATAACTGCCTACCACTGGAGCTATTCCAGGTGAAAGTGCTACTACCATATTTAACTTTGAGATTACTCTTGAGTATTCACTACCTGAGTACATATCCCTGATTGCTGCATATCCGACAACGCCTGCAACACCAGCTCCTGCTCCTTGTATAAAACGGATTAATATTAAAAGTATAATATTATCAGCTATGCAACATACAATACTTGCCAAAGTAAAAATTGTCATACCAATAAGCATTATTAGGCGCCTACCATAATAGTCTGACAATGGGCCATAAATTAATCCAGATACTGCAACTCCTAATAAATTTAAACTGATCGTAAGCTGCGCTATATTACCTTTCACCTTAAAATAGTTGGCAATACTTGGCAATGCAACTGAGTATAAGTCTGTTGCTATATCAGCAACTGCTACAGATAATATAATAATAAGAGAGATGATATTTTGTGAAAAAGCTGTCGACACTAATGATTTACTGGATTAAACATGTTTAATTGTAGTATATTTTTCTCATTAGTATATTAACTTAACTGCTAAAGTTTAAAATAATTATGTAAGCAATCTCTATATAAAATATGGATAAATCACAACTAGTTAAAGAGGTTTTCGATTCTGTAGCAAATTGCTACGACATCATGAATGATATAATGAGCCTTGGAATGCACAGGCTATGGAAAGAGAAGATGGTAAGTAGTGTGCATTTTAAAAAGCACTCCAAGGTTTTGGATATTGCTGGAGGAACCGGAGATATAGCTATAAGAATAGCAAGAGGGGAGCCAAGTGCTCAAGTTACAGTATGTGATATAAATCAAAACATGCTGGACAAAGGGCGTGATAAAGCTATAAATTCAAATCAGCTAAATTTCAATTGGGTATGTGCAAATGCAGAGAGTTTACCATTTGAAGATTCCGAATTTGATTATTATACAGTAGCTTTTGGTATTCGAAACTTTTCCGACCGTAAGAAGGCTTTAAGTGAAGCATATAGGGTATTGAAGCAAAATGGACAATTTGTCTGCTTGGAATTTGCCCCTATGCATTATCAAAATGAGATATTCACCAAATTTTATGACTTATACTCATTTAAAGTAATTCCTAAAATTGGTAGCATAGTTGCTAAAGATAAGGGTTCTTATGAATATTTAGTGAAAAGCATCAGAGAATTTCCAACTCAAACTAATTTTAAAATGGAAATTGAAGAGATAGGCTTTAAGAATGTTGAGTTCTATAATATGAGCTATGGAATAGTAGCATTACATATTGGAACAAAATGAATATTAAACTCTGGTCTATTCAGTAGTTTTTTTTTGCTAACTTTCTGTAATTTCGCAGCGTTTTTCCTTCAGTAGAAATCAAGCTAAAGTTTCTTGAACGTATTGCTCTAACGAAGTACACTGTAAAACTAATATTGTAACTTTTTCCTGAAGCTAAATACTTAACTTTAAAATAAAATGCGATCTAACATTAAGCATCTATTTTACTATATAAAACCTAGTCTACATTATTTTAGCATAGCTTTTATTGCAGTTCTATTTTCAGCTTTAACGATTCTTCTTTTTGGTAGGGGCTTAAGCAACATAATTGATTCTGGCGCAGAGCATAACTTTACTACCAAGCTCGTAGTTGCAATACTGATAGTTTTAGGCATTTCTTTCACTGCATTTATTCGGTTATATTTCATTGGCATTGGCAGCGAAAAAGTTGTCGCAAG
The DNA here is from genome assembly GCA_030407085.1 of Trichopria drosophilae. Lineage (NCBI taxonomy): Eukaryota > Metazoa > Arthropoda > Insecta > Hymenoptera > Diapriidae > Trichopria > Trichopria drosophilae. The sequence goes on along the minus strand of CM059582.1, from coordinate 930,935 downwards.
AATCAGATATGACTTATATAGCAGTATTACTGATTTACAACCAAGTTTCTTTGAGAATACAGGTGTGCAAGATGTTATCTCAGCATTAATTACTGATACCTCTGCATTGCAATCGATAATAAACAGCAGCTTATTGACAATATTGAGGAATGCAGTGGTACTAACTGGTAGTGTTGCAATGCTGTTATACACAAATCTACATTTAACCGCATATGCAGCTGCAATAATACCCATACTGCTCATTATCATGACTTCACTTGGAAAAAAGGTTCGCAATTATGCACGCTTTGCTCAGGATAAATTAAGTGAGCTTGCATCATTTAGTGAGGAAAATTTTAGATCTATAGTAACCATTAAATCATTTGTACTAGAAGAAAATGAAAAAATTCGTTTTCAGAAACATCTAAACTCAGTATCAAAATCATACGTAAAATTAGTACTCTTGCGTGCTATTTTAGTAACTCTAGTTATCACGTGTGTGATAGGTTCGCTAGTTATTTTGCTTTTTTTTGGAATAAAAGAAGTCTTAAGCAATAATATAACTATTGGAGAACTCTCCTCATTTGTGTTTTATTCAGCGCTTGCGGCAGGAGCTGTCAACAATTTGAGCGATAACGTCAGTGACCTACAACGAGGTCTTGGAATTGTAGAGCGTTTGTTTGAGTTTACGAACATGAAAAGCTCTATAGTAAATGGCGAAAATCCTATAAGAATTGATAGTATTCAAAAAGAAATTGCGTTTAACGATGTAACATTTTTTTATGCTGATAAGCCAGCATTAAATAACGTATCATTTTCTATAGAGGCAGGTCAATCAGTATCAATTGTTGGACCATCTGGCAGTGGCAAGAGCACCATTTTAAAGCTTTTGCTCCGTTTTCACGATCCAAGTGAAGGCAGTATTACTATCGATGGACAGAATATTAAGACAATTGCGCTAAATGATCTAAGATCGCTGTTTGGCTTAGTACCACAAGATCACATGATATTTTCTTGCTCAATAATGGAAAATATACTATATGGTAAACCAGATGCTGAATATGAAGAGGTGAAGCACGCAGCTATCAGCGCTTATGCGATGGAATTTATTGATAAGCTACCGGATAAATTTGATACATTTGTAGGAAAAAGAGGACTGAAACTTTCTGAAGGACAAAAACAACGTATTATAATAGCAAGAGCAATACTAAAAAATCCTCAGGTTTTAATACTTGATGAAGCAACTTCCGCCCTCGACTATAAAAGTGAAAGCCTCGTGCAAAAAGCACTTAGCAAGTTGATGCAAAACAGAACAACAATTATAATTACGCACAGACTATCAACCGCACTCAAAACTGACAAGATTATAGTAATTAATCACGGAAAAGTAGAAGAAGTAGGAACTCATGACTCTCTAATGAGTAAAGATGGGCTGTATGCAAAATTGGTGAAGATATAGTAGAAGTTGAAAGAAATTTTGAGTCATACTTGTTGGTTGTTATACTAGATTAATAATAAAAATTATTAAATTTTTAACTGTTATAACTTATAATAGTTCCATAGTTAGTCGAAGATTTCGTGAACTGTGGTTTCTTTTATTCACGTTAAATTCTTAGCTTTTTTATTTTTATGTAACTTCAGTTTTGACTGTAAAGGAGGTCCCGATGTTAAAAAATGGCTATAGTGGTCAAATTAATAATAATTATTCACATATTAACAAATTTTCTTATGATGAGGGAAGTGTAGGTAAGGTGATTGAGAATGAAATTATGACTGAGAAGCAATTAGTAGGAGGGTATAGTGAACTAGAAAAGAGGAACTTGCAGAATGTAAAGAGAAGGTAGATCAAGCTCAGAGTGAAGCTGATGAAGCAAAAGATAAGTTAATGCAGTGTAAAAAAGATGCTGAGAAGGTGAAAGAAGATGGTGGATAGGAGAAAGAAATTACGCGGTGTAAAATTGGGGAGGCAAAAGAAGAACTTATACAGTATAAAATTGAGAAGGTAAAAGAAGAACTTATGCAGTGTAAAATTGACATGGCAAAAGTAGAGACTGAGTGGTATAAAAAAGCAGCTGAAGAATGTAAAAAAGAGAAAGGAATTGATAAAGATAAACCTGTTCCCAATGGAGGAGGGGATGAAAATGGAGAAATTACATCTCGAGAAATAACACCAGATCGTAGCCTGCCAAAAAATTGTGGAATGTATGCTCATTACTATTCAGCGAATAATAAGATAGGTTATCAAGGTTTTAATACATCTGATTTACTCAAGGAATTGTATCCTGAGATGTACAGTAATTCTAGAATTGCAAAATATATAGAAAAGGGAACAGATGGTCATTATGGTGCAGTAAATTTTAAATTTGCCTTTACAGGGAATCTTGATTCAGCAGCCAATTTTAGTAATATGAGATGTGGTCAATGTTTGAATAATCCAAACGAGTTATCCTGTCAGGACGATAAAATTAAGAGTTTCTGTTACTATGACGTTGTCTTTAATAATATGGGGTGCAACAAGAACTTTTTTTTCTAGAGAATCATGTCCTGATCTCATTAGACAATCCAGTGGAATAAGTGTTATAAAAGCAAAACAAGTTGCACCATTGATACTTGTTAATACCTTAGGACAAATGATAGATAAAGAGGGCAATAACACTCAAATATACTATAATTTATTAAAGCCTTATCTAAAGGCTAATGGTAAAATCAAGGACTGTGGAAGTGACCAAAAGTGTAAAGATTATAATGCAATTATGGAGAAAGTTGCATGGGATAGTGATAAGGAAGTATTATTAAAAACTGTTTTTGATGATACGCAAAGAGCGAGTCCTTACTATGAAGATAATTCTGTTTCTGATGATACTAATTTTATATAAGACTAAATGTTTTCTGGGCTTTTCAGCTCAGAAAACACTTTTTTAGAAAAATAGAATGAATGGACAACTGGCAGCATTTAGCGCCATAGACTGACGCTCTGCCAACTGAGCTGCATTTGCCAATAGAAACTTATAGAACGTGAGATAACTCTTCAACTAGCCCCACTTGTCCGCTATACTGCTATAGATTTTATAACAGTATAGTGAATGAGCATTTTTAAGCGGATTTTTTCTCTAATTTCTGGCAAATTAGGTGAATTAAAGCAAACGGGTGTTATAAGCACAAGTGCAGAAAATTTTATTGTGGAACCTCCAAGCAATAGAGCACATGGTGATATCTATACAAATGTTGCTATGGTGCTTGCAAAACATGAAAAGAAGAATCCCATTGAAATCGCAGAAGTTTTAGCTAAAGAGTTTGAGCTTTTTGATCCAGTTGCAAGAGTGGAAATAGCGGGCCCTGGGTTCATCAACATGCACTTTAAAATAGAAGTATGGCATGGAATTTTAAAACAAATAAATGAGCTGAAAACAGAGTTTGGTACCCTAGATATAGGGAACAATCAAGCCATCAATGTTGAGTTTGTATCTGCAAATCCAACTGGGCCACTACATATTGGTCATGCAAGAGGGGCAGTATTTGGTGACGTTCTGGCAAATTTATTGAAAAAAGTTGGTTATAAAGTTACTAAGGAATACTATATTAATGATGCTGGAGCACAGATAGATACGCTAATTCGATCAGTATATTTACGGTATAAAGAAGCTCTGGGAGAAAAAATCAGTATCGAAAAAGGTTTATACCCAGGTGAATATTTAAAACCGATAGGGAATGGTCTGGCCAAAAAATATGGCAAGGAGCTTCTAAAAAAGCAAGATAATCAGGTGATTAAGGAATATACTTTAAGTTCTATCTTAGAATTCATAAAGGAAGACATGAACTTACTTGGGGTAAGTCATGATGTTTTTACTTCAGAGTATGAGCTACAAAAAAGTGGCAAAATTGAAGAGAGTATAAAAATATTGTCTGATAAGGGTTTGGTATATGAAGGGTACCTAGAAAAACCAAAAGGTAAAGAAAGTGAAAATTGGACTTCCAGAAAAGAAATGTTATTTCGCTCTACAAAATTTGGTGATGATGTTGACCGCGCACTGAAAAAAGAGGACGGCAGTTGGACTTATTTTGCCTCAGATATCGCTTACCATTTTGATAAGATGTCACGTGGTTTTAACAACATGATCGTAGAGCTCGGCAGTGACCACGGCGGTTATGTCAAAAGACTCAAAGCAGTTGTCTCTGCGCTAGAAGCAAAAATAGAGGTAAAACTGCATAATATTGTGAATTTTTTTGAGAATGGTAAACCTGTTAAGATGTCCAAAAGATCAGGAAACTTTCTTACAGCCAGGGATGTAGTGGAAGAGGTTGGTAGGGATATCACTCGTTTTATAATGTTAACACGCAAGAATGATATGGTCTTGGACTTTGATTTTGTTAAAGTAAAAGAACAATCAAGAGACAACCCTATTTTTTACGTGCAATATGCCCATGCTCGTGCTCACTCATTAATGCGTAATGCTCCAAAAGAGCTTCCAACAGCAGATCCTTCACTTTTAAAGACTGATGGGGAGCTCTTTCTCATAAAAACCTTAGCAAAGTGGCCAGATGTGGTAGAAATATCTGCAAGGCTTTGTGAGCCACATAGAATTACTTTCTACTTACTTGAAGTTGCAGAAGCGTTTCACGTTTTATGGGGGTATGGCAAAAGTGATTTAAACATGCGGTTCATACTAGAAGATAACTTGAACCTCACCGCTGCAAGAATATTTCTCGTCCAAGCCTTAGCGCACGTAATCGCTTCTGGGCTTTCTATTTTTAATATAGAGCCTTTGAAAGAGATGAGTTAATTTTAATGCGTAATATTAAATGTGATAATAAATTATTGATGTAAGTACAATAAGGCCAAAAATTATACAAGAGGTCTGTTAAAATCACGTATATCGATTGTCTTGAAGTCACACAATTGCTCTGTAGAGCTATGTCCTGTAATAATTACTGTACCGTTCTGCTCAGAGCGTATTGAGATTAGATTTAATATTAATTCACACGTTGCACTGTCGAGATTACAAAATGGTTCGTCTATCAGCCAAACGTTTGCATTAGAAATTAAAAGGCGGGCAAGCGCAACTCTTCTTTTCCAGCCTGCAGAAAGTTCACCATATCTAATGTTAAATACAGGTTGCAACTCTAAACAATAAGCAGCTGCCATAATTAATTCTCTAGTATTCCGTATTCTTGCCCAGAATTGTATGTTTTCACCAACTGTTGAGCTATCTTTACAGGCATTTTTATGGCCTATATAGACCATGGAAGGTATAAAGGATTTGGGGTCATCATATATGTCTTTTCCGCAGTATCCTATATTGCCTGATACTGGTGGTAAGAGTCCAGATAAACTTCTGATTAAGCTGGTTTTGCCGCTGCCATTTGGACCAGTGATTAAGATTTTTGATTTTGGCTCAGCTTTAAAATTGAGGTTTTTAAATAATACTTTGTTATTACGAGCACAGGATAGATTTTTACATTCAAGCATGGATTATCTGCCTTTTCCTTTATATTTACCCTTAGTTGAAGACTGAGCTTTTATAAATAGCTCCCAAAATCCTTTCTTATCACCTTCTCTGTGTATCAATTGTACAAAATGTTTCATTAAACTATTACTCATCATAATCATCTTTGTCCATTTACCTAACGGTTTTGCTATATCAACTATTTCTAGATCTTCTTTGTAAACTTGCATATTCTTTTGTTTCTCCCTTAGCATTTCCTGTTGTTTCATCAACTCTTTTTGCTTATTTTTTTGATATAATTCATTAAATCTTCTATTTTCTTCCCACTCTTCTTTGAGAACTTTTAGAGGAAATATAATTTTTCTAATGTGATTTTTGTATATTTTTCTCAAAAAGAGAAATACTGCAATTATAGCAAGTAATATCGTGCTATATGTAATGACTTGTCCGAACGGCATTTTTATACTCAGCTTATTGGCAAGCGGTACCTACAATTATACCATAACTATAGAAATTTTACAATTTTTTTTTGGATAAAGATAGTAGACTAAAAATTTCTAAAGGACAAAAGCAACGTATTTACGTACAGGCTATCAACTACTACACTCAAAACTGACAAGTGATTAATCATTGGAGAGTAGAGGAATCACAGCTCTCTAATGAATAAAGATGGACTGTGTCAAATTGGTGAGTAAGGTGGAAATTGAAAGAAAATCTATTTGTAATAGTTTAGACTTGATCTGACAAGCATGAATTATCTGACAGAAGAATCGACGAAGTCAAAACCGATGTCAGAATCTGTTTTAATGTTATCAATATTTTTTTGGTAAGCAATATGCATACTATCAAAAAAGGTCTGCATAGGAGCCTTACCATAGCAATACTTACCGGAATGAGGTCTAGCTCTATTGTAAGAATGCAACCAATGATCGACATCTAACTGGAGTTCTTCCAAAGTACTATAAATCTTTTTCCTAAAGATAATATTATAACATTCATCTTGCATAGTTCTATGAAGCCTTTCACATATACCATTAGTTTGTGGAGAGTAAGCTTTGGTTCTAGAATGATCAATATTTTCTACTCCCAAATATAACTGGTACGCATGATTTCTTGGCTTGCCACAATACTCTGTACCACGATCAGTTAAAATGCGTAGCAATGGAACTTTCTGTTCGTCAAAAAATGGTATAACTCTATCGTTGAGAAGATCTGCAGCTGTGATGGCAGTTTTCTCCGTATAAAGTTTAGCAAAGGCCACTCTAGAGTAGGTGTCAATAAAAGTTTGTTGATAAATTCGTCCAATACCTTTGATATTACCTACATAATAGGTATCTTGACTACCTAAGTATCCAGGGTATTGTGTCTCAATTTCGCCATTGGCCTCTTTTTGTTCCTTAGTTTTTTCTAAAGCAGCAACTTGCTCCTCTGTAAAATTATACCGTCTTGGACCATCTTCGCTTCCAGAGCTTTCAATCTCTTTTTAAAATTTTCGAGGTTGTTTCTTTGCCATATTGACCTTATCCCGCTAGCAGATATTAGAATTCCTTTTTTCTTTAACTCATTAGCTGCTCTTTCTTGTCCATATGCTGGAAACTCACTGTTATTTTAACTACTGCTTTTTCTGTATCCTTTGGTACTCTATTGGCAAGTAATGGTTTGCTTTTGTTTATCTCATATAATGCTTTTTCCCCTCCTGTTTCATACAGCTCTTTGAAGCGGTAAAATGTATCCCTTGAATATCCCATACGCCTGTGATACATTTCCTAATTGCTTTGCAAGTTCTAGCAACCCCAACTTTGGTTTTAGTATTTTTTCTTGTGTTGTACTCATATCTGACACTCCTTTGAAATTTATTTATATTTTTATCTTGCTTTGTTAATTTGTCAGATCAAGTCTAAACTATTACAACTCAAAAAATATTAAAACAATCTCACACATCTTAAACTAAGTTCTCAATGTCTCAAAGAAATCTTTTAACAAAAGAGAACATTTTGTTTCTAATATTCCACCATAAACTTCAGGTATGTGGTTACAGAATTGAAATATTCTAGTGCCGTTTTCAACTCCTCCACCTTTGGGATTGTAAGCCCCGAAGTACAGACGTTTAATTTTTGCAAACGAGATAGCTTGAGCGCACATCGGGCACGGCTCTAACGTTACGTACATTTCAGCTTCATAAAGCGTGGAAGTTGAAAATGCTTGTCTAATTGTTAACATTTCTGCATGTGCAGTTGGATCATTAGATATATTGTGTGCAGAGGAGATGATATTGTTTCCATTAACTATTACAGCACCTATTGGCACTTCGCCATCTTTCTGAGCAAGTTTTGCTTGCTCTATGGCAAGTTCCATGTATTGGTACTTAAACATTAGGTGCTTGGGTAAATATAATTTTCTTTTCTTGGCTTTTCTATTTTTTCTAGGTTATAGAATTCACTAAGGACTATTGTCCTTTTTACAAGGCTATTTATTTCTCGCTTTAAATATTTTTTTATTTCTTCTACCGATTTTAGTTCGTTTATAGCTACAACTACTTCTTCCATTATATCCTCTATAATTTGATCCTCCTCTAATTTATATATTATTTGTTCTACATGCCTATTCAATTCCTCGAAGGTCGCAGATCCATATGTAATGCTATCTTTACTATTTCTTAGTAACATTTTTTACCTCTCTATTAGAATAGAGTTTATTAAGTTCTATTAAACTCTATTGTCAATAGCTGCCTTAATAAATGATGTAAAGAGAGGATGAGGAGAAAATGGTCTTGATTGAAATTCTGGATGAAATTGCACACCAATAAACCATGAGTGATTTTTTAGCTCCACTGCCTCTATGCATGTTTTATCTTCTGATATACCACTGCATATCATTCCATTCTCTTCCAAGTTATTTTTATAATCTAAATTAACTATATATCTGTGTCTGTGTCTTTCTGAAATAGTGACACTACTATACACATTTGCCATTTTTGAATTTGGACTTACATTACACTTGTATGTTCCAAGTCTCATGGTTCCACCAAGATCAACGTTCTTACCATCAGCGAGCTTGATGATTTGGTGTTTGCAAGTATAAAATTCTTCAGAGTGTACATCTTCAAGCTTAATAACGTTACGAGCAAATTCAATCACTGCAAGCTGCATACCAAGACATATTCCTAAAAAAGGAATGTTATTTACACGGGCATAGTTTATTGCTAATATTTTACCTTCTATTCCATTATCACCAAATCCTCCTGGAACAAGGACTGAATTAGAGCTTTGTAATTTTTCTCTGATAAACTTTGCATCTATAGATTTTCCATTCTCTTCTCTTGAGTTGACCCAATTTATCTTCACTCTAGCTTTATTACTAATTGCACCATGGTTTAATGCTTCAATCAGTGATTTATATGCGTCAGGAAATTCAGTATATTTTCCTACTATGGAAACGATAACTTCTTGTGTTGGATGTCTCATAGAGTGTACTATTTGGTCCCATTCAGGTAAGCTTGGTTTTGGCTTACTTAAGTGAAAGTGATCCAAAATTTGTGTCCCGAGCCCACATTGATTATACAAGGACGGTAACTCGTATATATGGTTTACATCAGGAGCAGGTATTACGTTAGATAAAGAAACATTGCAAAGATTGGCTATCTTTTCTTTTTGATTATCGGAAATTTCTTTTTCACTGCGACATAATATAATATCTGGTTGTAACCCCGCAGAGTTTAACTCTCGAACTGAATGCTGTGTCGGTTTTGTCTTTAATTCTTGTGCTGCAGTGAGATATGGTATTAAAGTTAAGTGAATAAGGATAACTTTTTGCTTTCCTAGTTTATAATTAACTTGGCGTATAGCTTCCAAAAACGGTTGGCTTTCAATATCACCTGCGGTTCCGCCTATTTCGCATATTACAAAATCTAAATCTTCTGTGCCATTAAAAATGAAAGATTTGATTAAATCTGTCACATGAGGAATGATTTGCACAGTTTTGCCTAGATAATCACCACACCTTTCCTTCTTTAATAATTTATTATATACTTTACCAGTTGTTATATTATCGTCCTTGGTTGCTTTAATTTTAGTAAAACGCTCGTAATGTCCAAGGTCTAAATCAGTTTCAGCACCATCCTCAGTAACAAATACTTCCCCGTGCTGAGCTGGGCTCATTGTTCCAGGATCAATGTTGAGATATGGGTCAAGCTTTCTGATGCGAACATTGAATCCATGAGCTTGAAGAAGTGCTCCCACACTTGAAGCAACCAAACCCTTACCAAGTGATGAAACAACTCCGCCTGTAACAAAGATAAACTTGGTTTCTTTCATTAATTTTCAAATGGAACAGAAGTTGACTGGCCTTCTTGCTTTTTTTCTGATATAATTTTCTCTGCAATTGATTTTTTATGTACATCTTTTGAACATAATCCTGATAGTAACAGTGTATTTATAATGAACAGTCCAGCAACTATAGAAGTTATTCTACTGAGTGGATTTTCAGAAGACTTTACCGGAATTATTGAATTCATTCCCTGCTGTGAATTACTAAAGCCACTTAATGAACTACTTCCAGGTGGCTGCAGGAGCACTAAAATTACCAATACAACAACTAATATTATTTGAAGTACACTAAGTACTGTTACTGACATTATGAATAGAGCTAAAAATAAAAATTCTAGGAGCATAAGGATCATAAGTCAAGAATATCTTTACCCGAGTAACTTGACTACTGGAATCCAAGTATGTATTAAACCTTATTTAAATTATGAGCTATCACATTGTAAAATACAAAGATTATGAGCCAAAAATGGATGAAAGTTCTTTTATCGCAGATGGTGTGCGTATCATAGGTAACGTTGAAATAGGAAGGAATGCGAGTGTCTGGTTTAATTGTGTGATCAGAGGAGATGTTGGATCAATCAAAATAGGTGATGAAACGAATATTCAAGATGGCACCGTAATTCATGTAGATAGAAATCCAGGCGGTGACACGATTATTGGTAGTATGGTGACGGTTGGACATTTTTGTGTGTTGCATGCATGCACGATACATGATAAAGCATTTATTGGTATGGGCTCTGTTATAATGGATCATGCGATTGTCGAGTCTGAAGCTATGGTAGCTGCTGGTTCACTGGTGACACATGGAAAAGTGATAAAAAGTGGTGAAGTATGGGCTGGCAGGCCAGCACAATTCTTCAAAAAAATGTCAGATGAGGAAATTAAACATATTACACAATCTGCACAAAATTATATCATGCTGATGAAAGAATATAAGGCTATATGCTAGGTTGAGAAATCTTCAGCTCTGATACACATTAGCTCTGATACACATTAGCTCTGATACACATTCTACGTTAACTACTTCAAAAGTTTCTTCAACTATAGAATGCTTATCAATATGCTGATTAATAAAACTACCTCTGACTAGAATATCCTTTATTGGCCAGTTTGTTTCTGTTGGAGTACCTAATGGCATAGCTGCATATTGTGCTTTTGCTGATTTTAGAGAAAAAGACATAGTATTGTTTAAGTTGAGAAAGAAATTTACACGACTCCTGAAGTATTTAAGCGATTTGCCCACTGGATAATCTGGTATTTCACCTACAACCTTTCTTATTAGCCAATTGCACTCTTTGGTAAGTATGCTTGCTTCTTTTGGAACTTGTAGCGGTATTATAATATCATTGCTAATTCTATTTTCTTCTTGAGAAAAAAGTTCGGTGTAAGCTCCTTTTTTACTGTGTTTCTCAAAATACTTAGGAAAATAAACATTGAGATATCCAGAGTGTAATTCTATTCGATTTTTCTGATCATTTTCTAAGACAAACGTATATTTATCACCATTTTGCTTAAGCTCGCACAATTTAAATTTACTAAGGTCAGAGTCTGGAAATGGCTTTTCAATTTCAAAAGCAAGTGTAAGAGTGTGCGTTGTGTAATCAAATTCATTTTTTTCTTGTAGACCATCTTGTAGACTATAGTACTTATTTTTTTCATATTTTTCTCTATTAGCATTAACTTCCTGTTCATTAAAACTTTCAACATCATAAAAAAATTCTTCTTCATCTAGCTCTTCTCCTGTTAGAGCATCCTCAAACACATCCTGCTCATCCTCTAAATCAATCTCATTACCTTTCGTTTCTATTTTATTCTCTATACTTATTTTTTTTGTATGGTCATTTCCATTGCTAGCAGTTGTTTGATGATGTGTATCGTTAGTTTGAAAAAAGCCCTTTGCTTTTGATATTAAGCTAATCCATAAAAGTCTGACTTGATTAAGTAGCCATTTAAAACTCTTCATTGTTTTCCTCAACCTAATTACTTAAGAATTATAACAGAATAAATTAAATATGTCAATAAGATACACAAATTGTACTAACTGGGAATTAGTGGCAGCACTTAACATCTGTGTAAATTTTGACATAGGAGTTTTCTGCATTTTAACCAAATCAGTAAGGAGGATACCATTGATATTCTCCTTTTAGAAGCAACTTGAATAAAACTGATAAAGTTTGAATTAAAGTGTGATTAGAAAAGTGAGTGATGAGAACTCTTTATTCGGACTTCTTTTGATTCATCTATTTTAGTATTAGGTCTTAGTGCTTCATATGTAGCACCACCAGCTACGAGTGCGGATGCTGTAGCTATGCCAATTATTGCTAATATACTTAGTCTAGTTGTATGTTCAAGTATAGTACTTGCTACCAGCCCAACAGCAAGACCAACACCAATAACAGCAGTGTACAACATTCTAGGATTATTTGAATTAGGCATATAGCTCACTAACTCTCTGTAACACTTTTCTGATTCTTTCTTTATGTCCTCGAGCTTATTTAGATCTTCTTTTTCTATTTTAGCATTTAATTCTAGTTTCTTACATAATTCTTGCATTTCTTTTACTTGTTTTTCTAAATTTTTTAAAAATTTTATTATTGTTTCCTTAAGTAGTAACGTTGATATTGGCATTGTTATTTCTTCTATCTCTTTTTCTATTTTCCTTTCCAATTCCACTACTTTTTCTATTCCTTCTTCTGATGTTTTAGTGTCTTTTTTTAGTTCTATTTCAAACTTTCTTTTTTTTAACTCTGATTTTGCTTCTTCTAATGATTCTAATGCATTCCATAGCTTTTCACCAGAATTCTGGCTCCGTTTTGGTGACATATACTGACTGCCTTTAAACTTTTTTGATGATATGGGCTGATTTTTACCATCTTTAAGCTTTTTTGCGTTTTTACTAGCACTTACTTTAGCCATAATAAACCTCATATATTAAATAACGCTATTATGTAATATCTTTAAAGCTCAATGTCAAATAGTATCTTTACATAATATAACTCATAAACAGAAAATTTTAGTATAAAATGCCATATTTACTTTGTGCTATGGTTTGAGGTAGAATAACAACTTGCTTCAAATATGGAAAGGCAGTACAACTCTATAATCAAGTTACTGAACTCTCATTTACTCCTCTTTTTTTGTAAAACAATCTACAATTTATTAGAAGATCTTCAGATAGACGTTGATCATTGGTTGCGTTTTTATAGTGAGACAAGACCTCATTCTAGTAAATATTGTTATGGCGATGTAGACTTTCCTGAATAGAAAACATATTGCTTTTTAGAAAAATATTAGTAGCATTACATTAAGAAACTGATATTAGTTTTCAATTTTTCTGTTAGTTAATTCTTGCTTGCTAGGTTAAGTTGTGTCTGGTAACCATAATGGCAAATCTTGTTAATTTGAGGCGTGGATTTTTAGCCTCTCTCATCCTTACATTAGTTACATATTCTTTCGCAGAGGGCTAATGATAGCAATGAATTTATTAGTAAAATTCAGTAATTTATAACTGACAATTAGAGCTGTTAATTAGCAACTCACTTTAAATAAGTTACTCAACTGTGACAGATTTAGCTAAATTTCTCGGACAATCTACATCTAACCCTTTTTTTTCTGCAATAGAATGAGCAAGAAATTGCATAGCAACACTGTAGATAATTGGAGAAACAAAATTGTCAACTTCTGGAAGTTGCACCACATCTATGCAAGTTCCCTTTAAGAGCGGTGCTCCTTGCTTATCACTAAAGGCAATTACTTTACCTTTTCTTGCAATAATCTCTTGTATATTGGATAGCGTTTTAAAGAATAAATTATCGTAAGGAATAATTGCGATAACAAGTACAGTAGAGTCTATCAAAGCGATAGAACCGTGCTTCATTTCTCCCGCTGCAATACCAATTGTGTTGATATATGAAAGCTCTTTTATCTTCAATGCACCTTCCATTGCAACTCCATATGAGCTTCCTCTCCCAATTATAATTATATTATTGTGCTCTAATATACTGCCTGATATATGTTGTATTTCCATCACATTCAAAACATGCTCAACATGTTCGGGAATAGAATTAATAGCACCGCTTAGTTCCTTTATCCTCTTTCTACCCAGTATACCTTTTATTTTTCCAAGTTCTACAGCAAAGCATGCTAAAATTGCAAGCTGCGTAGAAAAGGTTTTTGTCGAAGCAACACCAATCTCAGGTCCAGCAAGAGTATGCAATACAATATCTGAGGCTTTTTCTATGCTGCTATTAAATGTATTAATTATGCTAATGATCATTTGTTTCTGCAATCTCGCATAACGTAGTGCTTCCATAGTATCTGCAGTTTCACCAGATTGAGAAATGAATAAGCCAATACTACCTTCTTCGAGCTTGACGCTGCTATACCTAAATTCTGACGAGATTTCTAGATATACCCGAATTTGAGCAATACTTTCCAGCCAACACTTTGCTATTAGTCCAGCAAAATAGGATGAACCACATCCAACTATAGTAATGTAACCTAGTTCAGAAAATAATTCTTTGTTGATTTCTTTATATTGTTTATAAAATTGATTTATTGTTTTGTTTAATGCATACGGTTGCTCAAAAATTTCTTTTAGCATAAAGCTAGGGTAACCATTTTTACTAATTAGAAAATTTCTTGGACTGCTATTTTCTGTTCTGCGTTTAACTTGTGTACCATTATTATATATACTAAATTCGTTAGATCTTATTACTGCAATATCATTGTTTTCTAAATGCAATATTTTTTCTACAAATGAACTCAAAGCATTAGCATCAGAGGCAGCAAATACTTTATTACAGTTATATCCTATTGCTAAAGGCAAATTTCTTTTTGCAACAAATAAAGTATCTGGATATTCTGCAAATAATAAAGCCAAAGCAAGTGAACCTTGTAAATTGTTTAGACACTGTAATATAGAATCAACTGGTGACAATCCTTCATTAAGATATGCAGTTAATATGTTTGGTATTACTTCTGTATCAGTGTCGGTATGAAAAGATACTCCCTTTTCCTCCAGGTCCTTTTTTAATATATTGTAATTTTCAATTGTGCCATTATGAGCAACAACAACATTATTTATATAAATGGGATGAGCATTTTTAAGATTTGGAACTCCATGTGTAGCCCAACGAGTATGTGCTATACCAACTTTGCTACTAGGTATCTTGCTCTCATGAACAACTTCACATAATCTTTCAACTTTACCTTCTGATTTTTTGACTTCTATCTTACCTCTATTATTTATAATTGCTATACCTGAAGAATCATACCCTCTGTATTCCAATTTTTGCAACGCGGTTAGTAAAGTTGGTATTACTGAATCACCGCTACTTACTATACCTAATATTCCACACACTTCTTAAATTATGAAGCATTTTTGTCTTTTTTACTTTCCTCTAGTTTATTTTCCTTGCCATTCTTTTCAACTTTGCTTTTTTCAATAGATTTAGCTACTGGCTTTTGAATTTCTTTATTTAAGATTTCAGATATAGCAGACTTTAGGATTTTTATTTCAATTTTTGGTGCTATTTCTAGTATTAGTTGTGCATTTACTTCGTCAACTTTGTTTACTTCACCTATTATCCCACTAGAAGTAACAACCGTATCACCACGTTTTATTTGATCTATCATCCTTCTATGTTCTTTTAGTTTTTTTTGATTGGGGCGAATAATGAGAAAATAAAATACTACAAATATTAAAATGAGTGGAATAAAGCTAGCAACAGATGCTGATACATTGTTAGTCGCATCTGCCGCAAAAACCTCAGAAATGAACATATTTAATCCCAATTATTGACGATGAAATTAAATAGATTAAGCAGCAATTACAATATCATGTCAAGTCTCTGAAAGAAATTAATTCAAATTAATAAGAAATTTAAAGAATTTTAAGGTGTTTCTGCTGTAATGGCGGGAGTGATGAGACTTGAACTCACGACCTCATGCGTGACAGGCATGCGCTCTAACCAACTGAGCTACACCCCCCATTGCTTTTTAACGTTCGCAATCTTAAAGCTAATCAACGTGTTGCTACTTGTCAATATTTTTTGTTTGCGCTTTTTTGTCTTTTTTATTACTATGTAAATAACTTAATTTCACACATGGCTTATGCAAGTAGTCCCGTTAGGGTTATGCCATGGAGGATAAACTATTTGGAGGAGTAAGTATGACAAATTTGCCTAAAGTCACTATACGTGATTTAGCTGAATCTGGTGTGCATTTTGGCCATAAAGTTAGTCGCTGGAATGCGAAAATGGCCCCATATATATATGGTGTGCATCAACAGAATCGTATACACATAATAGACTTACGAAAAACATTACCATTGTTAGAGGCGGCGATGAAAGCTTTATACGATGTTGCATCTCAAGATGGTCGCATTTTATTTGTTGGTACGAAATTTCAAGCTTTAGATATTGTTGCAAGTGAAGCAGTTCGTTGTGGTCAGTATTATGTAAATGATCGATGGCTTGGTGGTATGCTTACTAATTGGAACACTGTTTCTTCTTCGATAAAAACTTTGATACAATATGAGAAAATATTAAATGATGAAGATAGTATCTTAACAAAAAAAGAATTAGGAAACATTGAAAAGAAAAGAAAAAAGCTTTATAAAGAATTGGGTGGAATTAGAGAAATGGGAGCAGTCCCTGATATTTTATTTATTATTGATATTAACAAAGAGCATATAGCGGTTAAAGAGGCTAAAAAACTGGGTATTCCTGTAATTGGAGTACTTGATACCAATTCTGACCCAGATGGTATTGCCTATCCTATACCAGGAAATGATGATTCAAGAAAATCAATAGAGCTCTATTGTAAATTAGTTGCTGATTCTATATTAGCTGGAATAGAGTCTAGTTTGACAAGGTCTAGAGTTAAGGATGATGAGCTTATTCAAGAAAAAGAAGGGGATATTGTGCAAACTAAAAAGAAGCGTATTAAGGTTGAAACAGAAAGGGAGGTAATAGTAAGTAAATGAAGATGGATTCAAGTAGTATAAGGGAATTACGCGATAGAACAGGGCTTGGCTTAAGCGATTGTAAGAAAGCGTTAGAAGAGTGTGATGGTGATATTAAGAAAGCCGTTGATAGGTTACGTACAATAGGATTTGCTAAAGCTGACAAAAAGTCTGATAGAGTAGCTTCCGATGGGCTTATTGCTATGTGCTTGGCTAAAAATTATGGTGTATTGGTTAAAGTCAATTGTGAAACTGATTTTGTTGCTAGAAATGAGAAGTTCATAGCATTGGTTTCAAATTTAGCATCAATTGCTTGTCAAGAACGTTGTACTAGTCTTGATGAGTTAAAAAATGCCAAATATGAAGATGTTGGTACAGTGCAGGAAGCTATTATGAGTGGTACATCGGTTCTTGGTGAGAAGTTAGAGTTAAGCAATCTTTGCTACCTAGAGACTAAGGATGGGATTATTGCTGGCTATGTACATGGTGATATGCCTGGCTTAGGTAAGATTGGTGCTTTAGTAGCATTGCAATCATTTGATGATACACAAGAGATTGGAAAGCAAATAGCTATGCATGTAGTTGCTATGAAACCTGAAGCTTTATCTATAGATGATTTAGATCAAGAAAAATTAAACAATGAGCGTTCTATAATTGAGGAGCAAGTAAAGAGCTTAAATAAACCTGAAGAAGTAGCGAAAAAAATAGTAGATGGACGAATGGCTAAATACTATGAAGAAGTTGTTCTGCTAGAGCAGAAGTTTATAAAAGATGATAAAATGAAGATTGCTGATTTTATAGAATCAAGTGCTGTTAAATTAGCTAATTATAAGTTACTTACTTTGGATGGTGCAAATAAGTAAAAAAACTTCAGAAGTAAAATACCCCAGAGTGTTATTCAAAATCTCTGGGGAGGCTTTGATGGGATCAAAGCTATTTGGCCATGATATGGAAGTTATAGATAAACTATCCAAAGACATAGTTGAAGTTTGTAATCTCGGAGTTCAAGTTTGTATTGTTGTTGGTGGTGGGAATATTTTTCGTGGTGCATCAGCATCTTTAAGTGGCTGTGAAAGAGCAAGCAGTGATTATATTGGAATGCTTGGTACTGTCATTAATGCTTTAATTTTGCAAAATTTTTTAGAAAAAAGCTCTATAGTCTCTAGGGTGTTGTCTGCTATACCTATGACTACTATATGTGAGCCTTATATAAGAAGGAAGGCTATTCATCATTTAGAAGAGGGCAGGGTGATAATTTTTGCAGCAGGAACGGGTAATCCATTTTTTACTACGGATACAGCTGCAGCTTTACGCGCTGTTGAAATGAATTGTAATGTTATTTTAAAAGGTACGCAAGTAAGTGGCGTGTATTCTGCTGATCCAAAAAAAAATGAGAATGCTGTAATGTACGATAGGCTTTCTTACACAGATTTGTTAATTCGTGATTTGAAGGTTATGGATGCGTCAGCAATTTCACTTGCTCGTGAAAATTCTATTCCAATAGTAGTTTTTTCTTTGAAAAGTGAAAAAATGGTCAATATTATTAAAGGTCAAGGTACTTATACTATAGTCTCAGATTATAAACATTAGGTAATTTATGTTAAACGAAATAAAAGCTAAAACAAAAGAAAGAATGCTAAAAACTATTCAGTCTTTTCATGATGATATGAAGGGTGTACGTACTGGTAGAGCTAACTCATCATTACTTGATGGTATAGTTGTAAATATCTATGGTGGACATCAAAAACTGAACCAAGTTGCAGGCGTTTCAGCTATAGATAACAAAACTCTATCAGTTAAAGTTTGGGATGCTACTGTTATCGGTGAAGTAAAAAATGCAATAATCAATGCTAACCTGAATTTAAATCCTGTTGTTGAAGGAAATACTATACGTATAGTTCTGCCAGACTTAACACAAGAAACTCGTGAAAAATTAGTGAAATTATTGCATCAATTTTCTGAAAATGCACGAGTTGCAATTAGAAATATACGCAGAGATGTTATGGAAGAAATAGAGGAAATGAAGAAAAATAAGGAAATCTCAGAAGATGATTTTCGTGTTGCCAAAAAGGAAATACAAAACATTACTGATGATAATGTAAAAAAAGTCGATGATGACTTATCTATTAAAGAAAAGGATATATTGCATCATTAAGTTAATATGAAAGAATTTTTCAGTATTGAAAAACATAAGAGGATTCGATATAGATACAGTTGTATGAATGCTGTGATTCAGATCTCATCATTACGCACACATTTGATCGTTATACCTTTTGAAATCTAGAAAAAAAGCTTTTCAGTTTGATTTTTTATTACGATAATTAAGTTTACACTCTTGAGCGAAAACGATGCTGAAACGCCTTTTCCTTATTTTTGCATTTGTATTACTCATCCCACTGTCAAATGTTGATGCTAGAAGATATATCAGAATTGTTGGATCTTCAACTGTTTTTCCTTTTATCTCATTTATATCTGAAGAATTCAGCCGTATATTTTCCTTTAAAACTCCAGTTGTAGAATCGATAGGAAGTGGATCAGGGTTCAAAATGTTTTGTTCAGGAATAGGGGAAGGCACACCAGATATCACTACTTCATCTCGCCCTATGAAGGAAGTAGAGAGAGAATTATGTAAAAGAAATAAAGTGAATGAAGTAATAGAGATCATAATTGGCTATGATGGAATTGTTATTGCGAATTCAAATCAAAGCCATAGATTTGATTTTACAAAAAATGACCTATTTGAAACTTTATCTTCATATTCTGAAGACAATAATAGATTAGTAAAGAATAACAAGAAATTTTGGTCTGATGTAAATCAAGCTCTACCAAAAATAGGAATTAAAATCTATGGCCCACATCAAAATACAGGTACACATGAAACTTTGATTAATTTTATTATGCTTGATCAATATTCATGCATGAACTCAAGGATTTTCAAAGAGAATTATCAAGACCAAGAAAAAAGAAAGAAAGCATGTAGTAATATCAGAGATGATGGAAGATATATAGAAGTTGGAATTAATGAAAACATAATAATACAAAAATTGAAGAGCAATAAAAATGCTTTAGGAATATTTAGCTTCAGCTTTTTAGCGAAAAACCAAGATGAGATTCAAGGAAGCACAATCGCAGGAATTGAGCCAACTTATAAAAATATATCATCGGGGGAGTATATGTTAGCAAGGCCTTTATATCTTTATATCAAGAAAGAACACTTAGATACTGTTGATGGATTAAGGGAATTCATTAGAGAAGTTGTAGACTCTATTAGTACTGAAGGTGGATATTTATCTAGGCTTGGCTTAATTCCACTTTCAAGCGAAAATATGAAAAAAGTCTTGGAGAAGGTTCGTGATATAATATGATGACTTTGATATTTTTTATTCTGGATACTAGGTTAACAATAGAACGTTTAAATTCTTGTTTTTATTGTTATCATGCTTAGATTTCCTAAGAACTTATTTACTAAAAAATACAACAAGTTCTATTTATTTGAGAAAGTTGTGCGTCTTGTAGAACAGATTTTGTTGTAGGTTTCTCTGTAGCTATTTCAAGGTTTTCTTCTATGCTTTTTTGTTCTGTGTAATCCTTAACTTCTTGAATAAAATCTTCAAGCCACTTCTCACTATCTATCTCGGCATGTCGTTGTTGCTCACCTTTAAGAAGTTTTATTACAGCTGCATCTTGATTTTTAGGCACTCTTTGATATTTAAGCCACAAGTTACGAATATCAGGAGAAGCATTTTTCAAATGAGCTTCAAAGGTTGCTTTTGTGTCTTTTGTACTTTCTTCTTGTTGATCTTGATGGAATTTAAACCAGAAATCGCGAATATCAGGAGAAGCTTTATTCCAAAGAAGTTTAGTAATTTCTTTTATATTTCTCAGATCTTCTTGTTTCAATCTTTTACCATCACCTATATATCGTTTATTAAGACCAACTTGCAGAGGATAAAGTAAAAGGGTAGTTTTGCTCTGTGAATGTATAGGTCTATTTAAAATCATTGCTAGATTTGTATCACAATCTTCTAATACTGCTTTAACTTTTTTAACATCTAAATAATCTATTGCTTGACATAATTTGTGGTGAAGATCGCTTGTTCTCTTTAAGTTTTTCACTTTTTGCATATGCGAATCATCAATTCCTTTCTCTTCTTGCATAGCTATATCACACGAAATACTCTTAATTTTTTGCTCCATTTTCTGTATGCATTGATCAATTTCCTTTTTATTTTTTTTGAATATAATCAACTGTGAAATGGTACAAGGATTAGGTAGATCGTCTTTAAACTCTTTTTGTATATTACTAGGTAATTTGCTTTTCAAAACTTCTTGTATATCGCTATCGTAATTATTTTTTATATTCTCAAAGTTGCCTTATATAGCTTCACTAATTAATGAATCTCGAATGTTTTTTTGTCTTTCAGTTAATAACATACCTTACCTCTTATGGCAAATTTAGCGCTATAATTATACGTATTTATAATCAAGTCAAGAGAAAAAATTAGCAAAGCGGTTGAAGTTTTAATAACATATAGCTTTCAAAGTGCTGTCTATGGAAAGTCTGCAAGTTTTATGTTCAATTGCGTTTATTGTGGGAAGTTTTCTATTGTTGTTTGGCGTAGCAATGCTTATTCCTGCTATTACTAATAATTATCTAGGTTACGAATGGAAAAATTTTCTGGTTGGATTTATAGTTACCTGCATATTTAGTGCGATTTTTATTCTACTGGGTAAACTAAGTAGGTTACATGGAATGCCGGCAATTTTTGCGATTACCAGTTGTACCTGGATTGCATTATCTCTATTTGCAGCTATTCCATTTTATCTTGATAGTTTAAGCTACATTGATGCACTGTTTGAAGCAGTATCTGGAATTACAACCACAGGAGCAACTGTTCTAAGTTACATCGAGCAACAATCTCCGGGGATACTACTGTGGAGAGCAATGCTGCATGGTATAGGTGGTTTTGGAGTAATTACAGTAGGAATTGCAATTTTTCCCATATTTAAGGTTTTGAGCTTAAATAATTTACTCTATTCTGAGTACTCAGATGCTCTTAAAAGAAAGTTACCACATACGCGAAGCGTAGTAATACATATTGCAGAAATATATTACTGCCTAATTTTATTGTGCATATTTTCCTACTATCTAGCTGGCATGCCATTATTTGACGCAGTATGTCACGGAATGTCCGCTGTATCAACTGGTGGATTTGCTAACTATAACGATTCTATAGGCTACTACAATAACCCTATATTGGAGGTCATAACAATTATCTTTATGATTTTAGGCTCTTTACCTTTTCTGAGCTATTTAAAAATTATAAGACGATTAGACGTTTGTTATGATGAACAGGTCTCTTGCTTTATTAAGATAGTTGTTATCTCATCTTTGCTTGCTTGTTTTTGGTTATATAAAAATTTTGACTTAGGAGTATTTTTATCATTTAAGTACAGCACATTCACCATTACCTCCTTTATCACATCAACTGGCTATGTAATGTGCAACTACTTGGATTGGAGCTTTATTTCAGTCTTAGCTTTCTTTTTAGCCTTTATTGGTGGATGTGGTGGTTCTGCTAGTGGTGGAATCAAAATCTTCCGTTTAGTCATTTTTCTAAAGTCTATAAGGAATTACTTTAGCTCTTTATTCAATCCAAGTGAAAGCGATAGAGTAAAACTCAATGGTAAAATACTGGAAAATGATGAAGTTCAATCCGTCTTTACGTTTTTTGCGATTTACATGTTAACGTTCACTATATCATCAATAGTGATGTCTTACTTGAGCAATGCGGACTTTATAACTAGCATCAGCTCTGTTTCTGCAATGCTTACAAATTCTGGCCTAGGGTTTAGTAACCTAATAGGTCCTTCAGGTAATTATTCCTCCTTTAGTGGTGGAGTAAAGCTATTTCTATCGTTTTTGATGCTGCTTGGCAGGCTTGAAATATTGCCAATTTATTTTTGTATAGGTAGTTTATACTGGAAACTTTGCCATTCCAGAGTGTAACGCTAATTCAGGTTTACATTTAAATTCTATTACATATTATTATAAGTATTACAAAACTTTAAAGGACAATTATGGCAGTTATGCCAGATAAATGGATAAGGGAAAAGGCTGAAAACTCTAGAATGATAGAGCCTTTTGTGAATCATAAAAGCAGTAAGGGTGTTGTATCTTTCGGATTATCATCTTATGGCTATGATGCAAGAGTTAGTAATAAGTTTAAGATTTTTACTAATGTTAATTCAGCTATTGTAGACCCCAAGAATTTTTCTGAGAATAGTTTCATAGATAAGGAAACGGATGTATGTATAATCCCACCAAATAGTTTTGTACTTGCCAGCACGGTGGAATATTTTCGTATACCAAGGAATGTATTGGTAATTTGTGTTGGTAAATCAACTTATGCAAGATGTGGTATTATAGTAAACGTCACACCTTTAGAGCCTGGATGGGAAGGTCACGTCACACTTGAATTCTCTAACACTACTCCACTTCCTGCAAAAATTTACGCTAATGAAGGAGCATGCCAATTTGTGTTTTTAAGCGGCGAAAGTGAATGCGAGAAATCATACGATGATATGAAAGGAAAATATATGAATCAACATGGTATCACTTTGCCACTGGTGAAATAAGTATTACTTTTGTTGTGAGCTTACCAAGTTGTTCTACAGACAATATTCCATTATCGCCAAAGAGCAAAGTGCGTACTGAGTCACTTTGTTTAGGTTATCAACTGCCTGTTTTCTGTTGCTTCCAATGCGTTTGCTCAAACTGAATTGAAAATCTATGACATCCTCTTTAATAAGACTACATTGCATACCAAATCCAGTAGCATAACCTTCTGTTTTACCAGAAGTAATTATTCCTTTTATAGCAATATTGTGGTCATCTTCAACTGCTCTTCTTACTCCTTTGCCATCTTTAATATCATCATTTGTAATTCCTACTATAACAGTCTGATCTGTACCTCCTTGCACTGCTTGAGATATTACTTCTGTAGTTGGTTCTATAGCATTTTGCTCTTCCAATTTATCAACTTCTTGTTCAATTCGAATCTTGTACTCTTCAGCACTAACTTCTCTTGTTTGTTTCTCTATACTTATATTTTTCTGATAGGGGAAACATCTATTAATGCAATAGAGAATAAGTGCAGGTACCAGTGAAGTTACTATATTTGATATGATGCACGGAATTAAAATTATAGCAGCAGCAATATAGATGAAGACTTTAGCTGTAAATTTTGCTATTTTAGATAATATGAAGTCATTTTTTTGAATATTAACTGCATTTAAAAGAAAATAAGTGCATGCTAACCATGCTACTGTAATAGCAGTGGGCAGAATGATTGGAATAAGTAAAAAAGCCTCTATTAGACTTCTTATAGAGCTGGTTGATTTAATGCTATTATTATTCAGTGATGCAAAATAATCTTGACCAAGATTAGCAATCTATTTTGCACCATATAAGACCCGCTCACTATTTTTTTAGATAAGTTAATTTGCATTTGTTTTACCATATTTGTAATTATGTTAATTATAGCAATAAAAAATATAGTAGAATCAACATAAATTTTTTGCTTCTGCACTTTTTCATTCTTTCATCTCCTAAGAAACTCCATTAATCAACTCTTCTTGTTGAACTAGTGTGTAGCCAAACTCCTGCGCTTTTTTGATCAAATTTTTCACAAATTTCTCTTTGTAGCGTGTTTCATAATAACTCATTCCTTTTTCCACATACTCTTGTCCATATTTCAACATTTGGTAAAAAATACATGCTAATTTTCTTGCTGTGGCAGTAATTGCTTTTATTGCTCCTAGCCGTCTTTTTAATCTCCTACAATATGCACCTAATGCACTTTTGCTATTTCCCACAGCATAAGCAGCCATTTGCAGGGCATTTGTAGCGCGATTAATGACTTTACGAGTTTTTGTCCCAAATACTTTTTCTCCTGTGATCTTGTTAGCAGGGCTAAGTCCTAACCATGAAGTAAAGTGCTTTTCTGATTGCCACTTATTATGGTTAATGCCAACTTCTGAAATAATAGTTTGTACAGTTAGTATATCAAATCCAGGAATTTTAGTAAAATCTATTTCGGTTATCCTATACAATTTCTTACGCAGGGTGAAGTTTGGTCTGCCTCTTCTAGACTTGTTTTTTCCTTACCTAACTCTTTACTCTCATCGGACTTTGTTTCAAATGTTTTATAGTAATTTTCTATGCTTTTATCACATTCAGTTATTTGCTCTTGAAAAAAAAGTATATGCTGTATATTCTTGTTTCAGTACAAATAAATGTTCTTCTCTATAATCGCCTGTTAATGCTTTTGCTATAGTAGCTTTATCGTTCTTCATATTCACACTTCTGAATTCAGCTAGCTTCTCGGGATTCTTTTCACCTTCTACTATTGCTTTAATAATTTGCATTCCTGTGACGCCAGTGATATCGCTTATTACTTTATGTAAATGAATATTCATTTGTACCAACACCTTTTGCATACGATTAATATGTGTAGCAGCATTTTCAATTAAGTTTTTACGTTGCCGCACATAACTACGCAATACACACATTTGATTATCTGGCCTAAATGATCCTTCGATTAACCCATAACTGTGTAGTTGTTGAAGCCATTGGCAGTCCTGGACGTCTGACTTTCTTCCAGGTACATTTTTTACATGTCTTGCATTTGCAAGTTTTACTTCAAGTCCATATGATTCAAGTACTTGAAACAAAGGAATCCAGTACACTCCGGTTGACTCCATGGCTACTGTAGTAACTTCACACTTTTTTAGCCATTTTGCTATGTTATGAAGATCCTCTGTAAAACAGCTAAATTTTTGTATATGCTGTTCATCACTTCCTTCTGGCACACACACATAATGTATAGCTGAACCAACATCTATTCCTGCTGCGTTAGGGTTCATTATTTCTAATTTACTTTTTGTTTTTTTATGGTAACTCCTTCATATAATTTATAGCAGGGAAACGCTTCAGCTTGGGACGGTTGATATAATACAATCTCCTAACCTAGGTAGTCTAAGGACTCCATCAATGATTTGACCGTTCCTCCAAAACCATGCTAAACGACGGGCACTTATGGCACCAGTGAAGATTCCGGTTATAACTGCATGAGGCGCTTCCTTCACAACCTTACTTAAAACTACTAGAAACTTAAATTGATGAGTTTCTTCCTGGTTTGACAGATTCATTTTGTTCGATGCTAATTACTGTAGATGCCTTTCTTTATTAATTGATATCCTTTCAAGCCGCTAACACTAATTGCATTTGCCTAGTTACAAAAATAATGTCTGTGCTAAAACATGCTCATATATAGCTCTTTTTCTAATAGTTCGAATAGCTGGATATTCTTTCTGGCTCAAATTTTTATAACAAACCAATGGTTTGATTAAAATCAGGAGAATATGGAGGCAGATATGTAACTTCAGCACTGACATTTTTAACAAATCAACTTATTTTCTATGAAAAGTTGCATTATCCAAAATCACCCAGCAAAAAGTTTGAACTAGCTATTAAAAACGTCTGTATCGCAGTAGCCTTCAAAAATCATAGGCGCCA
Source organism: Trichopria drosophilae (assembly GCA_030407085.1). Classification (NCBI taxonomy): domain Eukaryota; kingdom Metazoa; phylum Arthropoda; class Insecta; order Hymenoptera; family Diapriidae; genus Trichopria; species Trichopria drosophilae. The sequence continues at coordinate 904,640 of CM059582.1, read as the reverse complement.
TAATTTTTCCCTTATTCAAAGCTGCAATCATACTAATACGCTGACTTTTGTGTTATCAATTCCAGATTAGTCGATATATACAAGAATTTCAGTGTTTTTTGTTGCTATGAGTTTTTTAAGCTCAGCACGTTTTTTCTGCGTCCTTAAATAGTCCTAATTTTAATTTGTTTTAAGTTTAAAGTCTTTCGTTAGGTTTGCAGAATACATTTCCTTATTATCTTGGTTATAGAAGGTAAATTTGTGGTCGTCTAAACCTAATATTGCAAAACCAAAGCCGAAAAAGTTTCTAACTTCGTGTGCTAAGTAATTTCTACTATTTGGATAGTTAAATTCTACGTTTTGATAAACAGGTTCTTGATCTTGAGCGTGTAATAATGCACCGCCGTTTCCAACTATAATCTGATCTGGAACATTATCTATTAATAAAATCTGGGCTATATGAATGTGGCCAGAAACTATGGTAGTAACATTGCTTGGAAATTTATCTCCAAAAGCTTCAATTTGTGTAAGATTACCATGGCTTTTTAATGTCAAAAATTCTTTTTTTGGAGATCTCCAAAGTGGTTTATGAGTCAAAAACCACGTGGGCTTATCTTGTATCAATTTATCAAACTGCCTCTCAAAAGCATCAACTGTGCTTTGGGTTGTAAAAATTTCCTCACCGGATGAAGAGTCGAAGATAAAAAACTTCATCGGCCCAGCATCTAAGAACCAACTGGAAATAAGATCTTCACATTTTTGAGGGAAAAAGGGATATGAATCTAAATATCTGAACCATCCTTCATAAGCTCTATTACAACTCTCATGATTTCCACGAACAAAAAGAAAAGGAGATTGTGTTAAAATATCTTTTGCAGGCTCAAACCAATCAGCGTACCAAGCTTCTTTGCTATATCCATAAATATCGCCGCACTTTTTTGTGTTTCTACATTTTGTTTGTCTATAATGATAATCACCAACATGGATAATTAAATCTGGTTTATGAAAAGCGATTGAATCTAAATTTTTTTTCAAAGGCCAGCTATCTACAGAATTACATTCTTGCTGAAATAACATATTTATTCTACATCCTGTATCGCCAATGAAGGCAATTTTGCTGATTTTTTCCGCTAATACGGGAACTTTTATATTGTCAATACTAATGTTTTGAGCATTTGTTTCTACTATCAGTTCACAAACTGTTTCGGTATTGTTAATTGAGCTGCGACTTAGCATTTCTACTTCCTTATTATCGACGTAAGCAATGGGACACATGTTATTGTCTATAATCGCACGTATGCTTAATTTGTTTTCTGGAATGATTTGAGACCATGTGTACAATATTTGTGCATGAGTGGAGTGAAAGCTAATTGTAAGAGATAGAATTAAAAAAATGAAGATATTAGCTACTTTCATTTGTATAAGGACCTAAATTAAGAATTAGTATTAAGATTATCTTAAATGATTAAAGTTTGTAACTATAAAATTCATAATTAAATTATACAGGCATTTCCTAAATTATCCTAGTATCAGATTGACACTTTAGATGAAAAATCCTAAAATGATTAAGTAATTTAAAGTAATTATATAGAAACTAGAATAAAGTGCGGTCGTGGTGGAATTGGTAGACACGCAGCGTTGAGGTCGCTGTGGCTCACAAAGCCTTGGAAGTTCAAGTCTTCTCGACCGCACCAAGTTGTTTGGTGTAGGTGAAATGTTTATAGGAAATCAAAGCAGAAATAAAGTAGAAAGGGCCATCAGTGAAGTCAGGCGTGGTCTTCCAATTTTAATATATGATGATGAAAATAACTATCTATTGCTTGCTGCTGCTGAAACTTTAGAAAAAAATTTATTTAGTCAATATAAGCTTATATCAGGTAATGTGTATGTTGCTTTGACTGCAAGTAAGGTAAAATACATATGTCAGAGTAAAGAACATAGTAGCAAACGTCTGTTGATAAGCAATTTTGATGAACTGCTCCATTTAATAAACTGTTCAAAGGAAGATTGGATAAAAGAGTTGCAATGCTCAAAGACAATAGATGCGTATGCTGTTGCCTTGCTTAAGTTCTCAGAATTATTGCCATACGCGTTAGTGGCTGATATGACTTTTGAGAATAAACATGAAATGCGAAATTGGTGTGAAGAAAATGACATCATTGCACTAAATACGTTACTTGTGAATGATTTTCAACAAAATCATAGTGTGTATGAAGTGTGCAAAACATCATTATTTTTAAAACAGACTCAAGAAGTAGATATCATATCTTATAGAACCAAAAGTGGCGGAAGAGAACATTATGCAATTATCATTGGTAATCCAGATAAAGATAATGAGCCATTAGTGAGAATTCATTCTTCATGCTATACAGGAGACTTATTAGACAGCTTATCATGTGATTGCAGAAGCCAGTTACATCAAGCGATTCAAATAATGACCGACTTTGGGAATGGCATTATATTATACTTGATGCAAGATGGGAGAGGCATTGGTTTAACTAATAAGTTAAGAGCATACAGTATGCAAAGAAAATATAATCTTGATACTGTTGATGCAAATAGAGTATTGGGTTTTGAAGATGATGAAAGGAGCTTTGCTGTTGCAGCTAAAATACTTAAGAAATTGAACATTAACAAAATACAATTACTTACAAACAATGGCAGAAAGTTATCAGAGTTGAAAAACAACGGTATAGAAGTTACAAAGTGTATACCACTTATTATGGAACGCAATGAATATAATGATTCATATATGGAAACAAAATTTGGCAAGTTAGGCCATGGATTAAGGGTTTATTAGCTTTTTTGTTATAACTACTTTGTTAGCTTGCTATGTTAATTAATATAAGTTAAGATTTTAAGAATATTGAGATGCTGAAATTTTTAAAACAAGAAAAAAGTAATGAGTCATTGGATAAGGATATAAATTGGAATTCAAGTCGCTATAGCACAGTTGTTGCTCAGAGAAATACTTTACTTTTATTTACATTAGTATTACTAGTGGCAATTTCTATAAGCATATTAGCTATATTTAAAATTAGCACAAGTAGCACTATTGAGCCATTCGTTATAGAAATTGATAAAAAGTCAGGAATAGTGCAATTGGTTGATTCTGTTACAGTAAAACAATATTCTGCAAATGAAACGCTGAACGATTATTTTATTTCAGAGTATATAAAAGCAAGGGAGGTTTTTGACCCATATAATTATAATTATAATTATTATACAAAAGTAAGGTTATTTTCTTCGCCTAGTGTATATAGTGAATTTAGCAATTATATAAAATCGCAGAATATGAATGACCTTTTTAATTTATATTCAGATGCTAAAGGTGAGTTGAAAATTCGTTCAATTCAAAAATTAGGTAACGATGCTCTTCAAGTGAGATTTTCTATAGAATTTACACGAAAAGATGGAAATTCCTCAAGGAAAAATAAGATAGTTGTGATGTCGTATAAATATGCATCGCTTGAAATGAATGATCAGCAAAGATACATTAACCCGTTAGGGTTTCAAGTTATTTCATATAGAGTAGATGATGAATATGTGTAGGATATTGTTAGTTTTAGCTTTACTAATAAGTGGCAACTTAAGTGCATCTATTAATAATAAACCTATTTCTGTAGATAGTAGAATAAAGACTTTTGTATATAGCCCTAATGAGGTGTTTACAGTAATTTTTAGTCAAGGTTACTATTCTTATATTGAGTTTGCAGAAGGGGAAAAAGTCAAAAATATTGCTGTTGGTGATGCATCAAGTTGGAAAATTAATCCTTATGATAATAAACTGCTTGTCATGCCATTTGAAGTCAGTAGTCGCACTAACATGATTATTACGACAACTAAAAAGAGAAATTACATTTTTGATCTAATTTCAAGACCAAATTACGATAAATACCCAGATACTGATGCTAAAAAAGTGGATCATGATTATTCCGTTGAAAAGGATATATCTTACGTAATACGTTTTTATTATCCTCAAGAAGAAGATGAATTTGATGTTGATTTAGATGAGGTTTCTTTACCTACTCAAATGCAATACATTACAGAAAAGCCAGAAAAAATAATACAAGAAAATAATACGAGGTACAACTATACATATATTGATGAAGGTGGTAACGTAGATATAGTTCCAATTGAGTTATTCGATGATGGTTATTTAACCTATTTAAAGTTTAGAAATAGTAATAAAATTCCTCAGATTTTTATAGAAGGCAAATCCTGTAAAAGGCTGTTATTTGATGATTATGTTGTAATAAAAGGAGTACATAAAAAGCTATTAATGCGTTATGAAGGTAGTGAAGTTGAAGTTATAAATAGGTCACTTTAGTTGTGGTGCATATAATATGAGTAAAGAAAGGTATAATAGTGTAGAAGATGAGTCAGAGATAGAAAGCAAGGTAGTAACAGTTGGCTCTAATCAAGGTTATAAGGCATTGATGATAGTTATGGTAGCGCTCTTAGTTGGTGGAGTGTACTATCTTTATTTTAGTTCTTCTAATAAAGAGGGTCTAGAGATTGTTAAAAAAGAGGAAACAAAGCAAAACATTCAAGAATTGAAAGAAAAGTTAGAACAAGTTCCAGATAATGCAATAGTTTCCGAAAGAATAGTAACTGATCTCTTGCCACCCTTACCTCTTCTTCCTATTCCACAAGTCATACCAGAAGTAAAACAAATCAAAAAAGAGGAAGTGACAAAAAAAGAAGAGCAACTAAAAGAAGCTCCCTTGTCAAATATACCTATTGTGCCAAAGCAAAATTTTCCTTCTGGTAATGTTATTAGCAATTTGCCTACTTCATTTCCTACAATAGGAAGCGGAGGTTATCCTAAAGAAAGGCGTAGTGCACAAATGTTAGCAATTTCAGGTAGTAGCGGGAAAGATAAAGCTGCAGATGCTGTTTTATCCAATACCTCAGCACAGTCGAGCAAAGCTACCAAGGCTGGAAAGCTTGGTTTAATGATTATTCAAGGTAAAGTTATTGACGCTATTCTTGAAACTGCAATAAGTTCTGACTTAAAAGGAATGCTCCGTGCTGTTGTTAGTAGAGACGTTTATGCAGAAACTGGTGATACAATTTTAATACCAAAAGGTTCAAGGTTAATAGGTGGTTATTCATTCGACTCAAATGTTGCAAAAGCCCGCATGAACATAAATTGGAATAGGATCATTCTTCCTCATGGTATAGATGTTGCTATTGCATCATCTGGTGCCGATGAGCTTGGAAGGGCAGGGATAGCTGGAATAGTTGATAATAAAATAGCAAGTGCATTATTCTCTTCAGTGGCACTTGCTGGTGTTTCGATTGGTTCAGCTGTTGTAGGACAAAAAGCCTCTAATCTTATCGATGCGCTAACTGCCATGGATGCAGTGAAGTCTATTACTGCAACTGAAATAGATATTTCTTCTCTCAAAGGGGCTGTTGTTGAGAGATTGGAGAATTCTATAAAAACTGAAGTTGGGAAGATAGGAGACGAAAAATGGAAATTGGGTCTTAGGGCTATTGAAAAAATTCGAAATGCTAAAAGTGATCAGGATTTGCTGAGAATAATAAAGGAAGAAATAGTAAGTGTGATAAAAAGTTCTGGAGCTAGTGGAGTTGATGCAATTACTAGTGACAGTATCGGTATAACTTTAGACGATGTACGTCAACTGTTGAGGCAAACTCAGAAAAGAAGCAAATCTGTTTATAATGAAGCAATCGGGAAGTCAATCAATGATTTTTCCAAAGGCATGCGAGATATAGTTGATAGGAGTGTAGATAAAAACCCAACTATTTATATTAATCAAGGAACTGCATTGAAAGTATTTGTTAACCAAGATATAGTATTTCCTCCACAGTCAATATTAAATAACTGAAATGAACTATGCTGCACTTGATACATACTTGGAGCCATTACAAGGGATATTTCAAGAGGAAGGTGTAAATGAAATATCAATAAATAAATCGAAGGAAGTATGGATTGAAAATCGCGGTGAAATAAGATGCGAAAAGTTAGAAATATTTGATCTTAATCATTTAAAATCTCTTAGCAGGTTGATTGCTCAAGCTACAGAACAAAAACTGAGCGAAGAGACACCGCTGCTTTCAGCTACATTACCAAATGGTTATCGTATACAGATAGTGTTTCCTCCAGCATGTGAGCCTGATAAAGTAGTCATTTCAATTCGTAAACCTTCTTCTATGCAATTGGCATTGGATGATTATGAAAAAATGGGGGCTTTTTCTGAAACTGTTATAGGAGTGACCGATAATCCAGTAGATCGTCACCTAGATTTGCTACTGAAACAACAAAAAATAAAAGAGTTTTTAGAATATGCTGTAATAAGTAAGAAAAATATCATAATTAGTGGTGGAACTTCCACTGGTAAAACCACTTTTACTAATGCTACTTTGCGTGCTATTCCATCTGAAGAAAGAATTATTACTGTTGAAGATGCAAGAGAGATAGTTTTGAATGATCATCCCAATAAAGTCCATTTAATTGCTTCTAAAGGAGGGCAAGGCAGGGCAAAAGTGACCACTCAAGATTTGATAGAGGCATGTTTACGTTTAAGACCAGATAGAATAATAGTTGGTGAGCTGCGTGGAGCAGAAGCTTTTAGTTTTCTTAGAGCAATAAACACTGGCCACCCAGGGTCAATATCAACTCTTCATGCGGATAGTCCGGCAATGGCTCTTGAGCAAATAAAACTTATGGTTATGCAAGCAAATCTTGGCATTCCCCCAGATCAGATCATACCATACATTAGAAATGTAATTGACATTGTTATTCAACTCAAAAGGACCAGTGGTGGAAAAAGAAGCATTTCTGAAATATTATTTACTAGATCTTCAAATGAAAATACTTAAATTTATATGTAAATTAAGAAAAAGTAGTTTATGAGTAATGGAAATCATCTACGCAATATTCTCATAGTAGGTGTAGTATCTTTTAGCATACTTGAATTTTGCTTCTATTTGTCTGGTATATTATTCTACCTGTTTGTTGACGGTCCAGATGGTGTAGATTTTAGAGCAATTAATCCTAGCTTGACACCTTTTCCTCAAGCTCTCTGGCCGACAATTTTTGATCATATACAATATTGTTGGCATCATCCAGAGCTATATAGCTTTGAGCTCAAAATTAAATTAGTTGTATCTTCTGTACTGCCTCAAATTGTTTTGATGATTATTTTGTGGAATGTGAGAGAAAGACTAATTGAGTGGCGGCCATTTAAAAAGAAAGAATCACTTCATGGAGATTCACAGTGGGCATCAGAGAAAGACATACGAAAAGCGGGGTTAAGAAGCAAAAAAGGTCTATTGCTTGGTAAAGATAAGAGAGGATATTTTATTGCTGATGGGTTTCAGCATGCATTGCTCTTTGCACCTACAGGCTCTGGTAAAGGTGTTGGTTTTGTAATTCCTAATTTGTTATTTTGGAATGATTCGGTAATTGTGCATGATATAAAATTAGAAAACTATGAAATAACAAGTGGTTGGCGAGAGCGACAAGGACAAAAAGTATATGTATGGAACCCAGCGCAGCCAGATGGGGTAAGCCATTGTTATAATCCACTGGAATGGATTAGTGAAAAACCTGGACAGATGGTTGACGATGTGCAAAAAATAGCTAACCTAATTATGCCTGAACAAGATTTTTGGCAAAACGAAGCAAGAAGCTTATTTGTTGGGGTGGTACTATATTTACTTGCTGCACCAGAGAAAGTTAAATCTTTTGGTGAGGTTGTGCGTACGATGCGTAGCGATGACGTAGTTTACAATCTTGCTGTAGTTTTGGACACAATGGGTAAAATAATACATCCGGTAGCGTATATGAACATTGCAGCTTTTTTGCAAAAGGCTGACAAAGAAAGATCAGGTGTTGTGTCAACTATGAACTCGTCGCTTGAATTGTGGGCAAACCCATTGATCGATACTGCAACTGCATCAAGTGATTTTAATATTTTGGATTTTAAAAAGAAGAAAACTACAGTTTATGTTGGTTTAACTCCTGATAACTTAACTAGGCTCAGACCTTTAATGCAGGTTTTTTACCAACAGGCAACTGAGTTTTTATGTAGAAAATTGCCATCGGATGACGAGCCTTACGGCGTATTATTTTTAATGGATGAGTTTCCAACACTTGGAAAAATGGAGCAATTTCAAACGGGCATCGCATACTTTCGTGGCTATCGAGTAAGGTTATTTTTAATTGTTCAAGATACTGAACAGCTTAAAGGAATATATGAAGAAGCAGGAATGAACTCCTTTTTATCAAACTCAACCTATAGAATAACTTTTGCAGCCAATAATATTGAAACGGCTAATTTGATATCTCAGCTTATAGGAAACAAAACTGTACAACAAGAATCATTAAACAAACCTAAATTTTTAGACTTGAATCCTGCATCAAGATCATTGCATATCTCTGAAATACAGAGAGCATTGCTCTTACCTCAAGAAATTATTATGCTGCCACGTGATGATCAGATAATTTTGATAGAATCGACTTATCCAATTAAGTCAAAGAAAATTTTGTACTATAGTGATAGCACATTCACAAGAAGGCTGATTAAACCAACATGTGTGCCTACACAAGAGCCATATGATCCAAACAAGGTCTTTTCTGCTGTTAACAAAGATAAGATTAGTAATGAAGAAAAGAGTAATGCTATTGAAGCTGCTGATTATCCTGTTGAAGCTAAAACTGAAGATGCAATATACGATGAGCCAGAGATTGAAGATGGATTTGAAGACGAGGATATTGATGATAAGTTTGAAGGTGGTGATGGTTTTGATGATGAAGACAGTAAGGATGAATTTGACGATGATGATGAATTTGAAGATGAGGACAAACTAGACGGCAATGAAATCGAGGATAGAGGTTAATTTTACCTATTTTTTAGCTTAGAGAATAATTAGTTTTTTCATATTAAATCATTTTTAATTAATTAGTACTAGACTAGCTACTTTAACTAGAGGAATAGTCATAATGAGAAAAAAAACATTAGCAGTTACAGCACTTGCTTTATTGTTGTCACAACAATCTTTTGCAAGTGAAACAGAAGGATTTTACTTTGGTGGTGGATATTACGGTCAATATTTGAACTTGGGTAAGTTGAAAGCAAAAATTGGAGGCGTAGATGCTACAAATGATAACCGTGTATCTATAAATGACATAGACGCTCAGAGAACAGAAGGTCAGTTAATAAGTAAGTATAAAGGAGATTATAACCCACCTTTTGCTGCAAATGTAACATTTGGTTACACAGGAGAAGTAGGCAATAATAGCTATAAAGCTGAATTGGAAGGGATGTACTCTTCTGTAAAAGTAGATAATGTTGGTTTATCAAGCAATCAAGTAACTGTTTCGTATCTAAAAGACATTGGTGAGGATGCTAATAAAAAAACTTATATGTATAAAACTGTAATTAATCATGACCAAGTAGAAAACGCATCTGTAATGGCAAATGTTTATCATTGTTGGAAAAGTGATAGTTTCTCTTTTTCTCCTTACGTTGGTATTGGAGTTGGTGGAACAAGAATGACAATGTTTGAAAAATCGTCAATAAGACCTGCAGGTCAATTGAAAGCTGGCTTTGATTATCGTATAAACGAAGATGTAAATATGCGCATCGGATATAGAGGTTTTGGTGTTCTTGGTAGTAATGTTGATTTTGAAGCAGAGGTGTTAGGAGAAATGAAAGCAAAGCAACAGGTAAACTCAGATGGAAAAGAGATATTAGCATTGAATAAAAGTCAAAAACCATCGAACCAGGAGTTACACAAAGAAAGTATCAGTATAGGCAATCAAGTGTTTCACACACACGGTATAGAAGTTGGTCTTACTTTTCGTTTTGCCAGCAAAGCTTAACTCTGATAGAGACTATTTTCCTGGTAGCACGTCTGCGTCACACGACTGTAGCTCCTAACCAGGCGATAGTTTTCTCGTTATCTGAATATTTTCTTTCTTGTAATTCAGGCTCTTTTTTCTCAGTTCCAGCGTGTAGCGCTGGAACAACAATAAAGAACATATAAAGAATGGTTATGCAAGAAGTCTACTTTTTATTCTTAATTAACTCTAAAGCTTTCTTCAGATCTATACTTTCAATATCTGCATTCTTGCCCAAAGCAACGTTTATTTTACCGCATTTTATATAGAATCCGTACCTATCGTTGCAGATAAAAACTTCTTTTCCCTTTTCATTAAAACCAAGAGATTTTAGCTCTTTGCGTGGGCTGCTCTCAATAATTTGTATAGCTTCGTTTAATTGTGTGTCTAATACCTCCTTAGAGCTTTTTTTAAGAGAAAAGTATTGACCATCATAGAGAATATAGTACCCAAATCGTCCAAGACCTATTTTTACTTCCTTTCCAGTTTCTGGGTGTTCTCCGATTATTTTCGGCAGGGAAAGTAATCGAGTGGCGGTATTTAGATCAATATCATTAACATTTATATCTTTTGGTACAGAAATCTTTTTTTTCTTTTCTGACTCACTATTAAACTCCAGATAAAGTCCAAAAGGACCTTTTTTGATCATTACCTCTTGGCCTGTCACATCATCTATACCCAAACTTTTTGGATATTCTGAATTGTCATTACTGCCCGTAATTTCTTTTGTATGATTGCATGCAGGATAGTTAGAACATCCAAGAAACACACCGGCTTTTCCAAAATTTAATTTCAATATACCACCAGAGCAATTAGGACATTTTTTACCTATTTCTTCCTTTCCTTCCTCTGAGCAAAACCAATTGACTACCAAATCATGAATACCACTAAAAATCTCATCATGTGTCATTTGCTTAACAGAATTTACATGATTAAAAAATGGCACCCAAAAATAGCCTAGTTCTTTTTTCCAATCTGCATGTCCATTTGAGATTGAATCAAGCCTTTCTTCCATTTGTGCTGTAAAGTCATACTCTACACAACGCTGAAAAAAAGTTTCCAAAAATATAGTCACGATCTTACCGCGGCTGCTTGGAATAAATCTTTTGTTATCCAATGAAACATATTCACGATCTTGTAATACTGAAATAATTGTTGCATAAGTTGATGGGCGACCTATACCGACTTCTTCCATTTTTTTTACTATACTCGCTTCACTATAACGAGGTGGCGGTTGAGTAAAATGCTGTTTCGGATTAACAGAAATCAACTTGCACGCTTCCTCTTCCTTCATGGCAGGTAGCAGGCCTTCATTTTCGGCTTCTATGTTATCTTGATAAACTTTATAAAAACCATCAAAGAATATACTTAATCCACTTGCTCGCAGAATCACTTTCTGGTCAATAGAACTAATTTCAACTATCACTTGATCAAGAATCGCCGATTCCATTTGACTTGCGATGGTTCTTTTCCAGATTAAATCGTATAATTTAAATTGCTCTGGCGTTAAGTAATCCTTAATACTACCCGGTGTTCTATTAATATCAGTTGGCCGGATTGCTTCATGTGCTTCTTGAGCATTTTTGACCTTTTTTACATATTTACGAGGAGAATGCGGTAAATATTTATCACCATATAATGACTTAATTGATCCCCTGATTGAGTTTATAGCCTCATCTGCAATATGAAACCCATCTGTACGCATGTAAGTTATCAACCCTACCGTTTCACCACCAATATTGATACCTTCATATAAATTTTGCGCTACTCGCATAACATTTTTCACATTAAAATACAGTTTATTCACTGCATCTTGCTGAAGACTTGAGGTGATAAATGGAGGAAGCGGGTTTCTCTTAACTTGCTTGCGTTCTACTGTGCTTACAGCATACTGCCTTGACTCGATCTCCCTGACTAAGTTCTTTGCCTCTTCTTCATTCTTAATATCAAATTTTTCTAGCTTTTTATTGTCATAGTGGCTTAGCATAGCAAAAAAAGCCTCATCTTTGCTATTTTGCATTTCTGCCTTTATGCTCCAATACTCCTGTGTTATAAACTTACTGATTTCATCCTCTCGTTCGCATATAAGCTTTAATGCAACAGACTGCACTCGCCCTGCAGATTTGCTTCCCGACAATTTTGTCCACAGTAGCGGTGACAAGCTAAATCCAACTAGATAATCCAAAGCTCTGCGTGCTTGCTGTGCACGCACTAAGTCCATATTAATTTCACGTGGATTTTTTATAGCTTCTTGCACTGCTCTTTTTGTTATTTCGTTAAAGACTACTCTATGAATGTTGCTTTCATCATTGATTGCTTTTCTTTCCTTTAGTGCCTCTATCACATTCCAAGCTATTGCTTCTCCTTCTCTGTCTGGATCTGTTGCAAGGTATATATCTGATGTTTTACTAGCTTCCTTGACTAACTCTTTTACATACTTTTCTGCTTTTTCAATAACCTCATACTTCATGGCAAAGTCATTATCAGGATCAACAGAACCATTCTTCGCTGGCAGATCTCTGACGTGGCCAAAGGATGCAGCCACTTTGAATTCTTTACTCAAATATTTACCTATCGTCTTTGCCTTTGCTGGCGATTCAACTATCAATAATGCCATAATTATTAGTGCTTAAAGGTAATATGTTGAAATATATAGAATAAAAAGTAAAAAAATATTTTAATGGTTTTCTCAATTTTTCAAGAGAATTGTTTTAATGTTAGCAAAAAACCTGATGAAAGAGCCTACTTTACAAATTTTTCCAACTCCCTTGCCATAAGGATATGGCTATACTATTTATCTTCGTCTGTGCAGATTAAACGACAAAAGCATAACGCAGTTGTCGTCTTATTTTTAATTTTTTGCACTATGTGCATCTTATTTCTTTACAAAACTTCCAGTTTTTTAACCATATAAGCTGAAACGGTCTGTTTAAGATAGGCCAATTTTCAGGAGTCACAACTAGCTAATAGGGGGTTTCTTTTGTCTTTTTTCTACTTGGTAAATTTCTTGATATTTGTAGCTAAAGTAATTTAAGAGAGGTGTCATCCCAGTGCTCCGACACTGGGATCCAGTTAAATTTACGAGTATACAAGTAATCAACGTTTCTGATGATGGAAAAATGGATCCCAGTGTCGGAGCACTGGGATGACAAGAAAAGGAGTACTGGAATGATAAGAAGGACATTCCACCATGTCATTCCAGCGCATGACCAGATTTTCTTATTTGATCCCAGACTGGCTGATTATGCAAGTTCCAATTTTAATAATATTTACATATAAGCCATACGCTTGAGTTGCAAAGTTCTAAAAAGCAGCCAAAATAAAAATAAGTAGACATTTACAAATTAAACTAAGTGTACAATCAACAAACAAGAGTATTAATTGCAACAATACTCTGTAGAATCGCAATATGGTATGACCATATGCTCTTTATTGATCTGGTTAATATAATTAGTAGAGAATTTTGTTATGCAAAAGATATCTACTACAGCATATTGCAATTGTTTGGAATTGCAGGACTGGGTGCAATGGTAAGACCACTTGGTGCATCTGTATTTGGTCACATTGGTGATAGGTATGGAAGGAGAAAGGCGTTAACGATTGCTATCTTGCTAATATCGATTCCTTCTAGTCTCGTTTCGTTTATTCCAAGTTATAGTAAAATAGGGATAACCTCTACTATATTGCTTCTTACAATCTATCTGATACAAGGGGTTGCACTTGGCGCTGAGCAAGGAGGTAGCTCTGTTTATCTCATAGAGCATTTACCTAATAAGAAAAAACTAGGAATGTTTTTTGGAATAATAAGTTTTGGTCGCTCCATTGGCATATCGCTCTCTGTGGTTGCAGTGATCATTTGTAAAAAAACCACTGATTTTAACGCTTGGGGTTGGAGGCTGCCGTTTATTTTTTCAACCATTTTAGGATTAATAAGCGCATATAGTATATATACACTAGGAGAAACTCCAGTGTATGAAAAAAATCGAGAACAAAGAAATTCACCTAATTTACCAATAATAGAGCTTATAAAACGCTATAAGAGAGCCCTGATACTTGCCATTTTAATATCTGTACCTGTTAATGTTGCTGTTGGATTTACCATATTTCTTAGAACAATTGCAAAAGAAATAGTGTCGGTTGAGACTTGTGTCACAACGTATGTCAACGAAGTTGTACTCATTATAACCAGTATATTAATGCCGATATCTTCAATAGTGCTTGGAGTTTTAGCTGATAAAACAGGAAGAGAACGTACTGCAATCTTATTTATAGTGATCACAACGGTAATATGTTGTCCTATGTTATCTATTGCATATTACTATAAAAGCTACCTCATAGTTATGTTGAGTGTGATGGCTCTTTCTATAATCGAGAGGGGTATTAATCCTATAGGGATAGTTATTGCTGAGCTTTTTCCTACTAATGTTAGATTTAGTGGTGTTAGCTTATCACGCAACATCTCTTTTGCCTTGCATGGAGGATTTACTCCTATGATATGCACTTGGTTTACTATAATGTTTCCTAAAATAGACTTTGCTGCTGGGCTTTATGTAATTTTTTGCTTATTAGTCAGCTTAGTAGCAATATTGCAAATAAAACCACAAGATAAAAAGTGTGATTGGTAATTTTCTCTATTTAAATTTATTTCACTTATTTAGCTAATTTTTATTACAATTATAATTTTGGCTTTTATGAAAACTGCATACGCATGTCAATTCTGCGGTCATAGCACTGGAAGGTGGGTAGGAAGGTGTATTGCATGTGACAGTTGGGATACGGTTGTCGAAGAAATAGTACTAAAAACAGAAACGAGAAGTACATCTGCACCAATTTCAATAAAAGCGTTATCAGATAGTGAAATTATTACCCCCGATCGTTTTTTAACAGGAATAGAAGAGTTAGATAGAGTTTTTGGTGGAGGTATCGTTCAAGGTGCTAGCATTTTAATTGGTGGTGAACCTGGAATTGGAAAATCTACTCTTTTGCTTAGGATTGCAGCTAATGTTGTACAACTTTCCTCTTTTGAATGTCTTTATGTATCTGGCGAGGAATCTTTAGAGCAAGTGAGCCTCAGAGCAAAGCGTCTTAAGATAAATGAACCTAAAATTAAGCTTTTATCTACAGTATCTTTAACTGATGTAGTAGCAACAATAAGGAAAAATAAAAGTATTAAGTTCTTGATAATTGATTCTATACAAACTATGTATGATAGCAAAGTCACATCAGCACCAGGAACTGTAACTCAAGTCCGTACCTGCGCTCATGAATTGACTGTTCTTGCAAAGCAATATGGTGTTTCTCTCTTAATAGTTGGCCATATAACGAAAGATGGACAAATAGCGGGACCTAAAACCCTGGAGCATATGGTAGATACAGTACTATATTTTGAGGGTGAAAATAGTAATCAATATCGCATTTTACGTACTATTAAAAATAGATTTGGCCCTGCAAATGAAATTGGTGTTTTTGAGATGTCTAAAGCAGGACTCATGCCTGTTGATAATCCATCATCATTATTCTTGACCGTACATGATAGAGAAGTAGTTGGCAGCGCCGTATTTGCAGGAGTTGAAGGCTCAAGACCAATCTTAATGGAAGTGCAAGCATTAATAGCAAGGACTAATATGGCAACTCCAAGAAGAGCAGTAGTTGGTTGGGATATTAATAGATTAGCTATGATAATCGCGGTTCTAAGTGCTCGTTGTAAAATGTTTTTGCATGATAAAGAAGTATACCTAAACATTGCGGGAGGACTCAAAATACAGGAACCATCAGCTGATCTTGCTGTTGCTGCTTCCCTTATTTCAAGTTTAGTAAATTTACCGCTACCAACTTCTTCAATAATCTGCGGTGAAGTTGCACTTTCAGGAGAAATTAGGAATGTTTCGCATGCTGATCTCAGGCTAAGGGAAGCACAAAAATTAGGATTTAAAAAAGCGATTATGCCTAAAAATGGCAATTATTCTTCTCATGGTATTGAAATAATTAAGCTTGGTCATATAAAAGAGTTAAAAGAGATCTTCAATCACAGTTAAATACTATCTGCATGAACATTTTGCTTGTGAGAAGGATGCCACTCTAGCTGCGGTCCAGCTTTCTACGCAACTTCGTCAAAGAAGTTTGTTCTAGAATAAAACAGCTACTTTTATGCTCACCAAATCAGTTTGCTTACGACAATCAAATTTCTGGATTCCATCGTCACGCGCTGGAATGACACCATAATACCTACTGGAAATTGCCCTCCGTTGTCATGCAAGTAGCTGACACTGGCATCCTACAGATAATGTTCGTACAGCTGTGACTTGAATGACACTATCTGCTATTTTTCCTTGCCTGAACGAATACGAAAACAAGTAGCTAATTATCGCATAAAAAAAAGAAGATGTAGAATATCTTCTTTTTTGTTATTAAAGATACATTAAATCTTGATTGTGTATTTCCTCTGCTATAAGCAATAATTTTTCGCTCTCATCATAGAGACTTTTTGCACTAGCTGCTAATTTCTCACTAACTTGTGAATTAGGTTTAAAAACTTCAGAACTGTGCCTCTGAATGCATTCGTTGTAGCATTGATTTATCTGTTGTTGGTTGCCTTCGTGTTTGTCATGACATTGTACGCCATGCATAGTCTTTGCATAGTTTGTTGGTGTTTTTTGTTTCATAATATTCTCCTTAGCTTAAATAATACTTATATTAGCATGTAAGTATAAATATTATATTAATATAATCACTTTTTAAGCATGAGTGACAAGCTGAGGTGGTTTTTTGTTACTCAAAAAATAGGTTAGATCCTTTTCTTTAAAGAGTTTCTATTTTTCGTATTTCTTTATATAAACCATAGGTACCAGTTGGTTTTAAAGTAAAGGTCAAGTATCTGGAATTCTGAACATAAAATCCTCCTGTGTAAAAAAGAGTTAGAAAAAAAATGCAGTGCACACACGACAGATATACACTGAAGAATACATTTTTTAATAAGTTTGATTAAAAAGTCTGCAGACTAAAGATAGATTTTGAGCTCTTAAAATATCTCTATTTGTAATTATAATGAGATTAAAAATATGCGGAAGTGATTTTTATACGTTAGCTATCTATGGCGGTTCACCCAACCCAATAATCACTTGCAACCAGCGTCACATGCTGGAATGACACCATCTAAAAACGGCTTCTCATGATAATTAAGCTTGGTCATATGAGAAAATTAAAGAGATCTTCAATCACATTTAAACAGTGCTTCAGCAAATTCTTTGCCAGTAAATTCCCTCAGGTCTTCTATACTTTCACCAATTCCTATAGCGTGTAATTTCACCTTATAAGCTTCTGCAAGCCCAATCACTACTCCACCTTTGGCAGTACCATCTAGCTTTGTTACAATTAACCCGGTAACACCAACCATTTTACTAAAGGCCTCTAATTGGCTATAAGCATTTTGACCGGTAGTTGCATCAAGAACTAAAATAACATCATGAGGAGCAGTATCATCCAATTTCTTTATTGTTCTATGTATTTTTGACAGCTCTTGCATGAGATTTACATTGTTTTGTAGCCTTCCTGCTGTATCAATCAAAACAACATCAACGCTATCTTTTATCGCTTGATTTACAGCTCTATATGCCACACTTGCAGAATCGCTACCGTGCTCTCCAGTAACAATAGAGCAATCAGAACGTTCTGCCCAAATATTTAATTGCTCACTCGCAGCAGCTCTAAATGTATCGCATGCAACAAGCATAACGGATTTTCCCATCTCCTTATATTTATATGCGAGCTTGCCTATGGTTGTGGTTTTTCCATTACCATTCACTCCGCACACCATTATTATGTGTGGTTTTTTATTCAAAATGAGCGGCTGCACAACAGGGTTTAATATCGCTTCTATTTCGTTCATTAACTGCTGTGTGATAACGTTGTGCTCAACTTCTGATTCAAATTTGATACTTGCGAGCTTATCAATAAGCAGTCTAGAAGTTTTATGACCTATATCCATGCTAATCAGCAGCTCTTCCAGCTCATCTAAAAGCGACTGATCTAGTTTTTTTTTACCAGAAAAAATATTTTTTACTCCATCACTAAAACGAGAGGAGGTTTTTAATAGTCCTTGATAAAGATTACTGAATAAACTCAAGAAATACTCCTTCTAAAATTACCATATAAAGAAAGAATGACATGCACTATATGTATTTGTAAAGTAAATACACTCGTAACCTATATGTTTTGTGAGTAAAATGTACCGCTTGCTAGTGTATTTTGCTTTAGTTTTTAACCTAAATATGTTATAATGTAAGTAATGGTTTACGGGTAATCTATGAGTTATAATGAGAAAATTTTAGATCATTACGAAAATCCAAGGAATGTTGGTTCTCTGGATAAAAATGATCCAAATGTTGGTACTGGTTTAGTTGGTGCACCATCATGCGGAGATGTAATGAAACTGCAAATAAAGGTCAACGATAAAGGTGTTATTGAAGACGCAAAATTTAAAACTTTTGGTTGTGGTTCTGCTATAGCTTCAAGTTCTTTGCTTACAGAAATGATCAAAGGAAAAACTATTGAGAATGTAACAAAGATAAAGAATACTCAAATAGTGGAAGAATTGTCTTTGCCGCCAGTAAAGATACACTGTTCAGTACTTGCTGAGGATGCTATAAAAGCTGCTATTCATGATTATCAAAATAAACAAAAAAATTGAGGAATATGAGTGAATTTCAAGGAGTAAATTCTGTTAAAAAACCTATCATTCTAACTGCAAATGCAGTAGAGAGGGTAAGGTTTTTATTGGACAAAAAGAAGCATGCTAACCTTGAAGAAGCAATAGGAATAAGAGTTCTAATTAAGCAAAAAGGATGCTCTGGTTTAAAATATGATATTGAATATGCATATGATGTTCGTCCTTTGGAGACGGTAATTGAAGAAAGCTGCAGTGATGATCAAAAAGTCAAGGTGCTGATCGATCCAAAATCTATCATGTTTATCCTTGGCTCTGAAATGGATTATGTAGAGGAAAAATTCTCATCAGGTTTTATTTTCAAAAATCCTAATGAGAAAGGAAAATGTGGTTGTGGAGAGAGTTTTCATGTCTAGCAACCATTTCACATTATTTGGAATTGAACCGGCTTTTAACATCAGCTTTGATGAGCTGGAGAAAAAATATATTGAGCTAAGCAAAACTGATATAAATGAAAGAGAGTCCAAAAATATGGAAAATATCAACAAAGCTTATCAGGTACTGAAGTCACCGCTAAAGCGTGCCGAACATTTGTTGGATCTTTTTGACGTACAAAGCAAAAAAGAGCATCTTGATCCTGAAATATTAAATGAATCAATGGAAATAAGAGAATACTTTCTAGATTGCGATGATTTACAATTTGCAAGTAGGATGATTGATGAAAAGGTAAAAGATTGTACTAAAAACCTAATTAATGCTTTTGCTACAAAAAATTTTGATGAAGCTGCTACTCAAGTTTTTAGATTGAGATATTTATATAAGTCATTTGAGGAGATGAAGGAAAATGCGGCCAGTTCAAATTTCTGAACCAAGTTCAAATGAGGTAGTTTTTGGTATAGATCTTGGAACTACTAACTCTTTAATTGCCATGGTGAATAAAGCTGGCAATGTAGAAATATTTAAAGATGAGCAAGGTCGTGAACTATTACCTTCTGTCATTTCATATGAAAAGGATGTACTAAAAGTAGGCTACGATGTTGGCGAAAACGCTATCTGCTCTATAAAACGCTTAATGGGTAAAAGTGTTAAAGACTTGCATAAAGAAGGTATCAATTGTGAAATAGATAACGAAAGTGAAAAAGTTATTAGGGTAAAATGTTCAGAAGAAAAGTATCTCACTCCTATTGAGATCTCTGCTGAGATACTAAAAACTCTATGCAAGAGGGTAAAAAAAATCACAGGGATGAAAGTTAACAAAGCAGTGATTACTGTACCAGCTTATTTTGATGATTCAGCACGTAACGCAACCAAATATGCAGCAAAATTAGCTGGCATAGATGTTCTTCGCCTCATCAATGAACCAACCGCTGCAGCACTTTCTTACTCCATTGAAAAGAACAATAACAGTGGCATATATGCAGTTTATGACCTCGGTGGTGGAACATTTGACATTTCAATATTAAAATTACATCAAGGAGTGTTTCAAGTTCTTGCAGTTGGTGGTGATACTAAACTTGGTGGTGATGATTTTGATCATCTACTTAGTTTAATCGTGCTTGAAAAGTATAGAGAACAGGTAGGTTTAAGCGAAAGTGTCATTCCAGCGTCAGCTACTTGTATGGCAGGGCCATCATTTACTGAGTTACGTACTGTGAAAGAATACCTAAGTAAAAATACATCAGGTGCTTTTAAATTTAATATTAGACTTTCTCCTGTCATTCCAGTGCTTGACACTGGGATCCAGGAAAGAAAAAATATGTGGATCCCAGTGTCAAGCACTGGAATGACACCAGATTGTACTGCTAATGGTGAATTATTTAAGTGCAAAATTACCAAAGAAGAATTCGAGCAAGCAATCAGTCCTTTGGTTAATAAGACTATAAATATAGTTACTCGTACTATAAGCAACATAGATCTTAAAATCAATGATATAAAAGGGGTGATTTTAGTTGGTGGCGCAACTAGAGTGCCATTAGTGCAAAATTCACTAATCAAACTTTTTGGCAATAAAGTGCTGAATGATGTGGATCCGGACAAAGCAGTTGCCAATGGGGCAGCTTTGCAGGCTCATTATTTAACTTCAAACTCAAAAGATAGGAATATTCTCCTTGATGTGCTGCCTTTATCACTTGGCATAGAAACTATGGGGGGAATAGTTGAAAAAATTATACCAAGAAATACACCACTACCAGTTTCAGAAATAAAAGAGTTTACAACTTACGCTAACGGGCAAACAGCAATGAAAATTCACGTTTGTCAAGGAGAACGTGAAATGATAAAAGATAATAAATCTCTAGCACGATTTGAACTCAAAGGTATACCACAATTGCCTGCAGGTTCTGCAAAAGTTGAAATAGGATTTACAGTTAGCATTGATGGAATATTGACTATCACTGCAAGAGAAAAAACTACTGGAGTCGAACAGACAGTTGAAATAAATTCAAGCTCTGGCTTAAGTGAAGAAGATATTCAAGATATGGTCAATCAGTCAGTAAGTAACTTTGATGAAGACATGAAGGCTCGTTCCCTTGCAGAGGCTAAAATTAACGGTAACAAGCTCATACATCTAGTGGAAAATGTTTCCACTGAGCAAAAGTTAAAAATTTTACTACAGAACGCAAAAGACGCTTTACAGGAAAATGACTTAGACAACATTAATAATGCTATCTCTGAGTTAGAAAACTCTGCTTTAGAATTATGTGAATCAGCAGACAGATAGAGTTTATAAAACTTTGTGAAGTACCCTGTCAAATCTCAGAGCAATAGGCAACCTAAAATCAAACGGCAACCAATCAACTTTGCCTAATTTAAACGACAAACCAACCATGCTTACGCGTCCAACTATATTTTCAGTTGGTATTAACCCAATTTCAGAAAACCTGCTATCAAAAGAATTATTTCTATTGTCTCCCATAACAAAAAATTGATCATCAGGCACATAATAAACTGGAGTATTGTATGATAACTTATTAGAAAGATTATCTATTAGAATTTCATGCTCCTTGCCGCTCGGGAGTGTTTCGATGTATCTTGCTATATTACGCTTTGACTCATAATCAAAAAAATTTTCAATTTGTCTTCGCTTTACTTTCTGATCATTTAAATATAACTCCCCCTCTATCATTTGCACTTTATCGCCCGGTATTCCTATTACCCGCTTAACAAATCTAATGCTGTCATTTCTTGTAGGCTTGAAAACTATTATATCACCACGCTCCGGAGGGGTATAAAAGATTCTACCGCTAAAGATGTTTGGAGAAAATGGAAAAGAGTGTTTACTATAGCCATATGAATATTTACTAGTAAAAATATAATCTCCCTCAAGTAGAGTGCTTTTCATTGAACCAGAAGGAATATGAAATGGCTCAAATAAAAAGCTACGTATTGATAGCGCAATTAGTAGCAAAAAAAACAGTGAAGATAAAAACTTTCTCGTTCTTGCTATCCGGTTCTCTCTCAATTCTTTCAATTTTATTTTCTTTATAAATTTAAGCTTATCATAACACATAAAAGTGGTAATGTGAAATTTTACTCATGGGTGTTATTGCTCTTTTTCGAAAGTCGAAATAAGCTCTCAAGTAATTGACAGTGATTGATAACCAATAGACATCATTTGCTATGCAATATTGTATAAATCACAGTGCTAGTTTTACTGAAAATTATACCGTTTTATATATAATTATAATATTTAAACTTAAGGTATAGGGATGAACCCTACAATTAGAAAGGTTTTTTGTATTCTACTTATAGTATTATTTATTTCTTTTTCTCATGTTGGAAGTGCTGCTAACTCTAATGACGATACAACTGCTTAAGTAATATGTAATATTATTGGCTACGTTTGGGGAATAGGTGGACCGCTTATGACCGTAGTGATAATAGGAGCAGCTTTACTTGCAATATTTGGTAGAATGCCGTGGCCTGCTCTTTTCGCCCTCGGTGTATTTTGCGCTGTGTTTTTTGGCGCTAAAACTATTGTCATAAAAGTAATGGGTGGTATAAACTCTACAAATGTCTCTTTTATGGAAGAATGTGGAACGGGAGATAAAAAAAAGAGTCAATAGGACTATTTCTTTCTAAAGCAGACTTGGTGCACAGCTTCAACTATGTCTTTCACTTGTGGTAATGCTTTCTTTTCTAGGTTTGCAGCATAAGGTAAGGGGACATCCTTGCCGGTTACCCGTACAACCGGAGCGTCAAGGTAGTCAAATCCTTGTTCCATAACCATGGCTGAGAGTTCTGCTCCTATTCCTGCAAATGGCCAACCCTCTTCTATGCTTACTAATCTATTGGTCTTCTTAATAGAGTTAATAACTGTTTCAGTGTCAAGTGGTCTTAAGGTTCTGAGGTCGATAACTTCAGCTTCTATTCCTTCACTAGAGAGTAAATCTGCTGCATTTAACGCATCCATTAGTTTCAATGAAAAAGCAGTGATAGTTACATCCTTTCCTTCCCGTATAACAGCAGCTTTGCCTATCTCAAGTAGATAATCTTTATTTGATAGCTCAGAATCAGGAATCTCATGTTCATGCCCATAAGCGATCTCGTTTTCTAGAAATATTACTGGATTAGGATCACGAATTGCAGCTTTAAGCAGACCTCTGCAATCAGAGGCAAAGTAAGGTGCTATTACTTTCAAACCTGGAACATGCGAATACCAAGATGCAAAGCACTGAGAATGTTGTGCGGCAACTCTTGCTGCAGCTCCATTTGGTCCACGAAACACTATAGGGCATCCAAGTTGTCCACCTGACATATAATTTGTTTTTGTTGCGGAATTCACAATTTGGTCAAGAGCTTGCATAGAAAAATTAAAAGTCATAAACTCAACAATAGGTTTGAGCCCAGCAAACGCTGCTCCAACAGCAAGACCAGCAAATCCATGTTCGGTAATAGGTGTATCAACTACCCTATTTTCTCCGAACTCTTTCAGTAATCCTTTTGTTACTTTATAAGCACCATCATACTCTGCAACTTCTTCACCCATGATAAATACATCAGGGTCATTTTGCATTTCTTCTCTGATTGCCGTGCATAACGCTTCTCTTACACTTAAGCTTGCCATTTGTAAATCTGTAAATTTCAACTGAAATAACTATATCAAAATTACCAGGAAGCGCACAAGTTAAGTTTTACAAGCATCATGTTGCATTGAGCATTGAATACTTACTTCTTTTAATTCAGTAGGTTGCGTTGATAGTGCGTATGTAACTCCACCGACTATTAATGAAGATATCACAGAAGTTGCAATCATCAATAGAATTGGTAATTGAAAAACTATACTAAAGGCAACACCTACTGTCAACATGGTTACAAAATTTACAGAAGCAATTTTTAAGAAAGACAGTTGTCCTTTTTCTGTTTTTTCTAGTGATACTTTATTTGCTTTGGTTTTGCTTAATTCACTATTAAGAGTTGTATTTTTACTTTTTAGATCTTGTATTTGTTGTTTTAGTGATTGATTCTCTTTGTTGAGCTTGCTAAGTTCTTCCAACTTAATCTTATGTTCATTTAAATCATTAGAGTGCTGACCTTTTATGTTTTCTAATTCACTATTAAGAGTTGTATTTTTACTTTTTAGATCTTGTATTTGTTGTTTTAGTGATTGATTCTCTTCACTGAGCTTATCAAGTATTTCTAACCGAGTCTCATGTCCAGCTACGTCACTCTTTAATTTTTCTAGTTCTTTCTCAACATGTTTTAATTCTTTACCTGGCTTTTCTAACTTCCGGATTTGGCTATCTTCTAATTGAACTTGAGTTTGCAGACTTTCTAAAGTTTGGTCATCAACTTCATTAGCTGCTCCGTCTTGATTTATTTCGGAGTAGGAAGAAGTATTAAACGTAGTTTTAAGTGCTAAACCGTTGTCGTCACTACTAACGCTTTTACCAATAGGAGTCTGTTCACCACTATATGTAACACTTCCTCTTTGCGTTGACTCAAATTTTTCTACCATATTCTTAACACCAGCATGTAAGTATTGCCCACTTACTATACTGTCACTACTTCCACACGTAATGGGAGTCTGTTTACCACTACGTATGGTATTGTATTGTTCCACAGAATTTATAACATCTGCTGATGTATCAGTTTTTTTCTCATGCTTTGTATAAAAATTTTGTTCTGCTTCCCCTAACATTTGTACTATTACTTCCTTATTTTCTGTATTACCTACCACCTCCCTTGGAGTCTTATTTTTACTTTTTAATGAAGGATCCACTCGATCATCACTTAGTAGTTGTTTTACCATGCTTTCATGTCCACAAGAAGTAGCAATATGCAAAGCAGTTAGCCCGTCATTTTTAGAACCATCTTTTACTCGAGTGTTAACACTTGCTTTCTTTTTTAGTAAGAGTTCCACTATTAACATATTGTTGCATGCTGTAGCAAGATGTAACAACGTCCAATCTTCTATAGCTTCTTCTGAAATTTTTATACTAAATTGATGTTCTTTACTAAAACTTTTACTAAACTTGTTGCACTCTCCTGTATCTTTTCCTTTTAACTCATTCTTTATTCTTGTAAGTAAATTATCTTCATCCAAATTGCTACTTTTACTTACCTTATTTATTATTTCAAAAAACTTCTCTTTTTCTATTGCCATAACCTTTCCCTCTAAATTTATTTTTATTGCTGCATAATCTCACAAAAAAGTTAAATTTATCAATATTCTATATTTTATATAAAATAAAATTTGCTGTTTCCAAAAATTGGTAAGCATGTTTTTGATGAGATTGTAGAAAACATACTTTTATGACACCATTTGTTGTACGAACTACCTTGGTGAAAACAGATGTTTATATAGTTGTGTGGCAAAATGTTTTGCACTAGTTGTGCTATCTCGTTTTCCGTAATAGTTGAAAAAATTAGTAGCAAGTTGTTGTAAGTTTATGTATTTTGAGGCTGTAATGGTCAAAGGTACATGAAGTATGATCAGAATTAAAGGTGCAAGAGAGCATAATTTACAGGGTATTGATGTCAATATACCAAAAAATAAGTTAGTTGTTATAACTGGATTAAGTGGTTCTGGTAAGTCTAGCCTCGCATTCGATACGATTTATGCAGAAGGCCAACGTCGATACGTCGAAAGTCTATCGGCTTATGCACGTCAATTTCTTAATATTCAAGATAAACCAGATGTTGAGTCAATCACAGGCCTCTCTCCTGCAATATCAATTAACCAAAAATCGATCTCAAAAAATCCAAGATCAACCGTTGGAACTATTACTGAAATTTATGACTATCTACGCTTAATATATGCACGAATAGGAATTCCTTACTCGCCTGCAACTGGATCGCCAATAACGAAACAGACTGTATCTCAAATTGTAGATACTATTACAACATTACCTTTAGAAACTAAAGTATATATACTTGCTCCTATTGTGCGTGGCAGAAAGGGAGAACATTTAAAAGAGATATTGGAAATTAAAAAGCAGGGCTACGTCAGACTAAAAATAAACGGTGAAATATATAATATAGATGATTTGCCTAAACTCGATAAAAACAAGAAACACGATATTTTCGTGATTGCAGATAGGGTGTCCATGTCAGATGATATAGGAAATCGACTACCAGGCAGTATAGAATCAGCATTGAGGCTGGGCCATGGCTTGATGTATGCAGAAATAATGAACTTACCTGATAACCACAATTCCGAGTATAAAAATGGTCAAATTTTAACTTTCTCAGAGAATTTTGCATGTCCTGAGTCTGGCTTTACTCTTGAAGAAATAGAGCCAAGATTGTTTTCTTTTAACAGCTCCCACGGTGCATGCAGTTCATGCAGTGGGCTCGGTAAAAAACTAAGTGTTGATGCAAAGCTAATAGTGCCAGACGAAACGCTCTCGATATCTGAAGGTGCTTTAAAGCCAGTGGGTCAAATGCATGCAAATTATGGGTCTCTAAAAAATACAATTCTGTCACTGGCTGAAAATTGCAAATTTAGTCTTGATGTTCCGTGGGAGAATATAGACCAAAAAGTGAAGGATTTAATACTTTTTGGCTCTAGAGAAATGAAATTTCAAGGTTTGGTCAGTATCCTAGAACGTCAGATGGATTACGATGCATCACTTATTGATAGGTATTGTTCTGTTACTGACTGCAAAGAATGTGCTGGCTATAGATTGAGAAAAGAAGCACTTACAATGAAAATTGATGAAAAACATATAGGTGAAATATCAAGGCTCAGCATCGATGAATCCCTTGATTGGTTTGAAAATTTGCCAGACAAGCTCACAGAACAACATAAGCAAATTTCAAATAAAATATTAAACGAAATAATCAAAAGGCTGACATTTTTAAAGAATGTAGGGCTAAATTACCTTACACTTGACCGTGAATCTAGCACTCTCTCTGGTGGTGAAAGCCAGAGGATCAGGCTTGCTTCGCAAATTGGCTCTGGTTTAACAGGAGTGCTATACGTGCTTGACGAACCCTCAATTGGCCTTCATCAATGTGATAATGATCGATTAATTGCCACACTTAAAAATCTGAGAGACATGGGTAATACTGTGATTGTTGTTGAACATGATGAAGACACAATAATGGCTGCTGATTATGTGATTGATATTGGTCCTGGAGCTGGTGTAAACGGAGGAAAAGTTGTTGCAGAAGGAACACCAGATCGGGTACAAAAAAATTCAGGGAGCATAACAGGACAGTATTTAAGTGGAAAGAAGGAAATTTCAATTTCAAAAAGAAGAAAGCAAGCAACTCAGTTCATAAAGGTAGTTAACGCGTGTGAGAACAACTTAAAAAATATAAGTGTTGAATTTCCTATAGGGAATCTCATTTGTGTTACTGGAATATCAGGAGGAGGAAAATCAAGTTTAGTAATAGAAATACTATATAAATACTCAGCACAGAAGATAAATCATTCATCTGCAAAGCATGGTAAATGCGATAAAATAGAAGGCCTTGAGTATATAGATAAAATTATAGAAGTTGATCAGTCACCAATTGGTAGGACCCCAGCATCAAATCCAGCAACATATGTTGGTATGTTTACTCACATCAGAAATTGGTTTGCAGGTCTTCCAGAATCGAAAGCTAGGGGATATAATGTAGGCCGGTTTTCATTTAATACCAAGGGAGGAAGATGTGAAGCTTGTAAAGGTGATGGGCATTCAAAGATCGAGATGCATTTCCTACCGGATGTTTATGTAAAATGTGAGCAATGTAGAGGACAGAGGTATAACCGAGAAACATTGGAAGTTACTTACAAGGGAAAATCAATTTCTGATGTGCTTGATATGACAATAGATCAAGCATGTGACTTTTTTGAAAATCTTCCAATGATAAAGGAAAAGTTGATTTCTTTACAGGAAGTGGGTCTTGGCTATATAACGCTTGGACAGTCGTCAACAACGTTTTCCGGGGGTGAAGCACAACGAATAAAGCTGTCTAAGGAACTATCAAAGCGATTTACCGGGAAAACATTGTATATTTTCGATGAGCCAACAACTGGATTACATTTTGAAGATGTAAATAACTTACTGAAAATACTTCATAGGTTAGTTGATTTAGGAAACACTGTTATAGTTATTGAGCACAATTTACATGTTATAAAAACTGCAGATTATATAATAGACATTGGTCCAGAGGGAGGAGTGAAGGGTGGAAAGGTGGTTGCTGTGGGAACTCCAGAAAAAGTTGCACAAACTCTAGAAAGTGTTACAGGCAAGTATCTCAAAACGTATTTGTTAGATCAAGTATCTCTTAATCACTAGGTTATTAGGAGCATTTTAAAAGGTATACCTAATATATTAAATTCATGAATCTTCTTTTACTAAGAAAGCTAAAGACCTCATATTTTCAAACGTATGCGTAAGTTGTGAACGTATAATTGATAAAAGTTATGATTTATGTAGTGAATGCAATAAAAAAATCAATTTTTAACTAAGCATTACTGTAATGTTTGTGGTGTAGTAATTCCATATAACATTGATACATGTGGTAAGTGCATCAGCAACCCTCTACTATTTAAAGTATTAAGATCAGTTTTTGCTTATGATGAACATAGCAAAAATATGATTATAAATTTTAAATTTTTTGATAATTTAAATTATGTGAAAGTCTATGCAAAGTGGATGTACAAAACTAACAAAGACATATTTCAAAATGCAGAGGTCATAG
The DNA here is from genome assembly GCA_030407085.1 of Trichopria drosophilae. Lineage (NCBI taxonomy): Eukaryota > Metazoa > Arthropoda > Insecta > Hymenoptera > Diapriidae > Trichopria > Trichopria drosophilae. The sequence continues at coordinate 875,985 of CM059582.1, read as the reverse complement.
TTCCCATACCGCTACATAAAATACGCTTATTTAAACGTAAATATAATCAAGCAGCATTGCTCGCAAAGGAATTAAGTAAGTTATCTAATTTATCTTATACACCATTTGCAATAAAACGTATTCGTCACACCAAACCTCAAGCTGGTCTTTCACTTAAACAGCGTGAAAAAATTTGAAAAATACTTTTAAAGTAAGTAACAGCGAAATTATCAAAAACAAAATCGTGATATTGGTTGATGATGTAGTAACAACTGGCGCAACCGCAAGGTCTTGCTCTCAGGAAATTTTAAACTCTGGTGCAAGAGAAGTGAGAGTGCTATCGCTTGCAAGAGCTGTATGAAAATCAGTTTTAAGGTATAATTTTCATTTTTGAAGACTGTTTAGTGTCTTAGTACTAACTTCTGTATCATTCCTCTTAAAAAAAAAGTCTAGTTATAGTGTATATGGAGTCTATAATTATAGCTCTTTTTCTAATAGTTCGAATAGCTGGATATTCTTTCTGGCTCAATTTTTTATAACAAACCAATGGTTTGATTAAAATCAGGAGAATATGGAAGCAGATATATAACTTCAGCACCGACACTTTTAATAAATTCACTTATTTTCTATGAAAAGTTGCATTATCCAAAATCACCCAGCAAAAAGCTTGAACTAGCTATTAAAAACGTCTGTATCGCAGTAGCCTTCAAAAATCATAGGCGCCATAATTTTTTCCTTATTCAAAGCTGCAATCATATTTTTGAATACTCACTGCATTCAGAAAAAATAGGTACATGCTAGTGTAATAGCAGTGGATATAATAATTGAGACAAGTAAAAAAGCCTCTATTAGTTTTCTTATAGAGCTGGTTGGTTTAATGCTGTTATTATTCAATGGTGCAAAATAATTTTCACTAAGGTTGGCCATCAATTTTGCTCCAGATAAGACCCCTCTCACTATTTTTTTTAGATAAGTTGACTTGTATTTGCTTTCCCATGTTTATAATCATGCTAATAATAAATATGATGAGATCAACATAAATTTTTTACTTCCGTGTTTTTTCTGTTGTTGTTTATAATGGCTATAGTTACATCACATATTTCTTCCAATTAAATGGATCAGTTATTTATTGTAAATTACTGACTTTTTCAATGGTTTTTTAAATAATTCCTAAGAATGTGTTTGCTTTTGTTTGTAATTGTGTAGTAACTGCATCGTAAAGTTATAGGAGGTAAAGATGAATTTTGAAAATCTGAAAAAAAATATTAAGTGCAATTGATAAAGATGCAAGTGTAAATAAAGATAACGTAATTAATAAAATAAAAGAGGTATTGCGAAGAGAAGATACAATAGCGTATCAAGAGTGGGAAAATAAAAATTTTAGTATAAATCATACATTCATCCAAAGTGATCCTGATGCCGAATTTACATTATTAATTGCAGCTGCAGCAGCTGGCTGTAAGGATTTAGTGAATGTTTTATTAGATAGGCATGCGGATGTTCATGTAGAAGGTGAAAATAAAGAGACTGCCTTGCATCATGCCGTTTATAGTGGATGTGTAGATGTAGTAAATGCTCTACTAAAAAAAGGTGCGGATGTTAATGTAAAAGACAGAAGTGGTAGTACTCCTTTGCATTATGCTGCTAAAAATGGCTATTTAGAGATAGTAGATGCTCTACTAGACAGAGGTGCAGATGTTTATGAAAAAGATAGTTTGCAGAAAACTCCTTTGTATTATGCCATTATAAATCACCAAGAAGGTACGGTAGAGAGTATAAAAGGGTTTTTAAAAAATAAAGTAGTTCAAGGTAGTGTAGTTGTTGGTGGCTTAGTTGCCATGTTAGGAAATTTTGTAGCAATGATGCTTTTTATAACTGAGGCAATGGAAAGTACATTAACAGCTATTACGGTAGTAATAGCTGTATCTGCATCAACAGCATTAACATTTGGTTATGCTAAATATCTAATATCAAAATTCAATAACGAAATAAAAGAGCGACAAAACGTAATGGAAGGGAGGCAAAGCTTAACAGAAGGGTGGCAAAGTATAGATCTACAAAGCATGTGTATACATAATGCTCTTTCGTAAATTTTTACTTCCGCACTTCTTTAGTGTTGCTTATAATAACTATAGATTTAGATTTTAATTAGAGGCTTTGATTACCTACTTTAAGTTATTGAATTTCTTATCATAGCATCTGTCATTCCAGTACCCTGGAATGACAGAAAAAGAACACTGAATTAAAAATACAACATACCATCTTATATCTTAATACTGCATAATACCTCGATCATAGATTGATTAAGGACACCTTGAGTTATCTCTTTAGTTAGTCTTGCTTTACTATGAAAAGCTTGTACTCTTAAAATATATTATTTATAAATTCACTATTTATAAGCTAAAATATGTCTAGTAGAGCTAATATACCTTTTTTTATAGCTGGTGCTATTGCTTCTCTTACATTAATTACATCTGGAGTTTTTGCTGTAGCTCCTTACGTTGCATCTTTATCTTCAGTTGCGGCTTTAAATATAGCTCCCCTTGTTATTTTTATTTTATTTGCGCTTTCTGCAATAGTAATTGTGTTTTCATATAAAATGATTAAACAAAGTAAAAAATCTCAAGAAAACTCGAAAGCTGAAGTCAAAGAGCTAAATAAAGAGTCAAGTAAAGAAGAAAATAAGCTAATTCCAATTAAAGAAGAATTAGAAGATGGAAAGGATAAAGAAAATAAATACAGGTTGAGTAGTCTAGAAGAAGTTCATAGAATTTTAGAGAATTTTGTAACGAAAAATGAAGTGAATGGGTTAAAAAAAGAGGTTAGTGATCTTTCTGCAAGGTTAATTAATAGTCCTGTAACAAAAAATGAAGTAGAAGCAAAGCTGAATATGGAATTTTACGCAAAAGGTGAAGCAAGAGGATGGAATACAACATTTGATAATATTATATTACCAAATGACATAAGAGAAAAATTGAAGGAAATTTGTGAGTTACAAGGCAGAGGATATCTCTTGTATGGTCCACCAGGAACTGGTAAGACTAGTATTAGTAAGGCAATTGCAAATCAAACTAAATCTCTGTTTACGTTTATGTCTGTTTCTGCATCTTGCTTGTTTAATCAATCAAATATAGATCAGGTTTTTGAGAAAGCAGAGGCAAACAGTCCGTGTATAATTTTTATAGATGAGATTGACGGCATTGGCAAAAAGCGCACTTTCAGTAAAAATGCAGGACCTTTAACTCATTTACTCACTAATTTGGATCGAGAGTTTTTATCCTCAAGAAATATAACGGTAGTTGCTGCAACTAATCATAAGAATCATTTAGATCCTGCGCTTATTAGGGGTGGTCGTTTGGAGTGTATTAAGATTCCTGGGCTGGATAAAGACGATACACGTCAAAAAATATTACAAGAACGGCTCGAAAGATTAAAAGATAGCGATATGAAAATTCTTGTACAGGCTAGTAAGGGATTCTCAATGGCAAATCTGATTTGCTTAATCGATAAAATAAACGAAACCACAGAAAAGGGAGGCGAAATAAAACATCTTCGCACTTTCTGTAAAAATTTCAAGAAGGAGCGTAACATAAAAGATGAGCCAGATAAGAAACATAGTAACGGAGAAACTCAAAACAAGGATATAAGGCTATCATTTGGAAGCTTATCTAGAAGTTCATCAGTAAGCTCTTTATTGAGTGATGTATCTTCTCGAGGAATAAGGAGAATTACTACGCAGTCTGGGATGACGCCATGCAAGTGACATAATTCGAATCATGTCATTCCAGTGCTTGACAATAGTTTTTATCCAGAAGGGTCATTGAACTTCTAAAAGGGTGTCATTCCAGTGTCACAAGCACTGGGATGACAGGAAGAGGGCTACTCGGGTGACATTGAAGGGGCTGCTTGCATAACTCAAATTCAAAGAAAAATCATTTAATGTCATTCCAGCGCGTGACGCTAGAATCCAGAAATAAAGAACAATGGATCCCAGTGTCAGCTACTCGGATGACAGGAAAAGGGCTACTTGGATGACATCCTTTTTTTTCCTGGATACCAGTCGCATGACACTACTATACAGTAGGTCCCAATTTCATCCCAGTCTGGGATCTGCTTTCAAAAATTCAAAACAATCTATCAAAAAGGAGAATATTATGTCTACAATTTTATCATCAATTTTAAGTAAAGCAGGCAGTATTTTGGGGCCAATTGGCCAGATTGTTGGCTCAGAACTCGGTGCTCTGCTTGGTGCACAGCTTGATAATGCAATATTTGGTCTTGATGCCGAGCAAAAGATAACGCATGGGGCGAGGCTGAAAAATCTGCAAGTTCAAACCTCAACTTATGGCAAAGCAATTCCAATTATCTATGGCACTGCTCGCGTTGCTGGAAACATTATTTGGTCACAGCCAATAAAAGAAGAGGCGATAACCACTCAAAATAAAACAGGAAGAGGTATAAATATTACATATAACTACTATGCAATACTCGCAATTGCAATTTGCAAGGGGAAAGTGGAAAAATTAAATAGAATCTGGGCGGGTACAAAATCGCTTAGCTTTGACGAAATAGATTATACTTTTTACCACGGCAGAGAAGACCAAAACCCTGATCCGTTTATGTTATCAATCGAAGGTGAGAAGAATGTACTAGCTTATAGAGGAATATCTTACATAGTCATCAAAAATTTCCCTTTGGCAGACTATAGCAATCGTGTTCCGGTGTTTACATTTGAAGTGCAAACTGCACTGAAGCTCAGTGGATTCTCAGTAGCAGAAAACATTAAAAATATCAATATCATACCAGGTTCAGGGGAGTTTGTGTATGATACGAAAATACAGAAGAAAATTGCACGAGAAAAAATAAGCAGTAGTCAATATATTCCCTATGGACTGGCACAAAGAGTAAATCACAATAATCACACAAAAAAGAGCGATGCTATGCTTTCTTTGGACCAATTGAAGGAAAGTTTACCAAATGTTGAATGGGCATCGGTAGTGGTTAATTGGTTTGCAAGCAGTTTAAATATCAAAGATTGTAAAATATACCCTGCAGTTGAATTTCAAGACGATTCTGCTATAGTGCCTGATGATTGCAAGTGGGAAACATAACCGGAGATAATGCCCAGCTCATTTCAAAAGATAATCATGGCAATCCAAGATATGGCGGTACAGTTAGTGATGCAGCACTAATAAGATATATAGAAGAGCTGCATAGCAGAGGTTATAAGGTAATGCTCTACCCAATGTTCTTGCTTGACACAGAAAACAAAGAGTGGCGAGGAAAATTGAGTGGGGCCCCTGAGAATATAAGTGATTTTTTGAGAATCAGTATAGCAAATTCATAGAGCATTACACGAGCATTGCTAAAAGAGCTAAAGTGAAAGGGTTTATAATCGGGTCTGAATTTGCGCAGCTCACCAGAGTAAAAGATGTAGAGGGTAATTATCCTGCAGTAGTAGAGCTAGTTAAACTTGCAAAGCAAGTAAAACTTCAGCTTGGAAAAGAAGTAAATGTAACTTACGCTGCCGATTGGAGCGAATATCATTCATACGATGGTTGGTATAATATGGATGAACTTTGGTCTTCACAGTTCATCGATGTTGTTGGCATCGATGCTTATTTTCCACTTACCGATGGCGAAGAACCTCCTTTTGGCTATTTCGCGGAAGATGTAACGGGTGGTTGGAGTAGCTTACTATTACCCATAAATATAAAAGTGGAGAAAAAGCTGCTATTTTACTAATTCAACTTTCTATTATAAATAGGTCCATGGTCTAAAAATGGAATATATGATGAAAAGAAATATAAATACCTCAACTGGCGAATGGGCAGAAAGTGAATTTGGGATTGTTAATTTTGGTGATATAAGATTAAGTAAGAGGCTTTTAAAAATAGTTAATAGTTTTGCTGAATCGCCTGAGCGTTCAATAAATCAAGCTTGTGAAGATTGGCATCAAAGTAAAGCAGCTTATAGATTTTTCCAAAATGATGCTATTTCTGAAAGAAAGATATTAGACAGTCATATAATTAAAACTGTTGAAAGAGCTAAAGAACACTCAACTATCTTAGCTATCCAAGACACGAGTTATATTTCATATAAAAATCATATGGCGAAGAGCCTATGAGCTGGATTTTGTTGACAAATATAAATATTATCAATTTTGAAGAAGCAGTAGAAAAAATACAATGGTATTGCTTAAGATGGAGAATAGAGGTTTTTCATAAAATTTTGAAATCCGGTCTTAAAGTTGAAGAATGTAGGCTCCAAACAGCAGATAGATCAATCCGCTTTCTTACAATTATGAGTATAATTGCCTGGAGAATATTTTTTATCACACTAGTAGCTAGAACAAATCCAAATCTTTCTTGTACTGTCATACTAACTAATGACAAATGGAAGGTTTTGTATACCAAAATGCTTAAGACAAAAGACTATCCTGAAATCCCACCACCTATAAGAGAAATCGTGAGGTGGATAGCCAAATTAGGAGGGTTTTTAGCTCGCAAAAATGACTTAGAACCAGGCCCTATAGCTTTGTGGAAGGGATGGAAACTTCTCTTTGATTTAGCAGAAGGATGGAAACTTGCTCATGAATTTTATACTTGTGGGTAATAGTAAGGTTGGAGTAGTGGGGTAGGGTATGATTATTTTTACGATTACTCAAAAAGTGATCCTGAGAAAATAAAGTATAATGACAGTAGATATGCGTGGAAAAATATCGAGAAATGGTGGGGTGAAGTTCATGTAAATCCTGATGGTAGTAAAACAAAATGGCAACCAAAAATGAGGAAAATATGGTTTACCGAATATGGATTTCCCAGTATGAACGGCTGCACTAATGAGCCCAATGTGTTTGTTGATAAAGGTAGTATAGAGAGTAAATATCCACGATACTCAAACGGAGAGGTGAGCTTTCTTTCGCAGAAAACTGCAATCGAAGGAACATTAAAAAAGGTTGTAAGTTAAAAATGTGATATAAAAGAGATAAGAGGGAAAGATAGCCCTACTCACTATAGGAATAGAGCTATCACGGGCGTGTGCGACCGAAAAAAAGTTGGTATTACAACCGTTTCCATCAAGGTACACTAGCCCATCTCTCGATACGTTTGAATAGTTGTGTGGGACATATATATGCACCCGTTTACAATCTTAAATTAATAAAACTATCGAGGTTATAATGGTTAGATCTTATCAAAATTTTATTGGTATTGACATCGGAAAATTCAAGAATGTTGTTGCAGTTCACAAGCAGAAGAATGCTGTTGAATTTGACAATAATACTTCTGGTTGGCAACAATTGTGTCAAAAGTTCTCAGATATCTTACCTAATTCTTTAGTGACTTTAGAAAATACAGGAAAATATGAGCTTGGTTTGTCACATTTTCTTATTGACAAGAATATCACCGTACATCGAGCTAATACCCGTAAAGTAAAAAGTTTTATTTTATCTCACGGAACTTTAGCAAAATCCGATAAATCAGATGCAAGAGCTCTTGCTCAATATGGATTTGAACGCCATAGAACTCTCTCTCTATTTGTACCTACTTCTGAAAAACAATCAACCTTGGTTGCACTTTGTCAACGTCGTGATGACATCACGCAAATGAGAACTCAGGAAAAATGTAGACTGGAAGCACCTGAAAACGACCATATAAGAGAAAGTTGTCAAAAAACTATTGAATTTTTTAATGGCCAAATAGATGAACTAAATAATACTATACAAAGAATCATTGATGAAAGTCATGAGTTACAAGAACATCAAAAAATCCTTAAAACAGTTTCTGGAATAGGTAAAAAGTTATCACAAGATTTTCTGTGTTTAATACCGGAGCTTGGTTACTTAAACAGAAGGGAAGTAGCAAGTCTTGCTGGAGTTGCACCTCATCCTAGGGAAAGTGGTAAAGCTGTTGGTTATCGAAGGATTATAGGTGGTAGAAGTAATGTCCGTAAAAAGCTTTTTACAGCTGCCATGTCTGCTGCAAGGTCCAAATCTGTACTTGGTGCCTTTTATTCTAAGCTTGTTGAAAGTGGTAAGAAGAAAATGGTAGCTATAACAGCTCTAATGCGGAAAATTATAGTAATTGCTAATGCAAGACTTAAAGAAGCAATTAATTTGCATACTCTCACAACGGTGACTGAAATTGGCTAATGAATATGTGCGTCTACACAGACTTAAAGCACATATTCATTAGCTAAACAGAAATTATTATGGCAGCTGTTTGATATAAAATTTTATTTCTATGACACACGGGTTTTTATTGTCCACATGATTGAACAAAGTTACAGAATTACACAAATAAAAAATTTTTTAAAAAACATAGTTGATGGAAGATAGTAATATTTTGGTATTTCCCTATTCATGAAAATTAACTCTTATCATAACATTTTTACAGCCATAATAAGAGGAAGTTTTTATAGGATTGGGGCTAAAGAAAACTTGCATGTAAATGTATCAAGGTATAAAATTGTAGATATTGAAAATGAATAGGTTAGTTATGAATCTTGTAACAAAATCCGCTATCGATTTTACTGCTTCGGCTGTTCTTGCTAATGGAAAAATAGTTGATGATTTCTGTTTGAGTAAACACATAAAGGATAAGTATGCTGTCCTTTTTTTCTATCCACTTGATTTTACTTTTGTCTGTCCAACTGAGTTGATATCATTTAGCAACAAAATAGAAGATTTTTCAAAACGTAATGTTGAAGTGATAGGAATAAGTATAGATTCAAAATTTTCACACTATAAATGGCGAAACACTCCAGTTAATGATGGTGGTATTGAAGAGGTTAGCTACACTTTAGTGTCTGATATCAAAAAGTCTATATCAAGAGACTATGGGGTCTTATATGATGACTCAATTGCACTAAGAGCAACTTTTGTTATTGATGATAAGTTTGTTGTACGTCATCAATCGATAAATGATTTTCCTTTAGGACGTAATGTCGATGAGTTTATTAGAATTATTGATGCAATAAAACATAATGAAGAGCATGGTGAAGTATGTCCAGCAGGGTGGAAAAAAGGCAAGCCTGCGATGCAGGCAAGCGATGAAGGAGTGGCTGATTATCTAAATTCACACAGTGCAGAATTATAAATTGAGTACAAAAGTTCTTATTATTGGATCTGGAGCAGCGGGTTATACTGCTGCTATATATGCAGCACGTGCAAATTTAGAGCCAATTGTAGTAACAGGAATGCAACCTGGTGGTCAGCTTACAATTACTACGGATGTTGAAAACTATCCAGGTTTTGTTTCTATACAAGGTCCAGAACTCATGGAACAAAAGAGGTTGCATGCAGAGAAGGTGGGGGCAAGGGTAATAAATGACGAAATAAAAAGCGTTGAACAACTTGAGGATTCTAATGAGTATAGATTTAGATCTTGTGGTAATGCTAGTGACTACTATTCGAATGTAATTATAATCGCAGCTGGTGCGCAAGCGAAGTGGCTTGGCCTGGAGAGTGAAAAGAAATTTCAAGGTTATGGGGTTTCAGCATGTGCAACTTGTGATGGCGCATTTTTTCGGAATAAAGTTGTAGCTGTGATTGGTGGTGGAAATGCTGCAGTTGAAGAGGCAATATTTTTAACTCGATTTGCTAAAGAAGTTACACTGATACACAGGCGTGGTAAATTAAGAGCAGAGAAAGTAATGCAAGACAGGCTCTTTAAAAATGATAAGATAAAGGTAATATGGAATCATACCGTAGAGCAGATTCTTGGAGAAGAAAATCCTAAAAAAGTTACTGGCATTACAATTAAATCGACAGACATCAATAAAACCCAGGAATTGAAAGTAGATGGAGTGTTCATTGCAATTGGGCATGCACCAAATACAGGTATTTTTAAGGGCTTTGTTGAAATGGACCAGCAAGGTTATATAATTACGAAACCTGGAACAACTCTAACCAGTAGGGAAGGGGTATTTGCCGCTGGTGATGTTCAAGATAAGGTATATCGTCAGGCAGTAGTTGCCGCAGGAACAGGGTGCATGGCCGCACTTGATGCGGAAAAGTTTTTAGAGTCATAATTAGTTCTAAAGTTTTTAATTAAATCGTTTGCATTTTTTTGTTTTTTTTGTAATTATATTAATAAATTATAGGTTGAGGAGAATTTAGTATGTTTTCGGGAAGTAATATAGATTTTAGAAGAAGTGTTGTTGGTGATATGGGATTACGAACTCAAAATCAAACAACTTCAGGACAATCAACAACAAAATTATTTAAAGCTATTGATGATGAAAATCTAGGAGATTTTGAGCGAGCTCTGGCAGAAGGTGCAAATGTTAATGCGTTTGATAAGGAATATACACCATTAATGACTATTATCATGAATGGTGATGATAGTCCTAAAAACTTTAAAATGATGACTTTGCTTTTACAGCGCCAGAATTTAAATGTTAATATTCAAGAAACTAAAGAACGCAATACAGCTCTACATCTAGCTTTTCTTATAGAAAATAGAAGTTTTGTAGAGATTTTACTGAGACATTCTAGTATTGATACAAACGTGAGAAATAGAGTCCTTCTTCTGAAAGATAAATATCTTGAACCTCAATATGATGGGCTTAGAACAGGTTTTATAGACAATCCATCTTGCCAACAATGTTTTTTTTATACTCCTCAGGAATATATTGAAAAAATAGGGCGAATGCAAAAAAAGAAGTTTTCATATCTTACAATAGAAATACAAAAAGCACAAACAGGAAAAGAATTATTAAATGCTCTTTCTGACAGAGATATTGACCGAGCAAAAGAAATACTATTAAATCAAGATCTCAACCCTAATTGTTGGAAAAGAAATTCAAATGGAGAAATAGAAACACCACTTAGCCTGATTATCAAATCATGTTTACAAGGAATAACAGCAGATAACAAGAAAGTATTGACTGAACTTTTAAAACATGAGGAGCTAGATTTTAGTCAAATAAAACCAATACCAGCTATAGAACGAAATCAATGGGTAAAGCAAATAATTGAACGAACTATTAAAGAGCGATTAACTAATACTATTGATAAAAAAGATTTGGATGGTGTGAAAGAATTAGTGAAAGATAACTGTTTCATAAATCATGCAATTGTTACTGCTGCGTTGAGGAATGTTCATAATCTAATCGAATCTATTAAAAATTATCTAATTGAGAAATTTCCTGCAACTGTAGAACAGTCTTCAGCAAATGCACATAATGTTGCTCCGGAAATAAACGATGAGCTTATTGCTCAAGAATTGCAGCGACTTAAAAACCCGGCAGAAGCAAGCATTTATAATAGAAGGCAAAGTAACTATGCCTCTGCTTCTTTTGTGTTATCTGGAGCGTTTGCTGTTGGTACATGTTTAACAATATCGAATTTAGAAATATGTATTTCACTTGCTGTAGCTGCATTTGTTTTCCTTACAATTGGGTGCTACTGTTCATATAAAGCAAGTGCAGTACTGAGTGATGTGACAAGCACTCAGTTTGATAATGCTATCGGTTTAGGATGAAGTTAAGGTTTTTACTTCTTCTCTAAACTCTACTGAAAATTTTTATAAATATTGAAAACATCTTAGGTGAATGTAAACCTAAGTGGTTTCAAAACTTAAATGATCAAGCAGTTGTTGTATTATCCATTCAGTAAGATGATAAAATCCTATACTCGGATGACAGTGCGCCGTAGAAACACGGAAAGTGTTGAAGTTGTGCAGTAGATGAGGGAGGACCCCTCGGAGCCGGTTTGCAAGAGCAGGCTTCAAACAACCATAAGCTGATTTGGTAAAGAGCCAAGGTAGTGAGCGTTATGGAAAAGGCACAATTATGTGTCATGTATGAAATAGAGAGACGCACGCAAGTGAACCACTGATGAAGTGTCGAAAGCGTAGAGACGACGTCAAAACCAGGGGGCAGTCGTTAACTTGGGATGAATCTACTGGGAGCTTGTTTACTGGGTAGCGGCATAAAAGTGGCGTGAATCTATTTTAGGCTATTGCATGGAACTACGGGGTTTCGATGAAAAGGGAGAAGTCCAAAGAGCTGATCTCCGAGGATGAGAGTATCGATGCGAAAAACAGGGGCGGATTAGCTCATAGTAGCGAAGAAGTTTCTGTAATGGAAATGGAGTGAAGGGGCTAAGTTATTTAGTTTTAATTATTTATCAACCGAAAGGGAGGAGTTAATGAATAAAACAAAGTCTTTTGATATACCGAAGCAACTTATTTGGAGAGTTTATAAACAAGTATCGAAAAATAAAGGTGCAGCAGGTGTAGATGAGGTCTCGATAACAAAGTTTGAAGAAAATCTAAAGGATAATCTATACAAATTATGGAATCGGATGTCATCCGGAAGTTATTTTCCAGAGCCGGTAAAAGCTGTTGCGATACCAAAAGATACAGGAGGGCAAAGAATTTATGTGTGCCTTCAGTATTCGACAGGATAGCGCAGCTACAATGTATCTTGAGCTGTATTAGATAGAACTTGATCTGACACTTATAGTAAGTAAGTTATAAAATAATGAAAATAAGGAGTGTTAGAAATGAGTACAATAAAGACAAAAATATTAAAACCAAAGCTAGGATTAGCAAAGCAACTAGGAAATGTGTCTCAAGCATGCAAAGTGATGGGATATTCAAGAGATACATTTTATCGCTTTAAGGAGTTATATGAAAATGGAGGAGAGGAAGCATTACATGAAATAAGTAAGAAAAAATCGCTATTAGCGAACAGAGTTTCCGACGATATAGAAAGAGCAGATAGCAACAGAATTTCCAGCATATGGACAAGAAAGAGCTGCAAATGAACTGAGAAAAAGAGGTATAATAATTTCTCAGGGAGGAGTAAGGTCTGTATGGCTCAGAAATGACCTTGAAACTCTCAAAAAGAGACTTAAAGCACTAGAGACAAAAGTAGCTCAAGACGGAATTGTTTTAACTGAAGAACAACTTGCAGCTTTAGAAAAAGTGAAAGAACAAAGATGGTGAAATTGAGACCAGGTTATTTGGGTTCTCAAGATACCTATCATGTGGGTAATATCAAAGGTATAGGGCGAATTTATCAGAAAACTTTTGTTGATACTTATTCTAGAGTTGCAATGGTTAAACTTTACACGGACAGAACAGCTATTACAGCTGCAGATCTTCTCAACGATAGAGACATTCCATTTTTTGATGAGCAGAAAATTCCATTATTACGCATTTTAACTGATAGGGGTACGGAGTATTGTGGCAAGCCCGAAAATCACAGCTTTATTTGGGAATAGAAAACATTGATCATTCTAGAACTAAAGCCAACTCTCCACAGACTAATGGCATATGTGAAAGGTTTCATAGAACTATGCAAGATGAGTGTTACAATATCATCTTTAGAAAGAAAATCTACAGTTCTTTAGAAGATCTACAGATTGATGTTGAGTATTGGTTGCGTTCTTACAACGAAACAAGACCTCACTCGGGTAAATATTGCTATGGTAAAACACCTGTACAAACTTTTCTTGATAGCAAACATATTGCTTCTCAGAAAAATATTAGTAACATTAAACAGGAGACTGATATTAGTTTTAACTACCTCAATTATCCTGTCAGTTAAGTCTTGTCTTTTATAATATACCAAATTCCTTTCTTAATTCTTGTGTTGACCTTGTGAATTTATGTATTTCCTCATTTTCTTGCCTTTGTCGTTTTTGAAGCTCTTTATTTAATTCAGCAACATTTTTCATTCTGCCCTCAAGCTCATTATCTTTTATAGCCTTAAGAGCTTTCGTTCCTTTTGCTATACGATCAACCTTCTCTTCCAGTGAACTACCTTCTGGAAAAGCACCTGGAGAACGTTTAAAAACGTCTTTGAATTTCTTTTCAACACTTGGTGTGTCTTTAAACTGTGACATACCTACTACCTGAAAGCATATAATATACCCAGTGTATTAGGTTATTATGTAAAAATGATTAACATAGAAGCTTTATCATCAAAATATTATTTACTTATTAGTTTAAAATACGTCACAATATAAAAATGAAAAATAGCCGATTAGCGGTAGTATTCGATTGGGATAATACCTTAGTTGATACTCAAGACAATATTTCTAATGCCATTCAGCATACCTTGAATTCAATGGGGTGTAGCAACAAAGTTGCTGATAGAAACTCTCATGAATCAAGAAAGAGCTACATGGTCAATTTTTTTGGCGATAAGTGGAAAAAAGCGAACCAGATATATCAAAAATACCTAGATAATGCACTGTTACAAAATATTACTCTGAATGAAGGAGTAGAGAGAATGCTGCAGACACTGAAAAGCCACAATATTTACCTAGCGATAGTTAGCAATAAGAAAAATACTAATTTACGTCAAGAAGTTGCCTATTTTAAACTAGATTCTTACTTTGAAAGAATAGTTGGCTCATGTGATACTGCAGAAGATAAGCCATCTACAACTCCACTGCTGTTTGCACTGGAGGAGAGTACGCTACCTGTAAATAGAGAAAATGTGTTTTTTGTTGGTGATAGCATCACAGACATTCTATGTGCACAAAATGCCAATTGCTTACCTATTATATACGGCCAATCAATAAGCGGTTATGAAGATTTGTTATATTTTCAACATTTTTATAAACTTACAGAATTCATAGTAAAGTATTTGAAAGATAGGTAGTAATGACAGAGATCGCTAGTGTAGAAAGGCGCTTTTGCGCATATTTAATAGATATGGCAATTTTATTAATACCAGCCTTACTAATTGTGTTGTCATTAGGGGATTTTCCATTAATTTTACACCTGTCATACATGTGTATAAATTGTGGTTACTTTACATATTTTATATCTTCAACAGCTCAAGCAACTCCTGGTCAACAATTAATGAATATATATACTATCACTTTAGGTAGTTCTAAAATAGGTTTGAGCTTAGCATTTGATCGCACTATCTCTCAGTTTTTCTTTCCTATGCTAAATAATTCAATTATCACCTTTATCAAACTTTTTCAAACATCAGTAAATGCTTTAAGTACACTAGAAGTGATTATAGTGATGCTTACCTTCAGTTGGTATTTAGTTGCTTGCTTCTCTCAGAAGAAACAGACATTTCATGATGTGCTATTTGGTACGGTTGTTGTGAGAAAAATGAATTGATGTTGCCTTGATTGTTATGTAGATTACATTGGTATATTAGCTAAAGAAAGGTTATGAATAAAGAAATAGTAGAACATTTGAATAAATTGCTGACTCATGAATTAACTTCCGTACGTCAGTATCTTTTGCATTCTGCGATTCTCAAAGATAAAAAGATCAATAGGTTTGCAGAAAAGATGAGAAACGAGCTTAATGAAGAGCTTGGACATGCAAATAGGCTGGCAGAAAGAATTTTACTACTTAAGGGCGTACCAAATTTTCAAGATACAAATCAAATCTCAAAGTATGAAGGAAAGTTCACAAAAGATACAATACAGAAAATCTTAGAAGATAATTTAAAGTTAGAAGAAGAAGGCATAAAGGGCATCAGAGAGGCAATTTCTGTTGCTGAAAAAGAAAAGGATGTGATTAGTGTAATGTTATTAGAAGAACTACTGCAAAACGAGGAAGAGCACTTACATTGGATTAAAGGACAAATTAATCTCATTGAGCTTATGGGTATTGAAAATTACTTAAGAATACAAATATAGAGTGTTAAGAAAAACAGTGTTTGTTTTCATCATACCTTTTCTACTTCTTTTTTCACTAGGGTTATGGCAGTTATTTAGATTAAATTGGAAGAGTAATATTATCAAAAATATGGATCTTCCAGTTATTCATCTGCTGCCTAGTGATAATCTTTCAAAGTTTAACTACAGAAACGTTAAAATCGACGGAATTTTAAGTGATATAGAACTATATGTTTTCGCAGGTCAACGTGGCTATCATGTGCTGTCTCCTATGTTGCTTACCACTGGACATTACATGTTAGTGAATAAAGGAATAGTTAGAGAAAAAAAAGAAGAAAAAGCAAAAATTGAAAAAGTAGCTTTGAGTGGAGTTTTATATTGTGATGGTAGCAAAAATTGGTTTATCAAAAATGATATTGCTTCAAATACGTGGTTTACCTTAAGTACAGAAGAAATCTCCAATGATCTAGGTATTAAGCTAGAAAAATGTATATTGTGGCAAGACAATTTTGGTGGAAAATTGACTATACAGCCAATTAAGCATTGGGAATATGCAATTACTTGGTTTGCACTTTCCTTTACTTGGCTAATTATGTGTATATTTTACTATAGGCAAAATAGATATAAGTTGTAGAGAGGTAGCATGGAAAAAGAAAAGCTACAAATAGAAAACATGCAACAAAGTGGAAGTAAATACTTATTACAAGAATTAATTGTATGTCAGTATTGTAAATACACTTATTATGGAATGAGTCCTACTAAGGAAGGAAAAAGTTACTATTGTTGTTCCGGAATCCGTTTTGATGAATGTAACAGCAAATCAATATGCGCGGATATACTAGAAGAGGTAATATGGGAAGAAGTTAAGATGGTCAGAGAGCATATAACGAAGGAAAAGTGTGATTTATCAGAGGTAGATTGGGAGACTAAATTTAATATAATTAGAAAGTTAGTTCAGCGTATTGAAATTGATGATGATAATGTACATATGGTGTTTCGATTAAAAGAACTCGCTCTCGAAAGACAAAAAGAAGATATTCAACCTTGTACCAGAATTATAAAGAATGTAGTGCTATCAAATGCAATAGGAATGCATAAAGTTAGCAACGCCCTGGCTGCAATATCAGTTGCAGTGAAACTTGGAATTAGTGATGAAGAGATTAAAAAAGGTCTTTTGGAATTTAAAGGAGTAGCAAGGAGATTTTCTTTAATTGCCGATATTAAAGGTGTTAAGTTAATTGAGGATTATGCTCACCACCCAAATGAAATACAGGCAACCCTGGCAGCAGCACGTTTGACCACTAAAGGAAAGGTGACAGGAATTATCGAGCCGCTTCGTTTTGCTCGTATTCGTAATTTTTTTGATGAGTTCGTACGAATTTTCATGATGTTTGATTATGTAATTCTCACTCCTGTCCATCCTCCAGAAGATAAGCCTATTCCTGGCTGTGGAATTGATGATATACAAAAAGCCTTGATCAGTAATGGGTTTAATGATGTGAAGATTATGAATGATGCTTTACTCATTTCACATTTTATTAGTAATTCGACAAGTTCAGGAGATGTAGTATTATTTATTGGTGCTGGTAGTAATATAGCTAAACTAGCAAGAGAAGCTGCAAAGCTGCTGCTAGTAAAATAAACTTAAGCATTGGTGATTTATATGATAAAATTGTGTAGTAAAAATGGATCCCAGTGTCTAGGCAAACAACTGTACAGACATTGCGATATGGGGATAGCTTCCATTAAGAATGGTGTCATCCCAGTGCCCAGACACTGGGATCCAGAAGACTTAACTTTAAATAAGTGGCTGTATAATAAAAACTGGATTCCAGTGTCAAGCGCTGGAATGACACCATCTGCTACTCAAATTATCTGTTTATCTGTAGGTTGCAATGTTCGTACACTGGAATGTTACAGCGTTGGGGTGACATTTCCCGAACGTGCACACAATTGTGAATCTAGTAGAGGTTTAGCATGATGAAAAAGACAATTAGCAGTGTATTTGCAAGAGAAATTTTAGATAGCAGGGGTTACCCAACAATTGAGGTAGAAATAGAACTATGTGGTGGAGCAACAGGTAGAGCCGCTGTCCCTTCTGGGGCTTCGACCGGCAAACTAGAAGCATTGGAGCTGAGAGATCAAGATGAAAAAAGGTATTGTGGTAAGGGAGTGCTGAAAGCTGTTCAGTCTGTGAGTGAAGTGATAGTAAATAAAATCATTGGCATGGATGCAGCAAACCAGAGTGCAATTGATAAAATTTTAATTGAACTAGATGGAACAAAAAATAAATCTAAACTTGGAGCAAATGCAACTTTGGGTGTGTCTCTTGCTGTTGCAAAAGCAGCAGCAAACAGCTTTAAAATGCCGTTATATAAGTATTTGGGAGTAGGGGAAGAGCAGATGCCAGTTCCACTCATTAACGTAATGAATGGTGGAGTACATGCGGATAATAAACTCGATTTTCAAGAATTTATGATTCTTCCGGTTGGTGCTGAAACTTTCAGTGAAGCAATCAGAATATCTGCAGAGGTATTTCATAGCTTGCGCAGCATTCTTAAGAAAAAAGGTTATAGCACAAACGTAGGAGATGAAGGTGGTTTTGCACCAAACATTGGAAGCACTGAAGAAGCTCTTAATTTGATAATTCAGGCTGTTGAATCTGCCGGTTATTCGATGAAAAATCACTTTGCACTGGGTCTTGATGTTGCTGCATCTACTTTTTATGAAGATGGAGTTTATAAATTTGAAAACAGAGAACTCACTTCAGAGGAATTGGTTCAGTATTATTTTGACCTTGTAGGCAAATATCCAATAATTTCTATAGAAGATGCAATGAATGAAGACGACTATGAAGGTTGGAAATTACTTACTATAAAACTTGGGAATAAAGTTCAATTGGTTGGAGATGATTTATTTGTTACAAATTGTGAACTAATAAGTAAAGGAATAGAGGAGAAAATGGCAAATGCTGTACTAATCAAGCCAAACCAGATAGGAACACTTACGGAAACTTTTGCTGCTATTGAAATGGCAAAATTAAATGGCTACAGGGCTATTATTTCTCACCGCTCAGGTGAAACAGAAGACACAACGATATCCCACATATCAGTTGCGTCGAATTGTGGGCAAATAAAGACTGGCTCGCTGTCGCGTTCTGATAGGCTTGCAAAGTATAATGAATTGATGAGAATAGAAAGTTCATTAGGAGAAAATGCTAAATATTATCGTGGGTTGGCATGGATTTCATAGATGAAGTTAAATTATATTTAAAAGCAGGTGATGGTGGCGATGGCTGCGCTAGTTTTCGTCGAGAAAAATTCGTTGAATTTGGTGGCCCAAACGGTGGTAATGGGGGCAGGGGAGGAGACATAATTTTCATCAGTAATGCAAATCTCAACACTTTGCTTAATTTTCGTTGTCGAAGACATATTAAAGCGAGTAGTGGAAAAAGTGGTACGAGTAGAGATAAATCTGGCACAGCAGGGAAAGATGTTATACTTAAAGTTCCAGTTGGTACACAAATAATCGATGAAGAAAGTGAGGAAATAATACTAGATCTTGATAAACCTGATATGGAATTTCAAGTAGTGAAAGGTGGAAAAGGTGGGCTTGGAAATACTAACTTTAAATCTGCTACTAATAGGGCACCAAGACATTTTACCCATGGTCAGCCTGGCGAAGAAAGAAATATAATATTGAAGCTAAAAGTTTTATCTGATGTTGGCATTATTGGTATGCCAAATGTAGGTAAATCTAAATTTTTAACCCGCTGCTCGAATTCTGATACAAAAGTAGGCGATTATGAATTTACTACTATAAGACCACATTTAGGTGTAGCAAAAGTGGATTATAGTGAAATTGTAATAGCAGATATTCCTGGAATAATCGCTGATGCTCATCTTGGAGTTGGGCTCGGACACAAATTTTTAAAGCACATAGAAAGGTGCAAAATTTTACTGCATTTAATTGATGTAACTCACGATGACATTATTTCAGCTTATAATTGTACGCATAATGAACTGAAGCTTTACAATAGCGATCTTGTTGAAAAAGAGGAAATTGTAGTGTTAAATAAATGTGACTTATTGGAGGAAGCAGAAATTCTTGAGAAGAAGAATCATTTAGCCAATTATCTTGATAGAGAAGTACTGTGCTTATCAATCGATGATGATTTACAGCCCATCTTGAGATTATTAAACGAGAAAGTGAAAACTAAGGAAATTAATGTATATGATCCTTTTAAGATGTGAATTTTTTATTTGACAATCAAAGTCTGGATTCCAGTGGGTAATTTTCCACAGTTGTCTGCATTTTTTGTTCCATAACTTATCTTTTTTTCGGCTTGTGCCATTTCTTACACTGTCTTTTGCTTTCTTGAACTCAGAAATTCAATAGCTACAAAAGCATTTGAGTAGTTTTTTGTTAAGAACTAGGCATAGAATCCCCCATATTTATTAATAAAGAACAGAAAAAATGTACCGCACATACGACAGAGATTAAGCATATGTGTGCACCCATTTGCGCTGAAGAAGATACGCTACATTCTTTGCTGAGTTTGATTATTTGATAAAAAAGTCTGCAGACGAAGATAGATTTTGAGCTCTAAAAATACCTCTACTTTGATTATACTAAGATTAGATAAATAGGCGAAGTAATTTTTATATTAATTTTTTAGCTTACAACCGATTTTACGTTTAACAACTTGACATTTATTCAATACTACTGTATAATATAAAGATGTGCATTTTTTGTACTATGGCAATAAAATTACCTTGTAATAGGTGTATTGGACCCGAGGGCAGTACTCGGCGCCTCCACCATATTTTTGATACGGGGGCGAATAAGGATCGACATGCATAGTAAAGATGGTACCTTTGCTCGGTTAGATACCACCGCTAAGAGTTCATAATTTAGATGCAAACGATAATAACTTTGCTGCTGAAGACAATGTTAAAGTAGCTGCTTAATTTAGGCACTATAATTTCATTGCTATAAGCACGGTTTAGGGAACGCCGGGTAACAGAAGTTCCCCCGAACATGTAAGGGTTATATGGATAAAATAGCTTATCAGAAGTCGCTTAGTTATGCTAAATTTCAAGTTATAAAAAAGGCTCTAGATACTATATTAGATAATGTTTTTACTCCTCACTTAGAGATACTGTTTTTTACGCGATTTAACGGTGTTGTCATACCAAATTACTTGAAAGAATCATATCCTACTCAAATGCTTATTATATTACAGCATCAATTTTATGGTCTAAAAGTTCTTGAAGATAGGTTTAGCGTTAGTTTGAGTTTTCGTGGAAAACAAGAACAAGTCACTGTACCGTTTTTTGCTATTAGTGAGTTTCATGATAAAATTTCAGGAGATACTTTAGTATTTAGCGTTGATTCTGATAAAGAATATGAAAGTGAGAAATGTGCTGAAAAGCCATCAAATGGTAGTATTATATCTATAGATCAACTTTACGATAAGTAGTTGCTTCATTTTATAAATAAAGAATATTGTATCTGTTCAGGATATCGACAAGACCATAGAGTAAAAGTGAGTTTATAACAAATGGTATCATTTGAGTAGCTGACATTGACTTTCACATAAAAACGTTGTAAAGCGCTTTCATGTTTACCAACTTAGTGCCAATCTGGATCCCAGTGTCTGGGCGCTGGAGTGACAACAAAGGGGCTGCTTGAGCAGAGGCTATTTAGGTAACAAGAGGTGGACAAGAAAAGAAGCGCTGGTTTCATACGTACCTGAACACTTATCCTGCATGTAAAAAACATGATCAAAAAGCTATTCATATAGTACACATCTCTCCGTTAATTTATCAATAAGTTTTTTATCCACGTGGAATCAAAGGGTATAATATCTTATAGCTTATTGTTTACACCTATTTCAGCATAAAAATTATTGTGGGGCTTGATTTTATACATATCACTACACATAATAGACTTTAGTATAAATTAGTAATATGCATCCAATCATATACTTACTTAACTTGTTACTTGATCTTTACAGCTTCGTTCTAATATGCTCAGTTGTTCTCGATTTGTTGATTAAATTGAATGTAGTTAACATGTATAATGAGATTGTAAGCAGCATAATGCAAACTTTAAACAGACTCACTTATCCTCCACTAAAGGTTATCAGAAGGTATATACAACCATTCAATGGATTAGATTTATCCGTGATGATATTGATAATAGCAATTCACTTTGTAAAATATACAATTACTTATTACTTTAAGTAGATGTTAAAAAAACAGTTAAAATCAGCGATATACCTGTTACTCTTAATGTATATATATATATCGGTTTTTAGCTATAATTATAAAGATCCATCCTTAAATACAGCTACAAATCAGGAAGTAACAAATTTGGGCGGAGTAGTAGGTTCATATTTAGCTGATATATTGGTTCAATTTCTTGGACTCGCTAGTATTACAATAGCTACAACCATAGTTTATTTTTTGATATCAAAAAGGCTGTTGAAAATTCTCTATTTAATATTAATCAATTTAGGAATATGTGCTACATTAGCGCAACTTTCGCTCGGTATCACTACTAGGTACATGCATGGTGGAATAGTCGGCAATACTCTAATTGGCCACTGTCCGTTTTACATATTCACAGTAGTAGCATCAATAGGTGTTGTAGGGTTGGTTGGTTGGAAGAGAACGGTTTATTCTTTGCTTTTCCTATGTAAAAAAATATTTTCCCTTTTTACAAAGGTTCTGTTTTTCAGGTTACGTAAAACTACTGATTATTCAATAGCGCCATTAGTAATAGAGGGAAAATATAGAACCATTAGACAACAACCAAAAAAAAGACAGAAAAAAGCTACCGAAGAGATTTTTAAACCACCTTCTAGCGAGTTTGAGTTTCCAAGCATTCACTTACTTTCTAAAGTAGAAGAATCTATGCAGAGAAAACAGTTGAATGCATTAGAGAGCAATAAGAATTTATCTCTGCTCGAACAGGTGCTGAGTGATTTTGGCGTGCAAGGAAAAATTATAAGTGTATGTTATGGACCGGTTGTGACTTTATACAAACTTGAACCACAAGCAGGTACAAAATCTGCAAGAGTGATTGGTCTTGCAGATGATATTGCACGTTCAATGAGTGCACTTTCTGCACGTATTTCAATAATTCGTGGACACAATGCCATGGGAATAGAATTGCCAAACAGGGAGCGAGAGATTGTGATGCTGCGTGATTTACTTGAATCGCCAGAATACCAAAATGCAAACTTAAATCTTCCAATTGCGCTTGGCAAGGAAATAAGCGGAAAACCAGTTATTGCAGATCTGACTAAAATGCCCCACTTGCTTGTTGCCGGAACTACAGGGTCAGGTAAGTCGGTTGCAATTAACACGATGATTCTGTCGCTTGTTTATCGACTAAGTCCTGATGAATGCAAGATGATAATGATCGATCCAAAAATGCTTGAGCTTTCAATATATGATTCAATACCGCATCTAATAACACCAGTGGTAACAGAGCCAAAAAAAGCTGTTATTGCTCTTAAGTGGATCGTGAAAGAGATGGAAAATCGCTATCGCATGATGTCATATTTAAATGTGCGGAATGTAATAAACTATAATCAAAAAATTACAGAAGCGATGAATAGCGGAATAGAATTGGAACGTGTTGTACAGATTGGCTTTAACTCAACAACTGGTAAACCTTTGTTTGAAAAAATACCGATTAAAATGGAGACATTTCCTTATATTGTGGTGATTGTAGATGAAATGGCAGATTTAATGCTTGTTGCTGGCAAAGATATAGAATGCTCTATTCAACGTTTAGCTCAGATGGCTCGTGCTGCAGGAATACACATCATAATGGCAACACAACGCCCGTCTGTAGATGTGATAACAGGTGTGATAAAAGCAAACTTTCCAACGAGAATTAGTTTTGCTGTTACTTCTAAGATAGATAGTCGTACAATACTTGGTGAACAAGGGGCTGAACAATTGCTCGGTATGGGTGATATGCTTTATATGGCCTCTGGTGGTAAGATTATTCGAGTTCACGGTCCATTTGTAAGTGATGATGAGGTGCAAAATATAGTTGATCATCTAAAAACGCAAGGTGAGCCAAACTACATGGAGGGAATCACTCAAGAAGATGAAAATTCTTTCGCGGAATCAGAAGGTGAAACAGAAGATGAAGAGAACGATCTATATAAGCAAGCAGTGGCCATCATTCAGAGAGATCAAAAGGTTTCAACTAGTTACATTCAAAGGCAACTTAGAATAGGCTATAACAGAGCTGCAAATATTGTTGAAAGAATGGAGAAAGAAGGTATTGTCAGTGCTCCGAGTTACTCAGGAAAGAGAGAGATATTGGTAGAATAATCGCTAACTTAAACCAAGGAAAGTTATTTCTAAGCTGTAATAGTTTAGACTTGATCTGACAAGCATGAATTATCTGACAGAAGAATCGACGAAGTCAAAACCGATGTCAGAATCTGTTTTAATGTTATCAATATTTTTTTGGTAAGCAATATGCATACTATCAAAAAAGGTCTGCATAGGAGCCTTACCATAGCAATACTTACCGGAATGAGGTCTAGCTCTATTGTAAGAATGCAACCAATGATCGACATCTAACTGGAGTTCTTCCAAAGTACTATAAATCTTTTTCCTAAAGATAATATTATAACATTCATCTTGCATAGTTCTATGAAGCCTTTCACATATACCATTAGTTTGTGGAGAGTAAGCTTTGGTTCTAGAATGATCAATATTTTCTACTCCCAAATATAACTGGTACGCATGATTTCTTGGCTTGCCACAATACTCTGTACCACGATCAGTTAAAATGCGTAGCAATGGAACTTTCTGTTCGTCAAAAAATGGTATAACTCTATCGTTGAGAAGATCTGCAGCTGTGATGGCAGTTTTCTCCGTATAAAGTTTAGCAAAGGCCACTCTAGAGTAGGTGTCAATAAAAGTTTGTTGATAAATTCGTCCAATACCTTTGATATTACCTACATAATAGGTATCTTGACTACCTAAGTATCCAGGGTATTGTGTCTCAATTTCGCCATTGGCCTCTTTTTGTTCCTTAGTTTTTTCTAAAGCAGCAACTTGCTCCTCTGTAAAATTATACCGTCTTGGACCATCTTCGCTTCCAGAGCTTTCAATCTCTTTTTAAAATTTTCGAGGTTGTTTCTTTGCCATATTGACCTTATCCCGCT
Organism: Trichopria drosophilae; assembly: GCA_030407085.1. NCBI lineage: Eukaryota > Metazoa > Arthropoda > Insecta > Hymenoptera > Diapriidae > Trichopria > Trichopria drosophilae. Next base: position 851,194 of record CM059582.1, on the reverse strand, counting down.
AGCAGATATTAGAATTCCTTTTTTCTTTAACTCATTAGCTGCTCTTTCTTGTCCATATGCTGGAAACTCACTGTTATTTTAACTACTGCTTTTTCTGTATCCTTTGGTACTCTATTGGCAAGTAATGGTTTGCTTTTGTTTATCTCATATAATGCTTTTTCCCCTCCTGTTTCATACAGCTCTTTGAAGCGGTAAAATGTATCCCTTGAATATCCCATACGCCTGTGATACATTTCCTAATTGCTTTGCAAGTTCTAGCAACCCCAACTTTGGTTTTAGTATTTTTTCTTGTGTTGTACTCATATCTGACACTCCTTTGAAATTTATTTATATTTTTATCTTGCTTTGTTAATTTGTCAGATCAAGTCTAAACTATTACATATTAGAAGCAATTTTCTATGTATTGTGTACAGGTGTAAATGGCGGTATTTACTAAATGATTTTCCACTATGGAAAACTGTGTATGATCAGTCAAGTGTTTGTATAGTAATCTGTACAGATTACAGAAAAAGGGGAATCAAAGGCTATTTAAGAAAGTAAAGGGTAGAAAAAGGCATATAATTACAGATATTCAGGGTTTTATACTAGATTATTACGTAAGCGCTGCTAATGAAAATGATAAAGGTGGCATTAAATAATATAAGAAAAAAAATATACTATAGTTAAAAAAATGTGATGGGATACTAAGGAGAAAATTTAAAAAATCATATAAAGGAAGAATATGGTATGGATATTGAGATTGTCAAAAGGCCTTCATGTAGGTTCTAAGTCAACAAAGACACACCGCCTTAGCTACTACCAATGAGGGGTTTAAAGTACAGCCAAGAAGGTGGGGTGTAGAAAGGACTTTTGCTTTAGGAATAGAAGACTATCGAAAGAATAAGATTTACTCACTGAAAATTTCATATATCTGGTTATGAGTAGAGTTATGTTAAGGAGAGAAATATGCTTGAGTTTATCAATTCCCGAACAAGTTCTAATCATTAATGTTATACACGTTCTTTTCTTTTTCTATCCTCTCTTGTTCTTCAATACAATACATAGCAAGCGGATTAGCTTTAAGTCTTTCGACTCCTATTTCTTCTCCCGTTCCATCGCAGTAACCATAAATGCCTAATTTTATTTTTTCCAACGCCTCCTTAATTTTTTCTTTTCTATCTTTTCGGCGCTTAATTAATTCTCCATTTTCACTATCTCTATCAGAATAAATACTACTATCTTCTAGATCTTGTTTCTCCATTTCAGAGAGTATTGATTGTAACTTTAAGCTAAAGTATTCCAGTTGTTTTACGTTCATATATTCTTCATTTTCTGAAGGAACGTAATCTTCCGGTAACTTTATTTTTATTAATTTTTCCATAGCATTATCAATAAAATATATTAAAACTTACATAACCCTGTAAACACAAAAAATTGTACTACCCTCAAAGTAAACACTATAATTTATAATAAACATTTAAAATCCTGGTATGATTAGTTCGGTAAAAAAATTAGTAATAAATGATAATAATCTTACTTATATAGTATGTATTTTTATTATAATGTTAAGTTTATCTTCATATACACTTGAAAACAACAGTAAACAAGAAGTCATATTAACATTAACATGGATATGTGCTACATTTGTTTTGCAGATCTCTACAAATAATTTATTTACATCTAATTATCATGATGGAATATTAGAGCAAATCTTTGTACAGCCACTCTCTTCTAGGCTGATAGTTGCTTATAAAATCTTCGCTCACTGGTTGTTATTTGGGTTACCGATTTCAGTGATTTCTTTCATGTTCAGCTTTGCAATTCTAGGCAATAATATTGAACATTCAATAGCAGTTGGAGTGTCTTTATTATTTAATACGCTGATAATCATTAACATTTCAGCTACTGGAAATGCATTGATGATTGGTCGAAATAACTTAGCATCAGGAGTGTCGCAAATTCTTGTTTTGCCAATGATAATGCCAACTTTTATATATTTCAAATTGCTAACTCAATTTGAAAATTTATCCTTGAATATTTATACACTACTAATCACCATCTTAATTTTTGTCATTTTAATTGTTAACAGCACTATAACTACTCACATAGCATTAAAATTTGCTGTGGAGCAGGATTGAAAAAAACTTACTAGTTATTTACTTGTATCTGCTTAGTTAAGGGTGTTAACTTAAGTAGAGATGGAGACATTTGTAATAGTTTAGACTTGATCTGACAAATTAATAAAGTAAGATAAAAATATAAATAAATTTTAAAGGAGTGTCAGATATGAGTACAACACAAGAAAAAACACTAAAACCAAAGTTGGGGTTGCTAGAACTTGTAAAGCAATTAGGAAATGTATCACAGGCGTATGGGATATTCAAGGGGTCACTACCATTAAGTTAAGGAAAAGTGATGAACTGTATTATAAAATCAGGTAAGATTCACAAATTAAAAGAAGTAATGACATGAGTAAAAAAAAGAATAATCATGTTTATAAAAAATAAATTGATGAGTTTAAACTTTATAAACGCACACAGAGCATCCTCAAAAGACTTCTCATGAAAAAGAAAGCTGCCCTTCGTTAATGTATTTCTCCTGATTTTTAGAAAGAGTGTAAAGTCATTACAAGTGATGCTTAATGAGTTTGTTCTGCATACAAGAAAAGATTATACAATTACGGCAAGTGCATTTACTCAAGCAAGAAAGAAGCTAAAACATACTGCGTTTCAGAGTTAAATGATGATATAGTTTCCCTATACTACCAAGATCAGGAATTTAAAACTCACCATGGCTTCAGAGTACTTGCATTTGATGCTTCAATACTGATTCTGCCAAAGAGCAACAAAATAATAGGTGAGTTTGGCTCAAGAGCAGTATGGAATGGAATCCAGAGATTTGAAGACTATACAAGTGCAATCTTTGAAGTTTGCTACGATGTGCTAAATAATATTGCAATAAAATCTGTGCTAAGTAGAGGTGACAGCTATGAGGTTGATTTAGCAATCGGTATGCTTGAATCCATAAAATCAGACGATTTGTTAATCTGTGATAGAGGATACGTATCTTATCGATTTCTTGCTGAGCTTATAGGAAGGAAAATCAATTATATAATTCGCTGTTCAAGTTCGTCTTTCAATGAAATAAACGCTATGTTTAAGCCGGAAAGCCCATCTAGTACGGTGGTAGTGTCTACCGCACCTATTAAAGTAGCAAGACAGCTACGAAAGCTAGGATTACCTGATGAGATGAAATTCAGGTTAGTCAAATAATACTTTCTTCTGGCGAAGTTGAAGTGTTAGTAACATCTCTATTAGATGAGAAACGTTTTACAGTTGAAGAGTTTGAGAAATTATATTACTTGCGCTGGGGAGTAGAAACATTTTTTCTAGGCTGAAGGGAAGATTAAATTTAGAGAATTTCACAGGAAAAAGTATTGAAACTATCAAGCAGGATTTTTGGTCAACTATCCTCATCAGTAATCTAGAAAGTATCATGATAGAAGATGATGAAGAGACATTGAGCTCACAGAATAGTAAACTAAAAAAAAAGCATCAATAAATCTTTCTCATTTAATGCGATTAAAAACTTAGCCTTTGATATTTTTTCTACAGAGTCAGACATAGACTGCATTATGGATCGACTATCACAGTTATTTTTGATGAACACTTTAGTGGTGAGAAAAGGGAGAAGAGTTGATCATTATAAGATATCTGATATTCTTTCACTCAACTACCAGAAAAGAGCTAGAAAACATGTGTTTTAAACTCAAGATATCTTTTCAGTATAATTGCATTAGTACATTCTTTGCAAAATAACCTGCAATTGTTACTTTTTTAAATAACTTGCACTTTTCAGACTCCCTTTTCTTAAAAATTCACCCTAGTATTTACCATAATTATTAATCACTTCAAATTTTTTGTCCAATCTTAACTTCTCTTTCTCTTAACTTAATGGCAGTGATTCAAGGGATACATTTTACCGCTTCAAAGAGCTGTATGAAACAGGAGGGGAAAAAGCATTATATGAGATAAACAAAAGCAAACCATTACTTGCCAATAGAGTACCAAAGGATACAGAAAAAGCAGTAGTTAAAATAACAGTGAGTTTCCAGCATATGGACAAGAAAGAGCAGCTAATGAGTTAAAGAAAAAAGGAATTCTAATATCTGCTAGCGGGATAAGGTCAATATGGCAAAGAAACAACCTCGAAAATTTTAAAAAGAGATTGAAAGCTCTGGAAGCGAAGATGGTCCAAGACGGTATAATTTTACAGAGGAGCAAGTTGCTGCTTTAGAAAAAACTAAGGAACAAAAAGAGGCCAATGGCGAAATTGAGACACAATACCCTGGATACTTAGGTAGTCAAGATACCTATTATGTAGGTAATATCAAAGGTATTGGACGAATTTATCAACAAACTTTTATTGACACCTACTCTAGAGTGGCCTTTGCTAAACTTTATACGGAGAAAACTGCCATCACAGCTGCAGATCTTCTCAACGATAGAGTTATACCATTTTTTGACGAACAGAAAGTTCCATTGCTACGCATTTTAACTGATCGTGGTACAGAGTATTGTGGCAAGCCAAGAAATCATGCGTACCAGTTATATTTGGGAGTAGAAAATATTGATCATTCTAGAACCAAAGCTTACTCTCCACAAACTAATGGTATATGTGAAAGGCTTCATAGAACTATGCAAGATGAATGTTATAATATTATCTTTAGGAAAAAGATTTATAGTACTTTGGAAGAACTCCAGTTAGATGTCGATCATTGGTTGCATTCTTACAATAGAGCTAGACCTCATTCCGGTAAGTATTGCTATGGTAAGGCTCCTATGCAGACCTTTTTTGATAGTATGCATATTGCTTACCAAAAAAATATTGATAACATTAAAACAGATTCTGACATCGGTTTTGACTTCGTCGATTCTTCTGTCAGATAATTCATGCTTGTCAGATCAAGTCTAAACTATTACAGAAGAGTCGGAAACTTTTATAACTTACCTTTAATCAACCTAACCCATGCGTGCCAATCTCTCTCACCAAGATTGCTTTCGAAAGACAGAAGATCCTTTACGGCTTTTGAGCAAATTTCTTCACTTGGAATTGACAACTCCCTATTCATTGCTAGCGTCAGGCATTGAGTTTTACAAGCTTGTTCTAAGTGATACGTATAAAACATTGCTTCTTGTATAGTCTGACCACATGTTATAGATCCATGATTGCGCATTAACATCACAAAATTTTCTTTCAAATCAGCTATTAATCTTTTTCCTTCCGTATCATCAAGTGCCAGGGAATTATAATCATGGTAAGATACCTTATTATAAAAGTGCAGCGCCCACTGACTTATTGGGATTAATCCATCCTTGAGAGAAGAAACTGCTACAATAGAAGGTGTATGTAGATGAAAAATTGCTTGAATATCTTTCCTTGCTTGATAAATGAGGCCATGGATTACATAGCCAGTTTTATTATATTGATATTCTTTGCCTTCAATTATATTCCCATCAAACGATACTTTCATCAATGAACTTTCATCTACTTCATCAAAACGTATACCAAACGGATAAACATAAAATGACTTTTTATCTTCAGAACGTACAGAGAGATGAGTATACGTATGATCATCTAATTTAAGATAAGATAAAATCTGATAGGCGTTAACTAGGTCTCTTTTCAACTCACTATTTGTTAACAACATAGCTCTTGACTAAAATTTTCTAAAGATTTATACGTGGAAAAAAAGTTTATTACAAACTAAAAGGTGAACCTACGTTAAAATACTAAGCACTTTTACTTGCCTTAGGTGATTAGAGTTTACATTTCTAGATTACATAGTATTTTAACTATAAAAACGACTTTTTATGTAATATTTCATATGTTTTAAAGCCTCGTTTTTATGTTATTATAAGTGTAGGTTTTAATATTAAAAATAATATAGTAAACATTGACATAAAAAAACAGCTAACAAAATTTTTCATATATATCACTGGTCTTCCAGAAAGTGGTAAACTTTCTACAGCAATAGTATTGTCTAGTATGATAAATGCAGTAATTGTAAGTGGACTTGAATATAATCAAACTTCCAAAGAAGCTCTAGATAGAATATATAACACTACACATGTTATGTTTCAGGCAATAGAAGCCTATCCTATTGACTCAAAAATTATATATTTGTTGATGAATTAATTAAAAATAACGATTACAACATAAGAATATATAACTCAGCAGTAGAACTTAGTAAAAAAATGGGCACAAAAATCCTCCCTATAGTACTTAGGTGCAATCCATTGATATTACAAGAGCGTACTATATCAAAAAAGCAAAGAAAAAATAGGAAGGTTACTAATATAAATAGTATTAAATTTAGGGAGGAAGATTTATTTGTACCACAAAATGCTATAGAGGTAGAAAATTCAAATATGAGTATAAAAGAAGTAGCAGAAGAAATAGTAAGTCAGATGTACAAACTTGGCCAAATTAATAGTGTTTACGCAATAGGCAACGATTTCATATACTGAGGCTCATTTAAATATAGAGCCTCAACTCCATTTAATTTTTGTTTATTTTTTAGTCTATAACGGACTAATAGCCCTGCATGGCTAGCATCCAACTTTGGTAAACTACAATCCATATATGTAATGCAGTCCGTTTCAGGCTGGAGTTCACTTACTACAGCAGGATTTGATAGCGGTAACAAATTGAAATCAAATAACTGCGTATAAAACTTTTGATCATCTTTGATTATAGCTTTAATATTTTTTTTACTATTTGCACAAAGTAGCGATATTGCATATGCTTGAGCTTCCAGCGCACTAACCCCATATAACGGCTTATTTGTAGCAAGATTTATACCTTGTGCAGTTGATATACCAACTCTGATTCCAGTAAAACTTCCTGGTCCAACTATCACTGCTAAATGGTCTATTTTATCGTAGCTGTAATTATGCTTATCAAACAAAGTATTCAGTATTTGAAAAAATGATTCTGCATGACTATTGTTTGCAGAATTGCGTTCTACAAAACAATTACCATCGTAATCAATTACTGCTATTGAACTACCAGCACCTACAGTATTAATTGCTAGAATGGACATCACTTAAGCTTATCATAGAGCTTTGTAAACATCATAGTGAACGCACCGTTACCCATAACATTTGCTGAAGTTATTATTGGGTCAAACACTATATACAATGCTGTAATTAATGAAAGCATCTCTGGAGAGAAATTAAGATACTTCTCAAGAATAGGCAACATTACCATAATCCCTCCCGCTGGAACTGCAACAATAGCAAATTTAAATAACAGAAAGTAGAGAAGGAAAGTCACATAGTCTGTTGCAGACAATGCACCACCAAAAGTCATTATCATTGATAGTATTATAATAAAAAAGCAATCACCTACTAAATGAAAGCTAGCAGTTATTGGCACAACAGACGATGCTATATCAGGCTGCTTTACATTTTTTTTGCTTCCTTCAATAGTAAGCGGCACAGCTGCATTACTGGACATTGTGCTCATTGCAATAATAAATGCAGGTATCATATTGCCTATACTAGCTATCCAGCTTGTGATCTTGAATGAATTTGCTGCTCCATATAAGAGAAAAACATAAAGGTAGGTTACAGATGCTATAATAATAAAAATTATTGAGTAATTCATAAATATTGTAGATAGAACCTGGTCATGCTGCATTTTAAAAGCAAATCCAAGTACAAACATTGGAATAACTGGTGTCAAGAATGTCTTCAAAATAACAAAAATTAAATCTGACATTTTGTGAGAAAGTTCTTTGCTTTTTTCAGGCAGCAAAGCAGACATTATTAAGCTGGACACAAACCCATAAGCAAGAGCACGAAAGTTGGAAAGCATTATCGGTAGCTCAAACGACCATAAAGGTACAATTGTTTCTTCATGCTGTATTACGTTCTGTATTGAATAAGTATTTTGTAAGATAAAGTGCCAAGCAGAATAAGCTATTAGACTTGAGGTAAGGTTCGACAAGAAAATCGTTATAATAATTAACAATATAAACTTTATAGTCGACTGCTTAAGATTGTTAACACCACTAAAGATTAATGCAAAAACAATAAAAGGCATTATAAATAGTAGGATCTCTTTTATACTAAGGCTTATTGAATACAAGAAGGTTTTTACTTCCATTGGAACTAGATGACCAAAAAGTATAACTGAAGTGATAACAGCAAGTAAGGTTAGTAATTGTAACATATTCTAATATAGCGATATCCTATGGAAATACATATGATAAATTAGCTGCTAAGTAAAGTAAAACTGCTTAAAATATTTACATTACCTTCTAGTACTTGAATGAGATTTCAAATTACAACGTTTCCACAAAGTATATAGTTAACATCCACACCTTTGGTCAAGTTCCATTCACGCTTTATTACATTATATTCCATACCAGCCATGTTTTGCAGTGTTACATTGTTCTCTCTTAGATGATTTGCAATTTCTGATGGCTTGAGAAATTTATTCCAACTATGTGTGCCTTTTGGCAACCAGTTTAATATGTACTCTGCGCCGACTATTGCAAGACAGAAGGATTTAATAGTTCTATTTATCGTCGATATAAAAATTAGCCCTTCTGGCTTCAACAGCTCTATTGCTTTTTTCATGAAAAACTCTAAATTATCAACATGTTCAACCACTTCCATCAACAAAACCACGTCATACTTCTTGTCATTGCTTAGCTCTTCAATGCTAGTGTGTGTGTATTCTATATTTAACCCTACTTTCTTTGCATGCGACTGTGCCACTTTTATGTTTTCCTCACATACATCTATTCCCGCAACGCTAATACCAATACGCGCCATTGACTCTGACAAAATGCCACCACCACAACCAACATCGAGCAATGATAGTTCTTTTAAATCGCATTTTTTTAATTCTTTTATTTTCTCAACGATGTATGATACTCTCACAGGATTCATCATGTGCAATGGCTTGAATTTGCCATTCTCATCCCACCATTCACCTGCTATTTTAGCGAATTTTGATATTTCATCTTCGTTATAAGTTTTTGTGGTTTTTTTCTTGCTAATATTGCTAAGTTTATCAAGGCGTTCTTTATGTCTACTTTCTTTTGAAAATTCTGTTTCGAGGAATTGTTTGACTATGTCTTTTGCTAATCCACTCGCAGTAAACTCTGCACCAAGACAAAGTATATTCGCATTGCCATGCTCGCGAGCTAATTTTGCGATCTCAACACTATTACATAAAGCAGCGTAGATTCCTTCAAAACGATTTGCCACAGTACTCATGCCCAAACCTGTACCGCAAATTAATATTCCATAATTTGCTTTTTTGTTTGTTATATCTTCTACAACTTCAGCAGCATAGTCAGGGTAGTCTACACTCTTTTGTTCAGCAGTGCAGCCACGGTCTATCACTGTATAATCTACAGTTTCCAAGTAAGCCTTTATTTCTGATTTTAGTTCATAACCTGCGTGGTCTGAAGCAACTGATATCATATCTGACATATAAGAATTTGCAACTTAAGAGTATTTATATGGGTAATTTATTTTGAGCTTTTTGTCAAGTTCTCCTGATCTTTCTGAATAAATTTCGAGTCAGATATACATAAATTCTATATAATTTTTATCCTACCACTACTAATTCGGTAAAATGGATCATATAGATATTATAAAGTCAAAATTATTGTTGTCCGACATAGTAGGAAAAAAAGTTAGGTTAATAAAAAGAGGAGATAGTTTTGTTGGACTCTGCCCATTTCATAACGAAAAAACTCCATCTTTTTCGGTCAGCAATGTTAAGGGCTTATATTACTGTTTCGGTTGCTCAGCTCATGGTGATGCGTTTGAATTTATTTCACAAACTGAGGGCTTAAGTTTTAAGGAAGCATTGGAAAAATTGGCATCTGTTGCAGGTGTTGAGTTACTCAAAAACCTCAGCTTTGCTAAAGAAAATGACAAACTGTTTTCAGCACTGAATTTAGCTGCAAATTGGTTTACACAAAAAAATCAGGGAGTTGTAGATTATTTAAAGCAACGCAAGATTTCACTCAAAATCATAGATAAATTTAGAATAGGTTATGCACCAAGCTCTGGTTTGAGAGAATATTTGAACTCTTCAGGTATTGAAGACAAAATTTTGGCTAATGTTGGGTTGATAAATAGAAATTCTCGTGATTATTTCTATGATCGACTCATGTTTCCTATACAGAACATTGCAGGAAAAGTTATTGGCTTTGGTGGACGTGCGTTGAGTTCCGATCAACAACCAAAATATTTAAATAGTCCAGAGAGTCAGCTCTTTAAGAAAAGAGAAAATTTATATGGATTAAACTTTGCTTTGAGTGAAATACGCAAAAAACAGCATCTATTTGTTGTTGAAGGATATATGGATGCTATAGCACTACATCAAGCAGGAATTAGCAATACAGTTGCTCCGCTTGGTACCGCAATTTCTGCAGAGCAGATAAAAAATCTTTGGAAACTTGCTAAAGAAATTTCTATCTGTATGGATGGCGATAGTCCTGGATGTCATGCTGCTATTCGAATTGCAGAACTTGTTCTGCCGATACTGGAACCTGGATACATATTGAAGTTCGTGACTTTGCCAAGCAACAAGGACCCATACGATATATGCAATGAACTAGAATATAAGACGGAAGATGTACTATCCTCTTTTAACCGCTCAACAGAACTGCACTCTGAATATTTATGGCATCACATAATTGGTAGCAATTTGCAAAATTATGAAAAATTTGCTCCGGAAAAATATTCAATTCTTGAGCACAAGTTCATGAAATATGTCAATGCTATCGGTAACAGCAGTATTAGAAGGTATTATAGAGATTATTTTTACAATAAGGTCAGTGAATTAAGAAGAAACTTTAAAAAGCTGATTTTTAATAGCAAAGCAACAAAAGGTGAGTATCTTTACAATAAATCTCCAGAGCTAATTGAAGCAGAGCAAAATCAGGCCATAATTTTGCGTATAGCCGTAGAATTTCCTGAAATCTTGAACCGTCCTATATTTTTTGAGCAATTTTCTCATTTCGAATTTACTAATGAGATGAAAAAATTACAACAGTGCGTAATTAATATGGTAACTAATAAGAGCAACTTTAATAAAGAAATTCTGCTACAGGAGTCTAGTGTTATAAAGTTTATATTTGAAAAAACTAGCGTACTAAATAGTCAATTAAGTGAGAAGAGATCGGCAGAAACTGTCTGGAATAACATAGTATTACGGAAAGAATTAAATGTATTACAAGAAGAAAAAATTAAAGCAAGGCTGGGCGGTAATTTTGACTTAGAGGAAAGGCTAATAGAACAAATAAAGCAAATAGAGGATAGTATACAAGAAATGCAAATGGAATTTATTCAAAAGTAGATGGCTTAAGATGTTCAAAATTATTAGAAAAACACTGTATTGGTAGTTGCTTAAAATAGCTTATTCTAGTATATTTTCAATTTATTTAATTACGACAAGTGTTTGCATTTCTTCCTCTCATTATTTTTTTAGCCTTATATCTTGGTAGTGGTACTTATTTTTTCTTTATAGGACTTGACAATCCTCTTCATCAAATTTCACCGTTAGTTTACTTATTACCAGCATTATTTTTTGCTATTCTATTCAATAAAAACAAAATTCAGCATAGCGTTGATACTCTTATAAAAGGTATGGGTAATAAAACTACTCTTACCGTGTGTTTGATTTTTCTCCTTGCTGGTGCATTTTCTACTGTTACTCAATCGCTTGGTAGTATAAATGTTATTGCTAACTTAACTATTTGCTTTCTTCCAGCACAATTATTACTTCCTGGAATGTTTTTAATTTCTGCGTTTATTGCAAGTGCAATAGGCACATCAATCGGAGTTATTGCACTGATAACACCAATAGCTGTGAATCTAGCACAAAATGGAGCTTTTGATTGTGCGGTGGGCGTTGGAGCTGTGATAGGTGGGTCCATGTTTGGCAGCAATCTTTCAATGATATCTGACACTACTATTGCGGCTACTTCTTCACAAGGAGCTTCAGTAAAGGATAAACTAAAACTAACCTTAAAGACAGGATCTATTACAGGTTTTATAATACTTACTTATCTAGTAATAATTTCAAATAGTACAGAAGTTATTTCTTTTTCAACTCTGAATTATTTATCCATAGTTAAAATTATACCTTATATATCTTTAATAATTATGGGTTTATTTGAAATAAACACACTGGTAATATTAGCTGTTAATATGGTTGTTGCTGGAATATTAGGAATAGCTTTTTTTGATTATTCTATTATTGATTATTCTCATGACATATGTAGGGGTTTTAATAAGATGAATGAAGTAATGATATTTATTCTTTTCAGTAGTGGATTAAGCCACTTAATGTACGAATACAGTCAGAAAAAGATAGATAAATTCACCGATGAGGTAAATCTCACAAGAAGTCAAGCTGAACTTATGATTGCAGGAATATCATCTGTGTTTACCATTTTGGTTTCCAGCAATATTGTTGCTATTTTATTAACTAGTAATATTGCGAAAAGACTTGCACAGAGATATAACATTTCACCACACCGTAGTGCGTATTTATTAGAGATATTTACTGCGATCACAAAAAGTATCTTACCTTATGGTTCTCAAATATTGCTAGCAAGCAGCATTGCCTCTCTTTCACCTATTGCTGTACTAACAAAAGTATATTATTGTTTTGTTTTTGCAGCAGTTGCAATAAGTGAAATAGTTATTAATGGCAGACGTCATGCGGTTGTAGCTCCTCAATTACCACAAATATAACACAACTCTTTCTGTAGCTTTGTGGAAATTATGTTAACTGATTATGCTGTAAAGGTGAGCCATATTCATATATAAATTAATCTGTTGTTGGAATGATTCTAAGTCTTCATTTTCACAACTCATTTTTCTACAAATTTTCACTCTATTTGTTAATAAATTGACAAATATTATAATATTTGCTAATATTTATATAGCATCAGTTCTTTCATAAAGACGTAGTATTGCTAATGTCATAAAAAATGTATCAAAATAGTGGAGAAACAAATGCCTGATTATTATGAAATATTAGGAGTAAAAAGAGATGCTACTCACGGTGAAATAAAAAAAAGCATATTACAAATTAGCATTGAAGTTTCATTCAGATAAATTGTATAAGGAAGCGCAAGAGTTAGTGTAATAGTTTAGACTTGATCTGACAAGCATGAATTATCTGACAGAAGAATCGACGAAGTCAAAACCGATGTCAGAATCTGTTTTAATGTTATCAATATTTTTTTGGTAAGCAATATGCATACTATCAAAAAAGGTCTGCATAGGAGCCTTACCATAGCAATACTTACCGGAATGAGGTCTAGCTCTATTGTAAGAATGCAACCAATGATCGACATCTAACTGGAGTTCTTCCAAAGTACTATAAATCTTTTTCCTAAAGATAATATTATAACATTCATCTTGCATAGTTCTATGAAGCCTTTCACATATACCATTAGTTTGTGGAGAGTAAGCTTTGGTTCTAGAATGATCAATATTTTCTACTCCCAAATATAACTGGTACGCATGATTTCTTGGCTTGCCACAATACTCTGTACCACGATCAGTTAAAATGCGTAGCAATGGAACTTTCTGTTCGTCAAAAAATGGTATAACTCTATCGTTGAGAAGATCTGCAGCTGTGATGGCAGTTTTCTCCGTATAAAGTTTAGCAAAGGCCACTCTAGAGTAGGTGTCAATAAAAGTTTGTTGATAAATTCGTCCAATACCTTTGATATTACCTACATAATAGGTATCTTGACTACCTAAGTATCCAGGGTATTGTGTCTCAATTTCGCCATTGGCCTCTTTTTGTTCCTTAGTTTTTTCTAAAGCAGCAACTTGCTCCTCTGTAAAATTATACCGTCTTGGACCATCTTCGCTTCCAGAGCTTTCAATCTCTTTTTAAAATTTTCGAGGTTGTTTCTTTGCCATATTGACCTTATCCCGCTAGCAGATATTAGAATTCCTTTTTTCTTTAACTCATTAGCTGCTCTTTCTTGTCCATATGCTGGAAACTCACTGTTATTTTAACTACTGCTTTTTCTGTATCCTTTGGTACTCTATTGGCAAGTAATGGTTTGCTTTTGTTTATCTCATATAATGCTTTTTCCCCTCCTGTTTCATACAGCTCTTTGAAGCGGTAAAATGTATCCCTTGAATATCCCATACGCCTGTGATACATTTCCTAATTGCTTTGCAAGTTCTAGCAACCCCAACTTTGGTTTTAGTATTTTTTCTTGTGTTGTACTCATATCTGACACTCCTTTGAAATTTATTTATATTTTTATCTTGCTTTGTTAATTTGTCAGATCAAGTCTAAACTATTACAAAAGTTCCAGCGCATGACCAGATATTTCTTATTGGATCCCAGTTGTATAGTGTTTAATACTAAATTAACTACTAAAAACGTACAATAGTAATATACTAATTAGCTAGGGGGTTAAAATGAGTATAACTAAAACTATATTCGGTTTTGATAAATCGGATCTAACAGCATTACAGGAAAGTCAAAATATTGATGTTAAAAAGTTTCAAGAAATATTTAGCGCATTAAAAGAGTGGCAAGAAGCTCAAAAGATAGATGCTAAACAGTTTGAAGAGGTATTTAGTGCATTAAAAGAGTGGCAAGAAGCTCAAAAGATAGATGTTGAGCAGTTTGAAAAAGTTTTTGGTGCATTAGAAGACAAGATTGGTACTGAGCAGTTTCAAGCTATGCAAGAGCACTTAAGCGGCTTGCAAGAAAAATTTACAGGCTTGGAAGAAAAAGTAGAAACATTTGCAGACATGGTAGGGGGACAAGAACAAGCAATACTAACTTGTGCCATAGTCAGTGCTGTTGTTGCAATAGCTGTAACTAGTTTTATTGCATTCTGTATCTATCAGGGAGTTAAGCTTGATAAAGAGAAGAAAAACGACTTGTCTCAAAATATGCCAAGCGGAAAGTTTAATAATGTGAATGATACCGAAAAACTGAAGAATAACTTACAGCAAGGAAGAGTGTAATGCTCTTCTTGAAAGGGTGTTACATAAAATTTGTAACACCTTAAATTTCCTTTAGATTATGTAGGTTTTGGTAGTAAATTTTTTAGAAAGATGTTTGTATTATAAAGTTGGTAGAGATTCTGATTTACTTGAAGTTTGTTAATTGGTATCTTTTAAAGCGTAATATTCACTATAGTATGCTTAAGATCTTTTCTAAAGTTTTATTTATATTAATACTTTTGGTTTCTAGTTTCTTTGCTGTACATAATGTTGAAGCGAAGTCTAAGGTAAAGTTCAGTAAGAGGTACATACCTCCTGGTAACCCTGGTGGTGCAAACTTTCATGCAGACGAGGATTTTGCTGAGTCATATAAACTGTATGAGAAGCGTAGGGAGCTCCTCAAGAAAAAAAAGTTACAAGATCTAGCTATAAATAAAGAAGATCTAGTCAAAAAATTAAAAGAAAAAAAAATTGCTAGCCTTGATAACGAGCCAAACAACGTGGGAACTTGCATAGTTGAAGATGGGGAGGATGCTATGATCAATCAGCATGGTATTAATCTTGCACGTTTAAAGGGTGCTGTATTTATAGATCAAGAGCCAGTTTCTCAGTATGAAAGTAAGCAGCATAAAAGTGAACAACAAAAAGGGAAAAAAGTTACTTCAACACGAGAAAAAAAAGTTTCCCCTATAAATGTTACTATAAAAAAAACTCCATCAAGAAGAACGTGCTCTCATGATTCTATTACTGATCTAAATAGAACACCACAGCATAGTTTAAATGGTTCAAGTTCATTTGACAGTGTAGTTGACACAGTAAAATAGTGTCACGATTAATAATATGCTAGATAGGGACCTGACATTGAGTGATGATGCATATGAGTCATCGACGGTTTCCAGGCATAAAACTCATACTGTAAAAGTTGGACAAGTGAAGATAGGTGGAAATAATCCTATAGCTGTTCAATCCATGGCACTTGGTGCACATATAGATTCTGACAACATAAAAAGCAGTGCTCAGAAATATGCAAAAGAAGTAATAGAACTAGTGCATGCAGGTTCAGAGTTGGTGCGAATTGCTTTGAACTCAGAGGAAGTAGCAAAAGCAATACCTTATATAGTAGAGGAAATAAATAAAGAAGGCTTTGATGGTAAGATATTAGTAGGCTGTGGACAATATGAGCTCTACAGGCTGATTCAGGATTATCCAGACAACATTAAAATTCTGGGTAAAATTAGGATAAATCCAGGTAATATAGGCTTTGGTGATAAACGTGATAAAAAATTTGAAAAAATTATAGAGTATGCAATAACGCATGATCTTCCTGTCAGAATTGGAGTAAATTGGGGTAGTCTTGATAAGTACCTTTTACAAAAATTAATGGATGGAAACTCCTTGTCTAGTAATCCAAAAACTTCTGATGTTATATTACGTAAGACGCTTGTAATGTCTGCTCTTGGTAGTGCAAAAAAAGCTGAAAAGATTGGCCTTAATGCAGAGAAAATAATCATTTCATGTAAAGTCAGTAGAGTGCAAGATTTAATTTTAGTTTATACTGCACTTGCAAAATCTTCCAATTATGCGCTGCATTTGGGTTTAACCGAAGCTGGTATGGGTAATAAAGGCATAATAAATACCACAGCAGGGCTTACTTGTTTATTGCAAAATGGTATTGGAGACACTATCCGGGCTTCTTTAACTCAGCGCCCTGGTGAATCACGCACTAATGAGGTGGTAGTATGTCAGGAAATACTACAGTCTATAGGTTTACGTCACTTTAACCCTCAGGTGAGTTCATGTCCTGGTTGTGGACGCACAAGTGGCGATCGTTTTCGTAGATTAACTGAGGAAATAAATGACTACATAAAAACTCATATGCCGGTATGGAATAAAAAGAATCCTGGTGTAGAGTATATGAACGTTGCTGTTATGGGATGCATAGTAAATGGTCCTGGAGAGAGCAAACATGCAAATCTAGGTATCAGCCTGCCTGGATACGGAGAAAAACCTGTTTCAGCAGTCTACAAAAACGGCAAATATTTCAAAACTTTACAAGGTGATAATATTTTTGAAGAATTTAAGGAAATTATTAGTGATTATGTGGAGAAGCATTACACATAAGCCTTTCACAAGTTTGTATTTAGACTACATTCTGTAAATTAAATGCAAAAATGGTATCTATTGAGTGGATGTCAAATCAGACAATAAAGAATGCCAATTTAAAAACTAGATAGTATCTGACAGGGTTCCTTTTGCCTTTTTTCTATTTGAGAAATTTTTTAATATTGAGATTGACTCTAAGTAGTATAGAGATGTTATTCCAGCATCAAGGACTGAAGTTTCCCGGTCTACAATATTTGTACAGTTATGAACCTTACTATTACCCATAAATATAAAAGTGGAGAAAAAGCTGCTATTTTACTAATTCAACTTTCTATTATAAATAGGTCCATGGTCTAAAAATGGAATATATGATGAAAAGAAATATAAATACCTCAACTGGCGAATGGGCAGAAAGTGAATTTGGGATTGTTAATTTTGGTGATATAAGATTAAGTAAGAGGCTTTTAAAAATAGTTAATAGTTTTGCTGAATCGCCTGAGCGTTCAATAAATCAAGCTTGTGAAGATTGGCATCAAAGTAAAGCAGCTTATAGATTTTTCCAAAATGATGCTATTTCTGAAAGAAAGATATTAGACAGTCATATAATTAAAACTGTTGAAAGAGCTAAAGAACACTCAACTATCTTAGCTATCCAAGACACGAGTTATATTTCATATAAAAATCATATGGCGAAGAGCCTATGAGCTGGATTTTGTTGACAAATATAAATATTATCAATTTTGAAGAAGCAGTAGAAAAAATACAATGGTATTGCTTAAGATGGAGAATAGAGGTTTTTCATAAAATTTTGAAATCCGGTCTTAAAGTTGAAGAATGTAGGCTCCAAACAGCAGATAGATCAATCCGCTTTCTTACAATTATGAGTATAATTGCCTGGAGAATATTTTTTATCACACTAGTAGCTAGAACAAATCCAAATCTTTCTTGTACTGTCATACTAACTAATGACAAATGGAAGGTTTTGTATACCAAAATGCTTAAGACAAAAGACTATCCTGAAATCCCACCACCTATAAGAGAAATCGTGAGGTGGATAGCCAAATTAGGAGGGTTTTTAGCTCGCAAAAATGACTTAGAACCAGGCCCTATAGCTTTGTGGAAGGGATGGAAACTTCTCTTTGATTTAGCAGAAGGATGGAAACTTGCTCATGAATTTTATACTTGTGGGTAATAGTAAGGTTGGAGTAGTGGGGTAGGGTATGATTATTTTTACGATTACTCAAAAAGTGATCCTGAGAAAATAAAGTATAATGACAGTAGATATGCGTGGAAAAATATCGAGAAATGGTGGGGTGAAGTTCATGTAAATCCTGATGGTAGTAAAACAAAATGGCAACCAAAAATGAGGAAAATATGGTTTACCGAATATGGATTTCCCAGTATGAACGGCTGCACTAATGAGCCCAATGTGTTTGTTGATAAAGGTAGTATAGAGAGTAAATATCCACGATACTCAAACGGAGAGGTGAGCTTTCTTTCGCAGAAAACTGCAATCGAAGGAACATTAAAAAAGGTTGTAAGTTAAAAATGTGATATAAAAGAGATAAGAGGGAAAGATAGCCCTACTCACTATAGGAATAGAGCTATCACGGGCGTGTGCGACCGAAAAAAAGTTGGTATTACAACCGTTTCCATCAAGGTACACTAGCCCATCTCTCGATACGTTTGAATAGTTGTGTGGGACATATATATGCACCCGTTTACAATCTTAAATTAATAAAACTATCGAGGTTATAATGGTTAGATCTTATCAAAATTTTATTGGTATTGACATCGGAAAATTCAAGAATGTTGTTGCAGTTCACAAGCAGAAGAATGCTGTTGAATTTGACAATAATACTTCTGGTTGGCAACAATTGTGTCAAAAGTTCTCAGATATCTTACCTAATTCTTTAGTGACTTTAGAAAATACAGGAAAATATGAGCTTGGTTTGTCACATTTTCTTATTGACAAGAATATCACCGTACATCGAGCTAATACCCGTAAAGTAAAAAGTTTTATTTTATCTCACGGAACTTTAGCAAAATCCGATAAATCAGATGCAAGAGCTCTTGCTCAATATGGATTTGAACGCCATAGAACTCTCTCTCTATTTGTACCTACTTCTGAAAAACAATCAACCTTGGTTGCACTTTGTCAACGTCGTGATGACATCACGCAAATGAGAACTCAGGAAAAATGTAGACTGGAAGCACCTGAAAACGACCATATAAGAGAAAGTTGTCAAAAAACTATTGAATTTTTTAATGGCCAAATAGATGAACTAAATAATACTATACAAAGAATCATTGATGAAAGTCATGAGTTACAAGAACATCAAAAAATCCTTAAAACAGTTTCTGGAATAGGTAAAAAGTTATCACAAGATTTTCTGTGTTTAATACCGGAGCTTGGTTACTTAAACAGAAGGGAAGTAGCAAGTCTTGCTGGAGTTGCACCTCATCCTAGGGAAAGTGGTAAAGCTGTTGGTTATCGAAGGATTATAGGTGGTAGAAGTAATGTCCGTAAAAAGCTTTTTACAGCTGCCATGTCTGCTGCAAGGTCCAAATCTGTACTTGGTGCCTTTTATTCTAAGCTTGTTGAAAGTGGTAAGAAGAAAATGGTAGCTATAACAGCTCTAATGCGGAAAATTATAGTAATTGCTAATGCAAGACTTAAAGAAGCAATTAATTTGCATACTCTCACAACGGTGACTGAAATTGGCTAATGAATATGTGCGTCTACACAGACTTAAAGCACATATTCATTAGCTAAACAGAAATTATTATGGCAGCTGTTTGATATAAAATTTTATTTCTATGACACACGGGTTTTTATTGTCCACATGATTGAACAAAGTTACAGAATTACACAAATAAAAAATTTTTTAAAAAACATAGTTGATGGCAAAGCTCAGAAATGCTGGAGAAAATGTTCCTCTGGGCGTGGGATGCAAGGCCATTTCCTTATTTTCCCAACTTGTGTGATATGTGGACTGACTGCCATAATTGGCAAACAGGGCGCTGGATTCAGGGAAAAATTTCACAACTTAATGTTTCCGATGTTTTGTCTGATCTGTTGCAAAAGGTAGGTCTCAAAGGCGATCAGTTTGATATAAGTGATGTTAAAGGATTACTATCTGGGTATGTAATAAATGATCAGCAACCCGTACGCTCAATTATTAAAATGCTGCGAAGGTGCTATTTTTTGATGTGGTTGAACAGAACTCAAAACTGAAATTTATTCAAAAGGGCAGGGGAGTAACAACTGGTATACCAGTTGACGAAACTGTTTTCAATCACAATCCCAAGCTGATACAGCTTAGTCAATTAGATTTAAACAATAGGATTAACATCGTTTATTTTAACCGCAATTTTGGCTATCCAATTGATGTGAAATATGCTGAACTGCCAAAGCAGGGCAATGCTGCAACAGTTGAAATACCGCTCATTATGGAGGAAGGGGAGGCGCAAAATATAGCTGAAGTTTTACTTTATTCTTCGTGGCAAGAGAGAAATGTATACAACTTTAAGCTCCCGATAAAATATGCATGGCTTTTACCAAGTGATGTTATAGCAATTTCAGATGGCGAGAAAAGACATACGATGAGAATTATAAAAACAAAGTTTGAAAGCATGTCCATTCAAGTAATGGGAGTTGGTTATGATCCCTCTATATACAAGCTCTCCTTTCCTTCAACAAGATCAATTATGCTTAAAGAATACCCTCCTTCTCGCGTCAGTAAATCTATCGTAGAAATGATAGATTTACCGCATATTAAAGGTAATATCGCAAGTTTTACTTTAATTAGTGAAGAGGAAGGTTGGAAAGGAGCAACACTTTTTATTTCGTATGATGATAAAGATTATAAGCCTATCGCAAGTGCAAATATACAATCTACTTACGGATATGTAATCGAATCTACCGATGAGGGAATTACAGTAGTGCTATGTTTTGGTAAGCTAGACGTCATGAGTCCAATTGTGTTAGCACTGGTTGGCAAAGAGATAATAAAATTTCAAGGTGCCAAGCTTATAGATAAGAATAAATACAAATTGATTGGCCTAATTAGAGGCCAAGAGGGTACTAAGAAATATGAACACACCTCAGGTGAGAAATTCATTCTACTTGATGATTCAATAATTTCTTTCGAAGTGCAAGAAGGAAGAAAATTTTACCTAAAAGCAGTCACTTATGGTGATTCATTGGATAATACGGAAACAAAAATTGTAAACTGAGAGAGCGTAAGTGAAATCTTAATGTCCACTTGCATTTTATTAAAAAATCCACTATATTATAAACATAGCAATATAGTAAGGTAAAATAATGATCGGTAATGTAAAAAAAACTATCAAATGAAGCGCCAATAATACTAACATGGGTGCCAAGAGTACATGGTGCATCTTTACCAGATGGTAAAAACAGTGACCTTAATTACTTAGATATAATAAAAAATCATAAATTAATAAATAAAGAAGAGAGGGATATATATTTGATTATCAACGGTCCTGGATTTGAAGAAAATCAAATAGATAGTTTAAAACATGAGCTAAAAGGAATTGAAGGAGTACATGTTATAGATTTGCATCAATGTGACTGGAGTGAAATAGATCAAGGATGGAAGATAGATGGTGAAGATATTAGCATAAAGGATTTCTTTAAGAATATGTATAATATGTCAGAGGAACAAAGGATGTATTTTGCCGTTGAAATAGATACTTTAGATTGATTGCTCTGTCACTCTTAAAGCAGTTTACGGAACATGAGGGTGGAATATATATAGACTTTGATTCTTTAAAAGCCATTGACACTCATATAGGAAAAGATATAACCCTTTCTAAGGGAATTTTGTTAGGGCAAGTTACTGTACATGTTAATCAAGAGAGCAGCAAAATTATTAAAACGGATTTAAATAATGACTTGATTGCAGTAAGTTGTCCAAGTATAGCGATTAATATTTTAGCTCAATATAAAAGAGAAATACTGAGTCAAGAAAAAATGTGCTATGAGTTGGCAGAACGTTTATCTCGGTTTATGCAAAGAGAAGAATCACAATTTTTTACCGCATGTAAAAGATTGGAAGAAGAACAGCTGTGGGATGATGAGACGAAGAGATTAGTGAGGGTTATTAAATACGGATTAAAGAAGATAGAGTGTACAATAGGTGATCTCAAAAATGGTGAGATAAGAAAATTATATGAGCCACGGGTGTTAAGGTATATGCAACATCGTGAAGTAAGTATGAATTTGGGTCAATTTTATACTGTAGAAGTAATTCGTAGTGAATTAATTGGTCAAGACGAAAGTAAACTGAAGCTGTTTTACTTCGAAGAGAATAATGGCAATTACGTTTATATAATAGATAGTGACCTATCTTGGGCGAGAAGAGCAAACTTATACCATAAGCGGGTAAAAAGTGAGTTAGAAAAAGTACAAGTAGATCAGATGGAATTGGAAGATCTATCGTTAAAGTAATCAAGTGCAAACCCGGAAGAAACTCAAGTTACAGTTCGTAGTCTATATTAGTTAAAAATTAATGATTTATATTTATTATAGTATATATGTCAAAAAAGTGATTAATGAGCTGAAAGATAAGGCGAGGGAGAGGAGATATGCTGATTTGAAGTCTACAGAAAGTTCTGATTATAGAACATATAAGGATTTGGATATAGACTTCAATAGTGAATATGAATTTGTTTGTGATCTTGTTATTAATGGGAAGGCAATAACTAATGATTTCATTAAAAATTTATATTTAAAACATGAAAATCTCATTACAGAAGATAAGGACAAAAAAGGGAGTTATCGTCTATTTCTTAAGCAAATCTTTACGGAACACGCTGGTGCAGCAGTTCCAAATGACTCTATTATGGAAGAATTGATAACTTATTATAACAGGTCTGGGTACAAGCAATTCTTTTCTTCTCAAAGTCAAGCACTTCGTTCTTTTGGATTGTGCATGTATTCATTCCACTATTTAATTCCTTCTTACAGAGAAAGGACCTATATAAGTTGTGAAGATCCAAATTGTCTGAAGTTCAGTTTTAGCGTAAATGATGGCATATATAACGATAATAAAATTTTAGTATGTGATTTACAAAACTCAGTGGAGTTTAAACTAAAATGCGAAGGTGGAAATGTGAAGTATGAAGAAGGTAAGGTGTCTCTTGCTATTCCTAAGGAGCTGAAAAACTACAAAGCAAATGATAAGAATTTGTTTGACGTTATTATTGAGTATTTTTAGAAATTTTGCGAAAAATTTGGATTTCACTTTTTTGAGGAAAAATTTGAGCATAATCTGGATAAGCCACTTGGAGTATTAAGTGATATAAATACATCCCAAGATAAGAATCTAAACTTGAAGAATTTAAAATAAGATATTGAAATATCTGCTTTTTTTTAATAAGGTGGGTATAATAAAAAGTAAATCAAGTTTTACAGAAAACCTTTGCTTATGATGAAAAGTACGTAATACGTATATAATATAAGATTGTGATATGTCAAAAAAAAATAGTTAACGCATTGAAATCTGAAGTAAAAAAGCTCAAGTATTCTGATTTAAAATCTATACCAATGAAATCGGGTAGTTGGAGTAGCATAAACTCTGGTTACAATACATATAATTGACCTTGATAGATCACACAACCTTACTATCAACAAACAAAAAATAACCAATGAGCTTATCGAGGAGCTATATTCAAAACATAAAGATCTCATTTTAGGGAATGAAAAAGGGAAAAGAAACTATTGTTTGTTTCTTAAAGTAGTCTTTATGGAAATGTTTATACGTGTTGGTGCAACAGTTCCAAATGACTCTATTATAGAAGAATTGATAACTAGTTATCATCAAGAAGGATATAATCATTTTTTGTTTCTGCATTTATTAAAGGCTCTTTTTCCACTTGGCTTGCTTGTGTTAGATTCTGATATAATAATAACTTATAGTATGGATTGCCATAGTTCCAATTGTCTAAAACTCAGTTTTAGCATGGAATGTATAAGGGTACTTAGCAGTGATCTTGCTAATGATATCAAAACACCAGGTTTTTACAGTTCAGTAGAATTTAAACTGAACTGTAAGGGTAGAAATGTAACATATGAAGATGGTAAAGTGTCTCTTATTATTCCGAAAGAGCTGAAAAATTATAAAACAAGTGGTAGAAGTTTGTGTGACATTACTATTGAGTATTTTCAGGAATTTTTTGGAAATTTGGGATTTAAATTTGAGACAAAAGTAGAACATAGTCTAGGGGAACCACTGAAGGTGTTAAATGATGTAAGTGTGCTTTGCTCTCAGTTAGAATGTATCCGTTCAGTAAAGTGGTAAAATAAATTAGACGAAACTAATAAGTGGGTATCATGAAAGTAGCTATCATCCAGTCTTTTCATGCAAAAAACAATGATGTCATTCCAGCGCATGACACTGAGATTCAAATTGCTCACAAGCAACCTCATCATAGATACTAAAAGCAACGGTTTCAATGGGACTACAGAAGGGCTGTGCCCCCATTATTGTAAATGCACTTTTACTCTATTTTTATACTATCTTATTTTGCCATTCTGCTGAACGGATACAGATATTGAGATTCGCGTTTTTAAAGCTAGAAAATACATCCCTTGAGAGAGTAATTTTGCTACTGAAAGCAAAAGGCCTTTTTACAATCTTCTATCTACTACTCCCTCATGAACAGATACGTTAATCTTATCTAACTGCTTACTAACCTCTTCATTACTTGGCAAGTGTTCTCTAAAACGTACTGTATGCTGACATCGATCCAAAGGAGTTTGTAATCGCTCAACATATACTTTTGCTAGCAACTCAGCGTCAATTAGCGCTCCATGTAACTTCCTACTCTCTAGTGATATACCAAAACGCTCACACAATGCACTTAAAGAAGCTGGTGGTCCAAATTTCTTTCTTACAAGCGGTAATGTATCTAACACTCTGTCTGAAGAGATTAATTTGGCATTCAGTTTACCAAGTTCCATGTTCAAAAATTTAATGTCAAATACAGCATTGTGAATTACCAAAGTATCGCTAGATATAAAATTAAGAAATTCAGATGCAATCTCTGAAAATAATGGCTTATCCTTTAGAAATTCTTCGCTGATACCGTGAACTTTAAATGCACCTTTGTCTATGCTCCTTTCTGGGTTGATGTATCGATGGAATACTTTGCCTGTTGGAATACGATTAATTAACTCCACACATCCTATCTCAATAATTCGATGGCTATTGACGTCAAGACCTGTAGTTTTAGTGTCAAGTACTATTTCACGCAGCCCATCTTGTTTGGAAAGTTCTATACTTAACCTACTACTAGGATCTGACTGACTATTGGTAGCTTGTATCGTTTTTTTCTTTTAGCTACTAATTTTTTTGTAGCACCTTCACCATCTTTTACTCTAGAGTGTCCAGGCGCTTCGGTTATTGCGCTTTTTTTTATACTATCAAGGATAACTTCTTTATCATTCAAGAATTTTTTACCGTTACCTTCTACATAAAGTGAGGTGAGATTTTTGAGTGCTATATCTCCTCCATAGTGGTGGCGCCACACTCCAACAATGTTGTTGTTTTCTACATTTAATAAAGTAAGATTTGGGAGACGTTTGCTGCCAATTAAAAATGCAAAACCTATATCGCCAATATGATTATTGCTTATTTCAAGTAAAGTAAGGTTTGGTAGATTGCCTTGACCTATATATCCTGCACCTTCGAAACCGAGTTTATTGTTCCTTAGAGTGAGCGAAGTAAGATGTGTAAGTTTACCTAGTTCTTTTACATCTTTAGAATCAACCTCTACATTTATTAAATTAAGCTCTTTAATGTCTTTTTTATTCTATAGAAAGTTTACCAGCTTCCTTACGTCAATTTTAGCACTTACATTTGATATTGTTAAAGCTTTATCATGCATACATTCGCCAAAATTCACCTTACCCTCTGCTAATATACTACGTAAATATTTTAGCTGATATCTCAGTAATTGTCAATTGCTTATATAAGATCTTAACACCCACAACAGCTGGTTTAGGTGCTGTAAAATTCATACTTTTTGTGATCAGCTAAGTAAAAAGTTAAGCCTAGGGCAACTCACCAAGCTTTTCTGATTTATTGTTATACAGTTCTTGAGTTTTTTTTCTTCCTTTACAAAAGAATCTGTTACTAAATCCTTTAAAGTTTCACCAGGCTTTTCTAGCAATTCAGGTTTAAGTAAATACTCAAGTTCATATATTGCTGCTGTAATTGCTATAGCAGCTAAAGCTGCAATTAAAAATGATGAACTTATTTCTTCTGTTCTGAGTGTTAAAGTTATTAAACCTCCTAGCAGCCCAATTACTGGTAGAACAATAATTGCTGCACCTCTTTCCCATAATTGTGTTTTCTGTTTCTTTTTTTTGCGTCGTTTACACTCTCCTTTTTTTCCTTCAAGTGGAATTTCTTTAACTTGGACTTGCTGACAAAATGTTACCTTTCTTTTTGGCTTTATTTTGTCAGAAAAAGAACATTTTGATAACTCAGTGTAGTCAACTTTTTCATTAGAACCACCCATAACTTTTTCGCTTCATCAATACCTATATTAAATTATATTCTAAATAAAGTCATAATATTAATTAATACATTAAACTATACTCTAAAAAAATAAAATATTAACTACAAGCCTTGAGCCTGTTAAAATCTTCTTCAGCGTGGTATGATGACCGAGTTAGTGGGCTTGATGCAACTACCAAAAAGCCTTTGGAATAAGCAATATATTTATAATGCTCAAACTCTTCTGGGGTAACATATCTATCAATCTTTGCATGTTTTGGAGTTGGTTGCAAATATTGACCAATTGTAATGAAATCAACTTCGGCGCTACGTAAATCATCCATGACCTGAAATATTTCTTCCTTTGTTTCTCCGAGACCAACCATAAGCCCTGACTTCGTAAAAAGCTTAGAATTGATCTGTTTTACCATCTTTAGCAAATATAGTGAATGAAAATAACGAGCTCTTGGCCTTATTTTTGCATACAGTCTTGGTACTGTTTCGATATTATGGTTATAAACATCAGGTGATGCAACAGCTATTGCTTCAAACGCTCCTTTCTTATTTAAAAAATCAGGAGTAAGAATCTCTATTGTTGTTTCCGAAGTTATCCTTCTAATTTCTTCTATACACCTTATGAACTGATTTGCACCACCATCTGCTAAATCATCGCGGTCAACAGAGGTAATGACAACGTGCTTTAAATTTAACTTTTTTATCGCTTTTGCTAAATTTTCTGGTTCATGAGGATCGAGCTTATCAGGAATGCCAGTTGCAACGTTGCAAAACGCACAAGCACGAGTACAAACAGAACCGAGAATCATCACAGTAGCATGACGTTTATTCCAACATTCACTAATATTTGGACACGCAGCTTCTTCGCATACTGTATGTAAGTTATGTAGCTTAATAGTGTTTAAGGTTTCATTGAATATTTTACCAGCTGGAGCTTTTGCTCTGAGCCATATAGGCTTACTATGCATCTGAAACAGCTAATTCTACCTCTTGTTTTGCTAAAACTTTCTTTAATCTTCTTTTTATCTTTTGTGCTTCTTTACTTAGTTTAATTGTTTTTGTATTGAGCAAGAAAGCATCAAGATCACCTTTATAGTCTATAGTTCTTAAAGTTCTTGTTGCTATACGAAAGCTAAACTTTTTGTCTAATATATTACTCGTCAATGTAACTTTATGTAAATTTAAGAGAAAGGTACGCTTTGTTTTACGATTTGAATGCGATACCTTATTACCAAAAGACTTTTTTCTATTTGTTAATTCACAAATTCTACTCACTTCAATATACCAATTTATCCTATGTAACTAGGTTAACCTTATATAGTTAAATAGTCAACTCCCTTGCTTGATTTTTATACCGTATACTGCTTTATAGCCAAAAAACACTGTAATTTTTTCTATCACAAGAGAAACCAT
The DNA here is from genome assembly GCA_030407085.1 of Trichopria drosophilae. NCBI lineage: Eukaryota > Metazoa > Arthropoda > Insecta > Hymenoptera > Diapriidae > Trichopria > Trichopria drosophilae. The sequence continues at coordinate 823,125 of CM059582.1, read as the reverse complement.
ATGCTGCATTTCTAATGCTTTACTGCCATTTGTTACTAACATATACAGCACACCAGAGTTTACGTTTTGTGCGTATGAGATCTTTTGTGGTTTTGTACATTCTGCTAATTCCTCTCCAACTATACTTTTCCAGTTTAAAATAAGACGTATTTCATTTTTGCTGATCTTATTTTTCATGCATTTTAATGCATAGTTTTCTATTATAGATTTTAATTTCTTTGGCCCGCTATATTTAAGCATAGTTTTCTATTAATCAGATTTTGTCATATTCACAACATAGTGTGATGGATATTGTTTATCAGCTCCAGTAATTGCATCGACAGCAAAACCAGGTAACCATAGTAGATTCAATAAGGTAACGCTATTAAAACTTTCACCTACCATCACATTTAATTGTTTATAATCTTCTTTTTTACAATCAATAAACAATGATCACGAACCTCGATGAATAACCACTGTTCCAGGGTTAGATGTGAGAGAATGATTCGTTCCAGATGGGTCACGTATGACACATTTGACTTTTTCTACTAAGTTATCGTTATCATCTACTACTTTCATTTTAATCTCTTGTGTAGAACCCGAAAGAATTGTTGCAAAACAACCGGTTAATAACACAATTGTAGACAACATTAAACAAATGTTTAGTAACCTAGAAGATATACAATATTGGTGTATTTTAAACATAACAACCTCACAAATCAAATTTTATCAGCTGGTAGGCTTAACATATCCTGGAGTTACTTGTCAGTTCCAGTAGTGCTAGCTTGGATTGTAGCTGATTTACAATAACTACACCTCCAGCTTTACACATAAAAAGCAGTATTTGTATATTTTTGCCTAACTTGCAATCATTTTTGATTGTAATTTATTAAATTATTATGAAGCTAAGTAAAATTCGAGTAAAGTATAGTATTTCCAAGAAGATTATCTTTTTACTGTATGCAGTAATTTTCTTATAGCTATCTGTTTTTTAAGATCTTCCTGCAATCCAAGCTGCTTGAATGGCCTCTAATATTTTTTCATTACAATGCTTTTCATCATCATCAAACTCTTCTAAATCCAAGACTTTTCTTTTAAGTTCAGTGAATCTAATGCTAATTATATCTTCATTTGGGAATTTCTCTTCTAGAGCTTCTGTAACATCTTCTATATCAATCCATTTCATACTTTTTTAATAAATTAAACTGGTGCCCATGGGGAGACTTGAACTCCCAAGGTCGCAAAACCCACGGATTTTAAGTCCGCTGCGTCTACCGATTCCGCCACACGGGCCTTATTTATCTAGAGTAAAATTCTACTACTAAATTGACTTCCATGTCTGCTGAATATGGGACTTCGGAATATTGAGGCGCTCTCAAACACTTCACTGAAAGTGCTTTGCTATCTGCCTCTAAATAATCTGGAGCCTTACGTTCTTGTTTTTGTTCAGCCTCTATTAATATAGGAATTTTTGCTGCTCTTTCCCTTATTTTTACTATATCACCAGGCTTCACTCTATAACTTGATATGTTAACCACCTTATCATTAACTGTAACATGTTTATGAGATATAAGCTGTTTTGCTGAGTAAATTGTTGGCACAAAACCAGAGTGATATAAAACAGAACTTAACCTTGATTCTAAGGCACCAATAAAATTATCAGCCGTATAACCTTTTCTTTTGTAAGCATCTAAAAATGTACGTCTAAGCTGTTTGCTTGAAATTGCATAGTAGAACTTAAATTTTTTATGTGCAGCAAACTGCTTGCCAAAGTCAGATAACTTCTTAAATCCAAGAATACCATGCTGACCTGGAGGGTATTTTCTTTTATTGACCGAATCTTTTGCTCTACCCCATAAGTTTACACCAAGCCTGCGACTGATTCTATACTTTCTATTGATAACAGTTGTCATACAAAAATTCTCACAATCTAACTATAAATTATTAATGATTTTAACATTAAGTGTCAACTTGTTTTTGCCACTATGATATAGTATACTTCACTTTTAAGTTTTCCTATTAATACATGAATCATCTACTACTAAAATCCATGGCAAATGCTGTCCGCTTTTTATCAATTGATGCAGTACAAAAAGCAAATTCTGGACATCCAGGTATGCCACTTGGCATGGCAGATGTTGCCACTGTATTATTTGCTAAATATCTAAACCATAACCCTGATGATTCTCGATGGATCAGTAGAGATCGTTTCGTCCTATCAAATGGTCACGGTTCAATGTTGCAATACTCTATACTATATCTGACAGGCTATATTAGTATAGATGAACTAAAAAACTTCAGGCAACTTACATCAAAAACTCCAGGTCACCCAGAATTTGGCTTAACTTCTGGTATAGAAGCAACAACAGGCCCGCTTGGTCAGGGATTTGCCACTGCTGTTGGCATGGCACTTGCTGAATCGATTCTTGCAAAGGAGTTTGAAATCAGTCACTACACTTACGTAATGCTAGGAGATGGTTGTCTTATGGAAGGTATAAGCCATGAAGCAGCGTCCCTTGCTGGGCATCTTAAATTAAATAAGCTGATAGCACTTTTTGACGACAATGACATCTCTATAGACGGCTCTACTAGCCTCTCTTGCTCTGATGATGTAGAAAAGCGTTTTTCAGCGTATGGATGGAATGTTGACAAAATCGATGGGCATGACTTTGATGCTATATCCCTTGCAATAGAGCAGGCGCAAAAGTCTGATAAACCTACACTAATCTGTTGCAAAACTATTATCGGAAAATTTTCGAGCCGTGCTGGCACATCTTCTGCTCATAGTGGTGCCTTTACAGAGGAAGATGTAAAACAGATGAGAGAAAAATTGAATTGGAACTATGAACCATTTTATGTACCAGAAGATATGAAAAACGCTTGGATGGAAACAGTTAAGAGAGCAAAACAAAACTATACATCCTTGATCAATGAAGAACTACAAAGAAGACTTGAGAAACGTTTGCCGAATAACATCGAGAGTGATTTGGCTAACCTGAAGAAACAAATATGTGAGCTCATGCCAAACGAAGCTACTCGATCTTCTTTCGGCAGAGTAATGGAACTATTAACTAAGTCTATGCCAGAACTAATTGGTGGCTCTGCTGATCTTACCGGTTCAAATTGTACTAAATATAAGCACATGCAGGCAATAGATAGTAATAACTATGGTGGCTCTTATGTACACTATGGAGTGAGAGAGCACGCTATGGCAGCTTGTATGAATGGTATGGCTCTTCATGGTGGAATTATTCCTTATGGTGGAACTTTTTTAGTATTTTCCGATTACTGCCGACCTGCTATACGTCTTTCAGCTTTGATGAAACAGCAGGTTATATATGTAATGACTCATGACTCAATTGGAGTAGGGGAGGATGGTCCAACTCACCAGCCAATAGAGCATTTAGCTTCTCTGAGAGCTATACCAAATCTGTATATTTTTAGGCCAGCAGATGCAATTGAAACTTTGGAGTGTATTAGCATTGCACTTGAAAAAAAAGAGTCACCTGCACTATTTGCGCTTTCAAGGCAAAATATTAATTACATGCACTCTTATACTGACCAATTGGCCAACCTATCAAAATTTGGTGCATATATACTATGCGAATATTCAGGGAAGCTAGAAGTGACGATATTTGCTACCGGATCTGAAGTTGAAATTGCAGTTGAGGCAAGAGAAAAATTACAGGAAAAAGGTGTGGGTACAAGGGTCATTTCTATGCCGTGTTGGAGGCTTTTTGACGAGCAAAGTGATGAATATAAAGGGGTAGTATTAAATAATGACAGCATCAAAGTTGCAATTGAAGCTGGAAGTGAAGTGGGTTGGCATAAATATGTAGGCTCAAACGGTATATTTATTGGCATGAAAAATTTTGGAGAATCAGCACCTTATGAAGCTCTTTATAAGCATTTTAATATTAGCGCTGATTATGTAGTAAAATGTGTTTGTGAAAACGCTTTTTATCATTCCACTGCCCATAAAATTACTTAATGAACTCAGCCAGTACCGTTATTATGATAAGAAAGCTAGTGAAATGTTTAGAGTAACTTTTTCTTTTCTATGAGCTATTTGACGGCAAGAATAAAGCTTTAATCATTCCATGGTTTCTGTATAATTTTCAAAACTTAATTGATATATATGAAGATAATAATAGGTAGCGCTAGTAAACGACTGGGAGATTCAATAATAAGTGGGCTAAATGCTCAGCTATTCCCTACTCAGGTATCAAGATTTGCCGATGGTGAGGTAAATGTAGAAGTAGCAAATGATCTACGTGATCAAGAAGTATACGTAGTACAATCTATTTCTTCCCCTGTAAATGATAACCTTACGGAGCTTCTGCTTACAATTGATGCAGCAAAGAGATCTGGAGCTAGGAGAATAACGGTTATTATTCCTTATTACGGATACAGTAGGCAGGATAGGGTTATTAAGAACAATAATATGCAATCTGCTTTAAGTGTTAAATTAGTTGCAAATCTTATTCAAACTGCAGGTGCAAATAGCGTTGCTGCTATTGATTTGCATTCAAGTCAAATTGAAGGTTTTTTTGATATACCAGTTACTAATTTGAGCTGTTTTGAAGTATTTGTTGACTCTATATACAAGGAGAATTTGGCAATAGTTGCGCCTGATGTTGGAGCAATTGGCAGAGCTCGTGCTTTTGCAAAGGTTTTAGAGGAAAAATACAGGTTAGATAATGATATTGTTGTAGTAGATAAATATAGAGAAAAAGCAGGTACATCTGAGGTAATGAATGTAATCGGAGAAGTTGCAAACAAAAATTGCGTCATTGTTGATGATATAGTTGACTCTGGCGGAACATTATGTAATGCAGCTCTTGCTTTAAAAAACCGAGGAGCAAAGTCTGTAGTTTCGTGCATTACACATGGAATACTTTCAGGAAATGCAGTTGAGAAAATCTCTTCCTCTTCTCTGGATAAATTAGTAATTACGGACACCGTGTTTCACAAATTTGAAAAAAATGATAAGATAGAGGTTGTTTCAATTGCAAATATTTTAATTTGCTTTATGCAAGGAGGTAAAAGTGCCAGCTAGATCAACAGAAGATATTATCACTTCGTTAATAGAATTTGCAAATAAGAGAAAAATAACAATTACTAAAGAAGAAATGTTTAAAACTGTACAGCTTGTGAGGATTAAGTTATCCGATGATGAGATTCAATACTACTCAAAAGAACTGACAATGCTGGATTGGATACATGATACTTTGTTGAAAGTTAATACTGAAGGTGTTTCTCCTATGCGTTATGGAACTATAGATAAAGATATTCATGTACGCGATGATGTTGTAAATTCTCAAAACATTAAAGAAGAGATATTATCCAATACAAAATCGGAGCATGGGTATTTCGTAGTACCTAAGGTTATAAACGATTAAGGTAAAGCAAGATTTATACCGATTTTATAGATCTACTTTCAAAAACAAGACCAATCTGGTAAAGAAGCATTTGTTGGAGTAAAAACCATTTTTTGATTTTTCTTTACTAAATCTACTAAATATAATTTAGAGTTGCTTGGTGATTCTGCGTTAGTAAAGATAATTTCTCTGCCATTTGGTAGCCATGCCGGAGATTCAATTTTATGCCCCTCTGAAAGCAAGCGCTCTTCTTTACCATCTGGCTTCATAACTCCTATGTAAAATTTTCCTGACTGAATTTTTGTAAAAGCTATCAGATCTCCTTTTGGCGACCAAACAGGTGTAGCATATCTTCCATTTCCAAAACTAATTCTCTTAGGTTTTTTGCTTTTTTTAGTGAAATCTATGATATATAGTTGCTGACTTCCACTTATATCAGAACTAAAAACCATGTGCTTTTGATCTGGAGACAAAGAGGGAGAAGTACTTATAGCTGAACCTTTAGTAATTTTTTTTGTTCGTTTGCTGCTTAAGTCTAGAGATAATATATTTGTTTCACCACTTAATGAGTGGGAAATAAAAAGAGATTTACCATCAGGAGAAAATCTTGGTGCAGAAATAACTCCTTCAAATGCGCTGATTATTGATTCAGTGTTATCTTTTAAATTTTTTAATATTATATAACTTTTACCATTTGTGTATGAGATATAAACAATACCCTTTCCATTTGGTGAAAATCTTGGTGTTGACACAAATTTCTCACCATTTGTTAAGTACTTTATATTACTTCCATCTTGATTCATAACAGCAATTTTACGGACGGATTTGTAATTGCTATCTTTTTCTTCAGCGATATATGTAATTTTTGTATTGAAATGCCCTTTCTCACCAATCAATCTATCATGTATCACATCTGAAACAAGATGACCAATTTTTCTCCAGTCTTTTGCTAGAAAAATAACCGACTGAGTAAGTAATTCTCTGTTTGTAAAGCTGTCAGATAAACGAAAAGATAGCTCTAAATTTCTGTTTGATACTTCACTTAAACTTACTGTGACTACAGTATCGCTTTTCCAAGACTCAACTTTCGTGTTACGTTTCACATTAAATAAGCCACAATTAGATAGATTTGTTTCAATTACTTTTGTGATGCTTTCACTTAGCTCACTTTCCACTTCTGTCTTGCATGCACATTTAGATACAACAAGATCAATATTGCCAATATTGCTTTTTTTTATATCAACATATAAAACAGCTTTTGTGGAATAAGGAATAAATAACGAAATAAATAACACCAGTTGAACGAATAGCTTCATTAGATTTCTTGCATTACCTCCTGTCATCTCAGCAAATAGCTTGCTTTTGAAGTTAAACTGCATGACAGTAGAGTAAATCAATTTCTGCAGTACTTGACATTGGAATCCAGAAATTTGACTGCAAGTAAGTGCACTGAGGTGGCAAGCATAAAAGTAGCTGTTTTATTCTAAAACAAACGTCTTTGACAAGGTTGCATGAAAAACTGGATTCCAGTGTCAGAGCACTGGGATGACACTCTACTGGTGGAGATTGCTCTAAAACTACAATGTTTGCCTGGGCGTTGAGATGGTACCCTTCTGGTAGATTTAAATCACAATGTTTGTATAGTTGTGTGATCTGGCACTGATTTTTTTTTACGGATTCCAGTATTGCATGCTGAAATAACATCAAAGAATACATTATCAACTTCTTACTCCAATAATGGTTAATAAAAAGAGGTATATTTCTATACCTGTTCTATTTGGACTTCAATTATAGGTCTTTTTAGTAAATATTCCTTTAAGATACTAAATATTGAACTTTCAATCTTATTTCTTATTTTTTTTATCGGCTGTGGACTAAATGCTGACTCAACCTTCTCTATGATCTTTTGCATAATGGCTGCATCTTCTTGCGCTTCGAAAACACCAGGTGCAAATACTTTTGGCTTAGCGAGCAATTTGTTTTTCTTATTCACAATTGCTGTTACTACAATAACCCCAGCATCTCTCATTCTCTCACGCATCTTTATAACACTGCATTCTGGATGGCGTAGCAACGTACCATCAATACCAAAGTAGTCAACATCAATTGAACTAACTTTTTCTCCATTCTCCAAATTAACAATATCACCTGGTGCAATCATTATTGCTTTTTTCACACCGCACTCTTTAGCGAACTTTACATGTGCATCCGTATGAATATACTCACCATGAACTGGAATAGCTATCTTAGGTTTTATCAAAGAATACATTTCCCTTAGCTCTGCTTTTACTGGATGTCCGGAAGCATGAACATTCTCTGTTTTTTCAGTAATAACTTCCACTCCCATCTCAATAAAGGCATTGAGCATGTTATGTGCACGAGTTTCATTGCTAGGAATGATTTTTGATGAAAAGACCATGGTATCACCTTGCTGCATTTTAAATGCTTGATGACTCTTATTAGCAAGCCTTGAGGTTGCTGCCAGTGGCTCACCTTGACAACCTGTGCAAAGTAGCACCAGCTTTTCCCTTGGAAAATTTACTGCCTCCTTTGCTTCTAGAAACTCAGGAGAATCAGTTAAATAACCACTATCCTGAGCAACTTTCACTATTCTCCATAAAGATCTGCCAAGTAAAACCACTTTTCTATTTAGTGCTTGTGCAGCTTTAGCGATAGTCTCAATTCGCGCCACATTTGAGGCAAATAGCGATACAGCAATCAATTTTTTAGACCGCTTTATTATATTGTAAATATTATCATAAATTTCACTTTCTGATTCAGGGCCGTGTTTGCTCAGTATGTTTGTTGAATCACAAATTGCTGCAAGTAGATCACCTTTATCACCAATTTCTTTTAAACGCTCTATATTAGAAATCAATCCAACAACAGGTTTTGGATCAAATTTCCAGTCCCCAGTATGAAGTGCACTACCTGCTTCAGTGCTAATTAATATTGAATTTGCCTCAGGAATTGAGTGAGTTACATTTATAAACTCAACGGTAAAAGGACCCAAATTTATGCTGCCATTTATGTCTACCTCTTTCACAGGTACCACACCTTCCAATCGAAACTCCTTTAGTTTCTCCTTGAGAAAATTAACTGTAAACTTTGTTGTATATATGGGACATTGCAAATCTTCCCACAGATGAGGCACTGCACCACAGTGATCTTCATGTGCATGTGTAATTATTATTCCGAGCAAATCTTTTTTTCTTTGAGCAATAAAATCTACATCAGCAATGAGTAGCTCAACACCTGGCATAGTTTCATCTGCAAAACCGATACCAAGGTCGATCATAATCCACTTGCCTTGATAATGATATAGGCTAACGTTCATCCCAATTCTTCCTACTCCTCCAAGAGGAAGAAATAAAAACTCATTTTTGTTTATGTTCATTAATTTTAAATTATTAAAATGCGAGGATAGCAAAACTTCGACCTTAAATAAAGGAATTTATCACTTTGGTAAAAAGAATTAAGTGTAGACAGCTACCTCTTTATATCATTTAGCAAATTTCTCATTTTTTTTTTACTTTTCCAAAGAATCCTTCAGATTTCTGCTCTACACTTTCATGTTCCTCTTCCTCAAGCGCTTTTAATAGCTCAATCTGCTTTTGGGTTAAATTCTTTGGATTTAAAGTCTCAACTATTACCTGTACGTATAAATCACCACGAGCATGTGAGTTCATATGTGGCATACCCTTTTCCCTACAACGTAGTTTGGTACCAGTTTGAGTGCCTTCAGGGACCTTTACTTTTATTTTAGCTCCATCAATTGATTGAATATCGATTTCACCACCAAGTACTGCTAGTGTCATTCTTATAGGCACTTTACAGTGTAAATCTGCTTTATTGCGAGTGAAGATCTGATGAGTAGCTATTTTCACACATACGTGTAAATCTCCGCTTTTTCCACCTCTTGCTCCAGCTTCTCCTTTACCACTGACCCTTACCTTAGCTCCTTCTTCTATGCCTTTTGGAATTGAAACGGAGATGTTTACTTCATCTCTTTTACGCCCACTTCCACCACATTTCTTACATTTATTTTGTATTATTTCTCCTTCCCCATAGCATGTAGTACACGTTCTTTCAATGGTAAAAAAGCCCTGTTGAGTTCTAATTCTACCGCTTCCCTGGCATGTGTTGCACTGAACTGGTTTGATTGCTCCTTCGCTACCTGTGCCTTGGCATGTATTACATTTTATATTTGTCACATAATGTATAGGTGCTTGTATTCCTTTAAATGCATCTTCTAAGGTAATTTTAAGATCGTAGCGCAGATCTGATCCAGATACTCCTGTTGTACTTCTTTTTGTTCTTGACCTACTTGTGCTGCCGCCGAATCCTCCACCAAAAAAATCGTTAAATATATCGCTAAAATCCCCTCCAGCTTGGCTGAAATCAAATCCACCGGAAGCACCATCGTGACCATAACGATCATAACCTGCTCTTTTTTCAGAGTCAGATAGAACTTCATATGCAGCTGTTACTTCTTTAAAATTTTCCTCTGCTTCCTTATTACCAGGATTTCTGTCAGGATGATATTTTAACGCTAGTTTTTTATATGCTTTTTTTATCTCGTCAGTACTAGCATTTCTGCTCACTTCTAGCAGATCATAATAGTTTTTTTTGTTCATATATAATAGCTCAGCATTTTACCTTTAAAGATAGGTATTACACATATGAATTTCAAGCATGACCTCTATTTCCTATAAAATATGGTGCACCCTGAGCGACTTGAACGCCCGACCTTTTGATCCGTAGTCAAATGCTCTAATCCAACTGAGCTAAGGGTGCTTGTACAAAGCTGACTTTAACAGATTTTATAGCTTATTTCAATTGGTTTAGCTAAAAATAAAACTCTTATCATGTATGAAACCTGTAAGAAATTGTACTAGCTCTCTTAAAGGATAACTTAAGTTAACAGTTTCCAATTACTTTGATTTTAGAACCGCTATCCGAATAAGAGCTTTTCACATTATACTGCCAAGCTGCTAACAAATAGCGGAATGACGGTTATAGTTAAATCTAAACTATTTTGGCTATATCAGAAGACGGGTTATGCAGAAACCTTAAAATACTTCTTGCTTGCCAAGGAGAATAAATACATTCCTACAAACAAGCAGATACTTAATGTCGATGCATAGGAAAATTTGAAATTTAAATCTTTAATATATATTGATAAGCATTTACCTGCAGAAATTTTGTATAGTAGTCCAACACAAATAATCGTACTATCAATGACCGATGCTATAATTAAAGTGATGAAATTTGCCATATGAAAATTCAATTTCGACTTTAATTCTTCAAAAACAACTATGCTTGAGAGAAGAGGGATTAAAATTGCAGCATATAGAACCAGTATCATAAAACTAAAATTTTGCAATTTAGAAAGACAGCATATCACTGTACACACTATTAAGCTGTAAGTAGCTTTGCTTCTACCATAAAACTCAACCATTGAGTTTACAACTAAAGTAGCTCCCACAAATAAGGCAGCACATATCATTAATTTATTTGAAGTGTTAAGTAAAGAAAGACTGATAAGCAAGAGTATTGATAAAATGGACATAATCACCTACCCAAATTTAATAATATGCATTTATTTTAATCAGACATTACACATAATGAAAATTTGTCTAGCGTAATCAAAAGTTATTTAAACTAGTACCTAAGTCTTTCAAATCTATTCTTATAATATCCTTTATATTGAGAGCTTTCTCCTCTGTCACTTTTCCAATACATGAAAAAACTATACCTTTAAACAATTCTTCAAACTTCCGCTGATTTTGCGGGGCAATGGTTACTAATATTCTACTTTGCGATTCAGAAAACATTATTATCTTGTTTATTATGTCTGTATTTTGTGTTTTTCCTATTGGTACTAGTGAAAGATCAATTTCAGCACCAAGTTCTCCTGCAATTAGCGATTTTGCCAGAGCAATAATTAAGCCGCCTAAGTTTGGTGCAATTGCAGAGACAATTATGCCATCTTTTATTGCCTGGTTGTAACGCTCATACAACTTCCTAGCGCTCTTTGCATCAACTTTTGGCACGTTGTTATTATCTATTCCACTATATAACTGATATTCAGATCTACCAAGCTCATCGTGGGTTGTACCAAGCACATATATCAAGTCCCCTGGCATTTTCACATCAAGCGATACCGCATTTTCAATATTGTCTATAACTCCAATTGCTGAAATGAGTAATGAAGGTGGCGCAGATATCGTCACTTCCTTGCCATTTTCATCATACCCTTTGAAGTCGTTAAACATACTATCTTTTCCGGATATGAATGGCGTTTTAAATGCAGTTGCAAAGTCGTAACAAGCCTCTGCAGCTCTCTTTAGTTGCCACAACCTTTCTGGATTATAAGCATCGCACCAGCAAAAATTGTCGAGCAACGCTAGATGATTTATATTTCCTCCTGCAGCTACGTAGTTGCGTATTGCAGTGTCAATCGCACATGCTGCCATGTGATAAGTGTCAATTTCTCCATAACTTGAGCCAAATCCCTGCGATTTTACAACACCTTTGTTTGAAGAAAGGACTGGCCTCGAGACAACAGCTTCACTGCACACTCTTCCCTTGCCTTGCAGTGGTTTCAGTATTGACGATCCTTGAACCTCATGGTCATATTGCACCACTATAAACTCTTTGCTGCGTATGTTTGGTCTGCTTAGCATTTCTTTTAGTGCAAAGGTGTCATTCCAGTGCTTGACACTGGAATCTATCTCAAGTTCAACTCTGCCATCGCACGTATTTTGACATAAAGTTTTAGATTCATTTGCAGACAAGGCCTGCTGGATTCCAGTGTCAAGCACTGGGATGACAGGAGAGAATTCTGGAATGACAGCGTGTGGGTTAGATTTTCCAGACCATGGTTTTGTTTGTAAATGCACTTTGGGATTACCGTCATGCAGAAATTCAGTTTCGATGTCCATTATTACTGCCCCTGGGGGACATTTAACAACGGCTTTGCCACTTTTGTTGAATTCTCCAATTACACAGACCTCCACATCATGTGTTTTCATGATTTGCTTAAACGCAGGAAGATTTTCTTCTGGCACTGCTAAGGTTATTCTCTCTTGTGATTCTGATATCCATATTTCCCACGGAGCCATACCCTCGTTTTTAAGGAGAACCTTGCTCAAATCAACTTCAAATCCGTCTTTTCCCATTTCACCAATGGACGATGATAGACCGCCTGCTCCATTATCCGTTATTGCATTATAAAGACCAAGATCTCTTGCTTCTACGACGGCGTTGGATAATTTTTTTTGTGTTATAGGGTCACCAATTTGCACAATTGTTGAAGGGCTGTTTCCCGACAATGCCTCTGAAGAAAAAGTTGCACCGTGAATTCCGTCCCTTCCAACTCTTCCACCAATAATTACGATTTTATCACCGTTTTTGGGTTCTTTTATGTGTGAAGGTGCATTATTTATATTCCGTGGAATAATTCCGATGCTTCCAACAAAAACTAATGGCTTTCCACAGAATCTATCGTCAAAGTATACTGATCCAAGTTGCGTTGGAATACCGGAGCAATTACCAGCAACATTAACACCGTGAATCACTTCTTTCATTATATATTTTAGTGGTAAGATTTTATCAGTACGCTCTTTATCTCTATAAAGTTTGCCTTTTGATTCTTTGGCAAAGCAAAAGTAATAAGTATTCATGATAGGTTCTGCACCTTTGCCAAAACCGACTATATCTCGATTAACTCCAAGCACTCCAGTCATTGCTCCACCGAACGGATCGAGAGCTGAAGGACTATTGTGAGTTTCAACTTTATCTACAATCAAGTAATCGTCATCAAAAATTATTCCTCCTGCGTTGTCGGAGAAAACTGACACGCATATGTTAGAATTTATCTCACGCGTTGCACGCTTAATATAATGAGCATATAGACCGTCTTTTATTTCATCAATAGGGGAGCAAAAAATATTGTGTTTACAATGTTCAGACCAAGTCTGTGCCAGAGACTCAAGTTCAATATCATATGGATTTCTACCGAGTTTTTTAAAGTAATCCTTTATAGCTTTCATTGCTGCCAGCGAGAGCCCTAAAGTGCCATTACCATCGATTCCATCTCTGCTGATTTTTTCAAGCTCTTGGTCACTTACATTGAGTTTGACAGATTTTGCTCCATTATTACCTGGTGTCATCCCAGTGCTTGACACTGGAATCCATTCTTTTTTTTTCTGGTCACGCGCTGTAATGACACCAGGTGGGGTATTTTGTTTACTGTAATACTTCCAATGGCAATTGCCGTTTTCTTTATAGAAAAGTGTGCAATATTCAGTAATAGGATTGAATTCCTGTTTTATGTCATCTTCGGTTGGAAAACCTCCTTGACTTAGAATCAATTTTGAACTTCTTGCCTTGATAGAAACACTTTCATCAATGTGGCCTTTGCTCATTAGATATTCTCTAACAATTTGTTTTGCCGTGTTTCCTACGTTATCGGTCATGCCAGGTAAAAAGCTTATCTCCAAGCCCCACTTTGCTTGTGATTCTATGAAGTTATATTGAACTTCTTCAAGGTTTTCATTGTAGGAATAATAACGGTAGTCTTGTATGACTTTATTATAAAATAGCCCACAAATTTCTTCATGTAATTTTGATGGTAATTCTTTGCTTATGTAAATCAAGTAAACATTAACTACCCTTCTGCGTCTAACTTGTTCACATTTATTAAAAACTTCTATTCTGATGTTTGCCATGTAATATTGTGAAAGACTTTAATATATCATAGCATGATAAACTGCGAGCACATTTATATTTTAAATAATTTCTATACAATAAAAGTGTTGTATTAATTGTTACTGTTAGTGGGAAGAGTTTTTACTGTTAATGTGAATGAGTCCCTTTTTGATGTGCTGGTTCAGCACATATTTTCTGAATATGAAAGAGAAAAAATTCCCGAGATAAAGATCATACTTCCCTGCAAGAGGGATGTTATAGCATTGCTGAGTGCATTCAAGGGTTACAGAACTATAATTTTGCCAGAGATAGTTTCACTAGAAAACATTGATGAAGAAGATTTAATATTAAATCTTGATAGAGTTAAAGTTATTAACCCGACAAAGAGAACGCTGCTACTCATTCAATTTATATTGGAGTGGAATAAAAAACACAATGATAGTTTTCCAATCGATCTAGTTTACAGTTTGCCGTCATTACTTCAATATACCCAAATAGCGGATTGTTATCAGCTTGATGAGCATTCGAAGAAAATGGAGAATTTTATAAATTTACTTATCAAAACTTGGAGTAACACTTTAAAAAGTTTAGGAGTAGTAGATATACTAAAGCATAAGAGTGACTACATAAACAATATGATAGCCTCCCTGAAGAAAGATCAGCATATGATCTTTATTGGAATTGGAAAGGAGGAGATTTATAAGTTGTTGATTAAAGCTGTATACGACCTACCATTTGGAAAGATAATTTTACCTAATCTGAATTTGAAAATTAAAGAGAAAGATTGGCAATCACTTGATAAAAAACATTATCAATATTGCCTGAAAGATCTGCTCGATTATTTAAGTATAGTCAGAGAGGATGTAAGTTTTCTGCCAGAAGCGTGTTCTGATGTCATTCCAGTGCCCAGACACTCGGATCCAGAAAACTTAACTTTAAATGAGTGTACCAGGTGGCTGTACAATAGAAACTGGATTTCAGTGTCAAGCACTGGAATGACATCATCTACTACTCAAATTACCTGCAAATTACAATGTTCGTACACTAAAAATCAGAGGGCTGGGATGATAGGCAGTTCTGAACTAGATTATGTCTTTGATACAACTGCCGATCTAAGTAAAGTTAGTAATGGATATATTGGCAATATTGAAGTCATCACTTGTGATTCCAGAGAGGAAGAAGCACAGGTGACGTCACTAATTATGGAGAATGAAGGTTATGAAAACGTTTCTTTGTTTGTTTTTGATAAATTACTTGCAGTTCGTATGGTGTGCCCCATATCGAAAAACTATTCTTATGTGACGCTTCTGCTTTATAGTATTGAGATTTTGAACTCAAAATGGAACGGTGTTGCATTGCTTTCTCTTCTTAAACATAGGCTAGTAACTTTTGGTTACGCTCAAGAAGAGTACACTCGTATTTTATCTGAGTTTGAGATAGAAGTATTGCGTAGCTTTGATATAAATGGTCTTAAGGATATTATCAACGCCATTAGTACTTGTAAAAAGCTAAGATATAAAGAGGATATATTAATTATTATCAGTAGATTAGAAGCTATATTTAATCTTTTACTTAATCTTATAAATTATCCTATTTCTGATATAGCAGCAGCTCATTTACAGTGTGTTAATGCGCTTTCTAATGTGAATTTTCTAGAGCTAAATGGTGAAATAGGTAATTTTACTCGTGATTTCTTAAATGCATGTGACGGTATAGCAATTGAGTGTTCCTTAGAGTTATATAGTCAAATCCTGATATTATTTTTAAAAAGGAAGTTTTTTTCTCCAGAAAATAACTTTGATAAATTTAGCTTATATCAAAATAAAGTTGTAATACTTGCTGGATTTAATGATATACCAAATTTTCAGAATCCGTTTTTGAGTGCACTGAATAGAGAAAAATTTAACCTTCCTTCTGTGCAAGAAGAGCAAGGGTACTTTTTGTATACTTTGCGCAATTTATTTGGTGCCGGCAAGGTTTATATTACGAGGCTAGTGAGTGATAGAAAATCAATTCTATTGCGCCGTTTGGAAGTTCTGTTACAAGAACCAAAATATCCTTATCGCAATTGGCTAAGAATGTTAAATACACCTGAGTGCATTGTTCCATGTACTCAGCCTATGCCAAAACCTCAAGCCAAAGTCAGAGAAGAAAAAATGCAAGTGATGTCTTGCAGTGCGGTAGAAAAACTGATTCGTAACCCTTATTCATTTTATGTTGAATACATACTGAACCTTAGACAGTTGAAAGACTTAAATTTTAAGCCATTGATATTGGAGTTTGGCACTATGGCACACAATATTCTTGCAAGATATTTACGCAACGAAAAGTCGCTGATGAGTATTGCACGAGAAATATTCTCGTCTAATCGATTCCACTTTTCAAATATGTGGTGGGTAAGGTTGCAGAGGATAATTCAATCTTTTGTTGAGTTTGATAGGACTGGAAACAATCAAGTTGAGTTGGAGAAGAGCTTTTCCTATCCGATATTTCATATTCCAGCGCGTGACACACAACTGCGCGGATGCTGTACAACTTCCACTAAGAAGAAGGATGTCATCCCAGTGCTTGACTACTTGGATCCAGAAAATTTGATTGCAAATGAACACACCAGACAATTGTATAATAAGAGCTGGTCGGCTACTCGAATGACAGAAGAAATTTTATTGACAGCAAGATGTGATAGAGTTGAGTATCTACCAGGTGGGCAAGTAGCAATTATAGACTATAAACTTGGTTCACCACCTTCCAATGAGGAAGTTATGTCAGGATTTTTCCCGCAATTAATTTTACAAGCTTTAGCAGTGGAATACACAACAAAAAAAGAAGTCTCGGAGCTTGCTTATTGGAAACTTGATTATGATAAAATAAAGGTTATTGCTTTGAGAAATTATAGACAAAAAATGCATGAATTTCAGAATATTCTACCAGATTTCTTATCTAATTATTTAAGAGGTACTACTCCCTTCATTGCCTCTCCTTATTTTGATAAATTCCTGAGATTTAACAGCTACAAACAACTAGAAAGGATAGGGGAGTGGTTATAAATTATATCTCCTCTCATCCAGATCAAAATAGCTGGTTGTACAGCTGGTTTACTCAGTGCAGTAGGAGAATTACTAGATTGTGATATAGACTCATCTTTGCTAGACTCAAATAACCATAAAAAACACTAAAAAGTGATTCAATCAATTTTAGCCATTAAAACTTGAATAGTGGCTAAAATAGCTTTAAATTGTATATTTTTTTAGGAGGGGTATATGCCATCACAAAAACAGCTAAATGCGCAGCTAATTGATGCTGCTAAAAAAGGACAGCTAGATTTTGTTCAGCAAGCTATACAGGGTGGAGCAATTATTAATACAATAGATGTGATTATGGAGAACTGCTTTAATATGGGCTGCTGACAATGGTCAACTAGAGATATTACAATACTTGATAGAAGAGGGAGCAAATGTTAATGCAGAATCTCCGGGAAACATAACTGCTCTAATTCATGCTGCTGCCCATGGTCATTTTGAGGTAGTACAACTTCTAATAGCAAATGGAGCTGATTTAAATGTGAAACGTAAAGGTCAATTCTCTGCCCTAACATATGCTATTGTAAATGGCCATACGGAGGTAGCAAAGCTTCTAACTAGATATCATTTAATAGCTAATCTTGATATGTCAATACCTCACTTACCTCTTCCTACTTGTATACCAGAGTTATCATCTTATTGGTATGACTGTAAGGATGAGTTCAATAAAATGAAGGAAGAAGATAGTGAATTATATAATTTTCTTGTAAGTAAGAGAATTAATGAACAGGTAAGAATTTGGACAGAGAGTGAGACAATACAAAATATTTCACAAGATAGATTAAATATAGAATACTCAATCTATGCTAAAGATTTAACAGGTAAAATAGAATTAGTGATATTTTTTCTTAACAACAGGGAAATAATCAATTCTTTATCGCGGTATTATAAGGCAAGAATTCAAACAATTGATCGGGTAAAAAGGCTACTTGATCGTTTCACAACCTTACTATTACCCATAAATATAAAAGTGGAGAAAAAGCTGCTATTTTACTAATTCAACTTTCTATTATAAATAGGTCCATGGTCTAAAAATGGAATATATGATGAAAAGAAATATAAATACCTCAACTGGCGAATGGGCAGAAAGTGAATTTGGGATTGTTAATTTTGGTGATATAAGATTAAGTAAGAGGCTTTTAAAAATAGTTAATAGTTTTGCTGAATCGCCTGAGCGTTCAATAAATCAAGCTTGTGAAGATTGGCATCAAAGTAAAGCAGCTTATAGATTTTTCCAAAATGATGCTATTTCTGAAAGAAAGATATTAGACAGTCATATAATTAAAACTGTTGAAAGAGCTAAAGAACACTCAACTATCTTAGCTATCCAAGACACGAGTTATATTTCATATAAAAATCATATGGCGAAGAGCCTATGAGCTGGATTTTGTTGACAAATATAAATATTATCAATTTTGAAGAAGCAGTAGAAAAAATACAATGGTATTGCTTAAGATGGAGAATAGAGGTTTTTCATAAAATTTTGAAATCCGGTCTTAAAGTTGAAGAATGTAGGCTCCAAACAGCAGATAGATCAATCCGCTTTCTTACAATTATGAGTATAATTGCCTGGAGAATATTTTTTATCACACTAGTAGCTAGAACAAATCCAAATCTTTCTTGTACTGTCATACTAACTAATGACAAATGGAAGGTTTTGTATACCAAAATGCTTAAGACAAAAGACTATCCTGAAATCCCACCACCTATAAGAGAAATCGTGAGGTGGATAGCCAAATTAGGAGGGTTTTTAGCTCGCAAAAATGACTTAGAACCAGGCCCTATAGCTTTGTGGAAGGGATGGAAACTTCTCTTTGATTTAGCAGAAGGATGGAAACTTGCTCATGAATTTTATACTTGTGGGTAATAGTAAGTTTCACAAGAGAACATGTAGAGCTTGAAGTAGAAATTGTTCCAGCACAATTAAACTTTAATACTCAAGAGTTACAACCCCATAAACTAAAAACATTATCATTTGCACAAATGATTAACAATCATGCAGGATTATTTTCAGCTGCCAAAAATGGTCAATTAGAAACAGTAAGATACCTGATAGAAAAACAGAAAGAAGATATTAATTCAACAGATCACTATGGCAGAACTGCTCTAATGTGGGCTGCTGGAAGTGGCTATTTAGAGGTAGTAAAGCACCTGATAGAAACAGCAAAAGCAAATGTTAATGTGAAAGATGGCTATGAAAACACTGCTCTGAATTGTGCTACTAGAAACGGGCATTTAGATGCAAAAGAATATCCGAAAAGTCATATACAAAAAGAGCCACGGAAGAAATACGTCTGCATTGGTGTGAGTGGTACAATAGGTTATGTTGCAGGTATGACAATATCATGTTCTGTGGGAGCAGTGATTGCAGTTTGTGCAGCATCAGCGACCGTTAGTCTAGCGTTAGGTGCAATTTTTGATTATACAATTGTAGAAGTAAAAAAAGAGAAAGCAAACACAGGTATAGCTTCTGCGCTTAAAGATGTTTTCACTATTCAAGCTCTAAGTAGAATAGCCTTATAGAGAGTGAAAGTAGGTTTATTGCTTAAGGTTGCATGATTGCCTTAATAACAATAAAAAAGTAATAGAAGCAAAAGATATGGCTTGAAAATTTTCTACGGTCTGGACTAAAAATGTCTCAACTTGACACTGAAATACAATTTGATTTAACTAATCATATATGTAGGTAATGTCAAACACTAGAATGAGGAAATATGGATAAAAAAGTTAGAATAGAATCAGATAGCTTAGGAGAAGTAGAAGTACCAAGTGAACATTACTGGGGAGCGCAGACTCAGCGTTCTTTGGAAAATTTCAAAATTGGTACAGAGAAAATGCCAGAGCCCCTGATTAAAGCGCTAGCAATAGTAAAACTTGCAGCAGCACGTGTTAACATGAAACAGGGTAGCATAGATAATAGAGTAGGGGATGCAATCTGCACAGCGGCACAGGAGGTAATAGACGGTAAATTTAATAATCAATTTCCGCTTGTTGTTTGGCAAACCGGGTCTGGGACGCAGACCAATATGAATGTGAATGAAGTGATCAGCAATCGTGCAATAGAAATTTTGGGTGGTGATTTAGGTAGTAAATCTCCAGTGCATCCAAATGATCATGTAAACTGTGGTCAGTCATCAAATGACACTTTTCCAACAGCAATGCATATAGCAGTAGCAGAGCAAATAAACCGCTTGCTTATTCCCAATCTTGAAGAATTATATAAAACGCTAAATAATAAGGTTCATGAATTTAAAGATATAATAAAAGTAGGGCGTACTCATCTGCAAGATGCAACTCCTCTAACACTTGGGCAGGAATTTTCTGGCTATGCAGTTCAGATTAAAAAGGGAATAGAGAGAGTAAAGTCAACTCTAAGCAATGTATATGAACTTGCACAAGGTGGCACTGCAGTTGGCACGGGAATCAATACTAAAAAGGGTTTTGCTGAGGATTTTGCTAAAGAAGTGGCAAAAATCACTAATTTTCCATTTATTTCAGCAAAAAATAAGTTTGAAGCACTAGCAGCAAATGATTCTTTAGTTGAGCTCAGTGGAGCACTCAATACAGTAGCAGTAAGCTTGATGAAAATTGCAAATGATATAAGGCTACTTGGTTCTGGTCCAAGATGCGGAATTGGAGAAATAATGTTACCAGAAAATGAGCCTGGCTCTTCAATCATGCCGGGTAAGGTGAATCCAACTCAATGCGAAGCAGTGACTATGGTATGTGCTCAAGTTATGGGAAATCATGTTGCCGTGACAATTGGTGGCTCAAATGGTCACTTTGAATTGAACGTGTTTAAGCCGGTGATAATTTACAATGTTTTGCAGTCTATAAGACTTTTAGCTGATGCAAGTTTAAATTTTGCAGAGAAATGTGTAGTTGATATTAAAGCAAACGAAGAAAGAATAAAGGATTTACTAAATCAGTCGTTAATGCTAGTTACTATATTAAACACGCATATAGGATATGACAATGCAGCAAAAATAGCGAAGCTTGCTTATAAAGAAAATATCACTCTAAAAGAAGCAGCAGCAAAACTTCAACTGCTCACTGAGGAGGAGTTTGAAAGGATAGTGAAACCAGAGGAGATGGTAGGTTAAACTACCATCAACTATGTTTTTTAAAAAATTTTTTATTTGTGTAATTCTGTAACTTTGTTCAATCATGTGGACAATAAAAACCCGTGTGTCATAGAAATAAAATTTTATATCAAACAGCTGCCATAATAATTTCTGTTTAGCTAATGAATATGTGCTTTAAGTCTGTGTAGACGCACATATTCATTAGCCAATTTCAGTCACCGTTGTGAGAGTATGCAAATTAATTGCTTCTTTAAGTCTTGCATTAGCAATTACTATAATTTTCCGCATTAGAGCTGTTATAGCTACCATTTTCTTCTTACCACTTTCAACAAGCTTAGAATAAAAGGCACCAAGTACAGATTTGGACCTTGCAGCAGACATGGCAGCTGTAAAAAGCTTTTTACGGACATTACTTCTACCACCTATAATCCTTCGATAACCAACAGCTTTACCACTTTCCCTAGGATGAGGTGCAACTCCAGCAAGACTTGCTACTTCCCTTCTGTTTAAGTAACCAAGCTCCGGTATTAAACACAGAAAATCTTGTGATAACTTTTTACCTATTCCAGAAACTGTTTTAAGGATTTTTTGATGTTCTTGTAACTCATGACTTTCATCAATGATTCTTTGTATAGTATTATTTAGTTCATCTATTTGGCCATTAAAAAATTCAATAGTTTTTTGACAACTTTCTCTTATATGGTCGTTTTCAGGTGCTTCCAGTCTACATTTTTCCTGAGTTCTCATTTGCGTGATGTCATCACGACGTTGACAAAGTGCAACCAAGGTTGATTGTTTTTCAGAAGTAGGTACAAATAGAGAGAGAGTTCTATGGCGTTCAAATCCATATTGAGCAAGAGCTCTTGCATCTGATTTATCGGATTTTGCTAAAGTTCCGTGAGATAAAATAAAACTTTTTACTTTACGGGTATTAGCTCGATGTACGGTGATATTCTTGTCAATAAGAAAATGTGACAAACCAAGCTCATATTTTCCTGTATTTTCTAAAGTCACTAAAGAATTAGGTAAGATATCTGAGAACTTTTGACACAATTGTTGCCAACCAGAAGTATTATTGTCAAATTCAACAGCATTCTTCTGCTTGTGAACTGCAACAACATTCTTGAATTTTCCGATGTCAATACCAATAAAATTTTGATAAGATCTAACCATTATAACCTCGATAGTTTTATTAATTTAAGATTGTAAACGGGTGCATATATATGTCCCACACAACTATTCAAACGTATCGAGAGATGGGCTAGTGTACCTTGATGGAAACGGTTGTAATACCAACTTTTTTTCGGTCGCACACGCCCGTGATAGCTCTATTCCTATAGTGAGTAGGGCTATCTTTCCCTCTTATCTCTTTTATATCACATTTTTAACTTACAACCTTTTTTTGTCCCTAGTTATTATGGAAATATGTATGGAATTTTGCTGGTTGCTCTACATATACCTCTTCTAAATCACTTAGAGCGTGGTCATTGTGATTAAAGCCATATCTCTTATCTAGCGTAACAGAGCTTAGAGAGAAACTGAACTCTGGCAATGGATTCACATTTGAGGATTGCAGACTAGTTAATGGCTCTCCGCCATTTATTTGAGAGTCTAGGAAAGTTAGCTCACCTTCCAGGCTAGTATGTTCTTCTGGCACTGCACTATCATTAACTATTGAAATCTTCTGGTACTATATTGCAGAATTGATTATGGAATTCAGCAAAACCCGGAAATGGAATTACTGTTTGACTGCATGATTGATCCTCTTTGTCAGAAGAAAGTTCTAGTCTAGTATCAAATGTATGTTCAACAACTGTTTCCTCGAACGCAGGAGATATAGGAGAGAAATTTGCTGCTGGCAAATCATCTCTGTTTTGTACTAACGGTTCATTGGAGTTTTCAGTGCTTAAATTGTTTAAACTCTCTTTATTATTTAAATAAAATTCCCTTAGGGTATACTTAGCTTTGACAGTTGATTTTGTCTCTAAATTTACTTTATAATCTTCTTTTTGCTGGGGATTCAGTTGATTAAATAGGGTTTTAAATAAAGTAGATTGGGGAATAATACAATCGAGTGTATTGAAAGCAAACTCTTTATCCTTTTGGAGTAACTCCTTAAAGATAGAAAGTGCTTCTTGATTGTCTAGTGCATTTAGTATGCCGGACATAGCTTTAGAGCCTTTAGGCTTTGCTTTAACATGCCTTATATATTCATTTTTATGGTTAGTGCTAAGATTATTGAATATCTTTTAAATTTATTTGCTTGTCTAGAAGAAGTGAACTTGTCTAAATTTTTCACCACTTCGTCGCTTATACTACCATGCATTTCTTTACCACCATCAAAGTTAATATAAAATATTTAAAAATTAATTTTTTATTATAAAAACAGTAATTCTATTAATTGTTTTCCTGATTTGTGTCTGTTTTGCTTTCTATAGCTAACCCAAATTAGGTTTACCGGAACAAATTTTATAAATAATTTAAGTTAGTGCGTGAAGCTGGAATCCAGATTTTTAGCTATAGTCAAGCCATAGGATGACAAATTGGACCCCAGACTATGCAAGAAACCTAAGGTGAATTAAGCTGTAATAGTTTAGACTTGATCTGACAAGCATGAATTATCTGACAGAAGAATCGACGAAGTCAAAACCGATGTCAGAATCTGTTTTAATGTTATCAATATTTTTTTGGTAAGCAATATGCATACTATCAAAAAAGGTCTGCATAGGAGCCTTACCATAGCAATACTTACCGGAATGAGGTCTAGCTCTATTGTAAGAATGCAACCAATGATCGACATCTAACTGGAGTTCTTCCAAAGTACTATAAATCTTTTTCCTAAAGATAATATTATAACATTCATCTTGCATAGTTCTATGAAGCCTTTCACATATACCATTAGTTTGTGGAGAGTAAGCTTTGGTTCTAGAATGATCAATATTTTCTACTCCCAAATATAACTGGTACGCATGATTTCTTGGCTTGCCACAATACTCTGTACCACGATCAGTTAAAATGCGTAGCAATGGAACTTTCTGTTCGTCAAAAAATGGTATAACTCTATCGTTGAGAAGATCTGCAGCTGTGATGGCAGTTTTCTCCGTATAAAGTTTAGCAAAGGCCACTCTAGAGTAGGTGTCAATAAAAGTTTGTTGATAAATTCGTCCAATACCTTTGATATTACCTACATAATAGGTATCTTGACTACCTAAGTATCCAGGGTATTGTGTCTCAATTTCGCCATTGGCCTCTTTTTGTTCCTTAGTTTTTTCTAAAGCAGCAACTTGCTCCTCTGTAAAATTATACCGTCTTGGACCATCTTCGCTTCCAGAGCTTTCAATCTCTTTTTAAAATTTTCGAGGTTGTTTCTTTGCCATATTGACCTTATCCCGCTAGCAGATATTAGAATTCCTTTTTTCTTTAACTCATTAGCTGCTCTTTCTTGTCCATATGCTGGAAACTCACTGTTATTTTAACTACTGCTTTTTCTGTATCCTTTGGTACTCTATTGGCAAGTAATGGTTTGCTTTTGTTTATCTCATATAATGCTTTTTCCCCTCCTGTTTCATACAGCTCTTTGAAGCGGTAAAATGTATCCCTTGAATATCCCATACGCCTGTGATACATTTCCTAATTGCTTTGCAAGTTCTAGCAACCCCAACTTTGGTTTTAGTATTTTTTCTTGTGTTGTACTCATATCTGACACTCCTTTGAAATTTATTTATATTTTTATCTTGCTTTGTTAATTTGTCAGATCAAGTCTAAACTATTACACTTATTTTCGTTTAGAACTTTAATTACAGATTGTATGTGCTGAATAAGCTCTTTCTTTAATTTATCGCTTTTAATCCCTTGATCTTCAACGTATGTTTTTAAATCATAATCATTATCTAACGCTTTTTTAACTTCTTCTACTAAGCCTTTCAAATCTGCACACCTCTTCTCATCAAGCTCGTGTCTATTTAGATCCGTTAAGCATGAAAGTGTATTCTCAATTATTCCATGCATTACACGGAATGCAGAATAATTAGCAATACCACTAAAGTCATAACATTCTTTTACAATTTTTGCTGCCTTTTCTTTTGTAATATTGAACTACTTAGCAACTTGCTCTGTTATAAGAGCAAATTTTTTTGATTTGGTTACTAACTTATAGCCCCGTCTAGGATCGAATGTTCGATTTAAGAAGTCAAAAAACTTTGATCCAGTAGATTTTGGTAAGGTTTCGTTTCTATCATATTCCAATATTTTTTTCAAATTATCTATCTGCTTATTTGACTCAGCTAAAATCAACGCTGGTTCACCAATCACGCTTTGAACATTTCTATACAGATAGTTCTCCACTTCTTTTTTTAATTCATCGTCTGTTAAATTTGCATTGCTATACTTATTATTTTCTTCTGGCTTAAAATCTACATATTCTTCAACACCATTAGAGTATTCTTTTGCTAGATCCTTACTTTTTACCTTTGTATGAACTTGTAGATTCAAAGCTCCATACACACCTGACTTCATTTTATCTGTCAAAGAAAGAGTTTTAAGTAAACCATCATTTTCTCTAATATATTTATGAGTGCTTATTGAAGGCGTTGCACTTAAAAGCAGCGTAGGCACAAGTGCAGATAAGAGTACCATACGATGTTTATACAACTCCTGCTCTGCCACTCGGTGCTCTTCATCAAAGGACAGAGATATAGATTTTTCAATATTTAGCTTAAATTCTTGATCATCAATTGTAACTTTACCATCTTGAATTTTATATTCCTTATCTCCAAATTGAATTTTATCTGTAAGAATTAAAAGATCTTTGCCATCTATATTTATTTTCCCATTCTTTATTTTAAATTCTTTGTCTCCAATGTTGAGAGCTTTTATAATATCAGGAAGATGTTCAAGACCTATTGCCTTTAAAAATTGATCCCAATTTTTCATCAAGCTTTCGCTGCTCAATATAGAGCACCCTTTATTGCCGCTTATCTCTTTCAACTCAATATCTTCAATATCGGAGTCAGATAATACTTTTTTCCAGTCATCACGTTTCTGTGTTACAAGATCTTCATTAGGTGCTAGAGATATGTAAGTATATCCATTAACCTAGCTGGTAGATATTCAACAAGCAGTTCTATAAATGTTTTTCCAGTTCCTGTGGGAATGTTCAAAGAAGTGTGTCAAACCGAAAAAAAGTAATAAATTGATATAAAAAATGGAGGTTTGATATGAGTCAAGCAAATAGAACTAATGGGTTGGTAGATTATAAAGAATTAGAAACAAATATCCTTTCATCTATACGAGAAGGAAAACCACTGACAGGAAAAGATGGAGCATTAACACCGTTTATAAAAAGGCTACTAGAGGCAAGTCTAGAAGGTGAAATAGAAAGCCACATGTCAGCTAAAAGTGAAGAAAATAACTGAAGAAATGGGAGAAACGCAAAAACTTTACGCACGAGTGGAGGCTCATTTGAGCTGCTAACACCAAGAGATAGGGAGGGAAGCTTTGAACCGCAAATAGTCAAAAAAAGGCAAAAAAGCTTACATCCAGAACTTGAAACGAAGATTTTAAGCACATTTGCCAGTGGTATGAGCTATAGAGATATAGCATCACATGTTGAAGAAATTTATGACCATAAAATATCGGCAGCAGAGATATCAAGTATTACTGACAAATTATTGCTTGTAATCAATGAATGGCGGAGCCGTCCACTGCAATCTGTGTATCCAATAGTATTCATGGATGGCATGTTTTTAAGGTCAAGGAGGATGGGCATTGTGTGAGTAAATACATGTATAGTATATTAGGCATAAATCAAAATGGCAGAAAAGAAGTACTATGTTTTTATTTGGCTGAAAGTGAAGGAGCTAATTTCTGGTTAGGAGTGCTAAATGACCTCAAAGAAAGAGGAGTAGAAGATATTCTGATTGCCTGTGTAGATGGGCTAAAAAGCTTTTCTACAGCCATCAATAGTGTATTTCCCAGTGCAGAAGTGCAGCTATGTATAGTACACCAAATAAGAAATTCTCTGAAATATGTATCCAGTAAAGATATGAGAGTTTTCATGAATGATCTAAAAAAAACAATCGTGCTTCAAGTAAAGAAATTGCTGAGAATTATCTGCTTGAGCTGGAAGAAAAATGGGGAGAAAAGTATCCTTTAGTTATAAAATCCTGGCAGAACAATTGGGAAAACTTATCCAGTTATTTTAAGTATTCTGGGCCAGTTAGGAAGCTGATTTATACCACTAATCCAATTGAGGGGTTGCATAGACAAATCAGGAAATTTACTAAAACTAAGGGTTCATTTACTAGTACAAATGCCTTGTACAAACAGGTATATTGTGCTATAAAAAAGGTAGAGCAAAAGTGGATTATGGCTCTCCCTAATTGGGCTTTAACTATGTCTCAACTTGATATTTTCTTTCCAGATAGATTGAAAATTGAGTTAAACTAAAAATGCGGCTTGACACACTTCTTTGAACATTCCCAACAAAAGTTTTCTGATAAATTCGCCCTATACCTT
The DNA here is from genome assembly GCA_030407085.1 of Trichopria drosophilae. Lineage (NCBI taxonomy): Eukaryota > Metazoa > Arthropoda > Insecta > Hymenoptera > Diapriidae > Trichopria > Trichopria drosophilae. The sequence goes on along the minus strand of CM059582.1, from coordinate 795,369 downwards.
TGATATTACCCACATGATAGGTATCTTGAGAACCCAAATAACCTGGTCTCAATTTCACCATCTTTGTTCTTTCACTTTTTCTAAAGCTGCAAGTTGTTCTTCAGTTAAAACAATTCCGTCTTGAGCTACTTTTGTCTCTAGTGCTTTAAGTCTCTTTTTGAGAGTTTCAAGGTCATTTCTGAGCCATACAGACCTTACTCCTCCCTGAGAAATTATTATACCTCTTTTTCTCAGTTCATTTGCAGCTCTTTCTTGTCCATATGCTGGAAATTCTGTTGCTATCTGCTCTTTCTATATCGTCGGAAACTCTGTTCGCTAATAGCGATTTTTTCTTACTTATTTCATGTAATGCTTCCTCTCCTCCATTTTCATATAACTCCTTAAAGCGATAAAATGTATCTCTTGAATATCCCATCACTTTGCATGCTTGAGACACATTTCCTAGTTGCTTTGCTAATCCTAGCTTTGGTTTTAATATTTTTGTCTTTATTGTACTCATTTCTAACACTCCTTATTTTCATTATTTTATAACTTACTTACTATAAGTGTCAGATCAAGTCTAAACTATTACACTTTTTTTTAAAAAACCATGAAAACTATCGGATATACAGACTGCAGCGGACGACTACGCCATTCGTTGATTACTGGTAGCAGTTTGTCAGTAATACTTGATATCTCTACTGCCGATATTTTGTGATCGTAAATTTCCTCAATATGTGACGCTATATCTCTGTATCCCATGCCACTGGCAAATATGCTTAAGACCTTTGCTTCAAGTTCTGGATATAGGCTTGTTTGTCTTTTTCTAACTATTTGGGGTTCAAAGCTTCCTTCCCTGTCTCTAGGTGTTAACAACTCAAATGAGCCTGCACTTGTACGTAAGGTTTTCGCATTTCTACCATTTCTTCGGTTATTTTCTCCACTTTCAACCAACAAGTGGTTTTCTATCTCACCTTCCAGGCTTGCTTCCAGCAACTTTTTATAAACGGTGTTAATGCTCCATCTCTTCCCGTCAGCGGCCTTCCTTCTCTTATCGATGATAGAATATTTGCTTCCAGTTCTTTATAGTCTACCAAACCGGTAGTTCTGTTTACTTGACTCATGTCAAACCTCCATTTTTATATCAATTATATTTTTATTTCTTGGTTTGACACAGTTTATTTAACACTCCCTTTTTAAATGAAATTTCTTAAGTGGTAGATTATTTTTTACAGCTATAGCTGAGGTAGCTGTCACTACCTAAAATGTAACAAATAAAATACCAATCTTAAATATTGCTATATTTCATGATAGTTTCTCAACTTGACGCACATGCTTTTGGAACATTCTCATTTGTCAAATAGTTTCTGGCATGCTAAACAATCTGTAATGCAGGTTTTAACTTACTTTTACGCAATATTGATCATTCTTGAAAAGCAATCTAACATTTTCTATTCCTTGATTACGAAGCTTTGATGCAGCTGATTTAGCTACCTGAGCGTTTACAAAAAATGCTACATATCCCTTGCTTTCTGCATTGTTTTGTTTTGGGTGACGTTTCTGCATTTCTTTTTCATATTGCCTTTTGTAATGAGAAGTATTTTGTATCAATTGTTCTGACCTCTTTCTTAAGTACTCGACTTTTACCTTCGCAAGCCCAGACTTATGAAGTCCTAAAACTTGTGCTGCTTTTTCTGACAAGTCTATTATTCTACCTTCAACAAATGGCCCTCTATCATTAACTCTTATGACAAGCTTTCTTCCATTTTCTAAATTAGTAACACGAACAAAGCAGGGTAGGGGCAAGGTCTTATGTGCTGCAGAAATTAAGTAACGATTAAACACTTCACCGTTGGCTGTAATTGTGCCATGATCTTCTATTCCATACCACGATGCTATTCCTACTTCTTCGTAACAGCTACAGTATTTTGGGTGGTAAGTGATACCATTTATTGTATAGCTATTGCCAATTTTATAATGACCTGCAGTGTGATTACACCTATTGCTAAAACTACAACTACTCATCAAAACGAATATTAGACATAGAAAGGCTAATTTTTTTATCATTGTACTTAGTGAAATGGTTCGATACCATGAGGACTTTAAATTATACTATAATAAATTTAGTAATAAGTAAACGTCTACTGCCAAATATGCACAGCACTAAAAAAGAAGTAATACATATAATTGGTATAGGTGGAATTGGAATGAGCGCAATTGCTGAAATTCTTCATAATTCCAGTTATAAAGTTCAAGGCAGTGATACGCGATCAAACGACAATATAGATAGGTTACAAAAATTAGGTATAGAGGTCTATATTGGTCATGATGCAAGTAGTATTAGACAAGCTCAAATAGTTGTACATTCTTCTGCAATAAAACCTGATAATGTGGAGCTAGTTGCAGCAAGAAATAACAATAAAACCGTTTTGCATAGGTCAGACATGCTGGCTAAAATTATGAAAAGTAAATATGTGATAGCAGTTTCAGGTTCAAGTGGCAAGACAACGACGACAGCTATGATTGCTTCCATTTTTGATCATTCTGGTACTAACGCCACTGTAATTGTTGGAGGAATATTAAATTCCTATCAGAGTAATGCAAAACTTGGCAAAAGTGACATTTTCTTAATTGAGGCTGATGAGTCTGATGGAACTATGTTAAAAATTCCTGCAGATATTGCTGTTGTAACAAGTATTAATGACGACCATATAGACCATTACGGTACATTTAACGACATCAAAAATGCGTTTTCTCGATTTGTAAACAACACGAATTTTGCTATTTTGCCTGATTCTGCAGACATCAATCATGATGCGAGTAATTCTATAACGTTTGGGTTTGGAAATGGTAAAATTAGAGCTAGCAACATCGAACAACACAATAATAGCATAGAATTTGATGTGCTGATTAGTATAAATGAAAGTAATCGTATTCCATTATCCACTACTCGAGTAGTTGAGAGGGGTGGAATAAAAGCAGCCCTTTCTTCATCACCTCAATGCTTGAAACTGGATTCTCGTTTCAATGTTAAACAAGATACTATAGAATTTAAGAGGACAATCCCTAAAAAATCTCTACATTCAAAAAAAGTAAATCGTACTAATGCTATTTGAACAAGCTAGTGTAAAAGTAAGCTAAATCTTTTAAGGTACAAAAATAGCAAGAAACAGTTGTTTGAAAAAAATTGGAATTTGATTTGATTGCTGAAAATTGGCTCTCAAACTTTAGACGCATGAGCAAGATAATACTCTTTAACTAATATAGATTAGGTGATTTGGAAGAGATACATCTAGAGCAGCCGGCAAAGTTACAATACATATTACCGCAATAACTAGAAATGAGAAGGATCTATATGGTGATTATAGATCTTCTCCAGACCTTGAAAACAATAAATAGACAGTAAAAACAAGTTCTAGTACTATCGCGGATAAAACAAGAACAGCTATACTAATTGTTTGACCGTTGTAAACGTAGCTTGTTAAGCCAATAAAAATAGCTATTATAATAAAAGATCTAATGAACACGACTGCAGAAGAAGCTGTGCCTTTAATTTCAGGGAAAACATTTATTGATGCGTTAAAAACTACTGGCTGGCACATTGCACAACCAATACAAAAATGACCATAGATAGTGTTACTAAGTAGTAAGAGTGGGGCATAATTACACTGAATATTACAAGCAACAGAGATCCAATAGCAATCACGCCTGTACCAGAAATTACACACCATATCACTCCAAGTTTCTGCAAGATTTTGCCAGCAAATAGACTGACGAGTGAGAAACACCCAACTATTGCACCTTGATGTAGTGCATAAATAGTGCTAGATAAACCAAAAGTTTCCATATACAAGAAAGGTCCACAAGTGATAAATGACATATATGCAGCAGAAAAGAGGCTTGACACCAAAGACAGCGCCACGAATCTTGAACTCAACAATAATTTTCTGTAATCTTTCATCATTTTTTAAAACTGAAAATATCGCGGTCCCTTTTTGTTTCTGGGAGAGCTAAAAGCAGTAAGATCCAAGAGATCAAACAAATTACTGCAACAGTTGCATAATTACCACGCCACCCTACAGCTTCGTTAATAAAGCTTCCTAAAACAGGTGCAATTGCCATGACAACTGTAAGAACAGAATTCATGATTCCAATAAATTTTATTGCTTTGTCACCCTGATAACTGTCTGCAACGATTGCAAACACAACTACAGATGTGCTAACACCAATGCCCTGAACAAAGCGAGAAATTAAAAGCCAAAAAATCGACGGTGCAAAAACACAACTAACAGCACCTATTAATAACAAAGTGTTACCTATGATCATAATCCTTCTTCTGCCATAGCATTCAGACAATGGACCAAAAAACAACCCTCCTATGCAAAAGCCTAGGAAATTATAAGCAATAGTTAATTGAATTGTGCCTTCTGATACGTTAAAATAGTGTACCATATCAGGAAAACTAGGTACGGAAATGTCAATTTCAATGAACTTGGCAATTAGAGACAGGATTAACAGAAATGGTAGTAACATTGAAGAACATTTTTCACTATTATTAAATGGGTAGAATGTAATTTTAGGTTAATAAAATGAATTACGATGTAATCATTTCAGGTAGTGGGCTAATTGGTCTTATTACTGCTATTGGCCTGAGTAATGACTCTGTATCTGTAGCCGTAATTGAGAAAAATAATTTACCACGTGCAGTTGATGATAATCGAGCATTCGCTATTTCTCAAGGATCAAAAAAAATACTAGAAAAATCAGGGATTTGGCGGCTCTTAGAAGGCGAAGCTGAACCAATACTTGATATATGCATATTAGATGGAGATAGTCCATTTACTGTACATTATGACCATAAAATGGTTGGTGAAGAGCCAATGGGCTATGTAATCAAGAGCGCTATTATATGGAATGCAATCAATAACAATTTTTTGCATAAACTCAATATATATTCTCCACGTTCCTATAAAACAATCTCTTGTGACGAAGGATACATGGAAGTTACTCTTGATAATGATCAAAAATTGATATCATCACTATTTATCTGTGCTGAAGGTAAAAACTCTAAGTTGCCAGAGTTGTTTTCTATACCAATGATAAAATTTGATTATAAACAAAATAGCATGGTATTTAATGTAAAACATGAATTACATCACCAAAACTTAGCTGTAGAGCGGTTTTTTCCTAGTGGTCCATTTGCAATTTTGCCAATGAAAGGTGGCTATACTTCTTCAATAGTTTGGACAGAAAAATGCGAAATTTCAAAAATGCTGATGAGCTTATCCGAAGAGGAATTTGTCATAGAACTCACAAAAAGATTTGGTTCTTATTTGGGAGAAATTGAATTAGAGGGTGAAAGAAGACTTTATCCTTTGAGTTTTTCTTTCGCGAGGAAGCTTCATAAAAGCAGAATTTTGCTGATTGGCGATGCAGCACATTCAATCCACCCAGTTGCAGGTCAAGGACTTAACCTTGGAATGAGAGATGTAGAGAGTGTTATTAGACAAATAACTGCTGCAAAATCCTCTGGCATTGATGTTGGCAGTAATTATCTATTGAAGAAAATTTCACGTGATAGATACTTTGATAATTTTACTATGGCACTTGCAACTGATGGACTAAATAGAATATTTTCCAACAGAATACTTTGCGTTAAAGTTCTGAGCAATCTTGGTTTAATGGTAGTTGAAAATTCAGATTTTCTTAAAAAAAGCTTCGTTCGACATGCTATGGGGTTTATATAAATCATTAGATTTCTTGATTTTGTCGCATCTATAAACCATAGAAAAGAAGATCATTAAAGCTGAGATTATAGGAGTTATAGAGCCATTAACATAGCAAAATTCTCAAAAGTAGAAACATTGTCATTAGCTCCGATAATTTGTTTTTTTTCTGAATCATGCGAATATTTTCTATACCTGTAATAGTAATCTTTGCGGAATGAAAATTTTTAAAACTAAGCATAGGCTTTGTTCGCTTCTTGATAAACCTATCAACAATATTATTTAGATATTTTATTTGAAGAACTGTGGTTCTATAATCTTCAGAAATTTCTGCATTCAAATCATCAAGAGCAGCAGTATTACTGCCGCTTTTATCAATGACAATTTTCTCAGGGAGATAGTTACTCCTGAAGGCTTTACGAAAGAATGCAAGTGCTGCAGACTTGTCTCTACTAACACACAAGAGGAAGTCTACAGTATTACCAATAGTGCTCTATATAAATAAACCCATTTACCGTTTATTTAATGTAGGTCTCTCCAACTACTACCAACCTGCTTCTTTCTTTTCCTTACTGCCTAATCTATCAGCGGTGATAACCCACTTTGTAACGTAGCATGGTCAATTTTTGCTCCCCTTATACTCATCATTTCTTCCAAATCTCGATAGCTCAAAGAGAATCGACATTTCATGTATACAGATAACATCGCTGAAAAGCTAAATCCTTTGAAATATGGCAATAATTTTTGATTGATACGAAACATCCTTGCTTTATTTTTAGACAATTATATCATTCTTCTTTCTACTTCCCTACAAATGCAACAGAACCATCGGAGCTAATGACAATGTTTCTACTTTTGAGAATTTTGCTATGTTAATGGCTCTATAACTCCTATAATCTCAGCTTTAATGATCTTCTTTTCTATGGTTTATAGATGCGACAGAACCGAAAGAACTTGCTCTAGAAAGACAAAAAAAAGTGTTCAACATTGTATCGGGATTCCAGTGTTACGCACTGGAATGACAAGAAAAAGGGTGCTGGCATGACATTAAATGATTTTCCTTATTTTAGCATCAAACGCGATGAAGAAAATCATTTATAATCGCTATAGCAACTAGTGTTGAAACCTGACGTACCTTTTGGCTTGACAAACAAGAGTTTTTATCTGATTTGACAACAAGGGCTTCTAGATGACTTTGAAAGTAAATATTACCATGCTTATCTTCGATAGCTTCTATTGCCCCGTCATTGGCAAATGCTGCAATTTTATATCCAAGTAGCTCTAGCCTTCTTCTATTCTCTGTAGTATTACTTACTGTGCCTGAATGAGCATTCGGAAAATAAGTTGAAAACCAGCCATTTTGATTAGGTAGTAAAAATCTAGCTACCACTTTTTCCAAATGACTACCTGGAACAATTTTTATCTGCTGAAGAGGCATATTCTCTTTTTGTGGATAGGATGCTGATTTTAAATGATTCTTCTCATCATTAACAACATTTGTTATTTCAATTTCTTTTGCATGCATAATGTCTTGCAAACCACCGCATATGGCAAGCAAATGAATTGTAGGATTGTCATCTACTATTTTTACAATTGCTTCATTCACAAGCTGGCGGTAAGGGTTAAGAGCTGAATGAAAGTTATCTGAAATAAATATTCTGTTTATCTTTTGCCCTTTGATAAATTTTGCAACTTCAACTTTTATTCGATCTAGTATCAGCTTTTTTGCCAATATTTCATCTTGTTTTGCAAACTCTTCTTGGATTTCTTTTAGATTAATTATTTTGTCGTAGTCAATGAATATAGTTTTAACCCCAAAATTATTGAATATCTCATAGATATTTTGAGATTCATCTGTTTGCAATAAACCAACAATTATATTATAATTTACCGCATTTTCCGCTGTCAAAGCAGATAATTCTTTGTTTACTTTTTCACTATAAGCGATATTACTTAATAGTAGAAATGTAATTAATAGTATATTAAATATTCTATTGTAGCATTTATACATTATTTCCTAAATAATTATATTAATATCGCAATATATTATGGAACATTAAGAAAAAGAATGTGGCCTGAGCAGGAATCGAACCAGCGACACAAGGATTTTCAGTCCTTTGCTCTACCAACTGAGCTATCAGGCCAACTACGTACTTTTATTTTTAGACAAAAAACGTTATTATGTCCATCAAAAGTTTTTGAAGTATAGAAACAAAAAATGAACATTAATAACAAAATAGGAATTTATCCTGGTACGTTTGATCCTATAACTTTTGGGCACCTTGACATAATAAAAAGAGCATGTAAGCTAGTCGATAAGTTGATAGTCGGTGTTGCAGAAAATGTTAACAAACATACTGCCTTTAACATAAAGCTACGCACAAGCATGGCTGAAAATGAAGTTAAAGGAGCAGAAATTAATGCAGATGTTATATCTTTTAATGGGTTGCTCGTGAAGTTTGCCAAAGAGCAAAATGCCTCTGTTATTATCAGAGGACTGAGGGCAGTATCAGATTTTGATTATGAATTTCAAATGAGTTGGGTAAATTATAAGCTCTCCCGTGAAATCGAAACCATATTTCTTCCTGCATCTGAAGATACTCAATTTATCTCATCAAGTTTTGTGAAAGAAATAGCGAGATTAGGAGAAGATGTTAGCAGCTTTGTATCACAAAATGTCCAAACCGAATTGATTAATCTAAATAGGGTAAAAAATGGAGAATAAATATTTGTTGTTTTCTCCACTTCAAAGCGGTTATGCTCGATGTACAAAATACTATAAAATAAAGGAACAGTATGTCAGAAATGAGGGATAATAATCTAATAGTTTGCTGCCGTGGTGATGAGAATGATGATGGTTCTGGTCATCCAGTGGTATATTTACATAAAGAAGGAGAAATGTATTGTCCTTATTGCAGTAAGCCCATGAGTGAAATAGTAAACTCCGAAGAATTTCAATCTGTTGAGGTGAAAGCAGTGAACAGAAAGGAAAGGGCCAAAGGTTAATAGCACTTCATTCTTTAGCTTATGTAAATAGCAATAAAGGGGGCAGTAAAGATCAAACTGTCCATACGGTCAAGTACTCCTCCATGGCCAGGTATTATACCTCCACTATCTTTAACATTGTAAACTCTTTTTATGAGTGATTCAGTAAAGTCTCCAAGTTGGGCTAGAATAGCAATTGTAAAGCCAATTATTGGGGAATAGAAAATTGGAAATAAACTCAAAAATATTGAACCAAAAATTGTACAAAATACTCCAGCTAAAACTGCACCTAAAAGCCCTGACCAAGTCTTTCCAGGACTAATAATTGGGCAAATTTTAGCACCACCAAAGTTTTTACCAAATAGGTAAGCGGTAATATCGATGCTCCAAATGGTTAAGATGAGCCATATTAATTCATATTTTCCCTGTGGTAGATTATATAAGTATATCAGCGATGCATTTGGTAGTGCAATGAGTAGTAATGCGAAAATGTATAAGATTCTATTGCCCTGAGTTAGATTATACCATTCAAAAGAAGATAAAACTGCAATTGAGAAAATTAGTAGATAAAACGATAAATCACTGAAATATGTGGCAAAAGAAAATATAAGTAATATGACTATTGAGGACAGTGTTCTCACCATAAAATTATTATCTACCATATTTTTTCTCTCTCTTTGTATAATCTGCTAATGCTTTGCTCAAATCTTGACAAGAAAAATCAGGCCATAAAGTATCACAAAAATACAATTCAGCATAAGCTGCTTGCCATAGTAAAAAATTGCTTAACCTTTTCTCGCCACCAGTGCGAATTAATAAATCCAATTTTGGTAAATCTTTAGTATACAGAAATTTTTCAAATTCCTCTTCCAATACGCAATCAATCTTTCCTTTTATGACGTTGTTGATAGCATGTATAATTTCCTGCTTTGCTCCATAACTAACTGCAACAGTGAGTAATAGACCATCGTTCTTATGTGTCACTTCTTCTGCTTTTTTGATTTGATCGAATATTTTACTGGGCAATAGACTTAAATTGCCAATAAAATTTAACTTAATGTTACAATTGTAAATGAATTTCATTTTATCTTCATTAGTTAAAGTGGAGTAAAATAAATTAAATAGGTAGTCTGTTTCGTTTTCAGATCTGAGCCAATTTTCCATGGAAAATGCATACAAAGTTAAGTAAGATATGGCTAAGGTTGTGCAATGTTTAGCAATATCAAATGCAACTTCACTGCCTTTTCTATAACCATCAATTTTTACCATTCCTTGATTCTTTGCCCACCTACCATTACCATCCATAATAATTGCTAGATGTTTTGGTAGAGATTCTAGATTTAACATTTTAATTCAACCTATTATTCGGTTTTACCAATATTACCCATATTAGGTTAGCTTAATTTCTATGTAAAACGTTCACTATATTCACCTGAACTACATTATTACTGAAAAATCATTGATAGTCTATACTCTACTCTATGAATAAAGTTTTCTGAACCTCGGTGTCAGCTGCCAGTGATTTTACTAAGAAAATATGGCAAAAATGGTCTAAATTGAGCGTGTTTTCTTAATTTGATGCGTATGGTTTATTTAACACCCTCTTAAATTTATAAAGCAAAACCTTGGATACAAACACTTTTTAAGCTATGTCATGATATGTAACTGACTTGCATTTTTCTTTCCGTGTCCCACTTAAGACATTACTAGGCCTATTTTTATCTTCTAGTAGTTTTATAATATCGCTCAGACTAGAATGACTACACATGGATTTTAACTCTTCAAAAGGAGTAAAACCGATTCTATTAACAACTTTCTGATTTCCTCGTAATTCTATTGTATCTACGTAGTCAAGATTATCACGATAAAATATGAGTTGAAATTTTTCAATGTTAAAAGAAATGATATTCTCAACAACCTCCTGATTTTTTAGTAGTCTTACAATATCGCTAAAGAGAAACTTATCATTACAAAGTATGAATTTAAGTTTTTCATAATCAATAAAATTGATGTGCTTAACAACTTGTTGATTTTCTAGCAACCTTATAATCTTGTTACTCTTGAGTATAAGTTGAAGCTTTTTATCACCAATAGAGTTAATTCGATCAATAGAACTCTGATCTTTTAATAATTCTGTAACATTTTGCTCACTAAGCTTACCATCACTCTCAACTATCATCCATTGAATAAGACGGATATTCCTAATATCGTTTTGATTTTCTTGTAGTATTTCCACATCTGCATCGTTGTAAAACTGAACATCATCAACACGTTTTTCATTAATTCCTTTATTTCCTAGTGCTTCTTTAGCAAAGTTATTCGGATCATTTTTTTCATCTTCCTCGTAATCAGAATTATCACAATGTCCATAATCTTCTTCATTCTTTTCGTTATCACTACTTTCGAATTCATTATTGGTATTGCAAACCTCTTCACCTTTTAGTATTTCTAGAATATTGCGCTCCGAAAGTGCATCATTTAGTATGGAACTAAACGTTTCATCATCGTAATCGTTGATGTGATTAACAACGCTCTCATCTGATAGTAATTCTTCAATACCTTTGTGACTAAACTTATTATGATACTTGCATAAGATCTTAAGCTTACTGTAATCCATTGAATTAATGCCATCAACAACTCTTTGACTTGATCGTAATCTTATGTCATAAGCCTTACATATCAGTTGAAGTTTTTCGTTATCTAAATTTTCTGAGTTGCCTGCCTTATCAAAATCCATAATCTTATTTCAATTTACTTGGTATTCTAATTTTAATATATAACAAGAAATAGTCAAGCATTATGATAAAAGGCCTAATGAATTTATTAGTTTATTACATGTCTCTTTTCATGTATAAATTTATAGAAAGTTTTATGTAGAAGTTATTTTATGAGCAAAATTATAGAAATAAGGGCACCAAAAATTCTTGGTGGTGAATCGGTTACGGAAGGTATAGTAAAAATAAAGAAAAATATTGGCGAAGCAGTAAAAGTAGATGACTTGATCTTTGAAATTGAGACTGACAAAACAGCACTCGAATTAACTGCAGAAGCTTCAGGACAAATAACCGAATTTTTTGTGAAAGAAGATGATGTAATTAGCCCTGATCAGTTATTGGCAAAACTTGCTGTAGGAGAAATAAAAGAAGAAGTGAAAGAAGAAAATAAGGGCGAAAGCGCTGCTAAAAAAGACGCCCCTTCAGCTCGTAAAATTATAGAAGAAAATGCAATTAGTGCAGAAAGTGTAAAAGGAACTGGCATGGGAGGCAGAGTAACCAAAGCAGATGTGATAGACCATATGAGTAAGGCTGAACAACCTGCGGTAAAACAATATGAATCGCCAAAAAGCGTAGCAAGTGGAGAGAGAAGAGAAGAACGAGTGAAAATGAGCAAAATAAGGCAAGTCATTGCTGCTCGTTTAAAGGCATCACAAAATACTGCTGCAATACTGACCACGTTCAATGAAATTGACATGAAGAATGTTATGGATCTAAGAGCAAAATATAAAGACATTTTTGAAAAGAAAGACGGAATAAAACTTGGTTTCATGTCGTTTTTTATAAAGGCAGCAGTGCAAGCGCTGAAAGAAATTCGTGAGATTAACGCTGAAATTTCAGGTGATGAAATCATATATAAAAATTACTATGACATAGGTGTTGCTGTTGGCACTGACAAAGGTCTTGTTGTACCAGTTATTCGTGATGCCGATCAAATGTCATTTGCTAAAATTGAACTAACTTTAGTTGCCCTTGGCAAAAAAGCACGAGAAGGTAAGCTGCAAGTATCGGAAATGGAAGGTGCAACATTTACTATCTCAAACGGTGGTGTATACGGTTCACTTCTTTCTACTCCAATAATCAACCCTCCCCAATCTGGAATACTTGGCATGCACTCAATACAAAATAGACCAGTTGCTGTAGGTAGCTCAATTGAAATCAGACCAATGATGTACATTGCTCTCTCTTACGACCACAGAATAGTTGACGGTAAAGGAGCAGTTACTTTCCTTGTTAAAATAAAAAATTACATAGAAGATCCAAATAGATTAGTTTTAGAAATTTAAGCAGGTTAAAAGCGACAAGTAAGTTTTTCTGAAGTTTTCAAGGTGGGTGTTACAGTTATACAAACATTTGCAAAGGTAACTTATACGAAAAATGGTCAGTGTTTACTGTACGGACATTGTAATCTATGCCGGCTTTGTTGCATGGCTACTAATGTGAAGAAGTGATGGAAGAGATTTATGAGATAAGTTCGAAAATAGGCATACCGATATCAGAAAATTTGTTAATCAAGTAGCATTTTAAGAGTATCTCTTGAGAGCGGTTTATCTCAGATTTATTCTTAAAACTAAATCCAAATGTTTTTTTGAGTCTAAAGAAAAAACTCTTAATACGTGACCGTATTCCATACCCTGTCTGTCTTTTCCATTGAGTTAAATTGCATCTTTTTCTTATATTAATGTTGTTATTTCTTTCTGAGAAGTGGTCTATATTGTCACAGATTTTTGCATTCTTTCTTGGCTTTATAATTGGTTTCAAACTATATTTATTGCATAATTTATATAAACTTGTTGTATCATAAGCTCCATCTGCACAAAGAGACTTAATCTTATAGATATCGCATCAACTATGTTTTTTATAATTTTTTATTTGTGTAATTCTGTAACTTTGTTCAATCATGTGGGCAATAAAAAACCGTGTGTCATAGAGATAAAATTTTATATCAAACAGCTGCCATAACAATTTCTGCTTAGCTAATGAATATGTGCTTTAAGTCTGTGTGGACACACATATTCATTAGCCAATTTCAGTTACCATTGTGAAAGTATGCAAATTAATTGCTTCTTTAAGTCTTGCATTAGCAATTATAGCTCTTTTCATAATGGTCCAAACGGGTTAAAATAAGAGTTTATAGTAGTGAAGGTAAGTATGCCAGCAGCATATAGTTATGATTTAAGAAAAAGAGCAATGGAGGTGCTAGATGAAGGGGAAAGCAGAGAAACGGTAGCAGCAAGATTTAAAATTGGAAGAACTACATTATGGGAGTGGCAGCAAAGAAAAAAAGAAACAGGAGATTTTCAGTCGAAAAAACTTGGAAATGGAGGTTATAATCATAAAATTACCGACTGGAATAAATTTACTGAATTTGCCAAAAAACATGGTGGAAAAACTCTATCGGAAATGGCTAAGCTTTGGAGTAATGTTAGTATCCCAACGGTTCATCGAGCTCTTAAAAAAATTGGACTCACACGCAAAAAAAAGACATATGGATATAAAGAAAGGAATGAAGAAAACGTGCTGAATTTTTGAAAATTATAGCAACGAAAGAACCTCAAAACTTAGTATATATAGATGAATCTGGACAGCGGTTTTATGCTCTAAAATCTGGTAAAAAAATTCAACGAATCAGTATGATTGCAGCATTAAACGGCAGAAAAATAGTTGCTCCGTTAACATTTGAGGGCCATTGTAATATGGATATCTTTAATAAATGGTTTGAGCAGTTTTTAACACCGATTTTGGAACCTGGACAAACTGTTATCCTTGATAATGCTACTTTTCATGAGTCTAATAAGATTACTGAACTTGCTAAAGGAGTTGGTGCTGAAATTTTGTATCTTCCTACGTATTCCCCAGATTTCAATAAAATTGAGAATCATTGGTTTGCTATAAAAAACAGAGCTAGGAAAAACATCCCTCTATTCACATCTTTTCGTCATGCTGTTGATTTCGCTTTTCTATGAACTTTCCGGACTATTATGAAAAGAGCTATACTATAATTTTCCGCATTAGAGCTGTTATAGCTACCATTTTCTTCTTACCACTTTCAACAAGCTTAGAATAAAAGGCACCAAGTACAGATTTGGACCTTGCAGCAGACATGGCAGCTGTAAAAAGCTTTTTACGGACATTACTTCTACCACCTATAATCCTTCGATAACCAACAGCTTTACCACTTTCCCTAGGATGAGGTGCAACTCCAGCAAGACTTGCTACTTCCCTTCTGTTTAAGTAACCAAGCTCCGGTATTAAACACAGAAAATCTTGTGATAACTTTTTACCTATTCCAGAAACTGTTTTAAGGATTTTTTGATGTTCTTGTAACTCATGACTTTCATCAATGATTCTTTGTATAGTATTATTTAGTTCATCTATTTGGCCATTAAAAAATTCAATAGTTTTTTGACAACTTTCTCTTATATGGTCGTTTTCAGGTGCTTCCAGTCTACATTTTTCCTGAGTTCTCATTTGCGTGATGTCATCACGACGTTGACAAAGTGCAACCAAGGTTGATTGTTTTTCAGAAGTAGGTACAAATAGAGAGAGAGTTCTATGGCGTTCAAATCCATATTGAGCAAGAGCTCTTGCATCTGATTTATCGGATTTTGCTAAAGTTCCGTGAGATAAAATAAAACTTTTTACTTTACGGGTATTAGCTCGATGTACGGTGATATTCTTGTCAATAAGAAAATGTGACAAACCAAGCTCATATTTTCCTGTATTTTCTAAAGTCACTAAAGAATTAGGTAAGATATCTGAGAACTTTTGACACAATTGTTGCCAACCAGAAGTATTATTGTCAAATTCAACAGCATTCTTCTGCTTGTGAACTGCAACAACATTCTTGAATTTTCCGATGTCAATACCAATAAAATTTTGATAAGATCTAACCATTATAACCTCGATAGTTTTATTAATTTAAGATTGTAAACGGGTGCATATATATGTCCCACACAACTATTCAAACGTATCGAGAGATGGGCTAGTGTACCTTGATGGAAACGGTTGTAATACCAACTTTTTTTCGGTCGCACACGCCCGTGATAGCTCTATTCCTATAGTGAGTAGGGCTATCTTTCCCTCTTATCTCTTTTATATCACATTTTTAACTTACAACTTTTTTATCTAGTTGTTTTTGCATTTTAGCTTTTTCTTTGGCATTTTGAGCATCTAAACAAGAAGAAGTAATTGTTAGCTCTTTGCACTGCGGCTGAAAGCGTAAAAACTAGAGCAGAAAATACAGCACCACCAATAATAAATGGAAGGCCAACACTTAACGCTGTAACTGGAGCTAAGAAACTAACATAAGGAGCTGCAGCAAACACTCCTGATGCTAACAAAGTTGCTATAGCTAAAGTACTACCCCTTTTTTATAGTAAAGGTAGCAAAAAAAGCTACAAATCTATTTAGAAATTACCTGGTTTATTTGAGCGTTAGCAATATGAGTATCTTGTTGTTTACATTTAGTACAATACATAATAGATGCAGCTCCAATAGCAGCTCCAGCAATTAAGGCAATTTGATTAAAGTCTTTGTTATAACCTTGGTTAAATCCTTCACTGTAGCCCTCCATATAACCATCTTCATAACTTTTTTGTTGTGCAAAAAAACCATAAGCGTATGTAAATAATGCTCCTCCTGCAGCGTAAAATATACCCTGTATTCCAGGTTTGATTATGTCTGGAACAAGCCTAACGCCATTCTTTATTTCTTGTACTATAGAAATTGTTGTTAAGTTCTTTATGTTAAAATCATTGATATTCATTGCTCTTTTATAAAAAAATTAAGCTATATGCTTTATATCTTAACATTAATTTAGTTTTAAAACAAATTAATATTTTTATACAAGTTTTCTCTTTTGTAGAGAGTCTGCTTTTTCTTGTTTTATATGAACTTAGAAAATTTTTATTAATAAATGATTTTAGGTTTAAAATTGAGGAAGTGGTTGCTATATATATCAGCAAGTATGAGTTAAATTTATATTATGGACTTGAATAAATTTACCGAAAAAGGAAAAAGCCTAATTCAAAGTGCTCAAATGAAAGCATTGGGAGCTGGGCATCAGATTTTTATGCCTGAACATTTACTTAAAGTAATGCTTGAAGATGAATCAGGTTTTGTTCAGGATCTGATAGGCTCTTGCGGTGGGAATGTACAGAATATTTCTGATGCTGTGGATAATGCAATTAAAAAATTCCCAGTAGTTGAAGGGCCGGGGAGTGGTGGCCTTCAGCTTTCAAGAGAGGTAGCAAAAGTTTTTGAGGATTCAATCGGTATTGCGAGAAGGAATAAAGATACATTTGTTACTGTTGAGCGTTTACTGCAGGGTTTTGCTGCACAAAAAGATGATACTGTAGGTAAAATTTTAGCAGAAGGTGGTGTCACACCATACAAATTGAACTCGGTTATTGCAGAAATGAGAAAAGGTAGCAGTGCAGACTTGCCAAATAGCGAGGAAAAATTAAATGCGGCAAAGAGATATACAAAAGATATTACAGAGCTTGCTATGCAAGGTAAGCTTGACCCTGTAATTGGTCGTGATGAGG
This sequence comes from Trichopria drosophilae, assembly GCA_030407085.1. Taxonomy (NCBI): domain Eukaryota; kingdom Metazoa; phylum Arthropoda; class Insecta; order Hymenoptera; family Diapriidae; genus Trichopria; species Trichopria drosophilae. The sequence continues at coordinate 778,356 of CM059582.1, read as the reverse complement.
AGATCAGAAGAACTATGCAGGTATCGCTAAGGCGAACAAAAAATAATCCAGTGCTGATCGGTGAGCCTGGTGTTGGAAAAACTGCAATAGTTGAGGGTTTGGCAAACAGAATTGTTGCAAATGATGTACCACTTGGTTTGCGTGATGCAAAAGTTTTAGCTTTGGATCTAGGTGCGTTAATTGCTGGAACAAAATTCAGAGGAGAATTCGAAGAAAGATTAAAAGCAGTAATCAATGATATTTCAAAAGCAGAGGGGAAAGTTATCTTATTTGTAGATGAGCTTCATACTTTAGTTGGAGCAGGAGCAACAAGTGGTGCAATGGACGCTTCAAATTTGCTAAAGCCTGCTCTTGCGCGTGGAGAAATTCGCTGTGTAGGAGCTACAACTTTAGATGAGTATCGTCAACATATAGAGAAAGATCCTGCGCTTGCAAGGCGTTTTCAGCCTGTGTTTATTTCTCAACCAACTGAAACTGATACTATTTCAATACTGAGAGGTTTGAAGGAGAGATATGAGGTGCACCATGGTATTAGAATCACAGATGGTGCAATAATTGCTGCTGCAACGCTTTCTAATAGATATATAACAGATAGATTTTTACCTGATAAAGCGATTGATTTAATTGATGAGGCAGCAAGTAGAGTAAGAATTGAGATGGATAGCAAACCTGAGGTTATTGACGAACTTGATAGAAAGATTATACAACTAAAAATTGAATCAGAAGCTTTAAAAAAAGAACGTGATGAAAACTCTAAGCAACGTTTAAAAAAGATAAATGAGGAAATTGAAAGTCTAAACAGTAAATTTGCTGACTTAAGCAGTAAATGGCAGATGGAAAAGAATAAGATAGCTAAAATACAAGAAACAGCTGAAAAATTGGATAACGCGAGAAAAGAGCTAGAATTGGCTCAGCGCAATGGAAATTTAGGAAGGGCAGGGGAGTTGATGTATGGTGTGATTCCTCAATTTGAAAATGAGTTAAAAAATCAGGAAAAAGTTACTGATAGTTTCCTAAAGAAAGAAGTTACTGAGAGTGATATTGCAAATATTGTTTCAAAATGGACAGGCATTCCAGTTGATAACATGATGCATAGTGAAAAGGAAAAGCTCCTTAATATGGAAAATGAAATAGGAAAAAGAGTAATAGGGCAGAGAGATGCAATTGAAGCGATAAGTAATGCAGTAAGGCGCTCCCGTTCTGGTGTTCAGGATACTAATCGACCTTTTGGTTCATTTTTATTCTTAGGTCCAACCGGAGTTGGAAAAACAGAGTTAGCAAAATCTCTTGCCGAATTTTTGTTTGATGATCAATCAGCACTTCTACGCTTTGATATGTCAGAGTATATGGAAAAACACTCCGTTTCAAAGTTAATTGGTGCGCCTCCAGGATATGTTGGTTATGAACAAGGTGGCAGATTAACCGAAGCAGTAAGGAGAAGACCATATCAGGTAATTTTGTTTGATGAGATAGAAAAGGCAAATCCAGATATATTTAATATACTACTGCAGATTTTGGATGAAGGTAGACTCACCGATAGCCATGGCAAATTAATTGATTTTCGTAATACCATACTAATTTTAACTTCTAACCTTGGAGCTGAGATGATGCTAAGAGGAGCTACCGAATCTGTGAAAGATGAGGTGATGAAAATAGTTAAGTCAGCGTTTCGTCCAGAATTTTTAAATAGACTGGATGAAATTATTATATTCCACAGCTTAACCAAAGATGACATTGATAAAATTATAGATGTTCAATTCTCTTGTTTACAAAAGATGCTTGCTAAGCATAAACTGAGTATTAGTTTATCGCAAGAAGCTAAAGAACTAATAGCGCAAACTGGATATGACCCTGAATATGGAGCGCGGCCTCTGAAAAGGGTAATACAAGAATGCATTCAAAATAATCTAGCTAAGTTAGTTTTATCGGGGAAAATAGTAGAAGGAGATGAGCTAATAGTGTATACTTCTGGTAACGAAATCTTAGTTAAAAAGATCTAGATTCGCTGTATATTTTTGTTTTGAAAAATGTGTATAAATCATAATGTTAATGTTGAGTCTTTATTTAAGCTAGTTGATCAAGGGAATAAAAAAGAGAAAGAAAAAATTAAAGAGTTTATACAGTGCTTTTATAATTTTGTTTATAATAGTGACCTAAAAGTCAACGATAAATTTCTTTTATACATTGCAGAAGATGCATACAACTTCATTCTTAAAAAAGAAAAAGAAGAAAGTAAATTGGCAGTAAGTAATGTAAATGATATTTCAGGAATAGAAGGCAATTTCACTATAATTAAAATCACAAATTATGACATGCCCTTTTTAGTGGATTCTGTCATTTCCACTATTAAGTCACACGGTTTAACTATATGCTATTATAGTAACAGCATAATTAATGTTCAAAGAAAAAATAGCCTAATAGATAAAATTCATCTTTTGGAAGAAAGTAATGGAATCAAAGAGTCAGTAATATATGTAATTATTAAAGGCATAAGTGGTAGCTTTGTTGATACACTAGAAGAATCTCTACGAAAGACGCTAAAAGCAGTTAACTGCGTTGTAAAGGACTGGCAATTGATGCTCAAGAAGCTTCTTGAGCATCCGGCATTGGATGCTGGAGGCAGAGATTTTCTAGCTTGGTTGAAAAATAACAATTTTGTATTTTTAGGTTATCAAGAATACATTGCTAATAAAGAAGGAAAGCTTGCTATAAGTGGTAAGGAGAGCCTCGGGTTAATGAGAGCAAGTGAAGAGTACCAAAATTCATCAATTTCTTCTGAAAGCTTGAATTCTTTATACATACTAAGATCAGACCTAATCTCAATAGTTCATCGGCGTACCTATATGAATTGTATAGGAGTGAAAGAATTTAATGATCAGGGTGATGTAACAAGGGAACAGCATTTTTTTGGGCTATTTACTTCTATAGCAGAAGTGCAAGATATTCGAACTATTCCGGTAATAAAGGATAAGGTTACAACAATAGAAAAAAAGGCAGGATTTGTTCCTGGTGGCCATAACAATAAAGCTTTAATTTCCATTTTACAGGCATTTTCTTGTGACGAATTATTCCAATCAAATGAAGACGAGTTATTTGAAACTTGCACCTCGATCATGTCTCTTGCGATTAGACCAAGAGTCAAGTTATTTTTGAGAAAGCTAGGGAACTTTATTAGTTGCATAGTACTGATACCGATGCGTTATGCTAGCGCTAGGCTAATGTTCAAGATACGTGATATATTGAAGGATGAAACAAGTGCAGAAAGTTCAGATATTTATAACAATCACATTATCAATGAATATGATCTGATGAAATTACATGTAGTACTAAAGGCCAAAAATGCTAGCGTTTTTGATGATGAGGTTTTGCATATCGAAAACAAATTAAGAAACATTACGGAAAAGTGGGAAGATCGTTTTATAGACAATTTATATAATACTTTTAGCACTGTTGAGGATGTATTCATCCGCTATTCCAATGCATTTCCGGTAAGCTATCAAGAGAGTTTTGAACCTCATGATGCATATTACGACATGAAAAAATTGGAGATAGTAAGGAAGAAAGGAGTAAGTGAGGTTGATTTGAGACTTACTTGTGACAATCTTAACTATCAGTTAAAAGTTTACACTCCAAGCAATGGTGGTCTTGAATTATCAAAGATATTAAAAATTACTAAGAATTTAGGAGCAAAAATTCTATCTCATAATGGTTATTATATAAAAATCAATGGTGGAATATGGATACACCACTTTGTGTTGTCAAGAGTCGATGAGTTAATAAGTGACATTACTCTGAAAGAGCAATTTGAAATAACGCTTGCAAAAGTGTTCAACAAGGAAATTAAAAATGACTATTTCAACAGTTTGATCATTATTGCTGGGCTCAAATGGAAGGAAGTGCTTCTTATTAGGGTGCTAAGTGCCTATCTAAAGCAGACGTTATTTAACTATAACCCAGAATATATCCAAAAAGTGGTCTCAGAGTACCCCAAAATAGTGAAATATCTGATACAGCTATTTCGTGCAAGATTCAATCCTAATATAGATATTGATAGAGCAGAAACTACTAACATTTTCCAGGAAAAAATTGAAGAACTACTAAAAGAGATCAGCAACGTTTCACATGATTACGTTTTGCGTTCGATATTTAACTTGATAATGGCAATTTTGAGAACCAGTTATTATCAAGATGATAAGCCATACTTATCTATTAAATTTGATTCAAGTAAAATAAATGGTTTACCTGACCCGTGCCCATACCGTGAATTGTATGTTTATTCAAACCTTTTTGAGGGAATACATCTAAGAGGAGGGAAGTTGGCTCGTGGTGGTTTGAGATGGTCGGATAGAACGGAAGATTTTCGCACTGAAGTTTTGGGACTCATGAAAGCCCAGATGACAAAAAATGCGGTCATTGTACCTGTTGGCGCAAAGGGTGGGTTTGTAATAAAGCAAGTCTATAAAGACAAAAACATTTTAATGGAGAAAGGTGTTGAATGCTATAAGAATTTCATCAGAGGAATGCTTGATATTACTGATAATGTGGTTGATGGCAAAATAACTCCACCAGAAAATGTGATTAGGTATGACGAAGATGATCCATATTTGGTAGTTGCAGCAGATAAAGGCACTGCTTCATTTTCTGATTATGCAAACGAAATATCCTCTGAATGTAACTTTTGGCTCGAAGATGCATTTGCATCTGGTGGATCAGTAGGTTATGACCACAAAAAGATGGGTATTACAGCAAGAGGTGCATGGATTGCAGCACAACGCCATTTTTGGAGAATGAATAAGGATATTTACCAGGATACAACTGTTATTGGAATTGGAGATATGGCTGGCGATCTATTTGGGAACGGCATGCTGCTTTCAAGAAATATGAGTTTAATTGGAGCATTTAATCATATGCATATTTTTGTTGATCCAAATCCTGATGCGGAAAAGAGTTTCGTGGAGCGTAAACGGCTCTTTGAATTACCGTTTTCCACTTGGATGGATTACAATAGAGATTTGATTTCTCATGGTGGCGGGGTATTTGAACGTAGTAGCAAACAAGTAGAGATTTCTCAAGAAATGAAAAAGTGCTTTGATATAACGGAAGATACATTATCTCCAAATGATTTGATTCGATATTTGCTCAAGGCAAAAGTGGATTTCATATGGAATGGAGGAATTGGCACCTTTGTTAAGGCAAAAAGTGAAAGCCATGGCATGGTTGGCGATAAAGCAAATGATGAATTAAGAGTAAACGGTCATGATATTAGAGCTTCTATGTTTATAGAGGGTGGCAACCTTGGTTGCACGCAGCTTGGAAGGGTAGAATACGCTAAAATAGGTGGGTATATCAATGCAGATTTTATTGATAATTCAGCAGGAGTAATATGTTCTGATCTTGAAGTTAACATCAAGATTGCTTTTGTTGCAATTATGAAAGAAGGGGGAATTTCCTTGGAAAAAAGGAATGAAATACTGGCTAGCATGATAGATGAAGTTGCATCTAAGGTGCTTGAAAACCATAACAGGGTTGAAACAAAAGCATTGCTTCTTGAGTGCTTGCAAGCTAAAGAAAAGTTGGAACAGCACCATAAATTATTACTTAGTTTAGAAAAATCTGGGCTGTTAAACCGAAGCGTAGAATTTCTTCCAACTGAAGAAGAGATAGCAAGGATGTTAACTGGTGCAGAAGGTTTCAGTTCTCCTCAGCTCTCTGTTCTAATGTCTTATGCTAGAACGGTAATAAAAAATAAAATTATACATTCCGATCTGTCTGAAAAAGATCTTATATCTCATGACTACTTGCTAGGTTATTTTCCTAAAAAGATGGTAACAAAGTTTAAGGATTCCATATTGAAACACCAACTTCGCAGGGAAATTATTTCTACTTGCATTGCAAATGATGTAATAAATAAGATGGGCTGTATATTTATTAATAACTTGGTTGAGAGTGCTGGAATTAGAGTACATGAAGCAGTTAACATATATATTGTTGTGAATCACCTATATAATTTAAATAGCCTTTGGCATGAAATTGATGAATTGGATGGCAAAATTGATGCCGATTTGTATTTACAAATAGTGAGAACCGTACAAAAATTTATTGGTAGAGTGTCATTTTGGTTAGTAAAAAATCTTGGTGAACTTAATCTTACAGAACTAGATGATGTTACAAAATTTAGGGGTACAATTGAAACTTTAGGCCATGATGTTTTAGATGATCGCCTGTTAAAGATCTATAATCATGGATTAATCTCTTTGGTAGGGCTTAACATAAATAAAGATCTAGCAAAAAAGGTTGCTGATTTACGTATTCTTATTTATGCGCTGGACGTTATATCTATTGCTGAACAGACATCTTTATCAATTTTTGAAGCTGGTAGAATATACTTTAAATTAAAGTCACTGCTAAGGTTTGATATGATTAGAACAATTGCTGTCAAGATTAAAAGCCATTCTTCTTATTGGGATCGCAGCTTAGTTAATGATTTATTGGACGATTTAAGCAATTACCATCACAAGCTAGCTGTTAAAGTCATAAAAGCTACTGATAATCATGTAGATAAGGTTCAAACTTGGGTTCTTAATGATAAGGATGATATAGAACGTTACAATAGTTTTTTAGATGAGATGGTTGCTTCTAAACTTGATTTAAGTAAATTAATACTCATAATCAGGAGAGTTAAAGTACTTGCTTCATAGGAAAAATGTTTAATATAGGTCTTTCAGAAATTTTAGTTGTAGCTTTAGTGAGTATAGTTGTTCTTGATAAAAGTAAAGTACCTGTATTTCTTAATCTTATTAAAAATATATATAGGTATTTCTGGGTTGTAAAATCAAGAGTTAGGAAATTGTTGAAGGATACCGGAATTAAAGAATTATATGAAGAGCATAACGTTGAAAAAGTCAATTACGTAATTGGTGAAGATGGCAAGCTTTATCCTACTTACAATGTAGATAGTACAAAAAATGACAGCAAAAATCCTAGTAGTAGATGATATACCATCTAATGTTAAGCTTTTGGAGGCTCAGCTCAAAGCAGAGTACTATACAGTTATTGTAGCTTATGATGGCAAGGAGGCGATAGATTTAGTAGCGGAACAGCAGCCAGATATTATCTTACTTGATGTCATGATGCCAAAAACGAGTGGTTTTGAGGTTTGTAAGAAGCTAAAGAATGATCCCTTAACGACTTATATTCCAATAATCATGGTGACTGCGCTGCATGACACTCATGATAGAGTGGAAGGAATTAATGCTGGTGCGGATGACTTTCTAACTAAGCCGATAGATGAAACTGCTTTATCTGCAAGAATTAAGTCTCTTGTGCGCTTAAAGATGATAATAGATGAGTTGTGCTTGAGAGGAGAAACTAATGCTGAGATTGGTGGAGTAGCAGAAAGCAGTATTATGGATTATTCTAATCAGATTTTTGATGCTAACATACTTGTTGTAGATGAGGACACCTTTCAAGCAGAGCAGATACACAATGTTCTAAAGCAACGCTTCAGATCAATTACAATACTGCACGATCCAAAAGAAGCATTAAAGGTTGGTATTAAGGATAATTACGACCTGATTATTTCTGACATGCAGTTTTCAAAAACTGACGGCCTACGGTTGTGTTCTAAGTTTCGTAGTAAAGTAGAAACACGTTATACACCAATTCTGATCCTTTCTGAAGATTATGATAAAAGCAATTTAGTAAAGGCACTTGATGTAGGTGCTAATGATTATTTAACAGTACCTTTAGATGAGAGTGAATTAATAGCTAGGGTTAATTTGCAAGTGAAACGCAAAAGGTATCAAGATGCCTTGAGAATGAATTTATTTAATAATGTGGAAATGTCTATAAAGGATCCATTAACTAACTGTTATAATAGAAGATATTTTGATGCACACTTAAGAAATATTGTTAAGGATTCGGTGGAAAAAGATAGAAGTTTATCTCTTATGATACTTGATATAGATTATTTTAAGGTGGTGAATGATAACTTTGGGCATAATGCTGGAGATGAACTTTTAAAGGAAATACAGAAAAGAATTTCTGAAAATATCAGAGTGACAGATTTATTAGCTAGGTTTGGTGGTGAGGAATTTGTTGTTGTAATGCCAGATACCAATGTATCAGATGCGTATACTATTGCAGAGAGAATAAGGAAAATTATTGCCAAAGAACCTTTTATACTTGTGGGTAAAAATACAACCCATAATGTAACTGTGAGCATTGGAATTTCAGCAATGCAAAGATCTGACCTTGATGATGTTAAAAAATTTATAGTACGTGCTGACAAATATTTATATAAAGCAAAAAACAGTGGTAGAAATAGAGTGGTTAATGGTTGAAGTTCTTTCAAATAAGTAGTAACTAAGATTCAAATGATAGCATAAAATTTCTCAACTCTGGAAATTTCGTATTTAACTGCAGAAATAGATATTTATTTAAAAAATACCCTGTAATTTTTAACCCTAGTCTGAATTCTTGATATGAGTAGCTATTTTGTAGGTTGTTATTGTATACATCATGCAACATCTGTGGAAAAGGTAGTAATTTATCTGCATAACAGTCACCTACTTTTTTTGACACTGCTCTACCAGTTTTTGGAGAAATAAATTGTAGATTTTCTTTCACACCTGTTACAGCACATTTTGATAGGTCTAACTTAAATCCAAGTTGCGTAAGAAGCAGAAGCTCTAAGTTAAGGTAATGACTTTGCCAAAACTGGCTATTATGTTTTATTACATTGATGAAGTGTCTAAAATTATCATACAACTTGATGCAGGATTCACTTTCTGGAAGCACTTTTTCTAATATAGACGAGAAAGAAACAATAGCAATGCTTTTTAACCTATCTTGAAAGAAATGATGAAATGGAGATTCAATCAATTCGCACTTTAAAAAACCTAGATTTTCAGGTAGCTTAGCACTCCATTCTGCATGTAATAGATTACTTATTTGAAACTTATAATTGCTATTGTTTGTTAACCTAGTTAATCCTCTGCACTTTCCATGAGTTTTTGTAAATAGAGAAAGAATTAAATTTTTATCACCGTATTTTTTAACAGCTATAATAACACCTTCGTCTTTCCATCTCATTTAGAGTATATTGACCATATGATATTATAGAGATAATAAAATTAGTGTAGCAAATTTGAGTTTAAGTCAACTGAAATATATTGACTTTATTTGCAATATTAGCTTTAAACCAGTAAAACAAGCTGCTTAACATATGCGCCCTCTCTATTTTAATTATATTCTTCTTTTGTCTCTATGTTGTTTTTTGCTTTTTTCAATGAAAGCCCAAACGGATGATTCGTCAGTTATTCCTATACCACAAAGAAAAAAAGAATTAGTTGAGTTAGTACAACCGAGGCAAATTATTGAAATACAGGAAATTGATGAGGGTATTCCAATTCCCAAAAGAAAAAAGGGTGTAGAAAGAAAACTAAGAGAAGACATCAAAGAGGTGAAAAATGAAATAAGAGATAAGAAAAATATTGAGAACAAAGATGATGAATTGGCTGTAACAGAAATTATTAATTCTATAAGGGATAAACTGACAGAGTGTTGGAGCATTCCTGAGGGCATAGTTTATAAAGAAAATTTTAGTATAAAAATTAACTTATTATTATCCAGTAAAGGCGAGATCGTTGTAGCCAACGTAGCAGATAGTAGTTCTTATCAAAATAATCCTCTTTTTAGATCAGCAGCAGATAATGCAATGCGTGCAGTGTATAAATGTAGCCCGTTAATTGGCTTACCTGCTGAGCAGCATAACATTTGGCGCGAAGTCACGTTAGATTTTATCCTAAATAGGTGAATTTACGTTACCTAAATTAGTTACTTGTGATGAAAAATAGACCAGCAAATTTTCAATCAACAACAGCTAAAGACCTTTCTGCAACGTTGATTTTTCTTATATCTGTAACTTCGTCATTCTGATTAAACGAAATTTGCAGAGACTTACTACTGTACTTCCTTTTTCCCAAGAAGTTAGCTTGTTTAATTTCATATGAGACATAGTACCAAACATTTTCGTCGAACTTTGATACTAATGTTGGCGATCCTAAAGTATGAACCACTTTTTCTCTATCATCACCTACTTTTATTTTGCTCCACAGTTCAACATTAATGCCAGGAACTCCGTGATTATAGATAGTGTGCATGCAGCCTACTGAAAACAGCAAAACAGCAAATATTAATACTCGCATTTTGTCAATTAATTATTTGAAATCATAATACACTGATAAACTATCTGTCGTCAAATTTCAAAAAAGTTAAATTGACTGATTCTCAATATCATTTAATATAATATTTACTTCAAAATAATTAGGCACCTTATGTCATTGCTAGAAGCAGATCCAATATACAAGCCTTTTAATTATCCTTGGGCATATGATGCATGGTTGCAGCAACAAAGGATACATTGGATACCTGAAGAAGTTCCGCTTGCTGATGATGTAAAAGATTGGAAAACTAAACTTTCGAATGTAGAGAAAAATTTATTGACCCAGATTTTTAGGTTTTTTACTCAAGCAGATATTGAAGTAAATAACTGCTATATGAGGCATTATTCAAATATATTTAAGCCAACAGAAATATGTATGATGCTTGCAAGCTTTTCCAATATGGAGACTATACACATTGCAGCCTATTCATACCTTCTAGATACGATTGGCATGCCAGAAAGTGAATATCAAGCATTCTTAAAATATGATGCTATGAGAAAGAAGTATGAATACATGTTAGAATTTGAGGAAAGTAAAAAGCACGATAAAAAACATGTTGCTAAAACTTTAGCAGTATTTGGTGCCTTCACTGAAGGATTGCAGTTATTTGCATCATTTGCAATTTTGCTCAATTTTCAACGGTTTGGAAAAATGAAAGGTATGGGGCAAATAATTGCTTGGTCAGCACGTGACGAAACCTTGCACACCAATTCAATTATCAATTTATTCAATACATTTATTAAAGAGAATAATGAAATTTGGAATGACGAGTTCAAAGAAGAATTATATTCTGCATGTCGCACTATTGTTGAACTTGAAGATGAATTTATAGGTCTTGCTTTTGATTTAGGAGATGTTGAAGGGCTATCTGCAGAGGAAGTGCGCAATTATATACGTTACATAGCAAACAGAAGGTTAACGCAACTAGGTCTTAAATCTATATATAATGTTAAAGATAACCCTATTCCGTGGCTTGATGAAATACTAAATGGCGTGGAACATACAAATTTCTTTGAAAATAGAGTAACAGAGTATAGCCGTGCAGCAACTCAAGGCACTTGGGAGGAAGCTTTTGCTAAAAACGATACAAAAAGTGAATAGCAGTAACTTCGGTTCTGTTGCATTTGTAGGGAAGTAGAAAGAAGAATGATATAATTGTCTAAAAATAAAGCAAGGATGTTTCGTATCAATCAAAAATTATTGCCATATTTCAAAGGATTTAGCTTTTCAGCGATGTTATCTGTATACATGAAATGTCGATTCTCTTTGAGCTATCGAGATTTGGAAGAAATGATGAGTATAAGGGGAGCAAAAATTGACCATGCTACGTTACAAAGTGGGTTATCACCGCTGATAGATTAGGCAGTAAGGAAAAGAAAGAAGCAGGTTGGTAGTAGTTGGAGAGACCTACATTAAATAAACGGTAAATGGGTTTATTTATATAGAGCACTATTGGTAATACTGTAGCATTGAAAATTACATAATGTGTATTATGGAAAATACAAGAAACACAAGCTTTCAGCAAGAGAAAATGCAATTTTTGCTCTTCTCAAACAGCATAAAAAAGTGCCTGTCGAACTCCCAGATTAGCATCCAAAAACACTCAAGTATTACTTTAAGAGTATTTAAAATCTTAACTTAAAGACCATTCCTTACTCCCTTATTGGCTCTTATTAGAAAAATATCAAAATCACAACTAAAAAGATTAAAACTGATATAAATTTTTAGAGTTGTCCACTTTATTATGAATCTCCGAAGTACTCATAATGCGTAAAATATGTATTTCTCTGGGTTATCAACTGAGTTATTCACAATACTGTGGATAACTATCACAAACATTTAAACAAGAAAAAGGGGCTTTTACTCGAATAGATATTTTATAACGTCTTAATGCTAACTCCACTGACATATAAATTTGCGTGGCTTTTTCCAGTATTAAGCAATGCAAGTCCAATATTGTCGACACTAGAGCGTAGTTCTCCTACTTCTTCATTATGTTCACTGATTACTTTAGTGCCAATATTTGGAAGTGCATTTTTTCCCTCAACAAGGTAAAGTTTCCTTCTGAATTTTTCTTGTCTGCTCATTCGATTTACAACTTCCTGACCTATATAGCACCCTTTATTAAAGCTTATACCATTTATCTTATCGATTAAATATTGCAGCGGAAATGATGAATTTTGCACCATATCTTTTGCTCCATCTGGGACAAGGTTTTTAATTCTAACTTTTTCATACTGAATAAAATCTCCAACCGGTTCTTTTATTTCATCTTCATGTATGATCCTCATTCCTAGCAGCTTGTGCCTTGGATCTTGAAAAATAACTTGTGACTTACTACTACACTCCGCCAACTTAGCATCAAACAAAACTCCAACCTTATATAGTGCACTAATGTCTTTAATCTTCACTCTAAGGTAAGTTTTGAGCAAGTCTAATTTTTCAATTATTTGCTGTAGATGGGCATTTTCACACTCCAAATAAATATATTTATCATGCTCAATGAGGAAAAAATCGTACAGATATTTTCCCTGAGGGTTGAGTAATAAAGAGTAAGTTGCCTGCTGGCTACTTAGTTTATTAATATCATTTGTTATAACACCCTGAAGAAAATCTCTCGTATCTGGTCCGTATAAAGATATTAGACTACGGTTTGCTAGCGGTATGTAACCCATAAAACTTCTGTTTAAACCTTAAATTATACACTTTTACTAACTCCAACCCTTGAAATGTAACCTTTAGATGACTACATAGAATTGTAGGTTAATCTATTAATGAGGAAACATAAATGTCAAGTGTAAATTTGAATGTATTAGATGACAACGTGCTAATAAAGCCTATTACTGAAGAAAAACAAGGTGGAATTGTACTACCATCAAGTGCTGAAAAGAAGCCTACTAAAGGTGAAGTTGTAGCAATTGGTGGTGGTTCACGCAACTCAAGCGGAGAGCGTGTAGCTTTAACTGTAAAAACTGGTGATAAGGTTTTCTACAGGCAGTGGGCTGGAACAGAAGTAGAGCATGGTAATGAAAAGTATGTCGTGATGAAGGAGTCAGACCTACTTGCTGTTATCAAGTAGGTATTCCTATTTTACTAAACTAATGCGCTATATAGTGCATTATGTATTTTAATATTCTAAATTTTTTATTAATTTAAGGAGTGATAAAAATGGCTAACATAGTAGTATCAGGCGAACAGTTGCAAGGAGCCTTTCGTGAAGTTGCAGCAATGGTTGACTCAACGGTGGGAGCAACTGCAGGGCCTAGGGGAAATACAATAGGAATTAGCAAGTCATATGGTGGACCAGAGGTCACAAAGGATGGCTATAAGGTAATGAAAGGTATAAAGCCTGAAAAACCATTACACTCTGCGATAGTAAGCACCATTGCTCAAAGTGCTTCTCAGTGTAATGACAAAGTTGGTGATGGTACCACAACGTGCTCAATACTGACTAGCAATATGATAATGGAAGCTTCAAAGTCAATTGCAGCTGGAAATGATCGTATTTGTATCAAAAATGGAATACAGAAGGCAAAAGATGTGATATTAAAGGAAATTACATCAATGTCTCGCACAATTTCTTTAGAGAAAATGGATGAAGTTGCACAAGTTGCAATAATTTCTGCAAATGGTGATAAAGATATTGGTAATAGCATTGCTGATGCTGTTAAAAAGGTTGGAAAAGAAGGCGTCATCACTGTTGAAGAGAGTAAGGGTTCAAAAGAATTAGAAGTTGAACTTACAACTGGCATGCAGTTTGACCGTGGTTATCTCTCTCCATACTTTGTTACAAATAATGAAAAGATGAGCGTGGAGCTTGATGATCCATATTTGCTGATTACAGAAAAAAAACTTAATATTATTCAACCTTTACTTCCTATTCTTGAGGCTATTTTTAAGTCTGGTAAACCTTTGTTTATCATTGCAGAAGATGTTGAAGGTGAAGCATTAAGCACTTTAGTGATCAACAAATTACGTGGTCTAAAAGTTGCTGCAGTAAAAGCTCCAGGTTTTGGTGATAGGAGAAAGGAGATGCTCGAAGATATAGCAGCTTTAACAGGTGCTAAGTATGTCATAAAAGATGAGCTTGGAATCAAGATGGAAGATTTGACTCTTGAAGATCTTGGTACTGCTAAAAATGTTAAAATCACTAAAGATAATACCACAATTGTTAGTGAAGACAGTGACTATGACAAACAAAGCAGAGTAAATGCTAGAATCAACCAAATTAAATCTCAGATTGAAACTTCAACCTCTGATTATGATAAAGAAAAGCTGAGAGAGCGTTTAGCGAAATTATCAGGCGGCGTTGCTGTGCTAAAAGTTGGTGGAGCAACCGAAGTAGAAGTAAAAGAACGCAGAGATAGAGTTGAAGATGCACTTCATGCAACAAGAGCTGCAATTGAAGAAGGGATAGTTCCAGGTGGAGGAGTTGCACTTCTTTACGCTGCATCTGCTCTTGATAAGCTAAAAGCTTCAAGCGATGAAGAGCAAATAGGTATCAACATTGTCAAAAAAGTTCTCAGTGCTCCAATCAAAAGATTAGTTAAAAATGCTGGTCTTGAATCTGCTGTTATAATTGACTATTTGATTAAGCAGAATGATAAAGAGCTTATATACAACGTTGAGGCTATGAACTACGCTAATGCATCAACAGCTGGTGTAATTGATCCGGCAAAAGTAGTTCGTATTGCTTTCGAAACGGCAGTGTCTGTAGCAAGCGCACTTATTACTACTGAATCTATGATAGTTGATCTACCAAACAAAGAAGAAAATGCTTCATCACCTATGGGTGCAGGAGCAATGGGCGGAATGGGTGGATTCTAAGTAAACAAGAGCCTTGGAGCAACTTGCTCCAAGGTATCTTTCTAGTTCTAAAAAGTCTTACCTTTATAAAGGAAATAAATTTGTGATTTTCTATGCAAAGCTACTACTATTTATATATGAAGGTTATAATTGCTAATATACTTGTATTAGCATAATATTATATTAACAAATGATTTATATAATATTTTTATTATAATAGATAGAACTTAAATTATTTTCTTCATAAATAGAGAATTTATGAAAATACGTATATACTCAATCCTACTTTTACTTTTTTCTTGCACTCAATTGTGCGCTGAAGAAGAAGTTCCAAAATTTGATCTGCTCATTGGTAAGGTAAATAAAGCAAACCTTACCATTGAAGGCGCAATAAAGGTTACAATAAAACCAGGTTGGCATATATATTACAAAGACCCTGGAGATTTCGGCCTTCCTACTTCCTTTGACTGTCAGGGTAACATATCAAATATAGATATTCATTGGCCTACTCCCAAGGAACATGAAGATAAAGTTGGGGAAGTTACATTTGTTAGTAACATATATGAAGATATGGTGTTATTTCCCCTTAAAACTAATATCATTCCAAATAAGGAATATGCTGATATTAACTTTCATATAAAGTACGCAATATGTAAAGATAGGTGCACCCCTCAAAATGCCGAGATAAAAATCAGTCGACCACTAAAGGATTTTATAGATCCCGATATCAATAAACTCATAAATGAGTGGTATGAAAAATAGAGCTTCCAGCGGACAAGTGATAGTTATACGATAGCTTAAAAATGTTACTCCTGTCCCTGGAATTTTTCAATAAGGACCTTTCCAAAAATTTCGATCATGAAGCCTTTTCAGGCCCAAAAAGCTTCATTTCAATCAATAATGAAAACTATAACTGCGAAAGAGCTGCTTGCTTAACTCCTGTAGTAATTTGTATGCTTTCCACACTTGTTCGAGGATAAAATCCTTGTATTAATTCAGAGCTTTCTCGCCTTAAATATGACAATGCTTCATATTTATAGAGGTATACTAGTATTGACTAGAATGTCAACACTCAGGTCTAAAATTTTTATAGAATAGGAGCTATAACTTACTCTTGCTAAAGACTATGCTTGTGCTCCATCTACACTTGTTGAAGGTTGCTTCTCAATAGTGTGATTTAGATGTTCTCGTGCTTCATCACTATATTTAATGCTCTTGTAGCTTAAACTTCTTATCAACACCTTGCCTAAATGAAAATATTCCTCTTTATCTTGGAAAATTTTGTTATATTTACCTTGGTTACTGACTCTCATTTTTTTATGGTATATTTATCCTTAAGCGGTTAAATGGCTATTTTATAATGAATTTTGTCAGTAATCGCTAGTTTTTCTCCTGCTATGAAACAAAGCCCTCTAGCATCCAGATTAGACACTAAGTTGGTAAGTATAAAAGCAGCTAACCTTATGTAAAACACAATATTCCAGTGGTAAGCACTGGAATGACATTGTATGAACATTGTACCATATTACAATCAGTTGTGATTGGGATGACAAGATTAAGAGGTGCTAGAATAATGAAACCGAAGTCATACATAGAAAATAGGTTAGGTATTTTCAACTTTTGCTATATACTCAAGTAAAAATCTCTCTTTTACAGATGAATACAGTAAAGTTTGTTTTATTACTGCCAACAATACTACTTATACTAGTTGCTGGTGTTTACCTATCGGTTAAACTAAAATGGTTACAGGTGTTTAGACTACCGTATGCCGTTTCACTTATTGGAGCTAAAAGAGGAGAAAATAAATTTTCTTCTATAGCCGCCCTGTTTACAATCTTAGGAGGAAATTTAGGAGTAGGAAACGTTTCAGGCACTGCTGTTGCTCTAAAAACCGGAGGACCGGGCTCTATTTTATGGATGGCAATAATTATTGTTATCACTTCTGTAATAAAATATGTTACTTGTTACCTAAGTATAAAAGCTAGAAAAGAAAAAAATGGAAGGTTTATAGGTGGACCTGTAGCCTACATGACTGATGCATTTAACTCTAGAAAAGCTACAATTGTGTTTCTAGCGATTATGATCATGGCTTCAATAACAGTTGGTAACCTTGTTCAGGTAAACTCTCTATCAATACCACTCAGCATGGCAGATATACCTGTAGTCATCGGCGGCATTGTAATGGCCATAATATTTTTTGTTGTTGCAGCTCTTAGCTTAAAAAAAATTAAAATTTTTATATCGGCTATGATACCGATAATGACGGTAAGTTACCTTACACTTTGTGGTATCATATTATTTAAGTTTAGCGAAAATATTCTTCCTTCTCTAAAACTAATAACAAGCAGTTTTTTTACAACTAGTAGCTTTACATCTGGTTTATCTTTAGGTTTTATTTTAGAAATGTTGACTATTATTCAAGTAGGAACTTTGCGAGGTATTTTTGCAACAGATATAGGGCTTGGTCTTGAAGGGATTGTACACTCTTCAATTGTTCCTAAGAAAAACAACAATAAATTTATCATTGAACAGAGCCTCATTACAATAATATCTCCTTTTATAGTTGCACTTATAGTATTCATTACAACAATGGTACTGCTTGTCACGGATTCTTGGATTACTGATTTAGAGAGCACTAACATGTGCATTTTTGCTTTTAGAAAAGCTATGAATTGGCCCTATACTGACTATTTAATTATGGCTATAATGTTTTGTTTTGCCTTTACTACTATCTTTACTTGGTTTTTTTGTTCAAAACAAACAATACGCTATGTATCTATGGATAATAAATACACTAAAATCTGGACTGTAGTTTTTACCTTAATCATTCCACTTGGTGCAATTGGTGGAGTTAAGTTACTCTGGGATATCGCTGATATTTCAATTGCTGCTTTGCTGCTCATAAACATACTTGCTATACTCAAGCTCACTTCTCAAGATCCAGAAGTATTTACTATGAGTAGCAAATACTTGAAGTTGCAAAAACAGAGCTAAAGCAATATTTTAAGTTGTCATCCCAGTCTGGAATCCAGCCTTTCATAAACTTCATCAAAAATGTTATGTTTTAACATAATACTTTTATGCTCACTAACTGAGTGCCACTGGATCCCAGTGTCAGCTACTCGAATGACATACTTTTTGGTGAAAATTACTCTTATATTACAACGTTTGTAGTTATGAATTTGACTATAGGATCAAGTCTAGAAAAATCTAGATTCCAGACTGGAATGACAACTTAAATTGCTTGATGTGAACATAAAATAGCTCATGTCATCACGTTAGCAATACAACTTCTTTAATAAAAACTAAATCAATTCCCGTAACAATTGTACTAGCTAAGGCTAAAAGGCAGAGGGTTATTAGTGGGGGAAAATATGAATACTCAAAGCACACAACAATATCATGAATTCATTCGAGGATTTTTTACTTTATTCGATGAAATAAAAAAGGAAGACGACCCAATTTATAATTCCAGAGTTGGTTTTAATGCAGTAAAATTTCTAATAAAGCACCCCATCTGGAATTTTGAGACAGATGAAGACAAAAATAAAGCTTATGAAGTTATTCTTCCAGAGCAGAACAAGATAAAGAAAGCCGAACAAAAGCTTGAAAGTGAAGTTAAAGCAAGGTTAAAAGAGTATGTTGATGATATCGTAGGAGTTTCAATATATGGCGATCACGCAAGTATTACACTGGGAAATGACAAAAAAGAGTTTAAAATCAGCGAGTTTTTAAATAGTGACTTTTATCAGAAGAAAGGAATTTCGGGATTTTCAACGCTGCATAGTGATGGAAAGAGCGGAATGCACGGTTTTGTTGCCGAAGAAGGAGAGAAAAGAATAAGGCATTATGTTGTAACCGATGGTTCATATGAAATGACTTTGAATTGGTATGACAAAAATGGAAAAAAATGTACTATCAAAATCAAGAGTGATGAAGATGGTGTAGATCTCACTGAACGTAATGGTGTTACTGAGGAACAATTAAAAGCAAACACAGATGTAAAAATAGGTGGCTTATTCCTATATCAAATACAATTCAAGGAGAAAGGACAAGAACAAGAGAATCAACAATCATCTGAAACTTTCATAGAAAGTGAGATTAGTAAAGGTATTGGCGTTCAAGCTACTCAAGATCAAGAAGTTGAGTTTAAGCATGCAACGACTAGCACTACAAATTCTAATAACGCATCTGCTAAAAAGATTCCACCGTCACTGCCACCTAGAGCTAGTTCATTACCTAATAATCAGAAAAAAAATGAGTACCAGCCAAATTCTGATGCTTCTTTAAGCAGTACTATTTTCACCAAGTCTGTAATCTACAATCAAGATGATATACAAGAGGATGAACGGTATGACAATCCTACATTTGCTACATTTGGACATGCTGTACCCGGAAGCCGAAAATCAGATGAAAGTGAGCAAATATCTAATAATCGACAAAAAGGTGCAATGTTTGAGATTCTTGCATGGAAAGCAAAAAATGAGTTATTACGTTATGATGAAGAATTTTCTGACTTCGAAGATGGTTGGAGCAATAACGAAGATGAGTATATAACGCTTTCAAATCCTCAATCAGATTATAAACAAGAAAAAGATTATCTTAGCACTAAGGAAAACGAAGAAAGAGGAAACGATAAACAAAAAGAAACCGAAGATAAATTACAAGAAAATGAATCGCTAGAATACAGCTCAACAGACATAAAAACAAACGATTCGGGCTATTCATCTCCAACTCACTCTAATCATGAAAAATCTCGAGTAAATTCTGGACAGTTAAAAGCGAGCCTAATGAATGTTGAACAAAGAGATGATACCTTACTTAAGGAATTTACCAGTAAGTTGGGTAAAGAAACTCAAAAATTCCTGCTAAAACCAGCAAATCAAAAGAAAATGAGTGGGCAAACAAAAGAACATTTATTAGCAGCTGGATTGCTAAAAGACAATGCAGCGGAGAAAAAAATAAACGACTCAGGTTACTCATCAGATACATTGGAAAAATTGAATAAAGGATTGAGAGAACCTTCACACCAGGCTACTAAAGATTTATTCTCAGAAAGTATGTTGAAAGAAATAAAAGAAGGTAAAAAATATGACCCTGTACGTAAGTTATTAGAAAGAAAAGTGGCAGAACAAGAAAATGATAATACTAATCTGACTATAGACAAAAATAAAGATGCAGTACAACTGAAAGCTGGAATAGTAGAAGAAGAAAGAAAAGATACTTTAACAGAACGCAATGATAGTCCTGATCGCAATAGAATTGCATTAGCAAATAGAAATAGAATCTGGGCTAAACTTATTGCTGAAGAAAAACAAAAAAAGGACAGTGGTATTAGTATAGGTTAAAGTAATTACTTAGCAAGCAATGGGTTTCATGTAATGGTAACCCTATTACAGAAGAGTATGAGCCACGTAAAAATAATACAAACATTCCTGCAAGACCTTGTATGTTGCACCCCCCTGCCCTGTTTTTCCACTCTTCTGATGCTAAATAATATTTAATTTCTTGTTCGCTGAGACGCTTAAATTTCACTATTGTAACTACAGTCCTAATATGCTGTTTAGATTGATCAGGAGTTAATAAACACACACTGGTGTATACTCTATGCCTTCTTCCTGATAACAGGCGAATGCATTTTTCTGCTTGTTCAACGTTTTCAGCTTTGAGCAGTATCCTTCTACCACAAGCAACAACTGTATCAACACCAAGCACAAAGTAATTTGGATTTGCACTTTGTATTTTCTCGGCTTTACTTTTTGCCATACGGATTGAGTAATCTTTTGGCAGCTCTTTCTTCAAAGGTGATTCATCTGTATCTGCTGGCAAAACCAAACCTGGCTTAATATTTATTTGTTTTAGTAAGGCTACTCGCCTTTCTGATGATGAAGCAAGAATAAGATTATCTAGAGATTGTTCTATCACTTAAGCCTTTTTATTATCCTACCCTTTCTTGCATTCCTATCATAAATACTCATCTCAACTAACACTCTATCGCCTATAATGATACGTATTTTACTTCTTCTCACTCTTCCTGATACATGACAGATAATCTCATGTTCATTGTCCAGCTTCACTCTAAATTCTGCTGCAGGCAGTAAAGCAGTTATTGCCCCTTCCACTTCAAAAATTGTTTTTGATTTGTCTTCTTTTATCATTGTCGTATTATAATTTAATAATCTTTTTCAGTCTACTATAGATTTTAAATTATTATCAATACAAGAGATTTTTATACTCTACTTGAGTGTTGCTCTTGCAACTTAACTCCAATCATCTCCTTAACAATGCAAGAGGAAAGCGAGCTACCTACGCTTCTACTCTCTGCTACCTTCTCAATAGAACTCATGTTAGAAGATAAACCATTATCACTACCATATCCGCCATCAGAGCTTGAAGATCTGAGTAACGTCATCTTTTCTTCCAGTGGAACACAAGACCTATTATTAGTCTCATTAAAAATATTTCTTGTTGGAGTATAAAATTGATCATTTAGGATTCTTTGTTCATCAGCATGAATTTTTTCTCCCAGTCCATCAGCTATTTCTACAACTTTATCATCCCATTCATTCTCACACTCTGGCTTGCTTCTTAACTCTTCAACTTCCCATGCTAGTTTGCATATCTCTTGTTCATAAGATTCCAGTTGTGCTTTATGCTCATCTTTCAACTCTTGCACTTGAAGTTTTAAATTGCTTATATACTGCTCCTTTTCCTTCATTATGTGTGCTGCTTCTTTTAATTTGTCTTCTAACTCCTTCTTTTCTGTATTAACACCTTTTAGCTTGCCCTCTAGCTTTCCTTTTGCTTCACATACATTTTTAAGTTCTTGTGCTTTCTCTTGTAACTCTGCTAACACATTTGCTAACTTTTCATCTTTTTGTGCCAGTTTAGTTTGCAATTCCGTGTTTTTTCGCTCTTCTTTTCCAAAACTGTTTTGTAAATCAGTTATTTGTTGTGAAGCAACTTCTGGTTGAGTTTCAGCGTGCTGTAAATTGACTTCCAATGCATTGCTATTAATAGAAGGAGAATAAGGAAGGCTATTATCAGCATCAACTTTATTATCTAACTTCCCCTCTGGTTCCTTACCTTGATAAGCCACCATAGATTCATTGTAAAAATTAATAGGAGTAGCCCTATCCTCTTCTAGTGATTCCATTACAGCATCATATAAGGAGAGACCTTGAATATATAATTCATCGTTTTGCTTTATTAATTCTAGAATCTCCTTCGATGACACAAAATCTTCACCATCAATTTTTAGTACTTCAGTTATGCCATCACTACTCACATTCATAATCATGGTACACATTCCTGATCCATGCTTTACAGGCCAAGTGCTTGTCATTTCATAACATGCACCTTCTTTAAATTCATAATATCTTTTCTTATCTTTTTGATGAGCGTGTATTTCATGTTTTTTATTGCAATAGATATTCAGTTCTTTAATATCTTTCTCTTGCTGTAAAACTTCACTAATCTTTATTGGCTCACTCTTATCGTAATTAATAAGGTTAATATTCAAAACCCTATGATCGTTACCAGTTTCTGTGCAATAAGCTTGAAGCTCTACGTCTTTCCTCTCAAAATATTTACTTGCAGCTTTTTTTCCCTGCTCTGCCAATTCTATGCATTTATTTATATCTTCCTCAAAGCTCTTATTAGCAGAATCTGTTACTGCTTTATCTATGTTGAAATCTCTATCGTTTATTAGGTCATAAAAACTCCACTCATCCCCAAAAGCCTTCTGCACATAAGTGAAATTCTTTTTTTCCTTTAGTTTTCTTAAGAACCACACCTTTTCTTTAAGATTCTTCAGTTGAAATCTTATCCTTGCCTTTACACTAGAGTTTTCTACGGGAATACCAACTTCTTCTAATTCTTTAAATAATTTATCATCTTTTATAATTGAGTAGCAAAACTTCACAATAGCAGAATTTGCAAACGAAGGATCTTTTTTTATACCTTCATCAAGAATTTCTTTAAAATGTGCAAGTAGAACATAAAAATTTATTATTTCTTTTTCTGATCTCGTTTTATTAGCATGAGAGATATTATCTAATTGTGAATATAACTCTTTTAATATATGGTAGATAAGTGTAGAGTAATAAACTTCCCTATTCAGTGAAGTTGATCCTATACAAAAATGCTTTTCAAATTGATCACCTATTTTTCCTGCATCTACTGCTTTATCTCCCTTAGTCAAACCTGCAATCATAATACGCCTCTTTTAGCTATGTTTACATTAATAACAATCAACATGTATTTAAGAAAAATCACACTGCTCTGCTACTTTGCATAATAGATTGCTTGAAGTCACACAAGTATCGCTTTTTATTAGATAAAAGTTAACAAGACGTTTTCATAGATTTTTAAGCTTAATAACATCTTCTCTATTGGGACTAGTTGAAATTAGATGAATTGATACGCCTATTAATTCTTCTATTTTTCTCACATATTTCATCAAATTTGCAGGTAATTCCTTAACTGACTTTTTGCCTTGAGTTTTCTCTTTCCAACCAGGAAATTCTTCATATATTGGCTCTAATTCTTTTTGTATTGAATGTGATGCGGGTAAATAATCATACATTTTTCCGCCATACTTATAACCAGTGCCTATTTTAATAGTATCAAAAGAATCAAGAATATCTAATTTGGTTAATACAATGCTTGAAACTCCAGAAAGTTGTACGGCCTGGCGCACTAAAACTGCGTCAAACCATCCGCAGCGCCTTCTTCTATTGCTTACTGTTCCAAGTTCCTTACCTATAGAAAATAAGCTGTCTCCAATCTCGTTATTTTGTTCAGTAGGAAATGGACCATTACCCACTCTTGTTGTATACGCTTTTGCTACACCAATAATGTGAGCATTGTAGGATAATCCTGAGCCTGTTATCGCTTGCGATGCTACGGTATTACTTGAAGTAACAAAAGGGTAAGTTCCGTGGTCGATATCTAAAAATGCGCCTTGAGCGCCTTCAAATATTATTTTCTTACCTTCTTTCATAAAATCATTTAGTATCTTCCACACAGGTTTTTTGTATAAAAGAATTTTTTCTGAAATCTCTTGAATTTCCTTTAATATTTCTTCTTTTTTAACTACCTGGTAGTTAAGTCCTTTTCTGATAGCATTATGGTAATTCAGGAGAGCATCCACTCTTTGATTGAGCTCATCTGCGTTTTCTAAGTCACAAAGGCGTATAGCTCTCCTGCCAACTTTATCTTCATAACATGGCCCTATCCCTTTGTTTGTTGTACCAATTTTGTGATTTTCGTTTAAATCTTCAAATAGCTTTTCCTTGTCCTTATGTACGCTAAGTATTAATGGACAGCTCTCGGATACCATCAAGTTGTTATAGTTTACGTCCATTCCTTTAACTTTCAATGACTCTATTTCTGAGACTAGAGCATGTAAATCAAGAGCAACACCGTTTCCTATAATAGATATTTTGCCCGTTCTCAAAACAGCAGAGGGCAGTAAATTTAATTTATAAACCTCATCATTTATTACTATAGTGTGCCCTGCATTATTTCCTCCCTGAAATCTCACAACTACATCTGCATTCTCAGAAAGATAATCTACTATTTTACCCTTGCCTTCGTCACCCCATTGCAGACCAACAATTACAATATTATTCATCACTATTTTCTAGATTAATACGTAAATATTAATGCAGCATGCTACAAATGAAAAGAGAAATCTACGCCTTCCCTATATTCTTAAAATAAAGAGAAATGTATTATCGATTTTCTTAATATATTATCAGATTATTTATCATTATATAATATAATTTACAATATTTTTACAGTGAGGTGTTAATTATGAAAGAGGCAAAGGGAAATAATAAGAGTCCAGCAGTTAGATTAAAGACCACAGCTAAAGAGTTCGATTTTAATAAATTAAGAGCAGATCAAGCTAATAAATTAGCAAATTCTGGTGAAACAATGTTCTTAGATTTTCAAAGGATGAATTTTATTATTAACGAAAAAGAAATAGATAAAAATTTTATTATTGCACTTAAGGAAGGAGCTAAAGATTATAAAAATGAGATTTTTAACCGTGATAATTTTGATAATCTTTCTGAAGAAGGTAAAGCTTTTATGGAACCAGCACTTAGGGAGCTTGATCAAGATAGACTATCTGAAGTTTGGGAAAATCATTGTAATAGCCCTACAGTTGCTGATGAGAAAAAAATTGATGAATATAGAAAGGAATTTGAGAGATTTTATAACGCAGGAAGAAGCTCTTATCATCTATTCTCCAAAAAAGATTACCGTGCA
The DNA here is from genome assembly GCA_030407085.1 of Trichopria drosophilae. Taxonomy (NCBI): domain Eukaryota; kingdom Metazoa; phylum Arthropoda; class Insecta; order Hymenoptera; family Diapriidae; genus Trichopria; species Trichopria drosophilae. The sequence continues at coordinate 753,046 of CM059582.1, read as the reverse complement.
TTAGCAAAGGAAATTTTCAAGGAAATGTTTAGATACGCTGAAGCAAAGGTTCCAAGTGATGCTATTTTAGAAGAGTTAGTCACCAATTGTAATCAAGCAGGGTATGGGGCTGGTATATTTAATGAATCTCATGCCGCACTCAGTAGTTGTAATTTAACTCCACACAGTCCTAAAAAAGCGCTAAACATTTACTGCACCGACCACAACCGCATAAAAGTGACGTCTGATATGGCAATGCCTATAACCACGATTGACAATCCGGAAGAGAAAATATGTGACCTATCCAGCTCATTAGAATTCACACTTGAATCTCAAGATGGTAAAAATAATATAACATATAAAGAAGGTAAATTATCACTTACTATTCCTGAAGAATTGAAAGACTATAAAGACAATGGCAAGACCTTGTTTGACATGATTAAAGAATATTTTCAGAAATTCTGTGCAAAATTAGGATTTAAACCTGAGACAAAAATACAAATAGAGCATAGCTTAGGTACTCAAATCAAAGTAAACAACTATTTAGATGGTACAATATCTACTACAGGATCGGATGCAAATAAAGAGTTTATCAATCTTTTAAGCGAAAATCTCAGAGATAGGTTGTCGAGATCAGGCTCTGCTCTAGAAGATATTAATGATTTTGTTGCAATCAAGGTGTCTACCGCTATGGATCTATTGAGTTATTATGCTAAATTGGAAGATAATAAAGAAAACAGAGAGTTATTAATAAGTGAAGTAGCAGATAATTTAGGGCTTTCCTTTCAAGGTAAAACAGCATCAGAAGTATTGAAAAAATCTGATGATAAAACAATAAGGTTAATGCATACAGAAGGCATAGAGAATAACATAGGTCAACATATAATGGAATTAACATCTTTACTTTCTTTGATAAAAGGTCAGGTTAATCATAATCAAGTGCAGTTTGTTGTAGATATTTTTACTAATTTAATTCTTGAAGGAAAAAGCGAGATATATACAAAAAAAGGTGCGATTAATGCAATTGATCCAATTCATCAGAAGATAGATAAGGCAATTGTTGAGCAAGAAAAAAGAGCAACCAACAAACAAGATATAGAAAATGATAAATGGACAGACAAAATAAAAAAACAGAGATTATCTATAGAATCACATGGGCATTTACATTAAAGACACTGTGTACAGAGGCGTAGTATGCTCAATTTTCGCCTTTCATTTAAAGCACTCAAATTGGTTCTGTTGCATTTGTAGGGAAGTAGAAAGAAGAATGATATAATTGTCTAAAAATAAAGCAAGGATGTTTCGTATCAATCAAAAATTATTGCCATATTTCAAAGGATTTAGCTTTTCAGCGATGTTATCTGTATACATGAAATGTCGATTCTCTTTGAGCTATCGAGATTTGGAAGAAATGATGAGTATAAGGGGAGCAAAAATTGACCATGCTACGTTACAAAGTGGGTTATCACCGCTGATAGATTAGGCAGTAAGGAAAAGAAAGAAGCAGGTTGGTAGTAGTTGGAGAGACCTACATTAAATAAACGGTAAATGGGTTTATTTATATAGAGCACTATTGGTAATACTGTAGACTTCCTCTTGTGTGTTAGTAGAGACAAGTCTGCAGCACTTGCATTCTTTCGTAAAGCCTTCAGGAGTAACTATCTCCCTGAGAAAATTGTCATTGATAAAAGCGGCAGTAATACTGCTGCTCTTGATGATTTGAATGCAGAAATTTCTGAAGATTATAGAACCACAGTTCTTCAAATAAAATATCTAAATAATATTGTTGATAGGTTTATCAAGAAGCGAACAAAGCCTATGCTTAGTTTTAAAAATTTTCATTCCGCAAAGATTACTATTACAGGTATAGAAAATATTCGCATGATTCAGAAAAAAAACAAATTATCGGAGCTAATGACAATGTTTCTACTTTTGAGAATTTTGCTATGTTAATGGCTCTATAACTCCTATAATCTCAGCTTTAATGATCTTCTTTTCTATGGTTTATAGATGCGACAGAACCTATTAGTCTACTATCTTCATTCCCACAACATTATACCCTGAATCAACATGTAAAATTTCTCCAGTTGTACCACTACTCAGGTTGCTTAATAAGTATAGTGCTGCCTTGCCAACATCTTCTATTGTAACATTGCGTCTAAGTGGAGAATTAATTCTATTCCATTCCGATATGGAGTGAAAGTCACTTATTCCAGAAGATGCCAAAGTTCTGATTGGACCAGCAGAAATTGCATTTACTCTGATGTTCTGTGGTCCGAGATCACATGCTATATATTTTACACTTGCTTCAAGTGCTGCTTTACACAAACCCATCACATTATAATTTGGCATAACTTTTTCAGCACCATAGTAAGATAAAGTAAGTAAACTACCGCCATTTAACATCATTTTTTCTGCTCTTTGCGCTAAAGCAGTAAAAGAATAGCACGATATATGCATTGCATTAATAAAGTTGTTTAGTGAAGTATTGACATATTTACCATTTAGCTCATTTTTATCGGAGAATGCTATTGCATGTACCAAAAAATCAATAGCACCCCACTTCTCCTTTATTTTCTTAAAAGCATTATCTATAGTTTCCTCATTTGAAACATTACAGTGCAATATTAACTCTACATTTAATTCACTTGCTATTGGTAATAATTTCTCTTTTATTGTTTCATTTTGATAAGTAATTGCAAGCTCAGCTCCATGTTCTGAGAGGGTCTTTGCTATACCATATGCTATTGACCTCTTATTTATTATTCCGGTTATTAACCCTTTTTTGCCCTGCAATATCATAGAATTATTTGCCTTTTTTATAATTTGAAATATTAACTAGGCAAAGTCAATTATGTTTTAACTGTAGCTAACGTATAAAAATTACTTCCGCATATTTCCAACCTCATTATAATTACAATTAGAGATATTTTAAGGGTTCTGTCGCATCTATAAACCATAGAAAAGAAGATCATTAAAGCTGAGATTATAGGAGTTATAGATGTGACAGAACCGTAAATTTAACACTCTTACTAAATTGGATAAATTGATTGCAAAAATAAGATTTGCAGTAAGTTGGTCTTTCATAGGTAGCAAAGCCTGCTATTTCTTCTTACCTTAAGATATTTCTAGCACTGTTATTTGTGATTTCACTACAACTTTAGCATTGCTATTCTCAAGTGAGTTTAAAGGTTTACTAAAATGGTATATAATTCCACCAGCTAATAAGCAAAAGGCGTCAACTGCTACTCCCATCCCTGAGGTAAGCTTACTATTACCCACAAGTATAAAATTCATGAGCAAGTTTCCATCCTTCTGCTAAATCAAAGAGAAGTTTCCATCCCTTCCACAAAGCTATAGGGCCTGGTTCTAAGTCATTTTTGCGAGCTAAAAACCCTCCTAATTTGGCTATCCACCTCACGATTTCTCTTATAGGTGGTGGGATTTCAGGATAGTCTTTTGTCTTAAGCATTTTGGTATACAAAACCTTCCATTTGTCATTAGTTAGTATGACAGTACAAGAAAGATTTGGATTTGTTCTAGCTACTAGTGTGATAAAAAATATTCTCCAGGCAATTATACTCATAATTGTAAGAAAGCGGATTGATCTATCTGCTGTTTGGAGCCTACATTCTTCAACTTTAAGACCGGATTTCAAAATTTTATGAAAAACCTCTATTCTCCATCTTAAGCAATACCATTGTATTTTTTCTACTGCTTCTTCAAAATTGATAATATTTATATTTGTCAACAAAATCCAGCTCATAGGCTCTTCGCCATATGGGGGGTGTTTTTCTATAACATAGACAGCATTTAAACTTAAATTAGGAAGTTTTTGGGTTTTACGTCTAGCATTATTTTTTGATGCATTCATCACAAAGTTACTAAACTTTACTTCTAAAACTGTTGTTCTTTGAGGTTTATCATTGCGAGCAGGAATATTTACTTGTATTTCTCCTTGACAAAACATGCGATTCATTAAATCCCACAACCTTTCACCACCTTTTTCAGAATAAGTCGACTTCTTATTTACTGTTCTGTTTTGATTTCCTCTTACTACAAAAAGAGATTGATTAGTGGAAGCGACTTCAAATAAATCATAAATATCTGCTTCTCTATCGCAAACGGTAACTACCTTAACGTTCTTTAATCCAGAATGGTGAGTAGAATCTTTAAGTGATGCTATCCACCGTATGCTTTCTTTCTCTTCTATGGGAATAGCAGTATTATGCCTTCTTCTTTTCAACTCTTTTAGGTCTTCAGCTAAAGGAGGTCTAGTACTAATTTTTTGATCTAATAATCCTATAGGTAGCACTTCTGTTGTAACTGTAAACGTTGTATGCATCACTAATCCATGGGTTTTAAAGTTAGTTGTTTTAGATGTTAATCTTGCTGCTATAATCCCTAATCCTTCGGTCTTTTTATGATTTTTATATGAAATATAACTCGTGTCTTGGATAGCTAAGATAGTTGAGTGTTCTTTAGCTCTTTCAACAGTTTTAATTATATGACTGTCTAATATCTTTCTTTCAGAAATAGCATCATTTTGGAAAAATCTATAAGCTGCTTTACTTTGATGCCAATCTTCACAAGCTTGATTTATTGAACGCTCAGGCGATTCAGCAAAACTATTAACTATTTTTAAAAGCCTCTTACTTAATCTTATATCACCAAAATTAACAATCCCAAATTCACTTTCTGCCCATTCGCCAGTTGAGGTATTTATATTTCTTTTCATCATATATTCCATTTTTAGACCATGGACCTATTTATAATAGAAAGTTGAATTAGTAAAATAGCAGCTTTTTCTCCACTTTTATATTTATGGGTAATAGTAAGGTTCTTGATAAGACTGGCTCCTCAAGGCATTTTATACGTTGCTGTACATCATTAATGCACTGTCCTATAACATCACCAATTTTTCCATCAGCATTTTTTGCCAATAACTCATCAAATCTCTTCTCAACTTTTGCTCTCTCAGAAATGTTTTTTGGAATATTACAATATTCTAAAATCTCATCTATCTAAAACCGTTTTGTTAATAGGAAGTCTTCTTGTTCTTGAATTTCCTTAGTCTTAGCTCTAGAGTAATGATTTCCTTCAAGATATATTGTTTCTCTCTCTTTACTACCCCATAACTCGTCATTTAATTTATAACTCTCACGATTCAAGAACTCATTTAGTTGATCATTGTTTATCATTTCAGGATTTGGTTCAAACTTTTGTTGTTCCTCTCTACCATCTACTTCACAATGGACATTAATTTCAATATTAGCTAAAGAAGCTAATACCTGAACTTCTTCAATGAAAATAAAATAATTTGGTCTTTCTATTGCCTTAAGGTAAGCTTGGTAAAGTTTAGATTCATTAAGAAATGAGCGTGTAATAAATTCACTGTTATATTGGTCATCGTACTCATCTTCACTATGGTTATTAAGAGTCTCTGCATATTCTCTTAAATTAAGCATAGCTTGATCACGCGGTATATTAAGTTTGCTAACAACTTTATTCACTAACCTCTTTACATTATCTTCAACATTTTCAATTTTCCTTTTTGTTTGCTCAACCAACTCCTTTATTTTATCAAACTCGCCAGTTAAATCTCCTGGCTTGTTTAAAAACATATTAAAAACTTTTTCTAGCTGACTCCTTAAAGAATCTGGCATATTGTGATCATCTAAAGACGTAAATTGACTTAAGAATTTGTGCCATTCCATTCTCATATCTTGTGCTCTTTCAGCTCTATATGGACCGTAGCGATTATCACCAAATACTGCATGGAAAAAGCAATTGCCATCACCTGTAGTACTATATTTAACTACTTGACTGCTAGAGAGTCTTTGCTCCACATCACTAACAGACCGTTCTATAACAGGATAAGGAGTTATTTCTTGTCCTGAATTTTTGAATCTTTTTAGACTTTGAACATCAGAAAAATCATTTGGTAATTTTCGTTTTCTAAATTCAGCTATATTTTTACCTTCACTTAAGCTAAGCAAGTAGATAATTAAAGTATAGCAAAAATTTTTAAATTATGCAATAATTATTGCTTTAAATAGCAAATATGAGCTTTAACTGTGGCATAGTTGGACTGCCAAATATAGGAAAATCAACCTTATTTAATGCACTTACAGAGTCAAGTGCAGCCGAAGCTGCAAACTATCCTTTCTGTACAATCGAGCCAAATGTTGGCAAAGTGCCAATACGAGATCAGCGTTTGAAACAAATTGCCGCGATTGCTCACTCAGGGAAAATAATCTACAATCAACTGGAAGTTGTCGATATTGCAGGCTTGGTTAAGGGTGCGAGCAAGGGTGAAGGACTAGGAAATAAATTTTTGAGTCATATCAGAGAAGTTGATGCCATTGTTCATCTGCTCAGGTGCTTTACAGATGACGATATCAGCCATGTAAACAGTAAAATAGATCCAATATCAGATGCTGAAATAGTGGAAATGGAGTTAATTCTAGCTGATATTGATAGCATAGAAAAAAGGCTTCCTCAATTGGAAAAGAAAGCAAAACAAGGTGATAAAGAGCTAAAGAGACAACTTGAATTAATGCAAGAGGTATTAGCTACTTTAAAATTAGGTAACCCGGCAAGAAGCTTGGAGAATATCGATGAAGATGAGATGAAGTTGCTTCAATTGCTAACAACAAAGCCTGTTATGTATGTATGTAATGTTGAAGATACGAATATCATAACTGGTAATGAACTATCTAAAAGGGTGGAAAAAATGGCGGAAGAAAATAAAAGCAAATTTTATTGTATTTCAGCGAAACTTGAAGCAGATATTGCAAATCTTGATAGTGAAGAGGAAAAACAGAATTTTTTATCAGAATTTAGCTTACAAGAATCAGGACTTGATGGAGTAGCACGTATTATGTATGAAGTACTAAGTATGATAACTTTTTTTACTGTGGGCCCCAAAGAAGCACGTGCATGGCCAATAAAGATAGGATCAACAGCTGACAAAGCAGCAGGTGTAATTCACACTGATTTTGAAAAGGGCTTTATAAAAGCAGAAACCATAAGCTTTGAAGACTATATAAAATATGGAAGCGAATCAGCCTGTAAAGATGCAGGCAAAATTCGCTTCGAAGGCAGAGATTATATCGTGCAAGATGGCGATATAATGCACTTTAGGTTTAATGTATAGTATACATCTAACTACCAAAGTACCCGGAAGTCCAGCCTTTCTTTATGGCTTCCTCTTTGCTGATCTCATCTAGTTCCACGCCATGGAGAATGGAGCTAGGTGTTGTAGAAACTTCTTTTCCCTGTGGTTGTATATTCTTCTCTTCCTCACATAGTACGTTCTCCAGACATTCTTCTAAAAATTCATGTAAAGCTTTACCTTCTATAAGCACATCTTCGTTTTGCTCAGCTAATTTTAAAATTTCGTCTAGTTCACATCTTTACCATTAATAGTTGCCTGACCAATCTCAATTTCACTAGGATTTACATTTAAACTAATAAAGCATTTAACAGAATTACCTTTCTCATTTTTTACACTCCACCTAATTTTCATGTTGAATATTGCATCTTTTACAAAATAGTAATTTCTTTGCCCATTATCATTCTTCTCAACCGTTACTATTCTTTTATCGTTACTGTATATTTCTACTATCTTTACCTCATTTTTATTCCTTTCCATCCTTTCAATTTTATCAGTGAAAAGACGGCTGATTTCTAAGCTACACCCAGGCTTAGAAATATTAATACTAAGATGATCATAATGATTGAGAGAACGTTTTGCATATGCGCATGGCACATAACATCCATCAAAAAAGGCAACTGCACTATCAGTTTTGAGAAATTCCTGTCCATTACTCATCCCTTCTTCGACTCGAAGAAGATATCTACTCAACCTCTTTTTAAAATTCTCTCGCTTGTCTTCAGGAATAGACTTTTCATTCAATATACTTATTATTTCTTTTTGCTTACTTAATACCACATAATTAAAAAGGAAAATGTTCTTATTCCATCGATAATAATTCGCTATTTTGTCAAATGGATCTGCAGGCCAGCCTTTATTATAATTTACGTTATCCTTATCATCTTTACACAAATTATCCTTAAGGCCAAAATTCAATTTTCTCAAATCTGATAATACTTCTTCTACCCTATCTTCAAACAATTGAAGTTTATTTTGACATTCTTTCCCATAATTCATTTCTCGTTTATTTTAAGAAGATATTCACTAAATTTCTTCCTAAAATTTTCTTGATCTTTGTGGGCAAGCTTCTGATCTAATATATCTGTTATGTATTTTCGCTTATTCAATATTACGTAGTTAAAAAGGTCACTTTTTTTTCCTCCTTTCATAATCTTTTGCTATTTTGTTAAAACACTCATTACTGTTCTTAAAACCAATTTTTCGAAGTCTTGGAGCGCGTTTTTTACATCATCCTCACTAAATGAAGATTTGTTTGAGGAGATGGGTTAGTTGTATTCTTTCCACTTTGATCATTAGGTAAAACACATTGAGAATCTATTTGAGTGGGTGAGACAGCTAAACTTTCTTTGCTTTTTAAAGAAGAATTATCATTTTTTCAGGCGGTGAATTTTTCTCCTCACTATTTAAAGAATTAGAAATCCAACCAAACATTTCACACCTCCCATACGCAAATAAGCCTTAGAGCCTGCAAGTGATCTCAAAAAAGGGATAGAATGAGAGGATAAAGTATATAAAGTAGGATATGCGAAGTTTATATCCAAGTGATATAAGTCGAGAAAAGTTTGAGATTATTGTAGCAGATCTGGAGTCTTGCAGGAAGAGGACAAAGCCAAGAACACTTGATTTATATCATGTATTTTGTGGAGTGTTATACGTCTTAAAAAGTGGCTGCCAGTGGAGAATGTTACCAAAAGAGTTTCCAAAATGGCGGAATTGTTACGACTATTTTAAGAAGTGGAGTGAAAAAGCAGATGCAAATAAAGAAAGTGTTCTGGAGCTGGTATTAAAAAAAAATAGTTGGCGTGGTCCGACAAAACAATGGTCGGAAAGAAAAAACCAGCTTCTGCATAATTGATGCACAAAGCGTAAAAAATGCAGATACTGCTGAAGAAAAAGGCTATGATGCAGGCAAAAAGGTTTCAGGAATAAAACGCCATATTGCGGTAGATACACAAGGTTTACCCCACGCAATTTATATAACAACGGCAGAAATAACTGATCGTAGTAGCGCTGTGAGAATGGTTAAAAATGCTAAAGAAAACCTATCTAAAGTTAAAAATATACTAGTTGATGCTGGCTACACAGGAGAAAATTTTGCAACACAAATAAAAGCAACTATTGGCGCTACCGTTGAAGTAATAAAGCGAAACGAATTACACACCTTTGTCGTATTGCCGAAAAGATGGGTTGTTGAGAGATCTTTTGCTTGGTTGCAAAAATGTAGGCGATTGTGGAAAAATTGCGAGCGGAAACTCAACACTAGCCTGCAAATGGTCGTTCTTGCTTTCGCTGCTTTGCTTCTGAAAAGATTATGAACAGGCTCTAAGCATAACTTAATGCCAAATGTTGTAAAGCTAAAATTAATATGTAAATTCATTTTTTTAAGACAATTATAAGTATCTTTCTTCTATAAAAATTTTATAATCAGCATATGACAAATGTTTAAGATATTGATTTTGTTTGTATTTTTATTACTTTACCAGGCAATATTATTAATGAATTAGTCAGACAAATATCTTGGCCAAACTTTACTCCATCCACAAACTCTCCATTTGTTACTCCAGTTGCAATGAACACTGATTCACTTTTTGCCATGTCTTTCACGGTGTAGATTTTTTCTGGGTCAATGATATTTAAATTTTTTGCTCTTTCTTTTAATTGATCCGTGTCAAATATTAATCTTCCTTCTATCTGTCCACCGATTGAGCTTAGCGCTGCTGCTGCAAGCACTCCTTCTGGAGCTCCTCCTGTGCCGATATACATATCGTGATTGCCATTTATTAGCGAAACTATGGCTGCAACATCACCATCATCTATTAATTTCACTTTTGCTCCTAGCTTCCTAATTTTTGCTATTAGTTCATCATGTCTTTCACGTTTAAGTACAGTTACTATAAGATCACTTGCTTTACATCCTTTTGCTTTGGCTAAATTGTCCAGATTCTTCTCAATCCTATTTTTTAGTGAGACTACACCCTCTGGGAGATTTTTTCCCACTGCTATCTTTTCCATATAAACATCAGGTGCATGTAAAAAATTACCTTTTTTTGTTGCAGCAAGAACAGACATTGCTCCTTGTTTATAATGAGCGCAAATCGTAGTGCCCTCAAGTGGATCAACAGCGATGTCAATCTCAGGGCCACTTCCTGTGCCAACTTTTTCTCCGATATATAGCATCGGTGCTTCGTCCCTCTCCCCTTCCCCAATCACAATTGTACCATTTATTTCCATTGAGTTTAGCACCGTACGCATTGCATCAACTGCAACCTGATCGGCCTTTTTTTCATTACCAAGGCCTGCCAATTTATATGCAGCAAGTGCTGCAGCTTCGGTTACTTTCACTAACTTATAGGCTAAATCTTCCATCGTTTACTCGAAAATCATAGATCAATATATATCATGCTATTTGAGACTGCAAGATTCCTTGACTGAATAATGAAAAAGTTGATATAATAAGCGTATAGCAATAATGGTAAGATTTGAATATGATCGGTAATTTAACTTATGAAGATGTAAAGAAATTTGTAACTGATAATCCTAATATAGCTGCTCAGGAATTTGGTGAGAAGCTAAAACAAAGTGGGCTAACAGATGCAAAGATTTGTGATTTATTTATGGATATTCTCCGCTCAGGGAAAAGCAGTATTTTAAATGATTATGATACATTTCTAAAAATTGTTGAATTGCTTGCAAAGTCAAATATTAAAATTGATGTTGGAGATACTACTTCTAAAGCTGTGTTGGATTACGCTGTGTTAGGTGGACAACCTAAGGTTATAAAGCTATTTTTGGATAGCGGTAAATTTGATCAAGAAAAAAATTGAACGCTTTGTCTGCCGCCGTTAATGGAGGTAATGTTCAAGAATTTGAGATATTTTTAGATTACATAGATCATACGAAAATACTAGATGTTCTTAACACAGCTCCTTACAATGAGGGCAATGAAGTTATGAAGATACTCGTGAATAACAAGAGATTTACTGGAGAAGAGAAAGTTCAGGATCTGAGTGATGCTTCTATAGATGGCGACCTACCAAAAGTTAAGTTACTTTTAAAGTATATGACAGGTATACCAGAAGGTGGTATAAGAAATCTTCTAAAAATAATTGAAGAAGGGAAATTATCACTCAGAGAACAACTTCAAATAGATTCTGAGTTTAAAGTCGACTTCAGCAATTCTGATCACAATAAATATCTCTCAAGCTGTGTAATAATTGCACTGCTTAGATCAGCATTAAGTAACACGCCTAATTTGGGAGCTTACTATTACCCATAAATATAAAAGTGGAGAAAAAGCTGCTATTTTACTAATTCAACTTTCTATTATAAATAGGTCCATGGTCTAAAAATGGAATATATGATGAAAAGAAATATAAATACCTCAACTGGCGAATGGGCAGAAAGTGAATTTGGGATTGTTAATTTTGGTGATATAAGATTAAGTAAGAGGCTTTTAAAAATAGTTAATAGTTTTGCTGAATCGCCTGAGCGTTCAATAAATCAAGCTTGTGAAGATTGGCATCAAAGTAAAGCAGCTTATAGATTTTTCCAAAATGATGCTATTTCTGAAAGAAAGATATTAGACAGTCATATAATTAAAACTGTTGAAAGAGCTAAAGAACACTCAACTATCTTAGCTATCCAAGACACGAGTTATATTTCATATAAAAATCATAAAAAGACCGAAGGATTAGGGATTATAGCAGCAAGATTAACATCTAAAACAACTAACTTTAAAACCCATGGATTAGTGATGCATACAACGTTTACAGTTACAACAGAAGTGCTACCTATAGGATTATTAGATCAAAAAATTAGTACTAGACCTCCTTTAGCTGAAGACCTAAAAGAGTTGAAAAGAAGAAGGCATAATACTGCTATTCCCATAGAAGAGAAAGAAAGCATACGGTGGATAGCATCACTTAAAGATTCTACTCACCATTCTGGATTAAAGAACGTTAAGGTAGTTACCGTTTGCGATAGAGAAGCAGATATTTATGATTTATTTGAAGTCGCTTCCACTAATCAATCTCTTTTTGTAGTAAGAGGAAATCAAAACAGAACAGTAAATAAGAAGTCGACTTATTCTGAAAAAGGTGGTGAAAGGTTGTGGGATTTAATGAATCGCATGTTTTGTCAAGGAGAAATACAAGTAAATATTCCTGCTCGCAATGATAAACCTCAAAGAACAACAGTTTTAGAAGTAAAGTTTAGTAACTTTGTGATGAATGCATCAAAAAATAATGCTAGACGTAAAACCCAAAAACTTCCTAATTTAAGTTTAAATGCTGTCTATGTTATAGAAAAACACCCCCCATATGGCGAAGAGCCTATGAGCTGGATTTTGTTGACAAATATAAATATTATCAATTTTGAAGAAGCAGTAGAAAAAATACAATGGTATTGCTTAAGATGGAGAATAGAGGTTTTTCATAAAATTTTGAAATCCGGTCTTAAAGTTGAAGAATGTAGGCTCCAAACAGCAGATAGATCAATCCGCTTTCTTACAATTATGAGTATAATTGCCTGGAGAATATTTTTTATCACACTAGTAGCTAGAACAAATCCAAATCTTTCTTGTACTGTCATACTAACTAATGACAAATGGAAGGTTTTGTATACCAAAATGCTTAAGACAAAAGACTATCCTGAAATCCCACCACCTATAAGAGAAATCGTGAGGTGGATAGCCAAATTAGGAGGGTTTTTAGCTCGCAAAAATGACTTAGAACCAGGCCCTATAGCTTTGTGGAAGGGATGGAAACTTCTCTTTGATTTAGCAGAAGGATGGAAACTTGCTCATGAATTTTATACTTGTGGGTAATAGTAAGATTTGGGAGGGAATAGAGCGGAGTCCAGCAGTAGTAGAGAAACTGCTGTGCTAAATAGCAATGACGTTAGAAAGCGGTATGAACGTATAGCGAGAACAATAAACTCAATCAGTTTTGAAGACTTACAAAGGGATTTAAATAAGCAAAAAACTAGTTTTCAAAGCAAGTGTGAACAAGGTGCTGTGTTAGGAAACGCATTGCTAGAGTGTGCAATTCAAAATGAGAATTTCAATGTAATAAAATTTCTCTTAGAAAATAGAGTGACCGTTATTAATGCAATCAATCAAGAAGACAGGTATTACGTTAGCAAAATTGAAGGAGACAAATCTATATTATGCTCTGTTGTCTCTTACACTGATGATGACGCTGAGATTCTGAGCACGTTACTGCAAAGTGTTAATGCAGAGCAATTAAAACTAGATCCTGAGAGTGAATTGTACAGATTATATCAACAGTTAAAGGATGATGCATTCTGCACTGCTTTTTCAAAAAAGAATTCTGTAGCAGCAGCAACACTGATACAAAATGATCGAGCAATAATTGTGCCGCATGGATCAGCAACAAATAAGGAGCAAGAAATATCTCACATAGAAACAAATAGTGTATCCAATAGTAATAGAAATGTTATTAGTAGACCTGTAGCAACAGTGCCTCCAGTTAGTACTAGTGGTAATAATAATAAAAATGAAACGCCTATATCAACAAGGGCTGGCTCAACTGTCACACCAAATAATGATAAGAAAGCTAACGGCTTTGTAGAGGCTCAATTTTCTCCACCACATGAAAAAGAAATTAAATACAAAAAAAGTAAGGAGAGTTTTTACACCTCATTAAGGAGTGATGTTGTTGGAGTTGTTATTACGGGATTGTTTGTTGCTGCTGCTGTGATGGTTCCATCTGTAGCTGGTGCAGTGGTTTGTAGTGTTGTAGCCGTTTTGGTTGCAATAGTAACTGGATTACATATAGCAAATTCTACACTACCAAGTTACAGCGAAATGAGAGAAAATAAGTTTGAGCCTGTAAAAACAATCGAAAACGTTGTAGGTTAAAACTCTAGCTTCTAGAGCAACGTTACAAATCTGTATTATCCGACTAAGGTTAAATGGGACTAGTGCGATTCGAACGCATGGCCTTCGGATTAGGAATCCAACGCTCTATCCTACTGAGCTATAGTCCCATTTTTCTGCTATTTATGCAAAATTATAGCAAAAAGTCTCGCATTTTTCTAGGCACCCTGTACAATTAATTTACAATAATAAAAAATATTTCTGTACTTCTTGAATGTAATACTGTTATATTTAATAATACGATTCCAATTGAAAGATTAATGCTAGTTAACAGTGTTAGTTACTTTTATAGTAATCAAGATGGCTTTGCTTTAAACGATATAAACATTAAAGTAAAGAAAGGAAGTGTTGCCTGTTTACTAGGACATTCTGGTTGTGGCAAGTCAACAATTTTAAAATTAATTGCAGGAATAGAAAACCCAAAGTCTGGAACCATTTTCATAAATGATAGGTTAGTTGCAAGTAACAAAGTGTCAATTGCTATAGAGCATAGAAATATCGGATTGATTTTTCAGCATTCTGCATTATTTCCTCATAAAACAGTAATAGAAAATATAACTTTTGCTATTTACAGTACTTCTAAGAAAGAAAAATACCTTACTGCGTTGGAAATCTTGAAGCTATTTAATGTAGAAAAATATGAAAACATGTACCCTCATGCTTTATCAGGAGGACAGCAACAATTAGTTGCAATAGCAAGAGTAATAGCGCAAAATCCTGATGTTGTTTTGCTCGATGAACCATTTTCTAATTTAGATGTACTGCTCAAATACCGAATAAGGCACCATATATTGTCACTTTTTAGAAGTAAACATATTCCTGTACTCATGGTAACTCATGACCCACAAGAAGCATTGAAAGTTGCAGATTTTATTTACGTGATGAAAAATGGTAAAATTATTCAATCAGGAGTTCCTAGCTACATATACCACAGACCTAAAGATGATACGTTAGCAAAATTTTTTAGTGAGCTTCCTTTTACTCCACAGCTAAACTAAACTTAATGTTAGGCTAAAACTATTATAAGATAATTAAAAAGTCTTGATTTATAATTTAATAAAAGTGATATAATTTATGTATCACTTGGCTTCAGTCAAGTTTTAATACCTAAAAGTTAATATTTTCAACGGAGGTACAAATGAGTTTAGGTCCATGGCAGCTATTTCTAGTCTTAATAATAATCTTAGTTCTGTTTGGTGCAGGTAGGTTACCACAAGTTATGGGTGATTTAGGCAAAGGCATTAAAAACCTTAAACAAGAACTTAAGGATTCAGAGAAATTGTCATCTAATGAACCAGATCGTTAGCTTCCTTATGTTTCGTGACACGCACTTTAGTGCGTGTCATTTGTTTAAACAAGGCTAAAGAATTGAAGAGGTATGATTGAAGTACAGTAATAATTATGTTAGTTAGAAGTTATATTGTTATTAAAGGGTAATTGTGGAAAAAAGTGTGAAATTGACTGAAGATAAAAAATTGGCCTCTGATATTCTAAAAGAGGTTGCAGATACTAATAATAACGATAATGATAAAGTAACATTATTTGATATTAAAACAGCTTTACATGAGCGTGGTTTTAGTATTTTAATGATTATCTTCTCCTTACCACTATCAGTACCTATACCTGTTCCACCTGGCTATACAACCATTCTTTCTATACCTTTAATCTTATTTTCACTGCAGCTTCTATTTGGGTTTGATTCTCCTTGGATGCCTAATTGGCTAGAAAGGAGATCTTTTCAACGTTCAACACTAGCTCTCGTGGTAGAGAAAACTTCACCTATATTAAAAAAAATAGAAAAATTCATGAAACCAAGAATGTCTTTCATTTTCCATGGTCCTGGTGAAAATATTTTAGCATTTATAATGCTGCTTTGTGCATTATCGATAGCAATCCCACTTCCTTTAACTAACTTCATTCCTGCAATTGGTATAACTCTCATTTCACTGGGTATCATGAGCAAAGATGGATTTATCTCTATAATGGGAGTATTAGTATCATTGTGCGGGTTATTACTTACCCTTATTGTAATAGTTAAAGGGCCACAGCTTATACTTGGAGCATTTTTTTTTCTAAAAAGTTTTGTATATGGTTAGGCTTTACAACACTTTAACAAAAAAAAAAGAGTCCTTTACACCGATCGATAAAGATCATGTAAAAATGTACGTTTGTGGGCCAACAGTATATGATACAGCACATATAGGTAATGCACGTTCTATTGTTGTTTACGATGTATTATTTCGACTGCTTAAATTTTGTTATGGCAAAGTTACTTATGTGCGTAATATAACCGACATCGATGACAAGATAATCAACGCAGCAAATGAGAAAAATAGTAATATAGAAAGTATTAGCAAATATTACACTAAAACTTTTCATGAAGACATGGAAAGCATAAATTGTGTAGAACCAACACATGAACCAACAGCAACAGAAAATATAGACCAAATTATTGAGTTAATTGAATCTTTGCTGCAGTCTGGTCATGCTTATGAATTAAATAAACATGTATATTTTAGTGTAGAGTCTTACCCTGAGTACGGTGTTTTATCAGGAAAAAAAATTGATGAATTAAACTATGGTAGTAGAGTTGAAGTTGGTGAAAATAAAAAACACCCAGGAGACTTCGTACTTTGGAAACCTGCAAACGAAACTGACTATACACTTTCAAGTTACTGGAATAGTCCATGGGGAGAGGGAAGACCAGGGTGGCATATAGAATGTTCAGCAATGTCATATGCTTACCTTGGCAAAGATTTTGATATTCACGGTGGCGGTATAGACTTGCAATTTCCTCATCATGAGAATGAAATTGCGCAGAGTAAATCTGCATTTGCTGGGTCAACGTTTGCAAAATATTGGATACATAACGGTTTTCTTACGGTAAATGAAGAGAAAATGAGCAAATCCTTATTTAATATAGTCAAAGTAAGGGATTTGCTAGATAGTGGAGTCAGAGGTGAAGTAATACGTTATGTACTGCTCAAAACTCACTATAGAAAACCACTTAATTGGACAGAAAATGTTATCTCTGAGTCGCAAGAAACTTTAAACAAGTTTTATCGGTTATTACGTAGTACATGTATTGAGGAAAGTGATGCAGAAGTCTCTAAAGATTTTATAGACGCTTTGAAAAACGATTTAAATATTCCTGAAGCTGTAGCCATATTGCATGCAATGGCTACAGAAATCAATAAGACAAGTAATGAATATGAGAAGCTCAAATTAACTAAGAACTTTGTTAAAAGCGCAAGGTTCATTGGTCTTCTTGAGTCAAGTTATCAAGAGTGGTTTGCAAGTGATGTAAGTCATCAAGAAATAGAAAGGTTGATAGACTTGAGAAAAGTAGCAAAACAAAATAAAGATTATGATACTGCAGACAAAATAAGAGAGCAATTGAAACAAATGGGGGTTACAATTTCTGACAACGAAGATGGTACAACAACTTGGTATGGAAAATTATCTCCTATTGTTTATAGGTAGCCTAGTATCATCACTTATCTTACCCATATATCAAGGCTTTGTGCTTTACACTATGTTATGCTTTAGGTCACATTACAATCCACTACTTATATTACTTTTTGGAGTATCGGGATCCAGTCTTGGTGGAATAGCTAACTGGTATTTAGGTAGAATAACAATTTTTATCAGAAAATCACATCACAAATTAGAAAATAAAGACAAAACACCAAAAATTGTAAGGCACCTACTGATTTGTGCAGTTGCATTGCTTTCGTGGGTACCAGCACTTGGAAGTGTGACTCAGATTTTATCCGGTTACTTCAAGTTAAACCTTTATATTCTTGTTCCCTTAATTATTTTATCTAACTTTCTCTGTTTATTGTATCTAACGTTTACCATCTAGCTAAACATTAATAAACAACTTTCCTTTCGGTCATATCGAATTAAATTTCTTCTTCAAACTATCTTTTAAAATGCTTTTATTAGTTTTTGTCATAATACGATCAAATACTCCTAATAACCTCTTAAGTAAGCTTGGGGTTAGCGAAGAGATAGGATTAACAGATACGTTATTGTTCTTATCATCACCATTTGCTTTGTAGTCTATCGAAATAATCCCCCTACTCTTCCCACCAGTCAGAAGTTTTCCGATTATAGGAATTTTCAACAAAGATTTATTAATTGAGTATGCTGGTATTACTTGTCCTTCAACTTGGAATTTATAATCCTTAATATCGAGCCTACCACTAGTGCTAATTCCCAATTCTGCTCCTTCAAGCCAAGTCTCTTCAATTTTAATAGTGCCATCTTTATATGAAAAAGGTGCATTACACTTATAAAAATGTACACCTTCGTTCTTTATAGCATTTACAATACCAGGCAGTGAAGACATTGATAATAAAGTGGTAAGCAGTGGAGCATCTTTGATATAGAAATTGCTGATAGATAACATACCATAATGTTCTCCATTTTCTCTCTTAGAAGATAGATAAAGAGATAATTTGCCATTTTTAACTGATTTACCAATACCTAAAGAACGCAAAAGCATACCTGAATTATCCGCGTATATTTCAAGCCCTATTTCACTATGTTCTGCTAGTATATTACTGTTATCTTCTAAAAACTGTCCTGTGAATTGACTTCCACTACAATTACCTTTAGCACAAGTTACATTTAGCTTAGCATCTTTTATGATAATTCCTTCTTTCATAATTATATTATCAACATTCATAGTAACTTCTATTTTGTTATTTAATCGATTACTATCTTTGCCAAGTAAACCTAACACATCACTTAAGTTGATTTTCTCACCGTGAATAGTTATGGCATTTTTCTCCTTACCTGATTCAATTTCTATACTAAAATTATTATCAGGTAATTTAAAGTTGCTAGAATTTAAATATAGATTTCCATTTTCTACTCTTCCGCTAAATTTTATGTCTAGATCATTTCCTACAACATCTAGTTTATCTATTAGTAACTTACCTACTCCTTTTAGCCTTGTAGAAAATAAAACTTCATTGTGATCTTCAGAATGGTTTTTCCACCCTAAGTAGCTTGAACGCAACTCGAGCTCTGATAAATCTATATTACCATTAACATACCCTGTTTTGTCTTGATACATTACTGACTCTATATTTGCATTGATATAACCATCACCGAAATTAAGTATTTGAGCAGGCAAATCTCCAGTCAAACTCCAGGCAAAATTTTCATTTTTATTGCTACTTTTGAGGTCAAATAGCAGCTGTGTATTATTTACCATACCACTGCCATTTAAATCAATAAAATCTCTGCCGAAATCAAGCTTAATCTCATATTTACCAAGACTGCCATTATACGCGACAAAATTATCAATTTCAGAATGAAATTTGGCTAAAAAATCTACTTTTTTATCATCAGCATTTAAATTAAAAATGTGAAAACTGAATACAGATTTTGCTATTCCACTTATACTGTTCCTTGTAATCTTCATCATATCATCCAGCTTAAATTTTATAGGTTCATATAACCCATAAGCATCACTTACAGCCTGACCATTAATTGTGAGAACAGAATCCTCTTTATTGAGAGATTGCATCTCAATTTCGCCACCATCAATATTGAAATTTTGGAACTTAGCGCTATTTACAATAATTTTGAGATTGTTATCCTTGAGAGTTAACTCACCGTTCAAGTTCTCTGCTCGTTCAAAATCCTCATCAAATTGAACGCTGCCATTTTCTATATCAGCAACAATTACAATACCTGACAGATCATCATTTATTAAACTATCGATTTTACCGTTAAAACTTATAATTGTATTTATAATATTCCCATCAATATTATTACAATACCACTTTCTAAATTCATTGTTCACTAGACCATCTGGTACATAAGTACATAAATCTTTTGCAACAAGTTTACTAATATTAACTCTAAGCAAAGCATGATTTGTGTCAAAGTTCATTTTGCCAATCAAAGAAAGGTAAGTATCATTTAACTTAAAATGAAAGTTTTTTATGCTAATGATTTCATCACTATATGTCAAATTTACATTTACATTAGTCAAGGCTAAGTTTTTACCTGAGTGACTCTCTGTATTTAACACGTATATGTTTCCGTCCACAACTTCATCCTTTCCATTAATTCTAATTGAAAAGTTTCCTTTGAATCCTATTTCTTTGTCCAAATTGTAACTTTTAACTAGTGTGGAAAATTCGTTAAATAGCCCCAACTTTAGGTTATAGAATGTTCCATAGAAATTTAGTAAATTATTACGGTTTTTTACCGTAATGGATAAATCATCTAGAAACCCTTTACCTTCTTTTGTATGGACACGAATATCCAAAACATTGAAATCTTCCCCCTTCCCTACATATACTTTATCAATAAAAAATTCATCTTCCATGCTTTTATTGATAGCAATGTCAGTAATTTTAATCCTTGAGTCTGCATTGAAGTAGAAAAAAATTTTTCTTATTGTCTTTAGCAGATTTTTTGTACTACTCATCTTCTCTGTCATTACAGATGTTATCTCTTTGCTCTCCTCCCTCTTGATATATATGTGTACATTATCAGCTAAAACCTGAGAGAACTTTTTGGAACTTAACTTAAAGTGTACGAAAAGCTCAGGAACTTCTATTGTAAAATCAGGATTTGTTATTTTTAAATCTGTAATGACTAGCTTGCCATCTTGATGCCAAATAACTGAAGTACTCTCCATGCTGACATCCGAATTGGCGAATATTTTTGATATTTTTTTCTTTATGTAGAAATTAATATAACTAATATTGATTTCTAGAGGTCCCTTACCTTTAAAAAAGATAAAGAAGCAGGATATAAATAATAAAATTATAGAAAATGATATAGTAATTTTTTTAAGCATCGATTACTGCTTTTCTTGCTAGACTATCAGCTTCCTCATTATGTTTGTCACCATTATGCGCTTTCACCCAATTCCAATTAATTTCGTGTTGCAAAGCAGCATTATCTAATTCTTTCCATAACTCTATATTTTTTACTGACTTCTTATTACTTGTCTTCCAACCATTCATTTTCCACTTATTTATCCATTCTGTTATACCATGCTTAACATAAAGACTATCCGTATATAAATTGACATTACAAGGAAATTTTAATACCTTCAGTCCATTGATCACTGCTGTTAACTCCATTTTATTATTTGTAGTATTTTCTTCTCTACCAAAAATATTCTTTCTATGATTTTGAAATAATATGATCGCTGCCCACCCCCCTAAACCAGGGTTACCAAGGCATGCTCCATCTGTGTATATTGTCACTTCCTTTTTTTTCATCTTTACTGTAGTGAATGAATTAAAGTATACCGTTACTTCTATGAAAATACCATTTTTATAGATATAGAGGCAATTTAAGCCACACCTTTAAACTTTATTATGGAAACAAAAAAAAGTGCTGCAACGAGTATTATTAGAAGAGAAAGTAAAAGATAGTTTTTATGCTCTTTCATAGTCAAAACAAGTCAATAGAACAAAAAATAATACTAGCAAACAGAGAAAATAGATAAGAAATTGAGTAAGAAAACATTTTTTTCTGTGAGCTATGACTCTTAAGTCTTATAACGGATACGGCAAACCAAATAAAAACACAACCTTCAATAATTGCCATGCTCAGGTAAAATAGAGCCTTTTTCAAAAATAGTGCTGGGAGTAAGCTAGTTAACACCAATAATACACTATAAATTAATATACGTTGTCTTGTCTTTTCCGGTCCATGGATAATATTAAACATTGGAATCGATGCTTTTACATAATCCTTAGAACTATTTAGAGATAGAGCCCAAAAATGTGGTGGTGTCCACATAAAAATTATTAAAAATAAAATACAACTTTCCCAGCTTACAGAGTCAGTTACAACCGCCCAGCCAATCATTGGAGGAAAAGCACCTGCTGCACCACCAATAACAATATTCTGCGGAGTACGCCTTTTGAGCCAAATTGTATACACAAAAACATAAAATAATATGCTAATTGCAAGCAAAGCAGCAGAAACATAGTTCACTGCTATTGCCATGATAAATACTGACAATATTCCAAGAGTTATGCCAAACTCAAGCGCGCTTTCTGCAGAAACTTTACCTGAAGGTATAGAGCGGTTTTTTGTTCTCTCCATAAGCAAGTCTATATCTCTGTCATACCACATATTTATTGCACCTGCAGATCCTGAGCCAAGAGCAATGCATATAAGAGATATTAGTGCAAGGAAAGGATGAATGCTACCTGGTGCAGCAACCATTCCAGCAACTGCAGTAAATACTACAAGATACATTATCCTTGGCTTTAGCAAATGCCAAAAATCCGGTATTGTTGATTCAATATTTAGCAAAACACTTGTGTACATTCTATTTTATCACTGGTGGTTTTTCAAAAGTATGAAAAGGCGGTGGTGAAGATACTTTCCATTCTAAAGTGTCACCTTCCCAAGGATTATCTCCAGTTTTTTTGCCCCATTTGAAGAGATGTATAACTATAAATATAAAAAACATAACTGAAACAAAGGACATATATGAACCAATTGAGGATATATAATTCCAAGGGATAAACGCGTCGGGATAATCAGGTATACGCCTTGGCATGCCGGCTAATCCTAGGAAATGCTGAGGTAAGAAAGTAACATTAGTGCTAATAAAAGTGAGCCAAAAGTGTACCTTTCCTAAACACTCGTTATATTGCTTACCTGACATTTTGCCTATCCAATAATAAAAACCAGCGAAGGCTCCAAATAATGCGGCAAGCGACATGACATAGTGAAAGTGAGCAACGACATAATAGGTATCGTGCAAAAGTTTATCTATTCCACCGTGAGAAAGAATTATTCCGGTTATACCCCCACCAACAAACATGAAAATAAAACCTAGTGCAAATAGCATGGGGGTTTTAAATTCGATCGCCCCACCCCACATAGTTGCAATCCAGCTAAAGACTTTTACACCAGTTATAACACCAATAAAAATTGTTGTAGTGCTAAAAAATACAGCAGCATCTTCGCTAAGCCCAACAGTAAACATATGATGAGCCCAAACCATAAAGCCAAATGCTGCTATACCTATCATAGCATAAACCATCCCTTTATAGCCAAATACTGGCCTATGGGAAAAAGTTGATACGACTTGGCTTATGATGCCAAATGCAGGAAAAATAATTATGTAAACTTCTGGATGACCAAAAAACCAAAACAGGTGCTGAAATAACACAGGATCACCGCCACCAGCAGGATCAAAAAAGGAAGTACCAATATTGCGATCAGTTAGCAGCATAGTTATAGCACCAGCAAGTACCGGTAAGGCAACAATTAACATAAATGACGTTAGTAAAACAGACCAAACAAATAGTGGCATTTTAGTGAGTGACATGCCTTTTGCACGCATATTGAATATAGTGACTATAAAGTTGATCGCCCCAACAATTGATGACATACCAGCAACATGAAGTGCAAGTATTGCAAGATCAACTCCTGCACTTGGGTGAGACATGATTTGCGATAGAGGTGGGTATAAAGTCCATCCTGTCCCAGGACCTTCGCCAGCAAACACCGAGAGAATGAGCAGAATAAAAGATGATACTAACAACCAAAAACTTAAATTATTCATACGAGGAAATGCCATATCTGGTGAACCAATCATGAGAGGTACGAACCAATTACCAAATCCTCCCATTAAGGCTGGCATTATCATAAAAAACACCATTATTACCGCATGCCCTGTAATCATTACGTTATATAGCTGGTAATTATTGTTAAGTATATTAATGTGCATTAGCTGAGTACGAATAATTACCGATAATAATCCACCAATAATTCCAGCTAATATGGAAAAAATAATGTATAGTGTCCCTATATCTTTGTGATTAGTAGAAAACAGCCAACGTCTTATACCTTTTGGTACATCACTCATATCTATACTCCAAACTTAACTTACTAATTTTTTATCTTCAATCCACTTATTAAAATCTTCTTTACTCACTGCTTCAACAACAATTGGCATAAATCCATGACCTTGACCACATAGTTCATAACATTGCCCATAATAAACACCGGGCTTTGTAACGTTAAACCATGCTTCATTCAGCCTACCTGGTATTGCATCAATTTTTATACCAAAAGCCGGTATTCCCCAGCTATGTATTACATCTCCTGCTGTCACTTGTAAACGAATATTAGTATTGATAGGTAAAATAACGTTATTATCAACAGAGAATAGTTTTAAATCTCTTTCGGTAAAGTCTTCTTTTCCTTTTATATAGCTGTCAAATAAAATACCTTGATATTCTGGGTACTGGTAACTCCAATACCATTGATGACCAATAACTTTTAGTGTTATGTCAGCTTTTGGCACTTTCTCCTGTAGTTTAATTAATTCAGCATTTTTAAAAGCCAATACCCCAACAATAATCGTTGGTATAACAAACCAGATAATTTCTACAAAGATATTATGAGTTATTCTACTGACATTTTTCACTTTGCCCTTACGAAAGCGAAATACTACATAAGCAAGCAGGACCCATACAAAAAGCATAATTGCAACCATTACACTCATCACAAACGAATGTGACTTAACTACAACCTCCATTATCTCAGTTGCAGGCGCAGGAAATCCAAATTGCCAAGAAGTAGGAGCAGAAGCAATTGATATGTTTGAGTAAAACATTATCAATAATGCAAATAACTTCACCATATTTTTTACTGTAAAACTAACTGTATAATAATATATATACACTTACTATGCAAACAGAGGTTATAGAATTTACACAAGTGTTTTGCTAAATATTGAATCAAAAGTAAATGATGATTAATGTTTTTTAGCATTTAATAAATATAAAAATACGATACTAACTTGAGGAAAAAGCATTTACATGAATCTATTTTAAGTTAAAATATTATAATATTTTAAGTTAAGTATTTACTTTAAGGAAATTCTATAATAAGTTTAATAGTGTCTGTTATTGCTAATAACCCTCTAGCCTCACACCTAAAAGCAGTAACAGACACTATTAAACTTTAAGTAAGTTTGCCTATTTATAATTCATTGAGGTAAAAATCTTACTAATTCCTTTAATTCTATTATACAGCTGAGTTTACTAATTAACCTTTAATGTTTACGTTAGTATTTGCATCTTAAATCAAAGATTTACATATTATAGAAAATAATTATAAAATAATACACTACTTGTGTGTAAATTTTTTTTGCATATCAAGCTCTGTAAACAAATTTTTTTAGAAAAGCCAAATAAATTATCTCTCTATGAAAGATCTATCGAATGTTGCAATTATAGGTGTAAACAAGAACGATAAAAGAGTGCGAGATTGAGTAACTATATATACTTCTCCTGGCATACCAGGATATAGGTATACGTTTTTAAATTGAGCAAGTTCTGATTTTGGTATCACCACTCGCACTGAATAATAACGCCCCATCCTTGGATCATCAAGAGCATCAGGGGAAATATGGTTTACTATACCGTTAATTAAACTTAAGCGACGTGCACTATAAGCGCTCAGCCTTACTTTAACCTTCAGTCCTTCTAGTCCGTCGATAGAGACTATATTGCTATCTTTCTTTTTTGCTGACAGTATCTCTTCTATGTTTCTGGTTAGAACTTTAGCATCTATTATTAGATCATCATCTGATGGTACTATACTCATGATTGGAACTCCAGATTGTATAACACCACCTTCAGTGTGGTATCTTATATCTGTAACTATACCATCTTGAGGTGATTTAATTATTGTACGTGCTAACGAATCTTTAGCAACCATCAGCCTCTCTTTTAAGTCTGCAATAGATGTATTAACTTCCTTAAGCTCAGCATTTGCTCTTTCTTGAGCATCATTCTTCACATTTATAATCTCTAACTCATTTTCTCCAATCTTTTGCTGTACTTGAGATATTGCAGAACGGTAATGTCCAACTCTACCCTCAATGTCAGCAAACTGTTTTTCTAAAGCTAAAATGTGTGGTTTGCTTATATGGCCACTATCAAGTAATTGTCTTTTTGTTTCTAACTCTTCAGTTATCAAGTCATATTGCTTATGGGCTGCATTTAGTTGAAAATTTAGCCCTGCTAATTCATCATTTAACTGCTTTATACGTTGTTGCAGTATGTCAGTTTTTCCTAATATACTCTTTCTCTGAGAGTTGAACAACTTTACCTGATTCTTTATCGCTTTATTTACAAGTTCATCGTTAGATAATCTTTTAACCTCATCAGAAAATTCTAGCGTATCTAAGTCTCCCCTAATTGCAATAAGTCTTGCTTCAGTTGATAAAAACGATAAGAGTTTTTCTTTAATTATACTCAAATTTGCCTTTTCATTAACATCACTTAATAAAACTAAAGGCTCATCTTTTTTAACTGTTTGACCTTCTTTTACTAAAATTTTGCTTATTATTCCCCCACCCAAGTGTTGTACTATTTTTCTATTTGAAGAGACAATAACTTCTCCACTTGCATGCACTGCACCGTCAATTGGAGCTATAGCCGACCAAATACCACCTATTCCAAAAAAGATGAATATCACCACTAAACCAAAAAATAGTGGTCCCCATGTGACTTTTAGGACTTCATTTACGTTATTACTCTCACGTTTAAAAATAAAATTTATCATCGCATCAATCCATGCGAACGTCTTATCCAAAAATTGATATTTCTTCTTTTTATTTCTTGCCCTTTGCATATCTATATCATCACTACCAATCAGGCCTGTCAAAGAAAGTTCAGCACTAAGCTTTTTTAACTTACTCATTATAATGCTACTGCGAATTCTTGTTGACCAGGATAACACATAAAAACAAAGAATCTATACCTTAAGTATTTTACTTAGACTATGGAACATCAGAATAAACTATTTAGTAATAATTCTTATACTCCATTCAATGGTTCAGCATTAGGCTAGAAAATCAAAAAGGTTTTACAATAACCATAATAACTATAATTATTATTAACACTGTTACTGCTTCGTTTAAAACACGAAAATAAACGTGAGTTTTCTTATTCAAGCCCACTGCAAAATTTTTCCTATGCTTTGCAAGCAGGCCATAAATAGCAAACATTAAGAATAATGCTAGCACTTTTACATGAAACCACCCTTCACGATATGCTTCCCTAATAATCATTAGCATAATTCCAAAACTAAGGGAGAAAAGCATTGCAGGGTTTATGATATATCTAAGGAGCCTCTTCTCCATTATTTGAAGTAAGCTGTCATTTTCTGACCCTGGTTTTACAGATGCATGGTAAACATAAAGCCTTGGCAAATAGAGCATACCCGCCACCCACATAATTACAGAGATAACGTGAAAAGCTTCAAGCCAGTGATAGTAGCCCATATAGATAGTATTATAAAATGTCAAAAATTTCTGGTATGATCTCAATTTAATAAAAGAAAGTCAATATGAAAGCAAAAAATTTCACTAAAGAACAGGTGATTGGATTCTACAGAAAAATGCTTCTCATACGCAGATTTGAGGAAAAAGCAGGACAATTATACGGAATGGGATTAATAGGCGGATTCTGTCACTTATCAATAGGGCAAGAAGCAGTTGCAGTTGGGACTCAAGCTGCATCAAAATCTGGTGATGCTTTTATCACAAGCTATAGAGACCATGGCTTAATGCTTGCATGTAATTCTGATCCAAATGTTGTGATGGCAGAACTAACCGGCAAAGAAACAGGGTGTTCAAAAGGCAAAGGTGGCTCCATGCACATATTTGATGTTGAAAAAAATTTCTTTGGTGGACATGGAATAGTAGGTGCACAAGTCCCAATTGGTACAGGAATAGCATTTGCTAATAAATACAAGAAAAAAGATAACGTTGTATTCACATATTTTGGTGACGGTGCTGCAAATCAAGGACAAGTATATGAATCATTTAATATGGCATCTTTGTATAAGTTACCTGTGGTTTATATCATAGAAAATAACGAATACGCAATGGGAACTTCTGTGCAAAGATCAACTTCAGTAACTGAACTATATAAAAGAGGAGAGAGTTTTGATATTCCTGGAAAACAAGTTGATGGAATGGATTTTTTCTCTGTCTATGAGGTAACAAGTGAAATAGCTGAGCACGTACGTGGGGGAAAAGGACCCTTCTTACTTGAAATGAAGACATATAGATATCGTGGCCATTCGATGTCAGATCCTGCTACTTATCGCTCAAAAGAAGAAGTTGAAGATATGAAGCAAAATCATGATCCTATAAGCACCTTAAAGCAGTATATAACAGACAATAAAATCGCTTCTGATGAAGAATGCAAAGCTATTGATAAGGAAATACGAGATTTAGTAAAAAAATCAGAAGATTTTGCTAAAAATAGTAAAGAGCCAGGCATTGATGAACTATATACTGATGTTTATAAATTTGTTAGCTAATCAGTTGCCATCAAAATTATGTTTTGGCCTACTATAGATATTTTTTGGCAGCACTTAACTTTATTATATAACAGCCTAGTCAATAGAAACTGTAGTAACTCTTATATTATTGATATACACCGCTCTTGGATCATAGGTTAAATGAGTTTTATTTGACTTTTTGTGCTAGTTTGCAGAATATAAAGTTATTAATTGAATAAAATACATGACAAAAGAAAACTGGGAGACGGTAATTGGACTTGAGGTACACGCTCAGGTTTCTTCTAAGACAAAACTATTTTCTAGTTCACTAACGGAATTTGGCACTGAGCACAATACTCAAGTTTCTCTAGTTGATGCAGGAATGCCAGGTACACTACCAGTATTAAATTATAGCTGCATAGAGCAAGCAATATGCACCGGACTTGCAATTTCTGCAGAAATTAATAAATGCTCTTACTTTGACCGGAAAAATTATTTTTATCCCGATTTACCACAAGGTTATCAAATAACCCAGTTCTTTGAGCCAATAGTTAAAAATGGCAAAGTTTTTATCAATAATAATGAAAAGGAAATAAGAATCGCAAGAATTCACTTAGAGCAAGATGCAGGAAAGAGTATTCATGAAGAAAGCAAAACTTACATAGATTTAAATCGTGCAGGCGTTGCTTTAATGGAAATTGTTTCAGAGCCAGATCTCCGTTCATCTGCAGAAGCTGCGGAATTCATGAAAAAATTGAGGCAGATTTTGCGTTACATCGGTTCATGTGATGGTGATATGGAAAAGGGGTCACTTCGCTGTGATGCAAATGTTTCTGTTCGCCCAAAGGGTAGTAGCACGTTTGGCACTCGTTGTGAAATAAAAAACTTAAATTCAATACGTTATATTGTACAAGCTATAGATTATGAAGCACAAAGGCAGATCAAAATTTTGGAAAGCGGAGGAGAAATAAGTCAAGATACCTTATTGTTTGATGTCACTTTAGGAAAAACAAAAGTGATGAGAAGCAAAGAAGATTCAAGTGACTATAGATATTTCCCTGAACCTGATTTGCTACCTGTTGAAATAAGCCAAGACAAAATTGATTCTATTAAATCATCTTTACCCGAGTTGCCAGATCAAAAAAAACTTCGATACATAGAGGAATTAGGTATCAATGAATATGATGCAGACGTTATCACTTCTGATAAAGAAATTGCCGATTATTTTGAAAAATTAGCAAAAAAGCATGATTCAAAAATTGCAGTTACCTGGTTAACCGTCGAGCTTTTCGGTCGTTTAAATAAAACAAATATTGATATTGTTAGTTCTCCAATTAAAGCAGATGCTTTATCCGAGCTCCTCGACTTTATCATCGATGGAACGATCTCTGCTAAACTTGGTAAACAAGTTTTTGATATTATGTTTGAAACTGGAAAGCCTGCATCCCTTATTATAGAAGAGCAGGATCTCAAGCAAATAACTGACACATGTCAAATCTCAGAGGTAATAGATAAAATCATCAATGACAACCAAGATAAAGTTCAAGAATATAAGGGTGGTAAAACAAGATTGTATGGGTTCTTTGTTGGTGAAGTCATGAAATCCACCAAAGGAAAAGCCAGCCCTGATGTCGTAAACTTGGTTTTGAGTGAAAAATTAAAATTGAGTGCCTAGGTGTACGGTCCCAGATCTTTTGCTATTTGCTTGACTTGTTTCTTTACATAGCTTCTAATTTAGATTCTGCTGTCTATTCTCTTTCATTCATAACCTTTTGCAAAACATTTTTGCTTTCTTCTCTGCTGGTCACTATTGCTTATATAAAGCAAGTGCAGTACTGAATGATGTTGCAAGCACTCAGTTCGGCAATATTATCGATTTAAGACGAAGTTAAGATTTCGATTTTTTATTCAAACTTTTCTGAAAGTTTTTATACATATTGAAGATATCTTGATAATTTAGGTGAGTGTAAACTTGAGTAGTTTCAAGGCTTGAGTGGCCAAGCAGCTGTTGTATTGATCTTATGTCAATATCTTCCTGAAGCAAATGAGTAGCAAAACTATGGCGAAATGCATGTGGAGATAAAATTTCTGGTAAGTTTAAAAATCTTCTTATTTTTTGCAAACGATTAGCAACATAAGTTCTTCCCAATTTTTTTCCTCTTACCCCCACAAAAAGATGTCCTACTTCGTCAAAGTGAGGACAAGCTTTTATATATTTTTGTATACACTTTTTTACTACTGGAAGAATAAATACCTGCCTTTGTTTATCTCCCTTACCTGTTACTATTAAACTTTCATTGCTAATATCACTAACCTTAAGATTCAATGCTTCAGTGATTCTTAAGCCCGTACCATATAGCAGAACGACAATTGCAATTTCTCTTTTTACCACCCAAGGCTCGCCTAGATCAGGCAATTTCATTTCTTTCAATAGAGTTTCTATGTTAGATATTGAAAGTGCTTTAGGTAGAGTTCTTCTCTGAATTGGCCTTGATAAAGAAAATACCGCTTCATTATTTATTTCATAATTGTTTTTTATATATTTGAAAAAATTTCTGATTACTGACAATGCGCGAGTGTTAGATCTCGCATTTACACCTCTTGCATAACGAGAGGTAAACCAACTTCTCAGTTCAGATATGCTTAATTTTTCTAAAGAGCCAACATTTACTTCTTCACCAATGTGAGTGTTTAGGAAACTTATAAGATCCTTGAGGTCCCTCATGTATGACTCCAAAGTATTTGGTGAGTAAGACCTGTTGTACTTTAGCCAATCATACCATTTTTCAATGATTGAACCGAGGTCCACAATTACTTTTTAAAGAAAGCATCGATGCACGCATCCCTAAAAGCTTCATTTATATCAGGATGAGAGTGACAAATTCTGTATATATCCTCTGCTGCTGCACCATATGCCATTGCAACCGCTGCTTCATTGATTAGCGTATCAGCATATGCTCCTATGATATGTACACCGAGTATTGTATCTGCTTTGCTACAAGTTAGAACTTTCACGAATCCCTCAGCATCGTCAGTGACTTTTGCTCTACCGTTTGCAGCAAATTGACATTTACCAACTTTATACTTTCGACCAGCACTTTTTAGTTCTTCTTCAGTTTTACCGATTGAAGAAACTGCAGGGTGGGTGTAAATGACTGACGGCATGATTTCATAATCAACGTGGGGCAATTGCCTTGCTAGTATCTCTGCAACTGTCACCCCTTCTTCCTCAGCTTTGTGAGCAAGCATTGCTCCGCCAATGACGTCACCAATAGCAAATATTCCTTTTACATTGGTTTCATACCTACTATTGACCTGAATAAAGCCACGACTGTCTTTTTCTATTTTTTTAAGACCCTCAGAGCATGGTTTGCGTCCTACTGCAACCAATATCTTATCCGCCTCTATAGTGTTTGTTTGATTATCTTTTACAGAGCAAACTTTCACACTCAAAGAGTTACTACTTTGTTTTATCTCTTCAACTTTGGTGCTGAGTAAAAATTTTATTCCCTGCTTTTGTAGACTAGAAAGTAAAGACTTACTTAGTTCGCCATCCATTGCTGCAGCGATTCTATCAAAAAACTCTACTACAGTAACTTCAGAGCCTAGCCTATTCCACACAGAAGACATTTCAAGTCCTATTGCCCCAGCTCCAATTACAACAAGTTTTTTTGGTACTTCAGTTAAAGACAATGCACCAGTTGATGAAATGATATTTTTCTCATCAATATCAATTCCTGGTAGAGAACTAACATCAGAACCAGTTGCAATTACTATATTTTTTGCCTTCAGTACCTTACCTTCAACTGAAACTTCAAGGTTGCCTTGATCAAAAGAAGTAATTTTTCCAAGTCCATTGATGTTAGTAATTTTGTAAAGGTTAAACAGATATTCTATGCCTTTTCCAAGTTCCTGAACCCTAGCATCTTTATAGCCTATCATTTCTCTCAAATCGAAACTTACATCCTTAACTTTTATGCCAAGTTTTGATAGATTATTTTTCGCGCTAGCATACTGATAAGAGGAATGGAGTAATGCTTTTGATGGTATACACCCAACTCGCAAACACGTGCCACCAAAAATGCTATTTTTGTCTATACAAGCAACTTTGAGTCCAAGTTTTGCAGCAGCAATAGCGCATTTGTAACCACCTGGACCACCACCTATAATAATTAAATCATAATCAGTCATAAAAAACAAACCTATTTTCTAAAGAATAAACACCATTTCCTTCAGTCGTTATATACATCTTACCATGGGTAAATACTGGAGCATGAAACACATTACCAGGTATTTTAATTACCCTGCCTGTACTTTCAGATCCAGGAAAAGCAAATATTGAACCTTTATTACTTGTTACCCAAAGCGTATGGGCATACATAATTGGAACAAACAATTGCACATTCTCTATAAAATCAGATGTCCAAACTGTTTTTCCACTTTGTATGTCGATGCCAATTACCTTATTATCTGTAGTCACCATGAAAATTCTTCCGCCTTCTTTTTGTTTCTCTGCAGGAATAAGAGGGCTATAATATGACTCTATGTCTGATACACTTTTTACTTGTAGTGGCTTTGACCATGAGATATTTCCTGATTTTACATCAATGCCGTAAATATAAGAATTACTCGTAGCTATTAAAATTTTATCGTGCACTCTAGGTGTAGTAGTTACATCTGTAAGCTGTGTATCCAAAAGGTTGGTAGCCAATTTTTGGCTCCATAATTTTTTACCTTCTTCATTAAAAGCTATTAACTCACCATTTGAAAATGGTGCTATTATTTTATCATTAGAGATTGCTGGTGAGATGGAATATAAACCTCGAACCTCATTTATACCATTTTGATAAGCCCAAATGGGACTGCCATCTTTTATATCAAATGCATGCAGATAGTTATCAATAGTCAATACTAGCAGCTTATTATTTATTACTACTGTTTTCCCTCTTACCGGAGATCTCAATTCTTTTTCCCATTGAATCTTCCCTGTCTTTACGTCTATTGTGTGTAGAATGTTATTCACTACAAAGAAAACATTTTTTTTGTAGCTCGATAGACTCATATTACCAATTTTTTTTCTACTTGAGAGGTATAATTTCCAATTTATAACTCTTGGGTTATCGATATCAAAGGAATATAAGGTACCGTGCTTGTCTGGTAAAATAACGCTATTTTCTGTAAGTATTGGAGCTACATATCCTTGAGATAATTTTTTATCTACTAAACTTATTCGTTCGCTTGCCATTGTATAGTTACTATACAATAACATTATCATGACAATTATTATTTTCATTATTTAGTGAAAACAAGATTCATTAATATACATACTAGAAACCTAAATCACAACGAAAATGTTCTTAATTGTGGATCAAAAGCATTAACGTAATGTCATGCCATTATGTAAAGATGCTCTTACTATAATAATTTCTATCAAGTATTGATTAAAACACATTTCGATAGCCCAGACTAACGCTGTCAGTAATACTACCGCAATATGAAATGGAAATGAACGCAGCATTTTTAGGATGAAAGATATTGTTGTAATGCCATTCATTTAAACTATGCATATCAATTTGAAAAATGTACACTGTCTTATGCTATAGTACCTAAAAGTAAATGCTCAACATACAAGATAACACTCCACTTTGTAGGCAATGGGTGTTCTTGGCAGTATGTGCCCTTGCTTGCTCTGGTTTGCTATCAATAATTGTTATCTTTCTACGATTGCCTTTCATTTCCTCTCTCATTCCCTCCGCACAATATATTTTTGATAATGCACTGGTGATACATGTGAATTTGTCAATTTTGGTGTGGATGTGCTCTATAATATCTCTGCTCTTTATTATAAACCTACAAAATACCAGTAAATGGCTCAATTTTTTATGGGCTCTATCAACCCTTTCTATGCTGCTGATGTTTATATCCGCATTTGTTCCAAACACTGAAGTTATCAAAAGCAACTATATTCCCGTATTACAAAACAAATTATTTTTACTTGGACTCAGTCTTTTCATTACCAGCATATTGATAAATGCAGCCCTAGCCTACATATCAAATAGACAAGACTCATATCTTTCAATCGGACAAATTGGCCTGGTCATTATACTTGTGTCATCATTTCTTTGTGTTGTTTTAGCACATAAAAATATGCCTCCAGGTCTATATCACTCAGACAAGAATTTATTTTATGAATATCTCTTTTGGGGAGGCGGACATTTACTGCAGTTTGCTTTTGCTCAAGCAATGTTTTTAGTTTATTTGACCATACTGAATGCTCATTATATTAGTCTAAGTAAAATTACCATTTTACCACTATTTATAAACACAGTTTTGGCCGTAGGTGCGCCGTTTATATACTTTATTTATTCGGTAGATAGTGCTGAATTGATACAGTTTTTTACCTGGCATATGAGAATTGCTGGAGCAGTTCTGCCGTGCTTTTTAACAATATTAGTGTATTGCAACATAAAAACTCTGCTCAATGATAAGGGCAGTTATCTGCTCCACTCGTTTGTATTGTTTATTTATGGAGGTGTACTTGGAGTGCTAACTATTGAAGGAAATGTTACCATTCCTGCGCATTATCACGGTTCTGTGGTTGGTATTACTATAGCTTTTATGAACTTTGTCTACTGGCTGTTACCAAAATTGGGCTGTAAAGAAATAAAAAGCTCCATAGTAAGATTACAGATTTATGCATATAGCTTAGGACATTTTCTCCATATTACTGGGCTTGTTTGGCTTGGTGGATATGGCGCTTTAAGAAAAGTTGCAGATTTGCCAAGCATTTCATCAATTTTGGCACGTGCTTGTTTTATTACGGGTGGAGCTATATCAGTTATTGGTGGAATGTTATTCGTAATAATTGTGATTTTACATCTTCTTAAAGGCAATGCTCGTACCAACTAACCCACAGAAACAAAACTAAAAATTTTAGTGTAAAATTACTATATTTACTTTGTACTATGGCTCAAACAATCTGCTTCAAATTTGGAAAGGCAGTGAAATGAAAAAAACTATATCAAGCTACACTGAATTCTTATTTGCTACTCCTTGTGGTTCTTGTGTTCCATTTACTTGAGAACTAGGTTTCATTATTAAACCACCAGCTAAGAATGCAGATACTGTTGCTATAACAATGATTAACCACATGTCCAATTTAGTTATATGTTCAAGTGTAATATACACTACTAACCCAACAGCAAGATTAGTACTAGCAGTAGCGATGTATGTTGCTTTTTCTTTTAGTTGTTTATTTGCTTCATTTTTGACTTCTAATATTTTCTTTTCTTGCTGTGAATGCTGGATTTGAGTATTTAGTTTATTTTTTTAGCTTGTAATTTTATATTTTCTTCCTGAACTATCTCCCTTGCCTGTTTTAAGGATTTATTTAACCGTTCATCTATATCCTTTTTAGTTTGTAAGTCTTTATTTTCCGCCTCTAGTTGCTCAAGCTTACCTATTTTTTGTTTCAGTTCATTCGAGATTGCACTTTTTAGTTCATTTCTTATTTTATCTTTTAATATAGCTACTGCTTCTTCTGGGCTTTTTTTAACTTCTAGTTCCAACACGTCCTCAAGCAATTCTGCTAGTTTTATTTTTTCGTTGGAGGGCAGATAGTATGAATCATATAGAGCATTGACAAGATCTTGTAAATCAGAAAATTTAAAATCAGGCATAATAAACCTCAATACTAAAAATTTATCGTGTAATACATTAAAAACTAAAATCAAGAAAATTTTATATTATCAACTAAAATGGCAGACATTAAAATTGCTGTATTTGCTCAATTGTGCTAACTTAAAGCTTAAAACTGAAAAATATTTATGTTAGAAGAAAAATACAGCTTTAGAGAAATTGAAGACAAATACAACATATTATGGGAAGGTAGTAAAGTGTATAAATGGAATGGTGAAAAGGATAATACTTTCACTATAGATACGCCTCCACCAACGATATCTGGAAAGTTACACATCGGTCACATATTTAGCTATTGCCATACGGATTTTATTGCAAGGTTTCAACGTATGCTGGGGAAAGATGTATTTTATCCAATTGGGTTTGATGATAATGGGCTTCCCACTGAAAGGTTGGTTGAGCAAACCTATAGAACCCGCGCAAAAGAAGTTGGCAGAGAAAAATTTATAGAGATGTGCCATGAGGTTATTGAGAAGTCAAAGCAAGAATTCAAGGAGTTATTTAAATCGGTCGGCATTAGTTATGATTGGAGTTTGGAATATCACACGATCAGCAAGGAAGCTGTGGCACTTTCTCAGATGTCATTTGTTGATTTATATAATAAGGGATATGCATACAGGAAAATGCAACCTATTCTTTGGGACCCAGTTGATAAAACCGCAATTGCACAAGCGGAAATAGAAGATAAAATTTTTGAGTCATCTTTAAATACAATAGTTTTTTCCACTGAAGAAAATGAGCAGATTCACATCGCAACTACACGACCTGAGTTGCTTCCAGCATGCGTTGTGGTTTTTTGTCACCCAGAGGATGAACGCTATACTCAGCTAATTGGTAAGATAGCCATAGTGCCAATGACAGGGGCAAAAGTTCCAATAATAGCTGATGATAAGGTTAAAATAGATAAAGGCACTGGACTTGTTATGTGCTGTACGTTCGGTGATGAGCTCGATATATATTGGCAGCAAAAGCATAATCTGCCGGTGAAAATTATTATTGACCAAGATGGAAGGATGAATCTGCAAAATATTATTCCAGCATATGATGCTGGGGCTTGCAGTGAAATAAACGGACTAAAAGTTAAAGAAGCAAGAAAGAGAATAATTGAGATCCTAAGAGGAGAAGGGCTGTTAATAGAAAGCACTAACATTTCTCATTCTGTTAAGTGTGCGGAAAGATCTGGTGCGCCACTCGAGATATTATCTACTTATCAGTGGTTTATCAAAACTTTAGAACAAAAAGTTCAACTGTTAGATAAAGTGAGAGAATGCAATTGGCATCCAGAATCTATGCGTAAACGTATGGAAGTGTGGATAGAAAGACTAAATTGGGATTGGTGCATTTCAAGACAGCGTTATTTTGGTGTGCCATTTCCAATTTGGTATTCAAAACGTAAGGGAGAAGAAGGCAAAATCATTCTAGCTGAAGTAAAGGATTTACCTGTAGATCCATTAAAAGGTTTGCCGAAAGGCTATAGCAGAGAAGAAGTTACTCCAGATCAAGATGTGATGGATACTTGGGCAACAAGTGCGATCACTCCTCAACTAAGTGCACTGGCAGTAAACAGTGAGCTCGGTTTACCAAGCCATCGGTATGATAAGATATTTCCTGCAGATCTGCGCAGCCAAAGCCATGAGATAATAAGAACTTGGGCTTTTTATACGATTTTGAAGGCACATTATCATACAGATTCACTGCCGTGGAAAAATATCATGATTAGTGGTTGGTGTTTGGCTGATGATAAAAAAAAGATGAGTAAATCAAAAGGTAATATCATCACTCCTCATGTAATGCTTGAAACCTATGGAGCTGACGTAGTACGCTATTGGGCAGCAAACTCAAGACTTGGAGTTGACACAGTCTACTCTGAAAATATCTTCAAAATTGGCAAACGACTTGTTACGAAACTTTGGAATGCTAGCAAATTTGTTTCCATGTTTATGGAAAAACATCAAGCATTGAGCATAAATTCCATCAGTGAGACGATGGATAAGTGGATATTGTCCAAATTATATAAAGTGATAGAAAAAACGACGAACAACCTATTACAATTTGAATACTGCGAAGCTTTGAGCGCAATAGAAGAATTTTTTTGGAAAGATTTTTGTGATAATTACTTGGAGTTAGTTAAAAAACGTGCATATGGAGATGCATTGGACAGCGAGGCAAACATGAGTGCGAAACAGAGTTTAGCATATGTACTCAATATTATTTTGCGGTTATTTGCACCATTTTTGCCATACATTACAGAGGAAATATATCATCAGTTGTATAGTTATAACTCCGTTCACAATAAAAGTAATTGGCCTAACAAGGAAGAACTTATCTATGATAAGTATTCTGAGGAAATGGGAGATAATTTCGTGCAGATATTAAACCTTGTGAGAAAAATAAAAGCAGATAATAACGTATCAGTTAAGCATCTTATACAAAAGTTGATGATAAAAGCGAGTGTAAAAGAGGATGAGTTAAATTATTCTGCTCAGCATGATTTGCAGTCAGTTTGCAATGCTGAAGTGATAGAATGGGTTGAGAGTACAGAAGCAGAGCTTATAACTGAGAATGGAAAATTTACTGTAAGTTTATTGATTTATGTAACTTAGCATGCGTATTACTATACTAATTATTTAGTTGTGAGGTAATAATGTTTGGTAATTCATATGATAATAAAATTGAAGAACAAAAAGATGATTATCATGACTTCATTCAAAGGTTTTTGTTTTTGCTCGGTAAGATAAAAGAAAAGAATAAATCAATTCACACTGCTGTAGCTAGTTTCACATGTTATCTTTTTTAATAAAATACAATGCCAATTTTAATGAAGATGAAGTGTATAAAGCCGTTATCCAAGATTTCAATAATGTAAAGGAGGCGAGACTAGAGCTTCAAGATAAGGCTAAAAAAGTATTGAATGGGTATATTGAAAGTGGTGTTGAAACAGTGTCAATATATGGTAGTTATGCAGAAGTTAAATTGGGAGCTAATAAAAACACATTCAAAGTCAGTGAATTTTTGAATAGTAATTTCTGTCAAGATAATGGAATTTTAGGGTTTTCAACTCTGCATACCAATGGAAAAATGGAATGCACGGTTTTGTTTCTGAAGAAGGAATAAGGCACTATGTTGTAACTGATGGTGCATACGAAATGACTCTGAATTGGTGTGATGAGGACGGAAAAAAGTGCACTATTATAATTAATATTAATGCTAATGGTATAGAACTTATCGAGCGTAATCGTGTTACTGATGATCAATTAAAAGCAAATAAAGATGTAAAAATAGGTAACTTATTCTTGTATCAAATAAAATTTAGAAATAAGGAGAAAGGCAATCATAAATCATCTGAGATTGTGATAGAAAATAGTAATAGAAATATTAACATTCAAACAACTCAAGAAATTGAGTGTGGCAGCAAAGAAGCTCAAATAGGCAGTACTAAAATGCAAGACAAAAGTGCACAAGTTGTAGATGAAAGCTTAAACGAAAGAATTAATAAATTGGAAAAAGAAAATACAAGATTGACTGAAATAGAAGAAACTATGTCAGAACAATTGCAGCAGAAAGTGAGAGAGATAGAGGAGTTAAATGGAAAGGTAAGGCAATTAAATGAGGTTTTGGCTAAAATAACACAAAAATTCGGGCAGATAAGTGATTCGGTAGAGAGTGAATTTGAGGAGAAAAGAATAGAGAAGGAAAAGTTAGATAAGAAGTTAAGGGAAATGCAAGAAAAGATACAACAGTTAAGTAAAGAAAAGCAAAATTTGGAAGAATATGCTGAAGGTCGAGATGTCAGAGTAAAAAGACTAAAGGATCAAATAAGGAAATCAGAGTACGGACTGGCTGAATCAATAAATGAAAATAAAAGGTTAGAACAAGAATTGAATGATACTAAAAAAGATTTAGGTGATAAATATAGTGAAATCCAGAGATTAGAAAGTCAATCACATGAATTAGAATCTAAAAAAGTAACAGAATTGATGACATGTTTAGAAAAGAAAGAGAAAAAAATAGCAGAGTTAGAAGCACAGTTGCAAAAAGAAAGTTCTGAAACTTATGATTTAATACTTAAATCATCGGATTTAGAAGAAGAAAAAAGACGATTACAAGAAAAGTTAAATGAAAAAACTCAAGAAGTGATTAAACTAACTGTAGATTTAGAAGAACTAAGTAAGCAATCGGAAGAGAAAGAAACTAAATATTTCAGTAGGATTAAAGAGTTAGAAAAAATTCTTAATAAAGAAAGAAAAAACAGTGGAGAGTTGGAAAATTATAGCATCAATCTGAAGGAAGAAAGTCAAATTCAACATGAAAAGTACAAAGAGTTACTATTTGAGAAGCATTCTCTAAAAGAAGAAATTTCAGATTTTAATGATCAATCTTCATTAGCTCATCAGAATCGTGTAAGCTTAGCACA
Organism: Trichopria drosophilae; assembly: GCA_030407085.1. Lineage (NCBI taxonomy): Eukaryota > Metazoa > Arthropoda > Insecta > Hymenoptera > Diapriidae > Trichopria > Trichopria drosophilae. The sequence continues at coordinate 712,564 of CM059582.1, read as the reverse complement.
AAATTTGGCAAAAAACATGATATACTTGTTCAAAGAGAATGTAAGAGAAGGAGATAACGTGATTATATCGCAGGAAACTGTATTAGAGATTTTGAATAGATTGGAGAAATTAATCAAGAATTTTGGAGTCAGTGATCAAGAAATAAAAGGAGTAATTGAAGAAATATCTGTACAAACTAATGATAGCCTTGTTCCTTCAGATATAAGTAATGGAGATTTATCAGCACTACCAAATAAAGAGCTGGATGAAGCTTCATATTCAGAAAATTTTGGATATTCTAGTAGATGTTCTACTCCCGTCTGATGCCACCTTGCATTTTGAGTTTAGTTAGAATATCAACTAAAGTTGATCACTGGTACAATTGTGATAAGTGTTCTCCTCTACAGGTAAGACAATTTTAATCAATATATACAAGGCTGCTGAAGTTTTGTATATGGGTGATGAGCAATTTACTTAATAAATATAATACATTTTATTTTATAGCTAGTTCTCTGGCTACTCTCACGTTACTTACATCTTTAGCGCTTATTAATGTACCTAGTTCTTTAATCTCGCTTTAGCTGTATTATCTGTTTTGGCTTTTATGATTTTGTATAAAATAATTATTGACACTAGGAAAGTGGGAAAGGAATTTGCTCACAAAGAGCGTGAGTTGACTCAAGAAAAGCACAATTTATACGACGAAGGAAGAAAATTTGGTCAAAAAATAGAAGCTGAGAGGAAATCTCTTCTTAAAGAAAAAAATCTTTGGAGGAGAAATTAGAAGCAAAAATGATCCATATTATTGGAATAACAGACGAATTAGAAAAAGTAACGAAGGAGAAAGATGAGCTTGCTGCACAAGAAAAAGAACTACTCCATAAAATCTCATATTTGTGTAAACAGTTACAGAAAAAAGAAGCTAATCTAACTGAGAGGGAAAAACACACAATGGAATTGAAAAGAAAAATAGACAATAATAAACATGAAGAATTGAATAAGGAAATAGAAAAATTATTCAAAGAAAACGAGGAGTTATCTAAGGAAATAGATAAATTACGTAAAGAGAAACATATGCTATATACACAAAAAGAAGAATGATATAAAAGGCAAGAAGAACTTTGTGTGGCATTAGCTGAATTACAGTGTAAATTCAAAGAAATTAATCAGAAAAATAAAAACTTATCTAATGAGTTAGACAAAATAAGACAAGATTGTAATAACAAAGTGAAAAATTTAAGAAATTCACTTTTAGAGCGAGACAGTCAAATAAAACAACTTCAATATGTGATAGAAAAGGTAGAAGAATCAATAAGAGAAAATAGAGCAATTAAAGATTATAGCACAAAAATAATATTAGGGGAGACTCAGAAAATAAAATTTGTATTAGGGCAGCTTGTGCGATTCAAGTCAGTTAAAGGTTCCAAAACATCGGAGGAAACATCTGATTCTTTACAGGAAGATCTTGGATATGCCAGTCGTTCACCAACTCCGACCAGATTATCGGGTTCAGTGTCTGTACAAAGCATTGCAAGTGGACCAATCCCTGAATACGGATTGTAAAATGCAACAATTACTCTTATTATAAAAAAAATTATACAAGATAATGAACCCAATAATATGCGCACTGGATACACAAGATTTGAATGAAGCCATATCTTGGGCTAATGGTCTGCGTGATAAGGTTGGCATGGTAAAACTTGGGTTAGAATTTTTTGCTGCACATGGCCCTTCTGGAGTGAGAGAAGTTGCAAAATGCAATGTACCAATTTTTTTAGATCTAAAATTGTATGATATTCCAAACACTGTAGCTAGAACAGTTGAAGCAATAAAAGCTCTAGATGTTGAAATGCTAACATTGCATATCAGTGGTGGAACAAAAATGCTTCAAGAAGTGCTAAGTATAGTGCAAGGAAAGAAAATAAAGCTAATTGGAGTAACAGTACTAACTAGTATGGGCAATGAAGATCTGAGTGAACTCGGAGTAGCAAGGGAAGCAAAATCACAGGTAATTTTGCTAGCAAAGCTTGCAAAAAAGATTGGACTACATGGAGTAGTTTGCTCTGCACTAGAAACTCAAGAAGTGCGCCAAGAATGTGGTAAGGATTTTAAGATTATTACTCCAGGAATTCGTATAGATTCAAGTCATGATGATCAAAAAAGGACGACAACACCAAAAGAAGCAATGAGCTCAGGAGCTGATTATATCGTAATTGGCAGACCCATTACAAAAAGTGGTGATCCCGCAAGTAGTGCAGAATTAATATTGAAATCTCTTACTGATTGAAGCAGGGCAGATAAGGTAGCATAGGGTAAAAGCAACAAACGGTATGTATCCGTTCAGCAGGGTGGCAAAACAAGGTAGACGAGAAAAGACAACTAAATGGGTGTCATCCCAGTGCTTGACACTGGGATCCAGATATAAAAAGCATTTGCAAATTATGCAGTAAACAATAATCCTTAAGGACATATGTCAAAAACAATGTCCAAAAACTAGATCCCAGTGTCAAGCACTGGGATGACATCATAGACACGCAAAGCTACTTGTTTCGAAAACAGTATGTTAAACTAATTTTGCCTTGAACACAAAGGCAGTGCTTGACACTGTTTACTATGCAAATTGCCACAATGTTCGTACAGCTGTGACTGAAATGATAAAAAAAGGATAATTAAAGGATACCATTTATTGTTTTGGCAAATTTGTACAGCTACGTACTTTATTTGCACATTCTTCTGAACAGATACGCAGCGAAAAAAATGCTTGACACAAAAAAGTGGATGCTGTATAGTGCTGACAATTAAGTATAATATCTACCGTGGTGTAACACTACACTGCCTTTTTTACTTCAACAAGTAATCATTATTATTTTTTTCTTACTACCAAGTAGCTTGCGTTCATTTGTATCTACCATGAAGCCAATGCAAGAATCCAGAAAAAAGACCAGTGAATGGCAGGCACGAGCATTATACGTATACAGTTGTATGAACGTTGTTTATCATGAGGGCGCCATCCCAGCACTGGGATCCATATTGTAAACAAGCGTTTGAGTTATACTAAGCTGCCATTCACCGGTCTTTTTTCTGAATGCAGTTTACATGATAATAAAAAGGTACTGAGATTACTGATAAAGATTACCTTCAAATTACAATAAGTATTCTGATTTTATTTTTAAAGGAGGCTATTATGTCACTTACTGATATCGCTCACCGTGTTAATGAACTTACTTCATCATGGGAGCAATTTAAATTAATAAATGATCGCAAACTAAAAGAAATCGAAAGCAAAGGACCTGCAACAATCGAGCAGCTATGCAAGATAAATAGTAATATTGATAATTGCAAAGAGCGCTTAGATTTTATTGAAACCGCAGTTCAACGTCCAGAGATTAGCACAGATTTTAATACAGGTGATAAATATTTTTCTGATTATATTCGCAAAGGAATGGAAAACAGATTATCACACAAAACCCTAAGTGGAGATGATAATGATATTGGAGGGTATTTAGTTACTCCTCACATTGTAAAACGGATAAACAAGCATATAGCTGATTCATCTCCAATGCGGCAGATATGTTCTAGTCAAAGAATCTCCACTGAAACATTGGATTATATTATAGAAGATTGTGACCGTGCTGGTGCAGGTTGGAGTGGTGAAGTAGTAGACGACGAAGATGGTGGCTATAAATCCAAGTATGATTTTGCACAAGACACAAGTACACCTAAAATTTAAAAGATTTCCATCACAACTTATGAGCTCTATGCTCAGCCGCAAATATCACAAAAATTGCTCGATGATGCATTTGTCAATGTTGAAAATTGGCTTGTAGAAAAGGTTGCCGAAACTTTCAGCAAGAAGGAGAATGAAGCCTTTATTAAAGGTGATGGCACTTTTTAGCCTAAAGGAATTTTAACTTACGAAAATGGAAATGGTCATAATAAGATAGAGCAAATTAAAGCTGATAAGCTAGACAGCGACGCCATAATGATATTGTACTACTCTCTAAATGAACATTACTTTAAAAATGCATCATTTTTGATGAACAGGAGTACGTTAAAGGACGTGAGGCTACTAAAATCTGAAACAGGTCAGTATCTTTGGCAGCCGAGTTTATCGCTTGAAACACCAGATACTTTGATGGGAATACCAGTATATCAATCTGCTGATATGCCACCTACAATGATTGCAGTAGCGGATTTCAAACAAGCTTATAAGATCGTAGATAACAGAGGAATGAGAATACTTAGAGACCCTTATACAAACAAACCTTATGTTAAATTTTTTGTCACTAAGCGTGTCGGTGGGGAAGTTGTAAACACCAGTGCTATTAAATTGTTGAAAATTGCGAGCAAGTACTTTCATTTTTATGAAATAGTTGACATATTATACTTTTTATATAATAATTAAATTATTATTAACTTAAGGAGTAAAATATGTTAGGAAAAATAAAAAACTTTTTTCAGTCGATTGCAGGAGGTATTGCATCAATCTGGAACAGCATTAAAAATTGGTGGTCTGGTAATAAGGTAAACCGAGTAATTGATCCTAATAAAAAGATAATGTTAACTGTTAAAAAATTGGGCAACGGTAAAGTAGGGTTGATTATATCGCAAGATATTTACTCAACACTTCCAAACAATAAAGATAAACATGGTAATGTAATTGATAATGAATTTCGTTCAGATTTTTATGATGAATCATTGTATATTACAGGTCGTCACGACTCGAAAACGATAATGGAAAATGGTAATATATGTCTATCTATTAATTCAGTTGGTACCCTAGATGGCAACGAAGTTTACGGTGATAATAAACCATAAGAAATGACAAGTCTTTTATTAAGTTCAAAAATTACTGATCCAGAAGCGAAACAACAAATTACTGATACTAATAAATCTCTTAATGTACAGTCACTAACAGCAAACTGTTAAAAAGAGCACCTCCTTTGGTGCTCTTTTTTTTCTTTATAAGTTTTCTCCATAGGAGAAAATTGACTAATTGCAATTTGTATCTTCCTCGTATCAAATTTCAATAGATTCATCGATGTATAGCTATAGTTTTATCAGTGTAAGGCTAAATATGCTAAGCTTATAAAGATGACAAAGCTCGAAAAAAGGCCTAATATAAGCTTTATGAAAATCAAAGTTGGAGTAATAGGCTGCTTAGGCAGAATGGGTAAGAAAATACTCAATGAATTAATTATGAATACCAAAGTGGAAATAGCAGGTGCTGTTGCTCGCTTGGGCAGTGAGTATATAGGCTTAGATATTGGGCCTATTGTAGGCAATCATTGCGATTTAGGAATCAAAGTTACAAGTTCTATTAGTGAGGTATTTGAATCGTCCGATGTTGTAATAGATTTTACAACTAAAGAATGTATGCTAGATTGCCTTAAGGCGGCCATGAAATTTAAAAAACCGCTAGTTAGTGGCACAACTGGAATAGAAGGTCTAAATTTAAAAGAATATGCTGCTAAAGTTCCAATATTATGGTCAGCAAATATGAGTATAGGAGTTAATGTGTTGATGAAATTAGTAAAAGAAGCTGCCAAGCTTTTAGGTAATGAGTATGACGTTGAAATTTGGGAAATGCATCACAATTTAAAAAAGGATTCACCATCTGGAACAGCTATAGAGTTTGGTAAAGCAGTTGCTAATGCTGCAAAAGTGGATTTTGAGCTCAATCAGTATTCACATAATAATTCAAATATAAGAGGGAAAGGAGGAATAGGCTTTGCAGTATCTCGTGGAGGTGGAGTAATAGGAGATCACAGTGTCATGTTTGTCAATTCCGATGAACGAGTAGAATTAAATCACAAGGCAATTGACCGCACAACGTTTGCTAGAGGGGCTATTCAAGCAGCAATATGGCTATGCAAGAATAAAAAGGAAATACCGGGACTTTATTCAATGCAGGATTTAGTATGAATGATAAATACGCTTTCGTTAAAAATTTAAATCTTTGGTATGGCTCTAAGCAAGTTTTATTCGACATAAATTTGAATATTTGCAAAAAGAAAGTCACAATTTTTATCGGACAGTCTGGGTGCGGTAAATCGACATTTTTGCGTTGTTTTAATCGTATGAATGATTACGTACCCGGATGTAGAGCGACTGGTGAACTGGTAATCGATGGGCTGGGTAATATATATTCACGTGATATGGATGTTGTATTGCTCAGAGCAAAAGTTGGTATGGTATTTCAAAAACCCAACCCTTTTCCAAAATCAATATATGATAATGTTGCTTATGGGCCTAAATTGCATGGCATGGTGAAAAATAAGCAAAAATTAGATGAAATAGTAGAAAGTAGTTTAACTAAGGTTGGTTTATGGGAAGAGTTGAAAGATAGATTGCAAGATAGTGCACTAAATTTATCTGGTGGCCAGCAACAAAGATTATGCATTGCTCGTGCAATTGCAGTAAAGCCAACTATTTTATTAATGGATGAACCATGCTCTGCTCTTGATCCAATGGCAACCAATGCAATCGAAAATCTTATACAAGAATTGAAATTGAGGTTCACCATAATTATGGTAACTCATTCGATGAAGCAAGCTAAAAAATTAGCTGACAGCATAGTTTTCTTTTGCAATGGCAAGATTGTTGAATTCGGAAGTACTCAAGAAATATTTGAAAATGCTCAGTCTCCTTTAACGAAGGAGTATATTCTGGATCATTAGCTTAATAGTTGATATTTTAATTTTTCTATGTATGATTTTATCAAGTTTGTTGTGATAGGGGGTTAAAATGTTTAGTACAAGTGAAGCAACAAGAAAGTTGTTTAAAGCTATTGAATTGCAAAATGCTAGTGGTGAAAGAATAACACCTGAGGAAGCTTGGAATCATTTTCAACAAGCATTGAAAGAAGGAGCGAATGTTAACGCTTTTGAGGATAGGATGACACCTTTGATGTGCATTACTTCAGCTTTTGTTACTAGTAATAACGAGGAACTCAATATTTAGAGCTTATGGCTAAGTTGCTTGTAGAACATAAAAAAATCGATTTAAATATTAAAAGCAAGCAAGCTGTTATTGAGAGAAGACCAAAGGAACATGATGGTTATCCAGTGTACGAATTTGAGGGGAGAGAAGTAGTAGATCAGGGTAGAGGGAGTTGTGTATACCTTGACAATTCACAACCTGTTAATGAAGGATTTATACCTCAAAATTATGCTCGTGCAGAGGATGAAATTAAGACCGGCAAGAAGGAAAAAATACAGCTCTACACATCGCTTGCAAGTTGGGGAATGTAGACATAGTAAAAATATTACTTACACATCCAAAGATCAAAACTAATATTAAAAACTATGAAAACAAAAATCCAAGAGATTGTATTGCAGAATATGTTAAGGAAATAATAGAACCAGAGTTCATAAAGGTAGAAGAAGTTGCTCAAAAAAGGAAACAAACTAAGTATGCTTGTGCTTTTTTGTTATCTGGAGTACTTGCTGTTGGTCTATGTTTCGTAGTTGACAACCCAGTTCCGCTTGCTGCAGCTTCATTGCTGTTCTTTGCAATAGGATGCGGTTATCTGTATAGAGCAAATACAGTTATTAATGATATTAAACTTCTCTCAAGTTATTGTGAACGAACGTGCTAGTAATGTATCTGTTCAGATAAGGTGTCATTCCAGCACTTGATGCTGGAATCCAGCTAATTTGGTAAATACTTTACAATGTTTGATGACTAAAAGACCGGATGCCAGACTGGCATGACAACGGAGGGCAATTTCCAGTAGGTATTATGGTGTCATTATGGTCTGGAATCCAGTTTTCTTTACCAAAAGTGCTTCATTCTATAATGCAAAACCAATACTCACTCAACCCAATTAATTACCTGCAATCTGGATCCCAGTGTCAAGCACTGGGATGACACCCATTTCTTTCTAGTGTCCCTTTCCTTGTCATTCGAGCAGCTGAAACTAGCTGCTTTTCTGTATTCCAGTGTCAGCTACTAGGATGACAGGAGTATGAAATGGGGCTACTTGAGTGACACCCATTTAGTTGTCTTTTCTCGTCTACCTTATTTTATCACTCTGCTGAACAGATACCTTTACTTTTTATGATTTCATTGGCAAGAATACGGCTTTCAAAGTTAATGTTGATTATACCAGATAATGAGTTAATATCAGCATACTTGTCAAAATTTTCTATTGTTGATTTTACCACCTCTAATATTTCTAAAAAACCGATTCGTGATTTCAAGAATTCATTAACAGCTACCTCATTTGCAGCGTTCAAGACAATACTATTTGTATGTGGAGAAGAGGAATTTAACACTTCCATACTGAGCTTTAGTGCAGGAAAACGTTTATGATCTGGTTCTTGAAAGGTCAATTTTTTTTGTTTTGTTAAGTCTAACTTGTAGTTCAAAGTTGATCTTTCTGGCCAAGACAAAGCATATGCAATGGGAATTTCCATATCAGTTTCTGCAAGCACAGCAAAGCTGAATCCATCGTGATAAACTACAATTCCATGTACTATCGATTCAGGGTGCACTACTGCTTCAATTCTATTTGGACTGATATTGAACAAATGATATGCTTCTATTATTTCTAGTGCTTTATTCATCATTGTTGCACTATCAACTGAGATTTTCTTTCCCATTTTCCAAGTAGGGTGACTTAGTGCCTGATTTACTGTAATATTTTTTAATTGTTCAAGGCTATAATTTAAAAATGGTCCACCAGAGGCGGTGAGTATAATCTTTTCTACACATTTATCATCATTTTGCAAAACTTGAAAAATTGCGTTGTGTTCAGAGTCGATGGGAATTATTTGTACGCTCCTTTCTTTAGCTTTTTCAAGCAGTAACTTGCCACCACAAACAATGCTTTCTTTATTTGCTAGGGCAATAACTTTAGTACCGCTTTCTATAACCTTTATAACTGGATCAAGGCCTGCGATGCCAACTATTGCAACAACTGAGAGATCAACAGGTAGAGAAGCAACATTTGCTAGACCTGGAGCACCAACTTCTACTTTGACGTTTGTACCAAGTAGATCTTCTTTTAAATCTTTGTAGAACCTTTCATCAGAAATGGCAGCATATTTTGCATTAAGTAGATTTGCCTGTTGTGCTAGCAGAGCAAAGTTAGAATTGGCACTTAATGCTTCCACCTGATATTCTGCCTTTCTCTTTGAAAGCAAATCTACAGTCTTTTTTCCAATGCTTCCTGTTGATCCTAAAACTGAAACTTTTTTCACCAAGATACTAACTACAATAAAATCTTCTTAGTTATTTAGTAACCAAGCTCATGATCATCACCAACAGATGGTGAAGGACCAGGTGAAAAAGATTGGCCATGATGATCACCTGCATCATGCATATCATGTAAACCATCGGCACTTTGAGCTATTTCATTGTTAGAGTGGGAATAATCATCCGGATGATGCCCCTCATCACCGTAGTCCATACCCATTCCTTCTGATGGCATATCTTCTCCACCACCACCTGAAAAATATTCAGCAAGGCTTTCAAGAAATTTTATGCCAAACATATTACCTGATTTCCCAAATAACGTTACTAGACTGCTACCACTGACCAAACCTTCAAACACATTATTATAAGCAGCAATTGCTCCTTCATGAAAGTTGAACATCCACTTCATTCCATCCACAATTGTTGAAACAGAGTCGCTATGGCCAAGACCGAAACCACTTTTTTCACTAGCGGCTTCCTGATGTTGCTGCTGTGCCTGCCATTCTGCAATATTTGAACCTTGTGCTTCACTCATAAACTTTTATTCTAAGCCTTAAGCTATTATTTTACCAAAAACACTGTAAAATATCAATTGTTTAAGAGAGGTTATCATAAAAACAGCTAACACTAAGCTATTTTTATGATTCTGAAAATTAGGCAGCAGCTATAAGTACATCCTGTCCTTGTTTTTTAGTGTTAACATTTTCCAAATTTGTAGAAACATGAGAAGATGCTCTTCTCACATAAGCCATTGACAACGCACCAACTCCAGCTCCAATTATAAAACTAGGTACAGATGATTCTCCAAATTCCATACTCATTGCGTTAAACAACACTGTTGCAGCTACTGGTAATCCAACTCCAAGTATTGTTTTACACACATCTTGTTTTAACTTTTGTTGTAACTTTTTTTTTAATTCTAACGATTTGTTATCTAACCCTTCTTGTTGTAAGTATTTTTAATCCATAATAATTACCAATTAATTGTTTATAGCTAAATAATACACTATTATAATTATTTAATCAAGATATTTACTAATATAGTAATAAATAGATTCCCAAAAAATAATATCCTTTCCTTAGCCATAAAATACAAAAACAATTAACGGCTCTTGTAATTAAGAATACTAAGAAATTTACTAAATAAAAAAAGACATTATCTATTTACTCTATACCAAAACATTGATAATGTGCTGTAGTAACAAAGTGATGAAGGAAGATCCTTTTTATCTTGAGGTTTAAAACAGTAGGTACCTTCTATTTCTTCTTAGAAGACTGCTCCTCTCTCTTTCCTTTTTATTTTATTATCTTAATATTAACTTACTCAAAAATTATTGACAAGTACTAATAATTTAATCATTATTAGTATTATATTAATAATAAGGAAGAGAAATGCCTACTACTAATTCATCTAATAATAACATACCTGCATCAGTTCCGCCACCGCCACCTCCTCCTTTACCACCCGGAGATTTAAAGAATTGGAAACTTCCACAGGATAATAGTAACAGCAATAAACCTTACAGTAATTCAGGAACTAACAATAGTACTCAATCAGAAAAAGGGCTATCTGAGAATCCTATTCAACTTGCAACAGAGCAAAAAATCGATACTCCCATTTTGATTAATACTTTAGTTGGAATAAGCAAGACAGCTGCCTTAAAATATTCAATTGCTACTTTGTTGCTATGTATATCTAGTGTTACAGCTGGTATATATACCTATCTTTCGATTTCAGTAACACTAAGTGATCCTGTACTTTTCACAGTCATTGCTTCTGTTTCTTCATTGGTTGTGTTGAGTTTAGCTGTATATCTTATCAATTCATTTGTTTCTGCAATAAACAGCGAGAAAAAATTGACCTTCAGCGAGGTAAATTAGAGGATATGAAGGACGTAGTAGATAGTGCTGCTAATTCACCTACTCCTACACAACCTTTAGTAGCATTTGATGCACAGCCAAATCAAAGTACCTATATCCCACAGCCATTTAGTGAACAAAAGAAACCTATTACTCCTGTAAGTAACTCTGGGGGTGGTCGTACTGCTCTACTTGATGATATAAAAAAGATTACAGTTAGGCCAACTATGAATGAAGAGCAAAAAAGAAAACGTGATGAAAAGATAGAGCAAAGTCAGAAAAAATTAAAAGAGCGAGAAGAAAAAAGAAAAAAAGAAAGAGAAGAAGCTGGAAAAGAAACAGCAGAAGATATGCAACATATTGTTGTAGAAAACCTTAATAGAAGGAAGAAGGAAAGGGATTGCTGAAGAGCAAGAGAAGAACATTCTAAAAGGAGTATTTGCTAAAATATCAAGTATGATTACACCACCACGGAGCCGTAGTAGTAGTTTATCGAGCAATAATAGTGAAGGTTGGAACAACGATGATGAGTGTTCAACTACTCCAAATTCCCAATCAGGCCAAAGCGAAAGTCCTGATAGTAGTCATGATAATACAAAACCCGAACCCACAACTCCACCACGTTCTACACTAAAGGCAGAGAAGCCACCGGTACCACCTAAACACCAAATTTGCATGTTAATTTATAATAGGCTCCTTCTATCGAACAAGTGAGTATTGAGGTGCAAGATTCATCTACTGAAGGACAATTTCAAAGTTGTATACAGTAACCCAAAATAGAAACAAACTTCCTACCTTGAAATAAATTTACCTAAAGGCCTAATTGTATTAAGATTACTTAGTACAATCAGATTTATCAAATGCGCTTATCTCAATATTACCTGCCAACTTTAAAAGAAACCCCTGCTGGTACTGAAATTATTTCTCATCAATATTTGTTACGTGCGGGCTTAATCAAGCAGACAGCATCTGGAATTTATTCTTGGTTACCGCTTGGCCTTTTGGTACTTAAAAATATTGAAAATATTATCAGAGATGAAATTGGTGCTATTGAAGTGTTGATGCCTTGTGTGCAGCCAGCAAGTCTTTGGCGAGAGTCAGGACGTTACGATGATTACGGCAAAGAAATGCTGCGTATTAAAGATAGGCATGAAAGCGATATGCTTTTTGGTCCAACACATGAGGAGGTGGTAACTGATTTGATTAGAAATACGGTAAAAAGTTACAAAGATTTGCCACTTTGTTTATATCAAATTCAGTGGAAGTTTCGTGACGAAGTAAGACCTCGTTATGGCGTTATGAGAGGCAGGGAATTTCTGATGAAGGATGCATACAGTTTTGATGTAGATTACGAAGGTGCACTGAATTCATATAATTTGATGTATAAAACTTACATAAAAATCTTCAAACGCATGGGACTTACTCCAATTGGAGTTCGAGCTGATACGGGGCCAATTGGAGGAAATTTGAGCCACGAGTTTCATATATTGGCAAACACTGGTGAAAGCACTTTATATTATGACAATAAATTTTCTGAACTACTAGAGAGTGAAGATATTGAAAGTCTGAAGAGCATATATGCAGTTGCAGACGATATGCATGATCCTAAAATTTGTCCTATACCGCAAGAACAGTTAAATGTTAGTAAAGGTATTGAAATAGGGCACATCTTTTATTTTGGTGATAAATATTCGAAGCCTATGAAGGCAAGTGTTACTTCTCAAGATGGAAAAAATGTTAATATGCATATGGGTTCGTATGGTATTGGAGTTTCAAGGCTTGTTGGCGCAATAATAGAAGCTTTCCATGATGATAAAGGAATTATCTGGCCAGAGGCAGTAGCTCCTTTTAAAGTTGGTTTGATCAATTTACAAATAAAAGTAATGGAGGCTGCAGATAAAATATACAAAGCTTTGAAAAGCGATGAAGTGCTTTATGATGATACGGACGAAAGTGTAGGAGTGAAATTTGCCAGAATGGATCTGATAGGCTTGCCGTGGCAAATAATTATTGGAAAGAAAGCAGTAACTTCAAATATAGTTGAAGTAAAAAATAGAGCAACTGGAGAGGTAGAGGAAATACAAGTTGAAGAAGCAATAAATCGTTTTAGCGCAAAATGATATACGGTATTGGCACTGACATAGTATATATACCCAGAATATTGAGAATATCACAAAGATACGGGGAGAAATTTCTCAATAAAGTCTATACTAAGAAGGAGATAGAGATAAGCAAAAAATATAATAGCCAAGAAGTAAGGGCAAAATATTTTGCTAAACGCTTTGCTGCAAAGGAAGCTTTTGTTAAAGCGCTAGGCACTGGATTCAGCCAGGGAATTATAATGAAAGATATAGAAATATACAGTAATATCAGGGGAAAACCACATCTTGCTATCACAAAGGATTTCATCTCGAAAGACTACAAGATATACCTTTCTCTAAGTGATGATCAAGATTATGCTACTGCGTTTGTTGTAATTTGCGTATAGCATCGAACAAAATGAATCTGTCAAACCAGGAAGAAACTCATCAATTTAAGTTTCTAGTAGTTTTAAGTAAGGTTGTGAAGGAAGCGCCTCATGCAGTTATAACCGGAATCTTCACTGGTGCCATAAGTGCCCGTCGTTTAGCATGGTTTTGGAGGAACGGTCAAATCATTGATGGAGTCCTTAGACTACCTAGGTTAGGAGATTGTATTATATCAACCGTCCCAAGCTGAAGCGTTTCCCTGCTATAAATTATATGAAGGAGTTACCATAAAAAAACAAAAAGTAAATTAGAAATAATGAACCCTAACGCAGCAGGAATAGATGTTGGTTCAGCTATACATTATGTGTGTGTGCCAGAAGGAAGTGATGAACAGCATATACAAAAATTTAGCTGTTTTACAGAGGATCTTCATAACATAGCAAAATGGCTAAAAAAGTGTGAAGTTACTACAGTAGCCATGGAGTCAACCGGAGTGTACTGGATTCCTTTGTTTCAAGTACTTGAATCATATGGACTTGAAGTAAAACTTGCAAATGCAAGACATGTAAAAAATGTACCTGGAAGAAAGTCAGACGTCCAGGACTGCCAATGGCTTCAACAACTACACAGTTATGGGTTAATCGAAGGATCATTTAGGCCAGATAATCAAATGTGTGTATTGCGTAGTTATGTGCGGCAACGTAAAAACTTAATTGAAAATGCTGCTACACATATTAATCGTATGCAAAAGGTGTTGGTACAAATGAATATTCATTTACATAAAGTAATAAGCGATATCACTGGCGTCACAGGAATGCAAATTATTAAAGCAATAGTAGAAGGTGAAAAGAATCCCGAGAAGCTAGCTGAATTCAGAAGTGTGAATATGAAGAACGATAAAGCTACTATAGCAAAAGCATTAACAGGCGATTATAGAGAAGAACATTTATTTGTACTGAAACAAGAATATACAGCATATACTTTTTTTTCAAGAGCAAATAACTGAATGTGATAAAAGCATAGAAAATTACTATAAAACATTTGAAACAAAGTCCGATGAGAGTAAAGAGTTAGGTAAGGAAAAAACAAGTCTAGAAGAGGCAGACCAAACTTCACCCTGCGTAAGAAATTGTATAGGATAACCGAAATAGATTTTACTAAAATTCCTGGATTTGATATACTAACTGTACAAACTATTATTTCAGAAGTTGGCATTAACCATAATAAGTGGCAATCAGAAAAGCACTTTACTTCATGGTTAGGACTTAGCCCTGCTAACAAGATCACAGGAGAAAAAGTATTTGGGACAAAAACTCGTAAAGTCATTAATCGCGCTACAAATGCCCTGCAAATGGCTGCTTATGCTGTGGGAAATAGCAAAAGTGCATTAGGTGCATATTGTAGGAGATTAAAAAGACGGCTAGGAGCAATAAAAGCAATTACTGCCACAGCAAGAAAATTAGCATGTATTTTTTACCAAATGTTGAAATATGGACAAGAGTATGTGGAAAAAGGAATGAGTTATTATGAAACACGCTACAAAGAGAAATTTGTGAAAAATTTGATCAAAAAAGCGCAGGAGTTTGGCTACACACTAGTTCAACAAGAAGAGTTGATTAATGGAGTTTCTTAGGAGTAGATATTGTTTAGTACATATGATTTCAAAAATTTTTTTTGAAATTATACTTTGACCTACACAGATCGACCTTTTTGTGAATCCTGGTTTCTGCTTTCTTCAACTTGTTTTGCAAAAGACGTCTCTTGTGTATTCATATGTTGAAGTGGTTTAGCAATTTCGCATACAACGGCAGTAACTGCGGTTAAAAATGCTTTCAGAAGTACACCTAGAGCTCCACCAACTGCTTCCCTACCATATATATGAGCTTGCTTTTCATTATCATCAGCAGTTTCCCCTGCCCTCCTTCTTGGATCCATTCTATGAGCAATAACTGAAAACAACACTCCCCTAATTGAAGACTTCATTCGTGCTTTTGCCTTCTGAACATTCCCATCACTTACTGCTTCATGTTTTTGCCTATTATTCATTAGCTCCTTTTGTTGTTGAGCACTTAAGATCTCTTCCATCAATTGTTTTCTTCTCTTTTCCAGAACTCTTTTCTTGGACTCTGATTTATCGCGAGTGTGCTTTGTGGTTTCAAGTTCTACATCAATATCCTCAGATGCTGCTTGGCTATATAAGGTTTCTATGAGCCTATATATACTTCGCTTTACTTGCATAGTCCTTCCGTAGCTATCTAAATTATCAACTCCTTCATCAATTTGACTTAAAATATCCTCAAAAGGTTTTAAATACTCTTTAAATCGCTCTTCCAGCTGATTTTTATTCTTCAAATTCCTTTCTCTTCTGTCATCGCTATTCTCTTCAACATTATCATCTCCTTCTTCGAAAAGATCCTCATCGTTCATAATTTTTTTAATTTAGTTAAAACCCCCACTTATTATTATCATATATGAAAAAATTAAATTAACACTAATGAAAAGTGTTCACAACTTCAGCACTGGCTAAAACTACAGTGAAGCTGTCAAAAGTGGCAGGATCGTAATATCTCTCATATGATTCAACCGAACACCTGAGTTTTATCTTCTCCTTAGCATTAAAGCTAATCTCATAATCATTATTAGAGTTTAACATTGCAGAATTACGCAATAATTCATCACCAATACTGAATTTAAAATGCCATTAATTTTTATTGTAATCTTTCTACTTCCAGCACAATCAAGCACTTTTCTCCAGCCAAAAGAGGAAATATCTTTCATCTCTTCTTTGTTATTACGCAAAGTAAACCTTAAATTTTGTATATTATTCAGCACAACAAAATTATTGTCATGACCTTTAATTTTCAGCTGTAATTTGCTCATCGCTACCTCCTTGTATTAAAATATCAAAATTAATTATTGAATGTAAAACTTCATCATGCTGCTTATATGATAAGTATATATGTCGCATGAAAATCTTACTTTTGTAGCAAAGTTAGATAGCATATGCAGGTTAATATAATTTACTATGCGCAATCTCAGATAAGGAATAGTAACCTGCTTAGGCAGGTAATCATAGATGTTAGTAACATATTTCTTTAAATCAGAGTTTGCTTTTAATGCTGCATAAATACTATTATACAACTCATTTATAATTTGAATTTTTTCCATCTCGCAGATACGGTTACGAAGATTGCAATTTGCAGGTATAATAGAAGGTGCTATGAAAGTATTTGCAATGCAGATATAACAGATTCCAGTGGCGCCTTTAGTGTCATTCAAGGAGACTATGTAGTATCATTCCAGTACTGGAATCCAGTTTTATCTAAATGAATTAACTATTTTTCTTGTTGATCATTTTATTGAAAATATTTGCTCATTTACAATCAATTTTCCTGAATCCCAGTACTGGGATGAAAACTTCCTTTATGAACCTAAGTTACAATTTTTGTACAGTCAGCACTGGAATGACAACGAAGGGGCTACTCGGATGACACCGTCATGAAGGAACCAATGTCAGCTACTTAGATCTGTTGTATCTGCTATTGAATGACAAATAGGAACTACAAAACAACCTTTGGTTCGCAAAATAGAGAATATACCTTCTTCACTTCAGACAAATGGCTACTTACCCCTGGCTCACGATTTTTATAAAGAGCAGAAACATGCTGTATAATACCTAGCTTTATTTGCTCAGGAACACTATCATAACCAGCTTCATATACAACATCAGCCCTTATTATGTTTAAATAATTGAAAAATTCAATATAGCTCCCTACGTCACTAAAATAATAACTAAGTTTTCGATTTTTATCAGTAGCCAATATTATTTTGTTCACAGGATCATAACTTAAATAGATTCTACGAGGTATATAGCCTTCATATGAAACTTGCCACGTTTGCTTTACTAGAGACTTTTCCATATGCCACTGAGCATAATCAGTTGCCATAAAAATAAAACTTGAAATCAACTTATCATCTTGATCATTTTCAATTCGTAAAAAAGATTTAACCTCTCCTAAAGTTACTGGAAAAGATTTAGGCTTAGATTTACGTTGTATATTTATGATGGGATACTTCGGTCTTGTTGACATAACAACCCTCCTTTTCTATATATAGCTAAAATAAGTAAGATTTATCCATAAAAAATCTTACTTATTTTAGTTATCACTTAATATTAAGTTGTAGCAGCAACTCTATCGTACAAGTATATTGAGAAGAGAACGTATTAACGCTGTTCTCCTTTTTTTAGGCCGGATTTTAGTAGATTGACATTCTGAGAATGAATGTTATTGAAAGTGGAGTTTATCTCTTTAGCAAGTAGAGTGCGAAATTTCTGCACACTTTCATATGCGATATTTTCAAGTTCATGTGCAAACTTATCTTGAGCTACAGCTGATATGTCTTCAACTTTCTCATTGAACTCTTCTAGCTTTCTTTCCTTACCTTTAAAATTTTTCGTAAAAGTTTTTATATTAATTGGCCTCAACTATTCTTATAATTATAATGACAATAAAAAGACTACCGAAGTAAAAATTAGCACTACAATACTGCAAACAACAGCAGCACACCAAACCGGTTCACTTTATAGCGTAAATTCAAGTATGTCATTCAAGTAGCCCCTTTGATTTCATTCCAGAGCGTGACGCTGGAATCGAGTCTTTCAACCGTTGTGCTTTAGCATAAAGCAACTACTTTTGTGCTTACCAACTTAATAAAATTTCTGGATGCCAGTGTCTGGGCACTGACCTTTTACTGTCTTCAAAAATGAATGTTCGTACAGTTATGTGTCACGTACTGGAACATAAGGTGTCATTCAAGTAGCCCCTTTTTTTCTCATCCCAGTGCCCAGACACTGAGATCCAGGAACCAGCGTCACGCGCTGGAATGACACCCTCTATATAAACGTTAAGAAATTTACCAATAAAAAAGGTAAAAGCATTAGCTAGTTGTTACTCTCTAATCCTAAAAACTGGCGTTCTATACTGTATTTAAACATTTTATAAGCCCGCTTCAGCTTATATTAGGTGAAAACCCTAGAAATTATTGTGAAGACATAAAGTGCACATAGCGCAAAGATTTATAAGACGCCAACTGTATAATACTTTTGTCGTTTAATCTGCATAGATCGAAGGCAATAAAACAACTTCAATTTTATAGTAAGGAAGCTAAAAAATTTGTCAAGTAGTTTTCTTATCTTTTACAGGCATAATTTACATGCTACAATCAAATTTTCATAACTGGTGAATAAAAATGCAAAGAGATAAAATTAAAGTAGAAATAAAAAAGTTATCACATAGCAAAAGCTTGCCTCTTCCCTGTTATGCAACTATGCAGAGTGCTGGCATGGATCTTTATGCTGCATTGGACGACTCTGTTATTTTAAATCCACTTGAAAGGTTACTTATTCCAACTGGCATTGTGATTGCAATAACAAACGGTTTTGAAGGGCAAGTTCGCCCACGTTCTGGGCTTGCTGCAAAATATGGAATCACTGTCTTAAATTCTCCGGGCACTATAGACTCCGATTATCGAGGTGAAGTTAAAGTTTGCCTAATCAATCTAAGTAATCAGCCATATGAAATAAAAAGAGGAGATAGAATCGCACAAATCCTCATTACTCCTGTATCTCAAGTAATTTGGGATGACAGAGAAGAATTCTACACAGAAGAAACCGTCCGCAATGAAGGGGGCTTTGGCTCAAGTGGTAGATAATTTATTGTTTATAAGTTGACAATAATAATTTTTTACATATTACTTCAAATTATTTAAGTGAGATAATTATGTCAACTTCTAAGAGCTCTCTTCAAAAAACAAACATTGTACTTATAGTACTTACTTCTCTATGTGTCATAAGTGCAGCAACAGCATTTTCAGTTCCATGTTGGACGTCTTCAGCTTCGATGATAGGGCCAATTGGAATGAATCTACTTGCAAATGTTACTGTTGCACTGATTGCTTCAGTAACATATTCCATCATGAAAAATAATGAAATATCTGAGCTTAAAGCTCCGAGAATTGTTACTGGTAGCTATCAAAGATACCTGATGTTGCAAGTAACAGGTAAAGATCTTGAATTTATTAAAGAGAACTATAAGAACGAAAATGGTGGATATACAATAGATTTTACTAACTCAAAAGGTGAAATATTCAAAGCTGCAAGTTATGGCCAGATTAAATACAAGGATAATCCTGAACCAATCTTGCTTGGCAACACTAAACTCCTTGATCTACATCAGCTATACAAGAAGAAAGGGGATAGTATATTTGAACAGATAAATTGTGAACAGGAATTAGAAACGTTGGGTTTAGGCGTTGAAGAAAATGATGCTAAAGAAGTAATCATCAAATTTGTGCCAAGTTCAATTGTTAAGTCACCAAAAGTTGAATACGAAAAGCCAGAAAGATCATTAATCAGCCAAGTATAAAAGGAATAAGTCTTCCCTTCATTTTTTAGTGTTAATGACTTAAACTTATTGTAGAAACTGTCTCAAAAAATAGATATTTACATACTTGTAAGAAATTTGCTAAGGATTTTTATTTAGTCTGACTGCATCCTTTACCTTATCTAACAACCCATTAATAAAGCCAATTTTGTTTGGAGCATCAAGTAAATCAGATGCAATGTTAGTATATTCATTAATAACAATTGGTGCTGGTGTATCAAAATCAATTAACTCACATACTGCAATACGCAAAATAGATAAGCTTATAAGATTTAATCGTGAAAGTGACCAGCTTGGGTGTAAATAAGACTCTATTATTTTATCATATTCTCCACTGCTTTTTATAACCTTACATAACAAGTTTTCTAAGAACTGATGTTCAAATTCTTCACATTCAAATATATCTTTCAACGTACTTATGTAGTCCTTAAGCTCACAATTTTCCAATTTAAAAGTGCTTTTGTTGTAACTTACAAAAATATTTGAATAAGCAATTTGTACAGCAAGAAATCTTGCCGTACTTCTTTTTATGTGCCACTTTTTATCTATTGGTTTTTCCTCCATTATTTTAATTTATTGTGTAGATCTATCATATGCAAAACAGTTGAGGCTGCATGGCCACCAACGTTCTTTTTATTTTTGTCAGCTCTAATTAGTGCTTTATCTTTGCTGTCAGCGGTAATTACGCCCATACCAAGGGGTATTACATAATGCATAATAACTTCATTTAAGCCTTCAATTACTCCTTTACAAACGTATTTATAGTGATCAGTTTCACCGCGAATCACGCACCCAAGAGCTAAATAACCGTCATAATTAGCATTCTTGCTTTTTACTGCAAAGAGAATTGTAGCTGGTATCTCAAATGCACCAGGAACTTCAATTATGTCATAGCTTGCATGACTTTCTTTTAATCTATCGACTGCACCTTCAAGCAAAAGGTTCGCTATTTCGGTATAATAAATTGAATTAACTATTAGTATTTTCGACATTTATCCCGACTTTTCTTGTTAAGAAGAACTTTATTAAGCATTGTTGAACCAGAGTTATAATATTACTAAATATCCAATATATTACCAGGCCGGCAGGAAAAGAAGAAAAAATAAAGACAGAAATGTAAGGTAAAAACTTCATAACATTTACTTGAATATCATCCTTACTGGTTTGATCTTTCTCACTTAGCTTCTGCTGAATTATCATGGTAGCGCCGAAAATTATAGGTAAAATGCCTATGGAAATAGGAAAGTTATAATTAAACAACCCAAATAATGTAAAAATGTTTGTTGGATCAGAAGCTGAAAGATCCTTAATCCATAAATAAAAAGGGGCGTGTCTCATCTCTATAGTAACAAATAATACTTTATACAGAGCAAAAAATACTGGTATTTGTATGAGCATAGGGAAAATGCTCGACATTGGATTTACATTGTTTCTCTTGAACAACGCAATTGTCTCTTTGTGCTGCTTTAAGCTGTCATTTTTGTACAACTCTTTTATACGAGTTAATTCAGGCTGCAGGCTTTTCACCTTGAACATCGAAATATATGATCTATTAGATAAGGGAAGCATCAAAAGTTTGATTACTAAAGTTAGCAATAATATTGCTAAGCCAAAATTTTTCAAAACAAAGTTAAAATATTCAAGCAGTAAAAACACCGGCTTGGTTATAAAATAAAGAACACCAAAATCTACAGCCTTATCAAACAAAGGTATATTGAGAGTGTCTTTATAAGAATCAAGTAAATTCAATTTCTTTGCCCCAGCAAAAAAGTAGTTCAGAGTAGAAGCACTTGTACCAGGAAGTATGTGTGTGTAAGGTCTAACAAAATCTGCTTGAAACTTATCAATGTTATTAACATTCGTGTGTTTAATGCTCACATTTATTTTATCTGATTTCTCAGGTATGATGGCTGTAAGCCAGTATTTATCAGCAAAACCAAACCAACTTTTTTCACTCGTGCTTGCCTTTATTAAACGCTTCTTAGAAATATCCTTATATGTCCACTCCTCTAGCTTATTGTTAAATGCACCTAGTACTCCTTCATGTGATATCCAATAGGATTCATTAATATTATCACGTTTACGATTGATTTTACCATAGGGAACCAAAACTACATTATCTTTTGTATTGTTTTCAATAATTTGCTCAACTTTAAACATGTAGTTATCGTCAAGGCTAATTTTCATTCTAAATAAAATGCCATTTCCATTATCCCAAAATAAATTGACCTCTTTTTGATTGAGTTTATCTGCTTGCCATACTGTTTTAGAATCTGGAACTTTAATCTTTTCATTCGGATCGAGCCACCCAAATTCTGCGAAATATACATCTTTTGATTCTGCAGGTGACAGTAACACCACTTGTGGAGAAGAAGAACTCGGTTCTAAGTGGTAGTTAGTTAAGATTAAGTCATCAAACCTTGCACCTTTCAGAGAAATTGATCCTTCAAGCATGTTATTGGTTAAATTAACTCTCTGTTCTCTAGTAGAATTAATAATTTCAGAACGATTTTGGTATATCATAGGAGCAAGGTCGTTAGAAGATTCGATATGTTCAATATTTTCAATCGATGGTTGGCTTTGGCTCGTGTTAAGAAAATTATCATAAATAATATGCCACGATACTATAATTAATATAGAAAGAATTGTTGCTAAAATTAAATTTTTTGCTTCTGACATGAAATTAAATCGAACATACCTCCTTAAAGTATATGTTAAATATTGTACTAAAACAATAAGATTTACTTAAAGATTTACTTATCTTTAATAATAGCTTTAAATTTTAATAATATGAATGCAGCAAAAAATCTAGTTATTTGGCTACTGATAATAGTCATTACTGCAATGTTTATTGATTCACAAGGGGGTAAACTAAGTAATAGGTTTCTGAGCACTTTTCTACCGTACAAAGGAAGGGTTCAAAATGGCGGAAGTATTGAATTTACAAAGTCATACGATGGACACTTTTATATTCAAGCTCAAGTCAATGATCGTAATATAACGTTTTTGCTTGATACCGGAGCAACTGATATTGTTCTATCGCAAAAAGATGCGTTACATGCTGGTATTAACTTACAAAACATTCAAGACTTTAAAATATATGAAACTGCAAAAGGTCAAATAAAAGCTGGAGTAGTTCAAATACCTAAAGTTAAAATAGGAAATTTTTTAATTAATGATGTGCACGCTAGTGTTAATACTCACTCTATGTCCCATTCATTACTTGGTATGAGCTTTTTGAGATATTTTCATTTCACTATTAGGGATAACAAGCTAATATTATATCGTAGTTAAACGTTCTATATTCTACTTATCAACGCTCTGCAGGTCAATATAGGAGCAGAGATAAATATTGCGGAACAGGTGCCGATTGCAATGCCAAAAGAAATGATTAAGCAGAAGTCTCTGACCATACCTGTACAAATCAGCACTAAAGGAAGAGCGGCAAGAAGAGTAGTACCTGAAGTTAACATAGTGCGAAATAGCGTCGAATTAATGCTGGCATCAACTACTTCACCTATTTTTGCATTTTTTCCACTTTTTTGATACTCTCGAATCCGATCATATATAACCACTGAGTTATTGATTGAGTAGCCAATTACGGTAAGGAGAGCCGCAACTGATGAAATATTAAACTCAATACTCGTTAAACTGATAAAGCCAAGAGTTAAAATCACATCATGGATCAGTGCCATTATTCCACCAAGTCCACACTGCCAGTTAAATCTAAGCCAAACATAAAAAAATATTCCAATAATTGCAATTAACATGGCTGATATCCCTTCAAATATCTGTGTTGAGCCTATTTGTGGACCAACATAATCTATTTTGCGATAAGTTACTAAATTACCTAATTTGCTTTCTAATATACTTTTAACCTTTTTAATTTTATCTTCATCTCCTTCATCTTTAAACCGCACAACTAAGTTATCACCAGCTTTTGAACTCTGTATCGTAAATCCACTCTCTTTTAGTATGTCTAGAATAGCATTATCCTTGCTTGAAGATTTTATCTCTATCAAAATTCCACCTGTAAAGTCTATACCCAAATTCATTCCACGCAGCATAAAAGTAAGCATTGAAAAAATGATAAGAATAACGCTAACAAGTGCTGTCAAATTTCTATATTTACTAAATTTTATATCAAGATTATCTGGAATAAGTCTAATTGCCATATTTCCTACTTAAATTATGATTTTATATACTTTTTAAGCAATCGACTAGCTATTTTCTCTTAGCTTATACTAATAATGATCTTTGATTTACTTAATCTACTTAAAAAAGATATTTGATCAAAAAAATGAAAACAGCCTGGTTGTCATTAATAAAGTGCTACTTAAACATCTTTTTTAATCGATTGATTTCATCAGCAAATTTTGGGTCAGTTCTTATGAAATTTTCCACTTGTTTGACTGCGTGTATAACAGTAGCATGATCTCTACCACCAAAATTTCTTCCAATATCTGGCAAACTTCTTTGCGTAAACTTCTTTGCGAAATACATAGCTATTTGTCTCGGCCTCGCAAGACTACGGAGCCTTCTATTAGATTGCATATCTGCAATCTTTATATTGAAAAATTCAGCTATTTTTTTCTGTATTTCTTCTATTGTGATTGACCTATGATTTGACCTAAGAAGATCAATTAGAGTCTCACTAGCTGATTCTACTGTCATGCTTCTTCCAATTAACGAGGTATGAGCAACCTTATTTAATGCTCCTTCTAGTTCTCTTATATTGGATTTTATATTCCTTGCCAAAAATTCTAGGACATCCTTTGGAACATACATATTCATTCGTTCCACTTTCGCCTGCAATATACCAAGTCTTAATTCAAAAGTTGTTTCATTAATATCTGCAACTAATCCCCAACCAAGTCGTGATTTTATTCTTTCTTCTACTCCATCAAGATCACTAGGAGACCTATCAGCTGATATAACCAATTGTTTATTTTGGTCTATCAATGCATTGAAAGTGTGAAAAAATTCTTCTTGTGTACTATCTTTACCACTGATAAATTGCACATCATCTACCATCAATACATCTACTGATCTAAATTGCTCTTTAAATAACATAATATCTTTGCTCCGCAGCGCCGTAATATATTGATACATAAATTTCTCTGCTGATAAATATACCACTTTTCTTTTTGCTGACGGAGAATTGACTATGTCCCAAGCTATAGCATGCATTAAATGTGTTTTACCAAGTCCCACTCCACCATATAGAAATAAAGGGTTGCTTCCTGATATTGGATCTATAGATTCCGCTACACGCTTTGCCGCTGTAAATGCTAACTCATTTGACTTTCCTACCACAAAATTATCAAAAGTGAATCTGGTATCTAGTGGTGAACCAAGATTATGATTATTTTCCTCTCTATTTTTTAGTATCGTATTAGAATTTGAATTTCTTTCTTCAATTAATTGAATATCAATAGAACATACACTTTGATCTTCGCTTTGCCATAATGATAATATTTTTTCCATGTAGTGAACTGTAATCCACTCCTTTATAAATCTTGTTGGTACAGACAACAAAACTTCTCCATTTTTGTTGCTGATAAATCTTAGTGAACTCAGCCAGCTGTTATATGTTGCTTCTCCATAGAGATTATGGAGATAATTTTGGATTTTTTCCCAAGTAACATTGTGGTCCGTCACTGTAATAATCTGATCAAAAAACATAGTAGAAACCTTAGGGTTAGTTAAGTTCATACACCACACCAAGAAAGAACGATAATCAGAAAGATGCAAGATAATCAATAGCTTACTGTAAGATAAAAAGCTAACACTACTTAATACATACTTAAAATTATGAGGATTTTTGACGAGTTGTAAAGAGTATAAAAGCACTAAAATTGATCATTTTTTGAAATAAAAACAATCAACTTGTAAATGTCGCTTGTACCGAGGGTTAGAAGTATGCTATTAAAAAAATAGTAATATATTATGTATAAACAAGATATTAAATTTACTGATAAATAAGTAAAGTACTTGTATAAATATAGCTAATTTAGCATAAATTTATTGAAGCAAATTTGTGATTATATTAAGTAATTTGAGTCATAATACTGTATTCGGTATTGAACTGGAGTTTTACACTGAGGGAATAAAAAAAGAATATTTATTTCTGAATAGCATCAAAAATAAAATAGCTTCTCTTGGATTTTGTTGTGAGAAAGAGAGTTCTTTAAACCAATATGAGATAAAAAGTGACTGTTATACGAGCTCTGATAATTTAATTATGCATTTTGAGTTGGCAAAACAATTACTTACTGAAGTAGCACAAAAACTTGGGGGAAATGTTTCTTTTAAAGCAAAGCCTTATCTGGATAGAGCAGGCAGTGCATTAAATGTGCATGTTAACCTTATGAATTCAAATAACGATAACTTATTTTACAGCAGCAAACAAAAATATAGTGACCACCTGATTCACAGCATAGGTGGACTATGTGCAATGATGAAAAAACATATGCTATTTTTTGCTCCAAATGATGAATCATATTTAAGGTTTCAATATCCAGATATCCATACCCCAACTACGATTAGCTGGGGAGTAAATAACAGAACTGCTGCAATAAGAATCCCCTATTTTGGCAACGATTTCAAAAGGTGCCGGCTGGAGCACCGCGTTCCCGGAGCAGATTGCAACCTTGAAAAGGTGCTTGCAGCAATAGTTGAAGGCATGGCTTTTGGCATAGAGAACAAAATCATTCCACCAAGTAGAATTTATGGCATTGCATCTGATTCTCAATACAAGATGGAGAGTTTGATATAAACTCTAACCACGTTGTTTAACAATATCTTCCATAGTTAGCCGCTCTGGTACTACCATTGAATAATTATTTACAGAAGTTCTCGGAGCACTAACCTCTTTGATTTCTCGGTAATATCCATCCATATGCATAGGAGGGGGTTGCATTAAATCCATATAATTCGTTGCGCATTTAGTCTGACTTGTATCATCAGCCCCAGCAAGTGAGTTACCGTCAAGGTCCATATGTTCAGGTAGTCCATTTTCATTTCTTCTTCTAACTCAGTTTCAGTCCTTTCTGGTTCTTTTGCGGTATCTTTTTCTTCACCTTCATCAACACTGCTATACCCTCCATCTTCTGAAACTTTATCTCCTGAAACACCAGTAATTTCAGCAGGCTGTTCTTTTTTAGTTCTTATTTTATGAATCAGCAAAAGTAATAAGTAAGTAACTGCAGCAGCAGTAACTATAATGGCTATTTTTGCAGCAATGTGAATCTCTGTCAAAAATACTAAGGTTGATGAAAGCCCAATCAACCCAGATACAATCACTTTATTCTCGCCTTCTGTCACACTTAGAACTGCTACCATAATAATCCCTCAAATACCATACTAAAGTTATATTATATAGAAATTTTCTTACGCTTGCAAAGCTGTAAAAATTTTAATCATTTACATAAAGACATATAAGGATTAATTAATATATAATTTATCTTAGCTATAATATGATATAAATACGTATAATGTTTGGCATGAAAAGCTTACTTGTAGAGAGGAATAGAACAGTAATATTATTGCTTATCGTGATTTTTACCTTCGGCTCATACACTTATATAAAGATGCCAAGAGAAAGCAATCCTGATATACAGATTCCTATAATTAGTGTATTTGTCGGATTTCCTGGTATTTCTGTCGAGGATAGTGAAAAGCTATTAGTGCTTCCTATAGAAAATGAACTAAGATCCATTGAAGGTGTAAAAGAATTGAGAGCTTTTGCAACTAATGATGGTGCTCACATGATAATCGAATTTAGAACAGAGTATAATAATAAAGAAGTGCTCGATAATGTCCGTTCAAAGCTTTTAAACATAAAATCAAAATTACCTATTGAAGCAGAATCTCCGATAATCAATGAAATAGACTTGAGCTTATTTCCGATACTAAACGTTGGCTTGATTGGTAATTTGCCGGAAAGAGCTTTAACTGAAATAGCACGCAAACTAAAGAAAGAAATAGAATCTCTGCCAAATGTTCTTAAAGTTGAAGTAGCAGGTATGCGTAAAGAAACAGTGGAAGTTATAATTGAGCCCACAGTTCTAACAAAATATAACATTCAATCAAACGAGATATTTCAAGCTATATCAAACAACAACAGATTGGTAGGAGTCGGATCACTAGAAAATGATACCGGTAAATATTCGATTAAAATATCAGGGTTATTAAAAGATATAGAAGATATTATGAATATTCCTATTAGATCTCAAAGTGATGCAGTTTTGAGAATCAAAGATATAGCAAAAGTATACCTTGGGTTTGAGGATCACCAAGGATTTTCTCGTATTAATGGACTACCTAGCATTGTACTAGAAATTTCAAAACGCAATGGAAAAAACATAATAGACACGGTAAATCAAGTAAAATACTTAATGGACAAAGCAAAAGATCAATTACCTAAAAATTTAAAAGTAGTTTATTTGAATGACCAGTCAAAAAATGTACGTGATGTGCTTGACGACTTGGAAAATGGTATAATATTTGCCGTATTACTAATACTAACCATAATGATGCTCTTTATGGGAACAAGGGCTGCTATTCTTGTTGCACTATCAATACCTGGCTCCTTTCTCATAGGAATAATGGCTCTTTACCTAATGGGTATTACTCTAAATATAGTTGTGCTCTTCAGTCTAATTATGGCAGTTGGCATGCTGGTTGATGATGCAATTGTAATCAGCGAATATGCTGATAGAAAGATGATTTGTGGCATGGATAAAGTAGAAGCCTTTTGCACCTCAGTTCATGATATGTTCTATCCAGTTTTATCATCAACATTGACTAAATTAGTGGTGTTTTTCCCTCTGTTACTCTGGCCCGATACAGTCGGTAAATTTATGCAGTACATACCAATTACAATAATTCTAACTTTAACTGGATCGCTAATTATGGCTTTGGTTTTTATACCAACACTTGGTGCAATATTTGGCAAACCTTCAATAACTTCAAAAAAAGAAATAATAAGAATGAGTGCTATAGAAAGTGGTGGGGTAAAAAATACTGGGCTTATAATAAGAACTTATGTACGTATGTTAGAGAAAGTCTTAGATCACCCCAAAAAATTTGTATGTGTTATTGTATTTGTTTTATTTTTGTCTAGTATATTATATTTTACTTTTGGTCCGGGATTAAAGTTCTTTCCGAATGTAGATTCAGATAACATTTTAATCAGCGTTAAAGTAAAAGAAAGCTTATCAGCCAAAGAACGAGATTTGATACTTAAGAAAGTAGAAGAACATATTTTGGGTGTTGAAAAAGAAATTTATGTTTTTTATGCTCGATCAGGAAAATTTTCAGACAACGTTATTGCCAAAATTCAATTGGAACTTGTAGATTGGCGCTGCAGGCGCAAAGCTAAGCAAATACTAAATGATATAAGGAGCAGTGTGCAAAACATAAAAGGAGTAATAATTGATGTACAGGAACAAAAGTCAGGACCATCAGCTGACAAGCCAATACAAATTAACTTAAGCGGAAGTGCATCCAACTTGAATTCAGTAGCAGAGAAAATCCTAAAAATTATGAACCAACCTTCATCTGGATTTATAAATATTCAAGATAGTAGATCAGCACCTGAAATAGAGTGGAATATGAGTATTGATAAGAGTAAGGCTACAAGCTCTGGAGTAAATGTTGCAACCATCGGTGATTTTATAAAGATGGTTACAAATGGAGTATTAATTGGAAAATATAGACCAAATAACGCAGATGAAGAAATTGATATTGTACTACGTTTTCCCAGAAAGAATCGCAACATGAAAACTATAGATAACCTTTTTATTAACACAGCAAATGGATCATATTCTATGAGTGGCATAGTGAAATACGTTCCCGAAAAAAAGGCAAATAAACTAAGTAGGATTGATGGATCACGCACAGTAACAATCTCTGCTGACGTTGATACTGGCTATCTTGTTGATGAAAGAGTTAAGTTCATTCAAAATTCAATTACTCAAGACTGTAGTAAAGGAGTAAAGATTAATTTCAAAGGTGACAAGGAAGATCAACAGAAATCAGGAGCATTTTTATTAAAGGCTTTTATATTAGCAATTACATTGATGATATTGGTGCTAGTGGCACAGTTTAACAACATATACTATACATTTATCGTAATAACAGCAGTGTTTTTATCAACAACATGTGTATTTTTCATTTTCTTTCTTGTTCAGAAAGTTTTTGTAGTTGTCATGTGTGGAGTGGGGATAATTGCTTTAGCAGGAATTATAGTGAATAATAATATACTATTGCTTGATGCCTTTCATCAGCAAATCAAGGTGCGCAAAAATAACATTAAGCAATGTATAATAAACGCTTCAATTTCTCGAATCAGGCCGATACTACTTACCGTTGCAACTACAGTTCTTGGTTTAATACCGATGATTACTAGGTTAAATATCAGTTTTTTTACGCTACAAATCACATATAATGCTCCATCAAGCCAGTGGTGGGTTGATATTTCAGCAACCATAGCAAGTGGAATATTGGCTGCAACGGTCTTAACTTTATTCTTTACTCCGGCATTGCTTATCATACAAAGACATGAAAAAAACTTGACTTAAATTAGCAATCATTCAACATTTAAGATAGCGTTCTTTACATGTTGAAGCTATAATTACAACTAATTAAATTGGATTTATTTATATGATTGCTAATCGTAAAAGCAGTGTTAAGCAGAAAAGCAACAAGAATAACATAGTTGGAAGCCTTGATGTAATAAAAACAGCGGGAGAGCTCTCACTTCAAAAAGGCTTGGATTTTAATATTATAATAAATGCACTTAAAAGTGCTATCGAAGCAGTAGCTCAACAAAAGTATGGTAGCAAAAGTAAAATTGTAGTTAATATAGATAGAAACACAGGCGAAGTTACCTCATATAGACAACTAAAAGTCATTAATGATGAATCAAATGAAAATGAGTGTGACTTAATTAAGTTGACACAAGCTAAGTTAATAAAAGAAGATGCAAAAGTTGGAGATACTATTAGTGAGTTGATTCCTCTTAACACTGATCTTGTTTCAGCAAGAATTGCCCAGCAAAAGATTTCTGAAATAATCAAAGATGAAGAGTTAAAAAAGCAATATGAAGAATTTAAAGATAAGGTAGGAGAAATGAGATATGGCATCGTTAAACAAGTAGAATATTCAGATCTTATTATAGACATAAACGGAATTGGAGCATACCTCCCTTTACGAAACTTAATTGGTGGTGAGTCATTTCGTGAAGGCGATAAGGTTAAAGCTTACATACAGGCTGTTAAGCGCTCTGACGATGGACGTCAAATCATTCTTTCTAGGACTCATGAAGGCTTTTTAGAGGCATTGTTGAATCAAGAAGTACCAGAAGTTGCTGACAGATTGATAACAATTCAAGGTATAGCTAGAGACGCTGGTTCAAGATCTAAAGTTGCTGTTTTTTCGTCTGATAAGAATATCGATCCAGTAGGTGCTTGCGTTGGAGTTAAAGGAGATAGAATAAAAACTATTATACACGAATTAAACGGTGAAAAAATCGACGTCATACATTACTCATCAGATTTGGGTAAATTTGTTATTAAAGCCATTACTCCTGCAGAAGTATCAAAGGTCATTATTGACGAAAATGAAAATTGTATAGAGTTAGTAGTTGCTGAAGATCAATTGAGTTTAGCTATAGGAAAAAAGGGTCAGAATGTAAGATTAGCTTCAGAGCTTGTTGGATGGAAAATTGAGATATTAAGCACTCAGCAAGAATCAGAAAGAAGAAATAAAGAATTTAGTCAATGTTCAGTTTTATTTGCTGAAGCTTTAAACTTAGAAGAGATTATGGGCCAATTATTGGTAACAGAAGGTTTTTCAAGTGTAGAAGATATATCTAACACTTCAATTAAGGAACTTGCTTCAATAGAGGGCTTCAATGAAGATATTGCAAATGAACTTCATAATAGAGCAAATAATTACCTAAAAGCAGAGAATGATAGAAAAATAGAAGAGCTAAAAAATTTAGGTATGGAAGATGATGTAATCAACTTAGCCTTATCAATAGATAATAAAATTGCTCTTAGTAAACATAATATTAAAACTTTAGAGGACATAGCAGATTTATCAAATTATGAGTTTTGTAGCATACTCTCTTCCTCAACTAATAATAAAGACAATCTAAAAGATACAGCAGATTTAATAATCATAGAAGCACGCAAAAAGCTTGGATTAATATAAAAACAATATGAATAATGAAGATATCAGTAATAAAAAATTAACCCTACAAAGCTTAAGCAAGTTTAAATTAGACATTAATTTAAACTCTTTAGATAGTCAAAGTACTGGTACTACAATAGTAAAAAAAAGAAGAAAAATTCATTCTGCAGAAGAATATAGTTTATTTGACGAGAGTAAATCAGGCTCTTTAACTGAAAAAGAGCAAATTTCCCGCATTAATGCTGTACAGAATGCTACTTTGCTGAAAGAAAGGAATCAGAGAGAACAAGAAGAAAAAATAAAAAAAGAAGAAAGCAATCAAGAAGCTGAAGATAAAAATGAATCACACTCTGTACCTAAAGAAATAAATAAGGAAGTTTTAAGTAATACTAACTCAGTTGAACAAAAAGAAGATAGTGTTGAATATGAGAACAATGATAAAAAGTCTTTTAAAGCTAGCAAAGATATATACTCTAAGCATTCTAAGCTAGTAATTACACAGGCAATAGATGAAAGAAATGCACACCTCCCTGTATTTAAGCAAAAATTTGGTACAAGAAGTAAACAATCAAAGTTTACTAAGGGTAAAAATATAGCAAGAGAAGTTATTATACCAGACAAAATAACTATCAGGGAATTATCTATTCGTATGGCAGAAGATAGCAAAAGTGTGTTAAAAATATTTAAAGAAGAAGTTGGTGAGAATTATAGAGTAGATGATACAGTAGATCCAGATATAGCATGTGAAATAGCAAAAAAATTTAATCATACGGCTAAACGAGTAAGTAATGCTGATAAAGAAAAGAATTTACTCTTCATAAGCAACAGAGAAAACTTACCTAAAAGACTCAAACCACCTATCGTTACTTTTATGGGACATGTCGATCATGGTAAAACATCATTACTCGATGCATTTCGTGAATCCAATGTTGCAGAAAGAGAGTCAGGTGGCATCACTCAACACATAGGTGCTTATCAATTAACGACAAAAAATAAGCAAAAAATTACCTTCATTGATACACCAGGGCATGAAGCGTTTACTGCAATGCGTGCACGTGGTGCCAATATTACTAATATAGTTGTAATAGTAGTTGCAGCTGATGATGGAATCATGAAACAAACAGTTGAAGCAATAAACCATGCAAAAGCAGCAAATGTCTCTATTATAGTTGCCATTAATAAAATTGATAAATCACAACCTGGCGATGTAGAAAGAATAATTAATAGTTTGCCTCGGTATGACCTCATCCCCGAAGAACTTGGTGGTGATGTTATAATTGTGCCAGTATCAGCAAAAAAGAAAATCAACTTAGATAAACTAGAAGAGGCAATTTTATTAATTGCTGAATTAATGACGCTAGAAGGAATAGAGGATTGTCGAGCACTTGGATGGGTAATAGAGTCCAAAATAGATAAAGCTAAAGGAATATCAGCTACATTAATAGTTGAAGAAGGAACATTAAAGATTGGTGACATATTGATAGTTGGTATAACATACAGCAAAGTACGCAGTATGATTAATCACCTTGGTCAAAGAGAAAAAGCTGCACTACCTTCTACTCCAGTTGAAGTTACTGGTTTAAATGGTGTACCAAATGCTGGAGATAAATTTGTTGTTGTAAACTCTGAAAGGCAGGCTCGTGAAATTGTTGAATACAGGTTAGAATTAATCAAGAAAAAGCAAGAAGATTTAGACGACAGTAATTTAGATATATTCAGTCGTAATAATAGTGAAACAGAAGAACTATCTGTAGTTTTAAAGTGCGATGTAACTGGTTCTATTGAAGCAATATCAAGTTCAATTGATAAGCTTGGTAAAGACCAAGTGAAATTAAATATTCTGCACAAAGCAGTAGGAGGAGTAACAGATTCAGATGTGCTGCTTGCAGAAGCATCAAGCGCAGTAATTTTAGCTTTTAATGTAAAAGTGGATTCAAAAATAAGAGAATTAGCAAAACAAAAAGGTATAGAAATACATACTTACAATATAATATATGAGCTTATTGAAGACATGAGGATGTATATAACTAAAATGTTAAAGCCTGTTACACGAGAGGTTCATGTTGGTTCTGCATCTGTAAGGCAAATATTTAATGCATCCAAAGCCGGTAATATAATCGGATGTTATGTCACTGATGGAGTTATAAAAAAAGACTCTTTAATTAAGGTAGTACGTGGCAGCAAATTGGTGCATGAAGGAAAGTTAAAAGCACTACGTAGATTTAAAGATGACGTTAAAGAAGTAGGTGTAAACTTTGAATGCGGAATATCGCTAGAGGGTAATATCGATATTAAAGTTG
Organism: Trichopria drosophilae; assembly: GCA_030407085.1. Taxonomy (NCBI): domain Eukaryota; kingdom Metazoa; phylum Arthropoda; class Insecta; order Hymenoptera; family Diapriidae; genus Trichopria; species Trichopria drosophilae. The sequence goes on along the minus strand of CM059582.1, from coordinate 678,111 downwards.
GAGATGTTTTGGAAGCTTATCAATTAGTGCAAGAAGAAAGGACGTTATAGTAGTTGAATATGAAAAAGGAAATTAGAAACCTAAAAGTAGCATCGGTATTACATAGGGCAATATCAAAAATCTTAATGGAAGGTAATGTTCTTAATGAAAAAGTAGTAGTATCTGATGTAAAGCTAAGCAAAGATTTGAAGAAAGCAGATGTATATATTGTGTTATCTTCATTGAACATCCAAAATGGTAATGATGATATCAGCACTGTTATTAATGAAATGAACCAATCTGCATGGTCAATACGTAAATCTATATTGTGTTATGTTGATTTGCGATTTATACCTGAGTTAATTTTCAAGCCTGATTTAGCATTCGATAATTTTGTCAATGTAAGCAAAATATTACATAATCACACTTAATTAATGTATTTCAACCATTATTTCTCATTAATGAGAATACACAGTTTTACAGGTTTATGGCTTGCGCTATTTCCTAGCTTAAGCGGCATTCTTTTAGCCTCAACTTCTCTATCGTATCAGGCTCTTTTTCTCCTTGTTTCGTTTACTATAGGTGCATTTTTAATGAGACCCGCAGGGTGCATAATCAATGATATCTTCGATAGAGAAATAGATGCGCACGTTGAACGAACAAAATATAGGCCACTTGCAAGTGGTGCATTAAACATAAAGCAGGCTTTGGCTTTACTTTCACTGTTACTGTCTATTGCCCTGGTAATCTTATTATTAACCAATAAAACTACTCTTATACTTGGAATAATTTCAATGTGCATGATAGTTATCTACCCCTTGCTAAAGCGTTACGTTTGGTGGCCACAATTGTTTTTAGGGTTTACTTTCAACATGGGATCACTCATGGGTTCAGCAGCAATAACAAACCAGATTAGCATAGAATCCTTGCTATTTTATATAGGATGCGTCTTTTGGACGCTTAGTTATGATACTATATACGCTCATCAAGATAAAAAAGATGATGAGAAATTAGGAATGAAATCTACTGCATTATATTTTGGCAATACAACAAAATCTTGGTTGAAAAGATTTTACTTAATATCCTTAATGGCATGGTTGTACGCTGGTATACTATCATCATTAAATAACATCTTTTATATTGCTTTACTTGCCATAGGATTCATATTTCACCACCAACACAAAAATTTCAATCCAGACGATTCTAATCAATGCATGTCCATATTTAAAAATAATTCCCAGATAGGGCTCCTGCTCTTTTTCGGTATCCTTTTAGATAGAATTGTAAATTCTACTTTTATATCCGTTCAGATGCATGGCTAATGTTAAATAATATAACCATTTCCAGCAGTAAAAATCAGCTAATGAGAGAAGTGTTTATTTTGGATGTGCTAGTCTATTAAATGTTCTACACAAAATTTCCTTTATATCAATTTATTTTTTGATTTGACACACTTTTTTGAATGTTTTCTAAGCTGTAATAGTTTAGACTTGATCTGACAAGCATGAATTATCTGACAGAAGAATCGACGAAGTCAAAACCGATGTCAGAATCTGTTTTAATGTTATCAATATTTTTTTGGTAAGCAATATGCATACTATCAAAAAAGGTCTGCATAGGAGCCTTACCATAGCAATACTTACCGGAATGAGGTCTAGCTCTATTGTAAGAATGCAACCAATGATCGACATCTAACTGGAGTTCTTCCAAAGTACTATAAATCTTTTTCCTAAAGATAATATTATAACATTCATCTTGCATAGTTCTATGAAGCCTTTCACATATACCATTAGTTTGTGGAGAGTAAGCTTTGGTTCTAGAATGATCAATATTTTCTACTCCCAAATATAACTGGTACGCATGATTTCTTGGCTTGCCACAATACTCTGTACCACGATCAGTTAAAATGCGTAGCAATGGAACTTTCTGTTCGTCAAAAAATGGTATAACTCTATCGTTGAGAAGATCTGCAGCTGTGATGGCAGTTTTCTCCGTATAAAGTTTAGCAAAGGCCACTCTAGAGTAGGTGTCAATAAAAGTTTGTTGATAAATTCGTCCAATACCTTTGATATTACCTACATAATAGGTATCTTGACTACCTAAGTATCCAGGGTATTGTGTCTCAATTTCGCCATTGGCCTCTTTTTGTTCCTTAGTTTTTTCTAAAGCAGCAACTTGCTCCTCTGTAAAATTATACCGTCTTGGACCATCTTCGCTTCCAGAGCTTTCAATCTCTTTTTAAAATTTTCGAGGTTGTTTCTTTGCCATATTGACCTTATCCCGCTAGCAGATATTAGAATTCCTTTTTTCTTTAACTCATTAGCTGCTCTTTCTTGTCCATATGCTGGAAACTCACTGTTATTTTAACTACTGCTTTTTCTGTATCCTTTGGTACTCTATTGGCAAGTAATGGTTTGCTTTTGTTTATCTCATATAATGCTTTTTCCCCTCCTGTTTCATACAGCTCTTTGAAGCGGTAAAATGTATCCCTTGAATATCCCATACGCCTGTGATACATTTCCTAATTGCTTTGCAAGTTCTAGCAACCCCAACTTTGGTTTTAGTATTTTTTCTTGTGTTGTACTCATATCTGACACTCCTTTGAAATTTATTTATATTTTTATCTTGCTTTGTTAATTTGTCAGATCAAGTCTAAACTATTACACAACCTTTTTGTGTATTACAATCGTACAGTCCTTTTTTAAAATTTTCTCCATTTTCCTCCATGCAATAAACAATACTACTTATACTAGGAAAGCAAAAATTTATAGGTAAGTATAGTAATGTATCGTCTTCATCATCAGGTGGAATAAACCAAATTTTATTAAAATTATTACAAGTTAACTCTTCACCATCTAAAGAACCTTGAAATACCTTTAATCTACCCTTGTTAAATAAACTTTGTCCAGGTACCATCTTGAAAATACGTTTTTTTCCACTCATAAAGTATTATCTAATTATACCTATTATAACATTTATTGGTTAGTTTATTATTAAGTTAATGTATATTAGAATTGTAATAATTAACATAAAACTTCTTGTATAATCTAAAAAAGTAATGATATAATGCAAGTAACGTTGAAATATATGAATGAGCTTGATAATCTGTGAATTTTATCACTTGACAGAATATAATCTTAAAAAGCAACTAAAATTTAATAGAATTAGGGGCTAAAGTTTACCAAAGTTTCTTAATTTTAGCAAAATATAACTTCTTTTAGGAAGGTATTACTAAATTTATATAAAACATTACTCGCAACTTAAATAAAATAACTATTTCCAGTGGTTAAAATCAAGGAACGTGAGAAGTTTTTTCTTTGGGATCCATTGGTCTACCATGTGTACCATTCAAACTTTTTAATATAATAATTTTACTATACCGCAAAACTAGCTATACCAGCCTACTTCAACCGCATTTACATACGAACTGATTTGCCCAAGCTTATGAAAATAATTTAAATCCTCTATTTTTATAACCTTATTTTTACGCGGCTTGTTCTCACAAATATACGACCTTTTTTGCAATTTTAGGAAGAGTCAATAATTCAATTCTTTATAACACTAGCTAGCATGGTATCTTCACTAAAATATTTTTTGAAAAAGTTAGTTGACTTATAAATAATTCTCTACTAATACTGGCATGTGTTTGTTTATTCTGCTGAAGTTGCTCCGCAGGTTACTGTATAAGCTTCAGCAGTTTCCGTACTCCTTTAAAGTATAATTCATCATGCTCTTATAGTAGTGATATCAAGTATAGGTCTTAACCATGTTGATTTATAGTAAAACTAGCTCGAATTTGGAGTCATAAGCAACTTTTAACCTCTCTATATACTCCATTGTTACTCACCATAAAAACTTAACAAAAATATGAGTAGTAAAAAGATTGTGTTGAAATTAGCTTGACCAATATTATATATTGTACATAATATACTCTATATCTAGGCTAGGAGGTAGTATGGTTACAGAGTCAGTAAAATATGTTGTAGAATCTATCAGTGAACAAAAGCTAGGAGAGGAATTAAATACTGAGCCATGGCATTCAAAATTGAGTGTAATAGCAATGAGGGACCAACGCCTGAAGATGACATAACAGATTGAGATGACTATAGTTTGTTTGTTTAAGGAATAAGTAATCGTTCGGAATGTTATAACCTTGATCAGAGACATGAAACTAGGGAGGCTGTTGACACATGTGTAAAACATACATTGTTGTATCAGAGTGAAACTGATGATAGTGATTTATATTGGAAAAATTACCCTATTAGTCCAAGAGACTCTGCTTTAATTAAGTTAGATCTACTACTGACTGAAAGTGAGAGAAGTCTAATTGATGAATTTCGTAAAGAGTTAAAAGATGTAGTAACAAAAAATGATCAAGGTTATAGGGATAAGCATGAAAATTTTACAAACACTGCTTTAGAGCGTATAGAGTGCGTAACAAGTAAATATTTGCAAAAAGGGATAAGACTCAATTCAAAATATAACGATGATAAGTATACTATAACAAGTTTAATTTTTAAGAAAATAAGAAATATCCCTGATAGAATACGACAGCATAAGGGATTACCACCTTATGAGAGTTTATCAGACGATAGTGAGACTATAACAAGTTTAGTTTCTAAGCTTACTATTACCCATAAATATAAAAGTGGAGAAAAAGCTGCTATTTTACTAATTCAACTTTCTATTATAAATAGGTCCATGGTCTAAAAATGGAATATATGATGAAAAGAAATATAAATACCTCAACTGGCGAATGGGCAGAAAGTGAATTTGGGATTGTTAATTTTGGTGATATAAGATTAAGTAAGAGGCTTTTAAAAATAGTTAATAGTTTTGCTGAATCGCCTGAGCGTTCAATAAATCAAGCTTGTGAAGATTGGCATCAAAGTAAAGCAGCTTATAGATTTTTCCAAAATGATGCTATTTCTGAAAGAAAGATATTAGACAGTCATATAATTAAAACTGTTGAAAGAGCTAAAGAACACTCAACTATCTTAGCTATCCAAGACACGAGTTATATTTCATATAAAAATCATAAAAAGACCGAAGGATTAGGGATTATAGCAGCAAGATTAACATCTAAAACAACTAACTTTAAAACCCATGGATTAGTGATGCATACAACGTTTACAGTTACAACAGAAGTGCTACCTATAGGATTATTAGATCAAAAAATTAGTACTAGACCTCCTTTAGCTGAAGACCTAAAAGAGTTGAAAAGAAGAAGGCATAATACTGCTATTCCCATAGAAGAGAAAGAAAGCATACGGTGGATAGCATCACTTAAAGATTCTACTCACCATTCTTTGTAGCAAAAAATAGCTCTGTGTTTTTTCCTCTTTCATCATCACTATCAATAAAGTTAGGAGAATGTTGCTGAGCCGATGAATGTTCAGTAGATTCCTGTAGGCTCATTACTCTACGTAGAGGTTCTGCCGACAACTTTTTTCCTTTTAATTTATCTAGGAAATCTACTCCTCCAGTATACACATTTATCAATGCATAATAAACTGCCCACCAGCCACAATCATTGCTATTCATCTGGTGACCAGTTAAATCACTAAGGTCCCTAAAATCAATTTCTTCTTTGTTAGATATAAAAACAAAGGGCTTGTCTAACACACCAGAATAATGGTCATTAATTACATCACATCTGTAGTTTTTCTTTTACAAATATGTTTTATTGCATCTCGAATATTCTCATCTGTGCCAAATCCGTAACCAATAGGACCCACATAGTAGGCAAGCTGCATATTACTATCCATAGTAGATGAATTCATAAAGGAATTTATTATGATCAATATCTGACCATGCTTGAGAATTATCTGAATCATCACTATTGAATGTTACTTGACTTAATCTATTGTAAATATCGTTTGCAGTGAAACAACTATTATCTTTTAAAGAATCCTTGTTAGATTGAGCCTGTACTTGTGAATGCTGTTCTTCTCCTTCCTCAAGATCATAATTTTCAATATCTTCAATCAAAGAAGGATTACTCTTTATTATCCGCTATACCATAAACCTCTTCGCTAGAAACTTCCGCATCTTCTGTAATATCCGCTGTAAGACTACTGAGCAATGGTACAAAATGCTGCTTGTAATTTACTATTCTCACAACTTTTTCATTACTACCTGTATCTAACTGATCAAAATTCTCCCCTTCTATAAAAACTTCCAGGTCATCACTTCCTGGTGTAATTTTAGTTACTGTAATTTTTTGACCATTTTCTTCATTAGTCGAATAAAAATAAAGCACCAAATCATACTTATTGGAAATCATTTGACCTTCAATTTCAGGTCTTCCCCAAATAGGGATAGGACCATTTTTTGTAGCTACATTTTTAATACTCTCCAAATATTTGTTAAAAGTCTTCTGCACATCTGGCACATCATTTCCTTTTTCATCCTTAATATTTCCAAGATTAGGAAAAACAACATTCTCCTGCGGAACAAAATACTCATCTGCATCTTTTATAATTTTATTTTTGTATTCGCTAGCATCATTTGCACAATCTTCTCTTAATAATTTTACATTAAAGTCTCTGCTACTGATAATCGAACTTTTTCTCTTTAATTCATTTAATCCCTGTGCAACAGAATCAAAAAAACAATCTTTTCCTTTAAGGGCTACCCCCATTCTGAGGTCATGAGAGTAAGAATTTCTTAAGTTACTTAATAAATCTCCAAGATTCTTTTCTCTTGACTGAGTCATCTCTCGAAAGATAGAAATAGGACTTCTAGTAACTTTATCGGACCAAGAATTAGGCTCTTGATTATTGCAAGCTTGAGAATAAACAAGCCTTGAACTCTACTGACTAAACATAAACTCTACAAAATATTAAATTAGACTAACAATTTTTAACCTATAATTGCTAATTTAGCAAGGCCTCTATACACTCTTTTAAAAGCAGTATCTCACTTTAGATCAAAACTTCCTAAGGAACAATATAATAAATAGTTTTCTTAATTCCCTTATTGATTGGACTGACAAAGAATTCACAGTAATGTTGTGATACCATGTAAGAAATACCGCAAAAAGCCTTTAACAGAGGAACAGAAGACTGGTATCATTTAGAATGAAGGTGAAAAATAAGATTCGAGAGATTAAGATTTTTAAGATCATATCAAATGTTTATTGCAATTTTCAGAAAAATATAACATGAGATTTAACATAATAGCTGGTATCGTGAATTTACGTCATGGGTTTTAATTAACTTTACTTTCTTGACCTATCTTAACCCTAAATTTTGCCTCACTGTTTCGTAGAGGATCTAACGTTATTTTTTTATTAATCATGCATAAAACTCCATATTGCACAGCAGGTTCTCTTGACTATGACAATCCACATTTTACCTTATACCAACTTTCGTAATTTAAAAGATAAAGGAGGTATGTCATAAATAATCTACTTAAACCCCTCAATCATAAGAACTGCTGCAAAAGGAAAGTTGCTGTTTGTATGGTAGTCTACTTTCAAAAAAAATCTACTTTTAAAGTACATTACAGAAGCGAAATATTATACTGGTCATTTTTCAACCCTTAAAAATGCTCCTTTTTTTGTTTTGCAGCAGGTCTATAGATAAGAAGGGCTTTTTTTAATTATGTTGTATTAATAACCGAATTTAATATCACGAGCGAGCTTTTTTGCATGGTTATTTAATAAAAATTTAATATTGTTACATTACATCTCAAGTAGATAATTTAGAGAGATATGAAAGAAACTTTTGAATTTGTAAAAGGAGAGAAATTCTTGGTACGATCATATAATGAAGAACGTAATGAAATAGAATTGAAAAATAGAAATAGCGGTAAACAAATAAAACTTTGCTCCCCCTGTTTTGGAACATATTCAATAGGCGCGAAATTAGAAAACGAGATGTTCACAGAAGAGAAGTTTTATTCTGTTATACAGGTAGGTAGTTATAGCTTTAGTGAGAGTGGTGAGTGTTTAAATTGGAAAAAACTTAATGTACTACCCGGGCTAAATGCTGTCCCTCTCGCAGAAGTAAAAGCAAAGGTTGATATGAGTGATGATTGTAAGTACACTATTGCTATTTCTCAAGATAATTGGAATAATTCGTTTAGTTTACCGCGACCATCATTGATTTTTAAGTCTGGGATTGATTTAAAAGACTACTTTAATAAGGAGCTTAAGTTATCGTATAACAAAGCGCTTAGTGTATCCACATTTCAAGGTGAAGAATATTTTCAACCAATAGTTACCTATGGAAAGCAGGAAATAGCTTACCTAGAGGGTACATCGCTATCGTTTAATAAAGGAAGTTTGATAAATAGTATCTTCATTTACTCCAATCATTATACTACATTATATACTCAGTTCAAAAACGACGTTTATTTTGTTAGTCTTGAAAAAGACTCAAATGGTAATCTGCTAGTATACTTGTTCGATGACAAAGGTAACCCTGTTGACAGTCAAGGTCAGGTTACAGATAAGTTCAAGTGGAAAGAAAATCCTATCAACCTTTTTTTAAGATCGGCTATATTAGAAAGCTCAAACATACGTGAAGTTATGCCTGAGCTTAGTCTTCCTGAGAATGAATCTTTAGATGAAGAGCAGACTAATTGCATACTGAAGGGATGCGGGTTATCAGAGGAAAGTAGTAAACAAGCGAAAGCTGCAAACTCAAAGGCAAAAGTAAAGTGTATATTAAATCATTGTGTTACAGGAGAGGAGGCAAAAATGCAGGTAGATAAACTATTAAAACACTTAAAGAGTGATAAAGATTTGTTACAAAAAATTGCAACTAACGAAGAATTGCAATCAGGGGTAGTAGGTAATTTGAAAGAAGATAGTAAGTTTAAAGATAGCATTAAAGGTGATAGAGGTGAACCGGGTATACAGGGCCCAAAGGGAGAAGATGGTATAAGCGCTGCAGTTGCTGATCGATTTTTTAGCAAAGTAAATCAAATGAAAAATGAACTCCATAATACTCAGAAAGAAATAGAAAAATCTAGAGATGCTTCTGAAAGCTTTGCTAAAGAAGCTCAAAAAGCCAGAGATAAGACTACAGGATTATATGATAAAGTGGTAAGTTTCACACAAAAAGCTGAAACTTCAAGCAGAGATGCTAAAAAATTTGCAGCTCAAGCACTTAGCTCACAAAGAAGTACGCAAACATTTTATCATGGTATAAAAGATATGTTTTGTGGTATCAAACCTACAGATTCAGTATGTACTATACGTAGAAGGAAGAGGAAAACTAGAAATGTAAACAATCAACCAGTAACAAGTGGAGCAGGTAGACCAACTTCATTTATATCTCAGATAATAAATTTCTTTTATCCTTCTATAAAACAAGATAAGTACAAAATAGAGAATAACATACATGAACTCAATCAAGTGGTAAGAATAGTAGATGCAGCAAATATTGTTTTAAAATTTGAAAAGGTACTTGGAGGGACAGCTTCAAGATGTGGAATTCCAAAAAAATGCTTAAACTTAGATCCAACTGCACTACAGTCAGCTATTGTAAGTAGGTCATTACTTGATGATGAAAATCATAATGAGATGTTGAAATTTTTGTGTGAGGCTGCAAAAAAGTCATGTCCAAATTACAAACAAGCTGATAAGTTTTTAGCTCTTTTCAAAGATAATATGAAGAGAACACTAGTAAATAATGAACAACAAAGGGGTTGTGTTAGTACTGAGGAAACAGCGACATATAATAGTCAGCCAATGAGTTTTATGAGTAACATAATTCCTCCAACTAGCTTCAGTTCCATTAGTCAGATGGCCATTGGTTGTTAAGGCAAGGAAACTGTTAAAGTAATAATCGGGTAAGGATAGCATGGGACAGTATACGCTTAAAGTAGATAGTAAAGATTTGCTCTATAAGAAGCTAATAAAACTTCCTACTGAATATTATATATTAAAACTAGATAACAATGGTTATACTATGGATTCGCACATTGGTACGGCTGAACTTGGGGACATCAGTGATATAAAGTTACAGAAGAAGGGCGATGAAATAGTTTTATGTAAAGAAGATTCAGTCCTAAAACTACAAAATGGAGAGGACTTTATTATAAAAAAAGAAGATATTATAGGTAAAAACAAGAATGATATTATTCAAAAGCTTGTATCAGGAGAAGAAGTATTGATTTCAACTGAATATATAAAAGGTAGTCCAAATTTTGGTGTAGGTTTATCATTTTATGGTCCTAATGAAGGTTCATTAACTGGAGTACTAAAACTCATTAATTTTTATAATAAAAGTGATCCAACACTGCAAAAAATCAAAAAGGAGGAAGGAGGACTTTATTTTACGGTAGAAGATGATAATGCAGATCATTCTAAAACCATCTACATATCGGATAAAGATGGAAATCATCTTCCAGAATATGATGACTATCGGTATCAATACAAACAAGGTCCATGTGACGTATTGACAATAGATGAAATAATAGACAGCCTAATAAACACCAGTAATGTACAGCAGAAATTTACTTTACAAAAAGGAAAAGAGTTATCGGAAGATATCTATGAGGCAAATATTTGCTTGAATGACAAGCTAGTAGCTACTTTAGCAAACATAGGTTATTACATGATGAATAACCAATTGATCATGCGTAATCACGTTACGAAAGAGCAGATGGTGATACCAGAAGATTTTCACTATTTGAAAGTTGTGGGATGTAATAATCATGATGATTATAAACTAGCGTTATGTAATTCATTAGGTAATGAGTTTTTTGAATATAAAAAGTATGATCCACAATACTCAAATGTTTCAGACGAGCATCAACATATAAGTTTAAATTATATGAAAAAAGAATACAATCCAAAATTTTGTAGATTACTTAACCATCAACCATCGTTTTTCATTACAGAAGGAATTACTCATTCAGATTCTCCAGACCACTACTCAGCTGATATATTTGAGTTAATAAACAATGGGGAAAACAGAAAAATAGCCACACTAATTGATGAATTTGGGTATTTCAATAAAGCCGGTAAGTTTGAATATCGTGATTACCATAAAGAAATGGAGTATCGTGTTTATGATAATCCTAAAATTGATCAAGAATACAAGGTAACAGGTGTAAATAGTGAATTCTTTCTTACGGAAGATAAAAATGTAATTCTTCACACTATTCCGGAGTTATTTTAAATACATGTATCGACTTATATTCAAGGAAACATATAACAACCTTTCTTAATTTATCATTATATATTGCTAAAAACTTAAATAATATAGCCACTTCCTGCAACTAAAACCATGGGCGGTGAGAACTTTTTGTTTTGGGATGCGTTGGTCTACCAAATGATACATACGAACTTTTTTATATATTGACTTTGCTATATGCTAAAACCAGCCATATTAGCCCATTTCATCCATATCTACATACGAACTGTTTTGCCTAAGCTTATAAAAATAATTTAAATCTTCTATTTTTATAACCTTATTTTACGCGGCTTGTTCTCACAAATATACGACCTTTTTTGCAACCTTAGGAAGAGTAAATAATTCAATTCTTTATAACACTAGCTAGCATGGTATCTTCACTAAAATATTTTTTGAAAAAGTTAGTTGACTTGTAAATAATTTTCTACTAATACTGGCATGTGTTTTTTATTCTGCTGAAGTGGCTCCGCAGATTACTGTATAATCTTCAGCAGTTTTTCCACTCTCCTTTAAAGCATCATATTCCTATATATTAAATATAGCTGATGTTCTCAATTTTGTTGATCTATAGTAAAATTCGCTAAAACTTCCAGTAATAAACAACTTTTAACCTAGCAGTACTCACCATAAAAACTTAACAAAAATATGAGTAGTAAAAAGATTATGTTGAAATTAGCTTGACACATACTACACATTGTATATAATATATTCTATGCCTAGAGCTAGGAGGTAATATGGGTACAGGGTCAGTAAAATATATTGCAGAACCTATCAGTGAACAAAGTAAACACACTGATAAGTAAAAACTGAAGTGGGACCCAAGTGCTGGACAAGAGTGTTCAGAAATAGGTAGTCCAAAAACAGAAGCAACTGAACTACCAGTAGATAGTTATTATGAATTCATTAAGCGAGATTTGCTTTGGGCTGATAGAAGTTTGATAGATGATAAAAAATACTTAGAGGATTTAATAGATGAGTGGCTTATTCATGCACCTAACTTAAAACTGGAAGAGAGTCAAAAAAAGTTAAATCAAAAATTACTCAATAGTATTATAAAAGATTTTAATATGGGAAATTATGATTCATATTTTTATAACCTTATTTTACGTGGCTTGTTCTTGCAAATGTATGACCTTTTTTGAAGGAGTAAATAATTGAAATCCTTATGACACTAAGTTGAGTGTTTTTCTATCCAATCTGAAATAAAAGATATTTTTCTACACCCATATACAACAAATTTGATGTTCTAAAAAATACATAAAACTCTTGCTAATTACGCTAAGCGTATAATAATCAAAACATGGATTTTTAGAGTGAGGTAAATTATGCATCCTAATATACACGAAAGTAATGGTAATACTGAGTTACATTATGCTGCTAAAGATGGCAACTTAGAAGCAGTTCAAGCTTTACTAAACAAAGGTGCTGATGTTGAGGCACAAAACGACAATGGCGATACTGCTTTACATATAGCTACTCAAAAAGGCCACTTAGAAATAGTTCAAGCTCTATTAGATAAAGATGCTGATATTGATGCACAAAACGACAATGGCAATACTGCTTTGCATCTTGCTGCCGAAAACAGTTGCTTAGCAATGGTTAAATACTTTGTAGACGAAAAAGGAATTGATATTAACCAAGAGAACGATGATAATGAAACTCCTTTGCATTTTGCTGCTAGCGAGGGACGCTTAGAAGTAGTTCAATTTCTGTTGGAAAAAGGAGCCGTTTTTGAGGCAAAAGAAAATGATGACTTAACTGCTTTGCATATTGCTGCTGCAAATAGTCACTTAGAAGTAGTTCAAGCTCTATTAGATAAAATGGATAATGCTGACATACTAAAGAAGAGTTTCAAATATGTCTTGCATATTGCTGCTCGAGAGGGTTGCTTAAAAACAGTACAAGCTCTACTAGACAAAGGTGCTGATATTGATGCACAAAACAAGGATGGCGATACTGCTTTGAATGAAGCTGCTGGATGTGGTCGTTTGGAAGTAGTGCAGTTTCTGTTAGAAAGGGGTGCTAGTTTTGGAACACGAAACAACGAAGGCTGTACTGCTTTGCATATTGCTGCTGAAACTGGTCACTTAGAAGTAGTTCAAGCTCTGTTAGAAAAAGGAGCTGACATTGAAGCAAAAAGCGAAAATGGCAGTACTATATTGCATGAAGCTGCTAGAATGGGTCACTCAGACATAGTTCAATATCTTGTAGAGGAAAAAAAGGCTACTATTGACGTAAAGGACGTTGATTGTAATACTCCCCTGGATTTAGCTGATAGAAACGGCCACAAAAATATTGTTGAGTATCATAATTTTCAAGAAAAGAAGCATTCTGAAACTTCAAAAGCAATAAAGACTGGTTTCTCTGTAGGTGTAATAGCCATGTTGACAGTAACTATTGGATGTATTGTTACTCATGTGAACTTACCAATATTAGTTATTGCTGCATTGATAGTTGGAGCCATTGCTGGCAGCATTACATATGAAATATTAAAACCTAGTACTAAGCTGAATGAATATGAAGTAGAGAAACAAAGTTTACCAGAAACCGTAATACCTTAATAGTGAATGTTATATAGCAAATTAGCTCTTGTCTTTTGTATCGGGTATATAGTAATAAAATATGAGGTTTTGAATTGAGGTAGAGTTATGAGCTTTGATCAGTTGGAAGAAATACTAGCTTCTATTGATGCTAACATTGGTTTAAGTAAGAGTAATGTCGTTGGAAAAATAGAAGAGAAGCTAAAACAAGTAGATACGTCTGGCCTATTACAGCTTGCTGTTTTGAAAAACAATAAACGAATAGTAGAAACTCTTATACAAAAAGGGGCTGATGTTAATGGAATGGATGTATACAATCGTGATCCATTATATTATGCTATCTCACATAGAAATACACGAATGGTAGAGGTCCTGATAAAAAATGGGGCAAGTGTTAGAAAGAAATATAATGATGGAAGTACTCCTTTGCATCATGCTATCTCGGGTAACAGAACAAAAATAGTAGAGCACCTAATAAACAATGGGGCTGATCTTAATGCAGTAGATGAGAAAGGTAGGACTCCATTATACTTAGCTGGTCGAAATACAAAAATGATCTCAATTCTTATGAAGAATGGAGCATGTCCCTTACTGAAAAATAGAAATGTTGAATTTTTGAAGTATTTAATTGCATTCATTAAAGATGGTGATATAGATAATTTGGAGAAGAGAGAAGCGAAACAGAAAGAAGAGCAAGTAGATGATGGATATGAATCACTTAAATACTCATTGCTGCTTAGTGATAACAGCTCTTTGACCTCTATTATAAAAAGGGAAGAATTTAAGAATTTAATGTCTGAGTGGTCTTCAGGTACACCTGACTTAAAAGAGGGCCAAAAAAATTTGAATAAGGCGCTGTTAAGTCTCCTAAAAGACTTTCCATTTTGTAACATTACAAGGTTTGAGAATTTTTTACAAGACAACAAAAGTAATGATGATCTAAGGGTTGTTCTCAATCTTCAAAGAGGAAAGTCCAAGTTGACAATACTGCATACAATACAAAGTATGGAGCATTTGGCAGTAGAAAAAGGTATGGCCTGGGCAGTTGGAGCATTTATAACTTTACTTTTAAAAGCTGGAGCTGACCCTAACATAGTTGACAGTGAAGGGCAAACACCTTTGCACTATGCTGCTTATTATAATACTTTAAATATACCTTTACTTCTGAACAAAGGAGCACGTAGTCAACCTGACAAACAAGGGAAAACTCCTCTAGATATTGTAGTTATTAACAAAAAACCTTTTGAAGTGAATATTTTAGAACAAATCTTTTTAACTCAGGAGCAAATGAGAGCAAAAAGCCATTTAGAAAATATTTGCGGTCATAGCCTTGACACTAATCAACTAAGAGAGTTTTTAAATCAGCACAGAGGAAATGAAGGTCTTAAAGAGATTTTAAATCTTCGTGATTGCAAAGGAAAGTCTCGTATTTTTCAAAAGATTAGGGATGCTTGTTATGGTGATAAAATTCGTTTTAAAGAAGCAGAAAGGTTACTGTTAGAAGCAGGAGCAATTGATTACAAACGATGGCAGGACAAAGAACATTCACCTAAAGCTTCCACTTTATGGGACATTTTAATATTAAACCAACGGGAAGAATTGAAAACTTTTTTAGATATGGCCAATGCAGCCGAAAACATGAACGAGTTAGAGCAAGTTGTAAAAAGAGCTATAGAAGCAGGGGTAATGCTGAACTTTGCTGTGTCAGGAAGTTTATATGACAAGAAATATGAGAGTAAATATGGCTTTGCAGATTGTGTAATAAGAAAAATTAGTGAATTAAAAAAGAACTCTAGAATTGCAAGTGATGTAGAGGTTGCTAGTTGTATAGTATGTAACTTAGCATCAAAAGGAGTAGTACTACATACTATAAGCAGCATCCTTGTCATTGATGAACTAGAAGAATTTAAAAGCCACAAAGCTAATATGGTAAAAGCCTATGAAAGTTATGCAAAGCGTACTTTGAAATTTATGGAAATTGTTAAAAGTGCAACTACTGGCAAGGTGAAAAGTGTAAAAGTGGATAACTCTATTCTCTATTTAGAATATTCAGAAAATAGTGTAGTTGAGGTTGCGAAAATCATAAATGGAGCAAATTTAACTCATGGAAGTATAGAATATAGAAGAGATGTAATAGCAATCGGTGAAAGTGAGGTAGAAATTATAACG
The DNA here is from genome assembly GCA_030407085.1 of Trichopria drosophilae. Classification (NCBI taxonomy): domain Eukaryota; kingdom Metazoa; phylum Arthropoda; class Insecta; order Hymenoptera; family Diapriidae; genus Trichopria; species Trichopria drosophilae. The sequence goes on along the minus strand of CM059582.1, from coordinate 662,270 downwards.
GAAGATGGGATAAGAAATTATACTAACCTTACGGGCAGTATAGTACTGACTTTCTATACTAGTTTGGGAAATGTAGACGTTAGGCTGTATCCTGACGTACAGAATAAAAGCAAAATTATAGTAGAAGTGAGTAATAGAGAAGAAATATTAGAAAAATTCAAAGGTCACGAAGAAGAGTTAGGCAAGGATTGCGAGCTTGGTAACTACTGGGTCTACGATGCTATTGAACAGGGATATTTTGAAAGATCTGGTAGATTAATGCGTCCTGAAGTAACAAGCGAGTCTAACAACAAATGGACAGAACGTGGAGAACTAAGAAGGACTTCTGATCCTAGGAGAGAAGTTTCTAGGTAGATTAATTTGTCATAAAGGTTAAAGATTATTATTTAAATATAAACCACTATAATTTATAGATTTTGGATCATTTTCTACCACTGTTGCATCCGGTATGCTAAAATCTTCATTATTTATATTGATATTTTTCGCATAATTGATTCTGTAACATTGACTTACTTTTCTATATCAATTTCAGCATCTTTTTGTGTGGCCCTTTGTAGTAGCTCCTTTTGCAATAACCTTTTTTAATTTTCTGGCACATACTTTTTTCGATGGTTTTTCATATTGTTGTTTTTATAAACGTTACGACGCTGAGCCGTAAAATTTCTCCAATTGCTTACTCCATAACATTGGTACTTCTCTTAAATAAGCTAACTTCAAATCTCTTGACTGTCTTCCATTTACTATGTCTTCTTTAATTTTCGGAGCTAAATAATTTAACCTTAAAATTTGTTGTATACGTCTTGTACCTATATTAATTTTGGTACTCAGTTCCTTCACACTTCCATATTTTCCCTCTTTTAGCTGACGTTTCCATAGATGGGCTCTTACCACTGCTTTCAGTAGCACATTGTTTGTTTTGCCTTCTGGTTCTACTACCGTGCATTTGTTTCCTTTCTTTTTTATTGGTATAAATTTTTCTTCTGATTCAGAATGCACCTCTATTCCATCCTCTCTCACCATTACTCCCTTTATTAACTTTTTCACTACTTCTTTTTGCTTTCCAAAACTTAAATTTTTCCACTCTTCCGCTTTTTCTTCCAAATTTTCATATAGGCGTTCAGCTCTTTTCATCACTTCTTTTTCCACCTCTCCTGCTACTATTGTTCGATTTACTGATTCACAACTTTTTCCCCTTAAATGATTGTTGCACACGTAATATCTATACCTCTTATTTTCCTTTTTTGCATATGTCAGCGTCATGTTTACTTCACAGCTCTTGCACTTAATTATTCCCTTTAGCAGCGCTTCCTCGTATTTCGCCTTTCTATATGGCTGATTCTTTATTAATTCTTGCGCTTTTTGCCATTTTTCCTCTTTTATTATTGCTTCATGCTTTCCCTCATACTCTTTCTCATAATGTCTGATTTTTCCCACATATATTGGATTTGTTATTATTCTTCTCACCGTTGCTTTTTTAAAGATATCTGATTTCGTACGATACCCTTGGCTATTTAACTCTCTTGCCAACTCTGCCATTGACTTCAGCTCCAAATATCTTTCAAATATATGCTTTACTGTTTTTGCTTCTTTCTCATTTATTATTAATTCTTTATCTTTTACATCATACCCTAGCGGCAAAGTTCCTTCCATCCATAACCCTTGCTCTTTTGATGTTGCTATTTTATTTTTTACCCTTTCTACGATCATCTCCCTTTCTAATTGTGCTGCTCCTGATAATACCGTTTGTACAAATTTTCCCGTTGGCGTATTATTGTCAAATATTTGTGTTACTGCTACAAAATTTACTCGGTGCCTTCTAAAAAATGACGTCACTTCTATGCTATCTTTTGTTTCCCTTGATAGTCTGTCTAGTGTGTATACTACTACACAATCTACTTCTCCTCCTTTAACATCTTCAAATAATTCCTTTATCGCTGGTCTTTCTAAATTTTTCCCTGAATATCCGCCATCATCGTACCTTTTGGCCAATGCTACCCAGCCTTCTCTGCTCTTTATGTACTTTTCACATGCTACTCGCTGGGCATCAAGACTGTTAAACTTTTGTTCTAGTCCGTCTTCATTTGATTTTCTCATATATATCGCACATCTTACTTCTTTTAGCATTTTCAACTTCCATTTTTATCACGCATCCCAAATAATAAAGGTCCGTTGTAGCTCATTCCCATTATTTTTCCGGCTACTGCTGATAATGATGTGAAAAATTCTTCTCTGTAGATTAAACCCTTATCTGTTACCATTACTGCGTGAGTCTCTTCCCCTCTCTCTAATATTAGCTCTGTTCCCTCTACTGGCAGTTTATCGCTACTTATTCTTTTTCCCTTCTCTAGCCGATCTGCCAGATACTCTAGTCTTTTTGTCCCCTTTCTTGACATTTCTCCATACGCTTTTTCCTGCATTCTATAAGCTAATCTTGGTATCAGATATTTCTTTGAGTATCTAGGCGCTTCTTCTCCATATACCTTCTTCCATATTTTCCTCAGCCCTTCTAATGACTCTTTCTCTAAATTCATTACTTTCTTTTCTGTTTCTTTTTCCATATCTTTAGCCTCTCATAGAAGGTTTTCCTCTTTGCTACCTTTGCTTTTTAAAAAACTTTTCAATTCTCTTTATTTCTTTCTTTAACACCTCGGTTATCTCTTTACTATTTTTCGCATAATCCATTGCTGTCATTCCGAACTTATCTTCTTGCTCTATTTCTCCTCCTGCTTCCACTAGTTCCTCCACTATTTCTTTTTCTGTTATCTAAGTGAAGAAAGTCACCTCTCCCCACTCGACTGCAGAACCGTACGTGACAGGTTACCGTCATACGGCTCCTCTGCAATTTGGTGCTTGTCATGCACACTTCCTGTGTAAAATATCGTGACAATGTCCATGTAATAATAAATTTTTGATCATATTATTTTTCCTATTTTGGTCTTTATGGTGTATTTCTAGAATATCATCACTCTTGAACCAAAGTTGACATTGATCACATTTGCCTTGTTGTAACTTCAACAGCTTTATTACTCTCGGTGATTTATCTAGTATTCTATTAAGACGATTCCCCCAGTAAACCCAATCACCATCGTATGGAGATTGGGTTCCTTTCACTTTGATATGTCGCTTAATAACATGATCTCCGTGTCTTATAAGATTCACTTCGTTACTTGTCGTAAATCGCCAATTATCATTACCATACTTCTTGAAGTACTTTCTTTTGATCCAGCATTTTCCTTTGTTTGGGTGTTTATATAACGCCCACTTCCAAAGTTTTCTGAACATTACACTGTCGATAAGATTAAATGTTTCACTTGAAACTACACAAGAGTAATATTGACTCCATCCTCTAATAATTGGATTAAGTACTTTAATTACTATTTCTTGTGTTGCTCCCCTCAATTTTCTAATCTTATGTTTGATAATGAAATTATGCTGTTTTATAGATTTACGACTTGGTTTGGTTAATAACTTGTAACCTTTCTTATTATTTCTTGTTAGGTAGTGTCTTATTGAAAATCCAAGAAAATCAAATCCTGGTTTATCCCCTTCTAAAGTATGGGAAATCCTTGTTTTTGAAGGTTTTAGTTCTAATCCAATGATTTTTAACCATTCTTCGATTAGTACCTTTGCCTTAATAAGGATCTCCTCACTCTCATGTATAACAACAAAATCATCAGCATAAAAAATTATACTAAGAGCTTGTTGTGCCCGTTGCTGCGATACTGTACCATACTTTCTTCTTCTATATAGAAAAAGTTCACTTTTTAATGCTTCTTTAATATATTGTTCCATACCGTGTAATGCTATACAAGCCAATAATGGAGAGATAGTTCCTCCTTGAATTGTACCACTCTTAGTTGGCTGGAAAATTCTATTTTCTATTACTCCTGCTCTCAACCATCCTTTTATTGTTTTTCTTAATGTTGGTGTGGTATTGAGTTTTTCAAGCAATGCATAGTGTTTAATATTATCGAAACACCCTGAAATATCAGCATCTAAACAATATGCTGTTTTCTGACTTAGTGCATTGAATATGGCCTTCATAGCATCGTAACAAGATCTACCAGGTCTAAAACCATAAGTGTTCGGCTCAAATTTTGCTTCCCATTCAGGTTCCAACGCCATTTTTACAAGTGTTTGTTTTGCTCGACACGATATAGTGGGAATACCAAGGGGACGACGCTCCAATGGCTTGCCAGGTTTTGGTATCCAGACTCGTCTTGATGGTTTTGCTCTTCCTCTTAAATCCATAGAATTTGCTAATTGCATTCTTTCTTTTTGGTCGAGATTGGCTTTCCCATCAATACCTGCAGTCTTTTTCCCTCTATTGTCCTGTGTTACTCTTCTAACTGCGAGCATTCTTGCACTTGTTGATTTGAGTAATAATCTCTGAAGATTATGCATCTTTTTGATATCATTACATTTAGAAGCTTGGTAAATTCGTTTTTGTAGCTTAAATGAAGATTTCTCCAGCTTACGCCAAGAAATTTCATTCCATTCATACCTAACATTTTGTTGGCTCATAACATATTCACTACTACTCATAACTTTACCTTCCAAATTACAGTGTTTACGTCTGCATATCCCAAATATTACTTTGGGCGTTAGCTTCTTAAACAATCCTTCCACATAGAAGCTTACGGTTGGCTATCTGCTTATATCTAAATAAATATAAGAGCATCTATGCGGTTACTCCGTTCCATGATTTTGTTTCATGTTGGACTTAGGTTCTTACTTTTTGCCGGAAGCTGAGAACATCCATAATCAAGTGGTAGGATCTTGATTCCTCTTTGCGCTTCTACCATTTTGGTCTATGCGTATCAACCTTATTTCACATATTCCTGCTGACGACAATTCAAACATAAGTTCCTTTCGTAACCTTATCCAACTCTGTTCGCAGGGATTTACCATAAGGTTAGGTATTACCTGCTTTTGTCTCATGCTTGCATCCCAGAAGTTGCCACTTTCTAAAATGTGAGACATACTTTATCCCTGATGTTTAGGGAAGATGGAATTTAACCACCACAAAATCACGACTTTCGGGTCGCACCCCACCATACATGCAAGGTGCAGCGAAGTGCATTTATTGCCATACTCTTCAGCATTTACATTTGCTCCTGACTTTATCAATTCCCTCACGATTTCTAGACGTTTCTCCGTTACCGCTAGGTGCAGTGCTGTGTATCCTTTCACATCTGCTGCATTCACATTCACTCCTTTTTCAACTAATAACTTCACTGTTTTTGCGTCTACTGCATAATGCAGAGCTGTTCTTTCCTTTTCGTCTCTTTCATAAATATTTTCATATGAGTTCTCTAATAATTCTTTTTCTGACTTATTAAATTTGCCAAGCTTTAACATAATCCACCTCACCTTTTCTTTAAATTTAAATCCCTCTTTTAAACCTTCCTTTTCGCTACCTCATCTATCATTTCTTTCACTTGGCTCATTATTTTGCTTGCTAAATTTTTACATTCTTCTTTTATCAGTGATTTGTCTCTCTTCCTTATTTCTTCTATCTCTATTATTTTTAACTCCGGCAAATAACTCCCATTCAACATGTTTGCTATTTCTCCCACTAGCCTCTCTATTCCATAGCAGGTGAGTTCTCTACTTTTTGTTATTCCTCCTTGTTCTCTCAGAAATTTACTCGCCTCTTCACTCTCTTTGCTATCACATAGACGATACTTTTCACTTTCCCAGATGTAATACATTGGTGTTGCACCGTACTTATTCAGTTGATTAACTTCAGCTCCCGCTTTTACTAGCTCTTTTATTATTTCAACTTTTGCTCCTCCTATTTTGCACGCAGAGTGGAGTGGCGTACATCCACTGACATATTGAGTGGCATTTACTTCCGCTCCTTCCCTTAGCAGCACTTTTACATTTTCTAAACTCTTTGCGAATACTGCACAGTGTAGTGGTGTATAACCATTTTTATCTCTTGCATTTACCTCTGCTCCTTTTTTTATTAATAATCTCACTGTTTTGTAATCAGAGATTTCTACTGCTTGATGCAAGATCGTCTCTCCTTCTTCATTTCTTTTATTAATGTCTTTAAATCCGTTACTTGATACTTCTTTAAAAAACTTACTCTTGCTAAAACTCATTTCATACCTCACAAAATTAGCTTTTCTAGCGCCAGACAAATTTCTTATGTTTACCTGCTGCTATTCAAGTCATGTCCTTTTTAGCATGAGAAAGCAAGTCTTTTTCTTTTTATTTCATACACTTTTACCTATTATTAATATAATATATGAGTATCTAAATATAAGTACTTAACTTATTAGAGATATTATTCGACTATCTTTCCAACTTCTGTGCAAATGTCGATGTTCGTGCCACTTCAGTACTCCTGGATAAAACACTAAAATGTGCTTTTCTAATTCGTGTATTGAATCTTTTTGCTCTGAATCCAAATCATTTCTATAGTAAACGTTGTGTTCTGCTAAACCGTATCTTCAGATCTTCTGATCGGTGTAATTTTCTACTTTGTAATCATGTATAATGCTGAATCTTTCTAAAATTGGCTTGTGTTTTAAATTCCAATGTTGCTCAGATAGTTTGCTACTCCCTAGTAAAAATTTATCCCCTCTTTCCTCTACACTACTAACTGAAAAGCACGAATTTATTTCTCCTAACCTCCAACTGTCCGATAATACTATTTGTGCCTTAGCAAACTTTATTTCTGGTAATAAACTCTGTGGTAATGGATATAGTGCTTTTAAGTTGTACCACAAATGATCTCTTTCATAGATGCCTTTGTAATCCTTTGTGTGAGGCTCTGTTTCTCCAAGTACTGCTACATCTAATCGATATATGTCATTACTAAATGCTTGCTCATAATGAATTCGAAAAGTGCTAAACTTAAAATTTGGATTTAAGCTTTTTAGCTCAAATGTGTTCTTTCTACCAAATGACAGTACTGGTCCATCAACTATGTTTTTTAAAAAACATAGTTGATGGAAAGTGGAGTTTATCATGTTGGTGGACAAGGTAAGATTGTAAGTTTAATCATACTTGATTTTTGCACCAATCCAACATTCTTAACGATAGATAAGCTTAAAGCTAATCCAACTGTATTAATAATACTGAGAAAAAATCCATCAAACATACCTCTTGATTTGCCCATAGTAAAAATGGTTGACCTTTTCTTTCAGCATAGGACTTTAATTGAAGTATTCCAAGAAGCAGCACAAAGAGGAGTACTAGAGTTCATACCAAATACTTCAATGCAAATCTTACATACTGCACTTAATCTAATTGAACCTCCTAAAGAGAAGGAATTACTAAAGTTGCAATTGATAGAGGGCTCACTTTACGTAAACAATATAGAGATTCTAAATAAGAAAGCTGTAGCATGTATGAAGGTTTTTCGCATATTATTTGAACAATTTTTGCATGATTGTAAAAAAGAATTACCTCCTGAAAAACACATGTTGCTTAGCATAACTGAAATAGAGAAGCGCCTAAATCTTGATCCAGAAGCAGACCCAGAACATCACATCAGAAAACCACTAAACACAATCCAAAGAACAATAAAAACCACCTTAGCTAAAAAGTTAGGACTAAACATCGAACGTAATGATGTGATTCAAACAGTTGGTTGGCCGGGATCATCACGTAAAGATCATGGCTACCGTATTAACCCTTTTACTGTGGTAGTTCGTTAACTATGTTGACGAGAAGTAAAAATGGAAAAAGTAAAATTTGTGTAATCAAGTTTTAAAGACGCGTTCTTTGGTTGGTATTTTACCCTAAAGTCACATCTAGCTTTAAAATACAGTTTTTGCCTTATCTAAAAAAAATACAAATTCTCAATTACGTAAAAGCCTAAATTTCTTTTGCTTTCTTCAATCTTTTCTACTCTGTTCGTTTGCCGACTTTTGTGTTTGAAGCACATCTACATTCAATGCCCCTATACTAATATATACCGACCACTTTTTCCGGGAGTTTCTGAAAAAAAAGTTAAAATAATTTTAAGACAGCTAAGAAATTAAAAAGAGCATTATGTCTTTTACAACAGAAATCTTCGCTATTTGAGTCCTTTCCATTTTGGAAACAACTTTTTACTTGAGCTGAAAAGAGATTACATGAGTTTTTGGTAAAAACATACATAAACCTATCTAAATCATCAATAACGCTATAATAGCCCTCTAAAGACGTTTTAAAGAATGGTATTGTAGTAGAGAGATTATTTTGGCTCCATTCCCTTCTTGTAAAGCTAAAGATACTAATGTTAGCAAACTCTATAAACTTAAGAATAACTGTAGAAACTATTATTTTTTAAAGTCAGAAAAAACATCACTTACAATTCAACAATTCTCCAAAATCAATTATGTTTGAAAAGTAATCACTATCTATAACATCATCACTTACATCATTGACGTGGATAAGGACTGGACGACATGAAAAGCCTTTTGGACGATTTAGTGTATCTATTTTCTTTTGTACCTCTTGTATTATTGAATAACCAATTTTATTTTTTGAAAATTTGATTTCGCAAATGTAGAGAGTGTTAAACTTCGTTTGAATCATATAATCAATTTGACAACCTGCACTATTACGCGTTCTTTTCTGAAAAAATGGATTCTCGCTTATTATTCCATCAATTCCTAAGATATTATGTATACTCTTTCTATTGTTCAGCACCAAATTTTCAAATTGAAGCCCAATAATTGTATACCACTCTGGTAAGAACCCTATAGAGTAGGTGTCACGATTAATTTTTCCTAGATCTTTTTCGATATATTTTAGATAAAACCTTAAATAATTATCTTGAAGTCTGTATCTCCTGAGTCGTGAATCAGTACCAGTTTTTATACTCCAAGTATGATCTTTTGCAATAAAACCAGCAAGCTCAAGTTCATACAGATATTCAGAAATGCGTCCATGTCTTACGATATTTAAAGTAGCACAAATTTCTTCTTGTTCTTTAGCTCCAGTAGAAAGAGCTCTGACTATTTGCTTATAAAAAGCCGTTTTTCGCATGAATAAATCTGAGAATATTTGATTAAATTCTTCAACTAAAAACCCACCTTTTGTAAAACAAAGCCTTTTAATATTTTCTTCAGCGCTATGTTTAAAATTTACCTCCTCTAAATACTTTGGAATTCCGCCAGTTACTGCAAGCACCTTAAATTTTTCATATGCTGAAATATTTTTCGGCCAAAATTCATTGCAATCAGAAAGTAATAATTCTCCGAGTGTTAAAGTTAACGATATTCTCCCTACGAAACCAGTGCTGCTAAGTATATTTTTCTCGATCCAGGATGAAGCTGATCCACAAACAACAAAAATTAGCTTGTTATTATTTTTTAGCTGCGTATCCCAAAAATTTTTTATTTTGCCTAAAAAGGTTGGATCTTTTGAGCCCATCCAAGAAATTTCATCAAACAGCAATAATGTTTTTCCTGATAGTAGACGTTCACCAACTGCCCATAGTAAATCGCTCCAGTCATCATACCTAGCAAAAGATGTATTAAATTGTCTAGCAACTTGTCTAGAAAATTCATTAAGTTGGTAGGACATTGTAGTATGCTTTTCTGGTGGCAAACCTATAAAGGAGTAATATTGTTCAAAATACTTACCAAACTCTTGAATTAAACGACTTTTTCCTATACGACGCCTTCCTTTTACTACTACAAAAGATGCAGTATTTTTTTCTGTAAGCTCCAGTAGTTGCTTTAACTCAGTTTGCCTACCAATAAATGATGGAGACATAAAATACGAAATATAAATCTTTGTCTCCGTTATACTAGATAAAATTGGAGACGTAAATAAATAAATTTAGATCTTTGTCTCCATTTTAAGGGGCAATCAAGTTTTACGAGCTTCTGTTTCTTCTTCTATGGCAGTAACTTCAAACTTTTTTCCTTGAGCTACCTCTACAATTTGCTAATTTCATTACTGAGAGTTTTGCAATTAATTGCTCAGAGGTTTGCGATAAAAGTTGTTGTATTCCCATAATAGTCTCCATAACCCCTTATACTCACCATAAGTTGTTCAATCTTTTTTGAAAAATTTTCTTTGCAAAGTGTAAAAAATGTGTTAAACTTACTGGTTAGTTTACTAAAGATGCCTTTTATTTGCGTTTTAGAGGGCATTATAAGCGTTCTTTAGTGTGGCTAGTAAGGGGTTTATACCCTAAAGTTACAGATAGCTTTAAAATGCAGCTTTTGCCTCATCTAAAAAAATTAAGAATATAAAGCTGTTTGTTTTGCTTTCTTCAATCTTTTCTACCTCAAGTCTTCATCGCGCTTGCATAAAAGCCTTATTAAAGCAACTAGACCCAGCTCACTTGAAAGTTATTGAGTATTCCGGAAAATCCGGAGATCTGAATTCTTAGTTCAGCTATTAAACTCAGTAGACCAGCGTTATGCGTTTGTTAAAAAAAAGATGAGGGTTAGAGCCTCTGTTAAACTTATGGTAGAAGTAAAGCTATTGCAAAAATAATGTTTCAAAAAGTCTACTAACCATTTGTTCTTTAGGTTCAAAAAGCTTTCTTTGCAATCAACAAAAAGCATGATAGACTAGTTGTAGGGTTTTTTCTAATAAATAAAAGTTTGGGGTATTAAGATGCCTCGTAATCGAGTTTTAAGCTACCCTACGTGAGTAACTTAGGTCTTGGTGGTATAATTGTACCCTGAAGTCATAGAGTCTTTTTAAAACGCTATTATGGATCATTTGTTTTTCACTGCCTTTACCTTATATTTTTATTATAGGTTGCAACTCCATAGAAAAAGCAAAATTATGAAAGGACATCAAAAAACGTTAAGTTCTTCTCTTAACTGATATATACTATGTACTATAGCATAGTATATATTTATATATATAGATTTTTGCCATCTTGCCAACTTCCCTAAACCCGCTATAGAAGAGGACTTTACCCATGCTATCTAGTTGGCAACTTTTTGCCATCTTGCCATCTTACTATTTCTTTAAACTATTGATTTTCTTATATTTTTATCAATTTTAAGTTGGTAGAATGGCAGATTCTTCAGTTTGCCATCTTGCCAACTTACTATACTATTTTGCCATCTTGTTTTGTAGAATTATGTATCACCCAAACGTCTGGATTTTCAACTGGTAAGGTTACTCCGTTATTTGGTGAAAGATAATAATCTGGCTTTACCAGCACATGTTGATTTTCAGAAATTTTTAACTCCATGTCTTTAACACATAAATAGCCGTACTTTGATTTAGTGCTTGATACTTTATATCCAAGAGCTTCCTTAAAGAACTTTATGTGGCCAAGAGCTGCAAGATGGCTAATCCTTTCACGGATGCTACGTTCACTTCCAAGGCCTAGCTTTCCCTCAAAATACCTAGCAAAGTGTGCCGCGGTGTAAGTTTCGCCTTTATATGCTTCATTAGCAATTAACTCTAAAATTATATCACATCTTCTTAGAGCCTGCAAGTGATCTCAAAAAAGGGATAGAATGAGAGGATAAAGTATATAAAGTAGGATATGCGAAGTTTATATCCAAGTGATATAAGTCGAGAAAAGTTTGAGATTATTGTAGCAGATCTGGAGTCTTGCAGGAAGAGGACAAAGCCAAGAACACTTGATTTATATCATGTATTTTGTGGAGTGTTATACGTCTTAAAAAGTGGCTGCCAGTGGAGAATGTTACCAAAAGAGTTTCCAAAATGGCGGAATTGTTACGACTATTTTAAGAAGTGGAGTGAAAAAGCAGATGCAAATAAAGAAAGTGTTCTGGAGCTGGTATTAAAAAAAAATAGTTGGCGTGGTCCGACAAAACAATGGTCGGAAAGAAAAAACCAGCTTCTGCATAATTGATGCACAAAGCGTAAAAAATGCAGATACTGCTGAAGAAAAAGGCTATGATGCAGGCAAAAAGGTTTCAGGAATAAAACGCCATATTGCGGTAGATACACAAGGTTTACCCCACGCAATTTATATAACAACGGCAGAAATAACTGATCGTAGTAGCGCTGTGAGAATGGTTAAAAATGCTAAAGAAAACCTATCTAAAGTTAAAAATATACTAGTTGATGCTGGCTACACAGGAGAAAATTTTGCAACACAAATAAAAGCAACTATTGGCGCTACCGTTGAAGTAATAAAGCGAAACGAATTACACACCTTTGTCGTATTGCCGAAAAGATGGGTTGTTGAGAGATCTTTTGCTTGGTTGCAAAAATGTAGGCGATTGTGGAAAAATTGCGAGCGGAAACTCAACACTAGCCTGCAAATGGTCGTTCTTGCTTTCGCTGCTTTGCTTCTGAAAAGATTATGAACAGGCTCAAAGACTTAAGCTAATTCTATCTTTTGACACCTAGATGAACATCTTTGTACTAGATGAAAACCCAGTAATTGCAGCACAAATGTTGTGTGATAAGCATATAGTAAAAATGCCATTAGAAACTGCTCAGTTATTAAGTAATGTTTTTTCAATAGCATTAAAAGCGCCAAATCCTTTTGTCAGTACCACAGATCAGAATATAGCAGTTCCATATAAACTCACTCACAGCAATCATCCTTGTTCTTTGTGGGCTAGGCAATCGAAAGGGAACTTTTGTTGGTTGATAGAGTACGGAAAAGAATTATGTAAAGAGTACACTTGGTGATACAAAAGAAAGCATAAATCAGAAGAAGTAATAGATTGGTGTGATAGTAATAAGGATTTACTCATTTTTCGATCAACTGATATGCAAGCTTTTATACAAGCGCTGCCCGATCAGTATAAATGTACTAATCCTGTAAAAGCTTATAGGGAGTATTACCTACAGGAAAAGATGAGATTTGCTAAGTGGGAAAATGGAAGAGAAGCACCAGGTTGGATAGTAGGAAATCCTGCTACACATTTTTTCCACATCTTTTCTTGATAAGGACACAAGGTTTACGATATCCAAGGGCTAGCAGCAGTAATACGCACACGTGCAAGATTATTGGGTATATAATGATAGGGAATAATTTCTTCATATACAATGCGAATTGAACTAGGGTTCACTTTATATAGCAGTGATATTTCACCCTTAGCTTCGTTTCTTATATTTTTCAACACATTTTCTCTATCAGTTAAAGAAACTACAGTATCCTTTGTTACCGAAACCTCTGCAAAAGCAGCTCCATAAGCATTTGCAACTTCAGCATATTCAGGAATGAACGCATATTTTGGTAAAAACGGTGATGCAAGCAACATAGCGCCACCACCTACAATGATAAAAGGAAGGTCAGCATGCGGTCCAGAAATTTTTTGATAAAGTTTTTCAAGCTTCAATACTATTTTACTCATAATACGCTTTGCACACATAGCTTCCTGTTTAGTAAACTTAACAGAAGAAAAATTAACATGCCCTAAAGCTTGTGCCATATCAGTGAGAGTTATCTTGCTGCCTCCCCATAGTTTTGCATGTTGCTTTATTAGATATCCTGCACTTTCAGGTCCTATATTAACTTTATCATCTTTTGCTTCTATATAACTGCCACCTCCTAATGCAATAGACAAAATATCAGGCATAGCACAATTGAGTATAATACCACCAATAAAAGAATTATAAAGCGAACGCCGCGGAAAATTGTTTAGCACTATACCTACATCTGTTGATGTTCCTCCAATATCTGCAACTACACATTCACTTTTACAAGCAAGACGTGCTGCTCCCACAAAAGAATTAGTAGGGCCTGATGAAATAGTCAATATAGGATACTGCAGTGCTTCTTCTAAAGTAATAATAGTACCGTTATTCTGAGTAATAAACAAAGGACATGTTAATCCAAAAATGCTTAATACACTTTGTAAATCTTTAAACCCTGCATTCATCGCTTTTATAAGAGCAGTATTAAGTATAGCTGAATTCTCTCTTTCGATATAACCAACTCCACCAATCTTATGTGATAACGTAAATGGAAAAGCTTCCCCTAAAATTTCTTTGATCTCATTTTCTACTATGTTCTCTTGTTCATAATATAGAGGAGAAAACACTCCAACTACTGCAAATCCTTCTGCTCCTTTATTGCGCAACTCGTATATGGCAGAGCGTACTTGAGAAATAGAGAGCTTAGTTATACAACTACCATCACAATCATACCCTCCATCAATAACTTTTTCCCCAATATACAATGTACTACGTGTCCGTGCGTTCCACGAGTATGCAGGTGGAAGTAAAGGTTTATGACCTGCAATACGGATCACACCTACCTTGTATAGTTCAGATCCTTGTAAAACGGCATTAGTTGCGTGCGTAGTTCCTATAGATACAGCTAAAATTCTCTGCTTATCAAAAGAATAAAGCTCATGTAATGCAGATAACACATGCAAAACCCCTTCAGAAATATTTTGTGTAGTAGTCACTTTGCAGGAAGTAACTATCGTACCGTTACTTTTTACGAGGACAGCATCAATGTTTGTTCCACCAATATCAATTCCTATTCTATAATCCATATCACCTCCTTTTTTCAGAAAGACCGAACACTTCGGGACCTACTATTGCCAATCCTTCCGGTGTGGTCCATAACGTGGGAGAAGGAAATTTTAGTACTGATACGTTTATTCCGTATGTTAAAGATTCAGAAGCTATTGGATACCCAGTATCTTTATCAAGAACAGCAATGATATCTGGTGTTGCAGCAACACAATCGGAACCATCATACACTGCAAGATATTCATTTTGATAAATGATGGTCAACATATTATTACAACCTTCTATAGATACATTTCCTGAAAGAAATCCTCCCTTAATTGACTGATCTATATCTCTTATAATCCCTTCTCCTAACAGCAGTGCATGCTTGTCGCACAACGCTTTTATAGGACATACTTTTTGTTTTCGTGCCTCCAATATAATATTACCTAGAAAACACGCATGGGAGATACTGTTTCTACAAATCACTTGCTTTGCTTGTTGACCTGTTATAGGGTAATGGCTAACACATATGCTTGAACCGCATGCAACTGTTACCGCACGTGCAACCTTCTCGAGATAATCACCGTATTCAATATGCATAATCATAGTGTTGCCTAAACTATCTGCAAAAAACGCAGGACAACAAGGAATGCCATATAAATTAGGTGATACCATATTCAACGATGGAAATGCTCTGCCCATCAAATCTCCATCTATAACAGGAATCCCTGTTTCACCTGCAGCAAGAAATGGTGTAAAAGCGTTACCTCCTCCTATTTCTAATGGTATCAGTGCTGTAGGTTCTTTCTTGTAATATGACGTAAATACATCGATTAATGAGCGACACTCTTTACTGGGTAATTTCTCTGCAACTACAAGAGGTGCACCCATAAAACCAATTGGCATAATTAGAGCATCATCTTTCAACTCATTTATATCTGTAATAGCTACTCCGCCATAGAGTTCGATTTGGTATTGTGTATTAAGCTTATTATAGTAGGTATTACCTCCACCTCCTGAGCCTAATAACGCAGCTCCCAAAGAAAGAGCTTCTATGTTATCGAGAGTTAATTTATTTATTTTTTGCATAACATTTCTTATAAATAAATAGAAAAGTACGTGTGCACAAAGTAGTAAAAGATGACCCAATTGCTGCATCGGTATAAACAAAACCAGTTGTTATATCATGCACCTTAAGTAACGAAAGCAAACCATATATAATACCAAATATTGCACAAATGAGGTTGGTTTTTTGTGCTGAAGACGTGTATTGTATAGGTTGTAATTTATCCAGCACAAAACAGGTTACAATAACAGATCCTTGGCTTCCTATGACAATGGTAATTACATTAAGTAGCTCCTCAAATTTTAGTATTATATTAGTACATGAAAGTACTGTACCAACAATTCCTGTAATTGTTATGCAAAATGGCAATGGAATATTGGATAACAAAAAATTAATGTTTACACCGACAGAATACAAATTTACATTATTGGTAGTCCAGCACAATAGAATTATAAATACAATACAGGATAACTTCCATAAATTATTTCCACTGTTTAATAAGACTTCTATAAAACTTGAATCTGGCACATAAACAGCAAAATAAACCCCTGTACCTATAACAAAAGAACTACAGAATAGGAAAGTAAGTACAATACTTACATACGCATCAGTATTTGTTCGTGCAAAGCGATAGTATGTTGGAATATTAAACACACCACCTAAAAACGCTGCTATTATAAGTAGTACACCGTTTAATGTTATATTAGATGTAAATATAATATCAGGCAAGGTATACTTATAAGCAAGTTGCAACATTGCAATTAGTACAATCATAATAAGAAAAGGCGTTATAATATTTGCAAAGTTCTTTAACGCAATTACACCCCTACTTACAAAAAACGTAACAATAAAACCAACAATACAGTTAGCAATAATGAATACATATGGCAAGCTTTTGATTTTGAATAGAGGGAATTCTATAACAGTGTTCACCATAACGTTTTGCTGAATAGAAAACCAAAACACTAAGCAAATCGTAGTACCTAATCCATATAGCCATGTACCGTGAACGCCAAAATAGTGTAACACTTGTTCTATAGTGCTGCGTGGTCTTTTCACTGATAATGCAGCAAAACACAATCCCAATATTGTCAATATAAGATTTGCTATAATTATAGAAATTAAGCTAGAAATAATGCCATATTTGGTAGTGAGCATATACCCTAACATAAAGGCAGGCACACAAAAGATTGCACCTGCTTGAATCATAGTAAGATCTATATATGTTTGTCCAACATACTTCAATTTATTACTCATAAAAAGATCATTTGCTTAACATAGTACATTGGTTAATAGCTGTGGTTTTAGTTTCATTAAGCTTAGTTCCAACACTTTCTTCCCCATATACAACACCTTTTAATAATTCTGAGATTTTAGAATTCCCTTCCTTTTCTAACGTTTGCAAGATTTGAGAAACTTTTTCCTTTATAACATCTTTTTGCGTCTTTAATTGAGTATTAATATCTTCTAACATTTCTGAGATTTGAGAAATATTTTCTCCTTCTAATGATTCTAAGACTTTAGAAACTTTTTCCTTTATAACATTAGCATTTATATCTTCTTTTTCTAATTCAGCGTTAATATCTTCCAACGTTTTTAAGGATCGATAAAACCTTAATACCCCTAAGACCTCAGAACCGTGTTCCTTTTTAACTATACTCTCTGCTGCGTTCAATGTAGTACCATCTTTTAACTTAGAGAGACGCTGACTCTCTAGCAAATAACATGATACAGACACGTGACGAATAGCAAGGAAAGCAGACTTACTTATTCGCTCCATATAATTTTTCTTATTCACGTCTTCTACATAGCGTGCATTTTTCAAGCCATATTTCTCCGCGGCTTTAAGATATTGACTATAGCTACCAACCGTATTTGTTGGATCAAATTCTTTTTCTAATAAAATCTCCTGTAAGTCTGATTTACCATTTGAATGTCTGTCATATAACTTCTTTACATAATCTTCTAGATTTTCACTATCCTTGTTTTTGCTTTCCTGATCTTTCTTTTTATTAAACTTAGCATTTTTGTGTAGTTGAATATGGCCTGCAGCATTTAATAATAAAATATACCTAGGATCATGAGTTTTTAGCCAATCTTTTTCAGGTAACTCATCTTTCTTTTTAACATAATTCTTTAGTTCATCAGAAATATCATCATAGTTAACTAGGCTATAACCAGAAAAAACAATAGCTGGTCGTTCTTTTTCAGAATCATCTAGATTTTCCTTATAACAAAACTTATTTTCTTGAAATTCATAGAAAAATACATCCTTGCCAATGAGAGTATAAGTAACTTTATTGTCTTCACTCTTCTTAATAGCAACTCTTACAAGCGAGATAATAATTGGACATTTCGTTGTTTGAATGCTATCAATCACTGCATAAAAACTGGCGTAACAGGGTAGCAATTTAAGTTTAGCACTATGATTTATAGTAGCCTTACCATTATCGAATATTTCATTAATTGTGCTACTTACATTCTCTTTTATATGATCTGTAGAATATGAATTGAACTTTTCCTTTAAATGTTTAACAAAATTCTGCTCTTGGCTCTTAGTCACAACTTTACCATCAAAACCATTTGAAAGGGTATTACGAAGTGTAAGACCGAATGTATCCTTGTGTGTGACTTTTAATAGAGTAAGTAATACCGCATATGAAAGTACTGTCTTATCCTTTTCTTCTAATTTTTCAATATTATAAGAAGGTTCACTAATATCATAGCACTTGCTTAGTGTATTAAATATAAGTAAAGAATGGATATGACACTGATTATCTGACACAAGAGGATCCAGTAATTTAAAAATACGATCGCTATCACCTTGTTTCATAGCATCAAATATAAGTTGCTGACACATGCCTAAAACTTCGGAAAATTCCTTGGAAAATTCCTTGGTAATAGGATCATCTTTTCCCGGACATGAAGAATGCATAATACCCCCCTGGAGACTTTACAATGAAGACCACATTAGATTAATTATTTGAAATTTTGAGTAACAGAATCAAAAACACGACCCCAGCTCCTGAACTTTTCAGCAAATCTTCAAGGTTATTCTTTTCTTCTAAAAATGCAAATGGACCCCTTAGTAACGAAGCCTGACTTTTACTGCTTAGACTCAAAACCCCTTTAAATGATCTACTACCCTAAACTTACCATCATGGTAGCCTAAAAAATCAGCAAAGCAAGCATTTTTTTGTAACAAATAACACTATCTTGATCGGTATATATTTTCATATTTTTATCATTAAATTAATAATATAGTCACTTTTATTTAATTAACAATAACAAGCGCGAGAACTGTTCTTTTTGGAATCAGTTGGTCTACCATGTGATACATACGAACTTTTTTATATAGTGATTTTATTATACGCTGAAATCAGGTATATTAGCTTGCTTTTGTTAAATCTACATACGAACTAATTTGCCTAAGCTTATGGAAATAATTTAAATCTTCTATTTTCACAATCCTATTTTTATGTGGCTTGCTCTCACAAATATATGACCTTTTTTTAATGAGTAAATAATTGAAATCCCTATTACACTGGGTTACAATATCTTCCTATCAGATTCAAAATACAAGATGTTTTTCTATACCTATACACAACATATTCGTAGTTCTAAAAAACATATAAAACTCCTGCTAATTATATTAAGTGTGTAATAATTAAAGCATGTTGTTTTAAGTCAAGGTGAGGTTATGCATTCTAATTATTCAGGAGAAATATCCGACACAACAAACCTCCAAATTAATTTAAGTGGTAATCACATTATCCAGTTAGGAGATAACCTAGAAAGAATTGAAGTTATGTCAGAAATAACCAGTTCACTTCTTGGTTGTATATTATATTGTTTTGCTCGTTCTGGCAACTTAGAAAGATTTCAAGTTCTGTTAGAAAGAATCGATCATCCTGACAGAACAAAATGTAGTATTATGTTCCGTGCACATTTATTTACATGTTTGAATCTATTTGCTGGAGAAGGCAACTTAGAAATGATTCAATTACTGCTAGACAAAGGTGTTGATATTAGGGAGAAAAACTCCAATGGTACTGTGTTGCATGAAGCTGCTAGACGCGGTCAACTAAAAGTAGTTCAATTTCTGTTAGATAAAAAAGTTAATTATCTTGCACGAAACAGCAGAGGTTACACTGCTTTACATCTTGCTGCTGAAATGGGTCACTCAGAAATAGTTCGAGCGTTATTAAACACAAAAGTTTATATTGAGATACCAGACAACAAAGGTTATACCCCTCTGCATCTTGCTGCTGAAAAGGGTCATTTAAAAGTAGTTCAAGCGTTATTAAACGAAGACGCTGATGTTGAAGTAAAAAGCAAAAATAGCAGTATTGTATTGCATAAATCTTGTAGATGGTTGCTCTCAAAAATAGATCAAATTTGCCCTCTATTAAAAGCTCCGTATTGTTACCCATTAAGATTCGGATATCAGATTAAAGCTCAGGTTAAAATGAAAAGCAAAAATGGTAGTACTGCGTTGCATAAAGCTGCTGAAATGGGTCACTCAGAAATAGTTCAAGTGCTATTAAACGAAAACGCCGATGTTGAGGCAATAAATAACAATCCAAGTACTCCTTTGCATTTTGCTGTTCGTCAAGGTAATCTAGGGGTATCAAAGCTTCTCATTAGATATCACTTAATAGCTAATCTTAATGCACCAATACCTAACCTTTCTGGTATTTTTCGACAGGAGTTATTGTATTATTGGAATAACTGTAAAGTTGAACTTAACAAAATGAAGAAGAAAGATAATGATTTATATGATTTTCTTGTAACTAAGAACATTGATGAACAGGTAAGAATTTGGACAGAGAGTGAGAAAGTACAAAAGATTCTGCAAAATACATTTACTATAGAATACCCAACCTATGCTGAAGATTTAACAAGTAAAATACAATCAGCGATATTTTTTCTTAATAACAGGGAAATAATTCATTCTTTATCGAATTATTATGACACAGGAATTAAAACAGTTGATCAGGCAAAAACCTTATTTAGTTGTTTCATACAAGAAGATCTGGAATTTGATTTGGCAGTTCTTCCACCACAATTAAGCTCTAATACTCAAAATTTACAACCTTCTGCACTAAAAACATTATCATTTGCACAAATGATTAATAATCATGCAAGATTACTTTCAGAAGAAGTTGTTAGCAATAGTGGCAATTTAGGTGAAGTAAAACCCGTGATTCCTTTGGAAGAAGAGGAGTTTTGTGATGCTATAGAAGAATGTAGGCCTATTTCTAATTATGACATCCCGTATACTGAGAAGGAGCAAGAAGAGTTTTTTGATGCTGTTGAAAGACAAGAATCGTTAACTAATTTTGATGAGGTCTCAAGAAAATATGTCTGTGGCGGGGGAACAATCTTAGGCTTGATTATAGCGTACTTTGCAGGTGCCACTAATTTAACTCCTATCGGTGCTATTGTGGTATTTATTGCAGCTGCTGCTATTGGTTCATTAGTAGGTTATGCTATCGGGAAGTTTTGTGACAAAGTTACAGAAAGAAAACAAAATGATCCTGATACGAGTACATGGAGTGCTGTTAAAAGTTTGTTTTCCGATACATTTATTACTAAGCATAATATGAATTACATTTATAGTAATTAATCTCCAGTGAACTCCTTAGATAGCGCCGGACAGATAAAACCTGTCAAACCAAAAAGAAACTTCCTAGCTGAGTGTATGGCAAATTTTATATATAATTTTGTAGAGAAGAGCTTTTTGCAGTTATAGCCGAACTATGCAATGGTGCTTTAAGTGCCCGTGGGATAGCGTGGCTTTGGAGGAACGGTCAAACCACTGATGGGGCCTTTTGGGCTACCTCGATTAGAAGAATGTATAACTCAACCGTCCCAAGCTTAAGCACCTCTCAATTATGGATTATTATATAATGGAGATTAAAAAATGGCAAAGGTCAAAAGTAAATTAGAGATCTAATGCAGCAGGAATCGATGTTGGCTCGGCTGTACATTATGTATGTGTACCCGAAGGAAGCGATGAACAACGTATACAAAAATTTAGCTGCTTTACGGAGATCTCTATAACATAGCAAAATGGTTGAAAAAATGTAAAGTTAATACAGTAGCCATGGAGTCAACAGGAGTGTACTGGATTCCTTTGTTTCAAGTACTTGAATCACACGGATTTGAAGTAAAACTGGTAAACGCAAAACATGTTAAAAATGTACCTGGGAGAAAATCAGATGTGCAAATGGATTCAACAACTACACAGTTACGGGTTACTCCAAGGGTCATTTAGGCCAGATGATCAAATGTGTGTATTGCGTAGTTATGTTCGGCAACGTAAAAATTTAATTGAAAATGCTTCTACACATACTTTGCGTATGCAAAAAGCGCTAACACAAATGAATATTCAACTACATAGAGTTATAAGCGATACAACTGGTGTAACTGGAATGCAAATTATTAAAGCAATAATAGATGGTGAAAGTAATCCTGAAAAATTGGCTAAACTAAGAGATGGACGAATAAAAAGTGATAAATCTGTTATTGCAAAAGCATTAGCAGGAAACTATAGGAAAGAACACCTATTTACATTAAAGCAAGAATTTGAGCTATATAATATTTATCAGGAAAAAGTAGCAGAATGTGACAGGAGCATTGAAGAATATTCAAAAACATTTGAGACAAAGTCTGATGAGAGTAAAAAGTTAGGTGAAGAGAAAAATAAGTATAGAAAAAGTAAACCAAACTTTGCTTTGCATGAAGAATTATATCGAGTAACTGGCATAGATTTTACCAAAATTCCTGGATTGGATATACTAACAATACAAACTATCATTTCGGAAGTTGGTGTGAACTATAATAAATGGCGATCAGAAAAGCATTTTACTTCGTGGTTGGGGCTAAGCCCTGCTAATAAAATTACAGGGGAAAAAGTGTTTAGCACAAGAACACGTAAAGTCATTAATCGTGCCGCGAATGCATTTCGAATGGCTGCTCACTGTGTATCAAGAAGCAATAGCGGAATAGGTGCATATTGTAGAAGGTTAAAAAAACGACTAGGTGCACCAAAAGCGATTACTGCTACGGCAAGGAAATTAGCATGTATCTTTTATAGTATGTTGAAGTATGGACAAGAATATGTAGAAAGAGGAATAGATTATTATGAAACACGTTACAAAGAGAAAGTTGTAAAAAATTTAATCAAAAAGGCACAGGAATTAGGTTATATCTTAGTTCAACAGGAATAACTAATGGGAAGTTTCTTAGAAGCTAAGAGTTAAAAGTATGTATTGTGTAAATAGTTACCAAGGCTGGAAGGTTTTGAACTTTTTTTCACAACACTGATGTTCTTGCTAAAATATTTTTGAAAAAGTTAGTTGACTTATAAATAATTCTTACTAGTACTGGTATGTTCTTGTTTGTTCTGCTTAGGTGCAGTTTTACTGTACAAGCTTAAGCAACTTTTACAATGTCCTTTTTGTCAAAGGTTAGCTATACCTTAGTTTATGATTATGTGTATAGGCCTGTTGTATTGGAAATTTATGTAGTCCTTTTTTAGTTAATTATTTGGAATAATGCAAGATATACTTAGTAAACCTAATCTCCCCTTTTTCTTTACTGGCACTCTTGCTACCGTTGAATTGCTTGCATCTGGAATCTTCGCTATAGCTCCTTATATTCCATTTTTAGCTCCAGTAGCAGCTTTAAGTATAGGTTTACCTGCCGCTTTATTTGTACTTTCTGCAGTAGCAATTGCGCTTTCATATAAGGTAATCAATCAGAATAAAAAGCTTTGTGCTTTAGAAGATGAAAAATACAGATTAGCTTTGAAAAATAAAAGAGAGATAGAAGAGTTAGAAGTTAAAAACAAAGATCTAAATACTATAACTCAAGTATTAAGAGCTCAATTGTCCGAAAAATATTCAGGGTTATCTAATATGACCAAAGAATTAAGAAATTTAGAAAATATAAAAGACCAGAAGAATGATAGTGGTTACTATAGTCGTACTGATACTCCAACTACTTTCTTAGACAGTATTTCTCCCATATCTACTCTTAATAAAGCTACAGAGTGTTTAACATCATATAATGTGAAGTATCAAGGTGAAACACCAACTGCAACAATAGGAGGTAAAATAGGAACAACGCGACGTAATAGCACTGGTAACCTTACTAAGTATTAACTCCAAAAGTACCAAATATAAGTGCTTCACTGACTAATTTGAATGAGGTTATAAATTCATTTTCACAAAATTCTCTAAGTGAAGATGTTTTCAATCATCCTACTGTCAGACGAAATCTGGATATTTTATCTAATAGAACTGCAACTCGTAGTAATTCTGTTAGTAGCTTAGCTTCTAATAGTAGCTATTTTAGTGCCATTAGTACGTTCAGTGATATCGATGACAGTATTGCGTCTAAAAGCAGTTCTTTCAGTGAACTTAGTGATTCTGATAGTGGAAGAGGTGCATCTATTCCTTCTACACCAGAGAGGATGATTATTTCTTCGGACGACTTAATTAAAACTAGGTCACAATTGAAAAAAGTAAATTATCAGGAAAAAGTAGGTGAACAACAGCCTTCTACATTTATGTCTGGTCAAGAGCCTATTCAGGTGACACAATCTTTGCAAACATCAATATAAACAAAACAGCTCACCTTCTTCAAAAGGATATTACTTATTCAGTAATGTCCTTTTATTTTCTACATTCATATTTATAATACAGATTTTGGATTATATTTTAGATAAGTTGTTAAAAATACTTTTATTAAATCTCATCAAATTTAAAAATCTTAGTTTGTTGAATACTTCATGCAGATATTATTGTGGAATTATTAATAACTCCTGAAACCTGAATTATGTATTAATAATTAAAAAGAGGAAGAATACAGATAACTTATAATTACGAAATTTAAGATAGAAAAATTAATGGGCACTTTTTAAATTCGATCATACTTAGCTAAAAAATCAAGATTTTCAATAATTTACCTCAAATCTAATCCATAATTTGGGTTTGAAGAATGGATAGTAGGACGCTCTACTTTTTCAAGCCTGGTATTAGGTTCTAAATTACTGTACAATGCAAAACTTACACAAGCTAACCCAGCAATTCCAATAACTATCCCTAGTATATACATTTCCATAATATAAAACATAATACCACTTACCAATAACACTACACCAATAACTCCAGCTAAAATCGGTTGATTTGATGATTTTTTATCTTTGGTAATACTAGATCTAATATGAAAATATGGTTCAGCTTGAAATGACCTATTTGGCTCTTGCATATTAGTTTGCGTAAAAGTATTTTGGTCTTTCTTATTGATTTTACAGATGGGTTGATTTGTATGACGATTTTCTCTGTGCCACTCAATGTTGTTTTCTGTATCTTCCTCAAATATATTAACGATTTCTTCTTGTTCATCAGTAATAAAATTTAAAGAATTTTCTTCGTCTTTGTTTTCCTCTTTTACACTGGTTTCACATGTGAGCTTAGGATCTTTGCTTCCTGTTGAAATATTTCTGGTTTCTTCACTATTTGCAAACATAGGTTTGTGTATTTCAATATTTCCACAGTCTTTATTGATACCCTCACATCTAGTTTCAACATTACTACTTGCAGCTTCAACTTCTATATTCAGAATTTCCTCAAACTCCTTCAGAATCAGTGCACTTTCTTTGCAATTGTATTTATTAGCATAGTCAAATAGTGTATGGCTTATCTCTTTACCTTCTGCTTTCTTTACTTTCACTTTTTGGTTGAGGATTTCTTTCAAAATACCATTATTTTTAGAAGCTTCTAGAACTGCTCTAACAGCTTTAATATTTTCCTCTAATATGCAGGATACCAGCGCTGTGTAAGTTATTGTTAGACCATTTGGCAATTTTTGGATCAATTCCTCACTAAGAACATCCTGTAAGATTCCTTGATTTATTCCTTCTTGTAAAAGCTCCTCAGAAGCTTGATTGTTTTTATAGAACATAGATTGGCACAGTAGCGTCAGAGTCCCTTCCTTTTCCTCATCCTTGTAAATTATTTTTTTTGTAAGAAGTTTCTTTTTGTTATAATTAGATTTATTGAATTTTTCACTAATACTTTTACCATTTTCTATCTTCTTTAATAGCTTGAAAAGCTTTTTTTTATCTTCATTTGTAAAATTATCCTGATCACCTGCCAGCTTATAGGTTATATTTTTTTTATTCTTGGTCTTTTTGAACTTTGGCATCATATTTCTTTCTCTACAATATTCAATTTTATAAATTAGTTACATTAATAACTCATTAATTGCTTAATTAAGGCACCAATTTGTAAAACTTCTCCAACTGCTCACTCCAAAGCATCGGTATTTCTCTTAAATCAGCTAGCCTCAAATTACTTGGCTGTCTCCCATTTACTATATCTTCTTTAATCTTCGGAGCTAAATAATTCAATCTTAAAATTTGCTGTATACGTCTTGTACCTATATTAATTTTGGCACTCAGCTCTTTCACACTTCTATACTTTCCCTCTTCTAGTTAACGTTTCCACAGATGGGATCTTACCACTGCTTTGAGTAACGCATTATTTGTTTTACCTTCTGGCTCTACTACTGTGCATTTGTTTCCTTTCTTTTTTATTGGTATAAATTTTTCCTCTGATTCAGAATGCACCTCTATTCCATCCTCTCTCACCATTACTCCCTTTATTAACTTTTTCACTACTTCTTTCTGTTCTCTGAAACTTAAATTTTTCCATTCTGCTCCCCATTTTTCATATAAATCTTCTGCTCTCTTCATTACTTCTTTTTCTACTTCTCCAGCTACTATAGTTCTGTTTATTGATTCACAACCTTTTCCTCTTAAATGATTATTACATATATAATATCGATACCTTTTATTCTCTTTTTTCGAGTACGTCAGCGTCATATTTACATCACAGCTCTTGCACTTAATTATTCCCTTTAGCAGCGCTTCCTCATATTTTGCTTTTCTATATGGTTGATTCATTATCAATTCTTGTGCTTTTTGCCATTTTTCTTCTTCTATTATCGCTTCATGCTTTCCTTCATACTGTTTGTCATAATGTCTTATCTTTCCCATATATATTGGATTTGTTATTATTCTTCTCACCGTTGCTTTTTTAAAGATATCTGATTTTGTTCTATAACCTTCTCTATTTAACTCCCTTGCCAATTCTGCCATTGATTTTAGCTCCAAATATCTTTCAAATATACGCTTCACTGTCCTTGCTTCTTTTTCATTTATTATTAATTCTTTATCTTTTACATCATACCCAAGCGGCACAGTTCCACCTATCCATAATCCTTGTTCTTTTGATAAAGAATTATCTCATTTTAGATCAAAATTTCCAAAAAAATAAATGTAATAAACAAGATACTCACTTTAAATGATGCTACATCGGGCCTTAACTTGACGTGTATGGTTTATTTAACACTCCCTTTCAGAGATCACAATCCTGGACCATATGCTCTTGCATTTACTCTTAGTAACTGATTTCTATTAACTTCTTCTATAAAGCTAGATGGATTTTTCGTTGTGAAATCTGACTGTTTAGTAGTCTTATCTGACTCTTGAAATACACTGCTATTTATTTTAAAATACCCATTTTCTATGGCTGTCAAAACACTTTTCCCACCTAACAGACAACTCTGCCCTAAACTTGATTTATTCTCTAACTTGTTAAATCTGACTTCATCGACAAGCCTCACCTCTATTTTATTACTATCTTTCTCACTAGGACATAGATGAATACTGATTTCTCCTACTTCGGTAGTAAAAGACATTCTAATACTATCTCCTGATACGTCTGTGTAATTTCTACTTCCTCCTATATTTTCAACTCTAATTATACTTTTTCCAACTTGAAGTACACCAATGTTTAGATTCAAACCTTTAGCTTCTTCATTCTCGAATACCCTTGCAACTTCAATAGTACTATTTTGTGGATAACCTATACAAAAATACCCATTATCTATTTCTAGTTCAAAGTCATATTCATCAATTTGCTCACTTTTATTCATAATACTTTCAAGTGCTAACTTCTTCAGCTTTGAAAGGTTTGCTTTTAGCTGATCTAAGGTATCTTTATCTGAACAAATTACGTTTACTACATCTTCATGCTCTTCATCGCTAAATCTATTTAAAAATGCACCTTCTGATATTATCCGCAATATCTTTTTTTTGTCTAAAAATTCATAAATTCGAGTAGTATCGTAAGAAAGATATAGCTTTTGCAATGTATCAGCTATACGATCTACCAAGGATATATCAGATTTATATGGAAAAAAGAACATTATTCCTTGTTCCAGTGCTTCACTTATAACTTTATCAAATTCTTTTTCGCACTTCTCATAATCTTCGTCGTTACCACGGTTATTCAAAACATTCAGATCATCATGGATCTTATCTATTTTTTGCCAAATACTTTCATACTTTTTTATCTCTATTGCATTTAATTTTATTTTTGCTACAGAAAAAGAATCTTCTTTGCGCATTATGTTTGCATCGTAGAATAGTTGACTGTAACGCCTACCAAAACTTTCATCATAATCAGGACAAGGGCTAACGTTGTCTTCATCGTTACTTTCACTATCGGTTCCATTCCATACTCCAATCTCGTAGTCAGTATTTTTAGGTTTTTTATCTTCACTTGTTCGATAATCTTCTGCTTTTCCATATAGCCGAGTTGATTTATGATCATCGCTACTTTCATTATCAGCTTCATTCCATACTCCAATCTCGAAATCGATATTTTCAAGGTTTTTATCTTCACTTGTTCGATAATTTTCTGCTTCTCTATCTGGTAAGGTTGATTCTTGGTCATTATTATCAATAATATGTTTAATTTTCACTTCAGGTACAAACTGAAGCTTTGCTATTTCTTCTCTTACGTTTTCTTTGTTTATTTCATCTGCAAGAGACACTTCATTACTAATATAGAAATTTTTCTGTTTTAAACTCTCGTTTTCCTTATACAGGCTACTGAATTCTGCAAATATCTCTTTAGACTCTGATAAGTAAATACACAATTGATCTCTTATATCATTAAGTTCCTTCTTTTTTCTAGTATCTGATTTTCATAATTACCTCTCAAATCCTCTATACTGTTTATCAGCACTGTACTTTCTTTTCTTACTCTGTTTAACTTAGCTTCTGTCAAATCCAGTTTTTGCTGTAACTCTTCATTTATTTTGTCTGTTAACTGAATTTCATTCTTTGTCTCTTTTAATTGGTTATTTAAGTTCTTAATTATATCACTTTTGTTCTGAGTTTCTAATAATAATATTTCTACTTTCTGTTTTAGCTGTTCGATGTCTTGATCATTTTCAGTTAAACTTCTTGTACTTTTTTGTAATTTAACTTTAAGCTTTTTAAATTCTCCTTCTAGGGTTTGCATTTCTCTGGTAAGTTCACTTACTTCTTCGTAATACTCTTCTACTCTTTTCTTATAGTGTTTTTGTAACTCTACATTTTTTTTTAAGATCAAAATTTTCTTGTTGTAGATTTTCTATTTTACTTTTTAAACCATCTATTGCTTGATTTTCTTCATTGCTAATCTCAAATACCTCTTCAGGAAAATCTTCAAATTCACAAGATGAATTGCCTTCAAGGTCGTTACTACCAAATAAATTATATTGTACTACCTGCTTTAAACTAAACATACCTATATCCCCCTACTAAAATAAACAAGTAATATATTGTATGAGCTATATATCATAAATATAATCTATTTACTAATTCCTACTGTGAATTTTTATAGAATAGGTTTAGGTGTAAAATATATGGATAAAGTACAGTATTTTTGAGAGGATAAATTTAATGAAAAGACCATACTAATTAGTGTTATAAGGAATTGAATTATTTACTCCTTCAAAAAAGATCGTATATTTTTGAGAACAGACAACATAAAAATAGGATTGTGAAGATAGAATTTTGAAATCCTTGGAAAGTAGTTGGGTAAAATGGTTCCTATGTAAATTTAGCAAAAGTGAGCCAATATAGCTGGTTTTAGCGTATAGTAAAATTGTTATAAACAAAAGTTCGTATGTATATAAGATGAGTTAAACCAATTTTAATATGATATTTTTTTTGCAATGTTTTATTTTCTGTAGTAAGTTTAAGTGTTTACGTAAACCTTTAACGTGGTAGATATTCTTATATTAGTACCAATATAAAATGGCCAAGCTTATCCACAAAACAAACTCAAATCATAAAGGATAAATAGATAAGTTTGCTTAAACATCAAGTGATAAATAAAAGCACTCTTTTTTTATTACCATTCGGACTTTATGTGACTATCTCAATTCTTCTACCAGCTAATTCTTGTCTACCAGATTAAGTGATTTTCTGCATTCTTCCAACTTATTAATAACAATGGGGGTAATTAAAGATTGTTCTTTCAAAGGAGTTGGAGTGTTTGTACCACTCGAATAACCACTATCATTCTCCTGATTTTGTACGTCTGTTGTAACTTTCAATTTATGTTCTGTCTTAGTTGAATTTTTAAATGGAATACCATAATTATCACAAAAATTTTTGACCATAGTACGAACATTAGGCTTTTTGCTACTTTGTGCACATTCAGCTGCATAGTTTATAAAACTATCCAAGTTTGCTGCTGAAAAAGTAATATTAGCAGTACCCTCTAAAATGTTTTTAATATATGAATCAAATTTTGTACCTTTCAATTCTTCCTTTAGGCCTGCTTTCAGTACTTTCCTAAGCGTGCCTCCTTTTAGTTCATGGAATTCAATTTTTTTGCTTAGCCGACCTCCTCTAGTAAGTGCTGTGTCTAGATCTCTCATACAGACATTAGTTGTAGCAAGCACTATCACATTTCTTCTAGCTTCATCTAACCTAGTGAAAAAATAATTTAAAGATACTTGATTATCATCAGTGCGCTTTGTACCGATGCTGTCAATTTCATCTATAAGAACTATACAAGGGGCGTTTTCTTCTGCTTTATTAAAAACCTCATTTATACTTGATTTTCTAAGCAAATCAGATCCAGGAACTTTTATAAACGTAGTGCAAGATTTAAATTTATCTGCAATAGCTTCAACAACTGTACTCTTACCAGTTCCTGGTGGACCGTACAAAATGCATCCTACTCTTTCTACTTTTCTTTTTTCTTCTGAATTACCTGTTTTTTCTAAGGACATTTTACTAATATTATCATTTATTAACTTGCAAATACCAATTAACTCTTTTCTTTTATGTCCTTCAAGAATAAAATCCTCAAGAGGTTTATTTCCCCTTACTTCACCTTTTTCATAAAATTTCATGTACAGTTCTTCTTTCATTTGACTTGTTGTTGCAGTACTAGCAAGCACTTCTAACTTTTCATTGAATAGAATATTAGATTCTTCTAGGTTTTTGATTCGCTTTTCTATCTCGTCTTTCATTACAGGACTATTAGTTTGCTTTGAAGCTTCATTTAATTTTTCATTTTTACTAATTATTGTGTACGTAAATACAATTACTGCTATAGAAAGCAAAGATATAATCAAAGTAATGGGGAGAAATATATCTAAAACTACAGTTGGAGATAAAAATTCAACACAGGGGGCTATAGCAAAAACCCCAGACGCAAGTAACGTAAGAGTAGCAAGAGTACCAGCTATAAAAGGAAGTGTATTACCTCTATCATGTGTATTTTTCATCGTATTGCCCCATAAACCAACCACAACAGCACTATAAAATTTCCTAATCAGGTTACATCTAATATGAATATAACCCTTTAGCTTGTCTTAAACATATAAGATAGGATCAACTACTATTGAAGCCTGTATAAGTCCTTAGTATTTGAATACCCACTCTAATATGGTAAGAAAATAGATACTAACCATAGTATATACTTTTCGTAAGGTCAACTACTAAAAAGTATTCTCGCAGATACTATGTTAATCAGCGTCATAAAAAATTTAATTATTTACTTTTTTCAAAAACATAAAAATAGTGCCTACCTTTGTGAGAACAATTTAAACAAAAGCGGCGTTGTGAAAATAAAAGCTTGAAATTATCTGCAACAAAGCTAGGCGAGTTAGTTCGTATGTAAATTTAGCGAAAGTAGGCTAATATAGTTGGTTTTAGCGTACAGTGAAATTATTATATTAAAAAGTTCGTATATATCACATGGTAGACCAACGCATTCCAAGAAAAACACTTCTCACCGCCCTTGGTTTTGAATGCTAAACATGGTTATATTGCTTAAGATCTTAATAAAATATTGCTAAATTAATATTATTGAACTCGGAAATAACAGGAAAATTTATAACAGTTTTTATCCCCAATAGAACGAAATCCTTTTTATTGGTATCGTCCTTTTTGTGAAAAATATTCTTAACTTCTCTACCACTT
This sequence comes from Trichopria drosophilae, assembly GCA_030407085.1. Classification (NCBI taxonomy): domain Eukaryota; kingdom Metazoa; phylum Arthropoda; class Insecta; order Hymenoptera; family Diapriidae; genus Trichopria; species Trichopria drosophilae. Next base: position 630,480 of record CM059582.1, on the reverse strand, counting down.
TTTCTGGCTAAGATTACTTCTTGATTTCTTTCTATTTCCTTTGCAAACATGTTCTTAGATTCAAGATTGCTTTTAATCCTGACCACATTAAAAATTACAGGACTAGGAGACTGAGTCAAGGTTTTAGTAATTTAAAATTAAAAAATGCTACCATCCTATCTTATGTAAAATAGTATTTTATACAAATTTATTGAATGTAATATATATTGATAAGTAAATTTCTAAGTATGTATAAAACCAATATATATATTACATTTTACTTATCAATATACACACTTACTATAATTTGTACACCTCTATACAGGGTGCAAATAGAAAGTATTTTTTATTCACAACACAACTTAAGATTCAATTTTTATAATTTTCTTGTTGAACTACAAGACGGCATCTTTCTATAGATGAAATTTCACAACTTCAGAAAGAAACAGATTGATACTTTTGTGACTCTTTCGATTGATTATTTATTGTTACACTATCCAGATAATGATTAGGATTACAATCTGATTTGCTATTATTCTCTGACAGTTGGCTTTTCTGCTTACTACTAATTATAGCAGTCAAAAGATATTCTATTAATTGCTTCATAGAAAACTTAAGCTCTGGGCTACGCTTATGTTCTGCTTCCTTAACTTCTCGATTCGAACCTTCAAAAGGAATTGCTTTGGTTGCTTGTACTACCTCTTTTACATTTTTGCTATTTTATAAGTTATCAAGATATTCTCTAGCTGTCATGCTTACTTCTTTTTTATCTAAACAATCCAGAAATTTTTCGCTATTTAACTTCATATCAGCATTAATAAGTAACGGTACGCTACCTCTTACATTAATTTTAGTCCCAAAGTCATATAACCGTACTCTGGATACTTCTTGACCATTAATTTTAATAAGGCCAAGCTCTTTATCTTGTTTTGCAAGAAGTTGTCGTTCTGTTTGTATTTCTTTTGTTAAGGTTTGCTTATCTTTATCAGCTAGTAGGTCATTAGCTTGATTAACATTAAAGTGTTCAATGAGAAAGCCTTTTTCTCCTATTTCATAGCCAGCAAATTCTATTCCTTTTTCCACAACTTGCATAAGCTGATCAACGCTTTTTAGTTCAGAAATAAATGCCGCATTGCTATCAAAATACGCGTAATTATTACCTATTCTGTAAATGGCTACAACATGGTTACTTGTTACTAAATGAAGAGCAAAATCATCATTAATTTCAGCTATATAATTTGATAAATTACTAAACATTTTATAACTCCTACTATGAGTTAAACTTGAAGGCAAAGTGCTTGTAACACAATCTACCTGCTCTTCAAAACTACTAAGCAGCTTACTAAAAGTAAAAACCTCTTTTTCTTCCTTTCTAGATATCTGCTTACCTTGAGCTATAAGCTCATAAATTTCAGTTGAAGTTTTTAGAGTATTCAAAAATGATTTGTCTTCGTGTAAAGATAAAGCTTGAGATAAACCGCGGGTAATTGCTATGCATTTACCATTAACATTAACTCCTCGCTCTTCAAAAGAAGGCAAATAAAGGCCTTGTTTCACTAATTCAATAGATGCATTTGGAAAGCTGCTGGATACAAACTGCAAAAGTGCTGCCTGTTGCTCTTTATTGAAATGTGATAACTGTGGACGAAAAGACGCTAAGTATTCTAATAGTAAGCGACGGATTTCAGGGTTATTCTGATTGTTTATAATAAAAGACATGACACTATCAGGATTACCAGCATCATCAGAACGAGCTCTACCAGCATTAGTATTAACGTCTCAAAGTTCTCTTGAGATATCTCTTCTCAGAACTTTAAAGTATTCTTCATTTCTAAGATTGTTTTCATCAACTATATTATTCAGACCTGGAACATTTAATGTAAGAGAATTACGCATTTCATCTAACACACCTCCACCTCGGTTTCCAAGATTGTTATTTTGCTGTAAAACTTCATTAATATCTCTAGCATTTTCTAATGCCAGAAGCCACAATTATATCCATCTTTTTGCTGTACTAAACGATTACCTTGCTGATCAATAAGAATATTATGGAGAGTAACATTATTATCTTCTAAAACTTGTCTAACACTATTTAGAACATTATGACCAAGTGAGTCAGCATAGTAACCAATATAATTCCCATTTCGGTAATCAATCACTAATGTGACCCAATGATTACCGCCTAAATTAACAATTAAAATTGACCTTCTAGGTCCTACATTTCCCTCATTTTTAAAATTTCTAATATGAGTTTCCAAAACGTCAACCTGATTACCGCTAATACCAACAACATTAAACCGCATTTCATTCTCAACTGGGAAATTATATCTTTGTGCCCTTGCAACATAAGTTATATCATGCTGTTGAAGCCAATAACCATAATAGCCATTATCTGTAGCAAAATCTAGTGTAATTAGATCATTAACATCTTGTATGCTATTACCATCTCCAAGAACGTTGTTTATTCGTTCTAATATTCCTTGTGCTGTAGGAGAAGTATGTGCAGTTCCATCTGTACCAGACCTTAGCTTTCTTAGAGCCTATACGTGATCTCAAAAAAGGGATAGAATGAGAGGATAAAGTATATAAAGTAGGATATGCGAAGTTTATATCCAAGTGATATAAGTCGAGAAAAGTTTGAGATTATTGTAGCAGATCTGGAGTCTTGCAGGAAGAGGACAAAGCCAAGAACACTTGATTTATATCATGTATTTTGTGGAGTGTTATACGTCTTAAAAAGTGGCTGCCAGTGGAGAATGTTACCAAAAGAGTTTCCAAAATGGCGGAATTGTTACGACTATTTTAAGAGCCTGTTCATAATCTTTTCAGAAGCAAAGCAGCGAAAGCAAGAACGACCATTTGCAGGCTAGTGTTGAGTTTCCGCTCGCAATTTTTCCACAATCGCCTACATTTTTGCAACCAAGCAAAAGATCTCTCAACAACCCATCTTTTCGGCAATACGACAAAGGTGTGTAATTCGTTTCGCTTTATTACTTCAACGGTAGCGCCAATAGTTGCTTTTATTTGTGTTGCAAAATTTTCTCCTGTGTAGCCAGCATCAACTAGTATATTTTTAACTTTAGATAGGTTTTCTTTAGCATTTTTAACCATTCTCACAGCGCTACTACGATCAGTTATTTCTGCCGTTGTTATATAAATTGCGTGGGGTAAACCTTGTGTATCTACCGCAATATGGCGTTTTATTCCTGAAACCTTTTTGCCTGCATCATAGCCTTTTTCTTCAGCAGTATCTGCATTTTTTACGCTTTGTGCATCAATTATGCAGAAGCTGGTTTTTTCTTTCCGACCATTGTTTTGTCGGACCACGCCAACTATTTTTTTTTAATACCAGCTCCAGAACACTTTCTTTATTTGCATCTGCTTTTTCACTCCACTTCTTAAAATAGTCGTAACAATTCCGCCATTTTGGAAACTCTTTTGGTAACATTCTCCACTGGCAGCCACTTTTTAAGACGTATAACACTCCACAAAATACATGATATAAATCAAGTGTTCTTGGCTTTGTCCTCTTCCTGCAAGACTCCAGATCTGCTACAATAATCTCAAACTTTTCTCGACTTATATCACTTGGATATAAACTTCGCATATCCTACTTTATATACTTTATCCTCTCATTCTATCCCTTTTTTGAGATCACTTGCAGGCTCTAAGGAAAAAAGCAACCAGGGACTTATTGAAATTTTAAAAAATGAAAACGCTAGATTATGTTGTAATTATTGTGAAATTTTGGAAATGCGACCAGGAACCAACTTAAGCGATGTAACATCAGCTAATAAGATGAGAAGAAGATCAGCACCCTTTTAAAGTTTTTCAATTTCGCTAATGGACAATCCAGTAAATTTAGCAATAGTATTAATATTCATTTTGTCAGCAAGCATTTCCCTAGCCACAGCTATTTTAGCCTGTTTTTCGCCTTCTTCCCTACCTTTTTGATGGCCGATTTGGATGCCTTCTTGTCTACCTTCTTGTTTAGTATCATCGAGTTTTTGTTCCAAGATAGCAGCTTCTTTCTGTAAATCCATTACCCTTTCTTCATAAGCTACAAGATCTTTCTCATTCCAATGAAACTTATCTAACTCATCATATGCTAGCTTTATTATTGGTGACTTTTCTGCTATTTTTCTTAAATCTTCATCAGTTGTTTCTTCTGCATACTTAAAGAAAAAGGACCATCTCTCAACCGTAGTTTCCAACTGCTCTACTTTACTTTTTGTAAATTTAGGTAGTTCAATGAAGACAAATTGAAAATCTTTTAAATAGTGTCCGTTAGTCTTTATATCGCGTATATTATGAGTGGAAATATAAAAAACATCTGAAGGAAAAAGAGTACTATTGGAAATAGCAATAAAGAACACTGTCTTAAAATCAATGTAATTGCCAGACTGTCTTGAGTAAGCTTTAGCAGCATATAATTGAGCCCGTTTTTCGAATCCTTTATCACGAGCAAGCTGCATTTCCGCAATATACCTATTTCCGAGAGAATCCTTACAGAGGACATCAACGATGCTTTGTTTATCAGAAGCAATCTCAGGGTTCATAATAGTGCTGAGAAACTCAACATCTTGAATAGAATTGACTCCAGTAAAGCCTAAGATATCATTGAGAAAATGGATAAGAATATTCTTATTTTTTTTCAGTACCAAAAATTTTCTTAAATGTTAAGTCTAATTTTGGATCGAGAAACTTCGAAAGAGCCATAAGAAAGTAAGATAAAAAGCATTAATAATTATACACAATTGTGAAGAAATATTCAACTAAAATTAAACTACAGGAGAGCTTGCCATAAAATTTTGGCCTGGGTTTTTTACAATTATTTCTGTTTTGAAATTAGTGAAGATGCCTAATAGAGATTGATTTTTATTAACATTAAAGCTATATCTTCATCAGACTGAGAGTTGGAAATATGGCAATAATTCTTTTAGATACAAAAACAATAAACCGTATAGCAGCGGGAGAGGTAATAGAAAGGCCAGCGAGTGTAGTAAAGGAATTAGTAGAAAATGCAATAGATGCTGGAAGTTCAGAGATAGAGATCAAAATAGAAAGTGGTGGACGTAACCTTATAACTGTGACAGATGATGGAAATGGAATAGAAAAGGACGACTTAGAACTAGCATTTATGAGGCATGCCACTTCAAAATTAAGCGATAGTGAGTTAATAGAAATCAAGCACCTTGGGTTTAGGGGAGAAGCTTTACCTTCAATTGCAGCAGTAAGCAGAATGAAATTATCGTCTAAGGCAAGTGGAGCAAAGGAAGCATGGTCTATAAGGTATGAGGGAGAAGAAAAAATAAGAGAGATTACACCTTGTTCTTTGCTACAGGGTACATATATTGAAGTTCGTGACTTATTTTTTGCCACACCAAATAGATTAAAATTTCTAAAAACCGAGAGGGCAGAAACACAAAGCATTGTTGACATTGTAAATAACTTAGCAATGATTAACTATAGTATTGGGTTTACTCTCACTTCCGGTAATAAAAAGCTCTTAAAATATGTTAAGCAAACTTCATTATTTAACAGATTATGTGAAACAGAAGAAGAATTTCAGAGCAATTCGCTGGAAGTTAAAGAGGAAGAAGACGGCATCAAACTTACGGGACACATCTGTAAACCAACTATTAGTCGTGGTAATTCAACTCAAATCTATACGTTTGTTAATGGAAGGCCAATAAAAGACAATCTACTTATTGGTGCAATTCGATATGCGTATCAGGACTTTATTCCAAGTGGGAGGTATCCTTTTGCAGTGCTGCACTTAGAGATACCATACGATCAAGTAGATGTAAATGTGCATCCAAATAAATCAGAGGTAAGATTTCAGAACAAGAGGCTAGTATATGAAATAGTGAGAAGAGGAATAATAAAAGCATTATCGACTAGAGTAGGCACGTTTGCAGCAAGTGATGTTGAGTCTCAAAGTATTGAGGAGTTTGATAGCCAAGAGCCGGTTAATAGTAAAGAGAAAAAAAATCAAAAAGAGTTTTATGAAAAGAGGCCAAGTCTTTTAGAAAATCGTCTAATGAAAGAATTCAATGCACCAGATGAAAGAAGGCAAAGCTTATCAGAAACTTTTAAGTATGGAGAATCTTCACCCCAAAAGGGAACGGTGGTTCTAGAAAGGAAGCAAATTGATTTAATAGAGGATCATCCTCTAGGGTATGCACGCTGTCAGGTCTACAATACTTACATTATTGCTGAGGCTAAAGGCAAATTAATTATAGTAGATCAGCACGCAGCTCATGAGAGATTGATATACGAGTGCTTAAAACGAAAATCAAGCATAAAAAGGCAAAAACTTCTTCTTCCTGAAACAGTTGAGATTAAGAATCAAGCAGGAATGGAGATGGTTGAAATGCATAAAGATAAGCTTTTTGAAATGGGTTTTGGTATTGAAATAGAATCAGAAGATAAAGTAAGGGTAAAAGAAATACCTGCAATTTTAGGAACAATAAGTGTGAAAGAGATGGTGATGAATATAGTTGATAGATTAGTGGAGATAGGAGATACGCTACCTATAGAAAAAAAAGTGAACAAGATATTAGCTACCATCGCGTGTCATGGGTCAATTAGAGCTGGAAGGGAAATGAAGTTGGAGGAGATGAATGAGTTGATGAGACAAATGGAGGAAACACCTTATGCTGGGCAATGCAATCACGGAAGACCAACGTATATAGAAATGAAACTAAGTGATATAGAAAAATTGTTTGAAAGGAGATGAGTTCAGTTTGTCAAAAAGGGTTCCAATTAAGTATACGTAACAGCTCTTCTGGTTATGGAGTATAAAATGTAAAAAAAGAGAATAAATGCTCTAATTTTTTAGATTACAAAGTAATAGGACAGGAAGTAAGAAATCGTAGATTGGCAAAGGGATATACTCAAAAAGATTTAGCAAAAAAAAATCGGAACAACATATCAGGTAATACTGCAATATGAAAAAGGAACACGCAGAATTTCAATTAAGAAGTTATATGAATTAGCAGAAGCATTATCAACAACTGCTAGAGATCTAGCTTGCGGACAAGAAGTATCAAATGAGAAAGGGTATGAGGGAGAAGAGATAGTAAATCTAGTAAGAAGACATAAAGAGATTAAGGATCAAGAATTACGTGAAACGTTTTACTTATTAACCAAATTCATCCGCATTAGTGAGGAAAGAAGTGGAAAGGTGGTAAAAATAGAAGTAGCAAAGGGTTTAGTTAAGGAAGGAGTTTCTATCTCTCAAACGACCAGTTTATCTATTGATGAATATGATAATGATGAGAAAAAATTTTCTATTCCGTATAAAGTAGGTCGAAGAATAAAAGAATGGAGGTTGAGAAGAGGATACACTCAAGAAGATTTAGCAAGTAAAGTAGGCATAATAAATCAAAGAATATATGAATATGAACAAGGACGAGCTGCTGTTTCACTTGAAGTGTTAGATGAAATAGCAAAGGTACTATTAATTAATATTACAGATCTGCTTCCAGAAACAACAGAAAATGAGAATAGTGAAGCAGAGCTATCAAGGTTAATAGAAGAATACAAAAAGATTAAAAGCCAAGAACTACGTCATGTACTAATAAAATCTCTGTTTGAAAGCATACAAATTTGCAAAGAGAAAGTAAAAAAGATGAAAATTGCAAAGAATTTAGTTAAGGAAGGAATTTCTATCAATATTATTTTAAAAACAGAGGGCATCTCTTTAGACGAAATTCAACAAATTTAAATAAAGAAAATCAGCATATATTAATATCTTTACTTTTTAATGAAAAAATAAGCAAAAAAGATTGAAAATTTGATTTGACTTCACTCAAAAGCTATGGCTCTATGCCAATGCTGATAAAAAAACAGCAGTAAATATCTAAAAAAAGTTTGTTGTTAGTGAAAGGTAAATTATATGAATAAAAGTAAAGAAGAAATAGAATTCAGAATATTAGAAAGCAAAGGCAAAGCACTACCTGATCGTGAAATAATGGAAACGTTTCTAAGTGCAGTACATGAAAGACCACAAGCTCAAGAAATTGCTAAAAATCTGGTGAATACTTATACAGGAGTAGGAAGGATTTTAGGTAGAGAAATGGATGACCTGAAAGTTATAGAAGGAGTAACTGATTCTGCAGTAGCAATGATTATGTGTGTTAAGGAAACACTAGAAAGGGTACTGAGAGAAAAGCTCAAAAGTGTAGCCAATAATGGACTTACAAGGGCTAGTAGAGTACTTAAACGTAAGTATAGGCCACTCAGAAAGGGAATGTGTAAAAATACTGTATTTGAATAAAAGGCGCCAATTAATCGGAGAAGAATCCTATATTGGTGAAATGGAAAAAGCACCAGTATACATAAAGGAAATTATAAGAAAAGCATTAATAGAGAATGCAACATTAGTAATAATGTCACACAACCACCCTGGGGGAAGTTTAGAACCTTCAGAAGAGGATCAAGCAGTAACAAAGAGCCTAGCAGCAGCGTGTAGTACTGTAAGCGTAAAATTGTTTGACCATATTATCATCGCAAGTGGAGGCTATTTCAGCTTTCGAGAAAACGGATTGTTATAGTAGAAAGTATATTTAATAGCGGAGGCTAATATGGGTAATAAGATAATTGTACCTTTTGATGACAAAAAAGGAGGTGTTTACGAGTTAAACGTTGATCTTGATAAATTATCAAAAGGTGAGATGTTAAATGCTATTGTAGGAATTGGTCATACTAGCCAGCAGCCTACTTTTGTAAGCAAAATTAATAAGGCTAAAAAGCTTGTAGATAAAGAAGTAGTACCTTTCCCTGGTAGAGAAGTTCAAATCAACTATAGGAAAGGATTTAACTATATTTATGGCACAAAACCTGTAAACGATCAAGCAGATTATCCAGAAGGGTTAAATCCATTTGCTTCAGCTTTGCAAAAAATAAAGCCAAGTGCAGAAAAGTTGAGCTGGTTTAAGAGTGCTGTGGTAAGAGCAAAAAGTCCAAATGAACTGCACAAGGCTGTAGACGAAGCACTAGCTTCTGGAGCAAGGCTAAATGCATGTAATGATGGAGAGTGGAGCTTCGCAGAATATGTGATACTGGGCACACATTTTCATAAATTTGATAAGGCTGATCGTAAAAAGCTAATACGTAAATTAATGCTAAACGGTGCAGAGTTTCATGATACTTTATTGGAGAATAAATTGATAGGTGAAATCTATAATGAGCTACAACCAGAAGTTCAGCCACAGGTAGATGAGAGACTAGAAGAACTAGAGAAAGCTGGCGAAAGTGCTGTGCAAGAAGGAGAATTAATAGATATCGAGATAGACAATACAACATCATATATAGAATTTTCTGAGGATAGCAAGGTAGAGGTAGCCAAAATACTGGAAGCAAACAGAAAGTTAGGAAGTAATATTTTAAAAATTGGCAATGATGCAGTTGAGGTTAAAAGTGAGAAGGGAGGTATAAGAAACTATATCGATATGTCAGATGAAAGCTCTATTATATTAGAATTTCCTACAAGCATTGGTAATGCTAAATATTATATTGTATCACGATGTAAAAAAATATGATCAAGTACAATTGAGAGTAGAAAACAAGGAAATGTGGGCTGAATTACAAAAAATAGGAAAAGAAATAGGAAAAACTGTCTCTTTGGAGGAGTAAAACTTAAAGAAGCAGTAGAGAGAGGTAGTTTCACTAGATGTGGCATATGGAATGAAAAGTATGCTATAAAAGAAGTTAGCAATGATGAAGTATTGTCTCCGTCTTCGTGGGTGAATAGCTTACTATTACCCATAAATATAAAAGTGGAGAAAAAGCTGCTATTTTACTAATTCAACTTTCTATTATAAATAGGTCCATGGTCTAAAAATGGAATATATGATGAAAAGAAATATAAATACCTCAACTGGCGAATGGGCAGAAAGTGAATTTGGGATTGTTAATTTTGGTGATATAAGATTAAGTAAGAGGCTTTTAAAAATAGTTAATAGTTTTGCTGAATCGCCTGAGCGTTCAATAAATCAAGCTTGTGAAGATTGGCATCAAAGTAAAGCAGCTTATAGATTTTTCCAAAATGATGCTATTTCTGAAAGAAAGATATTAGACAGTCATATAATTAAAACTGTTGAAAGAGCTAAAGAACACTCAACTATCTTAGCTATCCAAGACACGAGTTATATTTCATATAAAAATCATATGGCGAAGAGCCTATGAGCTGGATTTTGTTGACAAATATAAATATTATCAATTTTGAAGAAGCAGTAGAAAAAATACAATGGTATTGCTTAAGATGGAGAATAGAGGTTTTTCATAAAATTTTGAAATCCGGTCTTAAAGTTGAAGAATGTAGGCTCCAAACAGCAGATAGATCAATCCGCTTTCTTACAATTATGAGTATAATTGCCTGGAGAATATTTTTTATCACACTAGTAGCTAGAACAAATCCAAATCTTTCTTGTACTGTCATACTAACTAATGACAAATGGAAGGTTTTGTATACCAAAATGCTTAAGACAAAAGACTATCCTGAAATCCCACCACCTATAAGAGAAATCGTGAGGTGGATAGCCAAATTAGGAGGGTTTTTAGCTCGCAAAAATGACTTAGAACCAGGCCCTATAGCTTTGTGGAAGGGATGGAAACTTCTCTTTGATTTAGCAGAAGGATGGAAACTTGCTCATGAATTTTATACTTGTGGGTAATAGTAAGTCTATTCCATAGCACGTCAGTTCTCTACTTTTTGTTATTCCACCTTTTTCTCTCAAAAATTTACTTGCCTTTTCACTTTCCCAGATGTAATACATCGGTGCTGCACCATACTTATTCAGTTGATTAACTTCAGCTCCGGCCTTTACTAGCTATTTTATTATTTCAACTCCTGCTCCTCCTATTTTGCACGCAGAGTGCAGTGGCGTACATCCAGTAACATATTGAGTAGCATTTACTTCCGCTCCAGACCTTAGCATCACTTTTACATTTTCTAAACTTTTTGCGAATACTGCACAGTGCAGAGGTGTATAACCATTTTTATCTCTTGCATTTACCTCTGCCCCTTTTTTTATTAATAATCTCACTGTTTTGTAATCGGAGATTTCTACTGCTTGATGCAAGATCGTCTCTCCTTCTTCATTTCTTTTATTAATGTTTTTAAACCCGTTACTTGAGCTCTTTCTATAGGTCTATTCAACTTCCAGTAAATGTAGAGCAAGATAAAGTATCTGCTAATTTTTCAGATGGAGTATTGCATGTAACCATACCTAAGTCGGAGAAACACATCAAGAAAATTGATGTAAAGTAATTAGAGCCCACCTCTCGCTTGGGGGCTTGTGCTTTGGATTGCCGTGGGGAGTATGGGGAAAGTTCGCAGTTTTGTCGCTTCACCTTAGTTCTTCCGATGGTGTTCTGTGCAGTTGCATGTGGCTGTGAGGTTTTTTGTAATATTTTAAATCTGCCTTCACACCTGTGTGCTGTCTGTTCAGCGGAGCGGTAGAAGACAGTTGAGAGTTAAGCAAAAGATCCATTTTTTGCTTTGGACTGTATAAAGTATTAAAAAATCAACCATATTATACCGTATTTAGCCAGTTTTATTCTAACGATTTTGCTTGTTTAAGCATTCTCGAACACTCCGCTAAACGGATACAACGAGCACATGACACAGTAAGAAGTAGATCTACTCATGTTACTGTGTCATGTGCTCGTTGTATCCGTTTATAGGAGCTTGTATGTCTTCCGGCTGCCAGTAGAAGGTTATAGCCAAGCCAGAAATCTTTAAGTCAACACAAATCAGGTGAAGGTAGAATATTATAGTCATCTAGAGTATTAGGAGTCTGTTGTGAAACTGCTTCTCTCACTCCTGTATTAGATATCAGATTGTCTGAGGTAACCATATTTGTGACATCCTCTGCAAAAACTCCACCTTCTTCTCTTTTTATATCATAATTGCTAGAGCAAGAAGATATTTCTGACTTTTCCTTAAAGATCGATTCTTTACCTTTTTCTATTGTACTTTCCTTTATATCTGGTATCTCTAATCCTTCCACGCTAGCATTTCTAGATTCATTAACAGATACCTGATTTTTATCAGCAAGTAACTTGGTAGTTATAGCGGCATTATCTGATAGATCTATTTCATCTTGAGTAGAATAATCTTCTACAGTGCCTTGAACGGTTTTGGTATCCTCGATGGCATTTGGTATTCTATCAGTTATGTCATGATAATCTATAGTTTTATTTACTAATTCTATTTTATTTTCACCAGTGAACATAGTTGTTTGCAAAGCTAGATCACCAGCTATTAACCTTTGATAATCTATGTTATCCTCAAGACATTTCTGCATTGCAACCGTAATATTATTGAGGTTATCTACTGAACCTAAAATCACTCTTTTTAGTCGATTTACTTCATCAGAAATTAATTTTTGATCTGTCAAATCATGTGCTAATTCAATTACATTTCTATCCTCCAGCTCTCGAACTTTATCTGTATCTTTTAGACTTTGTATTATTGACTCTTCCAAAAAATTCCTTTCCACTTCAGAGTCATATGTTTTTTCCTTACCATAAACTTGATCAAGACACCCTGCTAATTTTTCTACTGGGATGGACCTTTCTTCATCTCCTTCTACTCCTTCTGTCGGACTAAGTATTTTATCTTTAAGATCTGGTATTTTTATATTCGAATCATCAACCTTGGCAAATTCGCCTTTATCAGCCAAGAAATCTCTTGCTTTTTGGCTTCTATCATAACCATACCACTGATACTCCTCATCAAGAAACTTTCCTAGTGTTTCAACTAATATTGAACCTCCTTTATCCGTGCGCTTATTTAGTATATCGTCCGCTAATTTTCTATGTTCCGCAAGAGGAAAAAATTTTTCATTTGCTTCTGGCTTCCTATATACTTCAAAAGTATTGGCTTTCATTAATAATTGATTATCTACCTCTGCCTTATTATAAACATTATCAATATTAGCTTTAGTTCCTAATTTTTTTTCTATATCTTCCTTGAAATACACATCACAAGTATCTACTTTGGCTTCTAATTTTCCATCTATTTCCTCCATGCTATACACATTATTTGCATCAGCTTTTTTATCTAGTACAGATTTGTCGGCTTTTTTCTCTAGTGCTGACTTTAATTGGCTAAAGGTATCGTCTCTTCTGGCAAATGTGTGAGCAAGTACAGTGTCAGATATTCTATTATTATCATCACCTTTTGCATAAAGTATTGCTTCAACTATTGGCTTTTCTATTACTTTTTCTGCAAGCACTGTCACTTCATTACCACTATCATCATAACGACCACTTTTCATGCTTAATAAACTTCCTAACGTTTCGACTAAACCGCTTACCTTGTACTCTGATTCAAATTGATCATGTTGTGCATATTTCAACTTCAGCTCGCCTTCTGATATATCTAGACTATACTTATTACCACTACCATCACTCAATGTGATAGTTTGAATATCGCTTAGAAAAGACATCGGCTTATTTATACCATTCTTGAATTCTATACTAGCTATCATAATGTTTTACAACAATTTTAAAAACACAAAGTACATGAATTTTATTTCATTTCTATTAAATACTACTTCATTAATGTTAACCATTAATCGCTTGCAACTGTTATAGCATTTCTTATAACAACTCGGGTTAGTCGTAGAAAAGCAGAAGCAACTTGTCATAGTTTCACATTCTTAAAAAGAAGTTAAGTAATTTGCTTGATTAAGCTACCACTCTGTGGTAGATATGGAAGGCAGTTGTTTTTCAATAGCAAAAAGTGCAAGTTCAACTTTTGTGCTTTTGGGAAATATTTGTAAAAATTTTGTTTTTTGCAAGCGAATTAGTTGTAGGTTGAAAGTGAAATTGGTCTCACAAAGAAATTTTCTAGTATGGTTACTGTTTTCTCTGTTTTATGCCTACCAATACGTATTGCGTGTAATTCCAAATATAATCGCACCTGAGTTAATAACAAAGTTTAATGTGGGTACGACAGAAATAGGACAGTTTTGTGGATTATATTATGTGGGTTTTGTGTTAGCGCATATTCCCATAGGCATTCTCTTAGATAGGTTTGGTCCTAAAGTTGTTGTTCCGGTTTGCATTGTATTAACATCTCTAGGTACTTTGCCTTTGTTCAGTTCCAACAGCTGGAGTTATTCTATTATTGGAAGAATGATTACTGGCATTGGATCCTCTGCTTCAGTACTTGGACTCTTTAAGGTGATAAGTCTCTGTTATCGTAGAGAAAAATTTACCCTTATGTTTAGCATATCAGTTGTTATTGGCATTTCTGGTGGTGTGTTTGCTACCAAACCATTACATACTCTGTTTGATGAGTTTGGGTGGTATTATGTACTTACTGCCTGTATGATAATTGGACTGTTGCTCGCTTTAGCTACTTTCATGCTTGTGCCTAAAGCAGATAAAATAGATAAAGTAAGTCTTAAAAACTTAGGTGGAGCCATTCTCAATAAGAATATTTTGCTGGTAAGTTTGTTTGGTGGGTTGATGGTTGGGCCACTAGAAGGCTTTGCAGATGGATGGTCTGTGGCTTTTTTGCACGAGATGTACTCTATAGATAGCCAAATTGCATATAGCATTTCAAAATGGGTGCTGGTGGGTTTTGGTCTTGGGATTTTATTACTTCCTCACGTGTTAGCAAAGTACCCAACTAAGCACTATGAAATAATAATTTTTTGTGCTCTGTCTATGCTAGTAGTATTCTTGTTACTTTTTATATGCAATATTAGTGCACCTTTGGCATGCATATTGCTATTTATCATTGGCCTTGCTTCTGCATATCAGATAGTTGTCAATGCAAAGGTTGTAAGTTTTGTGAAGAATGATTTGGTAGCAAGTGCAGGTTCTATAAGTAATGCTATAGTTATGAGTTTTGGTTATCTTTTCCATACTGTTATTGCAGGTGTAATGAATTTCCATTGGGATGGTAAAGTTATTAACGGAGTTCCCTTCTACGGTGCTGGTGTAATGATAAAATCCATGTTGATAATACCTGTATGCCTGTTGATAGGGATGGCAGGCTTTTGTCTACTTACAGCTATAGCGTACTATAAAAAAGGTTAGCTTGACTCTGGTTACTCAGTTATGCTGATTTAGGCATGCTATTTTATGTAAAGCTCAGAGAATTAGCTTTTTTATACCTTTTGATTTCCCAAGCCTCGCATAGGGCTTAAGAACACTGTACAGTGCAAAATTTATATGACTAACCCCAATACCAACCGATTACCGCTAATATATGCATTTTCATGATATACAATGCAATACTGCTATCAATAATACTGTACCGACAATACCATCCGCAATCGGATGAGTTGCCTTTTTTTAATGTCTACAGAACTTCCTTTGCCAGATCTTCTACATGATTCAGTTTGAAGTTGGATATCATGAGTATTTGGCTCTTTTGCGGCAGTATCACTAAAGTATTTACAACCTCTTCTCTGCTTCATATACAGGTTGGAGATCTTCACTATTTTCATTGACATCCTCATATGATTAAGTGTCAGTTTCTGTAACACTGGTTTGCTCTTTCACCTCAAAATCCTCTCCCATAATCCTTGGTTCCTCTACAATAGCTCCTTTTTAGGTAGTAGTAATTTGGATACCCTTTTCATTTTTAAGTTTTTCAGCAATACCTTCCTATATTTTTTCGGTATTTTCATAGTTCTTCTTGTTGCTTTTATAAACATTACAATGCTAAGTCATAAAACTTTTCCAACTGCTCACCCCACAGCATTGGTATTTCCCTCAAGTCAGCTAGCCTCAAACTCCTTGGCTGCCTCCCATTTACTATATCTTCTTTAATTTTTGGTGCTAAATAATTCAACCTTAAAATTTGTTGTATACGTCTTGTACCTATATTAATTTTGGCACTCAGCTCTTTCACACTTGAATATTTTCCCTCTTCTAGTTGCTGTTTCCACAAATGAGCTCTTACCACCGCTTTCAGTAGTACATTATTTGTTTTTCCTTCTGGCTCTACTACTGTACATTTGTTTCCTTTCTTTTTTATTGGTATAAATTCCACCTTATCCTCTGAACTCACTTCTATTCCATCTTCTTTTACCATTACTCCCTTTATTAATTTTTTCATTGCTTCTTTCTGTTCTCTGAAGCTTAAATTTTCTCCATCCCCATATAAGCATTCGGCTCTTTTCATCACTTCTTTTTCCACTTTTCCCGCTACTATAGTTCTGTTTATTGATTCACAACCTTTTCCCCTTAAGTGATTGTTACATATGTAATATCGATATCTTTTATTTTCTTTTTTTGAGTATGTCAGCGTCATGTTCACATTACAACTCCTGCACTTAATTATTCCCCTAAGCAGCGCTTCCTCATATTTTGCTTTTCTATATGGCTGATTCTTTATCAATTCTTGTGCTTTTTGCCATTTTTCCTCTTTTATTATTGCTTCATGCTTTCCCTCATACTCTTTCTCATAATGCCTTATTTTTCCCATATATATTGGATTTGTTATTATTCTTCTCACCGTCGCTTTTTTAAAGATATCTGATTTTCCTTTCGTACGGTACCCTTCTCTGTTTAACTCCCTTGCCAACTCTGCCATTGACTTCAGCCCCAAATATCTTTCAAATATATAACTTACCACTTTTGCTTCTTTCTCATTTATTATTAATTCTTTATCCTTTACATCATATCCAAGCGGTAAAGTTCCACCCATCCATAACCCCTGCTCCTTTGATGTTGCTATTTTATTTTTTACTCTCTCTACTATCATCTCTCTTTCTAACTGTGCTGCTCCTGATAACACTGTTTGTACAAACTTTCCCATTGGCGTATTATTATCAAATATCTGCGTTACTGCTACAAAGTTTACTCTATGCCTTCTAAAAAATGATGTTACTTCGATGCTGTCTTTTGTTTCCCTTGATAATCTATCTAGCGTATATACTACTACACAATCTACTTCTCCTTTTTTTACATCTTCAAATAATTCCTTTATCGCTGGTCTTTCTAAATTCTTTCCTGAGAAACCTCCATCGTCGTACCTTTTGGCCAATGCTACCCAGCCTTCTTTGCTCTTTCTGTACTTCTCACATGCTACTCGTTGCGCATCTAAACTGTTAAACTTCTGCTCTAGACCGTCTTCATTTGACTTTCTCGTATATATTCCACATCTTATCCCTTTACACATTTTCCCTTCCCTTTTGATCACGCAAACCAAATAGGAGCGACCCATTGTAACTCATTCCCATTATTTTTCCGGCTACTGCTGATAATGATGTGAAAAATTCTTCTCTGTAGATTAAACCCTTATCTGTTACCATTACTGCGTGAGTCTCTTCCCCTCTCTCTAATATTAGCTCTGTTCCCTCTACTGGCAGTTTATCGCTACTTATTCTTTTTCCCTTCTCTAGCCGATCTGCCAGATACTCTAGTCTTTTTGTCCCCTTTCTTGACATTTCTCCATACGCTTTTTCCTGCATTCTATAAGCTAATCTCGGTATCAGATATTTCTTTGAATGTTTAGGTGCCTCTTCCCCAAATACCCTCTTCCACATTCTCCTTAGCTCTTCTAACGTTTTTTTCTCTAAATCCCTCACTTTCTTTTCTGTTTCTTCCTCAATATTTTCTATCCTCTCATAAATAACTTTTCAATTCTGTCTGTTTCTTTCTTTAATACCTCGGTTATCTCTTTGCTATTTCTCGCATAATCCATCGCTGTCATTCCAAATTTATCTGCTTGCTCTATTTCAGCCCCTGCTTCCACTAACTCTTTTACTATTTCCACTTTCCCCACCATACATGCAAGGTGCAATGGAGTGCATTTACTTCCATATTTCTCAGCATTTACATTCCCTCCTGATTTTATCAATTCTCTCACGGTTTCTAGATATTTCTCCGTTACCGCTAAGTGCAGTGCTGTGTATCCTTCTACATCTGCTGCATTCACATTCGCTCCTTTTTCGATTAATAACCTCACTGTTTTTGCATCTACTGCATAATGTAGAACTGTTCTTCCATTCTCGTCTCTTTCATAAATATTTTTACTTGAGTTCTCTAATAGTGACTCCTCTTTTTCTTTTTTACTCATAATCTACCTCACCTTTTCTTTAAATTTTAACCCCTCTTTTATGCCTTCTTTCTCACCACTTCATCTATCATTTCGTTCACTTGGCTCATTATCTTGCTTGCTAAATTTTGACATTCTTTCTTTATTAGCGATTTGTCTCTCTTCCTTATTTCTCCTATCTCTATTATTTTTAGCTCCGGCATGTAGCTTCCATTCAACATGTCTGCTATTTCTCCCACTAGCCCCTCTATTCCATCTTACTATTACCCATAAATATAAAAGTGGAGAAAAAGCTGCTATTTTACTAATTCAACTTTCTATTATAAATAGGTCCATGGTCTAAAAATGGAATATATGATGAAAAGAAATATAAATACCTCAACTGGCGAATGGGCAGAAAGTGAATTTGGGATTGTTAATTTTGGTGATATAAGATTAAGTAAGAGGCTTTTAAAAATAGTTAATAGTTTTGCTGAATCGCCTGAGCGTTCAATAAATCAAGCTTGTGAAGATTGGCATCAAAGTAAAGCAGCTTATAGATTTTTCCAAAATGATGCTATTTCTGAAAGAAAGATATTAGACAGTCATATAATTAAAACTGTTGAAAGAGCTAAAGAACACTCAACTATCTTAGCTATCCAAGACACGAGTTATATTTCATATAAAAATCATAAAAAGACCGAAGGATTAGGGATTATAGCAGCAAGATTAACATCTAAAACAACTAACTTTAAAACCCATGGATTAGTGATGCATACAACGTTTACAGTTACAACAGAAGTGCTACCTATAGGATTATTAGATCAAAAAATTAGTACTAGACCTCCTTTAGCTGAAGACCTAAAAGAGTTGAAAAGAAGAAGGCATAATACTGCTATTCCCATAGAAGAGAAAGAAAGCATACGGTGGATAGCATCACTTAAAGATTCTACTCACCATTCTGGATTAAAGAACGTTAAGGTAGTTACCGTTTGCGATAGAGAAGCAGATATTTATGATTTATTTGAAGTCGCTTCCACTAATCAATCTCTTTTTGTAGTAAGAGGAAATCAAAACAGAACAGTAAATAAGAAGTCGACTTATTCTGAAAAAGGTGGTGAAAGGTTGTGGGATTTAATGAATCGCATGTTTTGTCAAGGAGAAATACAAGTAAATATTCCTGCTCGCAATGATAAACCTCAAAGAACAACAGTTTTAGAAGTAAAGTTTAGTAACTTTGTGATGAATGCATCAAAAAATAATGCTAGACGTAAAACCCAAAAACTTCCTAATTTAAGTTTAAATGCTGTCTATGTTATAGAAAAACACCCCCCATATGGCGAAGAGCCTATGAGCTGGATTTTGTTGACAAATATAAATATTATCAATTTTGAAGAAGCAGTAGAAAAAATACAATGGTATTGCTTAAGATGGAGAATAGAGGTTTTTCATAAAATTTTGAAATCCGGTCTTAAAGTTGAAGAATGTAGGCTCCAAACAGCAGATAGATCAATCCGCTTTCTTACAATTATGAGTATAATTGCCTGGAGAATATTTTTTATCACACTAGTAGCTAGAACAAATCCAAATCTTTCTTGTACTGTCATACTAACTAATGACAAATGGAAGGTTTTGTATACCAAAATGCTTAAGACAAAAGACTATCCTGAAATCCCACCACCTATAAGAGAAATCGTGAGGTGGATAGCCAAATTAGGAGGGTTTTTAGCTCGCAAAAATGACTTAGAACCAGGCCCTATAGCTTTGTGGAAGGGATGGAAACTTCTCTTTGATTTAGCAGAAGGATGGAAACTTGCTCATGAATTTTATACTTGTGGGTAATAGTAAGGGTGAATAGGATACGTGAAGGTAGTAAAGAAACCTTTAGAGAACTTTAATGCGTCTACAGCCAGCTTTAAGGTTCCAGAGGTTTTTTCTTACCGTTATATCTGGAGCCTTAATAAAATTGAGCTATAGTAGAAAATATTATATGTATGGTTCTTTGCGTGGAAAAAATTCTAGACTATGAAGTAGGGGAAAAAGTGAAAAGTTGGAGGTTAGAGAGGGGGTATACTCAGAAAGATTTAGCTGAGAAAATTGGTGTAAAATACTGGGTAATACTGCAATATGAGAAAGGGAATCGTAGAGTTCCAATTGAAAAGTTATATACTATAGCTGAAGCACTATCAATCAGTATTACGGATCTTATTCCTGTATCAAATGAAAAAATCTGTCTTGAAGATGAGGAAGAAGAAATATTAAATCTAGTAAGAGAATATAAAAAGATTAACGATCATGAGTTACGTAGGATGTTTTGTTTATTAACCAATTTTGTTCAAGTTAGTGAGAAAAGTAGTAAAAAAGCAGAGAAAGTAAAAATGGCAAAGGGTTTGGTGAAAGCAGGAGTTTCTGTTGATATTGTTTCACAAACAATTGGTCTCTCTGCTGATGAATGTGTTGAAGAAAAGGTTGGTTCTATCTACTACCAAATAGGAAAGAAGATAAAAGAATGAAGGCTAGTGAGAGAGTATACTCAAAAAGATTTAGGAGAAAAAATGAATACAACACGTGACGAAATAAGCAACTATGAACAAGGAAGGACTGCTGTTCCACTTGATAAATTATATGAAATGGCAGAAGCGTTATCAATTAATATTACAGATCTACTAATAGAAGAAGATGAAGGTAGTAAAGTAGAAAATGAGCTGCCTGATTTGATTAAAGAATACAAAGAAATTGAGAGCCAAGAACTACGGCATGCACTAATAAAGTCTTTGTTTGAAGGGATACGGATTTGTGAGGAGAAAGTGAGAGAGGTAGAAAGGATTAAAGTTGGAAGGGATTTAGTAAAAGGGGGAATTCCTATTGATATTATTGTGCAAATAGTTGGTTTATCTGCTGATCAAATTGGATAAAAATTTATTTCTAAATAAGGTATATATGTTTGTTTCTGTAAGAGATGTTAGTCCTATAAGTTACAAAATAGGGCAAAAAATGGAAAATAGCAGATTAATGCGAGGGCATGCTCAAATAGAATTAGCAAGTAAAATAAGTTTAACATACCAAGAAGTGAACAGCTATGAAAATGGGTATATTCCTATTGAAGTACTACATGTAATAGCAAGAGTATTGTCAGTTAATGCTGTAGATCTATTACCTAAACCAATAACAGTAAGAGAGTATGAAGATGAAGACGAGGAAATACTCTATCTAACAAAAATATATGAGAATCAAAAGTTAGGCAAAATAGTACCTTCATTAGTCAGGTTTGTTCATATTAGCGAAAAAATTAATCAAGAAGAGGCAAGGTTGGAAATAGCAAAAAATCTAGTGAAAGAAGGAGTTTCTACTGATGTTATTTCCCAGGCAACGGGCTACACCTAATATCTTTGACTTTCGCAACTTGTTAGATAATGAATTGCTACTAGGATATGGCTATAACGTTTATTCCCTGGGTAAAAAATCTATCTACTCGGATATCTTTAAAAAAGCAACGGTGAGAAGAATAATAACAAATCCAATATATGTGGGAAAAATCAGACATTATGAGAAAGAGTATGAGGGAAAGCATGAAGCAATAATAAAAGAGGAAAAATGGCAAAAAGCGCAAGAATTAATAAAGAATCAGCCATATAGAAAGGCGAAATACGAGGAAGCGCTGCTAAAGGGAATAATTAAGTGCAAGAGCTGTGAAGTAAACATGACGCTGACATATGCAAAAAAGGAAAATAAGAGGTATAGATATTACGTGTGCAACAATCATTTAAGGGGAAAAAGTTGTGAATCAGTAAATCGAACAATAGTAGCAGGAGAGGTGGAAAAAGAAGTGATGAAAAGAGCTGAACGCCTATATGAAAATTTGGAAGAAAAAGCGGAAGAGTGGAAAAATTTAAGTTTTGGAAAGCAAAAAGAAGTAGTGAAAAAGTTAATAAAGGGAGTAATGGTGAGAGAGGATGGAATAGAGGTGCATTCTGAATCAGAAGAAAAATTTATACCAATAAAAAAGAAAGGAAACAAATGCACGGTAGTAGAACCAGAAGGCAAAACAAACAATGTGCTACTGAAAGCAGTGGTAAGAGCCCATCTATGGAAACGTCAGCTAAAAGAGGGAAAATATGGAAGTGTGAAGGAACTGAGTACCAAAATTAATATAGGTACAAGACGTATACAACAAATTTTAAGGTTAAATTATTTAGCTCCGAAAATTAAAGAAGACATAGTAAATGGAAGACAGTCAAGAGATTTGAAGTTAGCTTATTTAAGAGAAGTACCAATGTTATGGAGTAAGCAATTGGAGAAATTTTACGGCTCAGCGTCGTAACGTTTATAAAAACAACAATATGAAAAACCATCGAAAAAAGTATGTGCCAGAAAATTAAAAAAGGTTATTGCAAAAGGAGCTACTACAAAGGGCCACACAAAAAGATGCTGAAATTGATATAGAAAAGTAAGTCAATGTTACAGAATCAATTATGCGAAAAATATCAATATAAATAATGAAGATTTTAGCATACCGGATGCAACAGTGGTAGAAAATGATCCAAAATCTATAAATTATAGTGGTTTATATTTAAATAATAATCTTTAACCTTTATGACAAATTAATCTACCTAGAAACTTCTCTCCTAGGATCAGAAGTCCTTCTTAGTTCTCCACGTTCTGTCCATTTGTTGTTAGACTCGCTTGTTACTTCAGGACGCATTAATCTACCAGATCTTTCAAAATATCCCTGTTCAATAGCATCGTAGACCCAGTAGTTACCAAGCTCGCAATCCTTGCCTAACTCTTCTTCGTGACCTTTGAATTTTTCTAATATTTCTTCTCTATTACTCACTTCTACTATAATTTTGCTTTTATTCTGTACGTCAGGATACAGCCTAACGTCTACATTTCCCAAACTAGTATAGAAAGTCAGTACTATACTGCCCGTAAGGTTAGTATAATTTCTTATCCCATCTTCAGTTTTAATTTCTACTTCACTTTTACAGATCTTTACTATATTTCTTCCATCAACTATGTTTTTTAAAAAATTTTTTATTTGTGTAATTCTGTAACTTTGTTCAATCATGTGGACAATAAAAACCCGTGTGTCATAGAAATAAAATTTTATATCAAACAGCTGCCATAATAATTTCTGTTTAGCTAATGAATATGTGCTTTAAGTCTGTGTAGACGCACATATTCATTAGCCAATTTCAGTCACCGTTGTGAGAGTATGCAAATTAATTGCTTCTTTAAGTCTTGCATTAGCAATTACTATAATTTTCCGCATTAGAGCTGTTATAGCTACCATTTTCTTCTTACCACTTTCAACAAGCTTAGAATAAAAGGCACCAAGTACAGATTTGGACCTTGCAGCAGACATGGCAGCTGTAAAAAGCTTTTTACGGACATTACTTCTACCACCTATAATCCTTCGATAACCAACAGCTTTACCACTTTCCCTAGGATGAGGTGCAACTCCAGCAAGACTTGCTACTTCCCTTCTGTTTAAGTAACCAAGCTCCGGTATTAAACACAGAAAATCTTGTGATAACTTTTTACCTATTCCAGAAACTGTTTTAAGGATTTTTTGATGTTCTTGTAACTCATGACTTTCATCAATGATTCTTTGTATAGTATTATTTAGTTCATCTATTTGGCCATTAAAAAATTCAATAGTTTTTTGACAACTTTCTCTTATATGGTCGTTTTCAGGTGCTTCCAGTCTACATTTTTCCTGAGTTCTCATTTGCGTGATGTCATCACGACGTTGACAAAGTGCAACCAAGGTTGATTGTTTTTCAGAAGTAGGTACAAATAGAGAGAGAGTTCTATGGCGTTCAAATCCATATTGAGCAAGAGCTCTTGCATCTGATTTATCGGATTTTGCTAAAGTTCCGTGAGATAAAATAAAACTTTTTACTTTACGGGTATTAGCTCGATGTACGGTGATATTCTTGTCAATAAGAAAATGTGACAAACCAAGCTCATATTTTCCTGTATTTTCTAAAGTCACTAAAGAATTAGGTAAGATATCTGAGAACTTTTGACACAATTGTTGCCAACCAGAAGTATTATTGTCAAATTCAACAGCATTCTTCTGCTTGTGAACTGCAACAACATTCTTGAATTTTCCGATGTCAATACCAATAAAATTTTGATAAGATCTAACCATTATAACCTCGATAGTTTTATTAATTTAAGATTGTAAACGGGTGCATATATATGTCCCACACAACTATTCAAACGTATCGAGAGATGGGCTAGTGTACCTTGATGGAAACGGTTGTAATACCAACTTTTTTTCGGTCGCACACGCCCGTGATAGCTCTATTCCTATAGTGAGTAGGGCTATCTTTCCCTCTTATCTCTTTTATATCACATTTTTAACTTACAACCTTTTAATAGTAAATTACTCATGATATTGCGTATAATACCTATATTTTTATCATCTGATACACCCTCGTAGGCAGGAATATCTCTTGTTCCCTTAGAAACCTTACTATTACCCACAAGTATAAAATTCATGAGCAAGTTTCCATCCCTTCCACAAAGCTATAGGGCCTGGTTCTAAGTCATTTTTGCAAGCTAAAAACCCTCCTAATTTGGCTATCCACCTCACGATTTCTCTTATAGGTGGTGGGATTTCAGGATAGTCTTTTGTCTTAAGCATTTTGGTATACAAAACCTTCCATTTGTCATCAGTTAGTATGACAGTACAATACATCAAAAGAACAATCAACCGTTGCACTTTGTCAACGTCGTGATGACATTACGCAAATGAGAGCTCAGGAAAAGTGTAGACTGGAAGCTCCTGAAAATGATCATATAAAGAAAAGTTGTCAGAAGACCATTGAATTTTTCGATAGTCAAATAAACGAACTCAATGATACTATACAAAAAATTATTGATGGAAGCCATGAACTACAACAACGTCAAAAAATCCTTAAAACAGTTTCTGGAATAGGTAAAAAGTTATCACAAGATTTTCTATGTTTAATGCCAGAGCTTGGTTACTTAAGTAGAAAAGAAGTAGCAAGTCTTGCCGGAGTTGCACCTCATCCTAGGGAAAGTGGTAAAACTGTTGGTTACCGAAGGATTATAGGAGGTAGAAGTAATGTTCGTTCAAAGCTCTTTACATCTGCCATGTCTGCTGCAAGGTCCAAATCTGCACTTGGCACCTTTTATTCTAAGCTTGTTGAAAGTGGTAAGAAGAAGATGGTAGCTATAACAGCTCTAATGCGTAAAATTATAGTAATTGCTAATGCAAGGCTTAAAGAGGCAATTAATTTGAATGTTTAAAAATTTACACAGCAGTAATTGAAATGAATATTGTGCGTCCACACAAACTTAAAGTGCTTGTTCACATAGCTTAAACGGAAATTGTTGCAGTAGCTG
This sequence comes from Trichopria drosophilae, assembly GCA_030407085.1. NCBI lineage: Eukaryota > Metazoa > Arthropoda > Insecta > Hymenoptera > Diapriidae > Trichopria > Trichopria drosophilae. The sequence goes on along the minus strand of CM059582.1, from coordinate 605,105 downwards.
TTTGATATAGAATTCTGTTTCTGTGACAAACGGGTTTTTATTATCTATATGGTTGGGTAAAGTTGCAAAATCACACAAATGAAAAATCAAAAAAAACATAGTTGATTTAAATTAATACTCAAGCAGCTATTCTATAACCATCATTTTCGATTTTAACATTATTAAGTGCGGTATTTGCCTTATAAGAACAGTAACATCCTACTGCAAGAAAAGCTAATGCAGCTACAGCAAGCGAAATACACATTGCTAAATGAAAAATTGTTAGACTTGTACCAACAGTAAATGCTACAGATAATACAAAAGAAACAGAGGCATAATTACCTTGCCTTTTACTATGAATTTTTGCTTTCAAGAATTTTTCATTGAGCTCTTCATTCTTGCTTTCAAATTGCTTCTGTAGATTCTTCTCTAGTACTTCACTTTTATTTTCAGATTCCTGTAGCTTTATCCTCAGATCATTATTTTCATTTTTGAGCTGAATCATTCCATTAATTTTATTAGTCAAATCTTGCCTTGCATCATTCAACTGCCCTTCCAGTTGAGTCTTTTCTGCAGATAGTTGAGCTACTTGATCATTTAGCTCTCTAATCACTTTTTCCTTCCCGTCAAGCTGAGCTTTTGTTTCATTAGATTCATTTCTGAGCTGCATTACTTCGCTAGTTTCTTTAGCTAGTTTTTGCTCTGATTCTACAAGCTGAACTTCTGTTTGCTCACATTTCTCTTCAAACTCCCTTGCTTGACTAGCCAAATTACTATTTTCCTGTTCAAGTTGAACTTTTACTTCCCTAAGCTGAGCTACTTCGCTAGTCTTTTCATTCAAGCCTTTCTGCAACTTATCAACTACATTTTTAAATTCCTTTGTTTTTGCAGTTAAGTTTTGTTGTGCTTGCTCTAGCTCTTCTTTTAATTGTGAAACATTTTTCTTTGTAACATCTAGCCCTCCCTCACTCTCTCTGAGTTGAGCTTTAGCATCTTTTAGCTCTTTTCCTGCAAATTCTACCTTTTCTTCTAGCTTAGTTTTTGCTTTCTCAAATTTTTCCAATTGACTAGTTAGATTATTATTCTTTCTTTCTAATTCAGCTTGTTTTGTATTTAAACCTAGAACTTCGCATAAAGCAGCATGTCTAAATCAGGTTCTTTATCTAAAGACTCTATTAAACTCTTATATATTCCATTTATAAGGAGAGGATAAGAGTTAGCATTATCTACTTTACTAATAAATAATTTCAATCGTTCAAGAGAATTTTTGAGTTGCGGAGTTCTTGCTTGACTTAAAAGTAATTCTAAAGCTTGAAGTGTTTTGCCTATTTCCTCATGATTAATATGCTCAAAACTATTACCAATAGAATTTATTGAACTTTCAGCAACAGTTGATCCGCTCAAAGAAGAAAGAAGTATGTAGATCATTCTCTAGATTAGGAGGCGCCATGTTTCTTACCTACTATAAGCTTAATTAATTTAAGTATACTACTTAGGTAAGCATTTAATTTATTTAGTGAAATTACTAAAATTCTCTTATTTTTTAACGATATAAGTAATACGTAAGACTTAATCCACTCCATTATGTTCTGAGACCATACATCTAAGACTTTTACTTGTTACAACTACTGTGCCTGCAATCTTATCGTGCCAAGTTTGGCAGCGTTTGTCGAAACTTGCCCATATGAAACCCAAGAATAATGGTGCCGTTGAAAGTATAAAGGAAAAAAACCTCTTTGTTGCTTGTTTTAGAGTTAGTTTCTCAAAAGTTTGTGCACTCACAACTCTAAGCCCAAGTAAGAATTTTCCAGGTGTAGCACCAAACCTTATCCACATATATGCCACATAACTAAAAAGCATAATGAATTGAACTATTTGATTTAGAATTAGTAACTTGATTAGTTTACTCTGCATTGCTGTTTCCTCTGCAGATAGTGGCACCTGCATTTGATATTTTGCAGCAATTTGGCCTAATATTTTACTGCTCTCCGAGCTCATAAAGAGTTGATTTAAGGCCTGACCGCAAAATTGCAAAAATAAAACAATGATAATTAAATCAAGTAGCACTGACAAATAGCGTCTAAGTCCCGTTACGTAACATATTCCATTTTCATCTTTCTTTACCCTTTGAATAGCATTTATAGAAGAAAGAATGGCAAATGAACGATTAAAAAACTTGTGTAACATAAAGCACTTTCCAATGTTTGAGTGCCCCTGGCCGGACTTGAACCAGCATGCTTTTGCAAGCAACAGATTTTGAGTCTGCCGTGTCTACCATTCCACCACAGGGGCCTACTTTAATGCTATAAGCAACACAAGATTAGTCAAATTTTTTCTCTTTTAAGTGAAGACTGAATATTCTACAATAATCAATCATTACTCTGAAAACTTAAAATGAATGAATTAGCTAATCTTATTGATTCAAGAGAAGAAATATGTAAATTGCCACACAATTTAGAAGCAGAGCAAATGCTCATTGGTGCAATGATTCGAGACAATAGAATTTGTGATGCAGTTGAAGACATAATCACAGCAGATAATTTCTATGATCCACTACATCAAAGCATTTTTACCCAGATATCTAAAACCAGAAAACACGGCATAGTCGCCAATGAACTAAGCCTAAAGATGTTTTTTGAAAATGATAAAGCATTTGCCGAATGTGGTGGAGTTGAGTACCTAGCAAAACTTGCAGCAAAGGCAAGCATTGCACTTGACATCTATAGCTTGACCAGAATAATCCGTGATACTTATTTAAGGAGATGCTTAATCAAGCTCGGGCAGGAGATAGTTGACGATAGTTACAACTACGAGATTGAAAATCCTGCACAGTTACAAATTGAGCAGGCAATGACAAAATTGTTCAACTTAGCAGTAAAAAAGCAAGGTGATAAGACATATATAAAACTTGCAAGTTCAATTAAAGATGTGGTTGAGAAGATCAGCAAGTTGAAGAATAACCCAGAAGCTCTAGGTATTACAACCGGACTTCAAGATCTAAACCAGCTTCTTGGTGGTTTGCAGAAATCTGATCTGTTAATTATAGCTGCAAGGCCCTCAATGGGAAAGACAGCGTTGGCACTGAACATCGCACTTAACGCTTGTAAGATTTTGCAAAAAAGAACAGATAAACAACACTACGTAGCTTTTTTCTCACTTGAAATGTCAGCAGAGCAATTAACCGCAAGATTGATTACTATAGATTCAGGCATTGGTTACTATAAGGCACTGACTGGGAGAATTAGTGATTTTGAATTACATGAATTCGTTAATGCTAGTACAGATCTATCAGAATTACCTTTCATAATAGACGATACTCCTGCTCTATCAATTAGTGCCCTTCGTACCAGAATACGACTGCTATATCAACTATACAATGTAGAGGTAGTATTTATCGATTATCTGCAATTAATTCGAGGAACAACAAAAAGGAGTAGTGAAAATAGAGTGCAAGAAATCTCAGAAGTGACGCAGGGTTTAAAAGCAATTGCAAAGGAACTAAATATTCCCATTGTTGCACTATCACAGCTCTCTCGTTCTGTTGAGCAAAGGGATGATAAAAAACCACAACTTTCTGATTTACGTGATTCAGGAAGCATAGAGCAGGATGCGGATATAGTAATGTTCCTCTATAGAGAAGAATATTATGAATTAAGAAAGCAACCAAATGAAGGAAGTAATAAACATCGAGAGTGGCAAGAGAAAATGGAGAAAATTAGAAATATTGCAGAGCTGATCATTGCAAAACAAAGAAACGGGCCAATTGGCAGTGTGAAGCTACATTTTGACTCCAATAGAGGTGCATTTAAAGATTATACAGAAAGATATAGTCTGTAGCGGTTTTGAGTAATTCTGGAAGTGTTTAACAAACCATACGTGCCAAATTAAGAAGCTATCGTGAAACATAGCAATATTTAAGATTGGCATTTTATTTGTTACATTTATTTTTTTAGGAAATTCTTATCTAGGATAAGATATTTTTTTAGAAAAATCTATAAATTACTAACTTTATTACTTAATATATAAAATAGTTTTTTCTTATTTCCTTTCTTCCTTACGCCACTTTTTCTTAACTTGATGCGTATGGTTTATTTAACACTTCCGATATACAACTAAAAAATAGCAAATTCTCTATAACTTGAATATAATTTTAGCTTTACCTAAACAGAAAGATGAATTACTTAATGGATTTTGTTTTAATATCTCTTTCCTTGCCACTTTTTATTACTGAGAATTATTTGTTAATTACTGCGTTGATCCCACTTTTAAGTGCATTAGCTATTTCTTTTACTAGTAAATGGCCCAGAGTGAACAATAGCATTACTGTTGTTTCTTCTATGCTTCTATTGGTGTATACATCTCTATGCACTTTATATTTGGTGTATGGTGATCATTCTCAATTTATTCTCATGGACTTTGGTAATAATTTGCATATTAGTTTAAAGTTAGAGTCTAGTGGAGCAATATTCAGTTTATTAATATCATTTTTGTGGGTACTAACCAGTATGTATGCAATATGTTATATGCGAAATAACTATGCTGATAGTAACTACTCGAGTTTTCTATGCTTTTTTTCAATAGCAATTAGCTGTGCAATGTTTATTGCTTTTTCTGGAGATTTGCTCACTACATTTGTCTTTTACGAGCTTCTAACTATTAGTACATATCCTCTGATTACTTACAACTCAACAAATGAATCAGTAATTGCAGGACGCTATTACTTTGGTTTACTATTTTTCTCTTCTTTAGTGTTATTTTTTCCTGCAATAGGCCTCTTATATAATGAATTCCATACTTTAGACTTTGTAAGAGGTGGAATATTCAAGTTTGATACTTCGTTCATAACTTTTATTGCAGTATGTTTTGCTATGCTGATTTGTGGAATAGGAAAAGCTGCTTTAATGCCAATGCATTTTTGGTTGCCAAAAGCAATGGTTGCACCAACTCCTGTAAGCGCACTGCTACATGCTGTTGCTGTTGTGAAATCAGGAGTGTTCATCATCATCAAAGTTATATTATACACTTTTGGCATCGATAATATGCAACGTTTTGCACAGCAAAGTTGGTTTGCTGGAGGATGGCTTCCGTACGCTGCTGGATTTACTATTATTACTGCATCGTTAATTGCATTAAAGCAAAAGGAATTAAAGAAATTGCTTGCTTATTCTACTATCTCTCAGTTGTCATATATTATATTGTTCGCTTCAATTTTTAGTGAATTTAGCATGAGGGTTGCAATTTTTCAATTAGTTTGCCACGCATTTACAAAAATCACTTTGTTTTTCACTGCTGGAGCAATAATAACGAAAACAGGTGAGAAATACATAGATAGAATCCACGGTATAGGACGTAGTATGCCAATTAGTATGATAGCATTTACTATAGGTGCATTGTCCATGATAGGGGTACCACCTGCTCCGACTTTTTGGAGCAAATTTTTCATTTTTCAAGCTATTTTTAACTCTAGTAATGTAACACTTTCTGTATTTGTAGCTCTGGTGTTAATTGTCAGTACTATACTCAACGCTCTATACTTCTTACCGATAATTTACAATGCCTTTTTCTTAAAACCTTCTAGAAATTATTTTATTAAAAAGACACCAATGCTTCTAATTTTACCTCCAGTTGTTACTGCTGTATGCACTTTAGTTATTTTTTTAGCTACCAAGTAATTTTTTAAATGTAATCACCTGTATTTATAGCCGTTAACAATAAATTTAAATGGTATTATACCAGTTAGAGTTGCTTTCATGTTTGATAAAGTAAAGCTAACCTCCACAGCATAGTCTTTCATTTTCTTATTTTGCTCAGCTGCAAAAAGTACAGTGGCATTTCCAGCAAATGTAACTAAGTCCTTGATCGATCGGTCAATAGATAGTGTTGTTACGTTTGTGTTGGTAATTTTTCTTGTGGATGAAACAGCTTCATTGTTTACTTTTTCCTGAAAGTCTTGATATATTTTATATATAGAATTGTTTTTTATAAAATTTTCTTGATACTTTGATTCAACGATCTGAGAGGACTCGTATGCTTCAACGTATTGACTTACCAAGTACCTTGCTATGGAAGTGTATTCATCTTCTTTTTCACTAAAACTAAGTTTATGTATTGCAGAAAACTCATCTTCTGTGTGGTTCGTGTACTTCACAAAATTTAAATCTTTTTTAACAGGAAATAATAGGTATATGTTTAGTAATGATAAAAATAAACATACTAAGAGAAGTAACGCTATTAACGCCATCCAAGATCTTTCTACAACGCAGAACAGGTATCTGTGGCAATACCATTCTACTGCTTTCCTGAAATAACTTTTATTTTTTACTGATTCAACTTCCATAACCTAATTATAATAACTCTAAAAAAACTTTAAAATATGTCTAAATTTTCCAAAAAAGGATGAATGATTATATCACCTTGTTCCGCAATAAGGTAGAATTTGTCGATTTTGCTCACATCTAAATTTATCATTTTTACACTGAAGCTTTCAGGATCATAAGTATTACTTTCTGCACTTTTGTGATAATTATAGTAGTGTAATTTATTTTGATCATCAAAATAACCAAATTCATCAGCAAGGGTTCCCACTTTTCTGCCTTTACCGTCTCTGACTAGCTCAAATAGATCAATTACATGGTTTTTAGATCCAGGCTCAATAAGACCTCCTACAGCAAAATTTAGGTGCATGACCAACATACTCCTTAAATTTTAGATTATTAGTCTTTTTTACACTACCAAAATCCACGAATTTATATTCATCTGAAAGATCAGAATATTGTGGATCATACTTTTTATATTCAAAAAACTCATTACCCAAAAAATTACAAAACATTAGTTTATAGTCATCATGATTGAGTTTAATAACTTTAAGATAATGAAAATCTCTAGGAATCTTTACTTCCTCTTCCGTAATATGATTACGTACAACAAGCTCATCATTGAGCATATGATAGCCAATTTTTGGTAAAGCAGCTATATTGATTGTCTTATTTAGCTTAAAATTTGCTTCATAAATGCCGCTTAACAACTCCTTTCCTTTTTCTAGGGTTACGTCTTGATCTGAAGCTATATTCTTAATTAAGCTTAATTTTTTCTGCATATTCAATATGGTTTTCGTCAAAACTTCTATTGGTTGCCATACAGTTAATTTATTATCATTCAAGTTGTATACTTTCAGTATTAAATTAGCAGAATTTTATCATAAATTTATGTTAAAAGTATTACACTTTTGTGTCACGATATTAACTGCATTAGCTAAAACATGTTTTTTATCTAAGCGAAATTGCTTTGCAGCAACGAAAAGTTCATCTATTTCTTTCCACTGACTTAGCAGAATTTCAACATTATTTACTTCTTTCTTTATACTTTCTAAAATGAAGGTTTGAATTATATGTGACGCTAGTTCTAGATCAATTTCACTATTAATTATTTTGCTAATTATATCAGAATCATTGAGATTACGGAAAAGCGTGTAAAAATACTTATGTGTTTCATAAGCACCACTGTTTATTGCATCTATTATTGCTCCTGGAGTTCCAGGGAATAAACTCATGGTTTCATTAAATATTTTATCGTCAAATTTACATTGAGATGCAACAACTTGCTTTGTTTCATCGTAAGTTAATGGAAGTAAATTCAGCTGAAAACACCTACACCGGATGGTGGTTTGTATATCATATGGTTTATGGCTAATTATAAGTATTTTAGAATTTTGTGGCGGCTCCTCTAATATTTTTAATATTGTATTTTTAGCATTATTAGTCATTGACTCTAAGCTATCTATTATAGCTATTTTATATTCTGATTGAATGGGACTTAAGTGCAAAAAGTTTTTCATTTCTCTCACCTTTTCCACTCCTATTGTATCACCTTCAACAATTCGTAAGTCTAATGCTACTTCATCATAATTTTTGACAAGAAACCAATTAGAAAAGGATTTTGCGAATGTCGCTTTTCCTATACCTTTTTTACCACAGATCAGCCAAGATTGAACAGATAAGTTGTTCATTATCCTTTTTTTTGCTTGGGTGTGGCCTATCACTTTTTTCATTCTTTCTCCTATAGATCTTAGCTTGAAAATGCGTTATTTATTGTTTGCAATGAAATTTTGCCTTTTCTTAAAACCTTAATCTTATCTCCAGTTAAGTCAATAATAGTAGATTCTATACCAGAAACTAATTCATCATCTTCAATTACTGCAGATAAGTGTTGCTTAATAGACTGAGGTATATCTCTTGCTTTGCATATACTTTTTTCTCCTGAAATGTTAATACTAGTTGCAACTACTGGAGTTTTCAGTTCACTTAATATTGAAATCGCAATAGGATGATCAGGAATTCTTATGCCTATATTATCTTTAAAGAACTCATTTGGTAATATGCTGTTATTTTTAAGTGGTAAAATATAGGTCATTGGTCCAGGAGAAAAATAGTTTATTAAATCGATATACTCTTCCTTTACCTTTGCTATATTTATCAAACTATCAAGATTACTAACAAATACAGAGAGCGGCTTGTTTTGAGAACGCTTTTTTATTCGATATATTTTTTCTATAGATTCGTTACCTAGCGCATTACAAGAAAGAGCATATACTGTCTCTGTTGGAAAGCATGCTAACAAACTATTTTTTATTGCATTTATTACTTCAAATACCATATAGCTAAAACTTATGTCTACAATATCCCTGATTATCTCGCTATATGGTAGCAATTAAGATACCAAAAAATGAATCACGGCTAGCACGCATCTATTGCATACTTACGATAAATTTTATCAGCAACTGCTTACTTTTACAACAGATCTGCTACAACCCGAACTCCTCATTGATTTTATCGACTATCGTCTGTGGTGGATCATCTCCCCATCCTGAATATAAAATCTCTCCATAATCTGCAACATCTATAGAGCCAGTTCTGCTTTTTGCTAGAAACATCTCTCTTTTTTCTTTATCAACTAATACATAGTGCCAAGCTGACCTCCCACGGTCTTTACCACGGACTAAGTATACGAGATCTGATCTACTTCTTCTTGTTGCATCAGCAAAGGATCTTTCATTGATAGTTCTGCTTTTACTCTTTATGACGCTACTTTCAGAAAAAGCTTCCTTGGCTTCAGCTTTTTTGTTTGCCAATTCAGAAATTTTTCCTTTTGCTCCTAGTGCATGTTCTTTGGTATTTTGAGATGAATACTTACTGGAAAAACCTCCTCTTGTCTCATTAGAAGTCCTATTTGTAAAACGCTTAGTAAATGAGTTATCATTATCATTTTCTGCCATAAAAGTCTCCAAATTTTAGATTGTAGAATCCAAATTTTTACTACACCCTATCATAGGTTAGTTAAATTAATATAAATGAAAGATAATATAGTAATTATTACAGGAATTACAGCCTCAGGTAAATCAGAATTATGCGATAACTTGATAAAAAAGCATAAAAACATTAGCATAATAAACTGTGACTCAAAGCAGGTATACAAAGAGATTCCCGTAATTACTGCTCAACCACCAAAGCAGAAAGAATTTTATAGGCTATACGGTTATGTTTCAGCAAGAGAAAATTATTCCGTAGGTTTATGGCTACAGGATTTAAAGAGGGAAGTTAACAACGCGCTGAAAAATTCACGAATACCCATCATCACTGGAGGAAGTGGGCTCTATATTAGCAGCTTAATCAAGGGCTTATCATCAATTCCACAAATGAGCCAGGAAGTAAGAAAAAACGTAAGTGAGCTCAGGAAAAATTTAAGTAAAGAGGAGTTCTATAAGTTAGTGCTAAGTAAAGATCCAAGGATTCAAAGTAAAATCTTTATGAATGACTTGCAACGCCTTTCAAGGGCGCTTGAAGTTATCACTGAAACTGGCAAGTCAATTTTTGTATGGCAAAAAAATAGACAGCCTCCTTTATTCAATAAATTCAAGATATACACAATTCTGCCTGAGCGTGAAAACATATACCAAAAAATAGATTCTCGCTTTATCAAAATGATTGAAAATGGAGCAATTAATGAAGTAAAAGATCTGCTGAGCATGAACTTATCTCCACACTTACCAGCTATGAAAGCACACGGAGTACCAGAAATTATAAAATACTTACAAGGTGAGATTACTTTAGACGAAGCAATACAAATTGCTCAAATAAACACAAGGCATTATGCAAAACGCCAGTACACTTGGTTTAGAAATCAATTTACGAATTCTCAAGTGATTGACTTTGCAGATAAATTGACAGAATTTTAGACATTTTGATTATTATGTATTATATTGCTATGTCTATGCAAACTTTTCTTGATAGTATTAAACTTTTTTCTTAAAGAACTTTCATCATTCCCTAAATCGTGATTATTAAACTCTTTGTAAAAAAAATACCTTACTCATAACTTCTAACCTCAATTTAACCTACCCTTAAAGTTATCACAACATCCCTAACATGTCAATTTTATCAATGATTTAACTACTTTTCTTATTTCTAAAATCCCTCTTTCAAAAACTCCAATTGATGTATAATGAATCAGAAGGACTAAAAAAATAAAATTGCTGTCTTTGACATTTGTTCTATAGTTATGGTTAATTAGGTGGCTTGAGAAAGAAATAAAAAAGGTATGCACACAAGAAGGCCAGTTAATAGTTATATTAAAATGTTCTTAAAAAAGAACATTCATCTCTATTAAGTTTACTTAAACTATATCAATATTAAGTATGGTTAAATACCAAATCACAACATCTAGAGAAAACAAAAGAATCTGTCGATATTTTATATAGTTACCATTTCACTATTTTTGGAAAAGTACTTATTGGAGTTACTGTACAAAGCATCTGTCATCTTTCTTTTTGTGATTCTGAAACTTCATCTATTGAAATACTTAAAAAAGAATGGCCACAAGCCTGCCTGAAAGAGGATAATAGAAAATTTGTACATAACGTTTTACCTGAGAAGCCACTTTCTTTACTTGTTAAGGGAACAGATTTTCAAATTGAAGTCTGGCAAGCATTGATTTCAATTCCAGCAGGTACAACAACAAGCTACGCCAATGTTGCTTGTATGATCGGTAAACCAAAGGCCATACGTGCCACTGCGAATGCAATTGCCAATAACCCTATTTCCTATTTGATACCTTGTCATCGTGTTATTCGTAAATCTGGAGAAATTCATAAGTATCGTTGGGGAGTAGAACGCAAAAAGGCTATTCTTACTTATGAAGCGCTACTATACCTGTAAGAGCCTTTATCACTAAACGAACTATATCATGCAATATTTCATCCTCAATTTTTCTATACTCTCTCACTAATCTTGTAACCACAATCTCCACTTTCATATCCTTGTATAGCTCTTCTCATAATAGTAGGAACAAGATAAGATAGTGATTTAGTGTAATAAGAAGGTAAAAATGCCAGCAGCGTACAGTTATGACTTAAGGAAAAAAGCCATTCAGGCGTTGGATGAAGGAGAGAGTAAAACAGCAGTAGCAAATTTTTGGCCCTCTCTAATAACTTCAACATCACTAAATTCAAGGGCTTGGCCTTCTATTATTTGGAATCTTTCATGTCCTTTTCCTGCAATTAGCAGAATCATATTTTCATCATGTACTATATTTATACCTTTCTCTATAGCTTTTTTTCTATCTCCTATCTCCAGTGCATCAGGGCAATGTAACAAAATATCGTGACGAATTTTCCCCGGATCTTCATCACGCGGATTGTCATCTGTGACTATAACTTTACCTGCAAGCATTTGTGCTATTTTACCCATCTCTGCACGTTTTGTTTGATCACGATTCCCGCCACAACCGAACACTAGAACTATCTTTTTATTGAAGTGCCATTTTAAAGACAACAGAGCTTGTTTGAGTGCACTTGGAGTATGAGCGTAATCGACAAATGCAAAAGTGTTCACTTTTTCCATTCTTCCAGGTGGAGAAGCGAGTTTATCTATACACATTCTTTGATAGTCCATACCAGATGAAATAACTATACCGATTGCACACAACAAATTATATGCTTGAAATTGCCCAAAAATCGGAAAAAATGCGTTATAAATTTCATCACCGATTTGAATTGTTAGGTATTGACCATTGGCAGTGGGTATCTGCTTTAATAAAGTAATGTCAGAATTTTTTTTTCCATAGGTTATAACTTTGTTGCCACGCTTTTCAGCTATGTTGAGCAACTCTCCATATTCGCCTATATCTGCATTTAAAATCGCTGTTTTTTCTTTTGGCAACACCTCATCAAACAACCTTTTCTTGGCCTCAAAATACTCATCGATACTTTTGTGATAGTCCAAATGATCTTGAGAAAAATTAGTAAAAGCTGCAGCATTGAGCCTGAGTCCATGGATTCTGTATTGATCGATTCCATGGCTTGAAGCTTCTAATGCTAAGTGTTCTACGTTCTTATTATTTATGTCACGCAATGTGGAATAAAGATCATCTGCACTTGGCGTTGTAAGGCTATTATCTTTTCTATTATTATTGACACATGTTCCCAGTGTTCCTATAGACGCTGCATTATCTTGCCAAATCTGGCGACAAAATTCCACCACTGAAGTTTTACCATTCGTACCAGTTACAGCAGCAACATATTTAGGTTGTTTGAATTGATAAAACCTGCTGACTATTTCACTGTATATTCCTTGAGGGTCCGAGTGGTAAAGCACTGCAAAACTTGGAGTACTTGTCATTCCAGTGCTTGACACTGGAATCCAGTTTTCATTATACAATTGTCTAGTATGCTTGTTTACAATTAAATTTTCTGGATCCCAGTGTCTGAGCACTGGGATGACATCTTTCTTGGCCCCTTGTATTACAACGTCTACACAGTTGTGTACACATCCATTAGGAAGACATGTCGCGTGTTCTTTACTCCTTTCTGACACACAAACAAAAAGGTAACCTTCTTTAACTCTCTTAGGATTACATGTGACACCTTTGATTTCAATATCAAAATTAACATTTACAATGTTATGCAGTAGCTCTTTCAGTTTCACAATCATCTTTAACACTTGAACATGGCAGTCTTATTAATGCAGTATTCAAGTCAAAAATCAAATCTTCAGGATCTTCTAGTCCGAAAAATATTCGCACAAAACTTCCACCATAATCTGAATTCATTACAGATCTTGAAATAGATCTATGGTCTATTGGTAATATCAAACTGTCACATCCTCCCCAAGAAGCACCGATGCCGAAAACTTTCATGTGATCAACCATGCAGCTTAGTTCCTCACATGAATATTCTCTATCTAGTACTATACTAAATACACTACTTGCCCCTTTGAAATAATTTTTCCATAATTCATGTTGAGGATGGGAGGGAAGTGCTGGATACAAAACTCTTTTGATTTTTGGATGTCTTTCCAGCCACTTTGCCACTTGCATTGCTGTACTTTGATGCTTCCTCATGCGTGTTTGCAGCGTTCTAAGTCCCCTGTGTGCAAGGTAACAGTCATGCGATTGAATGGTGACTCCATAATTTTTATAGCTCTCATAAAGCAATTTAAAAATTTTACTTTCAGCAACCACAGCTCCCATCACTAGATCTGAGTGACCGGCTAGATACTTTGTCACCGCGTATAGTGCAACATCAATTCCATAATCAAGCGGCTTAAACAACAAAGGAGTGGCCCATGAATTGTCACAAACGGTTACGATTCCACGTTCTTTAGCAACTTTTACAATATGCTCTATATTTGAAATCTCAAACGTTATAGAACCAGGAGTCTCAATCATGATGAGTGAAGTATTACCCTGAACTAAATCAGTTATATCCTGTGTCGGATCATAAAAAGTTACTTCTACTCCTCTTTTTGGTAGTTCATTTTCGGCAAATCTCTTTAGCCTATAATAACTATTATCTTGTATCAGGACATGTGAACCTGCTTTAGTGAAAGTCAAAATAGCAAAAGTAAGTGCAAATAATCCAGAAGGGTAGATGAGTGCTTGTCCCCTACCCTCAATTTCAGCCAGTGCATTTGAAAAATAATGAACAGTAGGCGTACCAACATTACTATAGCTGTAATCCCTTGCAACACCATCATTGATCACATCATATATACTCTCCCCATTCACTGCACTTAAGTAATCCTTGTAAGTAGGAAATAATATGGTAGAAGAATGATAAACTGGTGGGTTCATCGATCCTTTATAATCATTAAATTTTCTTCCTGCTTTAACTAATAAAGACTCTTCTCTCACGTTTCTACTATTTATTTTTTAAATTATATTCACTTTGCGTATATAAGTTAAGAGAAATCGCATGTACTCGTTCTATTTCACTCTTTAATAATTCATAGATCAATTTATGCCTCTTTAAAGAGCTCATCCCAGAAAAGTCGTTAGATATTAATACTAATTTGATATGTGAAGGTAGTGTCGAAGAAGAAGCAAAATAATGATCTACATGCTTTGCTGATTCATCGATAATATCGATATCAATTACACCTATTGAATCGCGTAATTTTTCTTCTATTATCTTAATAATATCCACAATAGTTCCTTTAAGCAACAATACAGTATGGTCTTCCTCTTGTCATTCCAGTTTCAAATACTGAGATGACAAGAAGAGTGATACAGCAATTACAATTACTTATTTTCCTCTTTATTATCCATGTCTTGATAATCAGAATCTACTACTTTTTCTTCCTCATTATTTATTGTGGATGAGCTTTCTTCACCTTGTTGTTGTTGAGATTCCTTATACATAGCTTCTCCAAGTTTCATAGATAACTGAGAGAGGTTAGTAACTTTCTGTTGTATTGAATCAGCACCATCAATGTTGTCAGATTTACTTACTTCCTTTAACTCATTAACTGCATTTTCAATAGCAGATTTATCTTCTGGAGAAATTTTATCACCATATTCTGTCAGAGATTTTTCTGTAGAATGAACTAAACTATCCGCTTGATTCTTCACTTCAATAAATTTCTTACGCTTTTCATCTTCTTGTGCTTTTTCCTCAGCTTCTCTCACCATCCGATTTATTTCATCCTCCGATAAACCACCTGAAGACTGAATACGTATTTTTTGCTCTTTTCCAGTAGCTTTATCCTTTGCAGAAACATGCGCTATTCCATTTGCATCTATATCAAATGTCACCTCAATTTGAGGAACCCCGCGAGGAGCAGGTGGTATTCCTTCTAAACTAAACTGACCAAGCAGTTTATTATCAACCGCCAATTTTCTTTCACCTTGATGCACCTTAATTGTAACAGCTGTTTGGTTATCATCTGCAGTTGAAAATACCTGAGATTTTTTAGTAGGAATAGTAGTATTACGTTCAATAAGTGGAGTGAACACTCCCCCTAGAGTTTCAATACCAAGAGAAAGTGGAGTTACGTCAAGTAGTAACACATCTCTTACATCACCTTGAATGATTCCCGCCTGTATTGCAGCTCCAATTGCTACAACTTCATCAGGGTTAACCCCTCTGTGTGGATCTTTGCCAAAGAATTCTTTAACTTTCTCTATGACTTTTGGCATACGAGTCATGCCACCAACAAGAACTACTTCACCAATTTGACTAGCAGACAAACCAGCATCTTCAAGAGCTTTTTTGCAAGGAATTATAGTCCTTTCAATTAAATCATTCACTAAACTTTCAAGCTTTGCTCTTGTTAGCTTTATATTTAAGTGTTTTGGGCCACTTGCATCAGCTGTAACAAACGGTAGATTTACTTCTGTTTCCATTGCACTTGACAATTCTACCTTTGCTTTTTCTGCAGCTTCTTTGATTCTTTGCATAGCCATTGGATCGTTTTTCAAATCAATACCATTACTTTTCTTGAATTCACCCAGTAAATAATTTACTACTGCATTATCAAAGTCTTCCCCTCCAAGGTGAGTATCACCATTTGTAGCCTTTACTTCAAAAACTCCGTCACCTATTTCAAGAACTGAAACATCAAATGTACCACCACCAAGATCATACACTACTATTGTGTGTCCGTGCTTTTTATCAAGACCATAAGCAAGTGCTGCAGCAGTTGGTTCGTTAATTATTCTGAGGACATTTAATCCAGCAATTTTTCCTGCATCTTTTGTTGCTTGACGCTGAGAATCATTGAAGTACGCCGGCACTGTTATCACAGCATCCTTTACTTCTTCCCCAAGATAAGCCTCAGCTGCTTCTTTCAGGTTTTGTAGTATAAATGCACCAATTTGACTAGGAGAGTATTCTTTACTATCAGTTGTTTTAACCCATGCATCACCATTTTTTGCTGCAAATACCTTATACGGTACACCTAGATTCTTCATTTCAGGATCGCTATATTGGCGACCTATCAATCTCTTAGTTGCAAAAAAAGTATTATTTGCATTGGTAGTTGCTTGCCTTTTTGCTGGAGCACCAATCAACCTTTCTCCAGACGAAGTAAATGCAACTATAGACGGAGTAGTTCTTGCTCCTTCTTTATTCTCGATTACTTTTGCATCCTTGCCTTGCATTATTGCAACACAAGAATTTGTTGTTCCAAGATCTATACCTATTGCTCTTCCCATAACGAATACTCCCTTTTAAATATTATCTGATGTAAAATATATAAGTATAAAACTCGTTAATTACAAGTCCCGTTTAGTTGTTAGAGCCCAAAAGGCGCGAAAGCCATTTAGTTAACCAAAAGTTGCCCGGTAGTTTATCTGAACTACCAGCTTCTTTATCCCTGCTATTCACAATTTGACATCCAGAATTCTGCAATGGCTTATAATCATTAAAATTAATATGGTCTCCTTGCTTTAAAATAAATGTATCTGCATCTAAACTATTATCAATACTAACATTTAATGTAATATTGAACTCTTTTTCGATTGTAGAAACCATATCACGCTTATTATTAAAAATGTGCGCTATAACTGCACTGCGTGCTATTAAATCAAAGGACTTACTTTGATTTTTATTAGCAATATGTTGCAAATCCCTTAGTATCGATGCAACAACCACTTCGTTTGATTTCACTCTTCCAATACCTTTACAGCGTAAGCACTCTGTAGTATTAATTTCCTGTATATTTGGTTTAATTCTTTGTCTTGAAAAGACCATTAAACCAAAGTCATTGATAAAGCTAAATTGAACTTTAGCTCTATCATCTTTAAACGCCTGCTTGATAGCAAATTCAACATTTTTGCAATGCTCAAGTTTCAACATGTCAATAAAATCAACAACTATTAACCCTGATAAGCCCCTGAGATTCGCTTGCCTTGATATTTCAGATAATGCCTCCATATTAGTTCTATAAGCTGTTTCTTCTATGTTATCTTCTCCTGTCATTTTCCCTGAATTTACGTCTATTGAAACAAATGCCTCAGTTAAGGTTATCACCAAAGACCCACCAGATGGTAATTCTACTCTATTGCTATATAATTCAGAAATTTGATCTTCGACTCGATAGTAAGTAAAGATTGGAACAGAACCTCTATATAATCTAGGACGTAATTTTCCTTGTAACACATTTTTAGTGTATTTTCTTACCGCTTCACAAACTTCTCTATCAGATACTATAATTTCTGTATCATTACTACAAAAGTCACGTACAGATCTCATAACTACATCTGCTTCGTTGTAAATTAATGATGGAACATTTAAAGAAGAGAAGTTTTGCTGGATATTTTGCCATAATAAGGTCAAATTATTGTAATCTTGCTCAATTTCTTTCTTACTTTTTCCTGCACCAACAGTTCTTACTATTAAACCTGAACTTTTTGGTAAATTTATTGAATCTAATATACCCTTTAACTGTTTTCTAACGTTGATATCTTCAATTCTGCGAGATACTCCACCCCTACTTATGGAATTGGGCATGAAAACACAGTATCTACCGACCAAAGTTACGTATGTTGTAAATGAAGCTCCTTTATTTCCTCGTTCTTCTTTAGTTAATTGAACCAATAACTTTTGATTTACTGAAATCACATCTTGTAACTTATATTTTCTATGTAAAGGTACCTCCCTCACAAAATCACTGCTGGATTCATTACTAGCTGTAGAATCTAGGCCTTCTTCTGTGCAATTATTATTTGAACAGTCCATACCGCTCGAATAGCCTTTGTCATGGAAAATTTCCTTCTCTTTTTCTGGAATATTAAAGTAATTTAGAGATATCTCAGAAAAAGACAAAAAACCTTGCTTATTTTTTCCATACTCAATGAATACGGCCTGCAAAGCAGGCTCTATACGCTTTACATAAGCAACGTATATGTTACCTCTTAATTGTCTTTTTTCCTTGAATTCTTGTTCAAACTCTACAACCCTATCATTAACTAGTAGAGCAACCCTTACCTCGTTAGAACAGGTAGTACTTTCTATCAACAATAACCTTTTGCCATCACTTGCCACTTATTTACCGTCTGCTTTTCATTCTAAAATGTTCTTATACTACTTAATACATTATTGATTGTCAAGAATTTTGCGATCTGCATTATTGGGTTGACTTTCAGTGTTTTGCGTAATAAACTTGCATAGAATTTATTATATCATTAACAATTATGGCAAAAAAAAATGCTTCTTTGCTTGTCAAGCTAGTTAGCACTGCAACTAAAACAACAAAAACTGGAGAAGAGAAACTAACAGGCTATTTTTGTGTAAAAAAACGTAATCCTAAGAACCTTCCCAAGAAGCTCGAGTTTAGGAAGTATGACCCAGTGGTCAGAAGACACGTATTATTTAAAGAAGAAAAATTAAAGTAAGTTTATCGTTATATACAATTTATAACCAAGTTATACTATAACGATAGAGCTAAGCAGTATAAGATAAAAGTACAAAACACAGAAAATACTTTGAAGATTAGCTAGCCTAAAGTGCATATATTAGTAGATCAAAATCGAAGGGTTTTCCCTGGAATACTTGCTCAACGGTCCTGTTGCATTTGTAGGGAAGTAGAAAGAAGAATGATATAATTGTCTAAAAATAAAGCAAGGATGTTTCGTATCAATCAAAAATTATTGCCATATTTCAAAGGATTTAGCTTTTCAGCGATGTTATCTGTATACATGAAATGTCGATTCTCTTTGAGCTATCGAGATTTGGAAGAAATGATGAGTATAAGGGGAGCAAAAATTGACCATGCTACGTTACAAAGTGGGTTATCACCGCTGATAGATTAGGCAGTAAGGAAAAGAAAGAAGCAGGTTGGTAGTAGTTGGAGAGACCTACATTAAATAAACGGTAAATGGGTTTATTTATATAGAGCACTATTGGTAATACTGTAGACTTCCTCTTGTGTGTTAGTAGAGACAAGTCTGCAGCACTTGCATTCTTTCGTAAAGCCTTCAGGAGTAACTATCTCCCTGAGAAAATTGTCATTGATAAAAGCGGCAGTAATACTGCTGCTCTTGATGATTTGAATGCAGAAATTTCTGAAGATTATAGAACCACAGTTCTTCAAATAAAATATCTAAATAATATTGTTGATAGGTTTATCAAGAAGCGAACAAAGCCTATGCTTAGTTTTAAAAATTTTCATTCCGCAAAGATTACTATTACAGGTATAGAAAATATTCGCATGATTCAGAAAAAAAACAAATTATCGGAGCTAATGACAATGTTTCTACTTTTGAGAATTTTGCTATGTTAATGGCTCTATAACTCCTATAATCTCAGCTTTAATGATCTTCTTTTCTATGGTTTATAGATGCGATAGAACCTGTAAACTTGCTTTTGTTATCTTTTAGTTCAAGTAATTA
This sequence comes from Trichopria drosophilae, assembly GCA_030407085.1. Taxonomy (NCBI): domain Eukaryota; kingdom Metazoa; phylum Arthropoda; class Insecta; order Hymenoptera; family Diapriidae; genus Trichopria; species Trichopria drosophilae. Next base: position 585,464 of record CM059582.1, on the reverse strand, counting down.
AAATTTTAACAATTAGAATTATAATTACAGACCACAATAAAAAATAGATTTTTCCATTTGATCTATTTTTCACTTGTAATTTTTTATCAGCTATTAGGTTTAATTTTTCTATAAGGGTAAATATTCCTTGGATTGCTTTTATGGGATAAGAGCTTTTAATTTTTTCCCTATATCCTATTTTACTTTCATGTTGACTGCTTATCCATGTTTCAACTACTTTCCACATATTGATTTCTGGATAGACTTTCCTACATGCCCCTTCTAATAAAATCATAGTTTTCTGCAGTAATAATAATTGTGTTTGAACTTTCATATCAAAATCACCAGTTATTTTTAATAGCTGAGTAAGTAAGCGAGCAAATGAAATCTTTTGTATAGGCTGTCCAATAATGGGCTCACCTATTGCTCTGCAAGCTGTAATAAAATTTCTATGCTGCGATGGAACATAACCAGCTCTAAAGTGCATTTTTGCAACGTGATCATAATCCCGATTTAAAAAGCCTTTGAGTATCTCTATAACGTAATAGCATGTCTCACGATCTATTCTACCCATGATTCCACAATCCAGGGCAATAATATTGTTGTTACTATCAATCATTAGATTTCCTGGATGCATATCAGCATGAAAAAAGCAATCCCTATACACCTGATTACAAAACGATTCTATAAGATTGATAGCTATTTGCTTGCGGTTATTCAGCTTTTCAACTTCGTATATTGGTATAGCTTCCATCCATTCTAATGTTAAAACCTTTTTTGAAGTTCTACTCCAATCTATTTCAGGTACGTAGAAACCTCTGTCATGTTTAGTATTTTCCTTCAGTTCCGAAGAGTGGGCAGCCTCAAAGCGTAGATCTAACTCTAATCGGCAAATTTCAGCAAAAGTTTTGACTAATTCAACTGGCTTCAGCCTTTTTGATTGTTCACTAAATTTTTCTGCAATTTCTGCAAGCCAAGAAAGCATTTTTATATCCCTTGAGAAGGTTTTCTCAATATTTGGCCTTAAAACCTTTACAGCAACTTCCTTACCCGCAGTTGTAACTGCTCTATGCACTTGAGAAATTGATGCTGCTGCAATTGGCTTTTCAGAAAAGCTTGAAAAAATATCGTTTAATTTACAATTAAACTCACTTTCTATAGTTTTAACTGCTATTTTATACGAAAATGATGGCAATCTATCACATATCAATAGCAAGTTATTTGTTATGTCCTCATTTAAAATATCAGTGCGTGATGAAATGGATTGCCCAAATTTAATGAACACCGGACCTAATCTTTCAAGAGCACGCTTTAGTTTATGACCTTGTATTTTATTTATTGATTTTTTTGATGGTGAAAGTAAACAAGGTAACACATTGTAGCGTGTTAGCACTGTAGTTATTTGCAGAAGACGTAGAATATTTTGAATCATTTCGCTGCGTAACTGCCAAATATTTCATTTATCTCCATAATTTCATCAGGTTTACCTTGATAATAGATAGTATTATTTATGCAAATTATGTAATCTGAGGATGGTAGAGCAGAGTTAAGGTCATGAGAAGTCATGAGAATTGACACTGATCGTTCTTTTGCGATTTTATTTATAATATCATAAAATTTAGCTCGTGCGTTAATATCCATTGCGCTGACTGGCTCATCTAAAATGATCAAATCAGATTCTGAAATTAAACAGCGTGCAAGCAGCAGTAATTGTGTTTGTCCTGCAGAGATTTCTAATACTTGATTTTTTAGGATGTTACCGATACCAACCAATTCTATTGCTTCTGTAACAATGGGTTGATTTTTCTTCAATTTCTTTGAGGAGCTATTGAAAAGGAAAGACTCAACTGTTATTGGCATCAAATTACCAATACTAAAATTTTGTGGCATATAGCTAATTTTTATATTGTCAGCGAATACAATACTGCCAATAAAACCTTTATTTATACCAGCAACTACTTTCACTAAAGAGGTTTTACCTCCGCCATTTGGACCAAGTATTGTAACTATATCTCCTCTTTGTACTGATATGTTGATATTATCAAGAACTTTTTTATTACCGTATGAAAGAGTAAGGTTTTCTATTTTTAGAATGTAGTTATTGACACTACTTAATTTTTTGTCAAAAATTGACTTCTTCTCAACACTGATATGAGACATTTACTGTTTTTTTTTCTATTACTTTCATTTACATTATATTACAATAGTGCCTTTTCATCCAATTTAAAAATTGTAGCTACAATCAAACCTATACACTCACTTGTAGCTTCTGTTACAGATGGAATTTCAAAGCCAGAACTACTAATGTACGAAGTAGTGTCTGAACATAACTATATGCTCAGGCCTTCAGACGTAAGTAAATTAGAATCTAGTAATATTATATTTTATATCGATGATTCTTTGGAAACATTCATTAAAACTTTCGCTAAAGAAAATAAGAAGTTAATACCGCTATCAAGTGCAATCGATCTACTTCCTGCTCGACCACATTCATTTTCTAGTCACATTCAAGATGAAAAAGATTTGCATATTTGGCTGAGTCCTAAAAATGCAAAAAGTATGATACTTTCTATCAGTGCAACATTATCTAATATAGATAAAGAAAATGCCTATCGATACAATACTAACGCAGAGGAAGCTATAAGAAAGATAGACCAAGAAGTAGAAAAAATTACGAAAGAATTGAATGAGTTAAAAAATCAAAAATACATAGTTACTCACGATGCTTATCAATATTTCGAAAAATATTTTGATTTAAGTTACCCAAGCACCATTCTTTCTATAGAAGAGGATTCTTACATAGGTATGAAGAGTTTAATGAAATTAAAAAAGGTAATGAAAGAGGAAAACGTTAAATGTATTGTTTCTCATTCACGAGAGGATAGCATAAAGCCTAATGTCTTTTCTAGTGACGTAAAAATGGTGATTCTTGATCCTATTGGATCATATGTAGAGCCTGGAAAGGATGCATATCTAGATATAATCAGCAGCATTGCACAAAATTTCAAGTCTTGTTTCACTGAGTAATGAGTTCTTTTGGTTCTGTTGCATTTGTAGGGAAGTAGAAAGAAGAATGATATAATTGTCTAAAAATAAAGCAAGGATGTTTCGTATCAATCAAAAATTATTGCCATATTTCAAAGGATTTAGCTTTTCAGCGATGTTATCTGTATACATGAAATGTCGATTCTCTTTGAGCTATCGAGATTTGGAAGAAATGATGAGTATAAGGGGAGCAAAAATTGACCATGCTACGTTACAAAGTGGGTTATCACCGCTGATAGATTAGGCAGTAAGGAAAAGAAAGAAGCAGGTTGGTAGTAGTTGGAGAGACCTACATTAAATAAACGGTAAATGGGTTTATTTATATAGAGCACTATTGGTAATACTGTAGACTTCCTCTTGTGTGTTAGTAGAGACAAGTCTGCAGCACTTGCATTCTTTCGTAAAGCCTTCAGGAGTAACTATCTCCCTGAGAAAATTGTCATTGATAAAAGCGGCAGTAATACTGCTGCTCTTGATGATTTGAATGCAGAAATTTCTGAAGATTATAGAACCACAGTTCTTCAAATAAAATATCTAAATAATATTGTTGATAGGTTTATCAAGAAGCGAACAAAGCCTATGCTTAGTTTTAAAAATTTTCATTCCGCAAAGATTACTATTACAGGTATAGAAAATATTCGCATGATTCAGAAAAAAACAAATTATCGGAGCTAATGACAATGTTTCTACTTTTGAGAATTTTGCTATGTTAATGGCTCTATAACTCCTATAATCTCAGCTTTAATGATCTTCTTTTCTATGGTTTATAGATGCGATAGAACCAGAAAAAACCCCTAAAAAACTGGAAAAGAGAATAGGAATTTGACATAAGCTATTCCCAAATTTTCAATGTTCATATGGTTATAAGCAGTACAGCTATTAATCATCCATTATTGATATACCTGAATTATTCTCAGTAAATAAATCAAGTATAATGTTAGGTACTCTACCATCAACTATGTGAACAACCCCCGCACATTCTTCCACCATTTTAGTATATGACATAAGCCTTTCAACAAATTTTTCTCCTTTAATTTTTCCACAATCAATCGATTCTTTTAAATTTTTAATCAAGACTCTTCTATTGCCAACTTTGTTTATTTCTTCATCTGTATCACTCAAGATTATCATTTTAGATGCGTAAACTGCAAGTGCAATTGCACTTGCAGTGCTATCAGTATCAATATGATATGTTTCTCCATTTTTTCCATAACCGATAGGTGCAATAACTGGTATAGAATCTGATTCTTCAATAAAGAATAATATATCAGGATTGATTTCAGTTGGTCTCCCGATAAATCCCATGTCTAGTATTTTTTCAATATTATTTAATCTATTTTCCCTAAGCGTAGTGCTTATCTTTTCAGCTTTTATGAGGTTGCCATCTTTTCCACATAGTCCAATAGCTGAACCACCAGCAGAATTTATATGCTGAACAAATTTTTTATTAATTGAACCACACAGTGCCATTTCAATGATTTTCATAGTGCTTTTGTCTGTAAGTCTGACACCATTTATAAACTTATCATTCATACCTAGCATTTTTAACACTGAGTTAATTTCATATTCTCCGTCATGAACTACCACCGGATTTATACCAAGCTGTTTCAACAGAACAACATTATGCGCAAAAGCACTAAGCAGCGTTTCATCTGAGATTATTACACTGCTGCATTTGATGATAAAAGTTTCGCCTACAAATTTAGGTATGTTAGACAGAATTTCAAATAATATTTCTGTTTTTTCCTTCAATGGCATCTTACCATTTAAAGATTCATCACTTTTCATTTTTTTATCTTGTAAATTTGAAAAACTCATCTCTTACCTTGGTGATTTTATGCTTAACACGAATGCTTATTTGATGAATTGACACATATTCATTATTAACCCACTTTTGAGTATTTTCTAGAATAGCATCTAGACTTCCCTGACTCACTTTATCTATTTTTGTTAGCACAATATTAAAGTTAATATTATTACATATTAACCAATAAATAAAGTCTTTGTCTATTTCTTTTAATCCTACCTTGCTATCTATAAGCACAAACACTCTTTTTAGATTTCTCCTGTGAATTAAATAGTACTCAATTAGGTTTAAGTATTGTACTGCTTCTTCCTTGTTTGCAAAAGAATAGCCATAACCCGGTAGGTCGACAATCCTAAACTTATCATTGTACATAGAGTAAAAATTTATTTGTCTAGTGCATCCAGGTTTAGAAGAAACTCTTGCAGCTTTTTTGCTGTTTATCAGCAAGTTGATTAAACTCGATTTTCCTACGTTTGATCTACCAGCAAATGCAATCTCTGGAGCCGACTCATCTGGTAATGATTTTTTGTCTGAAGCTCCAAACATGAAGCTGCAGATTGATGTTATCTGTTTTGCCATTATACTTAGGTAGAAATATTCGAGACAATTATAGTGTTATTGCTTGATATAAGAAATTTTTTATTTCAGTATATATTACTTACTTAAACAGCTAAAAACTAGACCTGTACTATATGGATATAGAGAATAATTTACAAGACTTAAAAAAAAAGTTTTCTGATGTAGAGAGAAATCTGGAAAACCCTACCAATTTGAGTCAAAAAGAATTCGTTAGTTTTTCAAAGGAATACTCTGAACTCAGACCAATTATCGAGATAATCGATGAATATAATATATTAAAAGAGGAAATTTCAGATTTAGAAGAAATCATGAAAGATGAGAACAGCGATGGTGATATAAAAGAGTTAGCAAAAGAAGAACTTCTTGAGAAGCAAAAGATACTATTACCGAAAGTAAAAGCAAAACTAAAGTTGGCATTATTACCCAAAGATGAAGATGACTCAAGAAATGCAATATTAGAAATTAGGGCAGGCACAGGCGGAGAAGAAGCAGCATTATTTGCAGCGATTTTATTTCGTATGTATCAAAAATATGCAGAAAGAAGAAATTGGAAGTTTGAGCCAATAAGTATTTCTAATACAGGTATAGGTGGCTATAAGGAAGCTTCTGCACTCATTAATGGAACAGAAGTTTTTGCAAGACTAAAATTTGAGTCAGGGGTGCACAGAGTACAAAGAGTGCCAGAAACTGAATCCTCAGGAAGATTGCACACTTCCGCAGCTACTGTTGCAATATTACCTGAAGTAGAAGAGGTTGACTTTGAAATAGAAGAAAAAGATTTACGCATAGATGTTTATAGATCCAGTGGTCCTGGAGGGCAATCAGTGAATACAACTGACAGCGCAGTAAGGGTCACCCACTTGCCAACGGGGATAGTCGTAATACAGCAAGATGAAAAATCGCAGCACAAAAATAAGGCTAAAGCGCTCAAAGTGTTGAGAGCAAGGCTATACGAAATTGAAAGACAAAAAAAAGAAATGGAAAGGTCAACAATGAGGAAAAACCAAATTGGTTCTGGAGATCGCTCTGAACGTATAAGAACTTATAACTTTCCACAGTCAAGAATAACAGATCATAGAATTAATCTCACTTCACATCGATTAGAACAGATTATAAAAGAAGGTGAACTAGATGAATTGATTGAGGCATTGATTTCACGAAATGAAGCAGAAAGGTTGGCTGGAGGAGGTAATGTTACTTTTTGATGGAAATTTGAAACAAAGCATAGGTATCAGGTTAAAAAGAAGTAAAGTTAGTTGTTCATAATTTAGTTTTCCCTTTAGTATTACTAATGATAACAAAGATATGGAAATGTCAAGCGAATACCTATTCGGTTAATAGCATCATATAGAAAAAGGCAAGTTACATTTATTTGTTGCTGCTCATAGAACATCCAAATTCAACTATAGACCTGCTAAAAGGTGTAGGAAATCTGGTTCTATCGCATCTATAAACCATAGAAAAGAAGATCATTAAAGCTGAGATTATAGGAGTTATAGAGCCATTAACATAGCAAAATTCTCAAAAGTAGAAACATTGTCATTAGCTCCGATAATTTGTTTTTTTCTGAATCATGCGAATATTTTCTATACCTGTAATAGTAATCTTTGCGGAATGAAAATTTTTAAAACTAAGCATAGGCTTTGTTCGCTTCTTGATAAACCTATCAACAATATTATTTAGATATTTTATTTGAAGAACTGTGGTTCTATAATCTTCAGAAATTTCTGCATTCAAATCATCAAGAGCAGCAGTATTACTGCCGCTTTTATCAATGACAATTTTCTCAGGGAGATAGTTACTCCTGAAGGCTTTACGAAAGAATGCAAGTGCTGCAGACTTGTCTCTACTAACACACAAGAGGAAGTCTACAGTATTACCAATAGTGCTCTATATAAATAAACCCATTTACCGTTTATTTAATGTAGGTCTCTCCAACTACTACCAACCTGCTTCTTTCTTTTCCTTACTGCCTAATCTATCAGCGGTGATAACCCACTTTGTAACGTAGCATGGTCAATTTTTGCTCCCCTTATACTCATCATTTCTTCCAAATCTCGATAGCTCAAAGAGAATCGACATTTCATGTATACAGATAACATCGCTGAAAAGCTAAATCCTTTGAAATATGGCAATAATTTTTGATTGATACGAAACATCCTTGCTTTATTTTTAGACAATTATATCATTCTTCTTTCTACTTCCCTACAAATGCAACAGAACCGAATTTTGTCAGTAACTGCCAGTTCTTTTCTCTTGAGTGATGCAACAAAGCCTCATAATTCTCCTTCTGCCATAACATTCGGATAATGGACCAAAAAACAACCCTCCTATGCAAACGCCTAAAAAATTATAAGCAATAGTTAATTGAATTGTGCCTTCCGGTACGTTAAAATGGCGTACTATATCAGGAAAACTAGGTACAGAAATATCAATTTCAATGAACTTAGCAATTAGAGATAGAATTAATAAAAACGGTAGTAACACTTAAAATCTTTAATTAATGAATAAAAATATCACATTTAAAGCGTTGAAAGAAGAACATTTTTCACTATTATTAAAATGGGTAGAAACGTCCCATATAAAGAAGTGGTGGGATGCGGATATAAATTGGACACCAGAGTTAATTGAGAAAAAATATAGCAACTACGTTAAAGGATTCAAACGTTTGAAATCTAAGACACAAATTATTGAAAAACCAATGCACGCATTCATTATTAATTGTGATAGAGTTGATATTGGTTATATTCAATATTACAACAAACATGATTTCCCACCTGAACAGGTCTATAACACTTTAGAACTTCCAGAAAGTTGTGCTGCTATAGACTGGTATATCGGAGAGCTGAATTATGTAGGTAAAGGAGTTGGTTCACAAGCTTTGAATATATTTTTAAACAAATGTGTCTTTAAAGTTTATGAGAATGCCTTTGTCGACCCAGGTATAGCAAATGTTTGTGCAATCCGTGTTTACGAAAAAGTTGGCTTTAAAAAATTATGGAAAGTAATAGTGCGATTTTAATGATTAAGGCAAGAATTCCTGAGAACCATTCAAGATGAGTGTTTTTTCAACAATCTACCTAAATTACTACAAGTGGTTTATAAAAATATACAAGGAGCTTTATACAAACTTAACATAATTTAATCATAAAAATATCATTATTAAGTCCTATATAAGAACAAATTTTGGCACTCAGTGAATCTTTTTTAACTAACTATGAACTTGATTAATTGGAAAATAAATTTTACTTACTTTTACAATACCTTAAAATCTAATATCACTTTATCATCAAAGATATCACAATAGGCTAGTATGTTCTTTACTCTTTTCCTCAAAATATTACCTATTTACATTACAATACTTATTGGTTACTTAGCAGGAAGATATCTTAAAATTGATAGAAATACTATATCTCAAATACTCTTTTATATAGCTAATCCAATAGTGATTTTATACGGAGTATCTCATACAGAAGTTAATTTAAAAGTAATTTCTCTGCCGATTTTGATATGGTTTATAGGTAGTACTATGTCCTTATCAGTGTATTATCTTTCTTCTTTTTTATTTAAGGACAACACGAGAAACATATTAGCGTTTAGCTCGGGCAGCACAAGTATGGGTTATTTTGGTCTACCGATTGCCATGACTTTATTTGATGAAGATTCAGTGTCTGTGTATGTTGTCTGTTACATAGGAATGGCACTATTTGAAAATAGCTTGGGATTTTATATAGCTGCAAATGGTATCTATACTGCAAAAGAATGCGTATTAAAGTTACTCAAACTTCCCTCGTTATACGCAATGATTCTAGGTTTCTTTTTAAATATATATGATATACAAATACCTACTTTTTTGACAGATGTTATGATAAATATCAGAAGTACATTTATCACATTAGGAATGGTGCTGCTTGGAGTAAGTATTGCACAAATTACAAATTTTAAAGTAGATTGGAAGCTTGCCTTGACCACTATTGTAGCAAAGTACATATTCTGGCCGTTATTTGTTTTGGGAATTGTCTTGCTAGACAAGCATGTTACAGGTATATACGATGAAAGCATCTATAAAGCACTGATGTTACTAGCTATTATTCCGATTTCTGGATCCAGTATAATACTTGCTAATATTTTAAATTACCAACCAGATAAAGCTACTTTATTGCTCCTAATTAGTACTGCAGTGGCACTGTTTTATGTTCCACTTATAATATCATTATTTTTTACTAAACTTGTCCCTTTTTGATCAAAAATTTAAGCGCTAGGCCTATTTACAAAACTTGAATTTAGACTAGACTTCTTGGATAATCATAAAAGAAACTGATCCTTTTTTCCTCTCCTTTCTTATTTTTTCACACAGAATAGGAAGTTATCAATTGATGGAATTTTCGCAATAATGTCAATAGCAGTAAGATTTCCGGTTCTGTCGCATCTATAAACCATAGAAAAGAAGATCATTAAAGCTGAGATTATAGGAGTTATAGAGCCATTAACATAGCAAAATTCTCAAAAGTAGAAACATTGTCATTAGCTCCGATAATTTGTTTTTTTCTGAATCATGCGAATATTTTCTATACCTGTAATAGTAATCTTTGCGGAATGAAAATTTTTAAAACTAAGCATAGGCTTTGTTCGCTTCTTGATAAACCTATCAACAATATTATTTAGATATTTTATTTGAAGAACTGTGGTTCTATAATCTTCAGAAATTTCTGCATTCAAATCATCAAGAGCAGCAGTATTACTGCCGCTTTTATCAAGGTTCTGTCGCATTTGTAGGGAAGTAGAAAGAAGAATGATATAATTGTCTAAAAATAAAGCAAAGATGTTTCGTATCAATCAAAAATTATTGCCATATTTCAAAGGATTTAGCTTTTCAGCGATGTTATCTTACTGCTGCAATTGAAGGCAAAGCTTCTCCTCTAAACCCAAGGTGCTTGATTTCTATTAACTCACTATCGCTTAATTTTGAAGTAGCATGGCGCATAAACGCAAGTTCCAAATCTTCCTTTTCTATTCCATTTCTATACAGTTATAAGGTTACGTCCACCACTTTCTATTTTGATCTCTATCTCTAGCATCTATTGCATTTTCTACTAATTCCTTTTGCTGGCCTCTCTATTACCTCTCCCGCTGCTATACGGTTTATAGTTTTTGTGTCTAAAAGAATTATTGCCATATTTTCAATTAATATAAAACGAGCTAATTTTTCTTTTTTTTCATCATTTAAAATATGGACATATCTTTCTGTGGGTGCTTCACTGAATACATACTTTTGTTTTATCTCCTCCCACTTTCTTAACTCCCATTCAAAGGGAAGCCGATAGACGTATTTTTCAGCACATCTATATTCCTCTAGATTATGTTCCTCAGAATTATATTGATAATAATTAACAGTTTCATCTTCTTCTTTTTTCTTTATTCCTACCCATTCATACAATTCTGAGGTTACTAAACTTTCACCACTTTGCTCATCTTTTATTTCATATCCAGGACGCGTAAAATATCCTTTCTTTTTTGACTTACCTAGAACAACACCTTGTGTTATAAGATCAACAGAAAAGTCTTGTTCCTCAGAAGTTAAAAGGTAATTCATTGTTCTATGTACAGCATCTATTGCTAACTTCTTAACTCTCCTATGATAAAAAGAGGGATTGATATCTACAACTTTTATGAATGGTTCCTCAAACCTGTGAAAAATTTCTAAGCCAGCTTTTACTAAAATCTCTCTCATTTCAGCTTTGTAGCAAGATGTAGTTATTGTAAAAATATTTTTCGCTCCTTTCTTATGCCGTTTTCCTGTAACACAATGATTGATACTCTCAAATTAACTTTAACACTAAATAATTTTAGTGGACTTGCTGGAATAGTATTATTCAAAATAGAATTAAAGCTGGCTGAAGCTTTGCTTATTTTTTGTATATTTGAATCTGGTTCTGCCTCCTCAAAATATTTAGATAATTTTTCCTCGAATTCTTTAACAAAAGTCTTAACAAAAAAAGTTGCTTTTTCCACTACTTCATTATCTGTAAGACTTATAACATTGGCTGTATCATTCGATGCGCTATACCATACACTACCGCTGCTTATAGATGAAGATCTTGTTACTCCAAGACTCTCTTGACTTGGTCCACACTGAAGTTCTCCACTAGATAATCTATCTTCATGATCAAGACCTACTTTTGCTCCTATTGTTGACTCATCATCTACATAATCCATTCGATCATCTGCTATTTGTTCTCCTGTATTTCCTTTACCTAACATAAAATCCCCTATATTTTAATATTCATGCTTGATTATTTTACCGTAAATCTCTTTTCTGAAGATAGGTTTTAATATCTAATTCATTTGATTCTTATACAGCTGTACTAAACTGCTCTACAAATTTACTGTAGAAACCTCACGGTAACCCTAGGTAACTTTGATTGCTGAGTAACAGTGTGCTTTTCTTTTGATTTCTTACTAAACTAGATATATTCTTAAAAAAGCCAGGATTGCTTTCTGAATGATGTACATAATACAATGCACCTTACTCAATACCCCATGTATTTATTATGTTAAACTCCACTATAGCTAAAGAAATCTAGCAGAGGAAGAACTCTTTTACATGTTTGAGCATTTTATTTTAGTTTATATTTTAAAACTAAATCAGCTCAGTTTCATGTACTTTTATTTCTTTATCGACTGTTATTTTTCTTCTTCAATGCACCTGTGAGTAATGATAACGTGGCAGTTAAAGCTTGTAAAGCAATTTTTATATAGCAAGATTCAGCTATTTAATAAAAAGATCGTGGCTAGACCAAAAAATATAAGAGCTGAGAGAATATCAGTTGTTGCTGATGTTAAGATTGAAGACGAAACAGCAGGATCGGATCTTAAACGATGAAGCATTATAGGAATAAAAGTGCCGATAAATGTTGCAATGATCGACATTGCAATCATGGAAACTACGAAAATGATCTCTACTTTTAAACTATGGAACCTTATTGCTAATACTACGAGCGAAATTGTAGATAAAATCACTCCATTTACAAGACCTATTAAAAATTCTTTCATCAGTATTCTTTTTGCATTTTGCTCAGTTAGATATTTTGTTGCAATTGCCCGGATAGTTAGTGTTACTGTTTGGGATCCTGCATTTCCGCTCATTGATGCAATTATTGGCATAATAATTGGTAGTACTATAAAACTTTCTATTACGTTATCGAAAAAGCCAACTACTATAGAACATATTGTTGCAGCTAAGAGGTTAAATAATAACCAAGGTAGCCTTTTAATTATAGTTTTATGTATAGGAGCATTTATATCAGATTTAGAAGATACACCGCTTATTTTAAGTACATCCTCTTCTGCTTCTTGCTGAACAATTTTGATTACATCTTCAATAAGGATTACACCGATAATTTTACCATTCTTATTTACTACTGGGGCTGATAATAGAGAGTAATCCTTAAATATTCTTGCTACTTCTTCTTGGTCCATTCCAGTTTTAATTATTTTTATATCTTGACTCATTATCTCTTTTATTATTGTTTCTCCTGAGTGAGATATTACCTTATTTAAGTTGAAACTACCTATAGGTTCTAATTTCGAGTTAATGATGAAGATTTGGTAAAATGTTTCTGGTATTTTTTTATAATTGCGCAAGAATTCCATTAGCTGATTTATCGTCCAATAATATGGAGCTATAACCATATTTTTATGTATCAATCTTCCTGCACTTTCTTCTGGGTATGATAACAATTCCTCTACTAATTTTTGAGTTGCATTGGGTAAATAGTTAAGTATGTTTTCTATAGACTTTCTATCTAAATCTTTCACTATGGCTACTATGTCTTCTATATCAAGAAGCATTAGTAACTTTGCTGTATTTTCTATTCCCAATATTTCTATGACCTCTAATTGTAAATCTGGTACTACATGTACTAAGGCATCACTTAACAGACGTTGATCGAGGATATTAACTAATTTCTCCCTGTGATCACTGATCGAAGTAGATAAAAAATAAGCTAACTGAACGCTATCTATCGTTTTTACAATATTACGAACATTTTCTAATTCTTGATTATCGAGAGACTCTATTAAATCATCAATAGCCTTTTTGTCTAAACCATAATGAGAACTTGTTTTAATATTCATTACTTTACCTTATTTTTTTAATAAATATACACACTTGATTTTATTGAACATTCAAGTATAATAGAATTATTTTGAATTAACTATTATATGGTTAAATTTCTATTTTGTTTGCTGTTATTATTAGTGATAATAAATATATTAAAGTCTAAAGTATAATGAAAACCCATCCAGAAATCCTTGAATACTTTCAAGGCTTAAATAAAAGTATTTCTCTTATCAGGAGGTGTCTTTGACATAGAAAGATCGAAGTTGCGTCTTGAAGAGCTGGATTCTCAAGCATCGAATGATAATCTGTGGCAAGACAATCAAAAAGCACAAGAAATTTTAAAAGAACGCTCTAAAATTAAGCATGAAATAGAATCGTTTTCAAAATTAGAAAGCGATTACAACGATGCTATCAGCTTGATGAAATCTGCTATTGATGGGAATGATGAAGAATTTTTTTCTGAAGTTGAAAATGAATTAGCCAAGCTAGAGAAATTAATCAAACTTAAAGAGACAGAATCCTTATTTGCTGGTGAAGCAGATAATAATAACTGCTTTTTAGAAATCCACTCAGGAGCTGGTGGAACAGAGAGCAATGATTGGGCTGAGATGCTCATGCGCATGTATACAAGATGGGCAGAAATTTATCACAATTTTAAAGTTGAAGTTGTAGAAAAATTAGATGGTGATTCGGTTGGTATAAAATCTACAACAATAAAGATTATCGGAGAAAAAGCTTATGGGTGGGCAAAAAGCGAAAGTGGAGTTCATAGATTGGTTAGAATATCACCATTTGATGCAAATGGTAAACGTCATACCAGTTTTGCAAGCGTAGGAGTAACTCCAGTAATTGAAGATTCAATAAATATTGTTGTGGATGAAAAGGATTTAAAGATCGACACTTACCGTGCTTCTGGAGCAGGTGGTCAGCATGTAAATAAGACTGAAAGTGCGGTACGTATTACGTATATTCCAACAGGCGTTGTAGTTCAATGCCAAAATAGTCGTTCTCAACATAAAAATAAAGATGAAGCACTTAAACTACTTAAAGGACGTTTATATCAAATTGAATTGGAAAAAAAAGAACAGAAAATGGCCGAAGAATATGGCAAGAAATGCGATATAAGTTGGGGCAGTCAGATCAGATCGTATGTTATGCATCCGTATCAAATGGTGAAGGATTTAAGGACTGGACATGAAGTTGGCAATATAAATTCCGTTTTTGATGGCAATATAGATTGTTTCATAATTAGTGTATTGGAGTTAAAATGAGATTTATTAAAAAGCTAAGTTTTATGCTCTGCTAATAAGGGGAAAAGAAAACCAAAACCTATTGAGAAAAATGGAACAATTTTGTGAATATATCTATTACCCAAGTAGCTGATGAAAATGGCAACTCGTTTCTTATGGGCACAAAAATGTAATATGAAGAGAAATCTTCGTACATTAAGTTGTAGCCGCGCAACGTCTGCCATTGATGATTATTTCACCTACTGTAATTGCTGCTAAAATAAAGCAGTAATACACTTGTGTTAACAAAGAAATAGGTGAGACAGAAGCAATGCTGCCTGCTAGCAGCAGCTGGGAACCATAAGGCAAAATGCCTTTTGTAACGCAAGCAAAAATGTCTAACAAGTATGCACTACGGTATGACGGAATATTATGCTTTTGCGCGAGCCTTTTTGCAATATCGCCACTTAATAAAATAGCAATGGTATTATTAGCAACTAAAACAGTAAACATAGATGCTATGCCCGCTATTACAAATTCAGCTTTAGTTTTTGTGATATTGCTTTCATCGATAAGTTTGTGTAATGCCTTTTGACCCTGATTGTACATTATATGACTCAATCCGCCAATAAATAGAGCAAATATCACTATCTCGTTTACTTTTTTGAAACCGTCATATATGTCATGAGAGAGTTGAATGATAGTATAGTCAAAAAAAATCATCCCTAATACACTAACAACAATTATATTTATAGTTATTGTTACTAAAGTAGTAACTTCAAATAACCCCATGATTATTAAAGAAATATAAGGAATAATCTTTATTACTGATAAATAATCTAAATTTGATGTAGGAATAATTTTTGTACTATCTGCCATAATTGCCAGATAGACAAGCGTTATAATGCTGGCAACAAATGCTACTTTAGAATTCACTTTAAGTTTATCCTTTATCGTGGCCCCCTGTGAAGAAACAGATGCAATAGTAGTGTCAGATATCATTGAAAGATTATCACCAAATACGGCACCTCCAACTACAGTTGCAGTTCCTATTTCAAGACCAAAAGCCCCACTTTTTGCTAAGTTAACAGCTATTGGTACCATTAATATAACAACTCCCATAGACGTACCAATTGCAGTTGATATAAAAGCGGAAGCCAAAAATACTCCAGGCAGTAGTAATCTTGCTGGAAGGAAATTGAGAATTAAATCCGCAACAGTACCTGCACTACCAATTGATTGAGTCACCACAGAAAATGCTCCAGAAAATAGAAAAGTTAAACACATAGTAAGGGTGTTTTTATCGCCCATACCCTCGATGACAGTATCGATGTTACGTTGAATTTTACCTGCACTGCATGCAACAGCAAAAAATAGCGCTGGTAGTAGGCAAATTACCGGTGAAACTTGGCGAAGCGGATTATCAATTCCAATAAAGAAAAAATAGACACCACTTCCAAGGTATAAGATTAAAAAAATAACCAAAGGAAAAAAAGCTGTCATTTTACTGCCTTAAAGGCTGTGATTATAATCAATTAAGTGATTTTAGGCAAGCTTGATTTTCTGTAAGTTAATAACAGTCCTTTTAGACTCTCAAGTTACGCTATGGAAAATGCGTTGACTATTCTACCATAATATATAGCATCAAAAAATACTCTATAGTATGAGGTAAAGCTATGGTGATGACATATGAACAGTGGAACATAATATTAGGTGTAATTGATCAAGAGGTAAATTTAAGTAAAAACAATGTGACTGAAAGAATACAAGAGCTATTAAAGAAAGTAAAGATACTAGGGCAAGCAGAAGCATTAAGAATGTTAGAGGAGATATCGCATGGATTAGAAGTATCAAGCGAGATTTCAAGAGTACAAGAGACACAAGAGCCATTAAAAAAGAGACTAAAGGAGTCAATGGTATCAAATGCTCAACAGATGGTAAAAAGAATGCTAAAAAGGTTAGATGTACAAGAGACATCAAAAGAATCAAAAGCAGTGGCGCTAGAGGATGTGCTAAATGCACGAAAGATCTCAGAAAAGGTACCAGTGGTGCTAGATACACAAAAGATAGTAGAAACATTAGGTATACTAAAGAAAAAAAGTGGACAATGTGTATAAAGAGTGGAAGAAAGCCAAATTTGATGTAAATCATTGGTTTGAAACAGATTGTTTGCATGGACGCCTTTCATACACGTTATTATATTTAGTTATTGATTTTAAGCTGAGCAATTTAATAGATGCTATGATTGAAGTAGAAGGAATCGATATTAATGCACCAAGTCCGTTTTTCGAATGGACTGCTTTACATTGGGCTGCTGAAGCAGGTAATATAGAAGTCACACTCAAGCTACTACAAAAAGGGGCAAATTGGATTCATCTGAACGAACTGCCTTACATTTGGCTACTGAAGCAGGCGATATAGAAATAACAAAGATCTTAGTAACGAATAAGGTAAATCCTAATGTGAAAGATCTGATGAACTTGACTGCTTTATATGAAGCTGCCAAGAATGGCCATAAAGAAGTAGTAAAGTACTTAATGCAGAATGGAGCAGATGTTAAGAAGAATGGGGCTCTTAAACTTACTCCTTTACATATTGCTGTTGCAAATGCTGATAAAGCATTGGTGGATTGTATAATGAAAAATGATAAGAATATTGACGAAACTATTGAGACAGTGGATGTATTTGGATGGACTCCTTTTTATTGGGCTGTTACAAGGAATAATCCATTAATATTAGAGATCCTATTACAGGGTAAATCACGATGTAAAGCAAGTGTTGATGTAGAGAATAAGTTACTTGGACGATCTCCCTTACATGTTGCTGCTACGAATGGTAATGTGGAAGCAGTAGAGCTCTTAATAAACTATGGAGCAGAGGTTAACCTTAAGGATGCATGGGGATGGACTCCTTTTCATTGTGCTGCTGCAGGAGGCAATATAGAAACAATTAATTGTCTAATAAAGAATGGAGCAAGTATTGTGACGAATGATCCACAAAAAATATTACTTTCTATTTGTCTATATAATTATCTAGAAGCAGTAACTACTATAATACAACTTGGAATATGGAAGGATGTGATGAAATTGATGGGAGCTAAGTTTTTACGTTGTGCTGCCGGACATGGTAATACACTAATGGTACATGCTCTATTAGAAGCTGGAGTAAATGCTAATGCAGATGATGATTTAGGATCAACTGCTTTACATAAAGCTGCCAAGTATAACCATCCGGAAGTAGTAAGGATCTTAATTTTATATGGAGCAGATGTTAATGCACAGGATAGCTCTGGGCAATCTCCTTTAGCTTATGCTGTCGAACATAGATACTGGATAGTAGTAATGACCTTACTATGTTATCGCGCAAATACTTCATTGCCTGATCACTGTGGTGAAACTGTAAGAGATTTAGCTGAACATCAAGGTATAAGTAATCTTCTAACGGAAGCAGAAAAAAGAGCACTAGATATACTTGCGCGGCTTAACTTAGAATCAAGCATACTCAGAAACAAAAAATTAATGACAGTGCAACACATAGAATCACATATGTTGAGAGAAATAGAATCACATAATCTATCTATCAGCTTTGAACGTATGATAGGAGATCAAGCTAATCAAATTGAACAATTACAGTATAACGCTAAACTTAATGAAAAAGGAGTAGCACTTATAACTGACCGCATTAAATTTGTGCAGTTAGGGACTAACACTAAAGCGTGTCCAGACCCTAGCACTAAAGAGCCTAATACTCACCTCTCTATGATCGAGAAACTATCATTAACATCTTCCCCCTCGATGATAGAAAAGTATTCAGCTATTATAGAATCTCCTTTAGGTTTTAACTAATTACGCTCGAATGATAGATGTAGAGGTAACTGACACTGAAAGTACATTGGGTAGAATTGTGTGCTATTAGATTTTAGTGTACGCTACTTTCATTATAAAATTTCTGTAGGTAAGATGTCAGAAGGTATCAAAACCATATTAGTAAAAGACGATAACGTTAGGCTGGATAGGTACATCAGAAGAATCTTTCCTGATCTAAAGCAATCTGTAATTGAAAAATCTTTAAGAAAAGGGTTAATCAAAGTTGATGATTGCAAAGCAAAGTCTAGTGATAGAGTAAATTCTGGACAAACTATAACGCTGAAACACTTGAATTATATTGAGAATGCTAGTTCTGATCGCAAATATAATGAAAAGTTAGTGAATCTACTAAGAGAGAACATATTATATGAAGACGAATATATACTAGCTATAAACAAACCCGCAGGGGTCATCGTTCAAGGTGGCGTAAAAGTAAAGATTAGCATTAGTGATTTGCTTGACCAAATAAGAGAGAGAGAAATATTTAAAATTGTTCATAGGCTGGATAGGGATACAAGCGGAGTAATAATATTCGCACGCAATGCCAGCGTTGCCAAATACCTTATGGAAGAATTTAAAGGACGGAGGATAAAAAAAACTTACCTAGCATTAACTTCTGGTATACCGAGCAAAGATAATGGAACAATAGACTATCCGTTGGTGAAAAAATATATTTCAGGACAAGAAAGAGTGGTCATTGACGAAGACTCACCGCAGAATGCCACTACACACTTTTCAATTGTGTCAGGGCTAAAACACAATGTCGCTTATTTAAAATTACAACCAATTACTGGTAGAACCCATCAGTTACGTGTACATTTAGCTCATATAAATTGCCCTATTCTTGGTGACGGTAAATATGGCGGTAAAAAAGCTTTTATTGATGGAGTAGCAAATCAGATTCACCTGCATTCATATTCTTTGTCTTTAAAATTGCCAAATAATAAAGAAGTCACTATTACTGCTCCTGTCCCTAAACATATCGAAAAATCTATTGAAGCGCTGTCTTTTGACTGAAGCGATTTCACCAATCAACTTTTCTGTCTTTGGCTTTGATTTGAAGCACAGATATTAGGCTAATTAATGCGCAGGTGGTAAGATAAACACCTGCTGCAAGTTTTGTTTCAGTTTTTTCTATAAGCCACATGCATATCGATGGAGAAAGGCCACCAAAAATACCTGCAGATATATTATGTGCTAGGCTGAAGCCAGTGCATCTAACTTTTGTTGGAAATAACTCGCAGGCAAGAGAATTATATATTCCAAAAGATGCACCTATCGGTATGCTCATCAACAGAAAAGTGAATGTTATAATATAGTGATTATCATATGATAATAGCGAAAGTACCGGCAAGCTAACACAAGCTAAAGTTACTAATGTAGGAATTATCACATTTTTTCTTCCAATTTTATCAGAAAGTATTGCAAACAGCACTGCAGACGTTCCAAATGTGATTTCAACCATGATCCTTACTAGACTTTTAATATCAATGCCTGAGAAGGTAAGTTCTTTGACAGATATGTTATAAAACATAATTACCGAATAAACGATTGCATTTTGGGCAATACCAAGTCCAATTGCTAATATAAATGCTTTTTTGTAGGTTTTGATTAGTTCAAAAAATGGAGAACTAGATAAGCTTTTATTTTGGTCATGAGTTTTATACGCTACACTCTCTTCCATTATGTATCTTATTAAAAAGCCTATCATACCCATAACAAAGCAGAAATAGAAGAGCAACCTCCAGCCCCAAATTTCATAATTTTCACCTGTAAACTTTTTGCAAATAGCTATCATTACAAAGCATGTGATAGAACCGAGAGCACCACTAAACGCTTTCATGCTCCCTAAGAATCCTAGATTTTTTTTATCGCTTGAATGCTCTATTAAAAAAGCAGAGTTAACACTTGTTTCTCCACCTGCTGCCATTCCTTGTACTACCCTACAAAACAGAAGCAGTATAGGAGAAAATATTCCTATTTCTCTAAAGCTTGGTATAACCGCAATTGCAGTAGACGATATCGAAGCTAATATTACGGAAGTCAGCAAAATTTTCCTCCTACCGTGCTTATCTCCAATGCAACCAAAAATAAACGCACCAAGTGGTCTAAACCCAAAGCCAATTGCAAAACTGCCAAGAAATTTGATTGTGCTCAAATAATCATTTTCTGAAGGAAAAAAAACGTTGCTTATTATATGAGTTAAAACTCCAAACAGAGTTACTTCATACCATATAATCATATTGCAGATTATGCTTGATAGTATTGCTTTTTGAATATCGTTCATAAATTCCAGCTTACCACACTCCGCTATAAAAATTTTTATTCAATAACATTTAAAGATAACTCACGTAAATGTTTATTGTCCACTTTAGAACCTTACTATTACCCACAAGTATAAAATTCATGAGCAAGTTTCCATCCTTCTGCTAAATCAAAGAGAAGTTTCCATCCCTTCCACAAAGCTATAGGGCCTGGTTCTAAGTCATTTTTGCGAGCTAAAAACCCTCCTAATTTGGCTATCCACCTCACGATTTCTCTTATAGGTGGTGGGATTTCAGGATAGTCTTTTGTCTTAAGCATTTTGGTATACAAAACCTTCCATTTGTCATTAGTTAGTATGACAGTACAAGAAAGATTTGGATTTGTTCTAGCTACTAGTGTGATAAAAAATATTCTCCAGGCAATTATACTCATAATTGTAAGAAAGCGGATTGATCTATCTGCTGTTTGGAGCCTACATTCTTCAACTTTAAGACCGGATTTCAAAATTTTATGAAAAACCTCTATTCTCCATCTTAAGCAATACCATTGTATTTTTTCTACTGCTTCTTCAAAATTGATAATATTTATATTTGTCAACAAAATCCAGCTCATAGGCTCTTCGCCATATGGGGGGTGTTTTTCTATAACATAGACAGCATTTAAACTTAAATTAGGAAGTTTTTGGGTTTTACGTCTAGCATTATTTTTTGATGCATTCATCACAAAGTTACTAAACTTTACTTCTAAAACTGTTGTTCTTTGAGGTTTATCATTGCGAGCAGGAATATTTACTTGTATTTCTCCTTGACAAAACATGCGATTCATTAAATCCCACAACCTTTCACCACCTTTTTCAGAATAAGTCGACTTCTTATTTACTGTTCTGTTTTGATTTCCTCTTACTACAAAAAGAGATTGATTAGTGGAAGCGACTTCAAATAAATCATAAATATCTGCTTCTCTATCGCAAACGGTAACTACCTTAACGTTCTTTAATCCAGAATGGTGAGTAGAATCTTTAAGTGATGCTATCCACCGTATGCTTTCTTTCTCTTCTATGGGAATAGCAGTATTATGCCTTCTTCTTTTCAACTCTTTTAGGTCTTCAGCTAAAGGAGGTCTAGTACTAATTTTTTGATCTAATAATCCTATAGGTAGCACTTCTGTTGTAACTGTAAACGTTGTATGCATCACTAATCCATGGGTTTTAAAGTTAGTTGTTTTAGATGTTAATCTTGCTGCTATAATCCCTAATCCTTCGGTCTTTTTATGATTTTTATATGAAATATAACTCGTGTCTTGGATAGCTAAGATAGTTGAGTGTTCTTTAGCTCTTTCAACAGTTTTAATTATATGACTGTCTAATATCTTTCTTTCAGAAATAGCATCATTTTGGAAAAATCTATAAGCTGCTTTACTTTGATGCCAATCTTCACAAGCTTGATTTATTGAACGCTCAGGCGATTCAGCAAAACTATTAACTATTTTTAAAAGCCTCTTACTTAATCTTATATCACCAAAATTAACAATCCCAAATTCACTTTCTGCCCATTCGCCAGTTGAGGTATTTATATTTCTTTTCATCATATATTCCATTTTTAGACCATGGACCTATTTATAATAGAAAGTTGAATTAGTAAAATAGCAGCTTTTTCTCCACTTTTATATTTATGGGTAATAGTAAGGTTTAGAAGGAGCACCCATTAGAACATCTTCTCCTTGCTGATTCATAGGAAAACAGATTACTTCACGAATGTTTGGTTCATCGGCAAGTAGCATAACCATTCTATCAACCCCCGGTGCTATTCCACCATGAGGAGGAACACCGAATCTGAATGCACGAACAAGCGCGCCGAATTTTGTATCAACTTCTTCTTTGCTATAACCTGCAATGGCAAAAGCCTTATACATAATATCCAACTTGTTATTACGAATCGCCCCACTTGACAGCTCTATTCCATTGCAAACAAAATCATATTGGTAAGCAAGGATGTCCAGCGGATCTTTTTCTTCTAAATCTTTCAAGCCACCATGTGGCATGGAAAATGGATTATGAAAGAAATCTATTTTTTTGCTTTTATCATCATATACAAAATATGGAAAATCGATGACCCAGCAGAATTTGAAGATATTATCATCTATAAGACCCAGTTCTGATCCCAAAAGAGTACGCACTTTCCCTGCAATTATTGCTGCTTCATTTTCCTTATCAGAAGCAAAAAATACACTATCTCCAGGTTCTATATTTGTTATTTCTTTTATGGAATTTAACCTATTGTCATCAAGGAATTTAGCAATTGGTCCTTTTGCAATTCCATCTTTATCGAATGTTATATATCCAAGACCTTTAGCACCAAATTCTTTTTGTGCATGTTCTATTTTTTTATCAAAAAAGCTACGAGGTTCTTCTGCTGTTTTAGGAGCAGGAATGGCTCTCACTACCATACCACGCTCGATATTGCTTTTGAAAATATTGAACTCTGAATCACGGAAAATTTCTGTTACATCACTAATCAATAGTGGATTGCGCAGATCTGGTTTATCAGAACCGTATTTGAGCATTGCATCTTTGTATGTAATATGCGGAAAATCTTCATCAACTGATTTTCGAGAAAATTTGGCAAACACTTTATATAAAGTAGACTCAATAACCTGAAATATATCCTCTTGAGTTACAAAAGACATTTCAAGGTCTAGCTGATAAAACTCCCCAGGAGAACGGTCAGCCCTTGCGTCTTCATCACGAAAACAAGGTGCAATTTGAAAATATTTATCAAATCCCGAAACCATAAGCAACTGCTTAAAAATCTGCGGAGCTTGTGGTAATGCATAGAATTTACCAGGATTTAGTCTGCTTGGCACTAAGTAGTCACGCGCACCTTCAGGAGAAGAGGCAGTAAGTATTGGAGTTTGAATTTCCAAAAATCCTTGCTCTATCATGAGCCTCCTGAGTTCTGCGATGATTTGTGAGCGAAGAATAATGTTATTGCGGACTTTTTCTCGCCTTAAGTCAAGAAAACGATATTTAAATCTCATATTTTCTGGGTATTCTTGCTCACCGACAATGCTTGCCAATATACTCCTTTCTTCTTTTGCTATTTCTTCATCACAGTGAAACTCAACTTCCGATTCAACTTGTAAATTACTAATTATAACTTCAATTTCTCCTGTGGAAATAGAGCTATTTACCGCATCTTCAGTTCTAGCTTTGACTATTCCTGTGACAGTAATCACACTTTCTGATTTTAAATTTGAAATTTCATCAAAAAAGTCTTTGTCATTATTGAATACCAGTTGAGTAATTCCATAAAAATCTCTTAAATCAACAAAGATTAGGTTACCATGGTCACGTTTACGGTACAGCCACCCAGAGAGAGTAACTTCCTTTTCTACATCATTCTTCCTTAATTCATTACACGTGTGAGTTTTATAGCAGTTCATTTAATTGAAATTTCTAGAATACAGAAAGATTATAAAATAAATTAACCTTTTGGCAAGATAATATCTAAAGATCCTTTACAAACAATTCCGATTTGGATATAATTTCTTTGATTGTGTGTGTTGAGGTGTATTTATGAATCCTGAAGAACTACAGAAAATTCTAGCTGAAAATAAGAAGAAAGATTCTGTATTAAAAAAGCTTCTTAGAGCTGTTAAGGAGAATGACTTAGAAAAAGTAAAATCAATTTTTGAGAAAAACAGCTCTATTATTAAAGATGTTGTTGCTGAGATTAATTCCCAAAATGGTACAAATTTATTAGGTTATGCTGTTGATAGTAAAATGGCTAAATATCTAATAGAGCAAGGTGTAAAATTCATCACTGCAATCGGAAAGGCAGTTATGAAAAAAGATTTAGAGTTAGTCAAATCAATCTGTCAGATGAATAAATCAATAGCTAAAAATAAGTTATCGCGAAATCCTGAGCCACTAGAAGTTGCAACTAGAGATTACAAATTTAATGATAAAGTTGCAAGGTATTTGATTGAACAAGGTGCAAATCCTAATGCAACCGATAAGTGTGGTCGTTGCTTACTTCATCTGCAAATTGCACGAGGCAATTTAAAAGGAGCTAAGGCTTTAATAGAAAACGGTGCAGATGTAAACATAGTAAATCAAGAACAGGATGGCTATTGGAGACCAGGCATAGATGCTAATGCGCTGAAGGGTCAAACTGCGTTGCACTTTGCAATTAGAGTATACAGAAATAATAAAGACCTAAATCCTGAAAAAGCTAATAGAGCTTTAGAATTTATAAGTTATTTAATAGAAAAAAAAGCAAACTCAAATATCAAAGATTGTAATGAAAAAACTCCTCTAGATACTGCTATATTTTTTGACACTCCAGAGATAGTAGAATTATTAATAAAAGCTGGTGCTGATCTTAATGCTGGAAAGAAAAAAGCAGAAGATGTTTTAAATTATGCTGTTACTGTAGGACATATAGATATAGGGAAAGCTGCAATTTGATATATTTTGGAACATAACTCACGGTCAAATAAATTAGATCTTCTTAATAATCAAGAAGAGTTATCAGTCTACTGGGACGAGTATAAAGCTCAAGTTAAAGAACTTCATGATATAGTGGAAGATAGAATTGACTTGACTGGTGACGGCTCTACCCGTCCTATAATGAGAACAATAAATGGCTTTTTAGATCATGAAAGTAGAAAAAATCTAGTAAGGAGAGTAGACCGGCGGAACTTCCCCACCAGTCTCTCGCAGAACCTTACTATTACCCACAAGTATAAAATTCATGAGCAAGTTTCCATCCTTCTGCTAAATCAAAGAGAAGTTTCCATCCCTTCCACAAAGCTATAGGGCCTGGTTCTAAGTCATTTTTGCGAGCTAAAAACCCTCCTAATTTGGCTATCCACCTCACGATTTCTCTTATAGGTGGTGGGATTTCAGGATAGTCTTTTGTCTTAAGCATTTTGGTATACAAAACCTTCCATTTGTCATTAGTTAGTATGACAGTACAAGAAAGATTTGGATTTGTTCTAGCTACTAGTGTGATAAAAAATATTCTCCAGGCAATTATACTCATAATTGTAAGAAAGCGGATTGATCTATCTGCTGTTTGGAGCCTACATTCTTCAACTTTAAGACCGGATTTCAAAATTTTATGAAAAACCTCTATTCTCCATCTTAAGCAATACCATTGTATTTTTTCTACTGCTTCTTCAAAATTGATAATATTTATATTTGTCAACAAAATCCAGCTCATAGGCTCTTCGCCATATGATTTTTATATGAAATATAACTCGTGTCTTGGATAGCTAAGATAGTTGAGTGTTCTTTAGCTCTTTCAACAGTTTTAATTATATGACTGTCTAATATCTTTCTTTCAGAAATAGCATCATTTTGGAAAAATCTATAAGCTGCTTTACTTTGATGCCAATCTTCACAAGCTTGATTTATTGAACGCTCAGGCGATTCAGCAAAACTATTAACTATTTTTAAAAGCCTCTTACTTAATCTTATATCACCAAAATTAACAATCCCAAATTCACTTTCTGCCCATT
The DNA here is from genome assembly GCA_030407085.1 of Trichopria drosophilae. Classification (NCBI taxonomy): domain Eukaryota; kingdom Metazoa; phylum Arthropoda; class Insecta; order Hymenoptera; family Diapriidae; genus Trichopria; species Trichopria drosophilae. The sequence continues at coordinate 559,049 of CM059582.1, read as the reverse complement.
CGTCAGTTGAGGTATTTATATTTCTTTTCATCATATATTCCATTTTTAGACCATGGACCTATTTATAATAGAAAGTTGAATTAGTAAAATAGCAGCTTTTTCTCCACTTTTATATTTATGGGTAATAGTAAGGAGTAGAACTGCACGGAAACCTTTCGGCTTATACAGCTCCCATTATTTAGCCTTTTGATCCTAATCCAAGTGTCCAATGATAGAAAATACTTGGAGACCTCTTTCTCACTTTTCCTAGAAATTGCTTTGCTAGTCTTCCGTGATCACGAAGTTTCTTATATTTTGTCCTGACCCATCTTATGAGGTATCTCTCTATATTTGATTTATAAAACCTGCCATAGTACTGAAACCAGCCTCTGACTATTGGATCTATTTTCTTCGATATTTCCTCTAGTGTGGTCCATGTAATCCGATGTATTCTCCATGACTTTATGGTTTTCTTGATCTTCTTCTTGGCTTTGTTACTAATTGCAGGTAGAAATGAGATGAAATAATTCCTCATCTTATTCTTTGCTACTCTAGGTCTAAAAGTATAACCTAGAAAATCAAAGCTTTGTTTAGGAAATTGTTCTTTTCTATCATCATCCTTACTGTACACAATCTGTGTCTTTTCAGGATGTAACTTCAATTTACACTTAGCCAATCTTTCTTCAATCATTACTTTCATAAATCCTGCCTGTCTTTTAGTTCTGCAGTGCACTATCGCATCATCTACATATCTTTCAAATGGTACTGTTGGATAATTTTGTTTCATCCACATATCAAACGCATGGTGCATAAATATGCTTGAAATGATTGGGCTTATTGAACCTCCTTGCGGAACTCCTTTATCCATTGTTACCCTACTGCCATCTGCTTGCTGAATGGGGGCTTTCATCCACCTCTCAACATACAGTATGACCCAATTGCAGTCTGTGTGTTTCTTGATAGCCTGCAGTGCTAAATCGTGGTCCAGATTGTCGAAAAATCCAGATATATCAAGATCTACCGTCCAATCATTTTTCCAACATCTCTTCCGTGCTGTGTATACCGCATCCAGCGCAGACTTATTTGGTCTATAACCATATGAATCTTCGTGAAATTTCGGTTCTACTAACGGCTCAAGATACATTGTAGCTGCGCTATCCTGTCGAATACTGAAGGCACACATAAATTCTTTGCCCTCCTGTATCTTTTGGTATCGCAACAGCTTTTACCGGCTCTGGAAAATAACTTCCGGATGACATCCGATTCCATAATTTGTATAGATTATCCTTTAGATTTTCTTCAAACTTTGTTATCGAGACCTCATCTACACCTGCTGCACCTTTATTTTTCGATACTTGTTTATAAACTCTCCAAATAAGTTGCTTCGGTATATCAAAAGACTTTGTTTTATTCATTAACTCCTCCCTTTCGGTTGATAAATAATTAAAACTAAATAACTTAGCCCCTTCACTCCATTTCCATTACAGAAACTTCTTCGCTACTATGAGCTAATCCGCCCCTGTTTTTCGCATCGATACTCTCATCCTCGGAGATCAGCTCTTTGGACTTCTCCCTTTTCATCGAAACCCCGTAGTTCCATGCAATAGCCTAAAATAGATTCACGCCACTTTTATGCCGCTACCCAGTAAACAAGCTCCCAGTAGATTCATCCCAAGTTAACGACTGCCCCCTGGTTTTGACGTCGTCTCTACGCTTTCGACACTTCATCAGTGGTTCACTTGCGTGCGTCTCTCTATTTCATACATGACACATAATTGTGCCTTTTCCATAACGCTCACTACCTTGGCTCTTTACCAAATCAGCTTATGGTTGTTTGAAGCCTGCTCTTGCAAACCGGCTCCGAGGGGTCCTCCCTCATCTACTGCACAACTTCAACACTTTCCGTGTTTCTATGGCGCACAATCATCATTCATATCTAGTGCTGAGACACCAGAAAATTTTTGTCCGAGAAAGCTGGCTGTTATAAGTGTAGCTGCAATAACCTGTGCTTTAGCGATATACTTTCTTGCTCCATTAATAATGGGCTCCTCTATTGGGGTTGGCACTCAATTGGCATTAGGAGCTGTAGGTGCAGTTGTAGGTGGTGGAATTGGAATCTTGACCAATGTGGCAATAGATCAATTCTACGTTAATTTAGCTACTCAGAAAGCTGACTAAAATTAAAGCGTCATAGATTACTAAAACTCCATAATTGTGTAGTAATATAATATTACTTTCCTCAAGCCTTTAGCTCCTCAAACACTTCACTTGCTCTATTTAAAACAGAGTCAGGAAAACCAGCAAGTTTTGCTACATGTATTCCATATGACTCATCTGCAATGCCTTCAATTACTTCATGTAGAAAGATAACCTCTCCGTTCCATTCTTTTATTTTCATACAAAAACATTTCACATTTTCTAAGTATTTACCTACTTTAGTTAATTCATGATAATGAGTTGCAAAAATGGCGCGGCACTTATTTATATTGTGAATATGTTCAATCACTGCCTGTGCAATAGATAATCCATCATACACTCCTGTGCCCCTACCAATTTCATCAAGTATCACCAAGGAACGATCTGTTGCCTGATTTACTATCGTTGCTGTTTCGATCATCTCTACCATGAAGGTAGAATAACCAGCTGTTATATTATCTGTTGCACCAACCCTGCTAAATATCTTGTCAACCACTCCTATATGCGCACTCTCTGCTGGCACAAATGACCCCATGTGAGCTAAAACTGCAATGAGAGCGTTTTGCCTCAAAAAAGTGCTTTTTCCCGCCATATTAGGCCCAGTAATTAGATGTATACCAGCTAAATTGATGCTATTTGAAATGAATTTATCGTTAACTTCAACCACTGGATGTCTTCCACTACAGATATTGAACTCTTTACTGTCATCGATAATGGGTTTTACGTAATTATTTTGCACTGCAAGCTCCGCAAACGTGGCTCTAATATCAAGTTTTGCCAAAGCATTTGCAGCAAGAGCAATTTTTTCAGATTCTTTAGCGACTTTACTACATAGTTCACTAAAAATTTTCACTTCTAAGCCGATTGCAGCATCACGTGCCGTAAGAATTTTATTTTCTAGTTCTTTCAATTCATTAGTAGTATAGCGCATGCTATTTGCTAAGCTTTGCCTATGAATAAATATATCCGAAGTTATTTTGTGATTTGCCGACACTTCAACATAATAACCAAGTATATTGTTGTGTAATATTTTGAGTGCAGCAATGCCAGTTAGGTCGCGATAAGACTCACGGAGCTTAGTTACCAACTTGTTACTGTTGTTCAATATATAATATAATTCGGATAATTCTTGATCATATTTTGGATTGATAAATCCTCCTTCCTTTACAGAACTGAGGTTGTTATCAAGTATAGCGCTGTTTAGAAGCTCGAATAGATCTTTATGATTACCAAGACTTTTATGTATTGTGCTTAGTTCACTCTCGTCACTACTTATCACCTGAGTAGTAAACACTGGTTCCTTTTCTCTGGTTAAGCACTGGAATGATATCTGAGAGTTAATTGCTGTTTTTTCACTTAAACAATAATTATGCAAGGTAGACAGAAACTTAGATAACTCTAAAGTTTTTCCTAGGCCTATTTTTAATAGGTTCATATCCTTTGGTGAACCACGTCCTAGTATTAAGCGCGATAAAGACCTCTCAATATCCGGAATGTTAGATAATATCTCTTGTATTTTTCTGCGTGGCTCATGATTATTTACAAAAAATTGAGCGGTGCTGAGCCTCAAATTGATTGCTTTGGAGCAAGCAAGTGGTGAAGCGAGCATTTGTTTGAGCAGGCGTCCACCAGAAGCTGTAACTGTGTGATCAATAACTGAAATTAGTGAACCTTTCTTTTCACCAAATTGAGTTGCAAACAACTCAAGATTTCTCCTTGCTGAAGCATCAATAAGCATGAAATTTTGTTGCTTATAGGTTTTTGGGAATTCAAGCCTTGGAATGGAGCCCCTTTGTGTTACTCTGACATATTCAAGCAGTGCACCGCACGCTATGATTTCTACTTTGCTGAAATTTCCTATACTCCCAAGTTCCCTGATTTTATAAAACTCGCATAACGTTCTGTGAGATTTACTATACTCAAAAAAACTCTGTGCGTGTTGTGTAATTGATATTTTATAATTTTTTAAAATCGATCTAATTTTTTCGTCCTCAATGAATTTTTCAGAAATTAATAATTCTCTTGGTGATATACGCAATAAATCACTATCTAGAGCCTTCAAACTTGTTAAAGTGTGAAAAAATTTTCCCGTCGATAATTCAAGCCAACTAATAGCATATTCGTCATTTTGTTCAACTATGGACGCGAGATAATTATTGCTTTTATCCTCCAGTAGCGAATCTTCTATAATTGTACCTGGAGTTACAACTCGTACTACATCACGTTTTACTATGGATTTATAGCCCCTCTTTTTTGCTTCATCAGCAGTTTCTAATTGGTCACAGATTGCTACTTTGAATCCTAAATCTATTAGCTTGTGTAGGTAAGATTCGCTACTGTGTGCTGGCACTCCACACATTGGTATTTCTTGCCCATTTGAATTGCCCCTCTTGGTTAGCACTATATTCAGCAATTTCGCAGCTTTAATAGCATCATCGAAAAACAACTCATAAAAATCTCCTAGCCTATAAAATAGCAGATGATCCTTGTACTGAGCTTTCAAATTTAAATATTGCTCCATTACAGGGGTATTTTTTTCTCTTATTAAGTTCATAACATTTTTAAATATGTTAGCAGCAAACCACTTACTCTGGTGTTGGTTATTTTATTATGGATCAATAATTTTTTTAGCTATAGTACAAAAACAAATAGTTTTAGGTAGAATTATGGAATATAAACGGTTGTTAAAAATATTAAGGACAATAAGTGACTTAAATGAGAACAATATAATCGAAAGGGTAAAAGAGGAATTGGAAAAAGAAGACCCAGACACGTATAAAAAGTGGCAAGATAATGGATTTACATAAATTATACATTCGATGATCAAAGTACATTGTTACATATAGCTGCTAGAAATGATCTTGTAAAGATAGCAGAGCTTTTAATAAAAAAAGGGGCTAATGTTGATGCAGTAGATCTGGCTGAGAGTACTGTATTACATCATGCTATTTCTGCTGAAAATTGCCAAGTGGAAATAGTAAAAACTATCATACAAAAGGAAGCTGATGTTGATATAGCAGATAAATACGGGCGTACTCCATTATCCTGGGCTATTAGAAATAGCTATTCAGAAGTAGCAAGAATTCTACTTGAAAACAAAGCAGATCCTTTATTGGGATATAAGAGTTTTAACACATTAAAACTCTTGAGTGAATTAATAAAAAATGATTTTAAGCGCTCTAAGAAAGCAGAAGAAACACAGCAACAAGAAGATGATGAATATGAATTGATTAAATACTCGTTGCTACTTCGCAATGACTGCTCCTTAACGGATGTTGTCGAAAGAAGTGCATTTGGCAAGCTGATATCTACGTGGCTTGTTGACATGTCCAACTTAACAGAGAGTCAGAAGGAGTTGAATAAAAAATTCTTAAGTACTTTTAAAGACTTTCCACATGTTACTTATAAGGATTATAAGAACGATGTTGAAAAAATTAAAAAATTTTTACTAGATCATAAAAGTAATCAAGATCTAAAAACCATTCTCAATCTTAAAAGAGGAGAATCTAAACTGATAATACTGCATATTCTATCAAGTATGGAATGTATCAATTCAGAAGAATTCATAGATTTACTGTTGAATTCAGGTGCTGATCCTAATGAAAAGGACGACACAGGAAGAACACCTTTGCATTATGCTACTCGTTCTGGTCATTGTGATACAATTATCAAATTGCTTCTAAGGAAAGGAGCTAATCTTGATATAAAGGATAAAAAAGGTAAAACCCCAATAGAATTTGCAGTTAATAACCCCAACCTTAATATTAAAGAATACTTTCCAACTGATGATGTTATTGATGGAACTTTTCGTAAAAAAACACAAGTTGACTATAATGGAAAAAAGTATTTGTGCAAAAGTGTAAATCTATGGGGGGAGAATTTTCTACTAGATGAGCAAGATCCAGATAAATATTTTTGTAAATTAGATGAAGTTCAAGACATAAATCAGCTAGAACAGGTTGTAAATGAAGCTATAAAATCTAAGGTAAGGTTCAATCTTACTTGTGAGGGAAATATATATGAAAATACTTATGAGAGTAAGTATAATTTTACAGATTATGTAATAAGAAGAATTAGTGAATTAAAGATTTTTCAAGTTGAAAGGAACATAGAAGTTGCTAGTCGCATAGTATGTAATTTGGTAAAAAGAGGTGCAGTATTTGAAACTTTAAGTAGTATAATTGTAATTGATAAACTAGAGAAGTTTAAAGACCACAAAGCTAATCTGAAAGAAGCACGTAAAAGCTATATACATTATTCTCTAAGGTTTTTGGAAGCTGCAAAAAACGCAACTACTGGTAAGGTAAAAGAGGCAAAAATGGACAACTTCACTTTCTACTTGAAATACTCAAAGAATAGTATAGTCGAGGTTGCAAAAATCATAAATGGAACAGATGAAAGCACAGAATTTCTAAAAGACGTGATAGCAATCGGTGAAAGCAAGATAGAAATTTTAACGGAAGGTGGGGTAAGAAATTATACTGACCCTATAGGTAATATAGTACTGACTTTTCATACTGATTTGGGAAAAGTAGATGCTAGATTGTATTCTGATGTGCAAGATGAAGGAAAAATTATAGTAGAAGCGAGTAACAAGGAGGAAATATTGGAAAAGTTTAAAAATTATAAAGAAGAGTTAGGTGAGAACTGCTTGCTTGGTAATTCTTCTGTCTACGACGCTATTAAGCAGGGATATTTTAAAAGGCCTGAGGAAGTTTTAGAAAAAGATTCCATATATCATGTCAGTTCTTCATTAGAAAATATATCTTTATTTCCTATTGTATAACAGAACATAGAGAAAATTCGCTCGCGAGGTTAGTGTTGCTTAGCTTAAGTTTAAATTGCCAAAAAATGCAAACTTTATGATACTGAAGGAACTACTTTTTTGCTAGAAGAAAAAGCAGCAAGTAGTGAACCAAAGGCGATGAGAAAAGATCCAAGCCAAATTATAGACATTCCTGGTTTATAGTGTACTTTGGCTGCGATTTTGCTTTTATTTTTGTCAATTTCACCAATAACAACATAGATATCAGAAAATAAATTGTGATAAATGCTGCTTTCAACATTTTTTTGACCTTCTGCAAGGTAAAATCTATATTCAGGAGTTACATCACCTATTACCTTACTATTAAGCAAATTCCTGATATCCATTGTACCTCTTACTGCATGGAAGTTTTTTTCTTTTATAAATTCAATGTTTCGTAAAGTGACTTTGAATTTATTGACTGTTATGCTGTCTCCTATTCCCAAGTAGTGTTCTTTTTTTTCCTGCCAACCTACTGAGCAGGCTATACCAAGCACAAGGATTGCCACTCCAGCATGAGCAAGCATCATTGCATAGTAGGATTTAGAAACTCTTCTTGCTAATAAAATTGATTCGCTTTTAAATAAACGAATTCTTTTACTGTATGCTTCTAAAACAAAGATTAATAATGCTATGGAGATAGTAATTGATAGCACAATTATTAGCTCCATGTGAAAGATAAACGGCAAAATAGCTGCAGCACTGCAGAATGAAAATCTATATTCGTGGAATATTGGCAATAGACTATTTCCCCGCCAACTGCAGTATTGCCCTATCATGGTGAGCACTAGAATAGCTAGTGCAATAGAGTTAAATAAAGAATTGTAATATGGTGCTCCAACTGAAATTAATTCACCGGTTAAATACTCAAGCACTGTAGGGTATAAAGTGCCAACAAACACGATGAAAAAGGCAGTGATGAATAATAAATTGTTCATCAGCATCATCGTAAGGCGTGAAAAGAATCTTCTACCCTCTGTCACTTGAGTAGCAGATTTCTTTTCAGATTCCAATATCGAATACTGGAAAGATGTGTGATTCTTTCTCGTAAACACTACAAATATTACTAAGCTACTGACTGTAATTACACCAAGTAGAGCTAATATATATAGTCCATACCTTGAGTCATCTGCAAACGTGTGCACTGAGGTGAGTATTCCTGAGCGGACTAGAAATGTTCCAGTTACACTCAATATAAAAGTTGTAAGCGTAAGTAAAATAGCGAAATTCCTTAAAGTATTGAAATTTCTTACAACGAGCAACAAATGTGTCAGCGCCACTGCAATTAGCCACGGCATCAAAGAAACGTTTTCCACTGGATCCCAGAACCAAAATCCACCCCAACCGAGTTCACGATATGCCCACCAGCTACCCAAGCTGATGCCCAAAGTGAGCAGCGACCAAGAAATAAGTACCCAAGGCCTGACAATTTTAGCCCAAACATTTCCTTCAGTATTTAAAATTAATCCAGCTATAGAGAGCGAAAAAGGAACGCTAAATCCAAGGTACCCCAAATATAATATCGGTGGATGAATAGCAAGGCCTATATCCTGCAATATCGGATTAAAACCAAGACCATCTGTTTCGATGCCTGGCATTTTAGTGAAGGGGTTTGATTCAAGTAAAGTGAACAGTAAAAAACAAAAGCAAATCAGCCCATGAGCGATAAGAGATATTTTTTTGAATTTACTACCATTAGTTCGTTCTGGTGTCATTCCAGTGCTTGACACTGGAACCCAGTTTTTATTACACTGCCATTTGATGTACTCATTTGCAATTAAATTATCTGGATCCCAGTTTCTGGGCACTGGGATGACAGAAGGTATATAAATATACATTAGTAATAAATACATGACAAGCACTAAGGTCCAAAGCAACATAGACCCTTCTTTATTTCCCCAAACACCACAAATCTTATAGATCAAAGGTTTTGTTGTGTGTGAGTGGTAATATACGTTTTCAAGTGAGAAATCATTTTTAATGTGGCAGTAGATCAAAATAGCCATTGATGCTGACACACAAAAAAATATGGCAGAGGAAACGAATCGGTAAGAACTAAACGGTAGAAACAAATACGTTAAAGATAACAAACAGGCTACCAATAACAATATATTCCCAAATTCAGGCATAAGATTCATATAATGATACTACTAATAATAAATTGGGAGTTAAAGTTTTAATATAGGAACAAAGTTAATCTTCAATTATATTAATAGTAAGTAAAAATTAAGAATTAAGCTTTTATACTTTATATCATATAACATTAATATTGTGAGGTAATATTATGGGCACAACTAAGATTAGTGAATTTTTATTCAATATAAAAGGTAAAGTGGCAAAACAACATGCTGAACCAATAATTGAAAAAATCTCTATACTATTTTAGGATTCAAAGATGTAGAAGATTTAGAACATAAGACAAGTAAGTCCGTTAACAAAAAAATTTGGCAATCATTTGTTGACTGCTTTGCAAAAGAAATAGATTATGCAGCAACTAAGCAAGTTGTAAAAAACGTTGTTTGTAATATTGCCAAAAGTGCCCAAGGCAATGCTTTTACTGAAGCTGAAAGCTTAATCTTAAATGAAAAACAAGATAATAAAAAGAGAGAAAGAGCGATTAAAAAAGTTACTAGTATTTAAAAAAAAATCAATCCAGAAAAAGCCTTCAATGAACTTTCAGTAATAAAAAAAACAAGCCGAAGATTTCTTACAAACCGATTTTTATAAGGCGCAGAGCAAACCACTGCCAGGATTTGCTACATCTGGTGCGCAGCTTTTTGCGGAAACTTTGAAATATATAGAAACACTAGAAAAATTATCAGAAGTTAAAAGGGAAGATTTAACTAAGAGTTTCCTATTAAATTATATTAGTTCACTAAACAAAAAGTATCCTAAATCACAAGGTAAAAGAGAAGATGCTATACGAATACTATCAAGCGATGAGTTGAAGAATTTTTATAATAAAGGTGTAGAGGAAGGAATACTACAATCGCTGGTATCATATAAAGAATGCAGAAATCTGTATGATAAAATGAGCAAAACAAAGAATGAATGTATAATCAAAAAAGAAGAACATGAGAAAGCAAGTAAGTCAATAACCAGTATAATTAGTGACATAAAAAAATGTAGAGAAGCAGTCCTTAATTGCAAAAATTTCAGAGCTCCTACATAAAGGAAAAAGCAGAACACCCATTTAGAGGCACCTCATGTCAAAAAATGATTGATATATATCAAGAGAGAATTGCTGGATATCAGGAAAAAATTCGTCAAAACCTAAACCAAATAAGAGCAATATTAAAAGATACGCCGCAAGATGTGGAAGAATTTAAGGAAATAATCAATTGTGTACATGAAGCAGAGCAGTATGATGAAATTTTTGATTCGGCTTTAATTTGTTTACCGAACATACAGAATAAGCTAGATCTTCAACCAGAAAATCCCCTAACAGAACTCAGAGCTTCACAAATTAACGTTGAAATTGAGCTAACTAGGCTCTGTGAATAAAATATTAGAGTAAGCATGTGAGTGCTTCAACAAAATTCAAAAAACCAATAAAGACCTCATAAGTCTTATCAAAACAGGAGATTTCTAATAGTGGCAAATACCATGTATTTCTTTCAATTTGCCACTATTACGCCACCTAAATCACACATTATCTTCCAGAAGGAAAATTTTTGTTCCACTGGCAACCACCTCATGTATAGCTTTACTTCCATAATAAGAAAAATGGCAAAAGCAATTTTAGATCTACTCTAATAAAAGCCTATTTTCCTTGAAACTAAAATAGCTACTAAATGTGATAATAATATGATCTATTAATTCTATTCCTATGCTTTTGCAAGCTTCTGCAAGCTGTCTAGTGAGAAACATATCGCTACTTGAAGGCTGTATATCTCCACTTGGGTGATTGTGGGATATTACAATCGATGTTGAGCCAATCAAAAGAGCGCGTCTTATGATCTCTCTAACGTAAATAGGAGTTTGATCTACTGTACCAAAGTTCTGCAGATCTTCCGCTATTAGACAATATCTTTTATTCATATAGATGACGCGAAAATTTTCTTTATTAAGGCTTCCTATACTTACTTTTAAATAATCAAGCAAATTTTCCCAGTTATTGATTATAGGTAGGTCCTTTACTTCTTCTCGTGCAGAACGAACAAAAGCCTGTTTAACACAAAAGATAGCAGATATAGCTGCATTACTAACTCCTTCAATATTCTGCAGTGCTTCTAAATCGGCATTAAAAACCTTATTCAAACTGCCGAAAATTTCTATCAAATTCTTTGCTACTGGCTTTACATCGATTCTACTATATGCTGAATATAAAATGTGTTCTAAAATCTCATAATCAAGTGATGATTGTCCGTTATCTAAAATAATTCTCTCTCTTAGGCGCTTTCTATGACCTTTTTTGTAATCTTTCATTATTCATGAATTGCTTATCTCTTATAATAAGAAATTGAATTTTTAAGTAAAATATTTAATAAAACACATGAAGCATAATTGTAAATTTTTGAAGACAGCAAATGAAAGTAGCCCCTCTCTTGTCATCACTACCATTAAGTTAAGGAAAAGTGATGAACTGTATTATAAAATCAGGTAAGATTCACAAATTAAAAGAAGTAATGACATGAGTAAAAAAAAGAATAATCATGTTTATAAAAAATAAATTGATGAGTTTAAACTTTATAAACGCACACAGAGCATCCTCAAAAGACTTCTCATGAAAAAGAAAGCTGCCCTTCGTTAATGTATTTCTCCTGATTTTTAGAAAGAGTGTAAAGTCATTACAAGTGATGCTTAATGAGTTTGTTCTGCATACAAGAAAAGATTATACAATTACGGCAAGTGCATTTACTCAAGCAAGAAAGAAGCTAAAACATACTGCGTTTCAGAGTTAAATGATGATATAGTTTCCCTATACTACCAAGATCAGGAATTTAAAACTCACCATGGCTTCAGAGTACTTGCATTTGATGCTTCAATACTGATTCTGCCAAAGAGCAACAAAATAATAGGTGAGTTTGGCTCAAGAGCAGTATGGAATGGAATCCAGAGATTTGAAGACTATACAAGTGCAATCTTTGAAGTTTGCTACGATGTGCTAAATAATATTGCAATAAAATCTGTGCTAAGTAGAGGTGACAGCTATGAGGTTGATTTAGCAATCGGTATGCTTGAATCCATAAAATCAGACGATTTGTTAATCTGTGATAGAGGATACGTATCTTATCGATTTCTTGCTGAGCTTATAGGAAGGAAAATCAATTATATAATTCGCTGTTCAAGTTCGTCTTTCAATGAAATAAACGCTATGTTTAAGCCGGAAAGCCCATCTAGTACGGTGGTAGTGTCTACCGCACCTATTAAAGTAGCAAGACAGCTACGAAAGCTAGGATTACCTGATGAGATGAAATTCAGGTTAGTCAAATAATACTTTCTTCTGGCGAAGTTGAAGTGTTAGTAACATCTCTATTAGATGAGAAACGTTTTACAGTTGAAGAGTTTGAGAAATTATATTACTTGCGCTGGGGAGTAGAAACATTTTTTCTAGGCTGAAGGGAAGATTAAATTTAGAGAATTTCACAGGAAAAAGTATTGAAACTATCAAGCAGGATTTTTGGTCAACTATCCTCATCAGTAATCTAGAAAGTATCATGATAGAAGATGATGAAGAGACATTGAGCTCACAGAATAGTAAACTAAAAAAAAAGCATCAATAAATCTTTCTCATTTAATGCGATTAAAAACTTAGCCTTTGATATTTTTTCTACAGAGTCAGACATAGACTGCATTATGGATCGACTATCACAGTTATTTTTGATGAACACTTTAGTGGTGAGAAAAGGGAGAAGAGTTGATCATTATAAGATATCTGATATTCTTTCACTCAACTACCAGAAAAGAGCTAGAAAACATGTGTTTTAAACTCAAGATATCTTTTCAGTATAATTGCATTAGTACATTCTTTGCAAAATAACCTGCAATTGTTACTTTTTTAAATAACTTGCACTTTTCAGACTCCCTTTTCTTAAAAATTCACCCTAGTATTTACCATAATTATTAATCACTTCAAATTTTTTGTCCAATCTTAACTTCTCTTTCTCTTAACTTAATGGCAGTGCTCTTGTCATCCCCTGCTCCCTCCTTCTTGTCATTCAAGTAGCCTCTATCCCAGTACTCCTTCTATGTCATCTCAGTGCTTGACACAATGGGATCCAGCCTTTCTTATCAACAAAAACCTATCATAACTTTTGTGCTCAAAAATTTTATGGATTCCAGCATCAAGTGCTGACCTGAAGCTTTAGCTGCAAATATTAAGAAATTTACCAAGTAAAAAAAAGGCAAAAAAATCCCCGTGTAACGAGTTTTGACCCTATAATAATGTAAATTGGCGCTGTAATAATGTGCTAACGCTTAAAATAAGCGCGTTTTGGCTGAATGTAGAAAAAATAAAAAAGACATGCAACCGCTATAATTTTTATGTAATTTGCCAATAAGTATCTGAGTTTTTTACTGAATTTTTGTTGTTGAACCCACGCGGATCGAAAACAAGGATAAATACTCTTATTGTCGTGATAAGGGGGCTGGCACAGTTTGTCAAGGAAGTTTTATGCAAGAGATCTATTGAAATACTCCTGCAAAATCATACTATTAATTAGTACATTATAAATGCAAAATTATAAATATGTTAAGCAAATTAGTAACTTTGCTATTAATTTTTATACTCCCTTTTAATTCGTACTCATATCAGTTTAGAACTAAAGCAAAGCAAGCAGTTGTTTTAGATTTAGCTTCAGACTCTTTCATTTTTGACCATAATTCCAGTGAAAAAATGGCCCCATCTTCAATGAGCAAGTTAATGACTTTATATGTAGCTTTTGACTATCTAAAAGCTGGAATAATAAATATGGAAGATAAATTTCGAGTGAGCAGAAAAGCGTGGGAAAGAAAAGGCTCTTCTATGTTTTTGAAAGAAGGTCAATTTGTTACGGTAAAAGAATTACTTGAAGGAGTTACAATCGCCTCAGGTAATGATGCATGCATAGTACTAGCTGAAGGTATTGCAGGATCAGAGGAGAATTTTGTTGTTGAAATGAATGAAGTTGCACAAGATCTAAATCTTAATGATAGTCATTTTGTTAACTCAAGCGGGTGGCCAGATGAAGATCACTTTATGAGTGCAAAAGACTTGGTAATACTGGCAAAAAGGATTTTTACTGATTTTCCTGAATACTATGATCTATTCTCTGAACAATATTTGACATATAACGATATTGTACAAAAAAATAAAAATCTTTTACTTTTCCATGATATTGGAGTTGATGGTCTAAAGACAGGCCATACAAGTGCTGGTGGTTATGGCATTATAGCATCTGCAAAACGGAACGATAGGAGAATTTTTGCTGTTGTGAATGGTTTAGACACCGAGAAAGAGCGAATAGAGGAAGCAAAAAGACTAATACAATATTCCTTAAATCATTTTAATACCAAGAAAATATTTGCTAAAGATAGCGTAGTTGAAGAAATAAATATTGTTTATGGAAGAGATAAAAAGGTGCCCGTTACAGTTGCAAACGATGTTACCATAACTTATAACCGCAGATTACATGATAAAATTAAAGTGCGTATTGAGTATAAAGATATGGTACCCGCACCAATTAAAAAAGGGCAAGAAGTGGGCAAAATCTTCGTAGAAATACCTGGTGCTGAGCAACAAACTATACCTGTTTATGCAGCAAATGATGTGCAGGAATTGAGCTGTATAAAAAAAATTTTTAGAAAGTTGTTTTAACCAGCAGACATAAGCTAAGTAGATCTGAAATACTAATCTACTTTCAACCCCTCAGCATGTAAACTGCGTGGTAAAGATTCCAACTCTTTTGCAGCAGTTAGTTCTTTATTTTTTGCATGTATACCAAGCTTATTGAATTCTCGGGCAGCAGGAAACACTCTTGCCTCAAGCGAACCAGCAGTTTTATTGTAATGATCAACAGCACTTTTTAAGCTTCTGCGTAAATTATCAAAATTTTCGCCCATTGTGCAGATTCGCTCATATAAAATATGGCCTAGTTCACTTATTTTCTTTGCATTTTCAGCTATCATCTCTTGCTTCCATCCATAGGCTACTGCCCTAAGTAGCGCGATTAAAGTGATTGGTGTTGCAATAATTACTTTTTTTTCTATTCCAATTTCTATCAAAGCTGGTTCACATTCTAGTGCTGCGCTGAAAACCCCTTCTCCTGTTAAAAAAAGCACCACAAGCTCTGGCGTATTTTCAAATTGGTTCCAATATTCCTTTCTGCCTAGATCATTTATATGTTTTTTTATTGCCAGAGAATGATTCTTCAATTTTTCCTTTTGTATCTGTAAATCATTTTGCGACATAGCATCCATGTAAGAATCAAGTGGTACTTTAGCATCTATTATTATTTGCTTTCCTGATGGCATTTTTATTATTAAATCAGGACGTAACAAATTATCCTCATTTTTATCAACTACCGAAGCTTGAGTAAAAAAATCGCAATATTCAATCATTCCTGCCATTTCTACCACTCTTTTGAGCTGCATTTCACCCCACTTGCCCCTAATGTGAGGTTTCCTCAGGGCGTTGGCAAGGTTAGAGGTTTGACCCATTAGCGCTCCAACTTGCTCTCTTAAACCTTCGTAGGCCCCTACCCTCTCTTTCTCTAGCTCACGTATTTCACTGTCGAATTTTTCTAATTTTTCTTTTATTGGAGTGATAACTTCATTGATCGTTGCTTGCCTTTTTTTGAAGTCACTTTCTGTTTCTTTTAGTTTACTATCGATTACTTCCTTCGCTAAATTCAGAAAATTATTATTGTTTACCTGCAAAGCATCAAGAGAGAGCGCTTTAAAAGTGTTTGTAAGCCTCTCCTCTGCTTTTGTCAGTAACTCCATCTCTTTTTTCTTTTCCTCACGTTCTTTTTGCAAAATTACTTCAAGCTCTGCATTCCTCACTTTCAAATCAACTATTTCCTCATCCTTATTCAGTAAAGTTCGCTTTGTCTCTTGAAGATCATGCTCTACCCTACATAAATTACTCTCAAGATTTGCTAATTTTACTTTCTCTTCACTTAATTTTCTGTTCTTTCTTGCGATGATATAGAGAAATAGTAGTAAAAAAAGGAAATTCAATACAAAAGCTATAGAATTGAAAAGCATCAGAACACAGAAAAAACCGCACTCACAATACTATCTAATTTTTTATATATAAAAAAGAAAAAAGAGCACCTGAAGAGATGCGCTTACTGAAGGGTTTGGTTTGCTAATTAGTAACTGTTTTCTCCTACACTTGGATTAGTAACAGAATGTCTTTTTATTGAAAATCTTATGTAATAGTTATTTTTATAATATCAAATATATTAACAACTCAATTTTACTCTCATCATTACAATACTTACATACCAGTTACTTCACTAAAAACTTAGCTTCAATCCGGCCAAAAGCACATACCCAGAGTTATTATCTTCCACTGCAGGCTCCTTAGTACTAAATCTTACAATATCAAAGTAATATGAAGTACCAACAGCTAATGGATATTCAAGACTGAAAGCCTGTGATGTTAATTCGTTTGTACCTTTGTCTGCAATATCTCTAACACTATTAAAATATGTTAAGCTCACTTTACGAGAATCAGAATGATAAGCAACACCTGCATTTATATAATGCATATTATTTGTTTCAAGACTACGCTTCTCACCAGATTTACCACCATTCCCGTACGACAAAATGCAATCAAGTTCAAAAAGTTTTAGTTTTACACCAAAATTCCAGTGTAGTAATTGATTATGACACTGAAAATCGCTAGAATTTTTGTTTGTACAGTCAGTTAAATTTTCCCTTGCAAATTCGCCAGTCAAAGCAGTAGTAAAATTTATTTCATCTGATAGGGCATTTTTATAAGAAAGACCAGCGGCTATTAAATTATTATATTGTAAATTATTTTTACCTGGAACATAACTGAATCCAAGTTGAAAGTTATGAATTTCAGGAGAAATATAGTTTATCATTGGTTGTTTTAACTTCAGCTCTAGTCCATTATAGTCGCTGTAAACATTGGGTTTTACCCAAAATACCTTGTCCTTATCATACCCAGAGTCATCATCTTTTTTTCCATTACCGCGCAGATTTGCATAGTTTGTCCAATGACCATTTATTCCTCCAGCAGCTGTATAAATTTTTGAAGTGTTAATTAACATACTCTGACTAACTAAACTTCCTTTACCATATTCAAATGATCCAAACTCCTGATTCTTTATGATAAAATACCACTTCTCCATTTCTAACTTTTCTATGTCTAGTGCCTTTAAGTTTGCAATACCAGAAACTCCTGTCTTAACATCAAAACCCATTTTAGTATTTGGATAAACTTGCTGTAAATAAAGCAAGCGCAGATCTGAATAACTTGAGGTCTTGTCTTTGGTAGAGCTAAAAGAATCTTTATTGAAAGCGTAGCCAAATCTTAAATCTACTTTTCCATCTAGTTCTACATAAAACATCTCCTTATCCAGAATTACCCTAGCGTTAGCACTTCCTCCCACAAGTAATGATAAAAATAGTGTGATTAGTAACCTCATAGGTAAGCTTAAATCCTTAATATAAGCTTAACAGAAATAAAAAACAATCCTTATATTGTATAGAACTTAGATACTACAAACCAATGAATGACAAAAGCGTTTAAGCATTCTTCACACTATGTTTTTGAATTATATTTCAATAAATAATTGATATGCTTGATAGTTTTCGCTTTAATAACTGCTTGTTAATGGAAGAATGTATACGATTAACTATTTTAGATGTGTTATTTGCATCACAGTTCATCAAAATAAAAAGTACCTTATTCTCATCAATACATCCTAAAAAATCATCACTACGGCAATTTTTATAAAAATGTTCTATGATGATTTTTAGTGCATCATTATTACAACTGCTGTTTAAACCTATTATTCCTATAACTGCATTAATTTGATATTCAAAGGCAAAATTTAATACAACATATAACTCAAAAATAGTGGATTCATTGTCTGGTATGTTAAACAAATTGTGGTTTTTATATTTTTTACCTATCAGATATTTATCCCTAAACATTCCTAGCTTATGAAACAGGCTAATGTCACGTATTAATAGCTCATAATTAATCTTGCTATTAGTAAATTGCGTTGTGCGAAAAACTTTTACCTTTGTTTTTATATCTTCTCCTTTAGCGTCGATTAGAGAAAAGCCTATCACTTTTGGCAATATATCGCGCAAATCGCACCCATCTTCAGTATACTCCAAATAGCTTTTCATATCTTCAGCTGCTCTTGCACTTAAAATATTGATTAACGGCTTATTAAGTAAATTCCCTTCTTCACATTTTAATAAATTCCTTGCTGCTTGATTGAGTCCCAAGATTAACACGTTTTTTTCTCATTATCCTGAGAAACAGATATCACAGCATCATCTTTCCTTCTTGCCGTTATAAAATCTTCCATGCTTTCATTCTATAAAATGTATTTACCAGTATAATAAAGTTGTATTAAGATTTACTTACCTATTGATATACTTAATCAAGTATAGGTAAGCATAACATAACCAGCTATTTCTAAGTGATGATAAAGGAAGCAAAATTACAAATGTAATTTTGCTTGTTCTCTTTATACCTTCACCAAAACAACTTATTTTGCTGTATTGGATTAGATGGTTGAATATAACCTAAACTACTGTGACACGATTCCTCGTATGACGGTAGTAGTTCCTCAAGCGGTGCTGAAGGTTGTACTTTTTCATAATTGTCAGAAGGAAAATTGTCTAATTCTTTATTATTAGTTGCCTTATCCGTACATTTTACTGGTTGCTCTATATAGTCTTGTATTTCTTTTGTAAAACTATGATTTAGATAACAACTTGTTAAGTAAGCTACACCTGCTACTGTTAGTGCTAATGATGCAAAAACTAAAGGTGAAGCTCCTATACACCTAAAAACCTTTACCTTATACATACTCATATGAGCAGGTGGGTCAATGGTTGTTGCTAAAAAAATAAAAAAACCAAGTGAAAAAAATATTAACAAGCAAATTCCACCCAATGAACAAGATCCTAACGCTACTTCTTTTAATGATTCTTCGTTTTTCTTTTTATTATTAAGGCTTCGATACATTTTATTAACGTAGTATTGCTAATATAATCTTCTAGTTCTTTTAAAATTTGAGTCTTTAACTCTTCAATCTCATTATCTATTAACGAATAGTATTTTTTATACCGCTGCTTCAATTGAACGTCTAATACTGATTTACCACCATTGAGAAGATTTAAAATGTCTTTTTTGCATAACTCAATCTCCTGAGAAATTTTAGAATCGTTTTGTCCTTTTATATCTTGACCCATTTTATCCTGTAGTTTTTGACCAAAATCTTTAAATACAGTTCTGCAAGAAAGGTATTTTAATATAATAGGTAAAACTAGCTCATTTCCCTTACTAAGCAAAGATAAAAGCTTCAAAGCGAAAGAATTAGGTACTGCCTCTCTTGGTAGAATTAAGGTAAAATCTTCCCATACTTGGCAAACTAATTTTATTGAAGAATCTTTAAACCCTTTTGTACCAAATTTTAATAAAGCAAAAAATTTTTCTAATTCTTTAAAAGGACAACTATTTTTCTCTAATTTTACTTTTATAATATTGCTTAACATTGTAACTCCACTAACCGTTTTATACATGTAGCTTAACACTATTTTAATAATTAATTAAGAAAGTTTAATTATTAATTATTATATTTAATAAAATAGATACACTCTTTTACATTTCATCTGCAAGAATCTTTTCCTTAGTTTGTAAATAAAGATTTTCTGAATCTAATTGCCGCAGGTTATGTTTAGTAATATAATCTCATATTAAATAAAACTTTACCTAAGTTTATGCCAAACTCTACGTTAGTTTTAACAACTATTCTTATATTCTTCATCTTTACGTTGTCACTTTTTTTTATAAAAAGGATATTTGGATCAACAAACAAGAAGATAATAAAATCCTTCAGAAAAATTGCTCAGCAGATTAATGCGCTAGAACAAGAAATGCAGAGCTTATCTGATGAGGATCTTGCTAGTAAAACTGCGGAATTAAAACAAGAACTGAAAAATGGAAAAACACTAAATGACCTTCTTGTACCTGCATTTGCGGTTGTACGAGAAGCATCACGAAGATTCCTTAACATGAGGCATTTCGACGTTCAGCTAATTGGTGGCATGGTTCTCCATAATGGCATGATATCAGAAATGAAAACAGGAGAAGGAAAGACACTAGTCGCAACTTTAGCTGCATACCTAAATTCTTTAGAAGGAAAAGGTGTGCACGTCGTAACTGTTAACGATTATCTTGCAAAACGAGATACAGAGTGGATGAGTAAATTATATAATTCTCTTGGAGTTTCTGTTACATTTATTACAAATAATTTGAAAGACGACGAGAGAAAAAAGGCTTATAGCGCAGATATAGTATACTCAACAAATAATGAACTTGCCTTTGATTATCTACGAGATAATATGAAATTTTCTCAAGAAGATATGGTTCAGAGAGGCTTCAATTATGCAATAGTAGACGAAGTAGACTCCATACTGATTGATGAAGCGCGTACTCCGCTCATTATTTCTGGCCCACTTGAGGAAAATAATCAGATATATAAGCATATCAATAAGATAGTAATCAAATTAGTTGATTCTGACTATGAAGTCGATGAAAAGAGTAGAGCAGTGTTCCTCACTGAAAATGGCACTTCACGAGTGGAGGAATTACTAAAATCGTATAACCTCATTCCTGGAAATTCCTCGCTCTATGATACTAGCAATATTATACTGACTCATTATATAGATCAAGCACTTCGTGCACATAAGCTGTTTACTGCTGATAAAGATTATATAGTGAAAAACGGTAAGGTGGTAATTATTGATGAGTTTACTGGGCGCATGATGGAAGGTAGGAGATATTCTGATGGTCTTCACCAGGCACTGGAGGCAAAGGAGAATCTTGCAATTCAGCATGAAAGTCAAACTTTAGCATCAGTCACATTTCAGAACTACTTTCGTATGTACAACAAACTTTCTGGTATGACAGGAACAGCAGCAACAGAGGCAGAAGAATTTCGTGATATATATAGATTAAATGTAGTAAAAATTCCAACTAATGTTCCTGTTAAAAGAATAGATGTTAATGATGAAATTTATGGCACAGAAAAAGAAAAATTTAGTGCTGTATTGAAGTTTATAGCGGAATGTCACAAACGTCTTCAACCAGTGCTTGTTGGCACTGTGAGCATTGAAAATACTGAAAAACTTTCCGATCTTTTGAAAGCCCATTCCCTTAAGCATTCAGTATTGAATGCTCGTTATCATGAACAAGAAGCGTATATAATAGCGCAAGCTGGAATACCAGGCAGCATTACTATAGCAACAAACATGGCAGGACGTGGAACTGATATTCAGCTTGGTGGAAATGTTGAAATGATTGCAAAAATAGAGCTCGAGAAAATAAAAAATTCTGATGAAAGAGAAAAAAAATATCAAGAAATAGTCGAAAGAGTAAAAAAAGATAAGGAAATTGCTATAAAAGCTGGTGGCTTATGTGTTATTGGAACCGAAAGGCATGAAAGCAGGAGAATAGATGATCAATTACGCGGACGTTCTGGCCGCCAAGGTGACCCTGGACTTTCTAAGTTCTTTCTATCACTTGAAGATGATTTAATGAGGATATTTGGTTCTGATAGAATGAAGAATTTTTTGCAAAGAGTGGGACTAAAGAACAACGAGGCTATTCATCATCCATGGATTAATAAAGCACTTAAAAAAGCACAGAAGAAAGTTGAAGTTAGAAATTATGATGTGCGGAAGTCTTTGCTAAAGTTTGATGATGTAATCAACAATCAACGTAAAGTTATTTTTAAGCAGAGAAATCATATTTTAAACAATGAAATCAATGATTTAGTTGAAGTATATAGTGAAGTAAATGAGGATATAATAGAAGGTATAGTACAAAGTGGTTATTACGAAGATTATGTTGAAGATATTGCAAAAGAATTCCACACAAGATACGGGATAACGCTTAATCTAGCAGAGTTTTTGAATAAACAAGAAGCCTTGGATTATATAAATGACAAGATACAAGAATTTTTTACTGAGAAAGAAAAATATTTCAATAGTCAACAAACTACAGATTTGTGGAATACGATAGTGAAACAAGTGATGATCATGACACTTGATCATTTATGGAGGGAGCACCTTTCGGTCTTAGAGAGCCTAAGACAAAGCATAAATTTGCGTGCCATGGGGCAAAAAGACCCACTGAATGAATTTAAACGCGAAGCTTTCTTACTGTTTGAGTCGATGCTTGAAAAGTGGAGGGAGCTTACCATTCACCGCCTAGCGCACTTTAAGTTGCTAGACAATCAAGAAATAGGCAATAGGTCACGCTCTACTAAAAATAGCAGACTTCCAAAAGTTTCAAGAAATGACAAGTGCCCTTGTAACTCTGGAAAAAAATACAAACACTGTCACGGTGCAGTTGCCGTAGTGAATTAGTTGTTGCAAGCACATTATAGCTGCTATAGCTAACCGAAGTAAGATCTGCTCGAGCACTCTGAAAGACAAAATCAATAGCCGAATTAATATTGGGCCAAAAGGTTTGTAGAGACTTTCTTGTGGCGTGCTTGATCAGAACTTCTCAATCGGATTTAAATCTCACTTTTACCCACAAATAAAAAAGCGAGTAAAATGGATACCAAATAAATTTGGGATTAAAATGAGTGAAGTAAGTACAAATGTGCAATTATACTGATGGCTTAGGGGATAAATGGCTGGAAAGAGAGTTAAAACACGTTAATTTAGGAGATACAAGACTTAATAAGAGACTTATTAAAACAGGTTATTGTATAGAGGGTAAGGCGTCTGGATCAATTAATCAAAGCTGTAGTGGATGGAAAGAAGCTAAGGGTGCATACAGATTATTTAGCAATGAAAAGCTTAAGGATAAGGAAATTTATTCTTCCCATTACAAAGAAACTATGGAGAGAATGAAAGGAAATCAGTTTATTTTTTCAGTTCAAGATACAAGTTATTTGGATTTTGACTCTCATATAAAAACCAAGAGGCTAGGTAGTATTTCTAAAGCTTATACGAAGCATAAAATGGGTTTACTGTTGCACAGTGCCTTAATAGTCAGCAAAGACGGATTACCTTTAGGTCTATCTCTCAACAATGTTGGGCACGTTCTATTAGGGAAAAAGAAACGGCATAAGAAAAAGCAAACAGGAAATACCGTACCTCCATAAAAGAAAAAGAAAGTTATAAGTGGATAACAGCTCTCAAAGAGAGCATAAACAACCTTCCTGCAAATGTACAACTTGTTACCCTTGGTGATAGAGAGGCAGATATCTTCAAATTTTTATGGATCACTGAGACATTAGGTAGTTTTTATGTAATCCGTAATCGAACTAATAGAAGATTTATCTGTACTAAAATTGGAAAAACAGATTTGCAAACACGCATCACTCAACTGCCAGTAAAGAAGAAAATTTCTCTAGAAGTTAATAAAGGTAGAAACCAAAGATCAAGGCTAATATTGAAGTTAAGTATATGAAAGCCTATCAGATCTTCTTCAATTTATGGATCAAAAGACACAGTGCATAAAATAAGTGTAAAATCCCTGTATATGTGGTAAGTGCAAAAGAAACAAATCCTCCTGAAGGATTGGAAGCTATTGATTGGACTTTGCTGACTAATGTACCAGTCAATAGCACTTTAGATGCGATAGAAAGGATAAATTGATATAAGCTAAGATGGAAAATTGAGGAGTATTTCAGGGTTTTAAAATCAGGATGTAAAATAGAAAGCTCTCGTTTAACTACAAAGGAAAGGCTACAGAAATTAATTGCTATAAAGAGCATTATTGCATTTAAAATTTTATATTTAACAAAAGTCGCTTTATCAAATCCCATGG
This sequence comes from Trichopria drosophilae, assembly GCA_030407085.1. Lineage (NCBI taxonomy): Eukaryota > Metazoa > Arthropoda > Insecta > Hymenoptera > Diapriidae > Trichopria > Trichopria drosophilae. Next base: position 535,080 of record CM059582.1, on the reverse strand, counting down.
AAACCTGTACTAAAATTTTAAGCAATGAAGAGTGGAAGGCCCTTTTCATACGTGAGCATAAAGTAGCTACATTGCCAGAAGAACCTCCAAACATAAAACAAGCTATTATTTGGTTAGGAAAATTAGGTGGATTTATGAATAGAAAAAGTGATAATTTACCAGGGGCTATGACTCTATGGCGGGTCTATGAAAATCTTAAGGAGAGCATAGTTATGCTTCACATCATGACCTCTCAAAATTGTGGGTAAAAGTGAGGATTTAAATCTGGCGAGTATGGAAGCAAGAACAAAATTTCACACTCAATATTTTCTATCAAATTTTTCGTCCTTGCAGATTTATAAAAACTCGCATTGTCGAGAACAATAGTCTGTCCAGGTTTAAATACAGGGACAAGTACATTTTCTACATAAGCATCAAAAATCTCGCTGTTGCAGTAGCCATCAATTATCCATGGTACTTTAACTTTTCCTTCATTCAGTGCTCCAATCATGCTTACCTTCTTTCTTTTGAACCCTGGGCAAATAACCTCTTGCCTCTTTGAGACCACCCATATTCATAAAATTCATTATCCTCTATTCCAGACTCATCTATGTATATCAAGTTTCCTTTATTTATTTCTTCTACTTTTTTTATGAACTCTTTGCGTTTCTCTTTATCTCTTTCTCGATAAAGAAAAGTTTTTTTATATGTATAGTTTATTTTGCTAAGGTAATTTTATACTGTGTTTCTACACATATTACCAAATTCTTCAATTATCTTTTCAATTCTAATATCTTGATTTCCATCCAGAAATTTGATAAATCTATCCATATCTTTAATCTTATGGCCATATCCTTTGTGATAGCCTGAAGATGGTTTCTGTTTCTTCTTTCCTTTTCCTCCACAAATATATTGTTTTTATGCTCACTTTGAATATTTGACTGATTTTTTTATCGTCACTGTTTTTTTATCGACTCCTTTGAAAACACGTTCTTTCAGATCCTCACTATATGGACTTGGCATCTTCTTCTTTCTCATTACTTATTATACCATTCTAACCAATTTTGCCGTATAGCTAAACCTTTCTTGGGTTAGCCATAGATGATAAAATATTTTATTCTAGTGCTTTATAGTCTACTAATCCGGTAGTTCTATTTGCTTGACTCATTTCAAACCTCCATTTTTTATATCAATTTATTACTTTTCTTTTCAGCTTGACACACTTTTTTGAACGTTTCCCACTTTTTCTATCAACTTTTCAAATTCTTCTACAGTTAAGCCTGTTATATTACGAAAATTTCTTGGGTGTTTCTTTATATTGTAGTAACTAAAGCTCATTTTTTTACCTTACTCTATCTGCTTATTCCTCTTCTACCTCTCTCCCATCATTTTATCATTACCTTTTGCAGCAGGTCTATTGATGCATGAGTCTGGAATCTAGGAATTCTGATTATATATTAAGTTAGTAAGTATAAAAGAGCCATTAGAGCTATGTTGGCAGAAAGTCCGCTTGCTAATATAAGTTCATCTATATCAACAGGTACAGAGTTAATATGATCAACTATAACATATTTTGCCTGTTGCAATTTTTCTTGTTTTTGGTCAGCAACTGTATCAAATAGATTTTTTTGCTGCAGAGGTAAACTAAATCTCACGCTCTCTACTATATCATTAGCGGATTCAACAAGTTTAGCACCGTTCTTAATTAAATAATTACTACCACTACAGCGTGAATCTAAAGGGAAACCAGAAACTGCAAATACCTCTCTTCCTTGATTCAAAGCAAAATCTGCTGTGATGAGAGAACCAGACTTTTTTGATGCTTCAATTACCACAACACCCAGCGATAGACCAGTTATAATTCGATTCCTTTGAGGAAAATACTGAGGCTTTGGTTTAGTAGCAAATGGAAGCTCAGTAATTACTAATCCGCCATTTTCAGTGATTCTTTTGTATAGATCAAGATTTTCTCTTGGGTATACTACGTCAATTCCGCTTGCTGTAACAGCAATAGTGGGATGATTTTTGTATATTACACTGTTTGCTGCAGTATCGATTCCTTTTGCAAGTCCAGAAACAATAACAAAACCAGCTTCGCTTAAATCAAGTGCCAACTTATTGGCAAAATTTCTTCCATTCATTGAAGAATTACGTCCACCGATTATTGCAATTATCTCACGGCTTAATAATGATACATCACCAAGTGTAGTTATTACAGGAGGACAACCAGAGATATTCCTTAAAATGTCAGGGTAATCTGGATTACATGTTGGTATTATTTTGGCTCCAATTTTTTCTGCATTCTTAATTTCTTCTTTTGCACTTTGAATTCCATAATCCTTGTTAGTCAACTTATTAAGATATTTTAGTACTTCATCTAGCGACCCACATGCTCTTAGTACACTAAAAAACTTTACTGGTCCCATAGTTCTAGCCAAGCTTAGCCATATTTCTAATTCTTCGTTATTCAATTTATTTATCTTCATAAAATGCTTGAATTTCTTATTAATTTAGTGTACCCAAGATAATGTAAATATACAGTATTTTATGACGCATTTTGTTACAGATAAATGCATAAAATGTAAATATACAGACTGTGTGGAAGTATGTCCTGTTGACTGCTTTTATGAAGGTAAAAACATGCTCGTGATTAACCCAGATGAGTGTATTGATTGTGGAGTGTGTATACCTGAATGTCCAGTAGATGCAATTGTAACTGATGATTCCATAAAAGATATTCTAGAGCTAGATGAAGACTTACTGAATAATGAACAAAAAATCTTTAAATCATTTTACAACATAAATGTAGAATATTCGCAAAAATGGTCAAACATTACAGCTAAAAAGCAACCCCTAGATACAGCAGAAGAGTATAAAGAAAAAAAGGATAAAACAGCTTACTTTGATGAAAATTTAGGGTAATAGAGTAAGTCTACTTTTGTATACTTACTCTTTTTTGATTAAATAGACATTGAATTGTAAGCATCTATTTCATCTGCCATAGACGATAATTGTGCACCTTCAAAACGGATGATTGTTTGCAATGTCTATTAATTTCTCACTAATTTGTGAACGAGGTTCAGGCACTGGAAAGAAAGCGTCACATCTAGCCTTGCATAGAGGTTTGTCTATTTCATTGAACGCCTCTTCACAGTTTTTGTGGCAAATATGAGATAGATTGCGCGCCTAAAACGTTAATGAATTAGAGTCTTGTGTAGATATAACCATAATATATTCCTAAATTAAAAAACTAACACCACGGTAGCATTTATGTGTTAATAAAATTGTAATATTTATATCAGCATAATTACTTTCCAGATAAGTTTACTTTATTGAAAATTTCAGGAAAATATTGTACAATTACTCATGAACTTTGGTAAAACTTACGGCAAACGCTAATGTATCTTTCAGTAAAAAAACTTTACAGCATTTTGCTAAGCTAGTTGAGCTTACTAAGCAGCCCACTCAAGAATTAGCAGAAAGACTATTTAATAGATCATGAAATGGAACTATCTGTAGTTGCTTGATCAATATGACATTGAAGGTGTAGAAACAGTTGATTACAAAGATGTAAAGTGGAAATCAAGTGGATTACAAAATTAAATTTTTAAAGAATATTACTGAAAAAGATCTTCCAGTTTTACTTGCAATCTGGTATCTGATCATCAAGGAACCAGTTTGCATGACACCACCTGCAAGTTACAATATCTGTATAGCTATACATAGTATAGAATTTTTCAAAATGTTTCTTCTATTGAAGATAAAAGTATCTTTTATATATGATATATAGCAAGGTATAGAATCCTTATGATTCCAACTATAGCAATTTTAAGTGGTGGATTTTCTTGCGAAAGAGAAATATCACTTATGAGCGGAAAAGCAGTCAAGAAGGCGCTTGATAGCCTTTTATATAAGGCAATAGAAATAGATGTTGATAGCAACATTGCTCAAAAGCTTAAAAAAACTAATCCTGCTCTTGCTTTTATTGCTCTACATGGTCCTTATGGTGAAGATGGCTGTATTCAAGGTTTATTGGAAATCTTAGGTATAAAATATACACACTCTGGAGTTACGGCTTCGGCTGTTGCTATGAATAAAGTGATGTCAAAGCATATATTCCGATCCCTTAGTATCGATACTCCAAAAGGTTATGTAATTAGTCGAGAAGATCTGCTAAAAAATAATATTAAAATTGATTATCCGTACGTCTTAAAACCGATTAACGAAGGCTCAAGCATTGGAGTACACATGATTTTCTCGCATGAGGATTACTTGGAGCTGAAAAATAACAGTTCTACTATAATGAAAAAGATGATCATAGAAGAATACATACCGGGTATAGAGTTACATACTGCTGTATTACTGAATGAAGCAATTGGCACTATGGAAATACGACCGAAAAATAAATTCTATGATTATGAAGCAAAGTATACAGATGGATTTGCAGAACATATATTTCCTGCTGAAATCCCTAACAACATATATAGAATAACCTTGGAACACGCGTTAAAAGTTCATCAATTTTTAGGATGCAAAACTGTTTCCCGCTCAGACTTCCGTTATAATCCCAAAAATAACACTTTAAAAATGCTTGAGGTTAATACACATCCTGGCTTTACTGAATTGTCGTTAGTACCAGAAATTGCAAAATTGACAAGAGGAATTGATTTTAATGAATTAGTCAAAATTATTGTCGAAGACAGTTTACACCACAGGAATATTAGAGATCAAGCCGATGTTGAACAATGTTACTAGAAGCCAAAGAAGTTTTTTGCGCAAGTGCGCTCTTGTTATTATCACTGCACTTTTTCTCACATTAGTACTTTATAGTTCACTTGATAAAATAACAAATCGATTCAATTACTACTTTACTTGGTGTAACGATCGCTTATCGAGCTTATTAATTAGCAATGGATTTTCAATCGACAAAGTAACCGTTACTGGAAACAAATTTACAAATGAACAGGACATTCTAAGTTTAGTAGATAGAACACAACCTATCATGTATGTATCACTCTCAAAACTAACAGATAATATACAATCTGTAAGCAAATGGATAAAACATGTAAGAATTTATAGGATTTTACCCAACACCTTACGCATTGATGTAAATGAACACAAACCTTTTGCTCTTTGGAAAGATGATAACAGAACTTCAGTAATTGACTCTGAAGGTAAAGTAATCGTAGATGATTACCAGATAGATAACCTCATTATAATCAAAGGACAAAATTCGTTATCAAGCCTAAAATTCATTAAATATATACTAGAGAGGAAAACTCAATTAAGTGATCATATTTCTTCTTGTGTTTATGTAGGCAATAGAAGATGGAATATCATACTCGATGACAGTGCCACAGTAAAATTGCCTAAAGATAATCCTTATAGCGCATGGGCTTATTTAAGCCACTTGCAAAATACAACCGACTTTACTTTTAGCAATTGGAGCATAATTGATATGCGTATTGCTGATAAGATCCTTGTGAAGAAGTGATCTGCTCGGTGCTCCTTTTTATGTCATGCAAGTAACCCTTTCTCTGTCATCCGAGTAGCTTAAAACTGGAATCCAGATTGCAAGTAATCAATTAGGTTGAGTGAGTATGGGTTTTGCATTATAGAAGGAAGCATTAACCATTACTAAACAAAAAGCCTTGATCTGGAGTAGAATGTTTAAAAACAGAAACATCACAAAGATCTCTCTTAGACTGAGAGTTTTCTTTAGCATGTTTGAGTCGTTTAAATATTTCAGTGTCTTTGCTTATATTCTTCTCAGCATAATCATATAAAAGCTGCAATAACTTTCCACCAGCTTTAATAGCAATTTCAATAGTCGTATTTTCATCATTACCATCTAGAGAGTAGTTTAAGCTTGGTTTGAAACCATGTTTATTTTTTGATTCCAGTAATTCTTCTATCTCTTTAAGTAATTTATCTAGCTTGTTTTCATCTATTTCTGCTGCTTGTTTTACCACATTAAACAACTTGTAATCCTGTTGAAGTTTTTGAAGAAGTTTTTCTCGGCATTCTTTATTCTTCTCATAAATAGATACAACTTTTATACAACCAATATTAATATTGGGATCAGCAAGCAGAAGATCAATAATCTTGGAATAGCTATTTTCTAGTGCTAACGACAAAGGAGTGTTACCTTCCTCAGTCTTAGCATTAATATCAGCTCCATAATCCAGAAGAAGTTTAACTATATCTATGCGACCATTTTTTGCTGCCAAATGTAAAGGAGTATTACTTGACGCATCTTTGATATTAACTTCAGCTTCATACTCCAAAAGAAGTTGAGCTATATTAAAGTAACCATTTTCTGCTGCCATACGTAAAGGAGTATAATTCAAAATATCTCTAGCATTAACCTTAGCTTTTTTCTCTAGAAGTAGTTCAACTACTTCCTGATAATTCATTATTGCTGCCAAATGTAAAGGAGTTATACTTTTCTCATTCTTAGCATTAATATCGCTGTAAAAGACGAGACCTGATCTGACAGACAAGACTTAACTGACAGGATAATTGAGGTAGTTAAAACTAATATCAGTCTCTTGTTTAATGTTACTAATATTTTTCTGAGAAGCAATATGTTTGCTATCAAGAAAAGTTTGTACAGGTGTTTTACCATAGCAATATTTACCCGAGTGAGGTCTTGTTTCGTTGTAAGAACGCAACCAATACTCAACATCAATCTGTAGATCTTCTAAAGAACTGTAGATTTTCTTTCTAAAGATGATATTGTAACACTCATCTTGCATAGTTCTATGAAACCTTTCACATATGCCATTAGTCTGTGGAGAGTTGGCTTTAGTTCTAGAATGATCAATGTTTTCTATTCCCAAATAAAGCTGTGATTTTCGGGCTTGCCACAATACTCCGTACCCCTATCAGTTAAAATGCGTAATAATGGAATTTTCTGCTCATCAAAAAATGGAATGTCTCTATCGTTGAGAAGATCTGCAGCTGTAATAGCTGTTCTGTCCGTGTAAAGTTTAACCATTGCAACTCTAGAATAAGTATCAACAAAAGTTTTCTGATAAATTCGCCCTATACCTTTGATATTACCCACATGATAGGTATCTTGAGAACCCAAATAACCTGGTCTCAATTTCACCATCTTTGTTCTTTCACTTTTTCTAAAGCTGCAAGTTGTTCTTCAGTTAAAACAATTCCGTCTTGAGCTACTTTTGTCTCTAGTGCTTTAAGTCTCTTTTTGAGAGTTTCAAGGTCATTTCTGAGCCATACAGACCTTACTCCTCCCTGAGAAATTATTATACCTCTTTTTCTCAGTTCATTTGCAGCTCTTTCTTGTCCATATGCTGGAAATTCTGTTGCTATCTGCTCTTTCTATATCGTCGGAAACTCTGTTCGCTAATAGCGATTTTTTCTTACTTATTTCATGTAATGCTTCCTCTCCTCCATTTTCATATAACTCCTTAAAGCGATAAAATGTATCTCTTGAATATCCCATCACTTTGCATGCTTGAGACACATTTCCTAGTTGCTTTGCTAATCCTAGCTTTGGTTTTAATATTTTTGTCTTTATTGTACTCATTTCTAACACTCCTTATTTTCATTATTTTATAACTTACTTACTATAAGCGTCAGATCAAGTTCTATCTAATACACTTTTTGATATTAGTTTTCAATTCTTCTATCAGTTAATTCATTCCCGTCAGATTAAGTTGTGTTTAGCACAATCTGTTCCACTGTTCTTCATCTAAAATTTCCACACCCAATTCCATTGCTTTTTTATATTTTGAACCTGGATCTTCTCCTGCAATTAAATAGTCAGTTTTAGTAGAAAGGCTTGAACTGATCTTTGCCCCTAAAACTTTAGCTCTTACTTTTGCCTCCCCTCTGCTCATAGCACGTAGCTTACCAGTAAACACTATAATTTTATTATTCAAAAAAGAATCGCTAGAGTTGGAGCTCACGGGAAGAATTTGCAGATATGCAGTAAGATCATTTAACATTTTAATGTTACGTTCCTGAGAAAAAAACGATTTTAAAGATTCAGCTACTTTTTCTCCTATACCATCTATACCTACCAACTCAACATCATTTGATGACATCGAATTATACCAGTTATCATAAGATACATAATAATTTGCGAGCAATTCTGCTGCAACTTGGCCGATAAATCTGATACCCAAAGAAAATATGAACCTATCTAGAGTGATTACTCTTCTGTTTTGTATAGCACTTAATAGATTAGCTATTGACTTCTCACCCCAACCATGATGCTCTTTTAAGGAAAACTCTTTTAATCTTTCCTCTAAAATAAAAATGTCTGGAATTTGTCTTATTAGGCTAAGATCATAAAAAAACTTTATTTGTTTTTCACCAAGACCAACAATGTCAAATGCATCTTTTGACACAAAATGTTTTAGTTTTTCTACTATTTGAGCCTTGCAATTAAATTCTTCAGGACATCTTACTGCCACTCCTTCAATCTGCACTTTACTACCACATTCAGGACATATGTCAGGAAAAACAAATTCAGGCATATTTGTATGACGAGAACCTTCATCTACTTTGACAATTTGAGGAATTACATCTCCAGCTCTTTTAATTGTTACAACATCTCCTTCTCTTATATCTTTACGTTTTATCTCATCTTGGTTATGTAGACTTGCTCTGCTAACTAGCACTCCGCCAATATTGACTGGTACCAAATCTGCAACTGGAGTTAAAACCCCCGTTCTACCCACCTGTATAAATATTTTATTTAACTTTGTCTTCGCATAAATCGCAGAAAACTTATATGCAAGCGCTGAGCGTGGCGCTTTGTGTGTACTTCCCAGACGACTTTGTAGCACCAAATCATTCACTTTATAGACTATCCCATCGATATCATAATCCAAGTTATAACGACAATCATAGATCTCGTTATAGAACTTTAGCATTCCATTCAAACTACGTGTTAAGGAACGATGCTCATTTACGCAAAAACCAAATTTCTCAAGCTTTTCTAGTATCTCACTTTGACTTTTCTCTATTCCACCAATTAAAGAATAAGCAAAATATCTAAGAGGCCTTTTTGCTGTAATGTTCGCATTCAATTGCTTTAAAGAACCAGCAGCTGCATTTCGAGGATTAGCGAATTCATTATTTTCATTTAACTTTAAAAAGTCGTTGTTACTGATATATATTTCACCCCTTACTTCTAGTCTTTCTTGCACATCTTGTAAAAACTTAGGAAAGCCTTTTATTGTTGCAACATTGTGAGTTACATCCTCTCCTACAAAACCGTCACCTCGAGTTGCAGCTTTAACAAATTTCCCATCTTCATAAATTGCAGAAAATGACAATCCATCAATTTTTGGCTCACATAATATCTCTATTTCATCTGCAATTAAAAATCTCTTTATTTTAGACAAAAATTTTTCTACACCTTGCTCATCATAAGTATTCTCAAGAGAAAGCATAGGTTCTTGATGTTCCACCTTAGAAAATCTCTCATCAGGCGGAGCACCAACACTATCTTGTGTTGCATAAGCTTCTGGCTCTATTGCAACTAACTTTTTTTTCAGTTCATCATATTCAGCATCACTTATCTCTGGCTTACTTTTTTGATAATACAAGATATTATGGTAATTAATTTGGTTCTGCAGTTTTTCTCTCATCTTTTCCAAGTTAGTCATGATACCAATATAATACTCTTTGTCGTCAAGTCATGAATTTTTTCAAAAGGTACTATAAATTTATACTACTGCTTTGAAGGGTAATACTAATATTAATATAATTTTTATACTTGCATATTAATATTAGTATAGTTTTTAAATTAAGGAGTACATTATGAAAGAATACAATTTCAAAAATTGGAACAATCAACCAAGTTACAATGCACAGAATACAGTACGGAAAGTACACCTAAACGAACTACAAAATTCAGAAGGTCAATTGAGTTCTAGAAACTTTAGCATATGGTGTGAGTGATACATTAGGAGGCTGGTTGGGCATAGATAAAGCAGCAAAAAAAGCAGCAGAACAAGTAATATCTAAAATGGGTAACGATTTAAAACTAGAAGCTAGAAAAGCAGCTCAAGATGCAGTAAAAAAATAGAAGGAAAAATGCTAACTTTAGCTGAAGAGAAAGCTAATCAAATAGAAAAAAAATATCGACTTCTATTGATAAGACAGTAAAATCAGTAGAAGTAAATGCTGAAAAAGTAGTGAAAAAAGTAGGACCAGAAGTTGCAGATCTACTAAAGCCAGAAATAAACACTCAGGTAGAAGAAGCAGTAAAAATACACTGAAGAAAAAATTGAAAGCCTTATAAAACCTGAAATTACAAGCAGAATAAATGATCTTGTCACTACACAAAATAAAGAAGTAAGTACACTTTTAGAAGATGAAATGAATAAATTAATCGAAGATGCACATAAAAATTTGAATGGGAAAATAGATCAGATTACATGTGAACTCACAGAAGTAAAATCTGATCTCTTAGAAGCTAGTGCAAAAAGTTTCCTTGAGAGCACAAAATTATTGTCTTTTGCTGCACAAGATGAAACATGTACAAACCAAGATTTAGTGTATTTCTAATCACAGCAGGGTTTTTATATTAAGGTTTTTATGAGTTGTTTAACCCATAAAAACCTGAGGATAAATAAAGAGAAAAGTATCTGTTAAGTTGCATGGCTACTGTGCAAAATATTGAAGCAAAAAGGTTTCATCCCAGTGCTCAGACACTGGTGCTCACAAGCAAACTAATCATAGGAGGTATTATAATAAAAACAACGTTTGCAATCAAACTACATAAAGCAAGTGTCACGAACCGAAATGACACCTATTATTGTTTTTACTTTATATCTTTATTTGTCTATCTTATTTTGCCATTCTGTTGAACGAATACAGGAAAATAAACTGTAATATCTAACTTTGATGCAAAAAGATCAACATATAACACGTAAAAGTTACTGAATCACTTGAGCCATATATAGAATTACTTTGTTAAATATTCTCTACTCCCAGGTTTCGTTATGGGTAATTGTTTTAACTCTCCTGGCAATTCTTCCTCGCTATAGTTTTCGATATTAAGTTCAATCAAAGATATGACAGGAAAAGGTAATTTTGTTTGACTACTTCTATTTATCAAAGAAGCTTCAGCAACGACTTTACCTCCCTTCTCTTCTGCACATTTTACTGCTTCAAGTGAAGATTTACCTGTGGTAATCACATCTTCAATTAGTAATATCTTCTCACCTTGTTTAATCTTAAATCCACGGCGTAATTCAAATTTACCATTAACACGTTCGCAAAATATTGTTCGGATTCCAAGCTGTCTGCCAATCTCATAACCCACGATTATTCCACCAATTGCAGGAGATAGTATTAAATCTATGGGTTCAATAAGCTCTTTTCTTATTTTATTCGCCAATAGCTCACAAACGTTCATTGCTCTGCTTGGATTTTCAAAAATTTTAGCGCATTGTATGTAAGTGTTGCTGTGCAGCCCTGACGAGAGTACAAAATGTCCGTGCAAAATCGCACTAGCCTCTTCAAATTCTTTTATTATTGTATTATCTAATATCATTCTTGAGTTTTAAATTCTTTATTAATTATCTGCGTTATACAGATATCAGACCACACATTTATTGCAGTTTCAAACATATCAATGATTGTATAAATAGGCAAAATCAATCCCATAATGTACAAAGGAACATTCATTGATACCAAATAACTAGTTACCATAAAATAGCACCCCATCGGCACTCCAGCGTTACCAATTGCAGCTCCTGTAGCTAAAAAAATCCATATGAACATCTCACTTAAGGAAAATGTGAGCCCATTCATCTCTGCAACAAACATCACTGTGATTAAAATAAATGCAGCACACGCATTCATATTGACTGTTGTGCATATTGGTAGAATAAAAGATGACAATTTCTTTGGTACCTTTAGCTGATTTTGCACACATTCTATAGTTGTAGGCAGCGTTGCACTAGATGATTTAGAAAAAAATGCAAGTGTAAGTGCTGGCATAACACCTTTCATCGTTTGAATTGGTGATATACCTTTATACCATATGAGTAGTGGTAAAATTACAAATGCTTGCACGAAATTTGCAGACATTATGCAAGTAAAATACCAAAAAAGACTATGGAATTCACTGCCACCTTTTAACTCGTATAAAAAACATGTGATAAAAGACCACACAGCAAGAGGAATAAACTTTAACAACCCTTGAGCAATTTTAAGAAGTGTATCAAACAGCGCAGAGAAGATTTGGTGTAATATATCTTGTTTTTCTTTTGAAAGTGAAATAATAGCTCCGCCCATTAAAAAAGCAATCAATATGCTGCCAATAACGTTATTTTCAAGAAAAACTTGCACAAAATTCGAAGGAATGAGTGATTTTAAGTATGAAAGGTAATTGTGGTTGCTGTCACTCACACTTTCTATTGTGTTACTTATGAAATTTTTTCTTACTGGATCTATGAATAAATAGAAAGATAGCGCAACAAACGCAGCTATAATGGTTGTAAGCAAAGTATAAAACAGCGTCTTTTTAAGTAATACTTTAATTTCAATTGAGTCTTTAAGTCCAGAAATTGTTGAAACTATTGATAGAAAAACTAAAGGTAAACTAATCAATTTCAATAAACTGATAAATATATCACTAAATAGCTTTGCGACTTCAAATATCACTTCATTGTTTAAATAGTAAGCAACTATTGCAAACAGTATAGAAAAGAGTATTGTGAACTTATGCATTAAAAACAAAATTTCAAATTGGTACTATACAACAATTTTTGGAATTAGGTCAAGATAACTTAACAAACAAGAGAAAAACAGTGAATATTCTATTATTGATTAAGTTTTTAAAATATGCCAAATTTAATAATTGATGTATTATTTATACCAGCTATGATAGGAAAGGCAATAGGAGTACCAATAGGAGCGCTTACAGGTGCTACAACAGGTCTTGTATGTTATGCATTAAGTGCACCTTATCTCCTCTTATTATAGGCAGCATTGCTACTGTTGTTTCTGCAGCATTTATTTCTATACCCATTGTGTTGTTCATGTCCATATTTGCTGATCCAGATCCAGATACAGAGTTATTTAAGTTATTCAGTATACTATTTATTCCTCAAGTAGTAATCGGAATTGGTTTAAGTGCAGCTATAAATGCTATTTCAGGTACAATGCTAAGTATAAACTCAACAGCTAACCTTGGTGTACTAATAGGACTTGTTATGTCAGTCCTAGCAGTACTTGCAATGATATATCTACCACCTATAGTTGAAAAAGTAGAAGAATGCTTTTCTTCACAGGAAAAGAATAGCAACCATACTGAATCAAATGATAACAATAAGGACACTTTATAAATAAGTAGCATTGAACAACCAGGAGATAGAACTATAACTACCTAAAACCCTTATCTCCCACTCAAGCTCAACATTAAATTTATCTTTTACTGCATTTTGTACTCTGTTGCCAAGGTTTTCTAAGTCAAGTGCAGTTGCATTGTTGTAATTGAGCAGAAAATTACAATGTTTCTTAGAAATTTTAGCTCTGCCGTTATTTAATCCTCGGCAGCCAGATTCATCAATCAGTTTCCATGCCTGATAACCCCTTGGATTTTTGAATATACAGCCAGCAGTTTTTCCTCTTACTGGTTGGCTTTTGTTTTTTTTGTCAATAACTTCCTTTAATCTTTGCAATATAAGCTCATACTCTGAACTTACTCCTTTAAATTCAGCTTCAACAAAAATCCACTTGCCTTTTAGATCATGTCCACGATAAAAGTATCCCATTTCTTCGCTGGAGAATTCATACAAATTTCCATCTTCTAGATTCACTGCCCTTATCGACTGTAGAACACTTGCAATATCACTACCATATGCACCTGCATTCATTTCTATTCCACCACCAACTGTTCCTGGAATTCCTGCAAGAAACTCAAGTCCACTAATTTGCTGCTCCCCGGCAAAGTATGCAAGGTTACTAAGCAATGCAGCACCACCTGCAACAATGGAGTTATTATCTTTACATTTTATATATGCAAATTCCTTACCTAATTTCACCGTTATTCCTCGAATGCCACTATCTCGAATTATTATGTTGGATGTTGCACCGATAACGCTAATTGGCAACTCCGCATCTTTTATCAAGCATATTAGATCTTCAATGTCACATGGCTTAAAAAGTACATCAGCTTGGCCACCAACATTTAACCATGTCATTTTAGACATCGAAACATTATAACGATAGATTCCACGTACTTTAGGTAAGCTTATAAGCATTTCGATTTTAACTCTACTCCTGCATTCACACCCATTTCTTCTGCATCTTCTACAAACGAAGTGCGTTCAGTAAAGTATACACCTCTCTCGCCTGCTAACATACAACGAAGACGTAGCATGTTTTCACTCATATATTCTGCTAAAGCTGCAAGCGGTGTAAAACATGAACCATTTACTGTCTTCATGAAACTGCGCTCTGATTTTGCCCTTATAAAAGACATATTATTATTAATTTTCTCTAAAAGATCGATAACTTTTATATCATTCTTTCGGCATTGAATGCAAATTGCCCCCTGCCCTACTGCGTTTAACATGACTTTTGGTGATAATACTTCTGTAATTAAATGGTGTTTTTTTAATCTTATCAGTCCTGCTTCGGCTAAAATCATTCCATCAAAATTCTGATTTTGCAGTCTAGTTGTCACATTTCCACGCAGTGGCACTACATTTAAGTCTGGCCTGAGATTTAACAGCTGAACTTTTCTTCTTATTGAAGAAGTTGCAATTGTAGCCTGCTGTGGCAAAGTTTTTAGGCTCTTATATTTATGAGAAATAAATACATCACATGGACTTAGCCTCTCTAAAACACAAGGAATTGTTAAGTCCTTCGAGGAAAATGCAGGTACATCTTTCAGCGAATGAACCGCCATATCTATATTATTTTTGAGTAATTCAGCCTCAATCTCCCTGAGGAACAGTCCTTTACCTCCTATTTCAGCAAGGGTTACATTAGCATATTTATCACCAGAAGTTTTGATTTTTATGATCTCAACGGATAGATTAGGAAAAGACTCTAATAATCTTTGTTTTGCTTCCAAAGCTTGGGTGATCGCAAGGTCGCTTCCTCTCGTACCTATTTTAACTAGCATATATCCTTCATATTATATGTTTATATTCTATGTCCATTTTTTATTATCTCCAGTTTAGTTATTGAATACTTTATAATTAGCGCATAGTATCACGAACATTTAGTAATCAAGGAGTATGTATGTTTGATATTTTAAAAGATTCTAATGGCAGATTTAATAAAAAGAATATT
Source organism: Trichopria drosophilae (assembly GCA_030407085.1). Taxonomy (NCBI): domain Eukaryota; kingdom Metazoa; phylum Arthropoda; class Insecta; order Hymenoptera; family Diapriidae; genus Trichopria; species Trichopria drosophilae. The sequence goes on along the minus strand of CM059582.1, from coordinate 519,804 downwards.
TTACCTCTTGTAGGTGCCACTGTCGCTATTATTCTAACAGCATTAAGTGCAGTAGTAGCAATTCCCAGATTTTTCTCTCACCCCTCTCTATCTAGTCCTCTCGTTTGGAAAGATTTAAGTTATAGTAAATTTCTTGCTAATCACATACCACTTAGCATAGTTATTTTCTTAACACTTGGTTTATGCACTTACCTTGCAATTGACAAAATTAGACAAAACAAACAGAGAATCTGAGAGCCAACTCTGAATCTAATACATGTGTTTATACTGCTTCAATAAGTGATATTCTAGAAGAACAAAAGCAATTATAGAGATATTGGTTCTAGGCTTGTTTTTTATCTTTCACGGACCTTTTCATTTAGGTGCTTGTGATTAGCAACCATTCAGTCTACACTATACCTAAGTATAGTTTAAATTTATGCTAAACAAGCTCACAGTTAAATCTCTTTCAGTATTGCTAATTTTTTTGCTATCTTTATATATAATACTGCCAAACTTCTTTGATAATAAGTTTCTCACCTCAAAAAAGAGAATAAACCTAGGACTTGATTTGAAAGGTGGATCATCTTTGCTCCTGAACGTAGATTTAGATTTTTACTTTAAAGAGAAATTGAGCATGCTAGCCGATGAAATAAAAGAAGGTCTGTTAACACAAAGGATTGAATTCAGCATAAAAAACGATAAACAAATAGTTGTAACTTTAAGTAATATGGATGATTACAAAAAAGTTTCGATGTTAATTCATAAAATAAACCCAAACTTAGAGCTGAATAGAAAAGATACTTCAATTTTTATTTCGTATAAACCACATTATAAGAATTCATTAATTAATGAAGTAGTTTCAGAGTCAATAATTAATGTTCAAAGACGCTTAGATAAGCTTGGTACTAAGGAAATAAGTGTGCAAAAACAAGGACAAAATAAGATATTAGTCCAAGTTCCTGGAGTAGAAGACACTCAGCAGATAAAATCTCTGCTTGGCAAAACAGCCAAGCTGGCCTTCCATTTGGCAAACACCAATGTAGCTAAAATGCAAGATATCGATCATGACACTACGATTATGCTCAAGGATTCTTTGGGTAATTCCTACCCGATATTCCGCAAAACTGAAATAGGCGGTGATTCATTAGTTAATGCATCAGTCAGATTCGGCGATTTAGGTAAACCAACAGTACACTTTAAATTTGATAGGGTAGCAAGCAAAAGATTTGCAAAAATCACTAAAGAAAATGTAGGAAAGCCCTTTGCAGTTGTTCTAGATAACACAGTCTTAACTGTACCAACAATACGTGAGCCCATTCTAAATGGAGAGGGAGAAATTAGCGGTAACTTCACTAAAAAACAGGCAAGTGAACTTGCAATACTTTTAAAATCCGGTGCACTACCAGCACCACTTAAAATAATTGAAGAAAAAAACATTGGTCCAAGCCTTGGAGAAGAATCAATAAAAGCAGGAGAAGTTGCAGCAATAATATCTATCATAGCCGTTGGTTTGTCTATAATCATTACTTACGGCAAATTAGGCTTGTTAGCGTCTGTTGCACTCGTTTTTAATGTAATCTCTATACTACTCATTCTTACCTTACTTGAAGCAACTCTTACTCTCCCTGGAATTGCCGGCATTGCACTAACTGTTGGTATGTCAGTTGATGCAAATGTTTTGATATTTGAACGCATCCGCGAAGAAATAAGAGCAGGAAAAAGAACAGCTCGTGCCATTGAAGAAGGATTTAAAAACGCAATAAAAACAATTCTTGATTCAAACCTCACTACACTAATTGCTTCAGGAATAATGTTCATTATTGGTAGCGGAGCAATTAGAGGATTTTCTATCACTTTATCGATAGGAGTTTTATGCTCGATGTTTTCTGCAATTATAGTCACAAAACTTCTGATAGAATTGTGCATGAACCCAAAAAAGCTAGTACTTTAGTATCTGTTCAGCAGAGTGACAAAATAAGATAGACGAGAAAAGACAACTAAATGGTTGTCATGCAAGTAGCTATCCAGCCTTTTCGTCGTCAAAAACGTTGTAACATGCTCACCAATTTAGTGAGCATAAAAACAATATATTTGTGGAGGAAAAGGAAAGAAGAAACAGAAACCATCTTCAGGCTATCACAAAGGATATGGCCATAAGATTAAAGATATGGATAGATTTATCAAATTTCTGGATGGAAATCAAGATATTAGAATTGAAAAGATAATTGAAGAATTTGGTAATATGTGTAGAAACACAGTATAAAATTACCTTAGCAAAATAAACTATACATATAAAAAAACTTTTCTTTATCGAGAAAGAGATAAAGAGAAACGCAAAGAGTTCATAAAAAAAGTAGAAGAAATAAATAAAGGAAACTTGATATACATAGATGAGTCTGGAATAGAGGATAATGAATTTTATGAATATGGGTGGTCTCAAAGAGGCAAGAGGTTATTTGCCCAGGGTTCAAAAGAAAGAAGGTAAGCATGATTGGAGCACTGAATGAAGGAAAAGTTAAAGTACCATGGATAATTGATGGCTACTGCAACAGCGAGATTTTTGATGCTTATGTAGAAAATGTACTTGTCCCTGTATTTAAACCTGGACAGACTATTGTTCTCGACAATGCGAGTTTTTATAAATCTGCAAGGACGAAAAATTTGATAGAAAATATTGAGTGTGAAATTTTGTTCTTGCTTCCATACTCGCCAGATTTAAATCCGATTGAGAAGTTCTGATCAAGTACGCCATAAAAAAGGCTCTACAAACCTTTTGGCCCAATATTAATTCGGCTATTGATTTTGTTTTTCAACAATCAGCTAAGCCTTTCTTGGGTTAGCTATATTACTAAAATCTCGTATTCTACATTTGACTTTAATAGCTCCTTTATCTTCCTGAAATCTGAATGTTTTATCAATGCATCTTCTATTCAGCCGTTAGCAATACTTTCACTTATTCCATAGCTTTGCGCTATATGGAAATATGTACGGTATTTACGCAAATATTCTAGTGCTATTAACAAACATGCATTGTTTATTTGGTTTTCCTCCTCTTGCATTTTTCTTGCCTCTTCCTCTATTAAAATTTCTATTATTTTTCCAATGTTTTTCTTTTTACTCCTCTTAGTCTTCGAAGCTTCTCTTCATCAAGTTTACTTACCTGCTCAAAATTTATACCTTCCCTAATATTGCTTCTACTACTTGTTTCTTAAGTTATCCAAGAAGTCTAATGGCAAGAAAAGAAGCACTAACCACTTTTGCTTCAGATATCCTTGAACAGATATTATTACTAGAAATTAAACATCAAACCAACTTCAATATTATGAGTGGATATATCATCTGCAATAGGTATTGGGATACTAAAGTAACGATAGCCGAGAAAGGTTTTAACTTCTGGGATTATTGAGTAGTCAACACCAAGCTTTATTTGATAAGCAAACCAAGGAACATTCAGTGGCATTGAATTTTCTGGTGACCCATTAATCTTTTTTAATCTAAAAACTGTTGGCCCTATACCAAGACCAATATATGGAGCAAATTGTGTATCTTGAATGCTGGAGTTATAATAGAAGTTTAATAAAAATGCAAACACGCTTGCTGATTTCTCAAATACCGGAGGAGAATTACTATCTTTAATATTGGCTGTAGAATACATAGCTTCAAAATCAACTCGGCCATTTTCCCCAGCATAGTAACCTAAAGATACGCTCCTAAGCCACTGGAAATCAATTTTGCCGTTAATCTCTATACTCTGAATTTCATCCACTAATCCCGCTTTGATAAACAATGATACTACTTTTTCTTGCAAAGAAAGATTAGGATTAGCTGTATTGATTAAATTAATAAACCTTTCTCCTATTGCCTTTATACCCTTTACAAATGTTTCTGAATTATCATTGTATATCTTACCACCGTTAGCACTAACATAGAAATCAAGTTTTTTTGATTTTGCCTTTGTAGGTTCAGCTTGATCTGTAATACGTGGCCACATATTTTTCTGACCAGCTGCCTGGAAAATAGAAGGTGAACTACTTTTAAGTTCTTGATATTTTATTAGTATTTCTCTTTCAGCAACCTCTTCAGAACGTATTACACTTTCATTATTATCTGTTTCTAATTTTAACGGTTGTACTTGCTCAATGTGTGTATTATTACTGATATAAGTAATAAAAAAATAGACACACGGAATGAAGATAAAAAATAAAGCAATAGATATTCTAATTATCATAAATGAATTATCACTTATAGTATAACTACTATATCATATATTCCTTTAATGTACAAAAATTAAGAAATAATATTTCCAATTAAACAATTATTTTCTATTCCTTTAACATGAGCTTTCACAATACTTTTAGCTTGAACTCTTGATGTAAGTTTTGTTAATGCAAAATTTTCTGTTCTACCAATATTATTCTGCTCAACCAAAACGCTTTGCTCAGTGCCGAGCAAAGATTGATAAAAACTGCTCATCATTTCTTTATTTATTTCTCTTAGATGCTTTACTCGTTCTTTACGTACATTCTCTGGTATTTGTGGCATCCGTGCAGCAGGTGTGTTTTTCCGCTCTGAATATGGAAAAGCATGTAGATAAACTACATTTATTTTTTTCAGTAAATCAACTGTATCCTGAAACATTTCATCAGTTTCTGTTGGAAATCCAGCAATAATATCAGCGCCAAATGCTATATTAGGTCTTAAGCTCTTCATTTTATGATAAAATCCTATCACTTGTTCTCTATTGTGACGACGTTTCATTCTCTTTAGTATTAAATTATTACCAGACTGTAGACTCAAGTGTAAGTGAGGCATAAGTCTTGACTCATTAGCTATTAAATCCATTAGTTCATCATCAACTTCAGCAACATCAATAGAGGAAAGTCTTAGTCTCTTTAACTGTGGTATATCCTTTAAAACTCTCCTAACCATCGAACCAAGTGATTGCTTACCAAACAAATCTGTACCAAAGTCAGTAATATCAACACCTGTAAACACCACTTCTTGATACCCATTTTCTATAAAAATCTTAATTTGCTCTATAATATTGTTTACTGGCACAGATCTATTATTCCCTCTTGCCCCAGTAATTGAGCAAAATGTGCAGCTATGATTACAACCATTTTGAATTTCAATAAATGCCCTTGATTTATCTTCAAATCCATTAATGAGAATAGGTTCTACTTGGTTATCACTGACTAAGGTTTCATCATTATTTAGTAGATAATTTTCAGCTCTTAGCTTGTCTTGATTACCTAGCACTTTACTTACACCAGGAATATCACTATATGATTTAGGATCTAATTGAACAGCGCAGCCAACTACGATAATTTCTTTACTTGGATCGTTTTTATAGATCTTACGTATTTTTTGTTTCACTTGACGTTCTGCTTCGTTTGTCACTGCACAGCTATGCACCACAACAACATTTTCTCTCTTCGCTTTTTTTAATGCTTCTTTGATTAACTCACTCTCGTAGAAATTTAGACGACAACCAAATGTTATTACTTCATTCATGCTTTTGCTTTAATAGATCTAAATTATATCAAATATCTAAGCAAAATGACTATTTTTTGGTGGATAAATGTATAACTAGTGCAAAAATACCATCAATCTCACTTTCTTCTTTTTAAATATAAAGATCGTTACACCAAAAAACATCATTGTGGCCAACCCTTTGATTATCGATCTTTTCTCTCTGGGCAAGATACTCACCACCATTTTTAATAAAGTTGACATCATATGATTGAGCCATATCTCTTAATTCACGATTAAAAGCAATTTGAGCGATGTTTTGCTCAAAAAAATACGAACTTTCAGGCTTAGAATAAAGTATTGCACACATTATATCTTCTCCAGGCTCAGCTTGGAGTATTTCTTCTATTCTCTCTTTTCCTAGCTTTTCTTCAAATTTTGTCTTTATTCTATCTTGGCTAAGTATATTTTGTTTATATTGATCACAGATCTTTTGTAATATAAGCAAATCTGTAACAACAATTATGTCATTATTGTTTTTATTTGCTAATATTCCATCAGGTATCGTTATATCACTTCCTATACCTTTTTACTCATTATCCCTGTTATAAAGTTTTTTTCTCTGTTCTATGTAATTATCGTTACTGATACTATCGAGAGCATCAAAATCTATATAAATTATCCCTTCTTCTATTTTAGATTCTTTTTGCCTGCATAGCATACAATAAGCTGCAATGTACCGGAAGGTATCAATTTCAATTGTAAAATTGGTTCTTTCTTCAGGTTTTTTGTTATACAGATCATGAAAGCAATCTTGAATGCTCATGTCCTTTCCATTGATTTTCCATCCTTGATCAACTTCTTTCCAACAAGGATTATATTTAGGGTCATGTAGATCTATAACATATACTCCTTTTACCTCTTTAAATCTATCTCTTAATTCCTCGATTTGACCTGATTTGAATCCTGATCCGTTTACAACTAAAAAGATATCTCTTTCTTCGTTAGTCCCTTGTTTATGTTTAATTAATACATCCACATAATTAAGTCTGCTATTGTTGCCGTCCGGCAAAGTTTTTCCAGTATCTTTTGGAATCCACGTTACAATAATTGGCGCTGTGTTTGGTAAAATTTGCATTTTTTATCTATAACCATAAATCTTCTATAATAGTTGCTATGCTTTATTTTATAATAAAATTATTAGTTATTATTAAATGTACAAAAAAAACAAGATATCAGTTCTTTTGGATGCAATAGACTCATTAACTCTTTGTATATTGATATAGACTTCATAATTTAACTACAATTACAGTATGTTATTTAGATACTTCTGAACTCACCACTTTATTCCACTGATCTTCATCTAAAATTTACCACCCCCAATCCCACTGCTTTTTTATATTTTGACCAGGCCTTCTCCTACAATTAGGTAATCAGTACTTTTATCTGAAATGTACCATATAACTACACCAAGCTACAAATATGACACAAGAATTTAGATTATTTTAGTTATTCTCTTGTATAAGATACTCTTTATATCAAAAAGAGGACCATATGAGTGAAGCAACTTTTTCTGAAAAAAATCAGCTTTCTAGAGAGAACATAGTAGAGTTAACAGAACTTATGTGTCTTGAACGAAGTGAAGTAAGTGAAAGTGGAACAGGGCTATCAGAACTTATAGCTGAACAGGAGCAAATACTTGAGGATTTAGGAATAGAATCAAAAAAGCTTTTATGTTCTCAGCATACAGGAATGTATGAGAACCTTAGTCAGCCCTATTCTACGGATCTCGAGGTTTTATAGCAGATATATAGATTATCATTATTATTGATACCTATTCAAGAGTTGCTATGGCAAAGAGACAAAACTGCAATTACTCTTTTTAATATACCTTTCTTTGATGGTGCTATTATCGCGCATTTTGACTGATATGGGCTATGATAAACCAGAAAATCACAGCTATATTTAGGAATTGAGACAAGGCCTCATTTAGGTAAATATTGCTATGCAGACTTTTCTTGATAGCAAGCATATTGCTTCTTAGAAAAATATTAGTAGCATCAAACATAGAGATTGATATTAGTTTTTCTGTCAGATTAAGTTGTATCTAGTACAACTGACTATGCAAATAAGCTAACGGCCCTTGAAATATTTTAATTGTTAGTTTGAGGGTGTATTTTCGTGTTCATTGCTATGAATGGGTGGTTGCACACTTTCCAGATGGCTATTCACTTCGATTGAATCGCCTAAATCATGTTCTATTTTTAATTTAAATCCTAACTTCTCACAGAATTTGTAGAAATATTCTTTAATAATATCAAATAAACTTCTGCCATCAATTTTGTAATCTCTCAATTTCCTGGGTACAGTAAGTGACAATTTGCCATCTTGATATACTACATCATCTTTCCCATCTTGAGACTGAAGTGTGAATTTGATTGAACTTTGTATAGTAGCTATAGATGCATCTTTTGAGTTTTCATATTCCTTTGTCTTGTTAGGGTCTAATACAGATATAGACATTTTAGATTCAATTTTTGTATAACTTGATTCAGTGCAATTAATATTTATTGTTTTCTTGAGAACCCCAGTTACGAGGTTGTGGCTTGCCAACGCAGGTGTATCAACATGAAAAGATAAATTACCATCATAACCAAGCTGGTTGCAACTGGTGATTAACTCTTCCAAAATAGGATCACTTGGAACTTTTGCTTCAGCATATTTGAACATTTCCCTGAAAACTTCTTTTGCAATTTGGCGATAATTATTGTTTTTATCTCCTTTTTTTGGTAATAGATGAGTGTACCCTTCACCTAGATTGTAAAACCTTTCAAACTCCTCTTTATATTGGTCGGTTTTTTTATTGCCAGGTATCTCTTGCTTTTTATAATGTCTATCCCAAACTTCATCAAAATTATTATTTTGATCGACTCCATCTATCAATGCACCAATTAAATTTTCGTCTAGACTTTTGCTGTTAATAACAAATCTCATTCTTCGAAAATCGTCATACATCTGCTTTCCAGTGGTTGCTAACCCATTATTTATCGGCCCTTAACCTGCTAAAATCGAACTTTTCTGCCTGAGCTTTTAGTGTAACGACTGGATTTTCATTTTTTCCTGTATAGAGTTGTTCATTGTTAATACTTTGATATGAATTGCTGATGGTATAATAATACACAAAATAGTTAATATATTAATAATATACTTAACATAGACAGTCATAATAGAGTGACAGGATTTTAGTAAGGCTCTATTATGAATAAACGGTTTTACACAGTATGAATGTTGATGAGCAGTCAAGTGTGCTGACTTTTCTAAATAGTAAAATTGAGAATATACCAAGGTTTCATTCCGCAATATTGCCTAAACTTTGTGGTGGAGACAGAGTAATGGACTTGCTGTTTTATAGACCGCTCAGTTATGTGGATAGAAGTAAATCACTACCTGATGCTCAAGTGGGAGAATTTACGACTTTCGTGGCAAAAGTTTATGAGCACCAGCGTCCCACTTTTAGAGGTAGGCCATATAAAATAATCGTTGAAAGTAAAAGTCAGTATTTATTTATAGTTTTTTTTAATTACTCAGTTAAATATTTGTATAAATTATTTCCAGTTGGAACAGATATAGTCATCAGTGGTAAACTTGAAAAGTTTGTCGAACATTGGCAAATTACTCACCCAGATTATATGTTATCTGATATCAATCAATTTAAAGAAATAGCCTGCATAGAGCCAATTTACCAATTATGTCGCGGTATTACTAACAAGAGCATTAGAAACATAATAAGTTCTAATCTAAAAGATTTGCCTGATTTGCCAGAGTGGATAGATGAAACATTAATCAAGCAAAAGAAATGGCTGAATTGGAAAGAAAGCATCACAAGATTGCACAGACCGAGCTCACTCGTAGAAGCAGAAGTTTGCAGAGAAAGACTTGCTTATGATGAGCTATTTGCGTATCAGTTGGCACTAAAGCTTGCAAGGGAAAATCATGTAAAAAAAGGAGGAAGGGAATTTGTAATATTGAATAAATACAAAGAGCAGGTCTTAAATGAATTACCGTTCCAATTAACAAACGATCAAATTCGAGCGATAGATGAAATCTCAGAAAGACAAAAATCCAAATACCGTATGGTAAGTCTGCTACAAGGTGACGTTGGTAGTGGAAAAACCGTGGCTGCACTCTTTGCGATGCTGAATGTAGTAGAAAACAATATGCAGGCAGCTCTAATGGCACCAACTACTATCTTGGCTGAGCAACATTATAATTGGGTCGAAGAAGCTCTATCTTGTAGTGATATAAAAGTTGCTTTGCTTACTGGTAAAACTGCGCGCAAGGAAAGAAAGATTATTATGAACGAACTTGCAAGTGGTATTTTAAATATAGTAATTGGTACTCATGCATTATTTCAAGCCAATGTTACATTTAAAAATTTAGGACTCGCAGTCATAGACGAACAACAGCGATTTGGAGTGATACAGAGGAATCGGTTGGTAGGAAAAGGAGAAAATACCGATATACTTTTTGTTACTGCAACTCCCATTCCAAGAACCTTGCAGCAAGCTATGTATGGTGATGTTGAATGTTCTATTTTAAGGAAAAAACCAAAATCTAGATTGCCAATAAAAACCGTTATTATGAACGTTAAAAAAGTATCAGATATTATTCAAAGACTGAAAGATGCTATAAATAGAGGCGAAAAAGCATATTGGATTTGTCCATATATAGAAGAAAACGAAGAACTCAATATTGCCGCAGCAGAAATGCGCTTTCAGGAACTACAAAAGACATTTTTTGATAGAGTTGGAATAATACACGGAAAACTAACTCAAGAGCAGAAAGATCAAGTGATGTTTTCCTTCAAGAGGAATGAATTTTCTCTGCTTGTTGCAACCACTGTGATAGAAGTTGGTATAGATGTACCAGATGCAACTATTATGATTATAGAGAATGCAGAGCAGTTCGGGTTATCGCAATTACATCAGTTAAGAGGTAGAGTAGGACGAGGAAATAAACCGTCTTTTTGTGTACTGTTATATGACAATCTCAGTAAAAGTTCGTATTCAAAGTTAAAGATTATGTGTGAGTCACAAGATGGATTTTATATTGCTGAAAAGGATATGATGCTGAGGGGTAGCGGAGATATTTTAGGTACAAAACAATCAGGGTGCATGGAGTTTAAATTTGCTGATTTATATGAGGACAGAGAATTGCTCAACCTTGCATATAATAGTGCAAAAGGTACAATAGCTAATTTTGAATTACTGCTTGATATATTTGAATATAGAAATAGACTACATTTTTCAAAATTTCAGTAATCTTCCAAGCCATAACCTTCATGAGTAGAAGTTCCTTGACAGACGGGAGTATTTAAGAAACCATATGCGTCAAGTTAAGGAAAAATAAGAGTGAAGAAGAAGTTTTTACCATAAGAATAAATTGTGCAGAGTTAATAGCAGGCCCTGTAAACAAAATGTTAGCAGGTCAAATTAATCAAGGGCAGGAAGTATAAAAATGGAAAAAAAGCGGTAACTTAGCCGAATGACAATAAATATATAGAAGGTACCGTTTTAAAGAGCACAAAAGGAATACACAGTAAAAGCGAGGAGAAGTTGAGAATATGTATGGAAGCAATGTGGAAAAGTGGCTGCCAATGATCAAAAAATTACCACAATTACAGAAGTATACATAAGAGGTTTAAAAGGTGATGCAAAAAGGGAATTTTGGCAAAATGACTTAAGTATGCACAACAAGATCCAGATTTGCATAATTGATGATCAGATGTCATTCATGCTCAGCCTATATATAGAAAAAATTCTCAAGCTCAAGAGGGCTTAGGGTGGAACTAAAATTCATGGACTTGTTGACGCACGTGATTAATTTCTTTTTTTTAAGTTAATTAATGTTAACAAGCCACGTCTGCCTGTAATCATGTTAATACCAAAATATAATGCAAGAGAAGAAATGAGCAGTGCTATGGTTAAATACAACAATTTTTGTTTCTTTCTAACCATGCTTCCATATGAAAAACATATGACATAAAAAGGCAAACAAAAGCTAAGAACCTTGACGCGCTTTACATCTTGGCTTTACCTTATTTATAACATAAACCTTACTACCCCTTTTCACAACCTTACAATTTTTATCTCTGTTACGATGAGATTTGAGTGACCCTTTAACTTTCATATCTACAGTAAGAATAGAACTAGCTTACATTATGATCACTGACAGAGAGTTAGTCAATTGATAAATTTTTCACATTTTATTAAAATACTGTACAATTGTAGCTGATACTTCTTCGATTGACTTTTTCGTGACATCAATAATTGGCCAGTTATTTTGCTTAAAGAACTCCTCTGCTTCTTTAATTTCCTTTTCTACTTTTCTAGGGTCAGCATATATATTATTACCTTCATTATTAATTGAAGTCAGTCTATTTTTGCGTATTTCTATTAGCCTTCTTACGTTTATTGTTACTCCTATAGTCAGTTTATTTTTTAATTTTGCTAAGTCGACGTAAAAGGGTATCTCGCTAACAAAAGGAACATTTGCAACTTTATAGCCTCGGTAAGCTAAATACATACTGGTGGGAGATTTTGATGTGCGTGAAACTCCAACCAAAATTATATCGGCTTTATCAATATCTTGAATATTTTGTCCATCATCATGATTAATGGTATAGTTTATTGCCTCAATACGCTGAAAATATTCGTTATTTATCTCAGCATGTAAGTCAAGTTTTTCGTCTTTTTTAATTTCAAGATAGGATGAGATTTCCCTAATAATGTGTGATAATATCGCTCTGTAGGGAATTTTTAGCTTTATACAATTATTTTTTAGATATTTTCTTAGCTCATCATTAGTAATAGTGCATATAACAAAATTATGCTCATCACTTTTTTTATTAATTTCCTCTAAAATTTTGTCAATCTGCTCTTCTCCTTTTACAAAAGACCAAACATATTCGATCGTTTCTACAGAACGAAAGTGTTTCAGAGCTGATTTTGCAACTGATATCACAGTTTCACCACTTGAATCTGACACTAAGTGTAGGTTAAGCTTTCTAAGGGTCATCAACGTTATACTAAAAATAATAGCAAGCGATCTGCTACTGAAATTGTGCTAATTTATTATACTACGTAAATATAGAAAAACTATCTTGTTGATAAAACTCAAACTAATTGATAAATTCTTAACACAATTATTCTCAAAACAAATGTTTTTATTAAAGCCTACAAATTTCACTTCTTTTACTAAAAAAGCTCTACCTTGGCTTGGGGTTGTTTGTTTCGCATGTTTTTTAATTGGAATGTTCTTGGCATTATTCTTCTCCCCAAGAGATTATAAACAAGGAGAAATCGTACGAATTATGTATCTTCATGTGCCTTCTGCATGGCTTGCTCTTGGAATATACGGACTCATTGCATCACTCAGTTTCATTTCATTGGTGTGGAACAATAGCGTTGCTAGTGTTTTGGCACATGCTGCTGCTCCTACAGGGACAGTCTTTTCGGCAATATGTTTAATCACAGGTAGCATCTGGGGAAAAGGAACATGGGGTGCTTGGTGGGTATGGGATGCAAGGCTTACTTCAATGCTGATTTTGTTTTTTCTGTATGTTGGTTATCTTTCATTGTGGAGCGCTTTTGATAATCAAGCAAGAGCAGAGAAATCATCAGCAGTATTTGCCATTTTTAGTGCTATAAATATTCCCATAGTAAAATTTTCTGTGAATTTATGGTCTACTCTTCATCAGCCAGCAAGTATTTTTAGAAAAGGTGGAGTAGCAATAGAAGGTTCTTTACTGCTGCCACTCATTGCAATGTTTATATTTTGTACCACACTTTTTTTAGTAGTGTGGATACTTAATGCCCTTCATTTAATTAATTTGCAGAAGACAAAGAGAGAAATCAGCATGCGATATTAGGTATGTAGTTCCAGAGTGTAATGTTGTGAACAGCGACGGAAATTAAAATGTAGAGCAATCATCCATCAGCAAGTTCCAGAACTAATTACGTACAAACCACACTTCAAGATTATAGTGATTAATCACGGGAAAGTAGAAGAATCATGACTCTCTAAGGTGAACTATATGCAAAATTAGCAAAGATACGTTAGAAATTGAAAGAAAATTTCTATTGATAGATATGCTATATTTATAATGCAAGTTATTAAATTTTTAATTACTTTAGCTTATAATAATTTCTGAGTTAACCTGAGATTTCTTGAACTGTGGTTTCTTTAATATTCAGGTAGATACTTATAACTTTTATGTAATTCCAGTTTTGACTGTAGAGGAGGTTTCGATGTCAAAAAATACCTATAGTGATCAAGTTAATAGTAGTTATTTATATACCAACAAACTTTTTATGGTAAAGAAGGTATAGACGAGATGACTGAGGATGAAACTACAACTGAGAAGCAATTCACAAATATAGTTCCGATAGTAAAAGAGGTTTTTGAACTAGTAGAAAAGAAGCTTACGAAATGTGAAGAGGAGGTTAAGCGAGCAAAAGCAGAGACTGAGTGGTATAAAAAAGTAGCTGAAGAATGTAAAAAAGGAAATGGTATAGATAAACCTGTTACTGATGAAGGAGGGAATGAAAATGGAAAAATTATATCTCGAAAAGTAACCTCAGATTGTTCCAAGTATGAAAATTGTGGGCCATATTCTCATTTTTATAAAGTTGATAATAAGATAGGTTGTCAAGGTTTTAGTGCATCTGATTTACTAAAGGAATTATATCCCGAGATGTACAGCAATCCTAAGATTGCAAAATATATAGAAGAGGGAGCAAATGGTAATTATGGTGCAGTAAATTTTAAATTTTGCCTTTACAGAGGATCTTAATTCAATATCCTGGCTTGGTAATATAGAATGTGAAAAATGTGTAGATGATCAAAGAGAGTTAGCGTGTCAAGAAGAAGAGATTAAGAGTTTCTGTTACCCGAACGTTTACCGTAGTAATCCAGAATTCAACAAGAGCTTTTTTTTTCCAGAGGAGCATGTCCTAATCTTTTTAGAGAGTCCAGTGAAACAAGTGTTGTAAAAGCAAAACAAGTTGCACCATTGATACTTGTTAATACCTTAGGACAAATGATAGATAAAGAGGGCAATAACACTAAAGTATACTATGATGCATTGAAGCGTTATCTAAATGATGATGGTAAAATCAAGGATTGTGAAGATAATCAAAAGTGTAAGGATTATATTCCAATTATGGAGAAAGTTGCATGGAATAGTGATAAGGAAGTACTATTAAAAACTGCTGTTAATAATACGCAAGAAGCAAATCCTTACTATTATGGAAATGAGGATAATTCTACTTCCGTTGAATTTGGTTCTATATAAGGCTGAATTTGTCTAATTTTTCTACACTAGACACAATTTAGTCGTATCTGAACAAATACATAATCTATATAAAGAGGACGTAGGTACCATCTGTCCTTTTAAGGCATTTATGTCAATGATATGCGTAATCCATGATTTTAAACATGATGACCCTCCTAAGTAATACAAAAAAAACTCAGAAAAATGTATATAGCTATGATAGAAGTTATCTATACATAAGTACAATCTACTTTAACTAGAGATTGTAAATTAATGAAGTTGAAAAGTCTGCAGACGAAGATAGATTTCGAGCTCTAGAATATCTTCACTATTCAAAACAACAAAGCTGTCAAAATTTGTCAAGTAATTTTTATCGCAACTGTACAAACATTGCACAGGACAAATTTAAAATGCTGTAAAATGGTGTCTGTTCAGACGCATGTGAAACCAGTGCTTCTTTTCATCCCACTTCCATACGGCTAAACCCTTTTCATAATCTCCTATCTATCATTTCTTAAACCACTCCCCTGAACGGATACAATTAAATACATTTTTAACATTTTTATAGAAAACTATTAGTATAGATTTGTATGCTGCCCTCATGGCTATTTTAAAATGTTTAATACTCCTTTTCATTATTTCTTGTACACATCTACCTAACAAGCAACATTCTGTTAATATGGACAATTATAAGCACGATTATTCGTTGCAACAATATAATACTCCTTTGAAGAATAACGAACCAGCAATACCAGAAATGATACCTTTACCGGTAGAGTTCCCCGATCTTACAACCAGTAATCAGTTTCTTTCGATTAATGTTGATGAAAAAGTACCAGTAAAGGATTTACTGATTGAAATAGGAAAACTTTCTGACGTTAACTTAGACATAGATCCCAAAATATCAGGTAATATTACTTTAAAGCTAAAAGATAAGAACATAAACGAAGTAATTCAGAATATAGCCAACAGCGCCAAATTGCGTTACTCAATGAATAATGGTGTAATTAGAATTGAACAAGATTTGCCATATGCACAAAATTATTACGTAGACTTCATCAACATTCAACACTCTGCGCAAAGGAGTTTTATCATTGGTAACAATATTACCGACAGTGATGGTGATAGAAACTATATGAAATCTCAATATAGTCGTGATTTATGGAATTCATTAGAAAAAGGCTTAAATGCAATAATGGATGTTAACGGAGTAGATGATGGTGAGTTTCTTTCATCCAACAGAGAAGCTGGTGTCATTACTCTAAATGCCAGAAAAGATATTCACAAAGCTGTTGAAGAATATATTAATAAAGTTAAGAAATTGGCGTCTTCTCAAGTAATGATCGAGGCCAAAATAGTTGAAGTTTTATTAGACGATAAATACCTTTCTGGTATCAACTTAAATGATTTGCATAATGAAACCAAATCTATAACAAATCAAGGTAACTCTAGTGTGAGTGATTTAGGAGATTTAGTAAAAAATTTAGGCAAATTTGGCACTTCAACCGTAATTTCAAGCCCTAGAGTACATACTATAAATAATCAGCAAGCAATGATTTCATTTACTAAAAACCATATCTATTTTACTTCCGATATACAGAAAAATACCAAAAATTCTAATCATGCATTAATTACCAAGATGAATAGCACTCCAATAGGTGTGATGTTAATAATCCACCCAAACATTAACATTGATACTAATGAAATATTCATGGATATACACCCAACCTTATCAAGAATTAACGATTACACTAAAGACCCAAATATAGAATATGTCGCACAACAGAATAAAATGAAATTAAATAGTGACATTCCAATTATTGAAACCAGAGAAATGCACTCTACGTTAAAAATTAAGAGCGGCGAAGTTATGGTAATTGGTGGGCTTATAGAGCATAGAAAAGATAACCAAAACTTATTGCATCAAAAGTCAAAAAAACTGGCTAACAACTTCAAGACAGTAGAAACCGTCATCTTCCTGAAAGCAACAATAGTACCAACACTTGGTTTATTAGATATAAAAGATAGGAATTTATATATATATTAAACGTATCCGTTCAGGCAATGGCGTCAACTTAAGGAAAGATGTTGGGGTTGCTATTATGATAAGAAGAGAGTATCGGAATGATAATTAAGACAGCTTAATCATAAATCTGTTGCGGTAAATTTAAGTTACTTTAGTCATATATTAAAGTTTTTAAACAGGTCTTAGTTTACTTACTTTATTGTTTTCTTTATTATCAAATATTGCTTTAAATAATATGGAGGAGCACATTGTCAGCAATTGCCGTTATTGATTTTGGTTCACAGTTTACACAGCTTATTGCAAGACAAATTAGGGAAATGGGCGTTTACTGTGAAATATTTCCAAGCAATATCGATTTCGAAACAGTATCAAAATTCAATGGATTTATTTTTTCTGGAGGACCGCGATCTGTAAATGACAATTGCTCTAAAGTAAGTGAAGTAGCACATAAAATTATAAAACTTAACGAAACAATAAACACTCCTATACTTGGAATATGTTATGGACAGCAACTCATTTGTCATTATTTTGGGGCAAAGGTAAGAAAAGAATTCAATCAGGAATTTGGCAAAACTAAAATCAAGATACTAAAAGAATCCCCAATTATAAAGGATACTTGGGACGTTAATTCCGAAATTGATGTGCTAATGAACCATGCAGACAGTGTCGAAACTATACCGCAAGGATTTACTGCTATTGCCTCAGGTATAATAAATCAAACAATCGCAATAATTGCCAATGAACAGCGGAAGATTTACTGTACTCAGTTCCATCCTGAAGTTAAGCCTACGACAAATGGTAGTAAACTTCTCTCTAATTTCTTAGATATTGCAAATTGTGAGAGAGATTGGACAATGAAGTCATTTATTGAAAAACAGAAGGAAAAAATTCAAAACTTAGTAGGGGAGAAAAAAGTAATTGCTGCAGTAAGTGGGGGGGTTGATTCAAGTGTTGCAGCAGTTCTTACACACAAAGCTATAGGAAAACAATTAAACTGTATTTTTATCGATACTGGGTTGTTGCGTAAGAGCCAGACCACTGCTATGTTAAAAGAAATTCCAATAAATTACGTTGATAAATCAAACTTGTTTTTAAGTAGGTTAAAGGGAATAACTGATCCGGAAGAAAAGCGAAAAATTATCGGCAATACTTTTATCGAAGTATTTGAAGAAGAGGCAAAAAAAATAGGTGATGTGGATTTTTTAATGCAAGGCACCATTTACTCTGATGTAGTTGAATCAGGGCACGCTTCAGGAAACACTAGTACAATTAAATCTCATCACAATGTTGGTGGGTTGCCAGAAAAAATGAATCTGAAACTAGTAGAACCTTTACGCTATCTCTTTAAAGATGAAGTAAGGCTGCTTGGCAAAGAAATTGGGCTTTTAGATGAGATAATATTTCAACATCCATTTCCTGGACCTGGACTTGCAGTGAGGATCATAGGTGAGGTTGATGAAGAAAAGGTACGAATATTGCAAGAAGTAGATGAAATATATATCAACACAATGAAAAATTATGATCTGTATGATAAAATATGGCAGGCTTTTGCTGTACTGTTACCAGTAAAAACTGTGGGAGTTATGGGAGATAATCGTACATACGGATATGTTTGCGCTTTAAGGGCTGTGACTTCATCTGATGGTATGACAGCTGATGCATTTCCATTTGAAAATAAAGATCAACATTCGTTAGTATTTTGGAGGTTTTTGCAAGACGTAAGTAGTATAATTGTTAACAAAGTTTCCGGAGTAAATCGAGTTGTGTATGATTTAACTTCCAAGCCACCAGCAACTATTGAGTGGGAGTAGCAATAATTTCATTTCAGTTTCAGCTACTCGAATCACACCAAAGAGGCTGCTTGCATAACTCAAATTTTAAGGAAAACTATTTAATGTCATTCCAGCGCGTGACGCTAGAATCCAGAAAAAAAGAATAATGGATCCCAGTGTCAGCTACTCGGATAACATCGAAATGTTCGTACAGATATTCGTCACACACCGGAATAAAAATTAGACTTTTGCCTTGTGCAAAATAATTTCAAGGCCGCATTGTCTTTATCTTGCTTATAGCTTCCACAAGCAATGCAAATATGAATGAAGAATACAAACATGCTTTTGGTAGTTCTATGTGAAGTCCTTCAAGTATTAGATATATACCGATGAGTAAAATAAATAGAATGGCAATTACTTTTAAGCTTGGGCTGGATTTTATTAACTGAGCGGTATAACTTGATGAAAATAGCATTGCTAATATGAAAAATGTAAATGCTATAGCAATGATTATCATATTATGAGTTAATGCTATGGCAGTTAATATTGAATCAACAGAAAAAACTAAATCTATTAACATAATTTGTAGCACAACTAAAAAACATTGTGATTTAACGTTTGCCTTTGTTTTGTTCTCCTTATGTACAAAAATTTCGCTCCATAACTCTATAGAACTTTTAACAACAAGGAATAACCCTCCTGCAATCACAAGCAAATCTTTTGCTGAAATATCTAGTGATACAGAGTGAAATATAGGCTTTTGCATTGATAATATATATGATGTAAAAAATAATATTACAAAACGCATCAATAGCGCCAAGCCAAAACCTATAAGGCAGGCTCTTTCTCTCAGCAGATTTGGCACCTTATCTATTGCTAGAGAAATAAAGATTAAATTGTCTATACCAAGTATAGTTTCAAGTAGCGTAAGTATCAATAAAGTCCAAGCATCAGCTAGCATTTTCATTCCAAAGTCAGATTTTGTACTTTACAATAGATGTGTAAAAATTCAGTAACTTCGACTAGGTAATTAAAAAATCAGCCTTACCCAGAAAAGAAAGAGGAAAAAGGGCATTTTTATAATAAAAGTACTTTTGCAAGAGAAATAATGAAATTAAAAATCCAACTCTCTTTACGAAAATTTTAAATAGATTGTAAAATAATTGTACCATGAAAATATATGTCTTCTTTGTAGACTAAGATTTTTCTTTAAATTAAGATAGATACACAATAAAAGGAAATATGATAAAAGAGTCATTAGCAAAAACTGATATAGTAAAAGTTGAAGATAAGAAAGCAACAAAGGGCTTTTTTAAAATATTAGGTGAAGTAGCAGATGCTGTAAGGTCATGGGTTCGCAATATTGGCCCTGATTTAAGTAGTAGTCGCGATGTCGATAGTTTAGTCTTGAAGATGAACGAATGCTTAAACCCAAAGGGGGGTGAAGTCTCAGCACGTAAGAACACCGTATCTCTTGGTAATTTGTACTTGAGCTTATCAGAGGTAGGTCAAATAAAATTTTTACAAACCCTGGCAGAAAAGTTCAATCCGGATAAAACGAAAATAGATGAAGAAATAAAAGTATATAAGAAAAATCAAGATTCTGAGTCGAGTTATAAGTTTGAACAAGACTTAATAAAAGCCCTTGAATCACCACGCTCTAAAATATTGAAGCAGTTTATCTCCTTACCGGAGGGCCTTAAGTTTATTATTGATATGCGTTCTGATGTACTCAAGCTGAAGAATCAATATAAAAGTCTAAGTCCACTAGAAAACGAATTAAAAAGTATACTTTGTACTTTGGTTGATGTTGATCTACTTGATCTTCATCAAATCACCTGGGATTCACCTGCATCATTGTTGGAAAAGCTTATAAAATATGAAGCTGTACATAAAATTTCCTCTTGGGGTGACTTAAAAAACAGACTAGATTCTGATCATCTCTGTTTTGCTTTCTTTCATTATAAAATACCAAATGAACCTTTGATTTTTGTAGAGGTTGCACTGATGAATGAGATTGCAGATAGTATTCAACACGTTTTGGACGAGTCAGTTCCTTCAAGTGACCCAAGCAGTGCAAGTACTGCTATATTCTATTCAATATCAAACACTCAAACTGGTTTATCTGGAATTAGCCTCGGTAACTTTTTAATAAAGAGAGTCGTAGAAAAACTATCGCAAGAATTTAAAAGCGTAAAAGTGTATGCAACTCTTTCTCCAGTTCCTGGATTTACAAAATGGCTAAAAAATCAAGACGTAGCTTTATTAGGTAAGCTTAATATAAAACAATCAGGTATAGAAATTTTAGAAAGCATAAAAACTAACATTGAATGCGAAAAACAGTCCCTACTGAAACTTTGTGCACATTATTTGCTAAAGGTTAAAAGCAGTGGTGGGGGTGCTTATGATCCAGTAGCACACTTTCATTTAAGCAATGGTGCATCAATCAATCAAATCAACTGGATGGCTGATACTTCCGAAAAAGGCATTAGTCAGTCAGCCGGAATAATGGTGGATTATTTGTACGAATTGCCTAAAATAGATAACAATCATGAGAATTATATGATTAATAAAGCGATTTCTCATTCAAAAAAAGTATCGTCTATGTTAAAAGAATAATAGGAAGTATGCAAGAATGTAGAAAGTTTTAACATTTCCTAATCTTTATGTATATAATATTGAATAGCTTTATGAGGTGAAATATATGAATAGTAAGATATTAAAAGCAATAAAACAAAAAATACAAGATAGAGTAGCGCGTAAGGAACTGCACAGTCTCTTTATAGATCCTGAAGAAATAAAGTCATTCAATGATTGTGTTAGTAGTATTAAACGTGATGGAATAAGCCTAGAGGAATCAAGTGAATTGGAAACAATTTACAAAGGGCTTGATTCAATGTTTTCTCACATCAGTGATGACTGGGATAAAAATAAGGGTAGCCTAAATAGTAAAAAAATTGGTGTATATTATCAAAACTTAGAGTCTATCTTAAAGATAGTAAATTAAAGGATTGAAGACAGGAGTGGGCCAAGAATCAGCGGTCCCCAACATTGATGAATCTGTGTTAATTTGTGATATCGAATCACTTAAGAAAAAAATGAAAGAAGCGCTAGAAAAAACGCAACAACAACAAAGTGCAGCAAGGCAAAAAGAGTTAGAAGAGAAAGCTAAAGAGGAGTTTGGCAAGTACATAAAAAATGGCACCATTGATGCGGTGTCAATTGAAAAGCGTAAGGATCAAAATTCTCTTTATGCAACAATCAAGCTAAAAGACGACAATAAAAACACAGATATTAGGGTAAGCGAATTTTTAAATAGTGAATTTTGTAAAGAAAACAATATTGCCGGTTTTCTTCTTTCAAGTGGAGATCAAAAAGAACCTATCAGTGGCTACATACATGAGGGGGTTAGATATTATAATTTAGGTACTGCAGCTCAATATGGAATAAAGTTTAACTGGTATGTAGGTGAAAGGGAATGTAGCATCACATTAAGTGCTAGCGATGGCAGTATTAAAATAGTAAGTAATAAACCAGATGATAAAGATTTAGAAAAAAATAAAGATGTAAAAATTAAAGTTCCTGTCCTTGGTTACCTAAGCCTTGCTGATGCAGTAAAAACGTGTGGACAGCAAGAAGATCCAAGTAGCACAGTGAAGCAAGCATCAGCTAATGAGCATTGCCGGCCATTGGCAAGGACTTCAGCTTAATGTTTTTAGCAAAAAGAGATATAAATAATTGCTCTTGTAATACTTAAAATGTAAAATAGATCTACTTAAATAAGCAGATCTATGAACAATATAAGAAATTTTGCAATAATAGCACATATAGATCATGGGAAGTCAACTCTTGCTGATCGTTTGATAGAAGAATGTAACGGTCTTGAGACAAGGGAAATGACCAATCAGGTACTTGACTCAATGGATATAGAGCGTGAACGCGGAATCACAATCAAAGCACAAACGGTAAGACTCAATTACACTGCAAATAATGGTAATAAATGTTGCCTCAACCTCATGGACACACCAGGTCACGTTGACTTTTCATATGAAGTCAGCCGAAGCTTAGCCGCATGTGAAGGCTCACTTTTGGTAGTAGATAGCAGCCAAGGAGTTGAAGCTCAGACTCTGGCAAATGTCTACAAGGCAATTGACAATAATCATGAGATAATAGTTGTACTCAATAAAGTTGACCTTCCTGCTGCAGATCCAGAAAGGATAAAGTTTCAGATTGAAGAGGTAATCGGAATTGATGCAACTGAGTCAATTTTGATATCGGCAAAAACTGGTCTTGGGATAAAGGATGTACTTGAAGCTATAGTGACAAAACTTCCCGCTCCTCAAGGTGATACAAATGCTCCACTGCAAGCAATTTTAGTTGATAGTTGGTATGATCCTTACCTAGGAGTAGTAATTTTAGTACGAGTTAAAAATGGAGTACTAAAAAAAGGCATGAGAATCGTTATGATGTCTAATAATGCTACATATCAGGTCGATAATATCGGTATTTTCACTCCTAAAAAAGTTATGACTGGTGAACTTTCAGCAGGTGAAATTGGTTTTATAACTGCTTCAATGAAAGAAGTAGCAGACTGCAAAGTAGGAGACACTATTACTGAAGAGAAAAGGCCGTGCAGCAAGGCATTACCTGGCTTTAAAGAAGTACATCCTGTAGTATTTTGCAGTATTTTTCCCAATAACACAGATGATTTTAAATATTTAAGGGAAGCACTAGAAAAATTACATTTAAATGATGCTAGTTTTACATTTGATGCTGAAACGTCAAATGCGCTAGGTTATGGATTTCGTTGCGGTTTCTTAGGAATGCTACATCTTGAAGTCATTCAAGAAAGACTCGAAAGAGAATTTGATTTAGATCTAACAGCAACTGCACCGAGTGTTATATATAAAGTTGCAACACAAAGTGGTAAAGTTTTAAATATCCATAACCCAAGCGATATGCCAGACCCTACAAAAATTAAAATAGTGGAAGAACCGTGGATCACTGCAACTATAATGGTACCTGATCAATATTTAGGAGAGATTCTATCTCTGTGTGAAGAGAGGAGAGGAGAACAGCAGGATTTATCTTATGTTGGTAATACGACAACAGCACTACTGAAGTATAAATTACCGCTGTCTGAGGTTGTTTTTGATTTTTACGATAGACTAAAATCAATTTCCAAGGGATATGCAAGTTTAGATTGGGAAATATCCGATTATAAGGAAAGTCAGATAGATAAATTAAGTTTTTTAGTTAATGGAGAACCTGTGGATGCGTTAGCCTGCATTGTTCATAAAAGCAGGGTAGAAAAAAGAGGCCGTGAAATATGTGCACGTTTGAAAGACTTGATACCACGCCAGCAATATAAAATCGCGATTCAAGCGGCAGTAGGCGGAAAAATTATTGCTAGAGAAACGATTAACCCGTATAGAAAAGATGTAACAGCCAAGCTCTATGGTGGAGACGTCACACGAAGGATGAAGCTGCTTGAAAAGCAGAAGAAAGGTAAGAAAAGATTGCATTCTGTGGGAAACATAAACATCCCACAAAATGCTTTTATTGAGGCTTTGAAAATAAATGATTAATATATATCCAAAAACATAAATTTAAAGAACTAAGTGGTATTTTCTCAATAAATTTACTGACATTGATATGGGTAAATTTGAAATAGCTATGTGAATTTGTAAAACACTATATAAGATACCATACAACGAAATCATCCCAGCGTTTAACACTGGGATGACAGAGAGCAGTTCAATTGCTCCACTCAATCAGTAAAAATCAGATATATGTAGACATTGGCTAAAACCATTCCAACAACATTTTAGTGAAACTTAACAAGCTTATCTATAGTTTTAGTGATGATTCTTGGAGTATTTGGAGAGACTCCTGAGCCCAGTCTATTTAACCGCTCTATAGCAAACCCGCTGTTCTCATTTATTATGAAATCACATAAAATATTTTCTATATCTTTAATAACACTTTCATGCTTTCTCAGAGGATGGTTATTCGGATATCTATGAATGGTTTTGATGCTAGAATACTCAACGAAAGCTTGATCTTTAAAAGCAAGTTGTCTCAATTTCTCTTTGAATTTTTCTTCTTCATCTCTTGCTAAAAGGCAAGACTTTATCAGTGATTTTATAATCGAGTTTATAGCCTGATGTATTTCAGAATGCACTATAACTTTGATGATATTTTCTTCCACTATGCAATCATAAGTGCTTTTTTCGCTCTTTAATGACTCTATAAGCATTTTGCTATTTTGCGAATTCAATTCCAGATTCTCTTCACTTATAGGAGTCATTATAAAGGTATTCTTATTTACCCTGATGTAAAATTGTGGCAACCCTTTAGAACAGGCAAATGCTATATCCTTAGACTCAAGTGCGTGATTGTATGAAGAAGAAAGGGTGCTTGCTATAACGCTACTTGGTACTTTCATTCCATGATTACTTAGGTGATTTAACACATTCTCAACATCATGATATGTAAAACCTGTATCTTTTATCAATTCAACAACTTCTATGCAATTGTGTTGTTTGTACTCTATTGTCACTTCTTCTGTAAAAAGAGTTTTAGCTGCTATATGCTTATCAAGCACTGTGAAAATCTTGATGAAACTCTCTAAATCTTGTTTGTTAATTAATTCAATACTAATTAAGTTTTTGCTAACAATTATAATGTTTTTTATCATTTTTTCCCACTAAAAAAACTCACTAGATGAATTGTATTTTTAATTCATTAAAAATTGTTTAAAGTGGGCATGCCAGCAATAGTAAGACAAAAAAATCACATAAAATCTTCATTATGTATTATATTACATCCCTCGTGTTCATCACCGCCGCTTGTGTAAGCTGTTGCATTAATGCTATCTTCATTATTATTTAACATATTATCCAACTTTCCTTCTTTTTCAAGATCCATCAATTTGTCACATCCAGCAATATGATGTACATAATCACCATTTTCATCAGTAATAAAAATTTGTGGAACTGTACTGACGTTATATTTTGATTTTATACCGTCAAACAAATCCGAGTTTCTAAGTACATTAATTTCTTCGTATTTCACACCTTTTTCATCCAATAACTCTTTTGCTTTCTTGCAGAATGGGCAGTACTTCTTCACATATATTACAACTTTTCCTTTAGTGTTTTTCACGATTTATCTCCATAGTTTATAAAATACAACTATTATATATAAAATATCAAATTGTATGAAAATTATTTACAACTGTGAGCAAGGGATAAAAGATAATGTGGCACTAACTTTCGGAAATTTCGATGGCGTTCATTTAGGACATAAGTTTGCAATTTCCAATCTAAAGAAGGTAGCACAAGAAAGAGGATTACCCTCTGCAGTTTTAACTTTTGAGCCTCACCCATCAACTGTTTTATTTAGTAGGAACAATTTTAGGTTAATAGACCAAGAACAAAAAAAGGAACTAATCAGCAGCTATGGTATAGATTACTTGTATATTATTAATTTTAGTAGAGGTTTTTCTGAGGTTAGCTGCGATGACTTTATTGGTAAGATTTTGGTAAAGAAGTATGGTGCTAAACATATAACTGTTGGAGAAAGTTGTACTTTTGGTCACAAACGATTGGGTAACATATTAACTCTAGAAAAATATTCTCAGATGTATGAATATTCTTTAACTAAATTAGAGCCATTGATAATCGATAGAAAAATTTGCTCTTCTTCCTCAATCAGGGAGTGTTTACAAAAAGGCGAAATAGAAATTGCTAATAAATTGCTTGGTAGGTCTTATCAAGTTTCTGGTATTGTAACAAAAGGTGCATGTAGAGGTAGAGAAATAGGGTTTCCAACCATAAACATTCCGATAGAAGATTACATGATAAAACCTAAGCTTGGTACATATTACGCCAAAGTTGCATTTTCTAAAAATAGTTCAAGTTGGCTATATGGAGTAGTCAACATTGGTATGAGACCTACATTTAAGGACTTAAAAAAACCTATAGTAGAAATGCATATATTTGACTTCAACGAAAATTTATACAATTTTAAGGTTGATATACAACTTTTAAAGTTTATTAGGGCAGAAAAAAAATTCCATAGTATTAACGAGTTAACAAAACAGATAGATCGTGATATAATGAAGGCTTACCAGTTAAAGGTAAACTTATGAAAAGGATATGTTTAGTTATCATATTGATTATAGTATCATTCGATCAAACAAGTAAATTATATGTAAACTCATTGATTGATGAGGGGGAGTCAATCGAGATTACTAGTTTTATGAAATTAGTTGAAGTTTGGAATTTAGGAATTAGCTTTGGAATGTGTAGTACTCTGCCGCATGGCAGCTTCTTTTTTTCAGCATGTTCAATATTAATAATTGGTATACTTGCATACTTGATATGTAAATCTAATGATAAGTCAATTTACCTTAGTTTTTCTCTGATGATTGGTGGAGCGATCGGAAATGTAATTGATAGAATCTATTGGGGCGCTGTATATGATTTCATATATTTTCATATCAATGATTGGTATTGGCCAGCCTTTAATTTAGCTGATCTATCTATAGTTTGTGGAATGTGTACATTGTTATATAAGTGGTATATATATGATAGGTCCATCTCTAAGCAAAATGAGGAATGAAATAATGCTTCGCAAATTCTTTAGTTTTTTTATACTATCTGTGTTTTTTTTCATTTGTCCGATTTCTTTGGAAGCTGAAATCATAAAGCATGCTAAGCTCAATAACGGATTGGATGTTTATGTAGTACCTAATCACCGAATTTCAGCTGTTTTTCATGCAATAATATATAAAGTTGGAGGAATGGATGACCCAATTGGCAAAGCAGGATTGGCTCACTACTTTGAACACTTAATGTTTGAAACTACAGGAAAATTTAAAGACATAGAATCCACTTTGGGCAGCATTGGGGCCCAATTTAATGCTTTTACCACTAAAGAATACACCTGCTACTACGAATTAGTTCTCAAAAAAGATTTACCACTAGCAATGGAAATTGAAGCAGATAGAATGGGCAATTTTGATGTTACTCAAGACAAAATAGATAGAGAAAAAAATATCGTATTAGAAGAAAGAAAGATGAGATTTGATAATAATCCTGAAGCTTTACTATGGGAGGAAATGAACAGTGCATTTTATCGCAATGGTTATGGTAGGTCTGTTATTGGTTGGGAGAGCGATATTAAAACTTACAATCAAGATGACATAACAAGGTTTCATGATAACTATTATCATCCAGGTAATGCTATACTGCTCGTTGTTGGTGATGTAGAATTTGAAGAAGTAGCGGAATTAGCAAAGAAAAAATATGGTGCAATTAAAGCTGAGCCTGTAGTTAAGCATTATCCAAACCAAGATCCAGTACATAATGCAGACATATCGGTCATTTTAGAAAGCACTGAAGTAAAAGAGCCAGTTTTATACTTTCGCTATCGTGTTCCTTTATTTGAGCAAATAAGTGAAACTTTTCCTGTTGATTTGGCAGTTAACATTTTGGGAAATGCTAAGTCTGGCAAGTTATATAAAGATTTAGTTCTAGATAAGAATGTAGCAGTAGAAGTGTTTGCTTATTATAATAGCTTAGCTTTTAGTAATGGTTACATTGAGATTCGGGTAACTCCAAAAAGCGGGATAAATTTGGATGCTGTTGCAAGAGAGTTAGAAAATTCTATTAACCACTTTACCTCTGAAGGAATAACAAGTGAAGAGTTGCAAAGCACAAAGTCTAAATACAAAGCAGCACAGTTTGATAATCTATCTGATTTAACTAGTGTAGCAATATTTTATATACCACGTTTAGCACTAGGTATCCCACTTGATGAAATAGACATTTCATATAGCAAAATTAATGATGTCAATCTGAAAGATGTAAATCACAAAATTCGTACTATTTTTTCTACTAGTAAATTAGTCGGCCGTTTGTTACCAAAAGGAGGTAATGATGATGAGAATAAGTAAGCTTGTATTTCTACTTTTTTTCTGTCCGGTCTTTAGTTTGCAGGCGAGCATCTACCTAAATATAGAGGAGGTTACTACTAATAAAGGGCTTAAGTTTTTGTTTGTTGAAAACCGTGATCTACCAAAAGTTTCACTCAATATATCATTCAAAGATGCAGGTTACGTGTATGAAAGTGCAGAAAAGCAGGGGCTTGCTTGGTTTACTTCTCTTGTAATTCAAGAAGGAGCAGGAAAAAATGATGCCAAAGATTTTGTAAAAAAGCTTGAGGATAAAGGAATTAGTTTAAATTTTACTGCTGGTTTAGAAGCATTTAGGGTTTCATTAAACACTTTATCTGAGAATCTAGAGGATGCAATTTCACTACTAAGTGATGCTATAATGCGTCCTAAAGTTGATCCTGAAGGATTGAATAGAGTTTTTGAAAAAGCCAAAGTAAACTTTAATAATTTTGAAAAAGATCCTTATTTTATTGCTGCAAAAGAGTTGGATACGTTGTTGTTCAAAAAACATCCTTACTCAAGAGATCCATATGGAACTCTAGACACTATAATGAGCATTACTAGAGACGATGTTTTAACATACATAAAGCGTAGTTTTACTAAGGATAATATCGTTATTAGTATTGTTGGTTGTGCAACAAAAGAAGAAGTTATTACGCTGCTCGATAAATATTTATCTAAGTTACCATCAAAAAGATCGAAAGTTAGGAAGGTATCTGTAAAAAATGAATTTGGGCCTGCAGAAAGTAAGAGCGTTTTTATGGATATACCACAGAGTGTAATACTTTTTGCTCAAAAAGGCATAGCATATGAAGACCCTAATTACTATAATGCTAGTGTTTTGATTAATGCGCTTGGTGGTATGAGTCTAAACTCAATACTGATGAAAGAGTTGAGACAAAATCTAGGTATTACTTATGGTGCTAGTGCACGTAATGTTCCTAATAAGCATGGAAATATTATATCTGGATTTATGAGTACTGATAGTTCCACTGCTAGCAAAGCTATATCAGCAGTAAAAGATACATTTAGCAGAATAAAAGAGGAGGGAATTGACGAACAATTATTCAAGGATGCAAAAACCAGTTTAGTAAA
Source organism: Trichopria drosophilae (assembly GCA_030407085.1). NCBI lineage: Eukaryota > Metazoa > Arthropoda > Insecta > Hymenoptera > Diapriidae > Trichopria > Trichopria drosophilae. Next base: position 490,159 of record CM059582.1, on the reverse strand, counting down.
TAACCTTATCTTCTCTTTTCTATCCAATAATGCGAATACAGCAACGTTACTGGATAGTATGCAGATAGATGATCGTGATATTAACCATATAAATAATTATGCAAATATCATTAATGATGTTCAATTGGAAAAAGTAAACAAGCTGGCAAGTTCTTTACTGAATCCTGAAAACTTATTTTTTGTTGAAGTTGGAAGAAACGCTCGAGGTCAATAGTTAATACCTTCTGCTATTGATCTTACTGCTTTTACATAACACTTATGCTCTTCAGCTAGAATGCGCTCTGAGAGACTGTGAACATCATCATTTGGTAACACTGGAACAGTAGCTTGAGCGATTATGGCTCCAGCATCAATTTCAGGAGTAACATAATGCACAGTACATCCTGTAATTTTTACACCCGCTTTCAGAGCTTGCTCCTGAGCATTTAGGCCCTTAAATGACGGAAGTAAAGAGGGATGAATATTTATAACTTTGTTATGCCATTTATTCAGGAAATTGGCCTTTAGAATTCTCATAAACCCTGCAAGGCAAATTAAATCAACCTTATGTTGAACAAGTATTTCATGAATTTTATCAGTATCAAGTGGCTTATCTTCAACAACAAACGCTGGAATTTTTTCTTGCCTTGCTATTTCAAGGCCTTCAGCTTCACTATTATTTGTGATAATGCATACAGTTTGAGCAGGAAAATTCTGATCTTGACATGCTTCTATTAAAGCCTGCATGTTTGATCCTCTACCTGAAATTAGTATTCCGAGTTTTATCTTTTTCATTTTAGTGCAGACGTAAGAATGGATATTAATAAAATAGCTCAAAAGGAAAGTTTATTTTAGAATAAATACTATTGTGCAGCAATATTTTACACTGCTGGATAATATGGAATTAAAGAAATCATTCAGTTTGAAGTAACTTTAACATTTAATTTTAGGAATATTATACAATTTATGGTAAATAAATGCATATTTTTATGGCTGCGTTATTATTTATTTAACAAAGTATTAGTATAATTTACTACACTGAATTAAATGGAGAAAATTCAATGAATAAATTATCAAGCAATGCAAAAATAAGTAAGTCTCAGGTTACTCAGTGGGAGGTAATAAAAAATTGTGAATATTCTGATAATTGTTTATCAAAAGTAGTAACTTTATACGTCATTAAAATGGCAGAATTATCAGATATTTATACGAGTAATGAACCTGAAATTAATACTATACTTACAAGAATAAGCATAACAAGTGAAAATGCATTTTTAAATAAGGTTGTTGATATTGAAATTATGGAGGGCATTTTTCCGTACAAATTCAACAGCAAGAAGAAAAATAACATATCAAGGCTAGAAGATTTGTACAATTATTTATGTTCTACTGTTATTGATAGCCTTCCAAAAGAGATGCTTGAAAGCCTAAAAAGAGAATACAGAGACGCTGTTAACTTATTTAAAGCAATTACTTAACTAGGTGTAGCATTTTTAAGACTTTACCTTCTATTTCAGAAATGCCACTTTCAAGATCTTTATCTATCAAACATATGGTAGATAAATATGTTTTCTGCTTCTTTTCAACATTGATAGTTAAAGTTCCAGGAGTAATCGTAACCGAGTTAGCAAATAATGCAATGGTCTTATCATTATGTCCTATGCATTCTCTTACAATAACAATTGGCTCAACTGTAGATTTGAATCGTAGCACCTTTTTTGTTACATAAATACTTGAAAAAATAATTTGGTAAATTAGCCAAGGTATATAACTTATAAGCTGATAAAGTGACAGCCTACCACTATCATTTAGAATTTGACTAAGGGCACTTTCAGCATCAATTAACCTTTTAAAGATAATCAATGTGAACACAGAAGAAAATACTCCACAGAGAATAAAAAAAGGCTCAAAATAACCAGACAATGTAATCCATAGAGAAAACAAAATCACAAATGATAGAGAAAAAAACTTAATATTTTGCCTGACTTTCATGATTTGGAGTATAACTTAAATGATTTTTTAGGAAAATAAAAAGTTCTTGATTTTTGTGTCAAAGAACATAACAACCAAGTTATTTTAATAAATAGTGGAGATTATGACGCTTGATGATTTTCTAAAAATGCTTGAAGAAATAAATGATACTTCAGGTTTAAGCAAGAACAACATAGTTGAACGAATAAAAATAAAATTAGAAAGAATTGATTTACGGAGGTGGGAAGATAGTGGATTTAATATCAATCATATCCACTATTCACTACACATAGTGATCTAGATCCTGTAGAAACTACATTGTTGCATTTTGCTGCTAAGAGTGGCTATGAGAACATAGTAATAGCTCTAATTGAATATGGAGCATATGTTGATGCATGGGACAATGATGTATGTACACCTTTACATCTTGTTGCTGAAGGTGGGAATGAAAGTGTAGTAAGAGCTCTCATTGCATGTGGAGCAGATGTTAACGCGCAGAACAATGATGGACACACTCCTCTACATTTTGCTACTAAGAGTGGCTATGAGAACATAGTAATAGCTCTAATTGAACACGGAGCATATGTCGATGCGTGGGATAATTATAGAAGCACTCCCTTGCATTTTGCTGCTGAAAGTGATAATGAAAACATCGTAAGAACTCTGATTGAACATGGAGCATGTGTTAATGTGTGGGATAGTTGCTTACTATTACCCATAAATATAAAAGTGGAGAAAAAGCTGCTATTTTACTAATTCAACTTTCTATTATAAATAGGTCCATGGTCTAAAAATGGAATATATGATGAAAAGAAATATAAATACCTCAACTGGCGAATGGGCAGAAAGTGAATTTGGGATTGTTAATTTTGGTGATATAAGATTAAGTAAGAGGCTTTTAAAAATAGTTAATAGTTTTGCTGAATCGCCTGAGCGTTCAATAAATCAAGCTTGTGAAGATTGGCATCAAAGTAAAGCAGCTTATAGATTTTTCCAAAATGATGCTATTTCTGAAAGAAAGATATTAGACAGTCATATAATTAAAACTGTTGAAAGAGCTAAAGAACACTCAACTATCTTAGCTATCCAAGACACGAGTTATATTTCATATAAAAATCATATGGCGAAGAGCCTATGAGCTGGATTTTGTTGACAAATATAAATATTATCAATTTTGAAGAAGCAGTAGAAAAAATACAATGGTATTGCTTAAGATGGAGAATAGAGGTTTTTCATAAAATTTTGAAATCCGGTCTTAAAGTTGAAGAATGTAGGCTCCAAACAGCAGATAGATCAATCCGCTTTCTTACAATTATGAGTATAATTGCCTGGAGAATATTTTTTATCACACTAGTAGCTAGAACAAATCCAAATCTTTCTTGTACTGTCATGCTAACTAATGACAAATGGAAGGTTTTGTATACCAAAATGCTTAAGACAAAAGACTATCCTGAAATCCCACCACCTATAAGAGAAATCGTGAGGTGGATAGCCAAATTAGGAGGGTTTTTAGCTCGCAAAAATGACTTAGAACCAGGCCCTATAGCTTTGTGGAAGGGATGGAAACTTCTCTTTGATTTAGCAGAAGGATGGAAACTTGCTCATGAATTTTATACTTGTGGGTAATAGTAAGGGATAGTTGTGGACGCGCTCCTTTGCATTTTGCTAGCAATCATGAAAGTATAAGAGATATTTTTAATTGAAAGTGGGGCATATGTTAGTAAACAGAACAATAATAGATATGCTCCTTTACACTTTGCTATTGAATGGGGCTGCAAAGATGTAATGAGTTCTTTGTCAGGTAATGCTAGTCCTAGGGCTGAAATGGCAGTAGGAAGAGTGGAACAAATTACACTTGCAGGAAGATTGGAGCTTTTTTAACCAAACTTGCATTTACTGAGATAATTGTTTTGTTATGAATTAAACCAAAAGTTCTGTAATATATTAAAGCTTAAAGATATCTTTAGATATGGAAGTTATTGCAGAAAATAGAAAAGCAAGGTTTGAATACTTTATCTTAGAAGAATTTGAAGCAGGTATGATCCTCTTAAGTAGTGAAGTAAAATCACTAAGGGAAAGAAAAGCAAACATTTCTGATGCTTACGTTACTGAAAAAAAAGGTGAAATATGGCTAAACAATATGCATATTGTAGAGTATAAAGCTGCGAACCAAAAGAATCACAAGCCAAAAAGAGAACGAAAATTGCTTTTGCATAAAAAAGAGATAAATAAGCTAATTGGTCAAATCAAAACCTCTGGAATAACTGTTGTGCCACTTTCTATCTATTTTAACGATAAAGGGTTGGCAAAAACTAAAATTGCCATTGTGAAAGGAAAAAAACTCTACGATAAGAGAGCAACCATAAAGCAGAGAGAGTGGGACCGTGAGAAAAGTAGATTGTCTAAGAATAATTTGTAGTAAAATATGTCTTTAAGCCCAGTTATTTTTAGCATCGGTCCTGTTTCTATATATTGGTACTCTTTAGCATATGTTTTGGGTATAGTTTTTGCATATTGGTATTTACATAAGCTAGACAATCACAAAATATTTACTAAGAATTTTTACGATTTGTTATTAACAGCCGTTATTATAGGCATTATCCTTGGAGGTAGGCTTGGCTACGTATTGATATATGATCCAGTTCTCTATATAAGCAATCCTATCGAAATACTAAAGACCTGGGAAGGAGGTATGTCATTTCATGGCGGTGCTATAGGAGTTTTGCTTGCAGTAATAATCTCCTGTAGAAGACATAATATTCCTATATTTTACACACTGGATCTAATTTCTTGTGGAGTTCCGATAGGTTTACTTCTAGGCCGCATAGGTAATTTTATAAATGGAGAGTTATTTGGCAGGGTTACAACTATGCCGTGGGGTATGGTATTTTCAGAAAGTGGTGATAATTTATTGCGCCATCCAAGCCAACTTTATGAGGCATTTTTTGAAGGAGCGCTACTTTTCGTAGTTGTAAATTCACTATTTTACTTGAACAAAATGAGATTGTATTATGGTGCAATAACTGGAGTTGCAGTTATGTTGTATGGAGTAGCACGTTTTATGGTTGAATTTTTCCGCGAGCCAGACTATCAAATTGGCTATTTATGGTTCAATTTAACTATGGGACAGTTGCTTTCTATACCTATGATTTTGTTGGGAATGCTTATATATTTAGGTGCGTTGAATTTTAGGTTTAATACAAAATCTATTCAATAGACAAGAGGTAAGTTGAATAAAAAAATATAGTAGAAGTTTATCTACTACATAGCATGTACAACTGTACGAACTTTTCGTGTTGCAGAGAATAAACGTGAGGGCACAAACCTTGTGTTGCATAGCTATGAAACAAACTTAGTAGCTACTGACCAAATTCATTACTAAGTAGATATTCATTTTCCACCAGAATATTCCTGATTGAGAAGCTACTCTATTAAAACATATTTTTAAACTTTTGCCAAAACCCCGGTTTATTATCATTAACCTTTGTGGACGCTATGTTTAAACTGTATTTCGGATCGTTTGGCACATCATATCTAATGTTCAGTATTGAAACTTTGTTCTTATTATAAACAGAAACATCATCATATGATAACTTTGTCGTGTAGCACTTTATCTGTTTTTGCTTATCATATACTATATCACCTGATTCCCCTTCTAGTTCTACAAATTTAGTTTTTTTCTGACATTCTTTTATTTTTATTAGATCCTCGTTTAGTGATATTGAAACCGGCAGTGTATTCCCAGCATACTCTTTAACTAAAAGCTCACTTTGAGGATACATTTTTATTTCCCTTCCAAAATGTGAGTTTACAAAATTATTGCTCCAAAATTTGTCTCCAGAATGTACATATTCGTCAGTAGCATACGGTACACCACCATAATTGCATTGAACTTTGTAATCTCCAACACCATTATTTGGAAAAAAATCATGAATGGCAGCGTAACTATCAGCAGCATCACTTATGTAATTCATTACCCACCCCTTAAAACCTTTTAATCTATTACATCACAAGAAATTACATCTATCAATAAAAAGACTTTTTTTGATATCAAGTATCTAGGAAGTATATTGATAGGATTTTGACATTCGTATTTCCCAGTTCTTCACATACTGCTGGACTAATTCAGGATAATTTTCAATAATTAATAAATTTTCAGCGTTTCCCTTTTTAGCTGTCTTACTGAGGTTAAACGATCCTGTGATGACTTTTTTATTATCAACAATTACTACCTTATTATGAGCGATTTTTGGCTTATTGTCGATCCAAATCGGTATTCCATTTGAAAACAATTCGCTTATGACACTATATTTTGAATGGAGTTGTGATTTATCTAAGACGACTTTAACATCAACACCACGCTCTTTGGCGTTAATCAAAGATTTTGCAACTGTTCCAAGAGTAAATGTATATTCTTGAACTAAGATAGATTCTTTAGATTGGTCTATCTCGCTTATTATCGGTACAGCACAGTCTTCTTCAGGTGAGAAGCAAACTGTTGCTTTTGGGCAAGACGAGGATGTAGGACCCGCATAGTAGTACAGAGAAAAACATGCCGACAAAAATAAAAGATATAAAAGCCTCAGTAGGGTCGAGAACTGGCGCGCCTCTTTAGGGTCTGGTGGCTGATCCATTATTTTCATGTTGGTCCTCAATCCAAAATTCCCATGTTTACGTTTCCAATTCCCGCCTCATCAAATGCAGCATGCGGATTTCCCGCACTACGCTTTCCTAGTAGATTCTTACCAAAGTTTATAACATATTGTGCTGGTAAGGCTTTCGGAACGTAATATCTTATTCTATAGTCCGAATATAGACCAAGGGTCTCATATATACATTCGCTACTCCACCTTTTCCAACAAAATCCTTTTGCTTTTCTGGCTTGCATCATATTGCGTCTTGTTTTCTTCTCTACCCACTGTTTAACGTAGCTGAAGCTTCGACTTGAGTTTCCTATTCTAAAGTAGTTTACCCACCTTCTCAATATCGGATTGATGATCTGAATCACTCTCTGTATTGGTTGCGATTTATAGTTACTGAATACCTTCTTCAACTTTTGAAGTAGGCTTGTTCGTGTTTTCATCTGTGGTATTATCTGTACTCTCCACTTCCCTTGTTTTGTAATTTTCTTTCGAAAGTCAAATCCTAGAAAGCCGAATGTTTCTCCTCTCTTTAGATTGGCAATTTTTGTCTTTTCTTCATTTACACTTACTTCTAGTTTTGCTAATTCTTCTTGTAACCTTTTGTACACTAATTTCTCGAGCCATTCCCATCTCTGGTGCCCATCTATCAGTATCACTAAATCGTCTGCCCATCTGGCATATTCTATACGTTGATATTTTCCTTCCCTGGTCACCTCTTTTGCTCTCTCTAGCATTTTGTCTACCTCATTGAGGTATATATTGCTCAACAGCGGTGAGATCGGTGACCCTTGCGCTATTCCTCGGTTTCCTCCTACCTTAAGGATTAGCTTGATCAAGTGCATGATTTCTTTATCATTTATTCTCTTGGCAATTTTCTCCATGAGAATATGATGTCGTACGTTATCAAAATAGGATTTTAGGTCTACATCAATACATTTTGTATTGCCTTTGATTGCTGCTTTCGCTACTCTGCTTCATGCGCTTTTCTCTTGGGTCTATATCCATATGATCCGTCCTGAAAGTCAGATTCATATATTGGTTCAATTATTATCTTTAGTGCACTTTGCACTATTCTATCCCGGATGCAGGGTATGTTCAACGTTCTGAGTTTTCCCCCAACTTTTGGTATTTCCTTTCTCCGGTTCCTATTTGGGCTACAGGTTTTGGTTATTAGTTCACGTCTTATTTGCTGAAGATACTTTTCTAAGCCTTCTGCCTCTATCGATTTGAATGTTACCCCATCAATTCCTGGTGCCCCATTGCTTTTCTTTGTTAGCTTATATGCTTCTTCTAGTGTCTCCATCTTGCAGACGTGGACATAGATTCCCCAGAATCGCCATTCCGGTTCTGCTTTCGCTTTGATATATATCTTTCTTCTCAGGTCTTGTAATTTTATTGGCATTTTGTCATTTTTACCTTTACCTTCCTTTTGTTAAAAGATCTCTACTAGTAGGGTGCCTTTGCTCCATGGGCGTTACCCCACTTCTTCGCTACTACACACCCATCCGCCACCCTTTCATCTTCGGTTCATTTCCTGTTTTCCAGTTATAGAACCTACCACTCCAAGGTTTTTCTCCTTGGGATGAGGAGGGTTTCTCCAGTTGCTTTATATGTCCTTATTACCATACTACCACTATCACCCCGCTAAAGTAGGTATGCTGTATCATTCGTGTTTCAGCCTCCCATATTGCTTTCGCCCTGGTTTGGTGGGCTCGGCCTTTAGTACTTAGAGTTTTTCGGGGCCACCCATGTGTTCGTTTTCACTGCGGCCTGGTAATTCGCCATTATCCTATGATAACGTTGTCGGTAGGCTTCAACATTTTGGTTTCCCTCCACATTGCTACCCTAGCTACAGGACTCCGACTTTTATCCTGGTGGGTCTGACTCCCACTGAACATCTTTACCTTCTCTGGACGCACCCAACCACACCTAAATACACGGTGGTAGTCTACATCATAGCTCAATCACCTGTCAACCCATATTCCTTCCACTTCTCTGTAACTTTCTTTATTATTTCCTCGCTCATTTCAATTTTTCTTCCCCATTCTCGTTTGGTTTCAGGTGGAAGTTTGTTTGTTGCATCAAACCCTATTTTACCTCCGAGACCACTTTCAGGAGAAGCGAAGTCTAAATAATCAATTGGAGCATTCTCTATCATGATTGTATCACGTACAGGGTCCATTCTCGTTGAAACTGCCCACATTACTTCCTTCCAATCACGTACATTTATATCATCATCAACAACTATAATAAATTTGGTGTATAAGAACTGTTTGAGAAAAGAGAGTATGCCCATAATAATTCTTTTTGCATGCCCTGGATAAGCCTTTTTTATCGATACTACCGCTATTCTATATGAGCAACCTTCTGGAGGCAGGTAAAAGTCCACTATCTCTGGAAATTGATTGATAAGAATTGGCACAAAAATTTCATTGAGTGCTTCACCAAGAATTGATGGTTCATCTGGCGGCTTACCAGTGTAAGTGCTGAGATAAATTGGATCTTTGCGCATTGTAATTGCAGTGATGTTAAACTCAGGAAACTGTTCAACAGCATTATAGTAACCGGTATGGTCTCCGTATGGCCCTTCATCTCTATACTTATCCAAACTTACATATCCTTCTAAAACAATTTCTGCATGAGCTGGCACTTGAAGAGGAATAGTCTTACAATTTACAAGCTCAAGAGGCTTTTTGCGCAGCAGCCCAGCAAATTGGTATTCTGACAACGTCTCCGGCACCGGAGTTACCGCAGCAATAATCGTTGCAGGATCGCTACCAATCACAGCAGCCGCAGGAAACTTCATATTTTGCCCCCTCTCCTTCCACCGTTTATGGTGACCTGCACCACCACGATGTGCAAGCCAGCGCATTAAAGTCGTTTTTTTATCCACGACCTGCATACGATATATTCCAAGATTAAAATTATCTTGCTTGTCTGCTGTTGGTCCTTTTGTTACCACAAGTGGCCAAGTGATAAGCGGTGCAAGTTCATTTGGCCAGCATGTCTGAATAGGTAGCAAACTAAGATCCACCTTATCCCCCATTAGCAACACCTCTTGACATGGGGCTTTGCTCACAACTTTGCTCCGCATCGACAATACAACTTTTAGTAGAGGAAACATTTTCACAGCATCTTTGAAGGTTTTTGGCGGCTCAGGTGATCGCAAAAATGCTAGAAGTTTACCCAGATCCCTTAATTCATCAGAATTTATACCAAGTCCGAATGCAATTCTCTCAATAGTACCAAATAAATTCACTAAAACGGGAATTGAATTTTTGCCATTTTCTGTGACAACATTTTCAAAGATGATAGTTGGTCCCTTGTTTGACAAAACCCTACGATGAATTTCTGTCATTTCAAGAATAGTTGAAACTTCTTTTTTAATTCTAATTAGATCTTTTTTTTCTTCTAATGCTCTGATGAAGTCGCGTAAGTTATTGTACATATTTTAAAAATTTTAAGCCCTTTAAGAAGTGCTTTTCCCAGCACAACTCATTCACTTATTATTATAGAGGCTCTAGAAAAATTATTTTCCAATTCGCTTTTTAAGTTTTTATATTCAGCAGTCTTTAATTCTTCATTGGTAATAAAACTCTTCTTTATGGTTATTAAATTGCTAAATTCGGTTCCATCATTTTTATATTTACAGAACCTATTTACATATAACCAAGGAGAATCTATTTCAAAATTCAAATTTTCACAGTTTTTAATTTTGATATCTTTTATTATCATATGGCTTTCCTTAGTTTTAGGAACACCAATAAAAAGGTCTGACACTTGGTCAGAAGCTGTATTGACAACATCATTAAGCCAATTATCTCCTAAATTCAAAGCAGGTCCTAGATTTGTCTTAAAAATCTTGTTTTTTTGCTGAAACTCATATTTGATTGTAAGATCTTCTACATTACGTAAAGTAAGGTCAGGCAATTCCAAGAACTTCTTTTCTTCTTCATCAAGATATACCCCACTAATCATATGAAAAACAGAATCCCTTAATTGCTCATTTGAATAATACAATCCAACCCCTGTTAAACCTAGAGCTGCTTCCCCTTGTACGGTAAGCCGGCCATATTCATTTACAACATTATCTTCTATAGTTAATTCACTATGAGATATCACTTTTGAATTTTCAGCTTGTACAGCAGGAATTTTTATGTAATCTGCTTCCTCAGAATTGAGTACTAGAGCGTTCCTATCAGCAATGTCTGGAAAAATACCCTGTGCCATACTGACGGTATTAGTTGGATCAATCCAATATATTTTTCCATCTTTATTTGTTACTCTGAGCATCACATGATTAAAATTACCCATATTAGGTAATGCTTTAGAGTTAGAAGTGTTAGTAGTTCCTCTCATAACTAAAACAGGTTGAACTTTGTAACCAAGTTCCTGTAAAATAGCAGCCGTGCTAGCAGAAAAATCTTTGCAATCCCCCACTTGAGAATCAGCAATTTTCTCTAAATCTCTCGGGAAATATTTTCCTGATACTGTACGCCAGTCTCCCATGTACTGAACTTTTTCATTCAATAAAGAAGTAACAGCATTGATCTTATCTTCATCAGCACTCTCGCTGATAGCAGATTCTGCTATAGCTTTAAAAGTTGCAGGAAGTGGCTGGTTAATGACGCTATGATAACCAGAAGCTAATTTTTTAGCTAAATTCTCCCATTTAGATAGGCTTGAAAGTGATACCCAAGTGTTGTATTTTATGTTCAATATTCCATTATGTGGTTCATTTGTTGTGTTTTCATAAACTGCTTTCTTTAAAGCAATGCTTATAGAGTGTATATCATCATTTTTTTCCTCAGCGATTTCTAATACTTCTCTTGGATCATTAACTTTAATCTCCAGGGGTAATTCAGAATTGATTTTAATATTTTCTGCTTGTAAATAATCTCCATAATAAGAGAAGCTCAAGCCATAAAAATCATCGACAGGAACCTTTTTGTTAACTTTTTTATACCTTAAATATATTTCTGTGCCAATTTCTATTTTGGGAAATGGTATGGTTACTTGCCTTAGCTGATCAAAGCCTTTACCAGGACTAGCCAGTGGCTTATCCTCCATCATATCTTCAGTAACTATATATTCCTCTCCATTATAAGCTGCTTTAGCCTCTAAAACAGTAAAATCTGCACTATCATCATTGTAAACAAGACTGTATAGAGAGAATCTATCACGTCCAGATTCTTTGAGTATTTTTGCTTGAAGTTCTACTTCCGTTTCGTAGGTACCATCTCTATTAACATTAATGTTAACATTAGAAAACTTAACCTCAACAGAAGCATCTTCGTACTTGCTCCACCTTGCTTCAGATGCAGGAGTTACAAAAAATACTAATAATGTTAAATTAAAAAGAGTTTTTAAAAATTTCATCACAATAACCAGACAAAATACCTACAATCATTTATCCACCATCATTATTAATTTTTGGTTTAAAATACTTCTATGCTCATCTGTTATTGTACAAACACTGTAAATTGTAGACAATCGTTATTATACAACCTTTTTAAAATTCAAAGCTACTCAAAACAAATCTTCTAGTGTAATCACATGATGTATCGTATCTTTTAGATATTGATTTTCAGGAGCTCCATTTGCAGCAATTAGTACCCAGAATATCTGTTTCTTTGACTTTGCTCTTTCTCTATAAACCATCTCTTTTCTTTTTAATTGTTCAATAAATTCCTTTGTTACCTGGTAAGGTTTATCGCTATATTTTATTTCACAAAGCATTGTACATCCATCCTCTCTATCGAAAACCAAATCTATTTGTGCACCAAACTCTTTACTATTCTTTTCTGAGTGATGTTGCCAATTCCCACATATGACTCCTATATGTTCTATATCTAGTTTTCTTCTAATTTTATTGGCATGCTTAAAACATACTGCTTCAAATGTTTGCCCTGTCCATGTTAGCCAAGCTGGTTTCTTTATCGCTAACTCCCAATAGTGAGCATCACTTATTATTGCCCTTTTTGTTACTTCTTTAAACGGCTCAATCCATGTCAGATAAAATAATATATATTCATCAACCACCCTATAATATACTCCTCTTTTTCCCTTGTTCAGTGGTAAAAAACCATCAATAAATCCTGCTTCTTCTAAACTCCTTAATTTAGCAGTTAAGCGACCACCTTCCGTCGTTTTAGTTGCTTTTATAAGTTCTTTTCTACTGATTCCTTTTGGCTTTTTTGTAATTGCGCGAATAATGCTTAGATACGCTTCTGGTTCTTCATTTAAAGAATGAAATAGCATATCAAACTCATAAAATAATAAACCGTCCTTCTGAAAGCAGATCATATTAATATTTTGTGTTGCTGATAGCCCCTTACTTACTTCTTTAAGATAATGTGGTATTCCTCCCATAGCCATATAGACTTGTAATATCTGCTGGTGATTAAGATCAACTCCTAAATACTTCAGATACTCTTTAGTTTCACGTAAGTTAAAAGGCTGTAAAGGTATTCTTGCAGTAATACGATTATGTAATCCTCCTTTACTATAAATTAGATTTTCTAGCATCCAAGAAGCTGCTGAATCACATACAACCAAGATAAGTTTCTTTCGGTATGTCCAACGTGTGTTCCAAAAATATTCTAATGCTTTTAGAAAACCAGATTTTCTTGCTGCAAGCCATGGCAACTCATCAAAAAATAAAACAACTTGTTCATCTTCATGCGTATTATGATCAACAGCAAGTGTGAGTTGTTGCAAAGCATCCATCCAATTTTTAGGCAAAGCCATTCTTGCACCTTTATAAAAAGTATTTGATAACGACTGTGTAAAAATTGTAAGCTGCTCCTGCAGAGTAGCATCATTAAGGCCAGTCTGTTCAAATAAGGTATCGGCATGCTTACTGAAAAATTGTTTTTTAGGTATGTTTTGCCCACACGACGCCGACCATAAATTGCAATAAACTCAGCAGATTGGGAAAGAAGCTTATTTTCTAGAATGGCCGTTTCCTTCTCTCTACCAATTATTGGCTCGTTCATATAATTTACCGCCGTGTTTGTCAGCATTATATGCGGCGGTTATAAAATAATCAACTTTTTACCGCTGCGGTTACAATTGTTATACACGGCGGTAAGGATTACTTAAATCTCAAATGCTTTATTATACACAAGTTTTCGCTACTTAATATCACCAAATTCTCTGATATACTACTATATAAAGTTTGCATTTCTTGATAAAAATGTTTTAACATTGAGCATTTCTTTAATATTTGTATTCTTTAAGTAAGTGTATGTCTAAAATACAATTTTTATTGATTTTTATATTTGCAGTAGCAAGTTTACCAGTAATAAACAATTGGCTTTCACACCCCAGTCCAATCTTAAACGATGACCATATAAGTGAGAGATTAGATGACTACATAAGTAAAAATTTTGATAGAGTTCTAAAAGCTCTCCGAGAAGAGTCAGCTAAAAATAGTTATGCTAATGCAACCAAAAATAAAATTTCTCAGCATAAAAATGAAATATTCGACTCCACTTATCCTTACTCAGGAAATGAAAATAGCAATGTCATAGCTGTAGGGTTCTTTGACTATTCTTGTGGCTATTGTAAGGCAATAAAGAATGACATAAAACAGTTGATCAATGATGGCAAAATTAAATATATCTTTAGGGATGCTCCAATACTTGGTAACAACTCCTTAAAGGCAGCAAAAGGCGCTCTAGCTACTTATTTTATCGATAAAGAAAAGTACTTAGATTTTCACTACGCTGCACTAGATCACAGAGGAGAATTTTCAAACAAAACTATATTAGGTATAGTAAAAAATATAGGGATTAACGAGGACGATTTTAACAACTCTATGAAAAGTAATGCAGACAAAATTGAGCAAATGATAAACAACAGCAAACTTTTAGTAAGGGATTTAGGAGTAGGCGGTACACCTTTTGTGATAATAGGAGATAGTCTTTTTGTGGGAGCAACTGATTTAAATGTGCTACGCAAAAAAGTGGATGAGTTAAAAGATTAATAAATTCCCTGCTTGACAGCACAAGAGAGTTTAAGTATAGTTAAGATATAGTAAGTAACAATATGTATAGGCTACATATTAGTTCAAGAAAAGTAGGTGATGTTTGCTTGCAACACAGCACGACCTTAAGTAATTAGCCTTCCTAGGCTGGTTAATCTATTAAAATACAATTATTATTTTGGAGTTATAACATGGAAAATTTCAACAGAAAACCAATTGCTCTTTTTCGGCAAATCAAAGAAAAGAAAAAATCGAATAAATTATTGCATAATTTAAAAAGCACTTATCCTAGAGAGCTAAAAATAGGAGCTGCTATAAAGACAGGGGATTGCTTTTTTGACTCTGTGGCTCAAGGATTGAACGAGTTAAATATAAAACCAGATCATTATTTTACTGCAAAATCATTAAGAAAAGACTGCACAGATTATGTTGAGCAACATGGCAAACAAGATAGTTGGGCCTATAAAGCAGTAATAAAAGGCTGCTATTGGTGGCTACTTTGTTGCGCTAGAAGGTCCATATGGTCCTATACAAGATCCAAAAACTAAAATAAATATGATAGATGAGAAAAAGACTTTTCATGAGTACTTAAAAAATATTAAGAATATGGCCACAGGAGCTGGTTCTGCACCTATGTGGGGTCGTCCAAACGTTGAAGGGAGAATGATATGTGACAAGTATGAAGTGGAGCTTTATATTTATTCAATAGATGAAGAAAGTCAAAAAGTTACAGTAACTAAAATTACAGCACATGATGATGATCCAGAAGTTTTTATGGAAGATATAAATCTCAAGAAACTAGAGATAGATAGTAGCAAAAAAACTGTAGGAGTAGTGAATTACATGAGGCATTTTGTGCCACTTCTAAGTGAAATTTCTGAAGATATAACAGAAAGTCAACCAGTTTCTAATGAAAAAATCTTTGGCGAGGTTACAGAAGCTTCTGCTTATGAGAAACCAGCACAACAAAAAAGCAGCGCTAATGAGCCAATTCATACAGATACAGTAATTACTATTTCTCATCAACAAGGGCAAGAAACACAAAAAGAAATTAATCAATAGTTACATGAAAGAGGCTATTTATAGCATAGCTGCTGTAATAACAGCTATAGTATTCACAGCATCTGCTATAGCTGCTGTTTTTACTCAACCAATTCCTTTAGCATCTCTTGCTGGAGTTGCTTTAGTTGTTGCATGTGTTTGTGTATATCAGTTAATGCAAAGTCATAACGACATTCATGAACTCAAAAGTGAGTCAAAGGAAAATATTGCTCATACTTTTCTAGAAGAAACGGGATTTAAAATTTATAGCCTGATTGATAAAGTAGCTTCAAAAGCTTAAGCTCTTTCCTACATCAGCTCAACTTTATTTTTACAGGAGGAAATATGTCATTTACAGAAATTAGATTTCCAGAAAATATATCTTATGGTTCCACTGAAGGACCGGAATTTTCCACTGACATTGTAACAACTCATAATGGCTGTGAGCAGCGCAATATTAATTGGTCTCGTGCACGTGCCAGGTATAACATAGCTTATGGAGTTAGGTCAAACGAGCAGCTAACAGAACTCATAACATTTTTTCAGGCACGAAAAGGTAAAGCTATAGGGTTTCTACTTTAAGGATTGGTCAGACTTTACAGTTATCAATCAAGAAATTGGCATAGGAGACGATAAAAAAACGATCTTTCAACTGATAAAAACTTACATAAGTGGAAAAGACAAGCATACACGAACTATTAAAAAGCCAGTGCATGATACAATAAAAATTTACCTAGATGGTGAAAAGACAGAAAAATATTCAGTGAATTATCCAACTGGAGAAATAGCATTTATGAAACCACCAGCAAAAGGTACAATAATCACCGCAAGCTTCGAATTTGATGTACCAGTACGATTTGATACAGATTACCTAAACGCTTCTATTGATAACTATGGCAGCAATAGCTGGAACAATATTCCCTTGGTAGAAGTGAAATAAGTTAAAGTATGCTCCATAAAAGTTAAGCGATACTGAGGCTCATATTTAAATGAGCCTCAGCATATTTTAAAATCTATCGCCCATTACAATGTTCTACACCTGAAATTTGAGGGGATTCTAATTTAGTGCTTTCTTTTTCCTGTAAAATAGAAAGTTTTAACAACTCCTTTATAGCTATTTTTGCAAGTGTTTTATCATCTTTATTTAAGAGTTGATCTAGCATGTTTTTTTCTGTAAGCGACTAATATAATTTCTATCTTCCTCATTCAGCCCTTGTATTTTTTTAATACAAGACAATACTAAATCCGAATTCTTCATTGCTAAAATTCCATTTAGGAAAATATCTAATTTTGTTTTATCTTCAGTCAAGTCTTCAGCTAACCTATTTATGATATCATCATTGTCAAACAAAATATACTCTAGGTACGAAGCAGACTCAATAAGTATAAAGTCTTCTAAAGGTAATGGTTCTGAATAGTTGTCAACATCAGTAAGTATTCCAAACTCAGTAATACACCCTTCTTTTCTCACAACATAGCAATCGGGAAGATTACGATACATTGATAGCAAAGAAAAAAGACGTATTATACTTGTACCTCTATCTTTCATTTCCTCTAGAAGCTTTTTATCATTTATTAGTTTGTGCAAAATGTAATCTGTAGCAGAACCTAGTTTGCGAAAACGAAACATATTATTTTCTGCAAAAATAGCCTTAGCCAATTCGATAGACTTTTTACCCTCATCTATAAAAGCCTTCTCGCTTCTATTTCATTGTATGATTTCAGCCTTACTATTGCTGCGTAGCCTAGTTTGCCCTATTAACCTCTCAAATGCTTCCGTATTCATATATATCTCAATATAGTTAATATTAACTATATTAAGAAAAATAAATGAAAATGTTAATAAATATTAAGTTTTTATTAAAAAAGTAAAGTCTTTTTATGCTTGCATGAGTATACAAGCAGTTTGATTGTTGTGATATATTTTCTATCGCACCCGGCTGCAGTGCCAAATATTAAGAACAATGTTCGCTTGCTAGCTTTCGCTTCAATATCTGCAAGATTGTGCTAGATACCCTGCACAACTTGCTCCAAAATTTCTGCTTGTTGTTGAGCATGGACATTAGCATAACCGCATGCAGGAGATGCAGCAGCGGGTCTTGCAACACACTTAGGCCTTTTTGCTTGAGTGTCTAGATTAGATAGAACCTCTTCTATTAACGGATTAACAAAAAACCATCCTCCCATATTTTTTGGTTCCTCTTGACACCATATAATTTCAGCGTTCTTATATTTTTCAAGTTCACTGCCTAGTTTATCGGCTGGGAATGGATAAAATTGTTCTAAACGCACTACTGCTGTATCGTTTATTTTTTGTGCTTCAAGCATTTCAATTATGTCGTAATAAATTTTACCACTACATATTACAACTTTACGTATTTTATCACTTGCAACTAAATCTGTTCTACACTCTGGAATTACCGTAAGAAATTTTCCTTCAAAGTCAGAAAGGTTAGAAACTGTGCTTTTATAACGCAATAGCGATTTAGGTGTAAACACCACTAAAGGCTTACGAAAATCTCGATTAATTTGTCGGCGTAAAACATGAAAATAATTCGCAGGAGTAGAGCAATTAACCACCTGCATATTATCCTCTGCACAGAGTTGCAAAAACCTCTCTATACGAGCAGAACTATGCTCAGGCCCCTGCCCTTCATAACCATGAGGCAAAAGTAAAACTAGACCACTTGATCGCAACCACTTTGTTTCTGCTGATGCAATAAACTGGTCGATCATGATTTGCGCACCATTTGCAAAATCACCAAATTGCCCTTCCCAGAGCACCAGTGAATATGGAGAGTCAAGGCTATATCCATATTCAAAACCCATCACAGCATACTCAGATAGTGCGCTATCTATAACTTCAAAGCGAGCTTGCTTCTCACTTATGTTGTTTAGTGGAATAAACTCTTCTTCCGTTACTTGATCAACAAGCCTTGAATGACGGTGCGAAAAGGTACCACGACCAGAATCTTGTCCTGACAAGCGCACTCCTATTTCTTCTTTAAGCAATGACGCAAATGCAAGACTTTCACCAGTGGCCCAGTCTATGTTGCTACCGGAATTTATACTTTCTATTCTGCCATCAAGTATTTTCCTCACTTTATTATTGAGATTAAAACTACTTGGAATATTACTATTTATGTGTACACCTAATTTTTTTAGCTCATCTGGTGAAACACCAGAGTCCGTATAATATTCACTCAAATCGTTCAACTTTGCTCTTCTCAATTTCAACCACACTCCATCAAACCAATCAGCTTTTTTTGGAGTGTAAGTCACTGACTCAGCAAGACTTTTATCCAACCTTACCCTAAATTCGCTGCGCAATTTACTTACTTCATCACTAATTAGGACTTTCTCTGCAGCCAACTTCTCTTCGTAAATTGTTCCCGGAGTTTTATGCCTTGATATTGCTTTATACATAAGTGGCTGAGTAAAATTTGGTTCATCACCTTCATTATGACCATATTTGCGGTAGCATATTATGTCAATCACCACATCCTTTTTAAATTTCTGCACATACTCCATTGCCAAACTCACGGCAAAACTCACGGCTTCTGGATTATCTCCATTAACATGAAATATTGGAGCTTCTATTGATTTTGCTACATCAGTACAATAAAAAGAAGAGCGTGCACAACGAGGATTCGCAGTAAAACCAACTTGGTTATTGATAACAATATGCACGATACCACCAACTTTATAACCTTCAACGTTGCTCAAAGTCAGGGTTTCAGCAACCACTCCCTGCCCGATAAAAGCTGCATCACCATGAATTGATATTCCAAGCACAGATCTCGTATTTTGTTTTGCCCTTACTCTTCCAGCTAGAACCGGATTTACCGCCTCAAGGTGAGATGGGTTAGGACATAAACTTAAGTGTATTTTTTTACCACCAGCAAGTGCTCGATCAGAAGAGCAACCAAGGTGATATTTGACATCACCAGACACCTCAAGACCACTTGGATATGCAAGGTTGCCTTGAAATTCAGACAGCATTGCCGCATAATCTTTTCCCATCACTTTGGTTAGAACATTGAGCCGTCCTCGGTGGGCCATACCAAGAACTATTTCTTCAATACCACAAGCTGCAGAATCACTAATAACTCTTTCAATTGCAACAATGGCTGACTCCCCACCTTCGATAGAAAAACGCTTATATCCAGGAAATTTCATATGGAGAAATTGCTCGAACATCTCAGACTCAATCAAGTGCCTTAGTATTTCTTTTTTATCCTGAGGGCTTAGCGTATAGACCTGATTTTCAATTTTCTCCTGCAGCCAAACTCTTTCCTCATAAGAGGAAATATGCATAAATTCAAAACCGATATTCTTGCAGTAAATATCTCTGTAGATTCTAGTGTCACTTGTAGGAGAAAGATTCAAGTATTTTTGACAATCTATTTCCTTATTTACATTCGGTGATAATGGATTTAAGTCTGCAAAAAAGTGACCATAAAATCTGAAAAAATTTGCTAAATCATCAGCATCTACCTTAGCTTCATTCTGTGCTCTGCAGGGTTCTGCTTTATTAACTTCTAAATTGCTCGAAAAAATTCTGTACCAATCTTCTCCAATTGATTTATCGCCTTGCAAGTAACGGCTATAAATTTCTTCCACAAATTCGACATTATCGCCATAAAAACAGGAGTTATTTTTAAAATTGGACATAATCACTACAAAAATATCAAATACTTATGAGTATAACTTAAGTTTTTAAAAAAAGAACTCCTTTAGTTTCTAATTATTAAGTTATACAAACACTGTAATCCGAGTTTTCCAGAAAGGGTGTCATTCTAGACTGACATCTAATTTTTCCATAAATGCTGTATTTCAACATAAAACAACTATACTCATCAACTTGTGCCAAATCATAATTCCTAGGTTCCAGTGTTAGCTACTTGTTTTTTAGATTTCTATACTATTGCTGATTGAAGATTATTGAAATTTTTTTGCACATTAAGGAACGCAAGCGTTTATGAGTCAGAGGATAAGTCATATAACATTTACTCGGTCTTAATACTTTGAATTTATATTTAAGTAAACGATAAACAGTAATTGGTATGAGTGATCTATTTAAAAGTGACAATTATAATAAAAATCTCAATTCTTTGATAAGAGTCATAAAGCTGAAGGATACAAAAAAAATTAATGAACAATATGATGAAACACTGAAAGATTTATCTCAAGCTCTGAAGAATTTTACAAACAACGCAAAAGATGTAGCCAAATTTGTTATATATAGCGACTTGAATAATTATGTAGAACCTTTGAGCACAAAGCCACTCGGTTTTATTGGAACATTAAAAGGGATATTAGATAGAGTCTTGGGAAAAGATATTCCAACTAATGATAATGACATAAAAAATTTTGTTGGTGATGAATTATCAGGTTTCACTATAGAAAAAGCAGCCGAATACACAAATATTCTAAGTACAATTAACCTATTCAAGAAAGGACTTAAAGAAATTTTAGATTCGAAACAGAGTGGAAAAGGCAATAAAGAACATAAATCATACGAAGTAAGCACGGAAAATAAAACGACATCAAAGCAGAAGGAAGATACTCCTAAGCTGCAAGAAGGAAAACAGCCGGTAGGAAAATTAGTTATGAAGAGAATAAAACGGCCAATAACAGCACCTCCGCCACCTCCTACTTCCTCAAAAAAGGTACACTTTAAACCAGAAAAAGAGAATGTATCTCCTGAAGATTCAGGCTATGAAAGTTCATTAAGTGAAGAGTCTGGACATGAGGAAATATCAAATTATCAAGAGAAAAGGAGTAAAGCTTCAACGAAAGACTCACAGGACTCAAAGTTAGCTAAAAAGGAGCCAACTCACAAAACGAAACCTAAGAAAAATGCAGGAACAAGAAGAGGATATAAAAAGAGACAGGCTCCAGAGCCACCAGCGCTAAACGCTGCCAATCAAGAAATTAGGCAAGAAACTAAAGAAGATAAATCTGAAATACTGTCAAATCCTAAAAGGCTAGATATTGTTGATCAACAAGTGAGCGCGAAACCAATAATAGTAGAAGTGACTTCGCAAAAATCAGCTAAAAGTAAACCAATCCTGAAAAAATCTGCTGATAAAGCAGCATCAGAAGTAAAAGCTGTTATTATAAAAGAAAAAGTAAATAGCAAGAAGGACGGTAGAGTAAAGTCAATAGTAGGAAAGTTTGAGCAAAATCAAGTTGCTAAGAGCAAAGCCACCCCTGCAACACGAGCAGATATCGGTATGAAGAAAGATCCTGCACCATCGCAAAAAACTGCCTCCCAATCTCACTCATTTCCGGTAGGAAATAAAAGATCTAAAATGAACCCCATAACAGCAAAGTCCGATTCTAAACTTCCGGTTAGTAAAAAACCTCTTCTCATTCATGTTAGTGTAAAGAAAATAGCTGCACGATTTGAAAGCCATGGGAAGAAATAGTTGTAACCTATTGAACAAACCCTATAATATCCTTGATCTTTTTTATATTGTTATTTGCAATCTCTGCTGCTTTTTCTGTACCTTGTTTTAATATTTTATGTAAATGAAGCTGATCTTTTAGAAGACTATTCATCTTCTCGCGTATGGGTGATATAACGCTGATGATTAAGTCAGCTAACTCTTTTTTAAAGTTCTTCATGTCATGTTTATCCACTTTTTCACACACTTTTTCTACATTTAAATCACTAAGCACTGAATAAATATTTATCAAATTGCTTATTTCTGAACGACATTTTAAAGTAGAAAAATCAAAGCCTAGAATTGAATCTGTTTTTGCTTTTTCTATTTTCTTGACAATTAAGTCATTTGTATCGTTAAGGTTAATGCATGAATATTCTGAAGGATCAGATTTGCTCATCTTGCTTGCTCCATCTCTTAAGCTCATTATCCTTGATGTACAATCCAAAGTTAAGATTTTAGGTATGATGAAATGACTACATTTATAATGATTGTTAAAAGCTGATGCAATATCACATGCAAGTTCTAAATGCTGTTTTTGATCATCGCCAACAGGAACGTATTTAGTTTGATACAGCAATATATCTGCAGCCATAAGTACTGGATAGCTGTATAACCCAAGAGAAGCTTTTTGTTTATCGCTTCCAGCCTTATCTTTAAATTGAGTCATACGATTAAGCCAACCAATTGGTGTATAGCACCCTAGCAGCCAGCCCAATTCTGCATGACCACTAACTGCGGATTGATTGAAAATAATCGACTTTTCCGGATCTATTCCACATGCAATATAAGTTGCTGCTGCTTTAAAAATATTATTTTTTAATTCATTTGCGGGAAGCTTATTTGCTGTGATTGCATGCAGATCAACAACACAAAAAAGAGATTTATATTTATCCTGCAACCCTACCCACTGCTTAATTGCACCAAGATAATTGCCCAAGTGTAATACTCCACTTGGCTGAATACCTGAAAAGACAACTTCTTCCATACCTTGAGTGTTTTATTAGTTACTTTCGCAATCAGCAGATTTTTTAGAAAGAATAACCATTGCAGGACGAAGCAACCTATTTTTAATTGTATAACCAGTTTGTAGTACTTCTACAATAGTGCCGGGCTCTTTTTCATTATCTTCTCTTTCCACAACAGCTTGATGTAAATTGCTGTCAAAAGAGTTACCTATTGGATCTATTTCTTCTATTCCATGTTTTTTTAGATCACTCACAATCTTTTGGTGCGCCACTTTTATTCCTTCATGAATAGGATCATCATCTTTCAAGTTTTTCATTGCTTTTTTTAAATTGTCACAAGAGTCGATCATATCACGTGCAAATTTTGTGACTGCATAATCACTTGCATCACTAATTTGCTTTTGCATTATACGTTTAACGTTTTCACTATCCGCAACAGCGCGACGTAAATGATCTTCAAGCTGAACTGCACGTTCTTTTAATATATTAAGCTCTTCACTTAAATCACCTGTTTGCTGATCTTCTTGATCATCCCCTTTTCGCTTACTGACCATATCTGCAAATTTCTTTTTTTTCCCTTTATTACTATCTGACATATCATTCACCCTTACAAACTTAATAAATATATAACAATCAATCTAAAAATATCAAGCGTTAGCTATCCTTGTCTTTCTATGCTTGCATTTAAAAAGTCAATCAAAGCAGTTTTATAAAGAGAATCAGAAAAAGTATCAATATTACTTTGCGCCATATTAATATAGTGTTTAGCTTCTTCCATAGAAACATGAATGGCATTATGATGATTAATATATTGTAATGCTTGGTCAAAATTGTGTCTAGCTGAAGAAAAAGACTTCTCCCAGAATTTTTGTTCTGATGGGCTGCCTTTTTCATATGCTATAATAGAAGGTAAAGTAACTTTACCTTCAAAGAAATCTTTTCCAAGTTGCTTTCCTAAAGTGCCTTGATTAGCAGTATAATCTAGCACGTCATCAATTATTTGGAATGCCATACCAAAATTAAACCCGAAATTCCTTAGCCTCTCTGTTTCATCACTTGTGGCTCCAGATACTACTGATGCAGCCTCGCAGCATGCGGAAAATAAAGATGCTGTCTTTTCTCCAATGATATTAAAATAATTTTTCCTAATTGTATTAGGGTCAAAACGCGTTGTCATCTGCTTTATCTCACCCTTGACAAGCAAATTAGATGCCTTAGATAAAATAGAGAGAACACTTAAATTCCCACATTCTATAAGCCATCTAAATGCTAAGGTCAATAATAGATCACCAACTAAAATGCTTGATTTATTCCCCCAAATTTTATTTGCTGTTGCAACTCCATGGCGTGCCTTACTTTCATCAAGCACATCATCATGAAGTAAAGTAGCGTTGTGTATAAATTCTACCGATGCAGCAATGTTGACCCTACTCTCTCCAGAGCAATTCAGCATTTTACATATAATAAAAATGAGCTTAGGCCTTATCTTTTTTCCTCCTGAATTAATAAGATGAGATGTAATATCGGTAGCAAGCTTAGTACCTTCATCATTGACATTTTTGAAGATAAAGTCATTCATAGCCAATAAATCAGAAGATACAATATCATCTAATTTACTACTTTTTGTTAAATCAGTGTTTAGCATTTAAGAGGACTTATGCTTCTTGCCCTTGTACTTTTTCAACTTTTTTCTTTTCTATTTTTTTCGATTCTGTTTCTAAATCTACTATGCCTTTTTTAATGAACCACATTACCCTTTCAGTTGCTTGCGCTCCTACACTTAGCCAATGTTTTAATCTATCAGCTTTTACCACAACACGATTTTTATTGTCTTTTGGCAACATTGGATCATATTGTCCTATTCTCTCAATAAAGCGCCCATCTCTTGGTGCTCGTGAATCGGCTACAACTATCCTATAAAAAGGACGTTTCTTTGCCCCAAACCTTGCTAACCTTATTTTAACTGCCATGTCAACCTTTATTCATATATTAATTACAATTTAAATACAATAAACAGCTCAAGTCAAACTAATTGTACCTCTTTTACCTAAAAATACAATATAGCCCCCTCCAATCACTCATAAAAGGAAGATCTAGGATAATAAACTTTTTTATATATCATCAATCATAGCATGATTAACTTCTACTCTATACTTTGATTTTAGATAGCTAATTAACTGTTCCTTTAGCGATATCATCACACGTTTTCCGATGTCAAGCATGTTTAATTTACCATGTGATGAATGCATTTGTTTTAGAACGCCTATTATAATTTCATTATTGTATTGAATAGGATCTGTTACCGAATTAGTTGTTTTCATATTGAAAATCTCTTCTATGAAAGAAAAAGGGTAGTTTTGTTCATTGCGTTGTATTTGCTGGCCTTTAACCAATTTTATACCTTGCATTTCTTCCAAATCTGTCTTTTCTCTTAGTTGAACTGCTACTTCTTGTCCCATTTTAAACATTCTTTCTTTTATAAATTCACTACGCCAAAGCTTTATGGCTGATTCCCTACTTTCTTCAAAATTTTGTAATTTAGGAGGAACGATATCACTGATTTTTACACCAACAACAGTATCTCCAACACCCTTAAAATAACTCTTCTGATCTTTCTCGCGTGAAAAAATGAAAGAAATGAAATCACTGGAATTTCCTACTTCATTACCACTTTGGTCTTTTCCACCAGCATCTACTGGACCAATGGTTTGTATGGGTAAATTGTAATTATTGGAGATTTCTTCAATCGTTGCACCATTGTATATCTTATAATTCACTTGATTTATGAAATCATTGACTTTTTCAAAAAACTTTTGATTGGTTAAAACTGACCTTATGTCTTTTTTTAAATCAACTAAGTCTTCATCAGAGATTTGATGTATGCTTTCTACCTTTATTACGTGCCATCCAAAATTGCCTGTTAAAACTTCACTTACTTCACCTGTTTTGAGAGCAAATACCTTTTCTCTCATGTTTTCAGGCAAGAAATCCTTAGTTATATTATTTACTCTGGTTTCATCGAGTTTCACTTTATTAAACTCTTCTATTATTTGTTCAAAGCTTGCTTTACTTTCTTCAAGTGCTCTTCTTGCTATTTCAGCTTTTTCTTTGGTAGAAAATATCACATTGAATATGTCTCTTTGATTTTTAAGTTCCTGATGTTCTATTATACTATCAACCTCTTCATCTGAAATTCTGATTTGATCTTCAAAATATTTTTGATCCAGAGAAATGTATTGCGCAGTTCGATACTCAGGGTAATAAAAATTGGACTTATTTCTTTCATACAAATCAAGTAAGGCTTGATCATCTGGTTCAGGAACGTCTGTAATTGCATCCTCAGTTATTTTAACAATATCAACTACTCTAGTTTGGTAGCGATTTTTGTATCTCTGCTCATCAACACTCTCACCAAAAGTTACCGGATAATTATCTTTAAATAACGAAGTCATGAACATCATTGCAGGCAGGATTTTCTCTAGTTTTTCTATATATTCCTTTTCTGTTATATGTAGGCTATTTAGAGTTTGATGGAATTTATTATGGTCAAATTCTCCTTTATCGTCCTGAAAGTACTTGGTGTTTTTTATATGGCTTTTGATAGATTCTTCTCCAACTTTTAATCCAAGTTCGCTAATTAAGTTAAACAATAGTTTTTGCTCTATAAGTGCGTTAAGCAAATCATATTTCAGCTTTTTTACTTGTTCTTTACTTACATCAGATCCAGAAATTTGCTTTTCATAATTTTGATATAGTAATTTATATTCATCTGATGTTATAACTTCCTTTCCTACTTTAGCTAATTCTTTCCTTTCATCATCATTTGATAAAAGATTGCCAATCCCTATAAAGATTAATAAGCAAACTAAAAGGAGAACGATTGCCTTGGTAAAAAAATTTCTAATACTCATTGTAAACTCAGTTAACTAACACTTAAATTTAGAATAGCAATAATTTAATCTTTGTAAATCTATTAACAAATTATCTAATATATGTAATATTGTAGCGTATTAAATTGAATGGAAGCTTATATTAACCTAAGAGCCTGTAAGTGATCTCTGAATATGGTAAGATGAGGTAAAGTATGAGGAATACATATCCAAGTGAAATAAGTTGTGAAAAATTCGAAAAGATTAGACTAATTTTAGAAAGCGTGCGCAAGAAAACAAAGCCAAGAAGATTAGGTTTATATGAGTTATTTTGTGGTGTGCTTTATGTACTAAAAAGTGGCTATCAATGGCGAATGCTTCCAAAAGAGTTTCCAAGATGGCGAAATTGTTACGATTACTTCAAGAAATGGAGTAAAAAAACGAATGAAGATAGAGAAAGTGTTCTAGAAATTGTCTTAAAAAAATTGGTTGGAGAGAACAGTGGTCGAAATACCAAAACAAGCTTCTGCATCATTGATGCCCAAAGTGTAAAAAATACCGATACTGCTGAAGAAAAAGGTTATGATGCTGGCAAGAAAATTTCAGTAATAAAGCGTCATATCGCAGTTGATACACAAGGTTTGACACACGCAATTCATATAACAACGGCAGAAATAACTGATCGTAGCAGTGTTTTGAAAATGGTTAAAAATGCTAAATAAAGTCTCTCTGAAGTTAAAAACATACTGGTTGATGCAGGCTACACTGGAGAAAATTTTGCAACACAGATGAAAGTAACTATTGATGCAACTGTTGAGGTGAAGCGAATTACACACCTTTGCCGTATTGCCAAAAAGATGGGTTGTTGAGAGATCTTTTGCCTGGTTGGAAAAATATAGGCGACTTTGGAAAAATTGCGAGCGTAAACTTAATACTAGCCTACAAATTTGCTTTTACTTCTTTCCTCCTCAAAAGATTATGAACAGGTTCTTTGATGATAGAGGGTTTATTTCTAATAATCTTTATGTTGATGTGACAATATTTGGTACTTTGTCATTGTTAGCACTGCTAGCTACTGAGATATTTAGTCCTACATTTTCAAAAGGCTGTGAAATATACACTGAAAAACACATGAAAGATTTACTTGAGGAAGATCCAAGAGATAGAGTACAAAAGGAAACTGATCTGTTAGGACGGTATGATCCACGAAGGCTATTAATGCCGATAATTATGCCTCTTGTTAGAAAGTGTTTTGCAGAAGTGGCAAGCGAACTTGCTGAAAGGAATTTTGATGAGGTAAAAATTGATATGTCTAATGTTAATACCGAAGGACTATCTAATCCTCAAGCAATTGAATTTACACAGCAAACAGTGTAGTATAAGCTTTTAGCTCTATGCATGGACTCAAAAAAAGTAGAATTGATATTTGAAAAGTTTCAACAATCAAATCCCGCACCAAAAATAGAGCTAAATTATACCAATCATTTTACGTTATTAGTTGCAATAGTTCTATCAGCGCGAACAACTGATATAAGCGTTAATAAAATTACAAAGGAGCTATTTAGTATCACTGATACTCCAGAAAAAATGCTGAATCTTGGGCAAAGTGAGCTGAGAAAATACATAAGCAGTATTGGGTTATATAATTCCAAAGCAAAAAATATAATCGGGCTCAGCAAAATATTGATTGAGAGATACAATAGTAAAGCGCCTACTAATTTCAATGATTTGGTATCTTTACCAGGGGTCGGGAGAAAGAGCGCTAATGTGTTCTTAAATTCAGGGCTTGGTATTCCAACATTGGCAATTGATACTCATGTTTTTAGAGTAAGCAATAGAGTTGGGCTTGTGAAAGAAAAAGATATATTTAAAACAGAGCAATCTCTTTTGAATGTAGTTCCAAAAAAATACCTGCTTTATGCTCATCATTGGCTAGTTTTACACGGTAGATACATTTGCAAGGCACAAAAACCTTTGTGTGAAGCGTGCACAATTCATGATTTATGTGAGTTTGAATGCAAGAGGTATAAAGTCTAGTACAACACTTCGATATTTCTTGCTTTTATCATCCAAGTAGCTGATCTCTATGATGGTGTCATCCGAGTAGCTGACACTGGAATCCAGTCTTTCTTACCAACAAAAATTTAGAATAACTTTTGTTCTTAAAAAATTTCTAGATTCCAGACTCATGTTTCAATGTTAAACAAGGTACAATAGAATTGAGTAGGGTAATTTCTAGGGAATTATTATGTAAAATGTCATCCAGATAGACTAATGTACAAGATAAGCTGAATGTCTATAAGGAAAAACAGCAAGGCATTTTAGGATTTGCTATAAATCGCATCAGGAGCTCAAGAGTACAGCTTACAATTACAGATAGGTATAGTTGAGTTTAAAGTAACTACATAAATTTACTACAATTTTCATACCTATAAGCTGCTATGCAACAAAGCCCTGTGTGGGTATAATTTTGACAGGATACAAAGCTTAATGGAGAAAGTTACGAACATCAGTAAAAAACATGGCAATTTTATTCTCATTTGCAGCTGCTATCACGTCTTGATCTTTCAATGAGCCACCTGGCTGAATTATAGCTGTAATTCCATGCTTTGCACTTTCTACTATACTATCTGGAAATGGAAAAAATGCATCTGAAGCAAGCGCTGCGCCTTTACATTTTTCACCTGCTTTTTTTACTGCAATATTCACACTATCTATTCTGCTTGTTTGTCCTGCACCGATGCCAATAGCACAACCGTCTTTTGCTATCACTATTGCATTGGATTTTACATGTTTACATATTTTCCAAGCAAAAATAAGATCTTCCTTCTCTTTTTTTGTTGTAGTGCATTCTGTCACTCGGTTTATTTCTTCTACTTTTACTGTATGGTTATTATTTTCTTGCACTAAGAACCCGCCAACAACATTTTTGATTTGATATTTTGCATTTTGCTGAAGAGATTGATGAATAATCACTCTTAAATTTTTCTTTTTTTGTAAAATTTTTAGCACCTCATTGTTTACCGATGGTGCTATCACCACTTCCAAAAATATCTCGTTTAATTTCTCTGCTAGCTTTAAATCTATCTCCCGATTGCAAGCAACTATTCCACCAAAACTGCTTATTTCATCACATGATAGAGCTTTTTCATATGCTTTTAAAGCACTATCACTAACAGCAACGCCACATGGATTATTGTGCTTTATTATCACTGCTGCAGGTTCTTGAAACTCAGAAATTATGTTAAGTGCAGACTCTATGTCGACTATATTATTATAGCTCAACTCTTTTCCATGTATTTTCTCCAGTGGATATTTGCTAAATTGATTGCTATAAAATGCAGCTTTTTGATGAGGATTTTCACCATACCTGAGTCCTTGTGCTTTACATCCATATAGAGTAAAAAACTCTGGTAACTCATTGCTTTTACCCTGTGATAAAAACCAATTGTAAATATTAGAATCATACTGTGCAGTCAGAGCAAATGCTTTAGTTGCTAGATGTTTTCTATATTCTAATGTTGTCTGATTGTTATTTTTGATCATCTCAGCTTTCAGTGTTTCGTAATCTTGAATGCTAGAAATCACTGAAGTGAAATGAAAGTTTTTTGCTGTAGCTCTAATTAATGCTACTCCACCTATATCTATTTGTTCTATGATTTGCTTCTCACTTGAGTTGCTATTAACCGTTTTCCAAAATGGATATAAGTTAGTTATAAGCAGATCTATCGGCTTAATTTCTAGATTCTGCATTTCCTCTTCGTGCCTTTTTCGATCACAGAGTATTCCTCCATGAATTTTAGGATGTAAAGTTTTCACTCTGCCATCTAGTATTTCTGGAAATTGTGTGTAATCTGAAACTTCTTGCGTTTTTATTCCCGCACCTGATAGCACTTTATAAGTATTCCCTGTTGAAAGAATTTCTATTTGTTGCTGCATCAAAAACGATGCAAGTTCAATTATATTTGTCTTATCGTATACTGATATTAAAGCTCTTTTAATTTTCATATGGAAGGTTTCTTAAGATTATATCTAAGAAAAGAAAATTTGTCTATATATAGCTACTACGTCATACCGCCACGTTATCCACAACTGTACAAACATTGTGATACAAGAGACCAAGAAAGATGTCATCCCAGTGCTCAGACACTGGGATCCAGAAAACTTCATTTTAAATGAGCACACCAGGTGGCTATAGAATAGAAACTGGATTCCATTGTCAAGCACTGGAATGACACCATCTACTACTCAAATTACCTGCAAATTGCAATGTTCGTACACCAAAAACGCGGTATCTTGTTGTAGATTCCGCTAACAAGCAGCGGAATACCAAATTGTAGAAGTTGCTTTAGCTCTCCTCACCCTCCCTTCAAAGTAGTCTATTCTATAAATTTTTTTGTTAAACTTGATTTTAAGCCACGAACAAAATCTTTAATATCGCAAGGATTTCTTCCTTCCATTTGTACAACTTTAGGAATTAAAATACCACCTTTTAAACTTATATGCATATTATCATTAATGATCTCACCTTGTCCTGAAGTGAAGGCTTCAAATTCAGCATCAAGTATCTTGATACGTTTATTCTCTACCTTAATGAATGCTTTTGGATAAAATGCTTTAACCTTTCTATAAGCAATTTCACAGGCGTCACTTGCGTAAATTTTATAGTCTTTTACTTTGTCAGCATAGCACGCATCGTTATCGCTCTGTTTTAAGGGAACTTGCTTTTCAATTTCGTTTAGTACTTTCAGCAGTAAATCACTACCTAATTCAGACAATTTATCATACAACGTCTTATAATTATCGCTTTTTTCAATAAGAAATTTTTTCTGTTTTAAAATAGGGCCAGAGTCTAATCCTTCATCTAGCTGCATAATGCTAACTCCGGTTTCTTGATCTCCGGCTAAAATTGTGTGCTGTATTGGAGCTGCACCGCGCCACCTAGGCAGCAATGATGGATGAATATTAATACAACCATATTTGGGAATATTTAAAATTTCTTTTGGAAGTATCAATCCATACGCAGCAACAACTGCAACATCTGACTTAAAATTTCTAAACTTTTCTTGCTCTATTGAAGATCTTAGAGAGGTAGGAATACATACCTCTATGTCACTTTCTTCAGCAACGACGTGTACTGGGGATTTTGTTAACTCCCGCCCACGCCCTGAAGGTTTTGGAGCCTTGGTATATAATGCTACTATTTCGTTATTTGATTTCAATAGTAAGCTTAACGTACTAACTGCAAACTCTGGTGAACCCATGAAAATAATTCTCATTAGGTGTTTTTGCTTTAAGAATTTTCTGCTAACTTACTATTTACAGTTTCTACTAATTTAGCAAAATCATCCTTATAGTTAACAGCCATCTCAGCAAGAATTTTCCTATTTAAATCAATTTCAGCAAGTTTAAGACCATGCATAAATCTACCGTAAGTAAGTCCATGTTCTCTTGCTGCTGCATTAATACGTATTATCCACAAACCACGAAAATCACGTTTACAGGTTCTTCTGTCTCTGTAAGCATATTGGAGTGCTTTTTCAACTCTTTGTAATGCAATTCTATAACAATTTTTTGCCCGTCCTCTATAACCCTTTGCTAGTTTCAATATTTTTTTATGACGAGCATGAGTAGTGACTCCACGTTTTACTCGAGCCATTTTTATTTTACCTCCATTTTGTTAAATACCATAAGGCATATAAAGCTTAACTATGCGCGAGTCAGATTTATTAAGAATCGTTGTACCACGCTGATTACGAACATTAGATTTACTTCTCTTTACCATACCATGTCTTTTACCTGACTGAGTAGAGATGACTTTACCCTTAGCTGTAAGGTGAAAGCGCTTTTTGACAGAAGATTTAGTTTTTAATTTCATTTTTGTCATATCCTAAACAAGTTCCACTATTTAGTTCTTTAGTAGTAATTAATTATGAGTATAGATAATTTTATTAAAGAATCAAATTAAAATTGTGTTTTAGAGGAGCTTAAATGTAATCACACCCAATATATGTGTTATACCTTCTTTATCTCCAATTGGCAACAATACTTGCCTCATTTTAACACTTTCACTTTCTTCCTCTTCGTTAATTGAGCATTTACTCTCTATTACAGTCTCAAGTTTATCAATAACTGCATCTATTTTATATAGCCGCAAAAATGGTGCATCAATTGCATACTTATTATCGATGTACATCTTTTGTTCAAAACCATAAAATTCAACAGCCTTTTCTCCTGCATTTTCACACATATAACCTCGTTCTTTAACTTCAATGATAAAACAATGCTGCCATGACTCCATGATTTCTGCAGTGTCTATTTCATGTCTTTCTGGCCATTCTCTATCTGATCCTTTTATATCACTCCAATGTTGAGTCACTATATTCACTATTCTTCTTTCTTTGCCTGCATAATTTTCCATTCGAAATTCCACATATAAAACACAGATATAAGGTAAACTTATCGTGAATGTATTGATTTTTTCTTACTAAAGGATGTAGATTATTGAGAATTCTCATCCTGTTTACACAACAGGTAATGATACATTTAAGTATAATAATTAGAACATCAAAATTATTAAATGAGGAAACTGTAAAAAATAATAAAAAATTCTATTTTTGCAATATTTTGACTAAATAATACTATTACCTCTACTTTCTAAGGTTATTGCACTTAATAAATTACTAGATGAAGTTTCTTCCTTAGAACTACCATGGATTTTATTTTTTCTATTATAAAACCAACATTTAAATGGTACAGCTGCTGCGATAGCTGCTAACAAGACTACTACCACTGCTAACATACCTACTGTTAACACTCCCATATTTTCCTTATTTGATCGAGATGTTTCCAATAATTTAAATCTTCTCAAGTTCATATCATAAATCATAGGATTACCCAAAATATTTGTCATATTTTTAACATTTCCTATATTTTGAATTGTAATTCCATTACTAGCGTTTAATTTTTTCATTTCTTCCATTACTTGTTTTAAGTTTGGTAGTTCTGTTGTTGTACTTTCAATATCACCAGCTTCCATCTTTTGCAAATTCTCATTACTCAAAAACTCTTTGAGATACTTTTCATAAAACTCTTTGGCATTATATTCTTTATAACTTCGTATTTTTCCACTCTTAAGATCAGAAACGATATTATCAATCATCGCTTTTGGATTTTCTGCACGCACTATTTCTCCTTCAGCAACAAGAATACGATAAGATGTATCGTCAAGCATACATACATACTTAAGTTTTAAATCACCTCCTCCCAATAGAAAATATATTGTTCTATTTTGTTCTACATCTTGCAATTCAGATTCAATACTAATCCATCTATTCCTTTTTTCCTTATTGATTAATCCTTTTTCTCGTACAGTATCTTTAACGTGTAACAATCTTCCTGGCATATATGACCTCCAAATTGATCAATATTTCCTTGTGTATAAAAGATAAATTACTTAAGTCCACATTTTTTACTAAGATTTTTATTATACTAAATAGTATATGCATTAATATTCGGATCGATTTTACTCTCATTGCAACTTATTATATCTTAGTAAAAATGATATAAAATTAGAGAAAGAGTTATAAAAATTTTTGTAAGACAGGAAAATTTCTTCTCCTTTGGTTCCAGAGCATTACAAATGCTAGAGAGCTAAGTTGATGGCACTGTTGTGCCATCAAACTCTGGAATTTTATTCGATGCTAATTTGAGGAGATAGATGTGCTACCGATGTAGCATTGCTGAGCAAAGATTCTATTTCTGATATAGATCCAAAATGCTCAAGTTGAGCTTGTTCAGGAAGGTTTTTCATCGCTTTTTCAACATCGTAGCTACCTTCCCTATTTTTTCTATGCCATATAAAGCATCCCAATCCTGCAAAAGCTACTGCTAGCACTCCACCCAATATACCACCAGCAATTCCTGCTATTCCTATATACTGTCCTCCATTTATTTCCGGTAATTTAGGCCCTTCCACATCTGTGCTATTAAATATAGAATAATCTAACACTTCTTGTGAATTACTATCAAAACGGGAAACACTACTTATATTTTTAGGAGTAATTCCATAACTGGCATTTGATTCTTTTATTTCATTTATTACGTCATTAATCTCTTTAGTAGTTACTTTGCTTGATGCAAAATCGAATTCTTGTTTTGTTAAAGAAGCTGATTCGATAGTTACATCTTCCTGCATCTGATAATCAATTTCTTCAGTAGTAGATTCTCTCAATTGGCTATTTTCATCAGTTCTTTCTTTTCGCTTTTTTTTTTCACCATCCTTATTCAATTCATCTATAAGGTTTTTTAGATATATTTTACGAAATTCTCTATAATTATATTCTTTACCTTTTTCTATTTCTCCACTCTTAAGACCTAAAATAACTCCATCTATTGTCGATTCACAAACTGCTTGAGGAATGTCTATTAAATCTACCACTCCTGTAATAAAGCCTATCTCAACTGCTCTAGAAGATACAGAAAAGTCTCTTACTATTGCACCCTCTCCTTTAGTTAAAAATTCTACTATTCTGTTTTTTTATACTTTCCAAGTCAGATACAATTCTAATTGTTAGACCATTCATCTCCTGCTTATTTGTTGTTTTTCTCTTTTGCATGCTATTCTTAGTGTTTTGGAATTTTTTTGCATTTCACACTCCTTAAATTAATTAATAAAAGTATTATTTGAATTAATAAATACTTCTCTATGTTAGCGGATAAAATATTTAAACCTATATCTTTTTATTAAAATTTTTATGTAAAAGTTACTTTTATTATACTAAGCAATGTATATATTAATATTTAGATTGATAAATTGATTTTACTTCTGTTACAACTTATTATACATAGATAACCTCAGTAAAAACGATGAAGCTAAACGAAATTAGAGAAAGATTTATAAAACTTTTTGTAAATAACAATCATGAGCAAGTTCCTTCTTCTCCTTTGATTCCAGAGCATGATCCAACACTCATGTTTACAAATGCTGGTATGGTACAGTTCAAAAACATCTTTACCGGCACGCAAAAAACTGAAATGAAACGTGCCGTTTCAAGTCAAAAGTGTCTCAGAGCAGGTGGTAAACACAATGATCTTGAAAATGTTGGCTATACATCTCGGCATCACACATTTTTTGAAATGCTCGGAAATTTTAGCTTTGGTGATTACTTTAAAGAAACTGCGATAGAATTTGCGTGGAAATTTATTACTGAAGAATTGTCTCTTGATAAAAACAGACTATCCATAACTGTTTACCACACTGATGATGAAGCATATGAAATTT
Organism: Trichopria drosophilae; assembly: GCA_030407085.1. Classification (NCBI taxonomy): domain Eukaryota; kingdom Metazoa; phylum Arthropoda; class Insecta; order Hymenoptera; family Diapriidae; genus Trichopria; species Trichopria drosophilae. Next base: position 453,963 of record CM059582.1, on the reverse strand, counting down.
GGCGTAAGATAAGTGGCTTTTCAGATGATAAAATCATAAGAATTACAACAGATGATAACTTTTGGAGCATGGGCAATACTGGTCCATGCGGCCCATGTTCTGAAATCTTTTACGATCATGGAAATCAGGCTTTGCATGAAGACGACAGAATTGTTGAAATTTGGAACCTGGTATTCATGGAATTTAATAAAGATGAAGAAGGTAATTTACAAAAATTACCAAAAAAATGCATCGATACCGGAATGGGCCTTGAAAGAATAGCAGCTGTTATGCAGAACGTTCATGATAACTATGATATTAACCTATTTTCTGCTCTGGTAAGTAAATTGCAAGAGTACTGTGGAAATACGGAGAATAAAGTAGCTCATAAGATTATCGCAGATCACCTTCGTGCAGCTGCATTTCTCATCGCAGAAGGAGTGCTTCCTGGAAATGAAGGAAGAAATTATGTACCACGCAGATTGATCAGGAGAGCAGCACGTTATATCCACCTACTTGGATATAATGATTCTCTATTGAACCTTGTTTTTCCTGCACTCATAGATGGTACAAGTTTGGCTTATATGGGAGATGCTTATCCAGAGCTAATCAGAGCTAAAAGCTTAATAGAAACAACGTTAAAATCAGAGGAAGAAAACTTTAAAGACACTTTAATGAAAGGCATTAATCTCTTGGACAAATTCACTGCAGATTTAAAATCAGGTGACACTCTATCTGGAGAATCAGCATTCAAACTATATGACACTTATGGATTTCCTTTGGATATCACACTTGATATTTTGAAAGAAAGGAAAATAAATTTTGACCAAAAAGGTTTTGATAATGCAATGAAAGAGCAAAAAGAAAGAGCACGTGCTAATTGGACTGGCTCTGGTGAAAAGTCTGTTGAACAAGTATGGTTTAATTTAATCGATCAGTTTGGCAAAACGGAATTTGTTGGTTATGAACGTGATGAAGCAAAGGATGCAACAGTACTCGCAATAATTTCCTCTAAAAACGAAGTGATTGATTCTGCAAAAGAAGGAGAAAAGATAACTATTATACTTGATAAAACACCTTTTTATGGAGAGTCAGGTGGACAAGTGGGAGATATTGGAAATCTTATACAGTCTGATGGAAGTATGGTAACAGTCGAAAATACCAACAAGATTAATGACTTGTATTTGCACAGGTGCGTCGGCTCAATTTGTAAAGGTGATACAGTTACAGCTAGTATCGACAAGAAAAGAAGACAAGACTTAAGAAGAAATCATTCAGCTACACATCTTCTACACTTTGCACTCAGAAAAATCTTGGGTGATCATGTTACTCAAAAAGGTTCTCTAGTCGCACCGAATAGGCTAAGATTTGACTTCAGTCATAACACGCCAGTAACTCAGGATCAGCTATTTTGGGTAGAAGATATGGTAAATTCTCTAATTAGAGAAAATCTTTCTACGTCTACAAAAATTCAAGGTGCGGATCAGGCAATAGATGAAGGAGCCATGGCCTTATTTGGTGAAAAATATGGTGATAAGGTTAGGGTTGTAAAAATTGGAGATTCAAAAGAATTATGTGGCGGTACACACGTGGAGCGTACTGGAGAAATTGGTTTGTTTAAGATAGTAGCAGAATGTTCCGTTGCATCTGGAGTAAGAAGAATCGAAGCTTTAACCAGTCAAGAAGCAATTAATTATGCACGCAATAATGAAATTAGCTTAAAAAAAGTTGCAGAATCTGTAAAAGCACCAGTAAATGAAATAATAAGTCGACTCAGTATTTTAAGCCAAGAGCGCAAAGAATTTGAAGTCAAAATAAAAAATCTTTATAAAAAGCTTATCAGTGTAGAAACTGTAAAAAGTACCGAAATAAATGGAATAAATTTCGTAAGCCACACTTTCAATAACGTTCCAGGAAGTATAATAAGGGAATTTGCTCTACAGCAACAAAAACCGAAAACTGTAATAGCCTTCATGGTAACAGAAAAGGATAAAACAGTTTTGATTGTCAAAGTAAGTAAAGATTTAACTAATAAGATCAATGCAAAAGAGCTAGTATCTACTGTAACCAGAAGGGATTGCGGTGGAAATGCCGAACTTGCCCAAACAGGCTGTGATAACAATAAAATAGACGATGCCATTACAGCAATCCATAGCAAAATAACAGCTTGCAAAAACTAACACACCCTACTACCTCTGTATCTTTTAAACGTGAACGGAATCGTCAAGGTATTATGCAAATAGGGGTAGAGAAGACTTAACTGTCAAATGAGCATATCAGGTAATAAGAACTGGATTACAGCTCCATGCTCTGGAATGATATCTAGGTTTAAAGTCCACATAAAAATCATTTACAATCTACGTTCAATATGATAAGTTGAAAACAGTTTATTCCTCGGTAGCTCAGTGGTAGAGCAGTTGGCTGTTAACCAATTGGTCGCTGGTTCGAATCCGGCCCGGGGAGCACTATTTTATACAATCTGTACATTTCACTTTTAGCCCAAAATTCACTACCTTTTTTTGTCTCTTAAACAGACAAAACGTGTGAAGTTATATAGCTTTAAAGCCTTTACTATCAAAATGCAAAGATACCTGCACCTGACTTAGCTTGCTATCTGGCTCCTCTACTATTTTTCTTTTATTACATTTCCTTCTTAATTCAGGTAGAAAATTTTTAGGCAACGCGCCATCAATACTGCAATAATTAAAAATAAGCGAAGTAAGACGCACCAAATTTCCACTCGTCAAAGTTTGTGCACCTCTGTAATTAATGCTGTTATCATATACTTTAAGTGTAATAAGATTTGTAAGATTTCCGCTTGCTAAAACCTTTGCACCTTCTGTACCAACAGAATTGCAACTCAGATCAAGTGAAGTAAGATGTGCAAGCTTAGCTAGTTCTTTCATACCTTCATAATTAATGCTTGAACATCGTAAAATAAGCTTTGTAATGTGTGTGTTATTTTTTAAAAAGTTTACGAATTTGTTTATATCAATTGTAATGCCTGATGTTGCTAAATGTTATCTTTTATATATTGGCTAGAGCTTATTTAACCTCGTTATTAAAGCTATGCAAGTGTTTTTGTAAACACTTCAGTAATTGTCAATCTCTTTAATAAAATATTTTATGAAAAACTTCATATACCATTGCCTCCAAGCAGCTTTTTCTATCTCTTATTTTAACACAAAAGTTGTGAGAAGAGTTTGTTTTTGGTATCATCGGAGGTTTTCGATGATAACTTTTATATGAACTTTAAATCAGTCGTTTTATGTATATTAGATGGCTGGGGCAACGGAATAGAAAATAGTAAATACAATGCTATTAGCAATTCAAATCCACCTTGTTGGCAACATATTAGCTCTAATTATCCAAAGTGCAGTTTATCTGCCTGTGGAACTGATGTTGGATTACCAGAAGGCCAAATAGGCAATTCAGAAGTTGGCCATATGAATATTGGTAGCGGTAGAGTGGCAATACAAAGCCTTCAGCGTATTAATCAAGAAATCGAAACGATAGAAAATAATGCAAATCTACAGAATTTTATTAATGATCTAAAAAGTAAGAATGGCATATGCCATATAATGGGATTGATATCAGATGGCGGTGTTCATTCGCATCAAAAGCACATTTCATCTTTAGCAAACAAGATATCACAACGCGGAATTAAAGTTGTAATACACGCATTTTTAGATGGCAGAGACACACTGCCAAATTCAGGGAAAAGATGCATTCAAGAATTTACAGAAAGCATAAAGGAAAATGATATAAGAATCGCCACCGTCTCTGGGCGTTATTATGCTATGGACCGTGATAATAGGTGGGAAAGAACAATTGAAGCCTATGAAGCCATCGCATTTGCAAAGGCGCCTCGTTATGATGATGCAGTATCGCTTGTTGATGAAAATTATCAAAATAATATAACCGATGAATTTATCAGGCCCGCAATAATAGGCGATTATCAAGGTATAAAACCAGAAGATGGATTGCTATTGGCTAACTTTCGTGCTGATCGAATGATACAATTGGCAAGTATTTTATCAGGTGTCATTCCAGCGCGTGACACTGGAATCTATACTCGCATGACAGAAGGTCGTGAAGGAAAACCATTCCCTTCAATTCTAAGTATGATGCAATATAAAGCGGATTTAAAAATCCCTTATCTCTTTCCTCCTGAATCTTTTGCCAACACTTTGGGACAGATAATAGAAGACAATAAATTACGGCAACTGCGCATTGCTGAAACTGAGAAATACGCACATGTGACTTTCTTTTTTAATTGCGGAAGAGAAGAACCTTTTTCCGGTGAAGAAAGAATACTAATTCCTTCACCAAAAGTTAAAACTTATGATTTGCAGCCTGAAATGTCAGCCTTTGAGCTCACAGAAAAACTTGTAAAAAAAATTCATTCTCAAGAATTTGCGCTGATAGTTGTAAACTACGCTAACCCTGATATGGTAGGACATACAGGTGACATAAAAGCAGCTGAGCAAGCTGTGCTCGCTGTAGATGATTGCCTTGCAAAAGTACTCAACGTTGTCAAAGAAGTGGATAAGACTGCACTCATTATTACAGCAGACCATGGCAATGTAGAATGTATGTTCGATGAAGAAAATAATACACCTCACACAGCACACACTCTAAATAAAGTTCCATTCATTATATCTTGTAACAATCTAAAACTAAGAGATGGAAAATTATCTGATATTACCCCCACTATTTTACAGCTACTTGGGCTCAAAAAGCCAAAAGAGATGATAGGTAGTTCGTTGATTGTATAATTTTTCGTATTACTCTCTATTCACAACTGTTGTAGTTTGAGGCACCGGAAGGGTGCTATTCAAACAGCCCCTTGTCGTTTAGATAGCCCATTCGGTGTCATCTCAGTGCTTGACACTGGCTTCTTGATTCCTGGATTTCAGCGTCACGAGCTGATCATCTTTGTTCATCTAAAAAGTAGCAGATTTATGACGGCAGTGCCCAAAGGTGTCATTCAGTAGCACCTTGTCGTTCCAGTAGCTCTTTCAGTATTATTCAAGTAGCCTATTCGGTGTCATCCCAGTGCTTGACACTGGGATCCAGGAATTTTATTAAATTTACGAGTATAAAAGTAGCTGCTTTATGTTAAATACAACGTTTTGATGATTATGAAAAACCAGTGTCAAGCACTGGAATGACATCTTCCTACAGATAATGTTCGTACAGTTGTAACTGGAATAACACCATCATAAAGGAACTAGTGTCAACTACTTGAATGATATTAAATAGATATGCTTTAACTTAACCCAACTTTTAAATTTTCCGCTGTCAACATTAATGACTCATTAAAGAAGTTATCAGCATCACTAATACTACCTATGCTTTTTGTATTGATAGATTGGTCAATTCTTTTAACTAAATTGGATAGAACTTTATTAGGCCCAATTTCAACGAATTTATTAGTGTCACGGCTTGTCATATGTAAAATCATTTCTCTCCACCTCACTCTGCTTATGACTTGCTTAGCGAGCAAAGCTCTTATGATCTCTGGATCACTTTCTTTCTTAGCTGTAACGTTTGATACAAAAGGAATCGAAGGGCGAGTTATGTTGATGCTTTTTAAAAATTCCAGAAGTTTTTCATCAGCAGGTTTCATAAAAGATGAGTGAAAAGGCCCACTAACTTGTAATCTAATCATTTTCTTCACACTCGAATTTTTAAACAAATCAGGTAACACCTCAAGAGCTTCTGCAGTACCACTCACCACTACCTGCCCACCACCATTATCGTTTGCAATTTCACAATCAATTTGAGCTGATTTTAATATACCTTCTACTTCACTTATTTCTGCTCCAAGTAGAGCAAACATTCCACCTTTGCATTTTAGTGAAGCTTCATGCATTGCTTCGCTACGAACTTTTAGCAATTTGACTGCAGACTCAAGCGTCAATGCCCCTGCAGCACATAGTGCTGTATACTCGCCAACTGAATGCCCACAAACATACTGAACGCTGTAAAGAGATTCACCAAATACGTGCTTCATAACACGCAGCATTGCAATTGACACTGCCATTATAGCTGGCTGAGCGTTTTCCGTGATGGTTAATTTCTCAATAGGACCATTGAAAATCAAATGAGACAGCTTTCTACCCAATATGTCATCTACTTCATCAAATACGTTCCTTGCAACTAAAAATTCATCATATAAGCTCTTTCCCATTCCTACAAATTGGGAGCCCTGACCAGGAAAAGCAAAAATCATAAAAATTTTTTTATTCTTCATTGAGAATACTACTTTATTTATTGTTTGTCAATATTTCACAATAATGATTGACCAAATGAACCAGATTCACTAAAATTTTAGCTGGCAAGAAATTTGTAAGAACAATGACAAAAATCGATTATCACAAAGTCACTATAGTTATGACAGATGGTCAAGAGTTTGAAACCTATTCCACTTATGGAAAAGAAGGTCAAAAAATAAAGCTTGATAGAGATCCTCTTACTCATCCTGCATGGACTGGAAGTTTGACAAGCGGTTCAGGGGAGAAGGATAGTAAAATAGCTAAGTTTAATGATAAATACGGGAGTCTTTTTTAGTTCCTCCCCTCTTTATTTAACATGTATAAGTATAAAAATGTAGGCTATGTTGCTTCTTCACTACCCAAATCTCAGGAAGTATCTAAACTACTACAGGAGCTTAATTTTATCAATATAGCAGAAGCAAGTAAGCCTGAAGTTGATTTGCTGATAGTTGTTGGCGGTGATGGTTTTATGCTACGCACTCTGCACAACTACGTCATAGGAAATAAAGATATACATGTATATGGAATAAATACCGGTAATGTAGGGTTTTTAATGAATAAATGTTTTAAAGAGCTAATTGATCATATAGAACATGCAGCCCCTACTCAGCTAACTTTACTAAAAATGGAAGCCAAAGACATAAATGGCAAAAAACACCATTACATAGCAGTAAATGAAGTGTATGTCTTTAGAAAAGCAAATCAAATAGTAGAGATGAATATTACCATTAATGATAAGCTAAAAGTAGAAAATTTCAGAGGGGATGGAATAATATTGTCTACTCCCACAGGCAGTACTGCATATAACTTCTCTGCCGGCGGGCCAATCTTACCACTTAATTCAAATTCATTTGCACTGACTTCCATTAATAGCTACTACCCAAGGCGTTGGAATGGAGCGCTAATCTCAAATGATACAATAGTGCAAATTGATATCAACGATGTGGAAAATCGTCCAGCACTTGTAGTATCAGATTACAAGGAATTTCCTGATATATCGCAGATAAAAATGCAGAAAGATCATGAAAACACAGTCACTCTGCTTTTTGATAAAGATTGCTCATTAGACGAGAGGATTTTTGATAAGCAATTTTTATACTAAATTCTTCATATTTATCTTTAAATTAGCATTTACCATATCTTAGTAAATACAGAGTAGTTAATGTAACATTGTAATTAATTTTGGAGCTAATATGCCTAGGAATGAACAAAAAGTCACACTGCCTTCTCATACAGCAGTGAGTGAAAATAGTAAAGCAACTCCACCAAGACCAGCTCTCAGAACAAGCACTCCAAAACAAGATGGCAAAAACACAAATCTATTTGAAGAAGCTACCTCGAATAAGCCATCACCTATTCTACCAACTAATCAAGCTTCACAACCTAATGAAATATCACCTGCTCTTCCACCGAGAAATCCAGATTTACAACTTGATATATCACAAAGCCCAAATGGATCAGAAGAATCTTCTTATGCAGTGTTGAATTTATCTACTCCAAACGGATTAGCTGACAGTAAACCAGAAGAGCCTGCTTATGCAGTTGTAAATAAAAGTCAAAAAACTCCAGAAGATAGTTCTAAAGCTGATAATGAAATAAATAGTCAACATTTAAGCAGATCACCTTCTGAAGAGACAATGTATAGTCTACTTTGGAATAGTAAAAAACCATCAGAAAATTTAGAAGGAGTAATGAAGACAAATCTAACTCCTCCACCATCATATCAAACAGATGGCTCTGAAAAATCTTTGCTTGAAGATAATAAAAAGACAAACAGATTTTTACAGAAAGTAAAGTATACGATGCAAAAGAAGAAAGTTACAATGCCTTTCGTAGGTCTTATTACGGCATGTTGTATTACGTCAATCGTTTTAGCTGTGAAGCAAAGAGAATTCATTGGATTCATCGGCAGCATAAATCCTGTTACTATATTTGTCGGAGTATTAGCGTCTTGTTTAGTCTTAGGAATTACATGGGAATTTATGCAAGCAGTACGTACTAAGGAGCACAAGATCACAAAAAGAGATACTCAAGAAGTTTTAGATGAGATATTAGGTAAATTAAAGAAAGATGAGAAATGCATCAAATCTTTGGTATTAAAATATAGCAACGATAATCGTGTTTACTTTACGTTTCACTCTCTTCCAGAAAAAGCAAAAAGTAATCCGAACATCGTAGAATTTACAGGCCAGCCAATCTATTACAAGAGTAAAGTAAATTCATTAATCAATGATAGAATATGGCTTCCTATCTTAGGAACAGTTCTTATTACTGGAAACACAACCTTCCCTTTAGCACTTTATTCAACAGGTGGTTTGAGCAATATAGTAAGTTCATACACAAATCCTACTATTTACTGGCCAATCGTTGCAATTTCAGGCACTCTACTGCTTTTCACTTTAGCTTGCACAATTCATCATTGGAGCAAAACTGATTTTAAAGATTACTTGTTATTAGATACAAAAGATGCTAGTAGTGAAAAGCCCAATGAAACAGCTATTAGAACTATCAAAAAGAGTGAAGAAAAGATTAGTTCAAAATTGTTACAAGTAGTTGCTGAACGATGTGGCCATCCAGATATTACTTATATTATTAATTAAATCTGGCTCGTACTTCTTTTTATCGCTATTCCAGTACTGTAACTGCAACGTTTTGAAGATTTACACTTGCTAAGACCTTGTTATTTTGATAGCTTGAGATAATGACAAGGAAGGGGTTTGTTTATGAAAAAAGGTTTAATATTTATATCTTTAGTAGCGGCTATATTGATAGTCATTAATTTTTTATATAAAAATAGCGGAATTGATGATTCACAAGTAGTAAACGTTTATTCATCACGTAAAGAAGAATTAGTACATAGTTTGTTTGATGATTTTACAAAAACCACTGGCATCAAGGTGCGTTATATCATTGACGATTATTCCCAATTGCTTTCACGTATGGAAAATGGCGGTGAAGCTGATTTGTTTTTAACTGCAGATGCGGTGAATTTGATTTTAGCGAAAAAAAGAGGGCTCTTATCTCGAGTGGATTCAGAGACTCTAAAAAATGCCATACCTGCAAAATTTAGAGATAATGAAGATTATTGGTTTTGTCTAACAAAAAGAGCTAGAATATTGGTTTATAATAAAGAATCAGTAGATCCTAAGGAATTAAGTACCTATGAAGATTTAGCGGATAAAAAATGGAAAGGGAAAATATTAGCACGCTCTTCCACAAGTCCATATAACCGATCATTGATCGCTTTTATGATTGCAAAAAATGGTTTTGAAAAAACAAAAGAATGGGTGAGTGGAATTGTAAGCAACATGGCAAGAAAACCAAGCGGTGGTGACACAGATCAAATTTATGCTGTAGCCGCTGGTGAAGGCAATGTTGCAATAGTAAATAGCTACTACTTTGCAAGAATCCTTTCATCAGAAAATAAAAAGAATATCACAGAAAAGTTAGGAGCTTTCTTCCCGAGTGATGGTGTAATGGTGAATCTTAGTGGTGCAGCAGTAACAAAAAACGCAAAAAATAGAGAAAATGCTATAGCTTTATTGGAATTTTTTGTAAGTAAAAAAGCTCAAGAATTATATGCTAAAAAAAATCAAGAATATCCCGTTGTTGAAGGTATCGAAACTTCTGATATATTAAAATCTTGGGGAAATTACCCACAAAGTGATCTACCTATAAGTAAGCTTGAGAAACACCTTTTTGAGGCTGTGATGATAGCAGATGAATGTAAGTGGAAATAAAATTTTATAGCTTCCTTCTACTTTACTTTACAGTTGTATAATTGAAAAATAATAATTAAGAAAGTAGAATAAGCCCAAAAAGAAAGCTATGAACAAGAGAAAGAATTTGCTGAATATTTCAGACCTCACAATCGATGATGTAGAAAATATAACTAAATTAGCCAACCAATACCTTGAAGAAAAAGTTGAAAATAGTCATGTTCTGAAAAATAAAACAGTCATAAACCTATTCTTTGAAGATTCAACACGTACGCTCGCATCTTTTGAAATAGCAGCAAAAAGCCTTGGAGCAAATGTTATAACTTTACCAATGAAATCTTCTTCTATTAACAAAGGGGAAGATCTAAAAGATATGATAAAAACACTAAATGCAATGAATCCTGACTATATGATAATCAGGCATAAAAGTAGTGGTATTATTAATACATTGGCAAAGTATGTCAACTGCTCGCTAATCAACGCAGGCGATGGAAGTAGTGAACATCCAACTCAAGCTCTTGCAGATTATCTTGTAATTATCAATCATAAAAAGCAAATAAAAAACCTCAAAGTTGTGATATGTGGAGATATTTTGCACAGTAGAGTTGCAAGATCAAATATAAGATTGCTAAAAATGTTTGGAGCAAAAATAAGCTTGGTTGCTCCACCAACTTTGATTTGTAGGCATTTTTCTGAAGTAGATTCACTTCATTATTCATTAACCGAAGGTATAAAGGATGCTGACGTAATTATGCTTTTAAGATTACAAAAAGAGCGCATGAATAATAGTTCTTCAGAAAAAGAATATTTCCATTTATATGGACTTGATGCACAAAAACTACCGCATGCAAAACCCGATGCAATTGTTATGCACCCAGGACCAATAAACAGAGGTATTGAGATTAGCAATGATGTAGCAGATTGTGTCATTTTACAACAAGTAAAGTTTGGATTAGCAACGCGTAAGGCAGTACTGCACTATTTAATAAATGTTTAAATTAATTAATTTTAAGGAATTTTAGACATAATGACCCTCCTATAAAAAACGGTTTAGAAAAATATAACACACCTCATGACAGAAATTAAGTATGCACTGAAGTAGATTGTGCTATATTTTTTTATTGAGAGATTAGTTAAAAAGTCTGCAGACTTGAATAAGGTGAATTTCGAGCTCTAAAACACCCTCATTTTCACTAGTAATAATCAAACTACCAAATGTGTCAAGTAATTTATATCCGTTCAGCAGAGTGATAGAATCAGGTAGACGAGAAAAGAAAACTATAGGGTCAATGCGTGACACTAAAGTCCAGAAAATTTAATTTCAAACCAGTACTTCCTCCTTTATCATTCCAGCGCATGACCAGTTCTTATTACCTGGTCAGTCCTCTGGATCCCAGTATCAAGTACTGGGATAACAAGAGAAATGGAATAACATTATGAAGGTATCATTCCAGCGCGTGACGCTGGAATCGAGAAAAAAACGGTGTCAGCTACTCCAATGACAATTTAAGGTAAAACCTAAATAAATGGGAAAAACTTTGATATTCAGTCTTTGCAAAATTCTACTCGCATAGAAAAGGTAATACAAATGTTTTTTATAAATAAAACCTTAAGGCATTTTTTACTGTAGATTAATCATTTGATTATAGTATCATTCTAATTAAGCCTATGACTGCAATATCTATGAAGAACACTTTATATTTCATACTATTAGTTGCTATATTTTTATCATCCAACTTGTTTGCTGTAGAGCAGTCTAAAGAAAATATAAATCAAGAAGACGTATCGAAAAGCAATACTGATGCTGAAAAAACTTCTCCGCTTCTAAGCGAACTAAAAGAAGGCACAGACTCAACAAATGTAGTCGAAATACCTTCCAGCGAGCCAAAAGAAAGCACAACCCAAAATGTAATCAATGAAGAAGTACCTTCAAGCAATGAAAATATACAAACAAACCTACAGCCTGAAGAGGGGAATAATATAAAAGATACCAAAGCTCTAACAAGTCCTTTATCAGAAGAAAAAAAAGAAGAACCTAAAGAGAAGAAAATCAGTCACAACAATCAAACAAACCTACAGCCCGAAGAGGAGATTAGCAAAAAAGACACCGAACTTTCAACAAGCCAATTAACAGAGAAAAAGAAAGAAGAACAGCCTGACAATATAACACCTGTGAACAAAGAAAATGAAGAAAGCGAAAAATGGACAAAGCTAAACAAAGAAATAAAAAAAGAATGGAACCATAAAAGCAAGTCTATATATAAAAGACAATATGATAGCCTAAATGAGCACCTTCCTAAAACTATATTGACTGATGATTACAGTAAGCAATTTTTTTACTGCATAAAGAAGGGCAACTTAATTTGTCTAAGAGGAGTAATAAATAAGCTAGAAAAAATTGGATTAACAATTCAAGAAATACTAAGATTTAGAAATAAATTGGGTGATACTCCTCTAATTTATGCAGTGAAACAAGGTCAAATAGACACAGTTCGCTTTCTCTTATTACAAGGTGCTGATCCTAGAGTGGTTGATAATAATTTTAAGTCCCCTATTGACATAGCAATTGAGAAAAAGCAGATCGATATAATAAATGCAATTGCTGAAATGATGCCATACCTTTTAGAGGATAAAGAAATAAACAATGAAGAAGACTCAGAGATGTATAACTTTGCTATAAAAACAAAAGAAAGCACCTGCGATGCAAAAGATAATTAGACTTTTGATATTAATTTTAGTTGGTCATTTATGCTATGGAGATGATGCAATCAATGATTTTTTAAATGCTCTGCACGATGTGAAATACGTATCTTACAATACAAAAGATTTTGCTAAATTTTTAGTACAGTGCAACAAAGCAGGCATACCACAAGATTTTAAGAAAGGTTTTGGTCCTAATTTAAATGGTGCTAATTTTAGTCAATTGTATTTAAGCAAATCTATTTTTGATGGAGTAAGTTTAATTGGTGCCGATTTTTCTAACACCGATTTATCAGATGTGTCTTTTATCGATGTTGATTTGCGTGGTGCTAATTTTTCCAATGCTAATTTACATGGCGTTAAAATAAAAGGCACAAATTTAAGTTTTTCAAAATTTGCTTCTACAAATTTAACAGATATCATATTTGATCAGTCTAATATCAGTTATGCTGGTTTTATCAATTCTAATCTCAACAAAGTAAGTATGCGTAATATAATTGGTTTGCATACAAAATTCTTGAATGTAAAAATGAATTTCTCCAATTTATCAAACTCAAGTGCCAGCTACATAAATTTTAGTGATAGTGAAATAAACGACACTGTTATGCAGAAGAATAATTTCGACAATGCAAGTTTCTTTGGAGTGGATGCACACAAGCTCAAGATACAATTCTCTTCACTAAAAAACGCTAATATATACGGTGCTAAAATAAAAAAATTGGATTTTACAGGTAGCAATCTTTCGAACGCCTATTTTAATGCTTCTATTATAGTTGATAGTAACTTTGAAAAAGCCAATTTAAGCAATTCACAAATTTCCTATGTGAAAGGGGATAATTCAAACTTCATTCAATCTATACTAAATGGTTCCAAGATAAAACATGCATATATTTCTGAAGCAGACCTTCAGGATGCTAACTTATCTAATATTGATTTTAGTTTTAGTGAATTGTATAAAGTTAACGCCTATGATGCTAACATTTGTCACGGAAAGTTTCATAATATTAAAGTTGTGAATTCTGACATAAATGGTTCGTTCTTTGACCATTCATTGTTTACCTATGCAAAAATAGAAGATTCAGATCTTTCCACAACTTCAATGTATAAGACAAAAATTCAAGACTCTCAAATTTATAATAGTACTCTTTCCCACCATAGTATTGACTTCAGTGAGATAGAAAATTCAATATTCTTCAAATTATCAGCTGATAATTCGAGCTGGTCTAACTTAAAAGTCACTAATTCAAATTTTATTGAAAGTGATTTCAAATCCTCCGTGTTTTATGATAATACCTTTAGAAAGACTAGTTTTTTTCTTAGCAATTTGAGTGATTCAACAATAAGTGATATGTCTTTTCTCTCTTCAAGCATATATAAAAGTTCAATTGCTGATATTCATTTAACAGATTGCAAATTTGATAATTCAATTTTGACTGACAATCAGGGACAGAGCAAAATTACAGGTCTAGAGAGTGCTATAACTTCAATTAAAGATCTGCAAGAGAAAATATCGCAGGGTGAAAAATTTGATGTAAATTATTCTTACTTTGAGTTTAAAGACATGAATTTAGAAAATGCTAATTTTTCTAATTCAATATTAAGTAGAGCAAAGTTTGTAAACGTTAATTTGAATAAGGCAAATCTTGAAAAAGCCGATTTACGTTGTACTGTCTTTGATAATTCCTCTCTTATTGATACCAATTTATCAAATTCTAATTTAGAGGGCTCTAGTCTTTTAAACTTTAATTCAAAAAATACAAAGTCTTAAAAAAGCTCTATAATGTACTTGTTAAATAAAGAAAAATGACCGTAAAAAATGAGGGCATACTACTGATTCTATCCTCTCCTTCTGGAGCTGGAAAAACTACTATATCAGAAAAATTACTTGAGCAATCAACCGATTTAGTTATGTCTGTTTCTATGACTACACGCAAACCTCGTCCCGGTGAAGTAAATGGAAAAGACTATTTTTTCGTTACTGAAGAAAAGTTTCATGAACTATGTAGGGCTGGTCAAATGCTTGAATATGCTAAAGTTTTTGAAAATTTTTACGGTATACCAAAAGATTTTATAGAACAAAACCGGAGTAGTGGCATAAGTGTTTTACTGAATATAGATTGGCAAGGAGCATTTCATTTATTTGAAATCTTAAGAGAAAAAGTTGTAAGTGTTTTTATACTACCTCCCTCAATGGAAGAGCTTAGACTGCGTCTACAAAGGCGTAATAGTGATGATGAAATTGAAATAGAGCGGAGATTAGCCGAAGCGCAAAAAGAGATAAGTAAAAGTAATAAATATGATTACGTAATAATTAATGATGATCTTAATAAAAGCGTAGAAGAGATAAAATCAATACTAAGTAAAGGAATGCTTAAAAAATTAGAAGAAAAACCAAGTTTGAAAGGTCTATAAAAACATTGGTTTACCTCTTTTAGCAGCACTCATGCTTCATAGTTTAGCCACATTTATTATTTTTTAAGATAAAATAGTTAAAATAGTAGACAAGTGCTAAAGTGGGGATTTGAATATGACAATAGATTTTCTAATAGAAACTAGTTTTCTGCCTTTTCACCTATATTTCGATAACATCTAGCTCAATTTAAAAGTTTAATCCAATTCGTTAACGCCAAATAGCTTTTAATATTGAGGTTTTAATATGAGTATAGATCTAAGTGTATTAGTTACTAATGCAAACAAACTAGATAAACATATAAACAAAAATGAAAAACAAGAGCAAGATAAAAAAGACAAGCAATTGTATAATATTATAGAGAGAAAGGTAAAAAAAGAAAAACGTAAGCACGAAAAACCAAGAAGTCAAGATGAAACACTCAAGGAATGCAAAAGGTCACTTAAGGAAGGTGCTAGCCCTGAAGTATTGATTAAATTAGAAGCATCACTTAGAGAACAGGAAAAATATTATAGGTATTATATCCAGTGCTTCCTTCCAGTGCTAGGTGAAGTAGTAGAACGATCGAAAAGAATATCAAATGAAACAAAAAACCAAGTAATTTCTGAAATCACTAAAAGTTGTTTGAGTAGGTACAATGAACAAGACAGTGGCTTCGGTAGCGATTTTGAAGATGAAGTAAACAGAATATCGGATTCTGATAATGACGTTCAATTACTAAATGCAATCCAAAATGGAAACAACAGGAAATTTAGAAAATATCTAAAAAATTGCACAAATGTCAGTGGCATAACAGATGAAAAAGGAAATAATATTTTACACCTTATTGCATCGCTCAAAAAGAAACAAAAGCTTAAGTTTCTAGATACCTTGATAAAAATAGCTAACGAGAAAAATTTAGTACAACTTGTTGATAGTGAAAATCAAGAAGGAAAGACTCCTTTTCAGGTAGCACTAATTAACAAGATAATAAAAGGGAAACATGATTCTCACACAATCCAAGATAACGATAACACACTTAAGTTTCTTACAAAATTGCTAGAGTATGGAGCCAGCTCTGACAATTTAGGATTATCTACAAAAGAATTACAATACTTAAAAGAAGAGCAAAAGACATACTATTGTGATTTCTTAGAAAAATTAGCAAAGTCAGTAAAGAAACCTGAGTTAAAATCAGAAATAAGAACAAAAATTAAAGAAATTATACCACATACCATAAATACTCCGGATAGTAATGATAATTATCAATTACATTTAGCAATTAAAAATAAAGATGAGAAATCCTTTAAGGAGTTATTGCAAAAAGGAGCAGATATTAGCCTTAAAGATACAGATGGTAATAATGCTTTACATCTAATAGTATTAGATGTAAAACAAAAACGAAAGTTTGAATTTTCAAATATAATATTAAATGTAAGTAAGGAGGAAGAAAAAGAGTATCTTAAAGCACAGTTTAAAAAAGCTATAAATACTAAAAATACAGCAAAACAAACACCTCTTTATTATTTATTCCAGCATATAAAAGAAAAAAATGAAGATCGATCATGTACAGATAAAAATTTTAAAAAAACAAATAGATATAAAGCCTTAGAGTTATTTCTCCAGAATCGTGCAGACATTACTGCTCAAGACAAAAAGGGTAATAATGCTTTGCACTATATTGCTTCGCTAAAAGGAGAACAAAAGGTTGCATGTTTGGAGCTGATTTCCAGTTTAGTAAAAGAGAAAGAAATATCTGAAGATCAGTTAGGTAAGGCCATAAAGGCCATTAACGAAGAAGGACGAACACCGCTACAAGTATCACTAACAAAAAAAGCAGAAAAAGGCAACCACCTTTCGCAAATGAAAACAATTTTTGATCTAGGAAAAAAGTACGATAATACAACACAGTTTTGTGCAAAGCTGCTAGAAATAGGTGCTGATTCCCGTTCTCTGGAACTAAAAGATCGAGAATTTCATACTGAAAAATATTATTGCACTTTACGTAATTTAGAAAATTACTCAAAAACTCCACAAGAAGGAAAGGTAAAAGCTAAAGAACTAAGAAAAACACTTAAAAAAAAATATAACGTTAGAACTTTTTCAAAAAAATGTCAGCATATTCTACACAAAATAGGAGATGGCCTCAAAGCTGCATGGAAATGCATTGATCCTGGCAGAAGAGCTAGCATATTGTTAGCAATTACAGTAGCAACTACTATTATTACGATGGTAACACTTTCTTGCTTCCAAGGACAAATTGCAATTGGAGCAGCGTTACCCATCATAGCTATAACAGGCACGGTCTGTCTGATAGTCACTTTGGGACTTAGCGGCATTAGGAAACATGTTAAAGAATTAACCAACGATCAGCAAACCAGTAAAGATAATCTCCAAACTGCAACACAACCTGAAAATGTTACTGAACAACAAAATTTAGCTAACAACTCAGCAGAGCAAGAAGTACAAAGATCGTCAAATCAATCGGAGCATACAGAAAGCCCAGCTACTCAAATGAGCCATGTATCAATACTACGTCAATTTATAAATAAACTAGATGGGTTGACTAATAAATTCTCTTTTCCGGGGCGATGAAATCAATCTCATCGCTCAAAGTTTTTTCAGCAACTTTTTTATAGTCAATCTCTACACTGACTTGGTTTTTCTTTTCTTTAAGCCATGCCATAGTATGTTTCATCCAGTTTTTATCATCACGTTCAGGGAAATCTTCACGAGCATGAGCACCTCTGCTTTCCTCGCGATTAGATGCGCATTCCATGGTAATAACTGCTTGTGGAATCATATTGGCAAGCTCCAGAGCTTCAACCAAATCACTATTCCATATCATACTACGATCTTCAACTGCAATGTTAGGCATCATTTTTGCTACTTCTTTTATAGCTTTTTTACCTTCCTCTAAAACTTCAGCAACACGGAATACCGATGCATATTTCTGCATAGTGTGCTGCATTTCACTTCGTATTTTTGCTACTTTGAACTCCCCAGAAGCAAATCGCATTTTATTAAATCTATCTACTATCAAGTCTGTGCAGTCTGAATGCAATTTTTTATGTGGTGTATCAGGTTTCAATTTTTCTTTTGCCCTAAGCGCGGCAGCTCTACCAAAAACCACAAGATCAAGAAGCGAGTTGGAACCTAGTCGATTTGCACCATGTACAGAAACACATGCTGCCTCTCCTATTGCAAATAATCCTTCTACCACTTCTTCTTTACCTTTTTGCAACGTGATCACTTCCCCATGATAGTTGGTTGGAATACCTCCCATGTTATAGTGAACAGTTGGAATAACAGGTATCGGATCTTTAGTAACATCAACTCCTGCAAAGGTCTTTGCTGTTTCACTAATACCTGGTAATCTGAGTTTGATCACTTCTGGATCAAGATGCGCTATATTCAAGTGCATGTAATCCTTCTTAGGTCCAACTCCCCTTCCCTCTCTAATTTCAATTGTTATTGCTCGACTTACCACATCACGAGAAGCCAAATCTTTTGCCTTTGGTGCATAACGTTCCATAAACTTCTCACCCTGAGAATTAACGAGGTACCCACCTTCACCACGACATCCTTCCGTCATTAAACAACCTGAGCCATATATTCCTGTTGGATGAAATTGCACAAATTCCATATCTTCAAGTGGCAACCCAGCTCTTACCACCATGCCATTACCATCACCTGTGCAGGTGTGTGCACTTGTTGCAGAGAAATAAACACGTCCATAACCACCTGTTGCTATTACCACAGAATGTGCACGAAATCTATGCAACGTACCATCACACAGCGACCAAGCTATCACTCCACAGCATGTCCCTTTATCCATAATCAAATCGATTACAAAATATTCAACAAAAAATTCAGCGTTAAATTTAAGACATTGCTGATATAGAGTATGAAGAATTGCATGCCCAGTTTTATCTGCTGCTGCACAAGTACGCTGAGCCGATTTTCCTTTACCAAAGTGAGTTGTCATTCCACCAAAGGCACGCTGATATATTTTTCCATCTTCCGTACGAGAAAAGGGTACACCAAAATTTTCAAGTTCAATCACAGCTTTTGCAGCATTTTTACACATATACTCTATTGCATCTTGATCGCCAAGCCAGTCTGAACCTTTTATTGTATCATATGCATGCCAGCGCCAGTCATCTTCAGCAATGTTGCTCAAAGCTGCACTAATTCCGCCTTGCGCTGCAACTGTATGACTTCGTGTAGGGAAAATTTTAGAAATGCAGGCAACTGAAAAATTAGTTGCAGCCATTCCAAGTGTTGCTCTAAGCCCCGCTCCTCCTGCACCTACTATTACCACATCATATTCATGTTCTATGATTTCATATTCTGACTTATCCATATTCACTTATTTTATCATTACAGGCTTATAGTAGCACATAAGTAGGAAAAATCTATACTGGTTTTCCAAATGTAAGCTTCTGAAATAAACCTACAGCAAATAATGTCATAACAACCATAGGGTGTTATGAAAGTAGCTGACACTGGAATCCGACTTCTATTATACCAAACCGTTTGATATGCTTATCCACAATCAAAATTCCTGGATCCCAGTGTCTGAGCACTGGGATAACACTATCATAGAGGAGTAAGTGTAGTTACTTGCATAACATTGATGACTTATGCCTATTTAATTAGATCTAAAATTAGATAGAAAAAGGTAATCTTGATAAAACTCATTTACAACAAGTTCTCTCGCACTTGAATTTTCCGTTTGCACTTTTTTGTATCCTAATTTATGGCTTATTGAATCTTTATATGCACTAACTGCTTTATATACCTTACTTACCTCTCCTGGAAAGATACCACCAATAATTATAACGCATAACCCTGCAACTGTTGCAAAAGCTAGAGTTAAACTTTGCCCCCAGTTAGCTTTTTTTTCTTGTATACCAGCAGGGCACAATTCACTTGACATTTCTTTTAGATACTCATGCCACATGTGATTGCAGTTTGTACATTTCACTTTTCTTCCAGATTCACCTATTTGCCCACGAGATACCAAGTAAGTTTTAGTACAATTATGACATTGTATTTTCATAGTGCTTACGTATAAAATAATATAAATTTGATATCAATATGTATATAATAAATGAAAAATTTGCAACTAAAAAATTACAAGGTGAGATAGAAAATATTTGGAAAGATAAAGAAAAACTTAACGACTATAATCTAAAACACGAAGCAAGATTAATAATCAAAGAGGTAATTGAGTTACTTGACAGTGGTAAAATTAGAGTAGCAGAAAAGCTATCAAGTGGAGAATGGATAGTACATAAGTGGATAAAGCAGTCAATATTATTACATTTTCTCACTGAAGAAAGCAAAATAATAGACAATACCAATTGCTGGTTTGACAAAATTGATAGCAAGTTTAGTGAATGGAATGAGGAGAAATTTTACCAATCAAAAATTAGAGCAGTCCCTGGGTGTTTTGTTCGCCAATCTGCTTACATAGGTAAAAATGTTGTTCTAATGCCAAGCTTTATCAACGTTGGTGCATATATTGATTCTGGTACAATGATAGACACCTGGTCAACAATTGGTAGTTGTGCACAGATAGGAAAAAATTGCCATATTTCCGGGGGAGTGGGAATAGGCGGAATTCTTGAACCTATTCAAGCTTCTCCGGTCATTATAGAGAATAACTGCTTCATTGGAGCACGAAGTGAGGTAACCGAAGGCGTCATAATAAGAGAAGGATCAGTCCTTAGTATGGGGGTGTTTATTGGAGCATCAACAAAAATTATTGATAGAGAAACGAGTAAACTATCTTACGGTGAAGTGCCGCCTTATTCTGTAGTAGTGCCAGGATCCATTCCATCTAAAAATAACATTTCAACCTATTGTGCAGTTATAGTAAAAAAAGTAGACGAAAAAACGAGATCAAAGACCTCTATAAATGAAATATTGAGAGATTAAACTTATCTCACTACTTGTTATCACTTTTTTTATCATTGTTGCTAACTACAGTGATAGCATATACACATAATTCTGAAAAAGAAATTCCGTTTTCTTGAGATAACTTGTGTAATTTTTTCAGACTTTCTTTGACTTTGTGAGGTATATTTCCTCCACGCTCCTTTGCAATCCAGGAATCTTGATGGTGAATTGGATGAGCATCACCCTTTGGATCTCCTATGTATATTGCAAAAGGCGAATTTTGTCCTTTAAAATCACACTGTACAGTAAATTTTTTGATGGATACAGTCATTTAAAGACCTCTACTTTTCTTTTTAATCGATTTTATAGCAGGTGGGAGAGATGGTTTTTTGATAAAATCTTGTCTATTGAGCATACTTTCTTTGCCTTCTAAAGCTCGAAGAACATCGGCTCTGCTTAGCTGTGACTCTTTCGCCACCCTCATTCCATGCTCTACCATAATATTAGTACATGCTAGTACTCTTTTGACCAATTCTAGATCACCATTCAGCATTTGAACCAACGCTTGAAACACCTCTGCTAAAGTTAATCCATCAGCACCTATAATTTTATTTTCTATAAAATTGACAACTTCTTCAAATTTATATTCAACACCATCATCTTGAGGTATAAGGGTAACATAATCCGTATCTTGACTATTCATAACCAAAGCACTATCGCTTTTAAACTTATATTATATATATGAATACTCCACTATTTTATAGTATGGCACGCTATAGTTAAACATTTATTAATAATATGCTCACTTATATACACGAATTAATTGATAAAAGACAAGGGTCAATATCAATCAGTGATTTTATGAACGCTGCTCTATATCATAAAGAGTACGGTTATTACATGAATAAATTACCACTTGGCAAAGATGGTGACTTCATTACTGCACCTGAAATTAGTCAGCTATTTGGTGAAACAATTGCAGTGTGGATAATGAATACATGGAAAAAATTAGGAAAGCCATCAAAATTTTCTCTAGTTGAACTTGGACCAGGTAAAGGAACACTCATTCACGATATAATAAGAGTTACTAAAAAATACAGCTGTTTTTTTAGCTCAATGAACATTCACCTAGTTGAAATAAGTCCTCTTTTACAGAAAACACAAAAGGGGGAATTAAAGGGATTAGATATTAACTGGCACACAGATGTCAACAACTTACCAAATCAGCCAACTATTTTTTTTGCAAATGAGTTCTTTGATGCTCTTCCAATTGATCAGTTTGTTTATCGTGATGGGCAGTGGTATGAAAATAGAGTGATGAAACAGAATGGCGGTCAGTGTTTGACACTCGAATCCAGAAGAAAAGGATCATGTGTTCCAGCATCATCTATTCAGATAACAAATGGAAAACTTTTTAATGGTGCGGTAGTAGAAGTATGCTTAACTGGAATTGAAACATTAAGAAAGCTTGAGAAGAAGATAGTCAATAATGGAGGGGCTGCTTTGATCATAGATTATGGCTATATATATCCTTCATACAAGAGCACTTTGCAATCGATAAGGCAGCACCAGTATGCTAATTTTCTTGAAAATATTGGTAACAGTGATATTACTGCACTTGTAAACTTTCAAGCGTTAAAAGATTCATTAAAATACTTAAATTGTGAAATTTTAACTCAAAGAGAATTTTTATATTTGTTTGGTATAAAGGAAAGAGCGCAAGCCTTAATGGAAAATGCAAGTAATGAACAGAAGAATAAGATCTTCAGTGAATTTTTAAGATTAACTGAAAATATGGGTACTCTCTTTAAGGTAATGCTGATTCACCATTTGTAGTCTTGTATAGTTCTTATGTTAAACATACAAATACTAAAAAATTTACAGAATAAAAAAGGTAAAAGAAACGTATCTGTTCAGCAGAGTAGCAAAATAAGATAGACAGATAAGACTATCATAGGAACAAATAGGTGTCATGAAAGTAGCTGACACTGGCATGACAACAAAAAAGTTACTCAAATGACACCCTTTTGATGCACAATTTTTGGTGCATCACGTACTGATTTTCATCCAAGACGATGTCATGCCAGTGCGTGACACTGGCATCCAGCCTTTTCGCGCAAAAAACGTTGTAAAGTGTTTACCAACTTAGTTGGATCCCAGCTGGAATGACACTTGGTTATGCAAGAAATCTATTGTCAAAAAATTACTTCCGCATATTTTGAATCTGATTATAATGACAATTAGAGGTATTTTAAGAGCTCAAAATCTATCTTTGTCTGCAGGCTTTCAGTTAACTTTTCAATAAAAAACGTAGCATATCTTTTTCAGCGTATACACACGTCTGTCATATGTGCGCTGCATTTTTTTTCTAATCTTTTTATACAGGAGGATTTTATGTCCAGAATTCCAGATACTTGACCTTTACTTTAGCTAATAACAGGCGCCTGTGATTTTTATAAAGAAAGTGTAGGAAATAACCAAAAACTGTTTCCAGGCATAAATCTGCCATGTATACCTAAAAAGTAATCATATTAGCATAATATTCATACTTATATGCTAATATTAATATTATTTAAATGGAATACGAAATTAATGTTGAAAAAATATGTACCAAAAAATTTATGTGGGATCTATGCCGAAGCTCAAATTGCATGACACCATTTATTTTTATAGTTTTGTCTATTTTATTTTGCCACTCTGCTAAACGGATACATTTAATTCCATTTTTATCGAGCAGATAATTGTCATATATTAGCTTAGTTCTCCTGTTATACTTAAATATAAATCAGCATAACCCTAATTTTTTTATATATTTTACTTCTTTCTCTATATTTAATAATAGGCTTGAAAATAAATGGTAAACCTATAATTGTTAAGCTTAGAGCTAGGATTGAAAGTACACACAAGGCTTTGTGTTTACTATGTAGCTCTTTCAAGTAAAGCATCAAAAACCTACAAAATTTTTTGTAATTTTCTTCAATATTTTTTTTGCTATGAGCCTTGTCAATAAACATGTCTATTATAGTAGAATCTTTACTACACTTAATTGCCCCTTTTTCTATTAATAGCTGAGCTATATCAAAATAATCCTTTTGAATAGTAAGATGCAGAGGTGAAAAACCTTGTTGATCACAAATATTCATATTGGCTTTTACTGCTAACAACATTCTTACAATTTCTACATGGCCTTTTTTAGCTGCAAGTAGCAGAGAAGTTCTGTTGCATCTAGTGACGGCATTAACGTTTACCTTAAGCTCCAATAAGAACTTAACTGCTTTAGTATCACCATTATAGCTAGCTTTATGTAACCTGGTGTTACCGCTACAATCTTGGTCATCTGCTTCTATTCCCTTTGAAACAAGAAATGTTACCATTTGCCTATTATTATGCTTAATAGCGCAATCCAGTGCATCAAAACCATGTTTGTTTTTTGTGCAAATAAACTCTTTTAACCTAGCTTTTGCTTGCTTTACAATAAGCTTTACCAGTTGCATTTTGTTGTTATATGCTGCTAAAAAAAGCGTAGTATTATTTTCTGCATCTTTTGCTTCTATGTTTGCACCTTTCTTTATCAGATATTCTATAATCTCTGCTCTACTTTCATAATGTGTAGTACATTGATAAATGGTCAAAAATAAAGGAGTACGAAAGTTGTTATCTTCACATTCAAGATTTGCTCCGCTATCAATTAAAATCTGGACGCTCTTTTTAGAACCGTATAATGAAGCTATGTGAAGAGGAGTATAGCCTTCCTCAGCATCTTTTTCATTAATTTTTGCGCCTTTTGTTATTAAAAAATCTATTAACTCTGTGTCATCTTGTAGTGTAGCAAGGTGAAGTGGAGTAAATCCATTTTTATCTCTAGAATTAATTGTCAGTTGATTAACAAGAAGTTTAGCAATTTTTTTGTGTCCATGCATAATAGCATAATGCAGTGGATTTCTATTTTCGTTGTCCACAACATTAAAGTCAGCTTCGTGCTCTAATAATGATTTTACTCCAACTAAATCGCCTTCTTTTGTCAACTTATGTAAGAGAGTGACTCCGCTTACATCTTTTGAGTTAATATCAAATCCACTTTCTACCAATTGATGTATGTCTTCCTCACACGCCATACCATTTTAATTAAACCCTTTTCGCATTAACAATACTCCCACTTAATTAAGTTTGAATGAATCTATAAGAGATATATCACAATTTATTGAAGTTACTAAATTCCGATATATTAAAGTCCACAATTTCCTGAATATAGAAATATTTATTTTTATACATTTGCCCTATTTCTTGTCATCCCAGTACATTCTTTTTTGTCATCCCCAAGTAGCCCCATTTCACACTACTGTCATCCCAGTGCCCAGACACCAGCCTTTCTTACCAACAAAAACTTAGCATAACTTTTGTTCTCAAAAAATTTCTGGATTCCAGTGTCAAGCACTGATCTTCAATCTCCGTACATCTCTGCGTCACACACTAAAATGACACCCTGAAGCTTTAGCTATAAATATTAAGCAAGCAAAAAAAGGCAAAAGAAGCCTCATGGAGATAGTTGCTCCACTCTTTTTACTTGATGCTGCTCAAGCAGGTCACTTGGATGTAGTAAAATACTTAGTAGAAATAGCAAACGCAGGTGTTAATTATGTAGTTAGTACTCTTAGTCTACCTCATTTTGACTATGAAAAAACTGCTCTTGGAAAAACTGCTCTAATGTTTGCTGCTAAAAGTAGTCGTTTTGTATAGTTTTATCCAACTCAGACGTAGTTTAACCCTAGATTAACTAATTTATCCTTTGCAATTGTAATAAGGTCTATAAACTACTGCAAATCCAAATTTCTATTTGATCTTACATTCTTGTTGTAATAACCTCTATGGATCACACAGCATTAGTCGTGTATCTGAACAGATACTTTTGTACATGGATCAGCTTTATGTGTATCAATTCTGTCTACTTCAAGTTTCCAGCAAAACTACTTTCTAATGTATTGCTTTCAATCAAGTTCTTTGTTAAGCTCACTGTTAGTGGATGTTCAATTATCTTAACATAAAAATCAAGGCAGCTTTAGGTATAAATACGAGTAACTAGTATAAGTAAAGAGGCTATAAGAAGTTTCTTACCATTCTATTCAAACGGGTTTTAAACTTTTGAAATGTCATGACATTGTTGATACGTTTGTCAAGAAACGACAGTGTATCTGCAAAATCTTCTGAATAATCATTGATAAAAAAAAGTATCGTACTTAAGTACACTCCAGCTAATATTGCTCTTTTCGTATAGTAGTTAAAATCTGTTGATTGATCATGAATGCCATACCAAATCGTGCTAACAGTTCTGTACAAGAGTTTACTAGAAAAATATGTATTTTGGGGTAATATAGAGAATGATAAAACATTTTTTAAAAACTCTCTGTAATTTTGTAACTTAGCATAGTTTGAAAGGCGTATTTGGACAGCTAACTTTATCCGCTCTCTTACCTTCATATCTTCTAAATTGGAATTCCAAAGTTCAGTTTCCATTGAGCTATTTAAGTCCTCTGCTATGTACTCCAAAGCACTATATATTCCATTTTGAAATTTACAAAAACTATTGGCTAGGTTAAGGTTCATGCACACTTTCAATAAGGTTGCATCACTTATTCCTTCAAATGGAATAACCTTAATCAGCTCATCTACTATTAACTTTTGTTCCATACAATATTATACTAAACATCGCATACAATTGTACCTGAGATTTTCAAACATTCTACAAAATGCTTCACCGCGCTCTTCAAAATTTTTCCACTGATCAAAAGAAGAACATGCAGGAGAAAGTAATATCGCTACTTCTTCTTTGCTATTTATGGCCTCTTCAAAAGCCAGTTTAAATGCGTTTTCTAGATTATAGCACTTCATATAATCTATTTTGTTCTCCATAATGTTTGCAAACACTTCAGTTGATTCTCCAATAAGAAAAGCTTTTCTAATCTTGGTGAAATGCTTGCTTAATGATTCTATTCCACCTTTTTTGCTTTTTCCGCCAACAATCCAATATATGTTTTTATAAGATAAAATTGCCTTTTCGGTCGATTCTGCATTGGTTGCTTTGCTATCGTTGATAAAAAGTACATTATGTATTTTGCCAAGAAATTCATTTCTGTGTCTTAGCCCTGGAAAGGATTTGATTTCATTGACAATAGTGCTGCTATCTACTCCAAGTAACTTGCACACAGCGTGTGCGGCTACTATATTTTCTACATTGGATACTAGGTTTACTTTCATATCACTCATTGATAAGTTGTGATTCTCTAGTTTTAGCGAGATCTCCTGAATCTCAGCACTCCTTTTGTCATCCAAGCAGCTGACACTGGGATCCAGATAATTTCGATCTATACCAGTAATCTGTTCACTATAATCAAGCAAATTGTTATCTGCCAATGATATTAGATCTCTTGCACTACCCTCTATCATCTGAGTAGTTGGTAATGGTTTTTCTTTTCTGTTCATGCGCTGGAATGACACCAGGGAATATGTTACTGAAATTGGAATTTTGCTCCCAGTGAATTTATTGAATACATCAGCGGTAATTTTGTTATCACATCCTATCACGGCAATCTTACTACTGTTTATCAGTTTTAATTTAGTTGCTATGTAGTTATTCATACTTCCATGTCTATCTATGTGGTCTGGTGTGATGTTGAGCAATACAGAAATGTCTACATTAATTTTATTTATTAGCTCCAATTGAAAAGAGGAGAATTCAATTACATAAATTTCTGCATCTCTTTTTAAATCCAAAATAGGCACACCTAAATTCCCGCCAATAGCTACTTTTTTCCCTGTGGATTTTAATATGTGCCCTATTAGTGACGTGGTGGTTGATTTGCCATTTGTTCCGGTGATGCCTACAACCTTCTGGCTTGTAGTTTTAGTTTCGAGAAATAGCTCAATGTCTGATTTTATTTTGCAGTCAAAGCTTCTTGCAAGTTTTACTACCCAATGCGTTGGTATTGGCACTCCAGGGCTCAAAATTAGCGTGCTTATCTCATGCCAATTATACTCATTGGGATGAGTATAGTTACACTCTTTATATATCTTTTTTGCATTTGCTATTTGCTCTTTATTATCATCCCATGCATATATTTTTGCACTGCTTTTTGTTAGAGCATTAATAACGGACAAACCAGTTTTACCAAGGCCAAAAACCGCAACACTTTGATTTTTGTATTTGTTTAGTTGCACTTCTAGATAACTTATGCGAACCATTTTATAAAGATATAATACAAATTATAATGACTTCTTCCATAGTTTTTGGCAGTGCTTAACTTTATTGTCACAACCTTAGCCAATAGAAAACTCCTTGACACATTTTGCCAACTCCCTTACCATGATAATAAGAGTATTTATCCTTTAGAATTAATTAAGAGAAAATTTTTCTCGACTTGTTGTATAATTTGATAAAAGCGATCAAAATCTAAGCTTGCACTACCAATTAAAACTCCTAATAGATTTGGAATACTGAGCAAGTTTCCTATATTTTCTGAGCTGACTGAGCCACCATATATAATGTGTTTTTTACCAGCACACAATTTTATTATCTCTATCACCTCAGCAATTGCGTCATTATTTGGCACATTTCCTGTTCCTATTGCCCATACCGGTTCGTATGCTATGGTATATTCACCTTGTGTCGGCAAACGGTTTTTGCATTGATATTCTATTACTTCTTTTGTTTTTTTATTTTTATAATCTTCTGAGTTTTCACCTACACAGATGATTGGGTGTAATCCTGATTCTATTGCTGTTTTCGATTTGAGTTTTATTTCACTATCTTTTTCATGAGCCCTTTCAGAATGTCCAAGTATTACGTAACTACATCCTAGTTCCTTCAACATTCCTGCACTAATTTCACCTGTGTAAGAACCGAACTCTTTATGATGGCAATTCTGTCCTCCTATTTTAATATTATTGTTCAACTCTATACTGCTTGGAAATGATGTAAAAGGAGGGCAAATTACTAATTTAGAGGTAATTTCGTTGCTCTTGTTGTTAAGTTTGCCTATAAAGTCAACAAGTGAAGAACGCGTTCCATTCATTTTCCAATTTGCTACTATTAAAAAGGACATCAACTTTACTTGTATGGATAAGAGTGCCGGCTGTCGGACTTGAACTGACAACCTACTGATTACAAGTCAGTTGCTCTACCAATTGAGCTAAGCCGGCATTAAATACGCTAACAATATACAATTATTGATGAATTTTCGTCAACTAATTTTTAAAATACTACATACTAAGATCATATGAAAAAATTTTCACTGAAGCCAAAAAAGAGTCTAGGGCAAAATTTTATTTTATCGAATGAGATAACAAAAAGAATAGTTGCCTTAGCTGGTAGCCTGAAAGATTTTAATGTTATTGAAATTGGTCCTGGGTATGGTGCGTTAACAAGAGAAATATTAGCGTATAATCCAAAGTTTCTACTTTCTATAGAAAAAGATAGTAGTTTAGTGAAACATCACGAACAATTGCTAAATGAGCATCAGGGAAAATATAGAATTATAGAAGCAGATGCACTTAATGTTGTAGAAAAAGAGCTGGTAGAATGTCCAGTCAAAGTCATTGCTAACTTGCCTTACAATATCTCAGTAGCGTTATTTTTAAAGTGGTTAAATAATATAAAATTTTTTACGAATTTGACGTTAATGTTCCAAAAGGAGGTAGCAGAGCGTATTACAGCAGAACCTGATTCTAAAGATTATGGTTCCCTATCAGTGCTAAGCCAGTTACTATGCGACATAAAAAAGGAATTTGATATTGAACCTAAGGAATTTTTTCCAAGACCAAAAGTATATTCTTCAGTAATTACAGTAAAACCTTTACCCTCTCCAAGATTTGCAGTAAATTTAGAAACCTTAACAAAGCTAACACGTGCTGTGTTCGCTCAAAGAAGAAAGATGCTGAGAAATAGCTTGCAAAGTATAACTAGTGATGTCTCAACTACTCTTGAGAATGCTAAACTGAGTGGAGACGAACGTCCAGAAAGCTTAACTATTGAGCAGTTCTGTTTGCTAGCAAATAATGTAATTATGCGATAAATATATTAGGAGCTACATCCCTCCTCTATTCTATTTCGATCTAAAAATAGCTAGAGCCAGGCTAATTTTGCAAAAGCTCTATTGCAATTTCATTAATTGACGTATAAGCTTTAAATAAAGCATATGAAAAAAATGGAAGCTTGTTATTCGTTTGACGATGTACTTCTCTTACCGGCCTATTCTGATGTATTGCCTCGTGATGCAGACACAAGAACTTATCTAACAAATAATATAGAACTAAATATTCCTCTCATGTCCTCTGCAATGGACACTGTCACTGAATCAGACTTTGCAATAGCTATTGCCCAACATGGTGGAATAGGTTGCATACATAAGAATTTATCAATAGATGAACAAGTGTTAGAAGTAAGAAGGGTGAAAAAATATGAAAGCTGGATCGTGTATAACCCAATTACAATTTCCCCAGATAAAACAGTTGCAGAAGCAGTTTCATTAATGAGAGAGTATAATTATTCCGGCATCCCTGTAGTTGATCAACGCAAGTTAGTGGGAATTTTAACTAATCGAGATGTGAGGTTTATTGAAGACCAGAACATGAATATAAAAGTTTCCGAGGTAATGACAAAAGATAAGTTAGTAACAGTTCGAGAGCAGGCAGTAAACAGCGCCTCAGCAATGAAATTGTTGCATGCAAATAGAATAGAGAAGCTTTTGGTTGTTGATGAAAATTCTTGTTGCATAGGTCTAATCACAGTTAAAGACATCGAAAAATACAATAGATATCCAAATTCATGTAAAGACAGTAAAGGTCGACTCAGAGTTGCCGCTGCAATTGGTACTGGTAAAAAAGATGGTATAGAAAGATGTGAAGCTTTGGTCGAAGAAGAAGTTGATGTGGTTATTGTAGATACCGCTCACGGTCATTCCCAGAACGTTATCAGCACTATTAAGGAAATAAAAAAGATGTATCCGAATACTCAATTAATCGGCGGAAATATCACAACAACAGAGGCTGCTGAAGCGTTGATTGATGCTGGTGTTGATACAGTGAAAGTTGGAATAGGGCCAGGATCAATTTGTACTACCAGAATAGTTACAGGCGTTGGTATGCCACAATTCTCTGCGATCAAGAATATTGCAGAGGTTTGTAAAACAAAAAACGTCAGACTAATTGCTGATGGTGGAATAAAATATTCGGGAGATGTTGCAAAAGCTATTGCAGCTGGTGCTGATACTGTGATGATAGGTTCAATCTTTGCTGGTACTGAGGAAAGCCCAGGTGAGATTATCATGTATAAGGGTAGAGCATATAAGGAATATCGAGGAATGGGATCTATTAGTGCAATGAAACGAGGGTCAGCTAGCCGTTATTTTCAAGATTCAAAACTTGATTTAGTCCCACAAGGAGTAGAAGCAAGAGTTCCTTTTAAAGGTCCAGCTTCAGGAGTGATCTGTCAGTTAATTGGTGGGTTGCAAGCTGCAATGGGTTACACTGGCAACCGTAATATAGAAGAGATGAAAAAAAACTGCAAATTTGTCACTATTACTTCATCAGGGTTAAGAGAAAGTCATGCTCATGATATAATCATTACACAGGAAGCTCCAAATTACGCTTACCAAGCATCTAATTTATCATCTGATTCAGAGTAAATACAATCCCCTTTTGAGTGTGTCATTTCAACACTGGTACACAATTGTATAAACATATTAATATTAAGAGTCAAAAAGATGTCATCTAAGTTGCTGACACTGGAAAATCGATTGTAAATAAACTGACTACATAAAATTTTTGATCAAAATCAGTGCTATAAGTTGGAATAACAACTTAAGGTAGATTGCCAGCTTAATATATTTTGATAAATCCAAATTATTTTAGCTATAAGAGAGCTTTGCTTTTTTGCTCCATTAGAATTGGTTTACTTTTAGTGATTCATGGAGTTAAAAAAGTCAGCATTGCTCTTTGTTAAAAGTAATTTGTCACGTAAAAACTCCATTGCTTCAACAGATCCCATAGGGTTAAGTATCCTACGCAATACCCATATTTTATTTAGTATGGCCTTATCAACTAATAGCTCTTCCTTCCTTGTTCCGGATTTTGTAATATCAATAGCAGGGAATATACGTTTATCAGCAAGTTTTCTATCTAGTATAATTTCAGCATTACCTGTGCCTTTAAACTCTTCAAAAATAACATCATCCATTTTTGAACCAGTTTCTATAAGGGCTGTAGCGATGATTGTCAAAGAACCACCATTTTCAATATTACGAGCTGCTCCAAAAAAGCGTTTTGGTCTTTGCAGCGCATTTGAATCTACACCACCGGTTAGAACTTTTCCAGACGAAGGAATGACTGCATTATAAGCACGTGCAAGGCGAGTTATAGAATCAAGCAAAATCACTACATCTTTTTTGTGTTCAACCATTCTTTTAGCTTTTTCTATTACTATTTCAGCAAGTTGGACATGACGGTAGGCAGGTTCATCAAATGTAGAGCTTACCACTTCACCCTTTACAGAGCGTATCATATCTGTCACCTCTTCGGGTCTTTCATCTATAAGTAATACTATTAGTTCTATTTCAGGATGATTTGTAGCTATAGAGTGAGCCATTTGCTGAAGCAATATCGTTTTTCCTGTACGAGGTGGAGCAACTATCAATGCTCTTTGTCCTTTTCCAAGAGGTGTAACTATATCTACAGCACGCATGTTTATATCTTTTTTATTATCTCCGCTACTGTTGTTTTCAAGGATGAGGCTTTTTTCAGGATAAAGTGGAAGCAAATTATCAAAATGTACGTACTTTCTTAATTCACTGATTTCAGTAGAGTTTATACTGTGAACCTTAGTTAAAGTAAAATATCTTTCCTTATCACCAGGTGGCCTTATTTCTCCACATGCCATATCTCCTGTACGTAAATTAAACTTCTTTATTTGGCCATTGGAAATATAAACATCATCGGTACTTGGAGCATAATTTGCACTTGATGAACGTAAGAAACCAAAACCATCAGGCAATATTTCCACTACTCCACTTCCTGTGGTTATGCCTCCTTCTTCACTCATTTTCTTCATTAAACTGAATATCATTTCCTGTTTTAGCATCCTGCCATTGCCTTTACCACTAGTTGAAATTTTTCTTTCTTCAGCTAGCTCTAACAATTCTTCTGCTGTTTTCTCTTTCAATTCGCTCAGGTCCAACGTTTTCCTGTTTTTTTCAGCACCTTCACTGGTCATTTGTTTTACTGCGTCAGCATTATGAATTTGTTCGCTTTTTTCAGGTTGACCTACAACCTCTCCTTTTGCTAAGACATCTTCATTGATTGTTGTCATAATCCTCCAAAAATTTTAATTGATGCTTACTAACCTAAAATGTGAGTATAAAACAATAAATTAGGTTGAGCTAGTTTTTAGTGCGTACTTAGACTTAATTATTATTAAACTAGATACTTTGCTTACATTATACTGATAAAAACTAACAAGTCAAGTCAATTTAATATTAACAAAGTACAAGAATTTGAGAATCATCAATAGCTATTATTTATATTTTTTAATCTTTGTTTCTTCTCTTCTTCTACTTTCGCTTTTTCTACTTCCGCTTCTAAATTTTCCTGGCTACATAAACCAAGTAGTATAGGATCTTGAGGTTTGATATTGAGTATGTTATGATGAGATCTATCTCTTATCTGCTCAACTGTGTAATTTGTTGTGCCAACCAGCTTAGCTATCACATTATTGTTCAAGATAGGAAATTTTTTTACCAAATAATAAATCGCATTAGGTTTATCTCTACGCCTTGCTGTGGAAGCAAAGGCAAGAAAGCTAATCGTCTTTGCCCTTTTTTTCATATTTTTTATAATCAAATTTGGTACACGATTTGGATTTTTTTTGCAATTATCGATTTCTTTTTCAGTAATTATTTCAGAAATAATAGGGTCATACTTTTCAACTTCTATTTCCTCATCAGCTATGTCTTGTACTTTTTCAAGGGATAACTTGCAACATTGTGCTATTTGATCAAAAGTTAAGCTAGTGTTATCAACCAACCAAGCAGCTACTTGCATGAAAAATTGTTCATTTCTATCTTTATTGTCTTTAGAAAATTCCATTGACATCGAAAAAACATCTCCCATTTTAATATTCCCTTGCTATTATAGAAATAAAATATAAACCATTAAAACTAAAAAAGCATTAACTTTGTCATCCAATGGCTTTTTGGTTTATATTTCTTATCTCTTAGAACCTGTTCATAATCTTTTGAGGAGGAAAGAAGTAAAAGCAAATTTGTAGGCTAGTATTAAGTTTACGCTCGCAATTTTTCCAAAGTCGCCTATATTTTTCCAACCAGGCAAAAGATCTCTCAACAACCCATCTTTTTGGCAATACGGCAAAGGTGTGTAATTCGCTTCACCTCAACAGTTGCATCAATAGTTACTTTCATCTGTGTTGCAAAATTTTCTCCAGTGTAGCCTGCATCAACCAGTATGTTTTTAACTTCAGAGAGACTTTATTTAGCATTTTTAACCATTTTCAAAACACTGCTACGATCAGTTATTTCTGCCGTTGTTATATGAATTGCGTGTGTCAAACCTTGTGTATCAACTGCGATATGACGCTTTATTACTGAAATTTTCTTGCCAGCATCATAACCTTTTTCTTCAGCAGTATCGGTATTTTTTACACTTTGGGCATCAATGATGCAGAAGCTTGTTTTGGTATTTCGACCACTGTTCTCTCCAACCAATTTTTTTAAGACAATTTCTAGAACACTTTCTCTATCTTCATTCGTTTTTTTACTCCATTTCTTGAAGTAATCGTAACAATTTCGCCATCTTGGAAACTCTTTTGGAAGCATTCGCCATTGATAGCCACTTTTTAGTACATAAAGCACACCACAAAATAACTCATATAAACCTAATCTTCTTGGCTTTGTTTTCTTGCGCACGCTTTCTAAAATTAGTCTAATCTTTTCGAATTTTTCACAACTTATTTCACTTGGATATGTATTCCTCATACTTTACCTCATCTTACCATATTCAGAGATCACTTACAGGCTCTTAGAAGTAAAAAAGATAGGCAAAGGGTAAAAAACACAAAGACTATAGCATAAGTAAATACAATTCATTCTACTTACATACTTGTCAGTAGAAATCTCATAGTTTTTGTATTTTTTTCGTAATGTTCTGTTAACAAAGCCAAAAACTGCACCATAATAGAATTTAATGCTACTAGTGGCAAGCATAAACACATCAAGGTATTACTGGCAATTAACCAAATAGGCAAGAAATAATAACAATAACTTGCTTCAGCAAGAGCTAAAGGAAGTAAGGTATATACTTTAGCCTTAAAAATACCAGATAGCAAATCGTCTCTACGCTTTATAAACTTTTGCATTAGTGCTTGTTTGTCTTCCCTTATTAGACTCCTACACTTTTCTAAAGGAGAAATATAACTAAACAGTTGCATGTTAAGCTTCAATAAGTGCTTATCAAGCTCATTTCTTAGCTTTTTGACTTCATAATCGAAAAGTGAGCCATATCTTGTGCAATAATTTATATTATAAATTAATTTATCTTTGCGTTCCAAGTCTTCTAGTAAGCTATTTTTCTTTTTCAATATGGAAGTAAGCTCAACAAAATTCTTTCCTATCACTTCCTCTTCAGTGATATTTAACTTTTCAAATAATTTCTTTCTATAATAAAATTCACGCGCTGTTAAACTACCATCACTTTCAGCACCAACACTAACTTTAACACAAGGATTTCCTAATTCCAAAGGTTCAATATATTTTTTAGCTCTTAATAGGCTTTATAAATTTGATCAAATCTATTTTTATCTCCACCCTTGTCAGGATGATTTACAAGAATCAACTTCTTATTCTGTTTCTTCAAAATTGCACTAAGCTCTTCATAATTCTTGTCTACAACTTGCTTAGCCTTTATTTCTAATACTTTAAACAAGTCAGCGTTATCATCAAACTCCCGACTAGTTAACTTAAAATGTTGACCCATGACTATATCTCAAATAAACAAGCTATATCCTTAGTATATTTTAAGCAATCATTAAGAGAAAAAACCTTCTTTTTCATCATATAAATACAACTTATCCATTCTCACTACATTAAAGTTATTTTCTTCGAGTTTGATTAGTAAATTATTCACGTCACTATTTGTAATAGTTTTCTTTTCACTATTCGCAATAAACCTACAAGTTATTTGGTCACTTAAAGATTTTGAACTTCCTGGCCAAACTGCAAGACCCTTTGAGTATATTGCTATCATCTGCAGATTACTCGATTCTAATAATCCTACTATTTGATCAAAATTATTGGATTTGTCCCAGGCAAGCGTTATATCACTACCCACTAGCTTTTTAACTTTGTAATCTTGTTCGTAATTGTCTTGTACTTTATTTATTTTACTATCCGAATCATTGCTAATTATAAGCTCAGATAACGTTGTGGGTTTTTTCCCTAGATTATCTATAACAGCTTTTGCAAATTCTTTGGTACCAACTTTCTGCTTACTCCTTTTCTTCTTATATAAATCGGCAGTGTGTATTCCATCCTCCAAAGTCTTCAGCCACGCATCGTAAATTAGTTTTGCAGTATCTACTTGACCCATGTAAATTAGCATATGCACTGCAGCATTTAAAAGCCCTGAAGGATTAGCCATGTTTTTTCCTGCAATATCAGGAGCAGAACCGTGAACCGCTTCAAACATTGCATATTCATTACCTATATTGCTACTTCCTGCAAGCCCTACAGAACCTGAGGTTTGTGCCACTATATCTGATAATATGTCGCCATATAGATTTTCAGTTACTATAATATCGAAATTCTCGGGTTCTGTGGCAACACGTGCCATTCCAATATCAACTATATAATGTTCCGCCTTTATATCCGGATATTCTTTTGCAATACGATCAAACGCTGCATGAAAAGCGCCGTCAGTCATTTTCATTATGTTGTCTTTAGTCAGGCAAGTTACTTTCTTTCTGTTATGTTTTTTCGCATATTCAAAAGCGTACTTGCATATTTTTTCTGAGCCAGATCTAGTAATAATTTTAGTGCATTGGTACGAGTCACCAGTGAGCCTATGCTCTATTCCGGTGTAAACGTCCTCTTCATTTTCGCGTATTACAACAACATCAAATTTATCGAATTTATTTTCTATAACAGGGTGATACGAAATGCATGGTCTAATGTTTGCATACAGCCCTAAGTTCTTTCTGAGTGCAACGTTTAAGCTTTTGTGCCCTTTACCTTGAGGGGTTGTTGTTGGAGATTTGAGTAATATCTTTGTCCTTTCGATAGATTTCCAACCACTCGGAGAAATTCCATGAGACCATTCCTTACTATAAACACGCTCCCCTATTTCAATAATATCTATTGAGATCTCTGCTTTCGCTTCACGCAATATCGACAGCACCGCTTCCATAATTTCTGGTCCGATACCATCACCATACGCAACTGTGACTGATGTTGACATAACTTCCTTAACTGTAAATAATTTAATGTTAATTCAAATAATAAAGTGGGTCAATGTTGCTAAAATAGCATATTTACGGTTATTTAATAATGAACTTTTATATCGGTTATAGCATTGCAAAATATGGAAAGTGTATGGATACTAAAATAAGTTATGCAGGGATTACAAGACGTATTTTTGCATTTGCAATCGATTATATTTTAGTACAGGGAATGGGTTTGTTATCGGATTTATCATTGGATTTACTTTAGCATATTCTCTATCACTAAATGTAACTGAAATGATTTTAGATAAAGCAGTAGCTATACAAGTAATAGGGTTGATATTGGAATTAATATTTTATGTATTTACGATAATAGAATTTGGTGGTACTCCAGGACAATTGTTACTTCGCATGCATGTAAAAGACGAAAATACACTTGAAAAAATCACTCTAATACAAGTAATAAGCAGAACAGCAGTTTTTGGAGTATTATATTTTATAATCTGCTACACACTATTCAATATTTCTAGTCTATTCATAGTTGTATCAATCTTAATCATATTATTTGCAATCCTTGACCAGCGTAAACAATTTCTTCATGACAAAATTGCAAAAACAGTAGTAATAGACTATAAACCTAGTTGATATTTTTCTTTAGTTGTTACCACCAAGGGTGTTATTCCAGCGCGTGACCCACATCTGTACGAACATTGCAATTAGCAGGTAATTTGCATAATAGAGGGTGTCATTCCAGTGCTTGACACTGGAATCCAGTTTTCCATATAATCTCATCGAAAACGTTGTAACCACTTTCTATGCTAGTGTGCTTTCATCAACCTGGATCCCAGTGTCAGCTACTTTCATGACAAGAAAAGAAGCACTGGTTTCACATGAATCTGAACAGATATCATGTTTTTCTTTAGTTTACTGCTTACAAAGTGACTTTTTTTGTTTCTGCATGAGCTAAATTAACTACCAATATCATACCTGAAGAACCCACCTGACCATTCTAGAAAATTTAACGCTGAGTACACTTTACTTTTAGCTTCTTCCACAGTGTTTCCTTCTCCTACTATATTTAGCACTCTTCCGCCATCGGAAATCCAATTACCACTTTCATCCAACTTAGTACCAGCATGAAAAACTAGCACACCAGGAATGTTTTCAATTTTATCCAATCCTTTAACTATCTCTCCTTTTTGATAATCACCAGGATAGCCTTTACTTGCAACAACTATACAAACTGTAGTTTTGTGATTAAACTCCACCATTTTTGTATTTAACTTGCCTTCTGCAACTGACAACATCAACTTTAACAAATCACAATTTGGACCAAGTCTAGGTAAAATAGATTGTATTTCCGGATCCCCAAACCTAACATTATACTCAAGAAGCTTTGGACTATCTTTGCAAATCATTAAACCAGCAAAGAGTACGCCTTTATAGGATGTTCCCATGTTAGTCAGTGCTTGAATTGTAGGATATATTATTTTTTGGATAATTTTTTGCTCCATCTCCTTACTTATAATCGAAGGTGATGAGTATGACCCCATGCCTCCAGTATTTTGTCCCTCGTTATTTTCACCAACTCTCTTGTAATCTTTTGCACACCCAAGGGTTATTACCTTTAACCCATCAATAAGAGCAAAAAAACTTACTTCCTCTCCAATTAAAAACTCTTCTATGATTATTTCTTCACCTGACTCACCAAGATTTTTCTCCACTAGCATTGAATCTATTGCTGAAAAAGCTTCATTTTCTGTGTGGCATATTATGACGCCTTTCCCTGCTGCAATTCCATTTGCTTTAATTACAAGCGGAAATTTTATTTTATTACTACGGACAAAATTTTTAGCTAACCTTTCATCAATAAAACGTTCATACTTGGCGGTCGGTATACCATATTGTTTACATAGTTCCTTCGTAAAAGACTTTGATGCCTCAAGTTTTGCAGCTGCTTGACTTGGAGCAAAAACGTTTATCCCCTCCGCAGTTAAATCATCAGCAAGCCCATTAATTATCGGCTGCTCTGGACCAACAATCACTAGCTCTATATTTTCTTTCTTGCAAAATTGTGTAACATCCACTGAATCTTGAATATTTATATTCACAAGAACTCCAAAATTCTCCATGGCCGGGCGACCAGGAGTAACATATAACTTAGTCAAGGTAGGAGACTTCTTTAAAGCCCAAAGTAAAGCATGCTCACGCCCACCAGAACCTATAACCAAAACCTTCATCTTTATTTCCTCGCTTTTCTATATGTCAAAATTATTGTTTGCTTATAACAGTATCATTACTCATGTATCTTTGCAACACGTTTGGTATTGTAACCGACCCATCGGAATTTTGATAGTTCTCCATTATGGCAACAATTGTTCTTCCTATGGCTAAAGCTGAGCCGTTTAAAGTGTGAACGTATTTTTTTGTTTTTCTGTCAGTTTCTAAGAAGTATTTAGTGTTCATTCTTCTTGCCTGGAACGTACCGCAATTTGAGCAGCTTGATATTTCTCTGTACTTATTTTGCTCAGGTAACCATACCTCTATATCATAAGTCTTTTGTGCAGCAAAGCCCATATCACCACTACAAAGCAGCATTATTCTATACGGTAGTTCTAATTTTTTTAATATTTCCTCAGCAGCATTTGTCATGCGTTCAAGCTCATCATTTGACTGGTCTTCAGTTGTGATGCTTACTAATTCCACTTTACCAAATTGGTGTTGCCTTATCATACCTCTTGTATCTCGTCCTGCACTGCCAGCTTCTTTACGAAAACATTCTGAATATGCAGTAAAACGAATAGGCAGTTCTTTTTCTTCTATTATTTTGTCAGCAACTAAATTTGTTAAAACTACTTCACTTGTGGGAATTAATCTTAATTTATCGGTAGTTAAATATGAGTCATCAGAAAATTTTGGTAGCTGACCAACGTTATACATCACCTCGTTTTTCACCAAGGCTGGGTGATAAATCTCAGTATAGGCAAATTCATTAACATGTGTTTCCAGCATAAAATTTATTAATGCTCGTCCAAGCTTAGCTAACTGTCCTTTTAATATTGTAAACCTTGATCCAGAAATTTTTGCTGCTTGCTCAAAATCCATCAAGCCTAACCTTTCTCCGAGTTCATAATGAAATTTTGGCATAAAACTAAATTGCCTTTTTTCTCCATATTTTCTGATTTCTACGTTGGAGCTCTCATCTTCACCTATTGGTACATTTTGTGCAGAAATATTTGGTAAGTTAGATAAAATATCCACTAACTTATTTTTTTCTGTTTGCTCCTTGAGGCTGATTGTCTCTATCTCACTTGTGATGCTTTTTGATAACTTTACTTGTTCTTCACATGGGCTTTTGTTCATTTTAAGCCTCTTTATTTCTTCCGCGACCTCGTTTCGTTGCTTATTTAAAGCTTGCAATTTAGTAGTCAGCGATCTTTTTTTATGGTCTATCTCTAATATTTCTTTTGCAGTAAATTCTTTCACCCCTCTGCTTTTTATTGCTTTTTCAAATCCTTTAGGGTTTTTGCGTATATGTTCTATATCATGCATATGTTGTGCTATTACTAACATCATTACTCTACTTCAAAAGCTTTGAATGCTCAATATTTTTACATATAAACGCTAATATTGATTTTACCTTCATAATTTGCTAGAATCGATAAACTTGAAATATAATATGTTAGCCATCATAGAAAGATACAATAAATCTAAAGAGAGTACTCACTTCACTAAACTTAAGGCTAGTGGAAGATTTGCTGTCTACGCTTTTTGTATATACTTGGCGACTACATTTACCATTGGCTGTTTGGGATTGATAATGGGATCTTTCCTCTTAACCTTACCACTTGCTATGCTCATCTCCAACCCTATAGCTTGGATCTTAATGGGAATAGTGCTTGCAGCGACATACAAGATGGTTATTGAACCTTTATTTTACTTGGTAAAAGGTTATGTTGATAAAAAAGGAACTGTAAAGGAAGAAAAGAGTCCAAAAGAGCAAAAATTCACAAGAGGTAAATCACTGGATAGTGGACTAGATACTATATCAAGACAAACAAATGATTCGGATAAGAGGGTACGTAGAAATTCCTATTCTCCATCTACAGATAGTGGTATTGCACCAGGAAGTGA
Source organism: Trichopria drosophilae (assembly GCA_030407085.1). Lineage (NCBI taxonomy): Eukaryota > Metazoa > Arthropoda > Insecta > Hymenoptera > Diapriidae > Trichopria > Trichopria drosophilae. Next base: position 412,359 of record CM059582.1, on the reverse strand, counting down.
ACTTGCCTCAGTTAACAATAGTCGTAGAAATTCTAATGCTTCAGGAGATAGTGGTATTGCACCAGGAAGTGAACTTGCCTCAGTTAACAATAGTCGTAGAAATTCTAATGCTTCAGGAGATAGTGGTTTGGGTGGCAAAAAGTTTCATGGAGATTTACAAACTCTTATGCATCAGACAAATCTCAAAAAATATGATTACTTGTTGCAGCAGCATGATATTGCGCATATTGCAAGAGTGAAATATGGATATTCAGAATCCTCCACGAATAATGTATTTTTCTCTATTCCTGGAGATGTAAACTCATTAAATGAAGGGTTAAAAGAGTACAAAAATGAAGTAAAGCGGGAAAACTCAAAAAAAACATTTACTGCAGTTGTTAATATAGGAAATTATCATTGGGTAACATTAGTCAGTACATATGAATCAACAAATAAACAATTTAGAGCTTACTATTGTGACTCATTTGGCACTCAATTACCAAATAAGATTGATGGAACAATAAAAGATAACATAAGTCTTGCTAATGAGATTACTGCGGAATGTGTGGAGCCTTTAGAGAATGAAATCGAAAATTTGATAAGGGAAAAAGAAAATAATCCAGACAATGTCATCCTTAAGGAAAAAAAAGATGATGTTCAAGAAACATTAAATTGCGCAAGAAAACACAAAAACAAATTAGTTAGCAAGCAAATTGATGGCAATTATATAGTGAGTATATTGCAGGAAACGTTGGAGATAGGAAATGATGACAACATAAGAAGCTCACCAACTAAGCAGCAAAAAGATGGCTGTAATTGTGGAGTGTTTGCTTTAGAAAATGCTCATAGGATTACGCAAATGTTCAACGAGGATAAATCATTTGATGAAATTGACAGAGAGTCCTCAAAATACAAACCTAGTCCAGAACAATTGCAAAAGAAAAGAAGAGAGTTTACAAAAGCACTTATGGAGGACGAAGAGTGGAAAGAAGCTATTGCTGAAGGTGGAATTTTACATGATACTATACAGCAGCTCATTTCTGAAGATAGTAAGAAAGAGGAGGCACAATCTACCATAAGTTCGATTATTCAAAATGTTATTACAACGTGTGCAAGACGTTTGAACTTAAGTAATTAATCTATAAAATCTATGTCCCTACAAATAGGAAGTTTGACGATTGATTCTCCAGTTATTTTAGCGCCAATGTCTGGAGTGACTGACTATCCATTTAGGAGTATTGTAAAGAAACTTGGTGCAAGTTTGCTAGTCTCAGAAATGATTGCAAGCAGAGCTATGATCATGCAAACTCGCCAGAGCATGCAAAAAGCAAAAGTCGATGAACTAACCGCTGTACAACTTGCTGGTTGTGAGCCTGATGTTATGGCGGAAGCTGCAAAGTTAAATGAGGGCATGGGTGCAAAAATCATAGATATAAATTTTGGTTGTCCAGTTAAAAAAGTTGTAAACGGTTACGCAGGGTCAGCACTTATGCGTGATGAAAAAAAGGCTGCTGAGATAATAGAAGCTGTAGTCAAGGCAGTGAGTGTGCCAGTTACAGTAAAAATGCGTACTGGGTGGAATGACGAAAATCGTAATGCTCCGCGCTTGGCAAAAATTGCAGAAGATTTGGGAGCAAAGATGATTACTGTACATGGAAGGACAAGGGCACAGCTTTATAATGGTCAAGCAGATTGGAAATTCGTTAGAAATGTTAAAGAGCAGGTAAAAATTCCAGTTATAGTAAATGGAGATATTAAGAGTTTGAATGATGTTCAAAGTGCACTTAAAGAATCTGGAGCAGATGGAGTAATGATAGGTCGTGGTGCTTACGGCAAACCCTGGCTGATTAATCAAGCAATAAACTTTTTTAGTGGAAATAAAGTTTCTGAGCCAACAGCCTCAGAGAGATTAAGTATAATACTCAAGCATTATGACAGTATTCTTGAGTACTATGGAAGCGATACAGGAATAAAGATGGCCCGCAAACATATAGGATGGTACAGCAGCGGGCTTCAAAACTCATCTGAATTTCGTGTAAGAGTAAATAATATAATAGACAGCACAGAGGTAAAAGAAAATATAATTGATTTTTTTAGTTAAAAACAGATTAAACATACTACCTCATTAGCTATATTCAACTTGACTGATCATAGTGCGATACCACCACACTCTCTTCTCCATCAGAATGTAATTGATAACTATTATCACTCAGCAATTTTTCGTCATAAGTCTCAATATCAAAATATTTTTCATATTTATCTATATTTTCACAAAGCGAAAGTGCTTTCACCTTATTCATAACCAAACCCGTACCAGCAGGGATTAATCTTCCTACTATAACATTTTCTTTTAACCCACTCAAAGGATCACTCTTTCCACAAAATGCTGCTTCCGTAAGTACTTTTGTTGTTTCTTGGAAAGAGGCAGCAGAAATAAAGGAATTAGTTTCAAGGCTTGCTCTAGTAATTCCCTGCAGAATAGGAAGATAATGAGCAGGTCGTTTTCCAGAGTTATTCATAGCATCATTTTCTCTATCAATTTCCAGCTTGTCGATATTTTCTCCAATTAAGTACATAGTATCACCAGGATCGGTAATTTCTACTTTTTGTAGCATTTGCTTTAAGATCACTTCTAAATGCTTGTTATCTATGCGCACACCTTGCAATCTATAAACTTGCTGTATTTCAGAAATCATATAGTGTGCTAACGCTTCTAACCCAAGCACACGTAGAATATCATGAAGATCAGGATCGCCATCCATCAATAAATCACCTTTACGCACAAAATCACCTTCATTGACTATTACATGCTTACTTCTTGATACTAAATACTCAACTGGAGAAGCTTGCTCATCTACAGGTTTAATTACTACACTGCGTTTTCCTCTACGGTCTTTTTCAGAGAACGTTACATAGCCTTCTATTTCACTAACGATAGCATGCTCTTTAGGACGACGTGCTTCAAATAATTCTATAACCTTAGGCAAGCCACCAGTAATATCACGAGTTCTAACTGACTCTCTCGGCGTTCTTGTGATAACATCACCTGCATGAACCTTTTGGCCATCCTGTACATTAAGCACTGCACCAACTGGTATAAAGTAACATGCTTCCACACCACTTGAAAGTGTTATTACTTTTTCATTATCATCAAGCAGTGCAATACGAGGACGCAAATTAGCTACACCAGAGTGCAATTTCCAATCTTTTACTACTCTATTTGATATTCCTGTAGATTCATCCATCACTTCAGTGATTGAAATTCCATCTTTTAAATCTTGGTAAGATATTGTACCACTCTTTTCCGTAATAATAGGTAGTGTATACGGATCCCATTCCGCAACTTTATCACCAATTTTTACTAACTCACCCTCATTTACATAAAGTTTAGCACCATAAGGCACACTGTGCTTCAATTTTTCACTACCAAGGCTATCAATTAAGACAACTTCACAGGAACGGCTTATCACAATTTTATTTCCGTTTTTATCTATAATTATATTACTATTGTTTAATTTTATTCTAGCATTAATAGAAGCTATAATATTCGAGGATTCAACACCTCTAGTCATTACCCCACCTATATGGAAAGTACGCATCGTTAACTGAGTACCTGGCTCTCCAACAGATTGAGCAGCGATAACACCAACTGCTTCACCTATTGAAACAATTTTACCAGTTGCAAGATCTCTTCCATAACACAAAGAACACACACCAGGACTTATTTCACAAGTTAAAGGCGATCTAATTTTTATAGCATCAAGACCTGCAATGTTGATTTGCTTTACTTTATCTTCATCAATTAATTCCCCTGCTTTTAATAATAACTCTTTGGTTACTGGGTTATATATATCATTTGCAGCTGTTCTACCCAGTACAACACTCTCTAGAGATGCAACTATAGTACTACCTTCAACTATAGCTCTTACAATAAGGCCATTTTTCGTTTTACAGTCATGTTTTGTAACTATGCAATTTTGAGATACATCAACCAAGCGACGAGTTAAGTATCCAGAATTTGCAGTTTTAAGTGCAGTATCAGCTAAACCTTTACGCGCACCGTGAGTAGAATTAAAGTATTCAAATACATTTAATCCTTCGCGAAAATTAGAAATTATAGGTGTTTCTATAATCTCACCAGAAGGTTTGGTCATTAACCCTCGCATTCCTGCTAACTGCTTCATCTGGGAAGTAGAACCTCTTGCACCAGAGCTAACCATCATATATATTGAATTGTACTTACTATTTTCATCATACACAGATATCGCTTTTAACATATCATTCGCTATTATATCTGTGCACTTAGACCACTCATCTATAACTTTATTATACCTCTCACTTTTAGTGATTAGTCCGTCTTGATACTGTGCAGAAAATTTCTTAATTTCACCCCTTGTATAATCAACGTGTGTAGCTTTAGTTTCAGGTATGACCATATCGCAACGGCTAAAAGAAGTACCAGAAAATGTAGCATACTCAAAGCCAAGTATCATCAATTTATCAGAAAATACCACTGTAGCACTTTGACCGCAGCTACGATATACTAAATCAACAATGCTAGTTATTTCCTTAACTGTTAACACCTGATTTATTAAATCGAAGCTTAGATTCTCATGTTTAGGAAAAATCTGCCATAATATTAAACGTCCAGGAGTTGTAAAAATAGTTTTATACTGAATGTTTCCATCGCTATTGATGTATTCCATTTTGTACTTTATACGAGAATGAATATGTAGAGTACCGTTGTTTAAGGAATGCTCAACTTCACAAAAAGCACAGAAAAGTGGTAAATCATCCTCCTTAAGTTGCTGTAAAGTTAGGTAGTATATACCAAGCACTATATCTTTACTAGGAACTATGATCGGTCTTCCATTAGAAGGACTTAAAACGTTATTAATTGACATCATCAACACTCTAGCTTCAAGTTGAGCTTCCAATGAAATTGGCACATGTACCGCCATTTGATCACCATCAAAGTCAGCGTTAAATGCTGTACAAACAAGTGGATGAAGCTGTATTGCTTTACCTTCAATAAGGACTGGCTCAAAAGCCTGAATACCAAGCCTATGTAGCGTAGGCGCTCTATTTAGCAAAACAGGATGCTCTTTTATTACTTCTTCAAGCATATCCCAAACTTCTGGCTTTTCTGCTCTTATTAACTTGCTAGCAAATTTAATAGTTGGAGCCATTCCATATATTTTAAGCCTTGAGTAAACAAAAGGTTTGAATAACTCAAGAGCCATTCTTTTCGGTAATCCACACTGATTTAGTTTCAAAGTTGGACCAACAACTATTACAGAACGTCCAGAGTAATCCACCCTTTTTCCTAAAAGATTCTGACGGAAACGACCTTGCTTTCCTTTCAGCATATCGCTAATAGACTTTTTATATCCAATAGCGCCAGCTTTATTTACTAGAGTATTACGACGACTATTATCAAAAAGAGAATCAACTGCCTCTTGTAACATTCTTTTCTCATTACGAATCATAATCTCAGGAGGATTTAAACTTAACAATTTTCTCAATCTATTATTTCTATTAATAATAGTTCTATAATGATGATTTAAATCAGAAACTGCAGGTCGACCACTTTCAAGCGATACCAAGGGACGCAAGTCAGGTGGTAAAATAGGTATAGCTGTAAGTATCATCCACTCAGGTCTGTTTCCAGACTTGATAAAATTTTCAACAATACGTAATGTCTTTATAATTTTCTTTCTTCTCATTTCAGAAGCAACAGACTCTAACTCCTGTCTTAAATTCTTCCTAATTTCATGTAAATCAAGGCGTGTTAGCAATTCTCTTATAGCTTCAACGCCTTGCATAGCTATAAAGCTATCGACCCCACAGCTATCTTTAGCTTCATTGTAAGCTTTCTCACTAATAATTTCACCTTTTTCAAAAGAGGAAACAAGGGGATCTATTACAACATAATTATCACTATATAAAATACTTTCGATATCTCTAAGAGACATATCTAATAATGCTCCAATTCTTGAAGGAAGTGACTTCAAAAACCATATATGAGCAATAGGAGATGCAAGCTCTATATGACCCATTCTTTCTCTTCTTACTTTAGAAGATGTAACTTCTACTCCACATTTTTCGCATATACGGCCCCTATGTCTTCTTTTTTTGTACTTTCCACATAAACATTCATCATCATTGACAGGACCAAAAATTTTAGGACAAAATAATCCACCTTTCTCAACTTTGAATGTACGGTAGTTTGCAGTTGAAACATCTGTTATCTCTCCATAAGACATACGTTTAATACTTTCAGGGCTAGCAATGGAAATGCTAACCTCATTAAAAGATTGTGCGATATTAGTGTGAGATATATCTTCAATTACTATGTCATTTTGCTTCAAATCCACATTAAAACACAAGGAACGCAACTCTTTTATCATGACATTAAAGGATTCAGGAATTCCACATTCAAAGTTACTGTCACCTTTTATTACCGATTCATAAATCTTAACCCTGCCATTAATGTCATCAGACTTCACAGTTAACATTTCCTGCAAAGTGTAAGCAGCACCGTAGGCTTGCAGTGCCCAACATTCCATTTCACCAAAACGCTGACCACCAAAATGAGACTTTCCTCCAAGAGGTTGTTGAGTAACCAAACTATAAGGTCCTACTGAACGCGCATGAATTTTACCATCTACTAAGTGATGCAACTTAAGCATGTACATGTAACCAACTGTAACTTTGCGATCAAACTTCTCACCCGAGCAACCATCATATAATACAACTTGCCCAGAGTCATCCAATCCAGCAAGTTCAAATAGCTTTACTATTTGTTCATCTTTTGGACCTTCAAATACAGGTGCAGTAACAGGAATGCCATCACGCAACTTATACGCAAATTCAATGAGGTGATTATCATTAACATCACGAATATTATTACAAATAGATAAATTACTGCCACAACTATAAACCTCAATCAGAAAGTGACGTAAACTACTGTATGCATCTTTACAAGAGTTAAAATAATTCTCTACTAATGTAGTCAATTCATTATTTAATTCATCCTTATTAGGCGTATCTAAAATAGAAGCCGTTATTTCATCATCATTAATATCCTCAAATTTTTTATTATCAAGATATACTGCTGCAAATTTTACAAAATCATCATCACTGAGAGATCTAATTCCCTCACAAAAAGCACGTTTGATTTTATTGACCTCATCAAGAATATTGCCTACTTTTTCTCCTAATTTTTTACAAGCCCAACCTACATGCGTTTCCAATATTTGCCCTACATTCATTCGTGAAGGAACGCCAAGAGGGTTAAGAATAATATCAATAGGAGTACCATCTTCTAAATAAGGCATATCTTCTACTGGAACAACTCGAGAAATCACACCTTTATTTCCATGTCTACCAGCCATTTTATCCCCTGGCTGCAAACTATGTTTTACAGCAATAAAAACTTTTACTGACATCGACACACCTTGAGGCAGATCATAACCTTCATGCAATTTTTCTACTTTTTGCTTAAAGTTTACTATTGCATGTGATACTTTTTCATCAAAATCTTTTTTTAAGCTCTCAACTTGCTTAGAGATAGATTGGTTTTTCAATCCTATATCCCACCATCCCTCACGTTCAATAAAATTAATACTTTCTCGATCTTGCGAGCTAGAATTAATAAGAATTTTTCTTAATTCATCATAGAAATATTGGTTAATAACATTGATTATATGGTCTCGTTCTTTCTCAAAATCGTTTGCCTCTTTTTGTTTAATAAGAAACGCCCTTTCGTTTTCTTCTTCCCCTCTGCGTGTAAAGACCTGCACATCAATCACTATCCCTTCAATATCTGGAGATGTATATAAAGAGGAATCCACACAATCAAATGACTTTTCACCAAAAATTGTCATTAACAATTTTGTCTCAGGAGGCAATGAAAGAGAATGCTTGGGTGTAACTTTTCCCACCAAAATACAACCTGGACCAACTCTTGTACCAACCTTTACTATACCACTATCATCCAAGTGATAAAGATTTTCTTCATTAACACCGGGTATGGCACGAGTTATTTTTTCTGACCCCAAAGGAGTGTCATGTACAACACATTCAAATTCTTCTATATGAATAGAAGTAAATAGATCTTTTTTAACAACTTCACTAGAAATAATGATTGAGTCTTCAAAATTATAACCTTGCCAAGACATAAAAGCGACTAGCAAGTTTTGGCCAAGTGCCAATTCACCGTTATTAATAGCAGGACCATCAGCTATCACATCACCTTCCTTAACACAATCACCTACATGCACCAGTGGTTTCTGGTTAATACAAGTATTATGGTTAGAACGCTGAAATTTTCTTAGATGATAAATATCTACATCCAAGTAGTTAATTCCTCCTTTGTCAAAAGCACGTATAACTATAGAGTTACTATCTGAGCTGTCAACTATGCCACCACGTTTTGCTAAAACCACAGCACCAGAGCCAGAAGCTACGAAAGACTCCATGCCAGTAGCAACCAAAGGAGCAGTAGGCTTCAATAAAGGTACAGCTTGACGCTGCATATTTGAACCCATTAACGCTCTATTAGCATCATCATTTTCTAAAAATGGAATTAAAGAAGCAGCAACCGATATTACCTGCTTAGGAGATAAATCAATGTAACTTACTTGATTACTATTTACCATTACAAAGGTACCAGCATACCTACAGTATAACATATCATCAACAAAGCAGTTGTTCTCATCAAGCTTTGCGCTGGTATCGGCTATATAATATAAACCTTCATCTATAGCAGACAGATACTCAATTTGATCAGTAACAACCTTATTAACTACTTTCCTATAAGGACTTTCAATAAACCCATATTTATTAATACGAGCATATATAGCTAAGCTGTTAATTAAGCCTATATTCTGCCCCTCAGGAGTTTCAATAGGGCAAATTCTTCCGTAATGAGTTGGATGAACATCACGCACTTCAAATCCCGCCCTCTCTCTTGTTAAACCACCAGGACCTAACGCTGACAACCTTCTTTTATGTGTTATTTCAGATAATGGATTAGTCTGATCCATAAATTGAGATAATTGGGAAGAGTTGAAAAAATCTCTTAAGACATTGGTTAACACTTTTGGATTTATAAAATCAGATGGAGAGACTTTATCTAAACTAGAAGTAGACATAGAATCAACTACTGCTCGTCCCAATTTTAATAATCCAGTTCTAAATTGATTTTCTATAAACTCTCCAACTGAACGGACTCTTCTATTTGCTAAATGATCAATATCATCTACAGATCCTTGACCATCACGTAACAATACTATTTTTCTTATAATTTCAATAATGTCTTCATGTGTTAAAGTAGTTAAATTTTCCTCATAATTTAACCCAAGGCAAGAGTTAAGTTTTAATCTACCAATGTTAGACAAATCATAATATTCCGGACTGAAGAAAAGATTACGAAAAAACTCCTCTACTATCTTTAAAACAGGAACTTCACCAGGACGCAAGACCTTATATATTTCATATAGAGCGTTCTCACAAGACATGTTTTCATCTAAGAAAAGTGTGTTTAATATGTAAGGTCCAACAGAAACATTATCTATGTTCAACACTAATATTTTATCTATAGATAATAATTCAAGCTTTTTTATATCCTCTGATTTTATAGATTCACCAGCAGATAAGACCTTTGTAGAACTAGCACTATCTATTAAATCTTCTGCAAGAAATAAACCACATATAGAATCACAAGGAATTAGATACTCTTTCAATCCGTTATCATATAGATTTTTAGCTAATTTTGAAGTAATACGAACATTAGCTTTAAGCAACACATTGCCTTCAACATTCTTTAAATCAAAAGGAAGTCTCACTCCCTTGAATTTATCAGGGGAAAAAGGTACTCTCCAGCCACTTTTATGTTTTATATACTCTATTTTTTCATAAAATTTATTAAGTACATCATTGTTTGATAAGCCCAAAGCCTTTAATAAAACTGATATTGGCAACTTTCTCTTTCTATCAATACGAAAATACAAATGATCTTTAACATCAAACTCAATATCAAGCCAAGAACCTCTATAAGGAATAACTCTAGCAGAATAGATCAATTTGCCAGAATTGTAAGTTTTTCCCTTATCACTATCAAAAAACACTCCGGGAGATCTATGCATCTGTGAAACGATAACTTTCTCTACGCCATTGATGATGAAAGTACCTTTATCAGTCATCATAGGCAGTTCACAAAAGCGAACCTCCTGCTCTTCAGCAGATTTTATAACAGTTGCAAGCTTAGAACGATCATCATCTTCTTTAACCTCTTGATATTTTTCAAGCGAAACACCATCCTGCATAATAACAAGACGTATAGAAGCAATAACCTGAGCAGAAAAAGTTATACCACGTTTTATACATTCAGATTCACTATACTTAAGATCATCTACCCTGCAATTCAAAAATTCGATAGTAGCCCTATGCAAAGGATCAGATATTGGGAAAATTGTATGAAAGATAGCTTCAAGTCTTTCATTGCTTTCATTATTAGAAGTAAAGGAATTATATGACCCCTTTTGGACTTTAACCAAATCCAACAAAGAATCTTTTAAATCAATCGACCTGGAATAAGAAACTCTAGGAATAAAAGCACTAGAAGCACACATATGAGAAGAATCAACCATTAAAATACCTTCACTAATTAAAAGAGCTGTACCAACATAAAATTAATATACTAACATTTTATTCAAGCTCAACTTTAGTTGCTCCTGCTTCAATAAGTTTTTGCTTTATTTTTTCTGCTTCGTCTTTAGAAACATTAGCAGTTAAATCTTTGGGTAAAGACTCAACTAATTCTTTCGCTTCTTTTAAATTCAATGTAGAATTAACTTCTCTAATAGCTTTAATCACTCCTATTTTTTTGCTTGCATCAATCTCTTTGATTACAACTTTATATTCAGCTTTTTCTTGAGCAACAGGAGTATTAGCATTATCACTAATAGGCACCCCAGCACCAACAGCCCCACCAAGAAAAGAACCACTAGGCAACCCTATTTTTTCTTCTAGAACTTTTACAAGTTCAGAAGCTTCTAATAGATTTAAAGATAATATTTTATCAACCAAATCACTTGTTACATTATTCATACTTACCACCATTTAACAACAAATTTATTTTTTAGAACTATAGTAATCCAAAACTCTCATAAGCCTCATAGAAGATGAATTAATAGACAATGCTAACCGAGCAGGAATATCACAAGATATTAAACGCATAATTTTAACACGCAATTCATCCAGAGAGGGAAGCTTAGCCAATTTATTAACATCTTCCACTGTTAATAATTCATTTATATGAGCCGCACAAATCACAGACATTTTTTCTTTGTTAGCATTAATAAAATCAACTATTAACTTTGCAGCTTCTACTATAGCATTAGAATATATAATAGCAACAGAACCAGAAAATTTACCTGATAAATAAGAAAATTTACCAGTCCTTTCCAAAGCCAAACAAGCTAGAGTATTTTTAACTACTAACATCCCACCCTTTACAGATTTTAGACTATTCCTAAGAATTAATGAATTGCTAACATTCATAGACTTGAAATTTACCAATATTAAGAAATCATTATTTACAAACACATTCATTATGTTTTGTATAAATTCATCCTTATCTTTACGCTTCACAATTTCGCTCCCTTAAATTATATCTTCTACTTTGTTTATTTTATGAGCTTTACCCATAGTTGAATTTAAAAAAACGCTTTTAAAGTAAACTCCTTTCACAGAAGTAGGTTTATTGTCTCTAATTACTTTAAGAAAGGCTTTTAAATTTTCCAGCAAATCATCAATATCAAATTTAATACTTCCTAATTTACCATGAATAACCCCATTTTTATCCGTCCTGAATTTTATTTGACCAGACTTAATGGTTTTAGTAGCTTCCGCAATGTTAGAAGTCACAGTACCAAATTTAGGGTTAGGCATCAGCCCTTTAGCACCCAATACTTTTGCAATAGGAGTGATTTTTGCCATGAAATCAGGAGTGGTGATGCACCAATCAACATTCAACTTTCTACCTTTTTTTATCTCTTCAACCAAATCTTCTCCTCCTGTAATATCAGCACCAGCTTTTTTAGCTTCTAATAAATGTTTATCTTGAGCAAAAACAGCTACTTTAATATTCTTCCCGATACCTTTAGGCAAAACTACTGTGCCACGCACCTGCTCTTCAGATTTACGTGAATCTACACCTAAATTGACTGCGATATCAACTGATTCATTAAATTTTGCTGAAGCAGACTCAACAATCTTCTCCAAACACTGCTTAGAATTATCATTATATGTACTCATTTACCTAACCTTCCACAACTTCTATACCCATAGATTTTGCAGTGCCTATAACCATCTTCACTGCTGAATCTTCATTGTCCACTTTCATATCAACCATCTTACACTTTGCCACTTTAATGATAGCAGACATAGATAATTTAGCCACTAATTCTTTACCAGAATTACCAGAACCTTTACTTAATTTAGCTTCCTGCTTAAGCAAATAAGTCACAGGCGGACCGCTGACAGTAAAATCATGAGAGCGATCGTCCTTTATGGAAATTCTCACTGTTACTAAATCACCTACTTTATAACTAGCGTTAGCAGCGCTAGTAGCTTTATTAAAAGCTTCACAAAATTTAGGAACAGGTATACCACGCGGGCCAAGCACTGAAGCAATTTTCGGTCCTGGAACTGCTTTCCCAGCTTCCATAAGTAAGTTAATCTTAGCAACTATATTACTCATAATTAATCCTCTATTTTCTCTACTTGAGCCAAATCAAGCTCTATTATTGTTGGCTTACCTAAGATTGATACTTCAACATTAATAATTTTTTTCTCGTCATTTACCATATCTACCTTACCAGTAAAATTTTGAAAAAGACCATCATTAATTTTTACTTTTTCACCTTTCTCATAACCACAACTCAACTTTTTCGTTTCTTGAGCATTGTAAAGCGCACTACACATTGAACGAATCTCATTATCCTCAATCACCTTTAGAACATTACCATTTTTCAAAAATCCATAAACCTTAAGAGATTTTGGTATATTATTAATAAAATTTAATACCTCATCACATAAATTCATGGATAAAAAGACATAACCAGGAAAGGACTTCCTTCGTTTAGCATTTTTTTTAGATTTTAAATCCATCTCGCTTAATTCTTCACAAGGAATAAAAACCCTATTAAAATAATTATTAATATTCAATCTCATAGAATTTTCTAATATATATTGGCGCACTTTCTCTTCAGAATTAGAGGCAACTCTTAAAATGTACCACTTATATCTATTAAATTCCTTGCGTTTTAAAATTACCTCATCATCTGAAACCATCTCAAAATGACCAGACTCATCACTACAAAACCCAGTCATTTGATTCAAAATATTTTTGCTTTCATCACACAGATGCATACATATATATACTTCGCATAACTCTTTTATATCAGATTTTATATCACATACTGTCTGATAAGGAATAAATACCTCCTTAAAGTAAACAGTATTGACTACCAACTCGCATATACCCTTCTCACACCCGTAATCGACTTTAACGATATACCATTTATACTTATGTTCCATAAATAATTCCAAATAAAGTCTTAATTGCGTAAAGAGACATAAAATCTACGAAGCAAAAGAAAATCGAAAAGCATAATATAACAATTATTACAATAAACAAAGATGACAATACCTGCTGTTTTTTTACCCAAGCAATTCTCCTTATTTCTTGCTTTATATCGCAAAAAAAAACATACAGATTTTTTAACATTTCTACCATAATATTAATGCAGGAGCGATAGGAATTGAACCTACAACCTCTGGTTTTGGAGACCAGCGCTCTACCAATTGAGCTACACTCCTATAATTCAAAGTTTACTCTAAAATTTCCGAAACAACGCCAGAACCAACAGTTCTACCACCTTCTCTTATCGCAAAACGCAATCCTTTATCCATTGCTATTGGTACTTGCAACCCCACTTCTATACTTACATTATCCCCCGGCATTACCATCTCCTTTCCATCTAGCAATTTTATGCTCCCAGTTACATCCGTTGTCCTTAAATAAAACTGTGGCTGATAATTTCCAAAAAATGGTGTATGCCTTCCTCCCTCTTCTTTCTTCAATATATACACCTCCGCATTAAATTTCTTATGCGGGGTTATTGTCCCTGGTTTTGCCAACACCTGCCCTCTCTCCACTTCTTCTCTCTTTGTTCCTCTTAGTAGTATTCCTACATTGAGTCCTGCACTTCCCTTATCTAGCAACTTCTTAAACATCTCAACACCAGTACATATCGTCTTTTGCGTCGCTTTCAGACCTATTATCTCTATCTCATCCCCTGTCTTTATCTCCCCCTTCTCTATTCTTCCTGTTACCACCGTCCCTCGGCCCGATATTGAAAATACATCTTCTATTGGCAACAAAAACGGCAAATCTATAGGCCTTGGAGGTACTGCCACATACTCATCTAACTTCTCCATCAATTTATCTATTGATTTCTTTCCATACTCACTACTATCATCCTCTAATGCTTTTAACGCAGACCCAACTACCACAGGCACTTCATCACCTGGAAATCCATACTTACTCAGCAACTCTCTCACTTCCATTTCCACCAAATCTATCATATCAGTATCAGCAACATCAGCTTTATTTATATATACCACGATATATCCAACACCCACCTGTTTTGCCAGCAATACATGCTCTCTCGTTTGCGGCATCGGCCCATCAACCCCTGACACCACCAATATCGCTGCATCCATCTGCGCTGCACCTACTATCATATTTTTTACATAATCAGCATGTCCAGGGCAATCAACGTGTGCATAGTGCCTCTTTTCTGTTTGATATTCAACATGCGCTGTTGCTATTGTTATTCCTCTCTTTCTTTCTTCTGGCGCTTTATCTATTTGATCATATGCTATAAAATTACCATAATGCTTTGTTATCGCCGCTGTTAACGTTGTTTTCCCATGATCCACATGTCCTATCGTTCCCACGTTTACATGCGGCTTTCCAAATGCTTCTACTATCGCTGTCATAATTACTAACCTTTAATTATACTTTAACTTTAACTCATCAACCACATATTGTGGTACTTGTTCATAACAAGAAAAATGCATACTATACTGAGCTCTTCCCTGAGACATAGAACGCAAAACATTTATATAACCAAACATATTTGCAAGAGGAACCGAAGCAGTAATTACTTTGCTATTATTACCTAAATCCAGCATATCAACAACACCGCCCCTTCTACTATTTATATCACCCATAACATCACCCATATATTCTTCAGGAGTAATGATTTCCACTTTCATTATAGGTTCTAGCATTTTTGGACCAGCTTTGTTTGCCATTTCCTTAAAAGCACCTTTAGCAGCAAGTTCAAAAGCCAAAGGACTAGAATCAACATCATGAAAAGCACCATCAAGAAGAGTAGCCTTAAAATCAATCAATGGAAAGCCAGAAATTATACCACCTTCTTTTATCAACTCTAAGCCATTTTGCACTCCAGGTATATACTCTTTTGGAATAGCGCCGCCTACAATTTTACTTTCAAACTGAAAGCCAAAACCAGGCTCAAGAGGTTCGAATTTTATTTTAACTTTAGCAAACTGACCAGCACCACCTGATTGTTTTTTATGAGTGTAATCAATTTCAACAGATTTAGTGATAGTTTCACGATATGCAACTTGAGGCGCACCAACGTTAGCTTCAACATTAAACTCGCGCTTCATTCTATCAATAATAATCTCAAGATGCAGCTCACCCATACCTTTCAATATAGTCTGCCCACTCTCCGCATTTACTGACATCCTTAAAGAAGGATCTTCTGCAACCAATCTATTCAAAGCAACACCTAATTTTTCCTGATCTGAGGTGGTTTTCGGTTCTATAGCAGTTTCAATAACAGGATCAGGAAATTCCATACGCTCTAATAGTATAGGAAAATCAGATGAACATAAAGTATCACCAGTAATTGTTTTCTTTAATCCAACTAAGGCAACTATATCGCCAACTTTAGCTTCGTTTATATCTTCTCTGTTATTTGCATGCATAAGCAACATTCTACCAATTCCTTCAGTCTCATTCTTTCCGGCATTTAACACAGCAGATTTAGATTTTAACTTACCAGAATAAATACGAATAAACGTCAAGCTACCTACAAATTTATCCGTCATCACTTTAAACGCAAGAGCAACGAATTTCTCTTTTTCCGAAGGTTTGATCTCAATTTTCTTTTCTGAATCTTTAGGATCAGTTCCAATAATTACATCAATATCAATAGGAGAGGGTAAAAAATCAACCACACCATCTAAAAGTGATTGCACGCCTTTGTTTTTAAAAGCTGACCCACATAATATAGGAACAAATTTTCCTTTAATGGTCCCACTTCTCACACACTTTTTCAATAAATCAATTGGCAGATCGTTAGATTCAAAGTAAGTATTTATCGCCTCATCATCCATTTCAGCTGCAGCATCTAATAAAAGATTTCGATACTCTTGAGCCTTATCAAGCAAATCAGAAGGAATATCTTCATAAGAAAATTTAGCGCCTAATGTTTCTTCTTGCCATATAATAGCTTTCATAGAAATAAGATCGATTATGCCTTTAAAATCTTTCTCACTTCCTATTGGCAATTGAATAACTAAAGGTGATGCGCCAAGCTTTGTTTTTATCATATCGACACATCGATAAAAATTTGCCCCCATTCTATCCATCTTATTAACAAAGCAAATACGAGGAACGCTATATTTATCAGCTTGACGCCAAACCGTCTCAGACTGAGGCTCAACTCCAGCAACCCCATCAAATACAGCAACTGCACCATCCAAAACCCTCAAAGATCTCTCAACTTCAATAGTGAAATCAACATGACCAGGAGTATCTATTATATTAACCCTATGATCATTCCAAAAACATGTTGTTGCAGCAGAGGTGATTGTAATGCCACGCTCCTTCTCTTGCTCCATCCAATCCATAGAAGCTGCACCATCGTGCACTTCACCAATCCTATTTTGCTTACCAGTATAAAATAAAATACGCTCTGTTGTGGTGGTCTTGCCAGCATCTATATGAGCCATTATTCCTATATTTCTATACCTAGATATTAAAACTTCCATACCACAATCAATCAGCTAATATTAAAAACGAAGATGAGAAAATGCCTTATTAGCTTCAGCCATTTTATACTTTTCTTCACGCATCTTAAATGCACCACCACATTTATTATAAGCATCTAATATTTCAGACTGCAAACAACAAACAGTAGTTCTACCGCTCTTTTTTCGAGCAGCAGAAGTTGCTCTAGCAATCCACCTTAATGCCAAAGAAATTGCTCTATCTTGACGAATTTCAACAGGGACTTGATAAGTTGCACCACCAATACGCCGAGAGCGTACTTCTATAGAAGGGGTAACATTTTCTACTGCTGTTTCAAAAATTGATAAGGCATCTTTGCCTATTTTCTTTTCAGCTAAGGACAAAGCACTATAAGCAATCTTTTCTGCAATAGATTTTTTACCACATTCCATAATTATATTAATAAAACGCATAAGCAAGACACTACCATAACGAGAGTCAGGACTTGTTCTTTTTTTTGCTTTATTACGACGTGCCATAAATTTTAACCAGATTTCTTTACACCATATTTTGAGCGAGCTTTCTTTCGATTTTGCACACCACGTAGATCAAGAGCACCTCTTATTATGTGGTAACGCACACCCGGCAAATCCTTAACTCGCCCACCACGTATTAAAACAACGGAATGCTCTTGTAAATTATGACCTTCGCCAGGTATATAAGCCGTCACTTCACCGTATCCACCAATCTTTACTCTAGCTACCTTGCGTAGTGCTGAATTAGGCTTTCTAGGAGTCGTAGTGTATACCTTAGTGCAAACGCCCCTTCTTTGAGGATTGCATTTTCCCAAAGCTGGCACCTTCTTCTTGCGAGTTAACCTTGATCTACCTTTACATATTAATTGATTTATCGTAGGCATATACTGTAAATTTAAAACTCTAAAAACAACTAAGTCTTAGTTATAAAACAACAAACCTCAATGGTCAATACAAAAATAAACATTACTACTCTAATAATCTCAGCCTAATTGCTTTGAAAGCTACTGATAATTATATGCTAAAGCACACATTGGTTTTAATATTAAGAAATTATCACTTGCTGTGGTCGAATTAATATAGATATGGAACAAGTAATATACTGTGGTGGCTATCAAAGAATATGCAAAAAAAAATAATGCTTATAGCTTATAATAGAGCCAAGAGCTTCAACATTAATGCAAAAATACCAACCGAACTACCAGCAAAGCCAGACGATTTTTACAATCCTACTCTTGACACTTAGATTTAATGCAGCTACCCTAAGCTCAAAATTCTATACTCAATTTTGCTGTTCTTGCATACAAGGAACGCGTTTTAGAATAATGAAAACAATCAGCGCTTTAATTAAAGAAGGGTCAAAGCTACTATCATCACATAGAATTGAATCACCACATTTGGATTGTGAAATCATCATGCAGTACGTACTTGGAGTAGAAAGATCATTCACAATCATGAATCACACCAATCAGGTACCAAGAAACAAAGAGCTTCTATTCTGGAAGTTAACAAAAAAAAGAGCAGCAAGATATCCAATATCGCAAATAATAGGTAATCGTGAATTCTGGAGTAAAAATTTTATAGTTAACCAACATGTTCTAGATCCAAGACCAGATAGTGAGACAGTAATTTCAACAGTGTTAAAATATTACCAAAATAAGAAGCAAAAAATAAAAATTGCAGATTTTGGCACAGGCACAGGCTGTTTGTTGATCTCCGTACTTAGTGAGTATGAATATGCTATTGGAGTTGGTTTTGAAAAAAGCCTGGAAGCATACAAAATTACCTACCAGAACACAAAGAAACATAATCTCCTAAGCAGAACTAAAATATTTCCAAATTCGTGGACAGAATGCAGAGATTTATTTGATCTCATAATAAGCAATCCTCCATATATTAGAAGAAGTAAGTTAAAAGATCTGCAAGCTGAAGTGCAAAAAGAGCCAAGAATTGCTCTTGATGGTGGTATCGATGGATTGAGCTGTTACCTGAGTATTTTTCCAATATTGAAAAAGTGCCTTAAAAAAGATGGGTTTGCGATACTGGAAATAGGCGAAGATCAAAGCAATATTGACAAAATAATACCCTTATATGGACTGGCTTTTCAAGAATACGCATACGACTTGGCTGGAATGAAAAGATGCATTGTTGTAAAACAAGACAAAAACATTACTAGTAAAACGCTAGCTTTCTAAGAACCCGCTCATAATCTTAAGAAAGGCATAAAGTAAGAAATAGAGTGTATAAATTAGGATATATGAGGAGTGTATACCTAAGTGACATAAGTCGAGAGAAGTTTGAGATTATTTTACCAGATCTGGAGTCTTGTAAAAAAAAACCAAGAAAACTTGATTTGTATGATATATTTTGCGGAGTATTGCATGCCCTAAAAAGTGGTTATCAGTGGAGGATGCTACCAAAAGAGTTTCCAAAATGGCGCAATTGTTATGATTATTTCAAAAATGGAGTGAAAAAGTAAAAGGAAATAAAAAAAAGTATTTTGGAGTGCATGTAAAAAAACAGTTAGTGTAGTCCGATAAAACAATGTTTGGAAAGAAAAAACCAGCTTTTGCATAATTGACGCTCAGAGTGTAAAGAACGCAGACACTAATGAAAAAAAAGGCTATGACGCTGGTAAAAAAATCTCAGGAATAAAACGCCATATCGCACAAGATGTAGATGTTTGCTATTTATTCTTAAGCTTATTAAATAGCATTTTACTTTTTTTAGTATGTAGAGATTTTCTAGGAATTATTCTATTGAATTCTATGATATTATTTTTTGTAACATTGTTATACATACCACAAGAGTGAATTGACGAAATTTGTAAAGGAGTTTTATGGCTTAGCTACATGATGCTAACACTCAAGTAAATTTTCATCAATGACGCAATTTGCTATGTCTATATCTCACATAGCTTACAACTTGTTTTACTCCTTTTACTTCTCTTGCAATTGCTATTACAGCCTTTAATTCCACCTTATTTTGAGCTATACCCATCAAATAAACGACTCTATCAACTGTATTAACGCTATAATTAATTGATTTAATATTTCTTTTTCCCAGAAGCCTCGTGCTTATCTCTGCTGTTATCATACCATCTACAGTAACATCTAGCATAGAAGCCATTTTAATTGGTGTGACTCTTATTTCATTTATCACTTCTTTAATCTCTTTTTGCTGCCAAGCTATTTTCTCTGCTGTGAGTTGCTTTTCATGATTATCAACACTTCCAATGAGTAATACTCTTCCTTCACTCACTTTAACTTTTATAGATGAAAACAGTCCGTGTTTTAAGAGTCCCTTATTGATTCTTATTACTATAGTTGTATCATCAATAATGTTCCCCAAGGATTTATCTTGCATTGTTATTGCTGTAGCCGCTGCAGTTGCTGTTACCACTATACCACTCACAAGAGTCGTACAGCCACTCTGTGTAATCAGAAAAATTGCGAGTAAGAAGCTTGCTATTAATCTCATTATTAATTTCCAGAGTTTAGAGCTTTAATTAAAGAATATTAATAAGCTTTTTTTATTGTGTAAATACTATAAATTGAATAAGCCTTGAATATTTCTAAGACAGTACTTATCTTAATAATGTTAGTTAAAGCAATTCAGGCTTAGATTCATAGTGGAGTTAACCAGTATTACAAGTTCAGTCTGTGGTACTAAAATCTAATCTTTAAATTGCATAAGATGACAGAAGTGGTTACCTATAAGTTAATGAAGGGTTCTTGCGGATATGGCGAAATTGGTAGACGCGCCAGGTTTAGGTCCTGGTGAGCTTGCTCGTGGGGGTTCAAGTCCCTCTATCCGCACTTAAAGTCATGTAACTCAGGTTTTAAGAGAAAATTTATAATCACTAAGTACACTTTTGCTTGTATAAGAACCTGTTCTTAAGGATTGTATTTAACTTAAATTCTGGTAAAATGGCTTTATTAAAACATAAACAAAATATTGATAATAGGTTGTAATGTCTAGTAATATAAGTCAAAATGCAGTCGAGGCAGATACATTAAGTAATATATATACCTATAAAGAACTTAGTGTAGATAAACTAAAGTATGAGTATGAAATCACAGTTAGTAGTGATTATATAGAACAAAAGATAAACTCTAGATTACAAGAAATAGCGAAGGGTGCAAAATTGCCTGGATTTAGATCCGGAAAGATGCCTTACGATCTTGTTGTTACAAATTATAAAAACGAAGCTTTGGAATATGTGATAAAAGATACGATTGACTATTGCTCAAGTGATTTAATGAAAAAAATCGAAGTTAAGTCTCATATTCATCCTAAGGTTGATATTATATCATTACCAAACCTGGATAAAAAGGATAAAAAAGGCGACTTTCTGTACAAATTATCTTTTGAATCGATGCCAAAAGTGCCAGTAATAGATCTTGATAAAATAAATTTGAAGAAGGTTAAGGCAAAAATCAAAGAGGGAGACATAAAAGAATTTATTGATTCTATAAAAACAAAGTTTCCTAACTTCGTCTCTGTTGATGATGCTTCTTATCAAGCAAAAAAAGAGGATAAACTGATAATTGACTTTGAAGGGCGAATTAGAAATAAGCTCTTTCAAGGTGGAAGTGGCAAAAATTTTACTGTTAATTTAGGATCTGGAACATTTATAAATGGTTTTGAAGATCAATTAATTGGCATGAAAAAAGGGGAAACAAAAAGCTTTAAGTTGAGATTTCCTGAAGATTACCAGGTAATTTCCCTTGCGGGGCAGGAGGCTGCTTTTTCTGTTCGAGTTAATGATATTCAGATTGCCGAAGATTTGCAAAGTGATAATGAAATAGCTAGGAGAGTTGGTTTTGAAGATCATTCTTCGCTAATAAATCATGTAAAAGAAGTAATTGATAATCAGTGTAAAGAAATGGGAGATCTCTTAATTAAGAAAGAGCTATTTGATTGTTTGGATGCTAGTTATAGTTTTGATTTGCCTATAGAGGTAGTAAAACAGGAACAGCAGAGAGTGGAAAGAGAGTTGAATGCTAAAGATGATTCTTGTAAAGAAGCTGAAAGACGTGTAAAGCTTGCAATGCTATTTATGGAGTTCAGTAAAGAATATGAAATATCATTAACTCAAAGTGATATTATGAATGTTATTGTAAATCAATATGTCAGTAAAGATATATCATTTGACAGAGTATTTAAACATTTTAAATCAGACGGACAATTTCAGGAATTAGTTAGAGGGCAAGCGCTTGAGTATAAAGTGACAGATTATATGATAGAAAAAGCTAGCAAAGAAGAACAGATTGTTTCTGTGAAAGAATTAAAGGAATTATTTGATAATATTTGATAGGAAAAGGTATGACTCTTATACCAATTGTAGTTGAACAAACTAGTCGCGGTGAGCGGGCTTATGACATATATTCAAGGCTAGTAAAAGAAAGAATAATTTTCGTAACTGGCCCTATTGAAGACAACATGGCCAGCGTAATAGTAGCACAGCTTTTATTTTTAGAATCGGAAAATCCCGATAAAGACATTTGTATGTATATTAACTCACCAGGTGGTGTTGTAACTGCTGGTTTGTCGATCTACGATACAATGCAGTATATAAATCCAGACGTTTCAACTTTGTGTATAGGTCAAGCTGCATCTATGGGTTCTTTGTTGCTTACAGCTGGTGCGGAGGGTAAACGTCACTCGCTACCTCATTCAAGAATTATGATACATCAGCCATCTGGTGGTTATCATGGGCAAGCAACTGATATAGAAATACATGCTAATGAAATTTTGCGAGTTAAGAAAAAACTAAATCAAATTTATGAAAAACATACTGGAAATTCACTGAAGAAAATTGAAAAAATGATGGAAAGAGATAAATTCATGGATCCTGAAGAAGCAATGAAAATTGGCTTAATTGACAGAGTAATAGCTGAGCGTAAAGATATGAAGATTGAAAGTATTAAAGTTAAACAAAAGGTAGTTTAATGGATAACAATAATGATTTACACTACTGTTCTTTTTGTAACAAGGCACAAAACGAAGTAGATAAATTGATTACTAACTCTTCAGATGGTTTAAAGGTGTTCATTTGTAATGAATGCATAGAGTTATCCCATAAAGCAATAAGTCAAAAGAAAGAGAGGGCTTTTAACTCAGATCATGTATCTGATATGAAACTATCACTAAAGAAACCTGAAGATATAAAAAATTTTCTTAGCAAGCATGTTGTAGGTCAGGAACATGCGCAACATGTTTTATCTGTAGCTATGTATAATCATTGTCAATCCATGGTGCAACTTCATTCTATAAGTGACATTGAAATCGAGAAGTCAAATATAATGCTTATTGGCCCTACGGGTTCTGGTAAGACTTTGCTAGCAAAAACACTTGCTAAAGTTTCAGATGTACCATTTGCTATGGCTGATGCAACAACCTTGACTGAAGCAGGTTATGTAGGTGATGATGTAGAAAGCGTGTTATCACGTCTATTACAAGCTGCAAATTATGATGTTGCAAAGGCACAGCATGGTATAGTGTTTATCGATGAAATAGACAAGATCACAAGAAAGTCTGAAAGCGCTTCAATAACCCGTGATGTTTCAGGTGAAGGGGTCCAACAAGCTCTACTAAAAATCATGGAAGGTACGGTTGCTTATGTTCCTCCACAAGGAGGGCGAAAACACCCGCAACAAGAGTTTATACAAGTAGACACTAGTAACATACTATTTATTTGTGGAGGAGCTTTTGAAGGCCTCAATAAAATTATTGAGGCAAGAAAAAAGGAAATATCAGTTGGCTTTGGAGCGGATATAAGTCAGTCTAAAGCACAAAAGAAAAAAAATGCTTTACGCGATGTTCAACCTGAGGACTTAATCAAATTCGGTTTGATACCCGAATTTGTAGGACGGGTTCCGATAATTGCTGTTTTAGATGAGCTGAATCATGAGGATTTAATACATGTGTTAACGGAACCAAGAAATGCGCTAATAAAACAATATAAAGCATTACTTGCATTTAGCAAAGTAACCCTTGAGTTTTCAGATGAAGCAATATCAGCTATTGCTAAAAAAGCTATGAGCTATAAAATAGGTGCAAGAATATTACGTACTATCTTAGGGTCACTTTTGCTTGATGTTATGTATATATCCGGCAACGGAGGTTTTGAAGGTAGCACTATAACGGTTACTAAGAAAATGGTAGAATTAGGCAAAGCGACGATTAATCATAATAATAAGGGTAGTGTTATAACGGTTAATGATTAATTTGAGGCATATATTATGAGTATTGGACGTGCTGTAAATTTTAATTCTACTGTATTACCAGTATTACCTCTAAGAGATGTAGTAATTTTTCCAAATATAATGTTGCCTTTATTCGTAGGTAGAGAAAAATCTGTTCATGCACTAGAGTATGCAATAAGTAGCAGCAGTCACCAAAACGAGATTTTTCTCATAGCACAAAAAGATGGTTCTATTGATAATCCAGAGCCAGAGAATCTTTATGAAGTAGGCGTGTTAGCAAACATTATACAACCATTAATAAAACTGCCTGACAATGCAGTAAAAGTCATGATTCATGGGGTAAGAAGGGGAAGAGTTATAGAATATATTAGCTCTCACACTTTGTTACAGGCCAGAGTAGCGTTGGATGGTCATTATGAGTATGGAGAAAATGAAGGTAATATTGATTTAGAAGCTTTAAGGCGTTCTGTTATAGATGCATTCGACAATTGGTGTAAACTAAGCAAGAAAAGTCGACCCGAGATTATTATTGACCCCATTGATCAAGTTAAAGAGGTTAATCAAATTGTAGATATGATAGCTTCGCACTTAAATATAAAGGTATCAGATAAGCAAAACATACTTGAAGTTTATGACCCAAAAGAGCGTTTAAAAAAAGTTTTTGCTCTTATTGAGAGAGAAATAAGTATTTTGAGTGCACAAAACCGCTTGTATAAGACAATTAAATCACAGGTTGAAAGTACTCAAAAAGTTTACTACCTTAATGAGCAATTAAAAGCTATACAGAAAGAATTAGGTGAGTTTGAAAATGGAGATGAAGGGAATATACTCAATGAATTTGAAAAAAAGATAAATGAAACAAAGCTTTCTGAGGAAGCAAAAGAGAAAGCCATAACTGACTTAAAGAGATATAAGAAAATGAATCCCATTTCTCCTGAAGCAACAGTTATATCTAGTTACTTGCATTGGTTACTTGATTTGCCATGGGGAAAGTACAAAGCTGCAAAAATTAACTTAAATGCGGCTAAAAAAATCTTAGATAAAAATCATTATGGCATAGAGAAAGTAAAAGATAGAATAATAGAATTTTTAGCAGTATTAAAGAGAGTAAAAGAGATAAAGGGTCCTATACTTTGCTTAGTTGGACCACCTGGTGTTGGTAAAACTTCTTTAGCTAAGTCTATGGCAAAAGCAGTAGGAAGAGATTTTGTTCGCATATCTCTTGGTGGTATACGTGATGAGTCTGAAATACGAGGACACAGAAAAACTTATATTGGCTCAATGCCTGGTAAAATCATTCAACACATGAAAAAAGCTAATTCATGCAACCCGCTTTTCCTGCTTGATGAAATAGATAAGATGGGTTCTGATTCGCGTGGTGATCCTGCATCTGCATTACTTGAGGTTTTGGATACTGAGCACAATAAACATTTTACAGATCATTACTTGGAAGTTGAGTTTGATCTTTCAAGTGTAATGTTTGTAACCACAGCAAATAGCTTGAATTTACCGCATCCTTTGCGTGATAGGATGGAAATTATACAATTATCTGGGTATACCGAAGACGAGAAGGTCAGTATTGCTACACATCACCTTATTCCAAAATTAAAAAAAGAGCATGGTTTGCATCAGGAGGAGTGGGAAATAACCAATAAAGCATTATACAAGTTGATACGTTTATATACACGTGAAAGCGGCGTGCGAAGCATGGAAAGAGAACTTGCAAAACTCATGAGAAAGGCAGTTAAAGCAATATTAACTGATAAAAATAAGAAAATATCCGTAGAGACTGGTAATTTACAAGATTATCTAGGGGTACGTAAGTATACCTTTGGCATTGCAGAAAATGAGAGTTTGGTAGGGATAGTAACTGGTCTTGCCTATACTGAAACAGGTGGTGATATTTTGATGATAGAGTCAGTCCTAATTCCTGGCAAGGGGGAGATAAAATATACAGGAAAGCTTGGAGAAGTTATGCAAGAGTCTATAAAAGCTGCGTATAGTTATGTGCGATCAAATTGTTTGTTTTTCGGTATAAAGCCCAAAAAATTCCAAAATAATGATATACATTTGCATGTACCTGAAGGTGCTGTGCCAAAAGATGGTCCCTCTGCTGGCAGTGCAGTATGTACGTCTATTGTTTCTCTCATGACAAATATATCAGTTAACAAAAGTGTTGCTATGACAGGCGAAGTAACATTGCGCGGTAGAGTTTTGGCTATCGGGGGCTTGAGAGAAAAATTGCTTGCTGCGCTAAGAGGATCAATCAAAACTGTGATTATACCAAGTGAAAATGAGAAAGACATGGAGGAGATTCCCGCAAATATTAAAGAAGGGATCAACGTAATTTTTGTTAAGAATATTGATGAAGTTATAAAAATTGCTTTAACCCGCCCTATTACTTCAATTGATGGTGATAGTCAAAATAGTCTACCTTCCTCCATAGAAAATAAAGATAGTACCTTCTCTGCGTTAGAAACATTAAAGCACTAAATTGAAAAGGTTTATGCAATTTTCGTTTCTTTTTTTTAACCTCAAAGCTCTGATTTGAATATATAAATTACAAGCAACATATATGGCAATTTCATAAGTTCATTTTTCAAGCATATATTGCAATATCTCACTAGCAATTGCAACATCTTGGCGTGGAGTTTTGCCATGTTCTATAAACACTGAGATTGCATAGCGCGGATCATGGTAGGGGCCATAAGCGATAAACAATTTATGACTTTCACCTTTAGAGTTTATCTCTGGTGTACCGGTTTTGCCAGCAATTTGTATACTGCTTAGTCCTTTTCTATAGTTAGAATTCACCACGTCAAACATAGCTTTTCGAACCACACTAAGATGCTCATGATTCACATCAATATCAAGAAAGTCTTGCCCTGGTTTACTCATCTCAATGTGGGGAATTACCTCCTTTCCTGTTGCAACCCTTGCTGCAAGAACCGCAAGCTGTAATGGCGTTGTAAGTAAATACCCTTGTCCTATAACTAAGTTAATGGTATCACCTAAATACCACTCTGAATATAGCTTGCGTGCACGCCAATCCACATCAGGCAACAATCCCGGAGCTTCTTCCTTAAACATTCCAATTAATGGTCCACTTCCTATACCAAATTTGCTAGCCATTTCTAGTAGAGAATCTACATTTATTTTTTTTCCTATATTATAAAAGTAAGTGTTGCATGAGAAGGCCATTGCCTCGTTTAAAGATACATATCCATGGACTTTGCTTTTTAGGCAACGAAATTTTCGTTCACCTATTTTCATATAGCCCCTACACGAGAACTTTTCTTCTGGTGTTATTATTCCATCTTTTAAACCTGCAAGCGCATCTATTATTTTAAATATTGAACCAGGTGGAATTTGATATGATAATGCACGGTTTACAAGCGGTAATGAAGGATTGTTTAAAATTTTCCAAGTTTCATTTGATAATCTGCTAGTGAAAAGATTATTATCGTAAGAAGGTGAATTATATAATGCTAAAATTTCTCCGTTATTTACATCAATTACCACTGTGGAACCTTGGTGGTCTTTGAATATCTCTGCAATTTTCTTCTGTAAATCAACATCAATTGTCAGCTGTATATCTTGTCCATCTTGCTGCGGTATGCTAGATAACTCTCTCATGATACGCTTCTTAGAATTTATTTCCTGCTCAGATTTTCCGGTCTTGCCTTTTAATACATGATCATATGTATATTCAATTCCACTAACCCCTGCTTCATTTATGTCTTGCTGTTTTTTTGTATATCCGATTATATGAGAACATATCGAACCAAACGGATAATAACGTTTATAAAGAGCAGTTATTTTTGTATCTGATGATTTTGTTGTATCAGGTTTAATTTCTGATAACATCTGCAAATCAACTTCCCTAGTAAAGGTTTTTTGCCCATCAAATAAAACAATATACGAAATTTTGTTTACTGCGAGTTCAACGCTATTCCTATCCAAAATCCTGCCTCGTTTAGGCACAATAGTAACAACTTTTATCCTATTATTATTGGATAGCACTTTATATTTTTGTCTATCTCGTACTTGTAAAGTATACAACCTATAACTAAAAATAGCAGAAATAGTAAGCTGAATACCACCTAATATGAATGCCCTTCGGTTGAAGACCTTGTTTTTTGTCCACATAGAATTCCTTTAGAATGCACTCCTTCTCCTTTTATTGGCATATTTCTAGCTTTCACCACATCACAAATCCTCTTTTCCCAATCACTTAAGGTAACAAGCTCATAACCCCATTTTTTAGTATTTTAATAATCTGAGGTAAAGCTTCAACTGTATTTGATTTGTTATCGTGATCATGGAACAATATAATCGCTTCATTATGTACATTGCTTAAAACTCTTTCAACCAGAATCTCTGATTTATTGCCTTGCCAGTCCAGAGAATCAACTGTCCATAGTATGGAACACATATTTAATCGATTAGTATTTTCGATCAAATTATCATTGTGACATCCATATGGTGGACGAAACCATTTTACATTCTGTTCTGTTGCATTTTTAATTGCCACATTTGTCTTTTCCAGTTCTTGCAATTGCTCCTCACTTGAAAGTGATGTCAACTTCCTATGCGACCAAGAATGATTACCTAATTCATGACCTGCTTTATGGATTTTGTTGACTATTTCAGATGTTTTTTTATTTATACGCTCACCAAGCACAAAAAATGTCGCTTTTGTTTCATTGCTCTCCAGAATATTAATAATATCTCCTGCTTTATTATAAGACGGTCCATCATCAAACGTAAGTGCAACAAACTTATCTTTGTTATTCAATAATTTTTTTATATTACTTAAATTTCTATATGATAGATCCAAATCACAACTGAGCCCACGATATGGTAAGTTAAAGTTACAATCACTACAGAAAACTGCGCTTGAATATAGCAAAAGAAAAGCGATTATTCTTATAAACATAAGAAATCAGCAAAGTGATAGAGTACTACACTTTTTTTGCTAAATTAAACCACTTTTAACAGCTACTGTTTACTTCATTATTTTATCAATATATTATATTAATAACTTTATATAATATATTATGATTGCAAACATAAATACCGTTGCACTTCAGGGAACCAGCACAGTAAATGTTAATGCACAAATTCACATGGCAAATGGTATTCCAGCTTTTAATATTGTTGGACTGCAGGATAAAACTGTTGCAGAATCCAGAGAGCGTATCAGAGCAGCGTTAAATTCAATCAATCTTCTGTTACCTCCAAAAAGGATTACGGTTAATCTTTCTCCTGCGGATTTGCTTAAAGAAGGTAGTCATTATGACTTAGCTATTGCTGTTGGATTACTTGTTGTAATGAATGTGATACCAGTTGAAAAAGTTCAGTCTTATATAATTATGGGCGAGCTTGCACTAGACAGCAGAGTCATACCAATCTCAGGAGTACTTCCAACAGCAATCAATGCAAAACAGGCAAATAAAGGAGTAATTTGCCCAAGGGGAAATGGAGTAGAAGCTTCATGGGTAAAGAATGTTTCTATTCTGGCTATAGAGAAATTAACCGATATTATCAGACATTTTAAGGGTGAGCAATTAATTCAGCCGGTAACTTTTAACTATAGCGCTGCACCCAAAGAAAAAAATCAGTTCCAGATATAAAGGATATTAAAGGTCAAGTTGTTGCAAAAAGAGCAGCTGAAATTGCAGCAGCAGGTGGACACAATATGCTTCTTGTTGGACCTCCTGGTACTGGAAAGTCAATGCTTGCTAAGCGATTTATAGGGCTATTACCTGATTTGACTGAGCAGGAGATGATTGATGTTAATATTATCTCTAGCATAACAAAAGCCGGTAACGAAACATTTAAAGTAACTCGTCCCTTTCGTGAACCTTACTATTACCCATAAATATAAAAGTGGAGAAAAAGCTGCTATTTTACTAATTCAACTTTCTATTATAAATAGGTCCATGGTCTAAAAATGGAATATATGATGAAAAGAAATATAAATACCTCAACTGGCGAATGGGCAGAAAGTGAATTTGGGATTGTTAATTTTGGTGATATAAGATTAAGTAAGAGGCTTTTAAAAATAGTTAATAGTTTTGCTGAATCGCCTGAGCGTTCAATAAATCAAGCTTGTGAAGATTGGCATCAAAGTAAAGCAGCTTATAGATTTTTCCAAAATGATGCTATTTCTGAAAGAAAGATATTAGACAGTCATATAATTAAAACTGTTGAAAGAGCTAAAGAACACTCAACTATCTTAGCTATCCAAGACACGAGTTATATTTCATATAAAAATCATATGGCGAAGAGCTTATGAGCTGGATTTTGTTGACAAATATAAATATTATCAATTTTGAAGAAGCAGTAGAAAAAATACAATGGTATTGCTTAAGATGGAGAATAGAGGTTTTTCATAAAATTTTGAAATCCGGTCTTAAAGTTGAAGAATGTAGGCTCCAAACAGCAGATAGATCAATCCGCTTTCTTACAATTATGAGTATAATTGCCTGGAGAATATTTTTTATCACACTAGTAGCTAGAACAAATCCAAATCTTTCTTGTACTGTCATGCTAACTAATGACAAATGGAAGGTTTTGTATACCAAAATGCTTAAGACAAAAGACTATCCTGAAATCCCACCACCTATAAGAGAAATCGTGAGGTGGATAGCCAAATTAGGAGGGTTTTTAGCTCGCAAAAATGACTTAGAACCAGGCCCTATAGCTTTGTGGAAGGGATGGAAACTTCTCTTTGATTTAGCAGAAGGATGGAAACTTGCTCATGAATTTTATACTTGTGGGTAATAGTAAGTTTCGTGAACCTCATCACTCATGCTCGATGTCAGCGATGATAGGAGGAGGGAAAAATGCAAAGCCTGGGGAAATCACCATGGCTCACAATGGTGTGTTATTTCTTGATGAGCTACCTGAATTTCCAAGGCTTGTGCTTGATTCTCTACGTTAACCACTTGAAGACAGAAAAGTTACTATTGCACGTGCAAATGCTCACATTACTTATCCAGCTAATTTTCAACTTATAGCTGCAATGAATCCCTGCAGGTGCGGTTATTTAGGTGATGCAAGTAGATCGTGCAACAAAGCTCCAAAGTGTGGCACAGATTACAAAAACAAAATATCAGGACCATTGCTTGATAGAATAGACATATGCATTGAAATGCCAAACGTTAGCATACTTTCTCCTGAAATCTCTGTGGAGGGAGAAAGTACCGAGGTTATAAGAGGAAGGGTGATAGCAGCGAGAAAAATTCAAACTGAGCGTTATAGTAAATTTAATATTCGTTGCAATGCAGAAGTCAGTGGTGAAGCATTAAATAAATTCACCGAACCAGATCAGGAAGGGTTAGAATTGCTAAAATACGTACTGAAAGAAAATTATATTTCCAATCGAGGCTATACACGTGTATTAAGAGTCGCAAGAACCATTGCAGATCTTGCGAAAAGTGAGGAAATAAAAAGAGCACACATTGCAGAAGCGCTGAATTACAGAATAAGAATGTATAAATAAATTAATTTACTTGACAGGTAACTCTTTTTTGCCACATACTATCATTAGTAGAATTTTAATATTTTAGGAGTACAGTTATGTTGACAGCAGAGACAATCAAAGGTAAAGTTAAAGAAGTTTATAGTCAGGGTTATGGTTTTGTAACAAAACATCCGTATAAAACAGCTGCTACTTTTGTAGCAATTGCATCAGTAGCTTCGCTTACGGCTACTTACTTCTTAAGTCCAGCTTGTGCAACTTTTGTTGGTACAGTTGGAACAAAAGCTGCAGCACTTGTTAGTCCTGCTATTACTGCAATGTCTACATTTGCAGTTGCTCATCCACTTGTTGCTAGTTTGGTAGTTCTCGCTGCAGTAGCAGCTTTAATAGCTGCACCTATATATGGATATCTGAACAGTAGTAAGACAAGCCAAATTGGGAAAGCAGATGAATTGCTTAATGGTAAAGGACTAAAAACCGAATTAGACGAGATCGGACAAGTACTTGGAGTACAAGGAATTGCGAAAGGCTAGTAGCAGTTTTCAATAAAAAGGGATAGGCTTCTATCTCTTTTTTACAATTTTTTTTTGCATTCTAAGTAGTGTTATTTGAAAGTCTATAATCATTATATCTACTGATTAATAATATTAAGGATAAGTAAATCTTGTTTACTATTTGCATATATCAAAATGAAAAATGTTTGCATATTGTTAAAAAAGCAGTAACTTGTTATCAAGTGAATTCACTAATATTTGAGTAAAATTTAAATGTCAATCGACCTTAGTTTACCAGAGCCACCTGTATTACACCCAAGGATTACCGTTGTGGGAGTGGGTGGTGCTGGCGGAAATGCTGTGAACAACATGATTCAATCCAATTTACAAGGAGTAAATTTTGTTGTAGCAAATACCGATGCTCAAGCGTTAGAGAAGTCATTATGTGATAAAAAAATTCAGCTTGGTATTAACTTAACTAAGGGCCTTGGTGCCGGCGCTTTGCCTGATGTTGGTAAAGGTGCAGCAGAAGAATCAATTGATGAAATTATGGAGCATATAAAAGATAGCCATATGCTCTTTATCACAGCAGGGATGGGTGGTGGCACTGGAACAGGTGCTGCACCGGTAATTGCAAAAGCAGCCAGAGAAGCAAGAGCGGTAGTTAAAGATAAAGGAGCAAAAGAAAAAAAGATACTGACTGTTGGAGTTGTAACTAAGCCGTTCGGTTTTGAAGGTGTGCGACGTATGCGCATTGCAGAGCTTGGACTTGAAGAGTTGCAAAAATACGTAGATACACTTATTGTCATTCCCAATCAAAATTTATTTAGAATTGCTAACGAGAAAACTACATTTGCTGACGCATTTCAACTCGCCGATAATGTTCTGCATATTGGCATAAGAGGAGTAACTGATTTGATGATCATGCCAGGACTGATTAATCTTGATTTTGCTGATATAGAAACAGTAATGAGTGAGATGGGTAAAGCAATGATTGGTACTGGAGAGGCAGAAAGAGAAGATAGGGCAATTAGTGCTGCAGAGGCTGCGATATCTAATCCATTACTTGATAATGTATCAATGAAAGGTGCACAAGGAATATTGATTAATATTACTGGTGGTGGAGATATGACTCTATTTGAAGTTGATGCTGCAGCCAATAGAGTGCGTGAAGAAGTGGATGAAAATGCAAATATAATATTTGGTGCTACTTTTGATCAGGCGATGGAGGGAAGAGTTAGAGTTTCTGTTCTTGCAACTGGCATTGATAGCTGTAACAACAAGCCAGAAGCTTCATCTGTTAATCAAAACAAGATCCCAGCAGAGGAAAAAAATTTTAAATGGCCTTATAATCAAATTCCAATATTAGAAACAAAAGAATATGCTTCAGCTGAGCAAACAAACGAAAGAGTTAAGTGGGGTAGCAATGTTTATGATATACCAGCTTATTTAAGAAGAAAAAAATAATGCAATTTTGGCTACTAAAGTCAGAACCAAGTGAATACTCGTGGCAAAAAATGGGAAAGGAGCAGGTGACGCAGTGGAATGGTGTATGCAATTATCAAGCTCAAAATTACATGAGAGCTATGAAATTAGGCGATCTTGCATTTTTTTATCATACAGGTAAAGAGAGAGTTATACTTGGAATAGTTGAAGTATTAAAGGAGTATTATCATGTTTATAATTCCAAATTTGGACTAGTGAATGTAAAACTTTTGAAACCTTTAAGTAACCAAGTGACGTTAAAGAGTATAAAACAAAACCCACTTTTGAAAAATATGGTTATATTAAAACAATCACGTTTATCAGTTTCTCCAGTTTTAGAGACTGAGTGGAATGAAATAATAAGGATGAGTGATGTGTAATACCTGTTGTTTCAGTTTCCAAACAATATTACCTCAGCACACAACATACAGCTGTATGAGTGTTTGTTTCGAAGTAGCCGATTTTTCATCAAACACAAAGCAGTGCTTGACACTGGAATCCAGCTGTAATGCAACCACATTAAAAATGTTGTGTTTTAATATAGCTTTTATATTCACTCACCTAATGTCTAATCAGAATTCCTGGATCCCAACGTCGGAGCACTGGGATGACATACTTCTAGTGTACAATATTCGTATAGTTGTGTGTATGATACGATGGTCTATAATTCTTCTTTTTTGGGTTCCAATGTCAAGTGATGGGATAATGTCCTTTCTGGTGCTTTATTCATGTTAGAAGTAAATATTCTTGATAAGAGGTGGCATAGTATTACGAAGGACCCACAGAGTTTTGTATTAAATATTATTAACGCTTCTCTAAAAGAATTAAAAATAGATCATTATAAACCAAATATATCAGTAGCTCTCGCTGATGATAACTTGCTACATCAACTTAATCTCAAGTTTAGAGAAATAGATAAGCCAACTAATGTACTATCATTTCCATGCGAACAGTTATCTAGTGAATGTGATCTAGGAGACATAGCAATTGCAGTAGATACAATAGAAAGAGAGTCTCATGAGTACTGTATATCTATCCTCACTCACACTACACACATGTTAGTTCATGGATTGCTGCATTTACTTGGCTATGATCATCAAAAAGAAGATGAAGAAATTATAATGAAAAGTTTAGAGAGCAAGATTTTAGCTTTGCTTGAATTTGAAAAGGAAAAGTATGGTAGATAATACCAAAATATGTTATTTACAAAAAAGGGTTTTTAGCTGTAAAAGGTAAGCAATATGGTTCAGTTTTCTTTACCAAAAAATTCTAAAGTTAATAAAAAGGGCAAGATTTATCCTACTCCTACTGGAGCAAAAAATATTAGAAGATTTCAAATTTATCGTTGGTCTGCTGATGATGATAAAAATCCAAGGATAGACACATTTTTTATCGATATGGATAATTGTGGCCCTATGGTACTTGATGTATTAATAAAAATAAAGGATGAAATAGATTCAACCTTAACTTTTAGACGCTCTTGCAGAGAAGGAATATGCGGATCTTGTGCAATGAATATTGATGGTACCAACACTCTTGCATGCACTAAATCTATACATGATATAAAAGGTGAAGTAAAAATATATCCACTACCTCATATGTATATAGTAAAGGATCTAGTTCCAGATCTAAGCCAATTTTATGAGCAATACAAATCGATTAAACCTTGGTTACAAACAGATAAATCTGCCTTACAAAATAAAGAATACTTTCAATCTCCTGAAGATAGAAAAAAATTGGATGGTCTGTCTGATTGTATACTATGTGCTTGCTGTTCGACTGGTTGCCCAAGCTATTGGTGGAATGGTGATAAATTTTTAGGGCCAGCGATATTACTGCAAGCTTATAGATGGATTGCTGACAGTCGTGATAATAAGAAAAAAGAAAGACTTGCTTCTTTAAACGACCCATTTAAGTTGTATCGTTGTCATACAATAATGAATTGTACAAAAACCTGCCCGAAAGGTCTTAACCCAGCAAAAGCGATAGCGAAAGTAAAACAGCTTATGGTAGAGAGAGAAGGAATTTGAGTGTTATTTCTGGCACTCTTCGTAAGAAAATAGTAGACCCTCTGAAGCATAGGGTATTGTTAATACTCTAAACGTTCTTCCGTTCATGAAATGTATTATTTCACCATATGATTCCAGTAATCTTTTAAACAACTCATGTCTTTGATTATTAATAGTTTGAAAATCCTTTTTTCCTAAAAGCTTTTTAGATTCAAATAGGTGAAGCATAATCTCGTGATAAGTTGGATAAGACTCCAAAAATTCTGGATCAAACTGAAAAGTTTTTATAAAAGCATTATTATAAAATTTTAGCTTTTGATTCTTACTATATATCGCTACAGCAATCGATAGCTTCTCAAGCAAACTTTCTTGTGCAGCTAAACAATTGCTTAGCTCAGTATGTAAATTTTTTTCATCACTAATATCTTTTCCATACATTACTATGCTATTAGAATTTTGCATTGGAACTTCAACAAAATTAAAAACCTTAGGTTCATTCTTGTAAGTTATTACACACTCTCCTGGTTTTACGTTATAGGAGCCACTCGCAACAGTAAATTTTTTAGAGCTGCCTATATATTTATCATAAAATAAGTTATAAAACCTTACTTTTTTATTCTTATTGTGCTTCAGTATTGGAAATGGTAAAGAGTCAAAAATTTTTTTATAGTTCTCCAATTCTTGCATAAGCTTACTATTTTCTAACTCAAGTTCATTAGCTTTTATCTTATAATCGGAGATATTCCTTATCCATAACAACACACCAATCACATTATTAGAATAATCTATTATGCTTTTACCATAACATGTGCAATAAATCTCACTGTCTTTTGACTTTAAATCTAGAGTAAAAGATTTATTTATTTCCTTTGCTTCAGCAAAACTTTTAATTAAGCTTTCTGATTGCTCAAAAAAATTTACAAACTCATTAAATGAATAAAAAACAGTATTAAGCAAAATTAGTAAATTGGGAGAAAATTTTTCTATACGTTTTTTTGCGTCCCAAATATAAAATCCATCATTTACAGTATCTATTAAATTATTTATGATAACATTTTGATGTTGTAGGTCCTTAATTTTATTACTAATTTTTAATTTAGAATATGAGAAAAAGAAGAATACTAGAATTAGTAGTAAAACTATTTCATACAAAAAAAACATAGTATCCCAAAACAAATATAAAAATTTATAACCTCTCAGCAAAGAGATTGTACTGAAGAGGTATATAAGTGAAGATTGCCCAATACTCTAAAGCCTAATCTCTTATAAAGGTTTACAGAAGGTTTCATGCAATGTGCTACTATGTATTTGCATTCAAATTGCCTAGCTATCTTTATTCTTTCTAGAACCATTTGAGTTCCTATTCCACGACCCCTGTAAATTGGTAAAACTCCATCGCTATAAAAACCAGCTATGCTGTCTTGAATATAAAGACCGCATGTTCCAACAATTTCGTTATTTAGCATTACAAGAAAAAATCTTAACCTTGAGCTCTTATCATCATAATTCGATAATTGGCGAAAAAATGTGCTAATAATACTAATTCTGTGATAAAAAATTTTAGAAGTGTGTAAATCTAATTGCTCTAAGAGCTCACTACTATTTACAACATTGAACTTCAAATTTGGAACAGCATCATCAGGCAAAAAATAATCTTTTATATTGAGTAAAACTTTTTTTGGTGTGCTAACGTGTTTTATTTCGCATTTTTCTAAAATACCCCCTATTTTTATACGTGGACTTATTATCCATGTTGCTTCTATATTTCGTGCTTTGAGATAATCTAGAGTTCTGCATATGGAAAGCTCAGTACATTGATCTTCACAAAACACAAAATTAAATAACGATTCTCTGGTACCATTTACTGTAAATATAACATTATCAAATTCGTCATGTATTTCCCACTTGGACAAATTCGTTGCATAAAGTATATAATCCTTTAGGTTCTGAATAATTAAGCTTGAATAACAAATTTTTTTATTCTGCATAAACCAACAATAAACAATAAAAGGCTCCTATAAAAACAAAGGCTAAAATTGCAGCTACAACATCATCTAGCATAATACCTAAAGGACCTTTTGTATTTTTATCAATCAAATTTATAGGCCACACTTTTATTATATCAAAAAACCTAAAGGAGAAAAAGCACACCAACAATACAGAGCTATTCATTTCTTGTTCTAATAATATTGAAACTAGAAGTACTGTCAGCAATTGACCAACTACTTCATCAATTACTACCTCTTTTGGATCATGCGGAGCTTTGTAATATTGTATATAATTGCCTGTAGACCATAATCCAACTAAGAATAAAAAAAAAATAATTGCTGTACCTAAAATTCTGTCATTGAGTAATATAGGAATAATTGGGTAAGCAGCCAAGCTGCCTATAGTACCTGGCATGTGTTTTACCGTGCCAGATAGCCACCATGTTGATATTAATTTATATAAAAACTTCACAATATACCGAAATATAAAACTAATTCACAAGAACAGAAATAGTATCTTCTATAGAAGTATTTTCATATAGCAATCTATAGATCGCTTCACATATGGGCATTTTTATCTTTAGCTTTTCTGCTAAATCAAATGCAGACTTAGCAGTGTTAAAACCTTCAATTACCGACTTACCTTCTGATAAAATCTGCTGAGCACTAGAACCATTACTATTAGCTACTTTAGATCCAAAAGATAGATTTCTTGAATTTAATGATGTGCATGTCACAACCAAATCGCCTAAGCATGCTGGTCCAAGTAGTGTATTTATATCCACATTGCCGTCACCAACTTTTGCTGAGTATAAAGCCTTAATTTCACTCATACTTTTCGTAATTAATGCCGCATAAGCATTAAACCCAAACCTACCTAGAACAACCCCACATGCTATAGCAAAAACATTCTTTAACGCTGCACAAACCTGTATTCCTATAACATCGCTACTAAGGTGCAATTTAATATTTTCTTGCTGTAGCTCTGATAGTAATTTTAAACCTAATACTTCATTTTGACATGCAAGAACCATCGAATATGGTAATTTTCTTGCAACTTCTATAGCAAAGCTAGGACCAGAAAAAACAGCAAGAGGATTATTAGGTAAAACTTCATTGACTACTTCACTAGGTAATTTTAATGTAGATTTTTCTATTCCCTTACAAGCCAAAATTATTGCTACATTTTTTTTTAGGTTACAATCATTCAATTGATGACATATCTCCCTTAGAGACTGAGTGGGAACAGCTAGAATTATTACTGAAGCATTCACTGCATCTTCAATAGCTAATTTTACTGATACATTATCAGAAATTGGACAATCAGGTAGCTTGTCACTTTCTCTTTTCTCTTTAATTGATTCAAACATGGCCTTATTGCGAGTCCACAAAATTACATTTTTCTTACTACTTAATGAGATCGCAATTGCTGTACCCCATGCGCCAGCACCTAAAACTGATATTACCACTCAATATTCCTGAAAGTATTACTTATAATTTAAAACTGTAGAATAAGTAAATTAAAAATATAACATAATAGTTTAAATATCTATTAACCTAAGTATTCCTTTAATAAAAATAGCTTCTATTCAATATTTACTAGAAATAGTACTATTATGGTATATCCATTGTATTTTAGATCTATTTGTATAATTTTGGAACGACACATTAACTATTAATTAATAAGTGTAATTTCTATTATTCATTAATAAAAATTTGATTTGTTACTTTCCTTGGTTATATATATTACTAAAATTATAAATTATTTATGGGGTGTAAAGTATGCGTATATTATTAATTGAAGATGATCAAGTGAGTGCAAGGACTGTAGTTAATGCCTTAACTTCTGATGGACATTTTTGCGACGTTGTTACTTCTGCACAAGATTATAACAATAATATGGTTTCCTCGGGTGGAGACTATTACGATCTAGTTATTCTAGATATACACCTGCCTGGTGATATTGATGGATATGATATACTGTTAAGATTAAGAAGTGCAAAAATCAAAGTTCCTGTTTTAATACTTTCGTGTATCTCCGCTGCCAACCATAAAGCTAAAG
Organism: Trichopria drosophilae; assembly: GCA_030407085.1. NCBI lineage: Eukaryota > Metazoa > Arthropoda > Insecta > Hymenoptera > Diapriidae > Trichopria > Trichopria drosophilae. Next base: position 372,485 of record CM059582.1, on the reverse strand, counting down.
GACTTGGGTATGGTGCCGACGATTACTTAACCAAGCCATTTCACAAGAGCGAATTATTAGCTCGAATTAAAGCCATAGTCCGACGTACTAAAGGTCATCCCGAATCAGTGATAAAGATTGGTAATATGAATATCAATTTTGATCACAGGATTGTTGAGATAAAAGGCAAAACAGTTCACCTTACTAACAAAGAGTATTCCATGATAGAATTGCTGGCGTTGCGTAAAGGAGCAGTGTTGACAAAAGAAATGTTTTTAAACCATCTTTACAATGGCTTGGACGAACCTTCAGACAACAAAATAGTAGATGTTTTTATGTGTAAATTACGCAAAAAACTTGAAAGTGCAAATGATGGAACAAGCCACATAGAAACCGTTTGGGGTAGAGGATATGTTCTAAAAGAGTATATTGACGATGAAGAATACTGTAGTGCTAATATAAGCGAAAGCAGTAGTGACTATCAAGCAGAACAAGTGAAGGACAGCGCATGAAATGCTTTCTTCACCCATTCATTGAAGCAACAAAATAGGTAGATGAAATAAGATAAAAACCAATCGTAAAAGTGAAGTAACATGGTTAGTTTTTTAGAACTTTACAAAAACTTGCAGCAAAAAATAGAAAAGTTGGAAGCTAAGCTAAAAAGTTATAGGTAAGAAAATAAGGTTTTAGAGATAGAGGGTGATGAGTTAAAGGAAAAGCTTTGTTAAGTTCAAAAGGAAATACAAAAAGAGATAAGCCAAGAAGTAAAAAGAATATAGGTGGTCAAATTGAGCGTACAGGATATGTGAAATGTTTGATACATTTACATAGTACGCTGACATTCATGTATTGCCTAGGTGAAATGTAAGCCGAGTTCTGTTTATGTAGCTATTTATCTGGAGTAAATGTTACCATTTACTTCATGCGATTTACCCGAGTAGATATGAGAAAAACATAAAATCTACTTCTATTTAATCTTGCTCCTAGTGTTGGTTACTTGACTACCAATGTTGCCATTGTTATGGTGCGCTCTTACCACACCTTTTCACCCTTGCCTAATAATATTTTAGGCGGTAATTTTCTGTAGCCCTATAACTGGAGTTACCTCCGGCGGGCGTTACCCGTCACTACCTTTTCTTGGAGCTCGGACTTTCCTCTGCTGTGTTTATCACACAACAGCAGCTACTTATTCCACCTAGAAATTATACTTTAACATTAAAATCACAAAAGCAAAAGAAAATTTCCTAACAGTCTACATACTAAAAACATTCAGACAAATAGCTAAAGGTGATATTCCAGTACATCATCGCTATCCCAAGATAAGCTTTTTTCACTTTTAGACTCTAGCTCAGTCAGTCAAGATCCTGGTCCATCGCTTGAAGACGATGAGCTACTTCTTGACCGACTACTACTCTCCACCGATATACTGTTTAGCACTGTTTCAGATTGATCCATAGTTTGCATAGATATATGTCTCATTCTGTTATTAGCGATAAAAATTTCTTCATCGCTATTGCCACTTGAAGATGATCGCCTTCTATCATCGAAATTAGTTAGTTCTAACACAGGAGCAGCATTACGACCCTTAACATATTTGTATGCTATGAATCCTATAATTCCAGCAATACTTATTATCACTCCAACCAAAGACCCACCTATCATTCCTGCCCTATTAGACTCTATAGCAAGCTGAGTGGGCTGTGGTGAAGGAGTAGTTTGAGGAAGTAAAGTTGTAGTGAACAGAGGAGTTGTTACCTTTGTTCCAGTATTTGATATAGTGGACAATGTTTGTATAGTTTTCTCTGAGTTTGTTGTTGGCACATTAGTTGGCATTGTAGTAATCATAGTTGCTTGAAGAATCAGATAGTAAGAGAAACCAAAGTCATTTGCTGTTTCAGGAGGACTCATTTCTAGAACTACCAGCATGTGCATATAAGCCAGCACTGCTGCTAAAACCATCAAAAGAAAAATAAAGGAAGCTGTAGATAGAATGCACAATAACAGAAAAGCTCATAATTCTGCAAGTGTTGAAAATGGTGTTAGTTCAGACAGGTTCAAAGTGCGCCCGTTCTTATGTAGTGATATAGATGGATATGTAGCTCCTGACAAACGCGACCGTAATCTAGAAAGGTGTAGGGTTACACATGATAGCAGTAAGCTTGAAGCACAAATGGAAAGAAAGCATGGGTTTCAATCAGATCCAAGTGTTAAGCATGTAAAGGCTGATACTGTAGTATGTTCTATTACTAAAGGTCATGACAAAAAAGGCGTTAAATCTGATATCTCATATACACAAGAGCCTACATCAGAAATGTCTAAGGTTAATGTGAGAGAATTAGCAAATAGGTTCCGCGGCTAATCATTGTTGGATTTTTCGAATAACAATTGCTTAGGATTTTATAAATTGTGCATATAGTACTCTATAAGAGAAAGAGAAGTGTGACAACTTCTCTCTTTCTTAACCACTTGCTGAAGAACGTTTATCTTCTGTGGTATCTGGTGATGGAGCAACTAATCTGCTCAAAATCTCATCTTTTGGTCCCATAGCATAAATAACACCATCTGACATGATAATCACTTTATCAACTACGGATAGTAACGGTAGCTTATGAGTGATGATAACAGTGGTAGTATTTTGCTCTCTTGCAACATTGATTGAATTAATCAAGCGCGCCTCTCCATTACTGTCTAAGTTAGCATTCGGTTCATCAAGCACTAAAAGCTTAATATTACCATAAAAAGCCCTTGCAAGTCCAAGAAGCTGTTTTTGGCCACCAGAGAGTATTACTCCTCCAGGTCCTCCTATTGTTGTATCATACCCATTTGGTAAGCTCAGTATTAATTCATGTATTCCTGCAATTTTTGCTGCTTTGATTATTTCTTCAGGATTTGGATCTGGTCTCATGCGGGCAATATTAGCTTTAACGCTCGTGTTAAATAACTCAATATCTTGAGGTAAGTAACCAACATAATTACCAAAGTTCTCTCGATTCCAAGTATATACATTAGCGCCATCTAGTCTGACTACACCTGATATGGGTTTCCAAACACCAACGGTTAGTTTTGCAATGGTCGACTTACCAGAAGCACTTGCACCAATAACACCAACAACATCCCCTGGTTCTATTACAAATGAGATTCCTTTCACTGTTGGCTTATTGCTCCCATAAGGAGTAAAAAATACCCTATCAAATTCCAACTTCCCTTCAGGCTCTGGTAGAGCCATAGTTTGTTCTCTTTTTGGTGATGTTAGTATAAGTCTTTGTAGCCTCTCATATGACATTCTGGCTTGATTTAAAAACTTCCAAGTATGAACTGCTGCATCAAATGGAGCCAATACTCTACCCATCAAAATCGAGGCAGCAATAATGCTACCGGCAGTTTTGTGAGCTGTGATTGCGAGTAATGCACCCGTTCCAATTACTGAAATTTGGAGAGTTGAACGTAAAAATTTAGTAATACCAGTAATTACATTAGAACGATTCTGCGCTGTAACTTGCATTGCACGATTTTGATCATTCCGTTTACACCAATCAGAAACTATAAATTCTGACATGCCCATAGCTTCAACCACCTCTGCGTTTCTTGTTGCAACATCTATAGCATTAATATTGCGTATAGCTTCTTCATTGGTTTCTCGCAATATACGCTTAGTGGCAAGTTCATTCCATACTGCCATTGAAACTAATATAATGATCCCGGCAATAGCTATAAACCCTGTAGAGGTGTGTATCATAAAGATTACAACAAGGTAAATTAACGACCATGGAGTATCAAACAGTAAAAATATACCATTTCCTGTAATGAAATTTTTTATTACCCCGAGATCTCGTATTGCTTCACCGCTGGAAGTTGAGCTCTGCACTGACGTTAGCCTGATTGACCTTACTATTAGATCTGGTGTTGCAGTTTTGTCAATCCAATCACCAATTTTAGCCATAGCTAAATATCGACAAGTTTCAAGCATTGCAGAACATGCAAACGCAGATAAAGTAATAATCGTCAGCATAACTAGTGTTGATACACTCTCGCTCGATATCACCCGATCAAGCACCTGAGAAGTATAAAGTGGCAAGAATAACATTAACGCATTAATCCCTGAGCTAAACCAGAAAATGAACCAAAACGCACTCTTGCACTTCTCTAGACAAGTATATAGTATACTTTGCTTTAATTCCTTTTTTATTGACGGAGTGATTTCCACAATCTTCCTTTTTATTTAATTATATGTACCATATATAGTTTTTATTTCAAAAGTATTAACAGTTATTGCCTTACCATATCATTAATGTAATAAAATATTAATGATATGCGAATATAAACTTTTTCATGGAAATTTAGCAAGGCTATCTAATTTCTTATCTACTATAACCTTATACGATAGCCTTGCCAATTGTTCTACGTTTTTCTTATCTACTACTCAATGACAGTTTACTAGAATGCTCACTATTACTCCTCTGAAAGTTGATGCTATCAGAGTCAGTGACTACAATCTGCATCTCTTTTCCTCTTTCTATATGATCAGGAAGTATTCCATATTCCAATACTCTACCTGTAAATTATCTTTTGCTCATACAAGGTGGACTTGAATATACCCTTGGTCTATATTCCAATTCTAAAAAGTCTGTTTCTTTAACAAAAATCCCTGTCTCAGGGCTAGAAAATGTTGCAGACGGAATTTTATTAGCTACCTTCTTACTCACAGAAGGCAGCTTATTTTCACTACTATCACTCACATGATACGCTGCGCTATGGTTGTTACCACACTCTTCTCTTAAGGTTGAACAGCTTGAATTAAAAAAAGTCGGAAATATAAAACACCCATTGATATCACTAAATTGTTTTATCAATCTATAATTTTCTTTATTCATTCTTGTAATATTCTCTTGATTAGCACCTTCTGATAAGCTTGATGAAGCAATAAGATCTTCTTTTTTCTTACTAAAGATATTGACTCTTTTTAGCTTGGTTGCAACATTCTTGAATTTGTTTTTCGGAGCTTTTGGTTTACTTTCTGAATGCTCATTTATAGTTATAAAACATGATTCACTATCACATTTGTCCATTATATCTTGTGCTCTACTGTTGCACCTTTCATACAGACCAAGTTTTTTGTTAAATCATTCAAAAAAAATGAACTTCTTCTGCTTGTTAAAGACTTATCTAAAAATGGTGCTGTACTACCACTTCTACTCATTTCCTGAAAAGGAGTATTGAGTTTGTTTTTACTCTCTAATCTAGCTTCATGCGTAAGTTTGTTAAGCATGCTTTCCAATCGTGAAATGTCTTCTGCATGCTTTGTTGATTGTTCCAATATTATGTTGTATTCTTCCAAACTATGAACTTCTACTTTTGCCTTGATTGATTTGCCTGTTATCTCTTCAATTGTTTTTATTTTCTCAGTATAGTTTTCTATTTCACTTTTAAGTGGTTTTTTTCGAAGGCCAACCAATAAATTAGATAAGAAAGATATAAGTGATATTAAAGAACAGAAAATGGAGATAAAGGTAACAATTTTCTCCACTGCAGATCCTGATTGATCAGATAGTATGCAAGATGAAATAACGATGCCTACTATTGGTGTAAGCACATTAGTGATACGTAAAACTATTTCCCTTTTTTCTTGATAATCTATTTCAAATTTATCATATTTCCTTTTTTTGTCTTCCTTTATTTCATAAAAAGCATCTAAAAATAACCTTAAGATATTTGTATCACTATGTTCAAGAGCATAGTCTAAAGATGTTTTTCCTTCATTATCTTTTATGTCAAAATTTAGTTTCTTATTTACAATTTTCTTTCTGTTGCTGATTCTTGGATACAATAAGGCTTTAGTAGCTTTTTCCCTTAAGTGTTCATTTTGTTTACACTTTTCTAAAACTAAATTTTTCAAGAATTGATCTTGCTTAAAATCTTCATCTACAATTCTTGCAAAATCATTATCATTTATTACAAGATAGTGTAATGGTGTTCTTCCAGATTTAGATACAACATTAAACATTTCCTCAGTATAGGGGTCATGATGATCTGTCATAAAATATTCTATTACCTCAGCATTAAGGCTCATGGCAGCTAAATGTAGAGGTATAAGCCCTTGACTGTTTGTGTGAAAAAGTGATACTGTGTTCCTAATAGTTGACTTAGCAACACTTTCAATAACATACTGAGAACATCCTATGCCGTCGGCAAGAGCAGCCATGTGTAACGGTGTATTGTCGTTTTCATCATATAACACTTTGATGCTAGTAGCCACCTTTTTACCTACAAGTTCTTTTGCCACAAATTCAAGACATTCCTTATTGCCGCTCAAAATAGCTGCAAATAACAACTTTTTTTGTGTATTTTCTTCTGAAAAAATACTAGTTGGGATTTTTTCTACCAAATACTTAACGCATTCTACTCTTCCACTGAGAATAGATAAGTTTAGTAAAGTTTGTCCATACTCATTCTTTTTACCTAATATCTCTCCTATTTCCTCTTCCTGTATATAAGAGAAAAGGTGTTCAAGACATGATTGATTGCCAACACGCGCTGCCATATGACTTACTATTACCCACAAGTATAAAATTCATGAGCAAGTTTCCATCCTTCTGCTAAATCAAAGAGAAGTTTCCATCCCTTCCACAAAGCTATAGGGCCTGGTTCTAAGTCATTTTTGCGAGCTAAAAACCCTCCTAATTTGGCTATCCACCTCACGATTTCTCTTATAGGTGGTGGGATTTCAGGATAGTCTTTTGTCTTAAGCATTTTGGTATACAAAACCTTCCATTTGTCATTAGTTAGTATGACAGTACAAGAAAGATTTGGATTTGTTCTAGCTACTAGTGTGATAAAAAATATTCTCCAGGCAATTATACTCATAATTGTAAGAAAGCGGATTGATCTATCTGCTGTTTGGAGCCTACATTCTTCAACTTTAAGACCGGATTTCAAAATTTTATGAAAAACCTCTATTCTCCATCTTAAGCAATACCATTGTATTTTTTCTACTGCTTCTTCAAAATTGATAATATTTATATTTGTCAACAAAATCCAGCTCATAGGCTCTTCGCCATATGATTTTTATATGAAATATAACTCGTGTCTTGGATAGCTAAGATAGTTGAGTGTTCTTTAGCTCTTTCAACAGTTTTAATTATATGACTGTCTAATATCTTTCTTTCAGAAATAGCATCATTTTGGAAAAATCTATAAGCTGCTTTACTTTGATGCCAATCTTCACAAGCTTGATTTATTGAACGCTCAGGCGATTCAGCAAAACTATTAACTATTTTTAAAAGCCTCTTACTTAATCTTATATCACCAAAATTAACAATCCCAAATTCACTTTCTGCCCATTCGCCAGTTGAGGTATTTATATTTCTTTTCATCATATATTCCATTTTTAGACCATGGACCTATTTATAATAGAAAGTTGAATTAGTAAAATAGCAGCTTTTTCTCCACTTTTATATTTATGGGTAATAGTAAGTGAGGTAAGACCGGATGCTGAAAGTGCAGAAGCAATTACAACAGGCCACTTACTCTCTTGTTTTCGATTATTATTGAGTGCGCCTTTAGCTTTATTAATCAAAATATGAGCATATTCTGGATATAGCTTTTTTAAACTCTCTTCATTATCAAATTCATTACGTACGTTTTCATTTTTCTCCCATATGCCAAGCATTTTATTAACGTCGTTTTCTCTTAAAAATTTATATAATGACTCATTTCTTTCTTTAATCATTTGAACTTCTTTTTTACAATTTCGAAGATGCTGTAAATAATTGTTATTCCTTTCTTCTGAAGCATTTATAAATTGTAAATTCTCTTTACTAATATATGGATCAATAGCCTCTAATTTTGCTATGTGATTTACCATTAGCTGTAATAGTTTAGACTTGATCTGACAAGCATGAATTATCTGACAGAAGAATCGACGAAGTCAAAACCGATGTCAGAATCTGTTTTAATGTTATCAATATTTTTTTGGTAAGCAATATGCATACTATCAAAAAAGGTCTGCATAGGAGCCTTACCATAGCAATACTTACCGGAATGAGGTCTAGCTCTATTGTAAGAATGCAACCAATGATCGACATCTAACTGGAGTTCTTCCAAAGTACTATAAATCTTTTTCCTAAAGATAATATTATAACATTCATCTTGCATAGTTCTATGAAGCCTTTCACATATACCATTAGTTTGTGGAGAGTAAGCTTTGGTTCTAGAATGATCAATATTTTCTACTCCCAAATATAACTGGTACGCATGATTTCTTGGCTTGCCACAATACTCTGTACCACGATCAGTTAAAATGCGTAGCAATGGAACTTTCTGTTCGTCAAAAAATGGTATAACTCTATCGTTGAGAAGATCTGCAGCTGTGATGGCAGTTTTCTCCGTATAAAGTTTAGCAAAGGCCACTCTAGAGTAGGTGTCAATAAAAGTTTGTTGATAAATTCGTCCAATACCTTTGATATTACCTACATAATAGGTATCTTGACTACCTAAGTATCCAGGGTATTGTGTCTCAATTTCGCCATTGGCCTCTTTTTGTTCCTTAGTTTTTTCTAAAGCAGCAACTTGCTCCTCTGTAAAATTATACCGTCTTGGACCATCTTCGCTTCCAGAGCTTTCAATCTCTTTTTAAAATTTTCGAGGTTGTTTCTTTGCCATATTGACCTTATCCCGCTAGCAGATATTAGAATTCCTTTTTTCTTTAACTCATTAGCTGCTCTTTCTTGTCCATATGCTGGAAACTCACTGTTATTTTAACTACTGCTTTTTCTGTATCCTTTGGTACTCTATTGGCAAGTAATGGTTTGCTTTTGTTTATCTCATATAATGCTTTTTCCCCTCCTGTTTCATACAGCTCTTTGAAGCGGTAAAATGTATCCCTTGAATATCCCATACGCCTGTGATACATTTCCTAATTGCTTTGCAAGTTCTAGCAACCCCAACTTTGGTTTTAGTATTTTTTCTTGTGTTGTACTCATATCTGACACTCCATAGCATAGGCAAGTGGTGTTAAAGTAAATTCTTGACCATTTGAACACTTGATCTTTATATTCGCAGTAGTAAGAATTTTTTCTAATATACTATTTCTTTTAGCTACATCTAGAATACCTTGAATGCTTTCCTGTTGTTTATGATTTATAACAAAGCCAAGCAGTGTTAGAATATGCTCTTGATCATCGCAATTAACACATTTCACATTAGTAAGAACTTGCTCCCAATCCTCTTTTGCTAGAATGTCTTCATAAATAGCACAACTAATATCTTCGTAAAGATCATTAATATTATCTTGATTTCGTATTGCAGTCTTTAACTTACCATATAATCTTTGTTGTGTTTCGTTTAACTCTTCATACCTTGGCATATCAAACTCTCCTATTAAAAATAATAATATACTTTAATTGCTATGTATTTAAGCAAATAAGTCAATAAATTAATAGAATACTGTGGTGCCAAAAACACTCAAACAAAAAAAAGCGCTCCGGTGCTCATTCTTTGTTTATAAATAATATTCTTGATTCAATCCTTTGCTTTCTTCTCAATATATCTACATATCAGAATAGACAGCTCATATAATACCAGCATTGGAATTGCAAGTCCTACTTGGCTTAGTACATCAGGTGGAGTTAAGATTGCAGCAATAATGAAAATTACCACTATCGCAATTCTCCGTTTATTTGACAAACTTTGTGCAGTGATTAGCCCTACTCTCACCATTAAGGTTAGTATGACTGGAATTTGAAATGCAGTACCAAACGCGAACATGAATTGAAGAACAAGGTCTAAATATTCACTAACTGAAGGCATAAACTCTATCGGTATACCGAAAGATTTACCGCTATGTTCAAAAGCAATAAAAAATTTCCAGGCTAAGGGAAATATGTAGTAGTAAACTACAGCGGCTCCCGTTACAAACAAAACCGGTGTTGCAATTAAGTATGGCAATAACACTGCCCTTTCTCTTTTATATAAGCCAGGTGCTAGAAATATGTAGAACTGCCATGCAAACACAGGAAAAGAAAACAACAGTGCACTCATTATTGCAACCCTGAGATATACAAAAAACGCTTCTGTTAAGTCTGTATAGATTAGAGAAAAATCACTGCTATCTTTTGTAACTTCTATTAAAGGTGCAAGTAAAAAGCGGTATATATTTTCTTTAAAGTAGTAACAAAACCCGAAGGTAACACAAAAAAATAGAAAGCAAAAAACAACCCTTTTTCTAAGTTCCGCAAAGTGCTCATAAAATGAAGCATATTTTTGTGAGTTTTCGTTCATACTTTACAATAACGCTATGTCTAACATTCTCAATGAAAAAGCCCATTCGTTGTCATACCATGCTGCAACTCTACAGATATCGCCTGTGACATATGTACCAGCTAAATCCACAATTGCACTATAAGGGTTATGGACAAAGTCTATTGAAACTAAAGGCTCATTACATACGGAAAACACATGATTTGCTGAATTCTTAAATATTTCGTTTATTTCCTTAGTTGTTGCTCTCTTATCAGCTAAAAATTTAAAATCAACCATAGAAACGTTGCTAACTGGAACTCTAATAGCAGTACCATCTAGCTTACCCTTTAACTGAGGAATGACAGAACCAATTGTTTTTGCCGCTCCGGTTGTAGTTGGCACCATAGAAAGGCCACAAGCCCTTGCCCTGCGTAAGTCTCTATGGTTGCCATCAAGAATATTTTGATCATTCGTATAGGCATGTATAGTGGTCATAAAACCGCTTTTTATGCCTAAATTGGAGTGTAAAACGTGTACAATCGGAGCCAGACAGTTTGTAGTACAAGAACCTGCTGAGATTACTTTATGCCCCTTTTTTAGCATATCGTTATTCACGCCGTACACTACAGTTACATCAGCATCTGAAACTGGAGCAGAGACAATTACTCTCTCTGCATTATGCTTTGCTGCTTCCGCACGCTTGTTGAATGCACCAGTGCATTCAAGTACTACATCAACATTCCAAGGAATATTTTCAGGGCCACGTTCTCTATATAAAGAAAATTTCCTGCCATTTATAGATAGCCAATTTTCAGACTCGTTAAAACCAATATCACCACTGAATTTACCATGAACAGAGTCATATTTAATCAAATGTGCATGCTGCTCAGCACTGAGCGACCCATTTACCGCCACAACTTCTATTTGCTCACTATAGTTTTCTACTTCAAAAATAGCACGCAATACACTTCTGCCTATTCTACCAAGACCATTAATTCCTACATGAATTGTCATTTTTCCATCTAAAAAGTTTAATTATAGAGGATATTGCCTGATATTTCATTCTATTCTTTTGGTTGTTAATCCTAATGTTATAATATATTGATGCTTATCTTTACTAAAGAAACTATATCACTTAATTAATAATATCTAAATTTTAACTTGGAGTAGGTCATGCATGGATTACCAATGACAAATTCAGATAATCAGTATCAGCAAAGAAAAATAGAAGCATTGCAAAAAGAAAATAAAGGACTGTCAGAAAAAGTGAAAACACTACAAAAAATGTCAGTGCTGCACAATGAAATGCTAGTAATGCTACAGTGGAAATCAATAACAGAGAAACTGCGCACAGAAATATAAAAAAACTGCTAGAAACACCTCAAGAAGCAGCAGCATTTCAATTAGAAGAAAAAGATGAAGATCAGCAAGTAATAGAAGACATACTGGATATGCAAGAAGAATTTGAATCTTTACAAAATTTGGAAAGTACTACTATTGAACAAACAAATATTCAAGGACAGAGCATATAGCTCTTTCCTACTCTTCAGAGTTAGCTAAATAGCTGACTCTGAAAAGTAGATAACATTCTTTTACCTTTTTTATTTAGTAAATTCCTTAATATTTCTAATTATAAAGAACCCGTCAGTTATTTTTGTATTTTACGGCTAAGGATATTACTCTTTGGTATCTTGTGCTTTAATATCTTAATAATTAGCTCAGTTAAGTAACTATAGTACTATATTATTTAACTCAATATTAATGATAATTATTATGGATTTAAAAAACTTACAACAAGAGTTGCTTGGAATAATTTTTCTCATACTTGCACCAATTAATGCAGAAGAAGAAAAAGATATGAAAGAGCGAGCATTAAAGATTATCGATGAATTAAAAGATCATATTAATGATGATATAGAAATGAGTGATCTGAGAATGACAATTTTAGACTACATTATCCTTTGTGATAGTCAAGGTAACGTAAGGTTAAATAACAGATCATTGTTAGACTTAGAAGATGCCGTCAAAAGTATTGGAGGAAAAACTTCACAAGAGTTAGGGCGAGTAAATCAGATTCCACAGCAACCAAATAGTATTGGGTTAGCGTTAGAAGAAGCTATAATACGATATGAGGCGCATGTGAGAGAAATGGAAGAGCGAAATCTAAGGATTATCACCTCAATTGGAGTATTAGGTATAACAGCCTTAGGGGTTAATCTTGGAAAATCAAAAGTGAGTAAAATTATTGGTACAACACTTGGAGGACTATTATCCATTCCAATAATGGTCATATTACCAGTATCAATAGCAGTAGCGTTAAAAAACAGGAATTCAGGGCTTAGAGAAGTAGTACAATATTCTCTTGGTGCAACAAGTAAACCGTCAAGGATTGGGTTAGTAGCAGCCTTAGGAGCAGGCGTGATGATGTTAACTAACAATATAACTAGCAGCAGCACTGAAACAAATATGGAATTATTAGGCCCTGGTTTTATAGCTGCAATTGGAGCTGGAATTGGTGCTACATTGTCAACGGCTTTAGCGAGAAGGATGTTTGCTCCTATCTCTACAAATTTGGAAAATGCTACCACTGAACAACAAAATATTCAAGGACAGAGCATATAAACTTGTAATAGTTTTAAACTATTACATATTACATATAACTTTCTCTACTTCCTTCTTTATCGTTACCCCGGGTGTTGTAAAACTGAGGTAACACCTTCCGCTACGCAAATCACCTACAAAACACAATCTTTTTATTCCCCCAAACAATTAGTTGTGAATTTAAGCAATATCATTAATATAGTAAATATTTACTTAATATACTAGTATTTACCTTGACTAAACAATTATAGTGCTGTATGATTTGTATTTAAGCTTTAATAGTGAAGTGTTGATGAACGCACAAGAATTAGAAAACTTACAGAAAAGTTCGTCAACAAAATCCCAAGATGCTGGAGAGAAAACATCAGAAGAGTTGGAAAGAAATTTAAACCCAAATGAAGTCAATAATGATATATTCTAAAATCTATCAAGAATACGAGGGAGAAACATGGACAGAGTCATTAATGAATGGTTTTATAGCCGCTGTTTCTTTGGGATTTGGCTTCCTTCTAGGAAAAATAATTACTCCTACAAACAAAGCTGTTTCTACAAATCTAGAAAACGCTGCTGTTGAACAACCCAATGTGCAACAAACCCTACCCTTATGTATATAAAATGACAAATTTTATAACTAAAAAAGTACTTCCCCATTTTCAAAGCACCGCATACAATAGAATTATATTGTAGTGCCTTATACTCATCCTAAGATATAGGAAAACAATCTATACAACATTTTAAGCTGGCTCAGAGCGCTGGCAAACCCAATACCATAATTTACAAGGAGGACTTATGAATAAGAAATTTCTCTATTCACCATTGTCAATAAAAAGCATAGAAGAAAACGGAGTATTTTCTGGCTATGCGAGCGTTTTTAATATAGTTGATAAGCAAAATGATCTGATATTACCAGGAGCATTTAAGAATAACTTAAATAAAAGTCAGATAAAACTTCTTTGGCAGCACAACCCAAGTGAGCCTATAGGTAATATTACAGATATTTGCCAAAATGATATTGGCCTATATATCACTGTACATTTGCTTTTGGGTATTCAAAAAGCAGAGGAAGCATATTTAATGCTCAAAACTGGAACTATTAACGGGCTTTCGATTGGCTATATACCAAATAGAGCATGATGTTGATCATGAAAGCGGAGCTCGAGTGTTAAAACAAGTGGAGCTATGGAAAGTTAGTTTGGTCACTTTCCTTGCAAATTTGGCAGCTCAGGTAATCAACGTGAAAAATCAGCACAATGAACAAGAAATGTTAGCAAGAGCAATAGAAAAAGCAAATTCTGTGCTTACGAACATGTATATTTCTGCTTAAAATCTATAAAAATCTTCACATAATTTAACATTTATATTCTTATTTATTTAATAATTATATTAATATATAACTTCAATACTTTGAAAATTAGGTAATTTTATGCTGAATACTAACAATAAGGTTAATTATGAAACTAGTACTAAACAAAAGGAAAAAAAATACAGCTTATCCACTGTGCTTGCTTGGCTATATCTAAAAACAATCGGACGAATATTGCCAGGGAGATGGAATAAATGGGCAGAGAATATCCTATATTACAATAAAATTATTGCAGACAATGGGGTTCAGACTGATGATCTTTTAAATTCTAACAGAGAAAAGGAATTGAAGGATAAAAATGAGAGATTAAAAGAAAAGTTGAAAGAAGGTAGTAATAAGGAGGAAAATCAGTCAAATTTAAATCAGGAATTAACTAAAAAAGAGAAAGAAATTACTGAACTTAAAGAACAAGTAAAATTATTAGGAAAAGAACTAAATGCTACTAAAACAGAGAAAAAAGAATTAGAAGGTGAAGTTAAAGAATTGAAGGAACAAGTACAGGCATTAGAAGAAAGTAAAGAGTGGGAATCAGCAGAAATAGATGATAGCTTAAAGCAAACTCATTTGAATCTGATAGAAATGTTAGAAAAAAAACTTACAGAGCAAGAGAAGCAGATTGAGCAATTACAAGAGGAACAGAAGCAAGTAGAAGATCAATTGAAAGCTGATATTAAGAAACTACAGGGAGAAAAAGAAAACATGGAGGAACAATTAAGAATAATGCAACAACACCTGTTAAATAATCAAGAACAACAAAAGTTAAATAATGTTGATACAAAATTAGAAGGGATTGATGAAAAAACTAAAGAACAAGCAAAAGCTAAAGCGCTAGATACAGTGTCTATTACAAAATCAACTCCTTCAAAATTGCGGAATTTTCCTAACAAGATTTTTAGAGATGAGAGCCTCGATAACTTTTTATCTGATAAAAATAAAGGGTTGAAAAAAGGTTTTCCTGAATTTAAAGAAAAACACTTTTGCCATAACGTATTTGAGAAAACTATACAATCTCTACCATATAAAAATGATTATAAATTTAAAAGTGATAAGTTACTCGAACTTTTAGAAACTAATTTGAAAAACTTGGCAAGGGAGATCATAGAAACTCAGGTTAACGAAGTTGTTACAAAAGTTGGTAAAAAATATCATATTCAACAGGTAAATTTTGTTGAAGAGTGCGTAAAAAAGTTGCATTTAAATAAAAAAGATAGTAAAGCAATACTAAATTCTTTCAAAGAATTTATTGTGAAGGAGGTAGTAAAAACTGAAATGAAATGTTTTTCAGATAAGATTCAAGAATTACAACTGGCATCAAGTATAAGAGATAAATTTTTATGCCCAGATCAAAAAATGTGCGTTCAAACTTCAGAAGAAAACAATGAATACCAATTAACAGAAAAAGCTAAAAAAGAATACGAATTAACACCTAATTCTTCCATAAGTTACACTACTTCATCAAACATTCAGGGATTAGCTAGATAACCAGAGTAGGCTCTTAGCATAAAGTATTAGCTCCTCCTTTGTTAAAGTGTAGGAGCTGTCTTCCCAGTGTTGTCGTAGCAATTCTAAGTTTCTACCTAAAATTTTTCCTGGTTGATGACCTATAGTTATTAAATCATCCCCAGATAAAGGAAATTTTGGAATATTGAATATATGAGCAAATGAAATATACTCATCAACATTTGTTCCAGACTCAATACCACAAATCTTCATTAAGTCACAATATAATTCCTTACCAAATAAAGATATGTATTTCTTTTGCTCTTTTTCTGAAAGCTCTGTTTTGATATTGTTTGATAATAAAAATAATATTTTTTTCTTTTGCTTATCTGAAAGACGTAGAAGTTTGCTTACATATTCTCCAAGATTAAGCCTATCTTCGGCAGTTCTAAGAAGCAAAGCTAATTTTGTTAGTGCATCGATTGGATTCAAGCTGGAATCTAGGAAAGGCGTATGGACATACGCTGAGGGTTTTGTAGGAGGTTTAGTGTTGATAAGAAGTGGTGAAGATAAAATTTCGCATTTTACTTCTTTTGGAATAATTTTTTGTAAAACATCAGATTTTTGCATGCTCTTAAGTGTTGGAGCAGGATCATTGCATTCCAACAACTTAAATATTTCTTCTCTTATTCTCTCTCCAGAGAGGTTTTGAATCATGTGTGAATGCTTTTTGCACACATCCAATATTTCATCACTTAAATCTCCTATACATATTTTAGCGTGAAAACGAAACGCTCTTAAAATACGTAGATAGTCTTCCTTAATCCTATCTTCAGCGTTACCTATAAAGTTTAACTTTCGTGCTTTTAAGTCCTGAATGCCACCAAGGTAGTCGTATATATGGCCATGCTTGTCTGCATAAAGAGCATTAAACGTAAAGTCGCGCCTTGAAGCATCAGCTTGCCAATCATTAGTAAACTCTACCTTCGCATGTCTACCGTCACACTTTACATCATGCCTTAGCGTTGTAATCTCAAAGGACCTCTTGTGTAAAATTGCAGTGATAGTTCCATGTTTCAGACCAGTTGGAATACTCTTTATATTGCAAAGCTTGAGCGCTTTAATTGTTTGATTAGGCAGCAGATTAGTAGCAAGATCAATGTCGTGAATTTCACGCTGCAAAATTGAATCTCTAACACATCCACCAACAAGCCTTGCCTCACCACCAAATTTCTCTATTGCCTCAATAATTATACTAACTTCGTGATCAATTTTCATATATATCATATTACACAAAATGCAAAATTTTCGCAAAAAGCCTCATATAAAAATATATAGGCAGGAGAGTGGTAAAATAAGAGGGTAAAGTGATAGAGTCAATAGTAAGTCTACAACAAATCCAGTGCCTAGAAACTTATAAGTATAAAAGTAATGTTAAAATACAATGTTTTCGGTGATTATAAAAAAGCTGGATGCCAGTGTCAGCTACTTGCATGACACCTTTGTAGCCTTCTCTTGTCATCCCAGTACCTGCTCAAGCAACTGACACTGGTTCCCTTTATGATGGTGTTATCCGAGTAGCTGACACTGGCATCCAGCTTTTTATCAAGAACGTTGATTACTCTTTATTCTTCGCCCTTCCTGCACGTTTACGTTCATTTTGATCGAGGAACTTCTTACGCAAACGTATAGATTTTGGAGTTACTTCTACCAATTCATCATCGTCTATATATGCTATCATATCCTCCAGTGTCATTATTTTTGGTGGAGTAAGCTTTATAGCTTCATCGCTACCTGAAGCTCTTACGTTTGTTAATTGCTTACCTTTAAGTACATTTATTTCTAAATCATTGTCACGACTATGCTGACCAACAATCATACCACAATATACCTTATCTTGTGGCTTAACAAACATAATTCCCCTATCTTGCAGATTGAAAATTGCATACGCTACTGCTTCGCCTTTGTCTGTTGAAATTAAAACCCCATTACGCCTTCCGGAAATTGAACCTTTATGTGGAGCATAATTGTGAAATAAACGGTTGATTATACCAGTGCCGCGAGAATCAGTTAAAAATTCTCCTTGATAGCCAATTAATCCCCTTGATGGCACTAAAAATGTCAACCTAGTTCTGCCACTACCAGAAGGTCTCATATCAGTTACTTCACCTTTTCGAAAGCTGAGTTTCTCCATGATAATCCCACTATATTCATCATCCACATCAATTACTACTTCCTCTATAGGCTCAAGTTTTTTACCATCTTCTTCTTTAAACAGCACTCGAGGCCGTGAAACTGAAAGTTCAAAACCTTCCCTTCTCATATTTTCAATCAGTACCCCAAGCTGCAACTCACCACGTCCACCTACTTCAAATGCTTCACCACTTGGAGCCAAAGTTACAGTAATTGCAACGTTTGTTTCTGCTTCTGCATATAAACGATCTTTTATAACAGTTGAGGTAAGTTTTGTTCCCTCTTGCCCAGCAAAAGGTGAGTCATTAACGCTTATAGTAATCGCCATCGTTGGCGGGTCAACTGGAGTTGAGCTGATCGCAGTTGTAACTTCTGGTGCTGCTATAGTGTCTGAAACTGAAGCTTTCTCAAGTCCTGCAATGGCAATTATGTCACCTGCTACAGTTTGCTCTACCGGAATACGTTTTAAACCAGAAAATGAGAGTAACTTAGTTAATCTCCCTCGCTCAACCACTTGACCATCAAGATCAATGACCTTAAGATCTGAGTTAACTTGCGCGATTCCTTGGTAAATCTTTCCTGTCAATATTCTGCCAAGAAATTTATCAGATTCAAGTAAAGTAACTAGCATAGCAAAAGGTGCATTTTGATCATAAACGGAAGGTTTTATGTAATCTATCACCGTTGAAAATAATGGGCTTAAATCTTTTCTCTCATCAGATAGCTCCTTAGCACACCAACCATTTCTACCTGAAGCATAGAGTACTGGAAAATCTAGTTGCTCGTTGGTTGCATCAAGGTTAAAAAATAACTCATATATTTCATTTAGTACTTCATCAATTCTGCTGTCTGGTCGATCAACCTTATTGATTATCACAATCGGTTTTAAATTTGCCTTTAGTGCTTTTGACAACACAAACTTAGTCTGTGGCATTGGACCTTCTGCAGCATCAACCAGTAGTAATACACCATCTGCCATGCAGAGCACCCTTTCCACTTCTCCACCAAAATCCGCATGTCCTGGTGTATCAATGATATTGATTTTCTCATCACCCCACATTATTGACGTACATTTTGCAAGTATTGTAATCCCACGTTCACGTTCTTGATCACCACTATCCATCACTCGTTCTTGAACTTCTTGATTCTCACGAAACGTGCCACTTTGTTTTAACATGTTATCAAGTAAAGTAGTTTTTCCGTGGTCAACGTGTGCAATTATTGCAATATTGCGGATCGATTTAAATTCACTCATTTCTTATCATTTCAAATTTAATTTAATAACAAGTATACGTATAATGTATTTAGAGTAAATAACTAAAGCCGTGCTTTCAGAGTATTTTAGGCAGATCATGGAACTCTAACAAAAAGGTTTCATGTTCGCCGTACTTTGTAGCAACTAACACCAAGACAAAGAAGTATCTTGCTTTAGCAGTACATTTATATAAAATGAAAATAAACTAAAGTAATTATTTAAATGCTAGCAAGATTTGCTCCAAGCCCAACTGGCTATCTCCATGTAGGAAATATACGCACTGCACTCATTTGTTGGATGTACATACGTAATCAAAATGGAAAATTTTTACTACGTTTTGATGATACTGATCTTGAGCGTTCAGATATTAAATATATAGATAATATTATAGAAGATCTGAAATGGATTGGTATAAATTGGAATTCAAGTTTCAAGCAATCAGAGCGTTTTGAGCGCTATAACGAGGTGTTCTTACAGTTAATAAAAGAAGGGCATATTTATGCATGTTATGAAACGAGAGAAGAACTAGACACTAAACGAAAATTGCAATTAAAGCAAGGTCTTCCCCCTGTTTACGATAGAGGTGCGTTGCTTCTAACTGAGCAGGAGAAAATTCGTTATGAGAAAGAAGGAAGAAAACCGCACTTCAGATTTAAATTGGATAGAAATGAAACTGTAAAATGGAATGATGAAGTTAAAGGTGAAATAAATATTGCAACAAGTCACATCAGCGATCCTGTAGTAAAAAGAGAAGATGGAATTTATACGTACATGCTACCTTCTGTTATTGATGATGTTGACTTTAATGTAACCCATATTGTACGTGGCGAAGATCATGTAACTAACACCGCAGTTCAGATTCAAATGATTCAAGCATTAAAGGCAAAAATTCCTATATTTGCTCACCTTCCTCTACTACATTTTGATGATAGCAAAATATCGAAACAGAAAGGCGGGCTAGATATTAAGTCCATAAGAGAAGATGAGATTGAACCAATGGCGCTAATTAGCTATTTAGCAAAACTTGGAACGTCTGATTCGATAGAAGCTCATATTAATATGCAGCTTTTAATTGACTCATTTGATATTAAAAAATTTAGCTCAGCATCTTTACAATTCAGCTTGAGTGAAATGTATAAGCTAAATAGCAAAGTGCTGCAACAAATGCCATTTGAAATGGTGAAAGATCGTTTAAGTCAAATTGGTTCAGAGTTTTGGTATTTTATAAGAAACAACATAAATAGGTTTTCTGAGGTGGCCAAATGGTGGCAAGTATGTAAATCCAATATAGAGCCTGTGGTTATTAATAAAGAATTTATAAAAATAGCACTAAGCACATTACCTCAAGGTGATTGTAATGAAAATACGTTATCAGAATGGGTTAAAAATATTCGACAGACAGTTGATATAAAGGCAAAAGATCTATTTATGCAGTTGCGCCTCGCTTTAACAGGAACAGAAACAGGTCCAGAACTCGCTAAATTATTAATTTTTATCGGTAGAGAGAGCATTGTTGCAAGGTTAGAAGAAAATCATACAAAAGGTTTAAATGCACCGAATGTATTTGAATGACACCAACAAGCATTGTTCAGGAAATGTGAAAATATTAGATTTCTTGTCATTCCAGTGCTTGACACTGGAATCCATAATCTTGCCAAAACGTTGTATTTTAAAATAACTTCTATACATATCCCATATTTCTGGATGGCTTTGTTGCATAGCTAGTGTTGGTTGAGGTTATTGTAAGAAGAAAAGCTTTTTAACATATGGCTACTAACGCATTTTGTTGTAAAATAGGCATTTTTCAAACAAGTATAACTTATGCAACAAAAAATGAGAGTAAGTAACCAAAGAGAGTATAACGAGTTTCTCAAAAAAAGAAGAAATGTTTTTCATTTTGTTAATCAAGCCATAGAAAATTGGTATGAAAATAGTCCAAAAGTTGCAGGTGGCAATAACACTTATAGTGATAAAGTTGTAATTTTAATACACATAATAGTTCATCTTTGTAGAATTGGCTTGAGACAAGCTGTAGGTTTTGTAAAAGGTTATATGGTACAAATAGGCAAAACTTAAGATTATCAGCTATACACAAGCTTCCAGAAGATTTAAAAAGCTTAATTTGAAGATTGATGACCATAGAAGCAATAAAGATGATTTGGAAAATATTGAAATTGCCGTAGATAGCACTAGAGTTAGTATCTACAATAATAACGGTGGGCATAGTAAGCTTAATATTCGAAAAAGAAAATACAGTGGTTATGGTCAAGTAAGAAAATTACATGTTGTTTTAAACATAAATGATAAGAAAGCAATAAGCATGAACTACACTAGTGGTATTGCTGTGGACTATTTACCGGTTTGCGATATGTTAGACGAAGTCAGTGATAAATATAACATTTGTTCTATTCGAGCAGATGCGGCTTATGATGTAAAAAGTGTGTATAAAGAATGCAGAAAATACAATATTGTGCCTATTATTCGGCCTAGCTAAAATTTGTTTAGCTGACTACTTATCAGAAAGAAACAAGTATATTAGTAGAATTAGGTCATATGAGAATTATAAAGATGGTATTAATGAATGGAAGAAAAAAGTTAAGCATGGAGCGCGGTCTTATATTGAAGTCTTTTTCTATAGGTTGAAGCAAATATTTGGGTTTGGCTTGAAAAATAAATCAGAGGTAAATCGTGAAAAAGAGCTGTTAATTAAGTGCTACTTATTGAACAAATTTACTGATATAGGTATGGCTAAATTTAAATTAGCTGCGTAAATTCACTGTGATTTACATGCCTATCAGTGCTATGCAACAAAGCCTTTCTGGATCCCAGTGTCAGCTACTTTCATGACAACATTTAGTTGTTTTTTCTCGTCTACCTTATTTTACTACTCTACTGAACGAATAACACCAATAGTTAATCTCATGCTGAAAGATCATTTTATGGTCCAAGTCAGTTCTTTTACAGGTCACTTCCAAGCTCATCAAATTTTCTAAGATCTTCTTAAGTTCTGAAAGTTGCAAACTTTTCAAATGAGATTTAAAACTCTGCAATTGTTTGAAGAACAATGGAGGACTCAGCTGGTCAATTGCAGCTTGTTCATTCATTCCATTTTGTATTAACAGCAAAACGCTTTCTAGCCGTAGAAAATAATTTGATATAATACGGATTAATGCTATCGGTGAAAAATTCTCTTGTAATATCAATACATCGGAAATTTTGATGAATTGTCCCATGTCTTTACTCGCTATTGCAGAGCACAGATTATCAAGTGTAACATAATCATTGCCGGAGGTTGAAAAGCATAGATCTATATCAGCAAGTTTAAGATCTTTTCTTTTTCCTAGATATAAAACTAATTTTTCAAGCTCTGAATATATAGGCAGTTTGCTATGATTAAAATAAGACTGCAAGTGGTAGATTATCTCACTTGTGCACTCTATATCATTTTGTTTCAAGTAACTTGATATAATATCACAAAGATTACTACCGCTATCCTTATAGCAGGTAATGACACCGAAAATTTTTGAGCTTTCCATATAACTTTTAGTTGTAGAACTATATGGAAGATCATTTGCTATCATTACTATATAATGATCACCTATATTATGATCCAATATGTTCCTTAACTCTTTAGATATACTTCCACTGACATTTATCAGCTTAACTAACCTTTTTTTAGTAAACATCGAAATGTTTGCCAACTCGGAAAATAACAAGCCAGGCGACTTATTCACTACTGCAAAATCCATCACCTGAACTGAATACTCATTCAAGTTGGCAATTATTTCCTGTACAAAAATATCGACCTTACTATTGTCATTCCCATGAATTAATACACCACTTAAAGTCTCGGGTTTCTCAAGGAATTTTTTAACTTTAGATGTCGTGATTCTCATACCATCTATATTATATTATCACTACTTGGTGGTACATCATTTGATTGCACATCAGTTTCCAACAATTCTAAGCTTTCTTGATTTGCTGTATTCTGCATATCATCAGACACTTCTTTCTTTCCCGCAACATAATTATAAAAATTTTTTATAGGCTGTCCTATACATCCAGAAAAAAATCCTTCGGCCATATCTTTCACTCCACAAATTAACAATTAGCACATAAAACAACGTAGCAAAAACTACTTTACGCTCAGATAGTTACACTCATTTGTTAATGAATTATGAATTTCCGAGACCAAAATTAAGTCGATCTACTTAACACCAATCTTATAAAATAAGCAATGATTAAATACACAGCTGCGATAAGTATAATTGCAGGTCCAGTTAATAAGTCAAAACTTGCAGATAATATCAAACCTGATACTCCAGAAATCACAGAAAAAACTGTTGCAACAATAATCATTTGCATTGGAGTTTTTGAAATGAGTCTTGCTGATGCAGCAGGTATTAACAAAAATGCAGCAATGAGTAATATTCCTATTAATTGAGCAGAAATTGCAATAAAGATAGCGAGTATAATCAAAAATTCTAGCCTAACAAAATTAACATTTACTTTCTCAACTGTTGCCAAATCTTGATTAATCGAAATCATCAGCCAATAGCGCCATCTAAATATTAATATCAAAGTAACTATTACGGAGGTTAGAAAAATTGATATTATATTACTTTGGTCAATCATTAATATGTCACCAAAAAGTGAGCTAATAATACTATTATTAGCTGATGGAAGAAAAGACATAAGTATTAAACTCGATGATAAAACTACATTGGTAACTATGTTCAATATTGTATCAGCAGAGTATAATTTATTAAAATTAAGAGAAAGTAGTATAGCAAACATAATTGCAATGAGCATTATACTTACCGATGGGCTGACATTAAAGATCAAAGCAAGTGCAATACCAAGCAATGAAGAATGGGACAAACTATCACCCAAATACGATAACCTTTGCCATATCATAAATGACCCTAGAGCTCCTGTGACTAGGCTAATCATAATTACTGCAATTAGACTGTTTATAAAAAAACTCTGTGTAAATATCTCTAACATGCTATCAGATAACTGACAACAAATCTATCTTCAGATATTAAAACGTTATGGGTTCTGCATGCAGAACCCGTCGTCATAAATTCAAAATTTAAATTCTTTTGCTCCATAAGATAAGATTTCATTGAACAATCGCGTATCTTACCAGTACCTATTATCAAAATCTCTATTTCCTCTGTTAAAAAAGATTTGAAATACTCCTTGTTATTTATATCACTTTCTTTCAATTTAATCACCTTTTCAGGAAAAATTATAATTGAGCCATGATATTCTTGATTATTTACCCAAAATCTTTCTTCCCTGTAACCATCTATAAGATTTTTCTTCTTGGAAATTAAGGGCATAAATCAAACCATTAATTCCGTGTCGCACGCCCACCATTCTGGATATTCCTTTTTGATATTTGCCGCCGCAGCTTTTGCACTTTCTTCACTATCAAACATTCCAAAACACCCTACACCACTACCTGACATACGAGAAAGTATAGAGCCTTCTTGTGACTCTAGTGTTGATATTATATTCTGAATTTCAGGTACAAGACTTATTGCTGCTTCTTGCAGGTCATTTTTTGTCTCTTTAAGAAGCTCTAACAAATTCTCCTCAGTGTTATCACTCCACTTAATTGGCTGAGAGAAATCCTCTTTATACTTGGAAAATACTTCTGATGTATTCAAAAACTTTTTTTTCGGTTTCACAAGTACCAGACTTGTGGGTAAAGAGCATTGTTTAATGGGGCATAATTCCTCACCAACACCTCTGACAAAAACTGGCTTACTATCTATACTTGCAGGCACATCAGCACCAACGCTTAAAGCTATATCATTTAAAATTTGCCTATCAATGTTCCAAAGCTCTCCCAGCATGCGTATCACAGCTCCAGCATCTGAGGAACCACTACCAAATCCCGCAGCAATTGGTACATTTTTTACAACCTTCACAGTGACTTTAGTGCGTACAGGAGCATGCCTAAGCAGTAGACTCACTGCTTTCGTTATAGTATTATATCGATAATTTATTCTAAACTCAGAATTTATAAATTCAACTGTAGAGTTATCATATCTAAAGTTTTTTTCTCCTACTTTTATCTCTAAAAAATTAGAAAGTTTAGCAAAGACAACCAAACTTTCAATTAAATGATACCCTCTTTCTTCTCTATTTATAATATGTAAAAAAAGATTGATCTTTGCAGGAGCCTTTACACAAAAACTTTTCATCTGTATATCTTCACTAACACTATCTCATTTACTATACTTGAAATGCCACTTCAGTCAAACTTTATACACTCCTAATGAGATCAAATGCCATAAATCCTCACTTCTCTGTATGGGTAAGTGCATCAGCTGGTACAGGTAAAACAAAGATCTTAATAGACAGAGTATTAAGACTTCTATTAGAGAATAAGAGAAATATTCTCTGCTTAACATTTACCAATGCTGCAGCAAACGAAATGGAGGATCGCATTTACAGTACACTTAGTAAGTGGGCAATATGTCCAGAGGGTATATTGGTCGCAGATTTAGAACAATTAGCCCAGTGTGTGACCAGAAAAAATAAAGATTATTTAACAAGAGCAAGAAGGCTTTTTTCTGAACTGGAAAATCTTGGTCTTAATATTCAAACTATACACGCCTTTTGTTACAAATTAATCTCCAGCTTTCCTACAGAAGCTGGTATCGCTCCAAATTGTACGTTGAGCGAATGTAAAGAATTGCATTCCATCGTATTTGAAAAAACGCTTCATAATGAAACTGTGCAGGACGATATAAATATCATTGCAGCTGAAATTGATGAAAACAAGCTGAGTGATTTGCTCTATACCTTATGTATAAAGAGATCAGCTCTAGAAAATAATTTAGGGTATATCAAAGATAAACTAAGTGCCCCAGATAAGATTCACGATTTACAGAGTGAAACGATTGAGCAGATAAAAAGATTAGCTAAAATATTAAGTGAGGGCAGCAAAAGAGATCAGAGTTACAGTGCGATACTTTATGATTGGTGTAATAGCAGAAAATCGTCCGTACCAAATGTTGTCATCCCAGTGCTTGACACTGGGATCCAGAAAAAAAGAAATATAGATCCCAGTGTCAAGCACTGGGATGACAACAAGATAGAGAACTTAGCTAAAGTATTTCTCAAATCAGAATCGCATGAAAAAAAGAGCATATCATCCATTATAACAAAGGGTGCTTTGGAAAAATTTGAAGACGTAGAGCAAATGATAGAAAGCATTCAAAATGCATTGTTTACCCATGTAAAGGACATAAATTCTTATCAAATATTAGGAAGAACCAGTAGTTTACTTAGTATATTTAAAGTATATGTTGATCTATATAATAATGAAAAATCAAAGAATGCACTGCTTGATTATGATGATATCATCAATTTAGCAACAAATCTCCTTAGCAATCCAGGCAATAAAGATTGGATATTGTTTAATCTAGACCAAAAAATAGACCACATTCTTGTTGACGAGGCACAAGATAATAGTATTAGTCAATGGAAAATTATAACAAGTCTCTGCGATGAACTTTTTACCGGCAGCGATGAAAAGAGAACTTTATTTGTTGTTGGTGATGTAAAACAATCAATTTACAGATTTCAAGGAGCAAATCCCCATCTATTTAATTACATGCAGCAATATTTTCACACGAAAACCGGTGGCAGAGATTGGGTGTCATGTCAACTTGAAAAGTCATTTCGCTCAACTCCAGAAGTTTTGATGCTTGTAGACAGAATATTTAACAATTTTCGTGAAGAAATATCTTTCAATGATAACAAGATAAAACATATTCCATATAGAGAAAACGATCAAGGATACATTGAAATTTGGCCGTTACTGCCAGGATATGAAGAGGAAGAGCAGCAAGCCTTACAAATTCATTTAACACAGAGGAAAGATTATGTAGTAAAGGATCGATTACTTGCTCAGGCAATAGCCCAAAGAATTCACAATTGGTTAAACGAAGGGCGGATTTTAGTCGCCAAAGATCGCCATATAGAACCAAGGGACATTATGATTTTGGTACGGCAACGAAATGCGCTAGTTGACTACATAATAAGTGAACTAAAAAAAGTAAATGTACCAGTTATAGGCCGAGATTATTTTAGAATTATGGATTACATAGCTGTGCAGGACTTAATAGCTTTGGCTGAATTTCTGCTCCTCCAGGCAAATGATCTTGCTCTTGCAAATGTTTTAAAATCACCGCTATTTAACTTTACTGAGGACAGTTTATTCAATATTGCATATAATCGTAAAGAACAGTCGTTGTGGAAAAAACTTCAAGATTATCAGGAGATTATCTCTAATGAATTAAACTATCTAATTAGTTTATCTCAGACAGAATCCCCCCTTACACTATTCACGCATATACTACGCACAGGCAAGAAGAAATTTGCTGCAAGGCTAGGTCTTGAGTGCTTTGAGATTCTAGACGAATTTATGAACCTCGTATTGCAATTTGAGCACCCATCTCTTCAAGCATTTGTTCAGTGGATCAAAGAAAATAATCCTGAGATTAAAAACGATATGCAATCAGAACTCAACGCTGTACGAATAATGACAATTCATAAATCAAAAGGTCTACAAGCTCCAATAGTGTTTTTAGTTGACACAAATACAGTACCAAGAAACAGCGAAAATATTTTGTTTGATGCAACGGAAGCACCATTTTGGTGTGGCAAAAATAGTAATGCTTATTGTAATCAAGTAAAAAAAGAGAAAAAACTAGAGGATTATAACGAATATTTGCGTTTGCTGTACGTGGCACTTACGCGTGCTGAAGATGAGTTATACATTTTAGGCAAAGAGCCAGTGCAAAAGGGCTCTTGGTATGATTTAGTTATTCAATATGGAACATTATATGAGAGGAAAAAACTACACTTACAGCCGATATTTAAAGAAAAAGTTGAAGTGCTATGCATGAATGCAAACTACCCTTCTATTTATAAAAAACGTGATTATTTTGATGTTCCAGTGACTTCACCTCCATCAAACCTATCAATGTCATTGCAGCACGTGACGCTGGAACCCGGAGAAAAAAAGCCAGTGTCAAGCACTGGGATGACAGATGAGAATGCTGGAATGACAAAAAGGAGCATTGGAACGACAGACAGCTATGCAAGAGGCTTAATAATTCACAGTATATTGCAATATATGCCCAATATAGAGAAAGACAGGAGAAAAAATTGGGTTAGGAAATATCTTGATAGCATAAACACTAGTGAAGATAAGGATGAAATTTACAGCAAAATATTAACCTTTAATGAAAAATATGATTACCTGTTCGACTTGGAGGGCAAATCAGAAATTCCACTTAGTGGAACAATTGACGGAAAACCAGTATTAGTGCGGCTAGACAGACTGTGCATAACAGAAGACAAAGCAATCATAATTGACTATAAATCACACCATAACGTTTCTATTTCCTCATCAAATGAAATAAAAAAGCAAATGTTGATCTATAAAACCTTAGTGCAAGAAGTCTACCCAGATAAGCAGGTAGAGTGCGTGGTTATTTGGATGGAAGATTTAACCTTACAATCTTTGATCTAAACTCAAATGTTCGTATAGTAGCTACTTTCATTTGTTGTAAACTCACTTTTACTCTATAGTTATCTTTTTACTACTTTATCTATTTTCTGAACTGATTTTCGTATTAGAAAACATCCAATAAGAAGAATTATAAAAGGAATAAACCATAAAATGTAGGTACTAGATTTTACAGGTGGTACAATGATAATTGAATCTCCATAAGAATTTTGTAACTCTAAAACTATTCGCTCGTTAGTATATCCATCACTGATCTTCTTGCGAATTGTCTTACGCATACCATATGCAACTTGAGACTCAGATTCAGATAATAATTCACCAGAGCATACTGGACACCTTATTACTGCAAATAAGCTGCTTGCTCGCTCTTCCATGCTTTCGTCTCTTAGTTTATTATCCAAAGTAAAAGCATTTATGCTTAAATGGAATATCAATGTAAAAAGTAAGCTAATTACTATTCTCATTCTTGGTAAATTGAGTGATAAAATCAGTAGTGGATAATTTTCCAATAAAGCCTGAACCTACATTATTGTCGTACTTTATTGAAAATTGAATGTCGTTATCAGTGATTTTTTCTGATAAGGAAGATATTGATTTTTCCAATTTATCTGCAGTCTTTGAATCATTAGTCATAAACGAAATTAATTCTTTATAATTTGATATGGCTACATTGATTTTATCTTCAAATGAAGATGTAACTAAATTGTAATTACTTACTCCACCATTCGCAGCAATAGAAAAGTTATTACTCTCAATCAAAAATTTTTCTATGTTGAAATTAATCTTAGAAGCTGAAATATG
The DNA here is from genome assembly GCA_030407085.1 of Trichopria drosophilae. Lineage (NCBI taxonomy): Eukaryota > Metazoa > Arthropoda > Insecta > Hymenoptera > Diapriidae > Trichopria > Trichopria drosophilae. The sequence goes on along the minus strand of CM059582.1, from coordinate 343,058 downwards.
GTTTACAAATTCATAATCTAATTTAGCGTCGACACTAAGGTAATTTGCAGGACTTGCAGTATGTTTATAACGGTAAGTATAAAAATCAAATTCTAGTTTAGTATTTTCATTCAGTTCTTTATCAAAGTGAAATTGTATGTAATTACTTTTATCATTCACTTCAGTTATAACACTTTGCTGATTTTCTAAAACATCACATTTTAATCCATAATCTTCGTAACGAAATGTATCTATATAGTCTATTACAGTGCTATTTCTGTTGAATTTTAATGAAGATAGTAAATCATTTAGTTTAACAACAAAGTGGCTACTCACGTGTGTGTGACACTTTATATTCTTTTTCTCATCACTACGGACAGCAATGTTTACTTTATTGCTTGGTACATAGATATATACTGACTTATCAAATAATCTGTTTTTTATCACTAAAGATTCAGATGAAACAGTTAATTGCTCATTAGAAAACTTTGGATTCGTTACATGAAAAACTAGGTTAAAAGGAAATCCCTTAAAATCATGTGAAATATCAACTTTTTCGTCATTAATGTAATCAGTTAAAAGACTTTTTACCTTAAATGCAGAAAAATACCAAAAACCACTATACGCTAGAGGAATAAACAAAGGTAAGGAGACGAGAATATAGACAAAAATTTTACGCATGATCCTCTTATTTATCTAATGATATATTTCTTGTACCTCTGGGCACGGTTACACATAAACCGTCAATATCTTTTGTGATTTTTATCTGGCACCCAAGCCTTGATGTCTCTGTTAAGTCGAAAGCTAGGTCCAGCATATCATTCTCCTCATCAGATATAGGATTATGTGTTTCTACAACATCATGAAATTTTGGATCAATAATCACATGGCATGTAGAGCAAGCAAGAGAGCCTTCACATGCACCTTCAAGCAGATCTGGATCACTTCTGTGGGCTAAATTAAGCAGAGTTTCTCCCTCTGCAGCTTCATAGCTTTTCTTACTTCCATCAGGTAAAATAAAAGTAACGGATGGCATACTATTAAAATCTCTACTAACTTCTATATATTCTACAAATAATAACTATTATTTGCAAACTCTTTGCAATTCCATCGCCTATCTCTTGTAATCTGTATTCCTATTAGGAAAGTGAGACAGATACCACCAGCATCTCACAGAATTGTAAACATGGAATTTTCTTAGCTTGAGATTTGAGTAAATATATTAATAAATTAGCATTATTGAACTTGATCTGCCATTTCTCCTGATCTTAAGTTATCATTTTACCTCTAGCGTTCGATCAACTACACCTTCAGCATTGCTATCTTTCAATAAATTTGCAGGACTATTACAATGGTATGTGATTGCAGCAACAACAAGACAACAAACTCCAACTCCTATCCCTACCGCTAACATTCCTGAGTAGACTGCAATGGCTACTCCTAAAGCAATTCCTACTACTACAAACGTAGAAGCAACTATGATAGAAGTATTACGACACTTAATACGAAGCTCATTTAGTTTATCTAATGTAGGAGTACCATCTTTATATTTTAGCTCTTTTAGTACATCTTTATTTTCACATTTGTTAAGCAACTTCCAAGAATAACTTAACCTTGACGCTTGACCATAAAACCCCTTCTCAACATATGCAACCAAGAGATCAAACGGAGTTTCACCTTGGTTATTTTCAATATCAAATCTCGCACCTGCACTCACAAGTGATTCAACTTTGCAAAGCATTGACTTATTGTAGTGCAAGTTTCTTAAAGCATGATGTAGAGCTGTACCTCCACTCTCATCTTGATAGTCAATTTTATTTTTATGTAAAAAGCAACCAAAAATCTTTTTATTGCAATTGCTTGTAACGATATTTTTTAAAGTAATACTTGAAATTTTTATGTTATTTTCAACTAGGAGATCTAGAGCTTTTTTATGGTTATATTTAACAATAGTATCTACTAGTTTATTCAACGCAGGAGTATCTTCTAACTTCTTTAGCTCATCGGTTTTACAACAACCAAGCAACTCCGCAACATAATTTAATCTTTCTACTCCTTTAGTTATAGGATATTCTTGAACATACTTAAGCAAGGGATCAAACGGAGTTTTACCTTTTTTATTTTCAACATCAAGCCCTGCACCTTTACTAAGAACTGACTTAACAAAACCTTGGTATTTCGATTCATCCCAAGAAAACCATTTTAATGCATGATGTAAAGCTGTATTTCCTTCTTTATCTTTATAGTTGATATCTAATTTATCTGAGTATTTACTTAAAAAACAATCAAAAAAATTTTCAGATTTGTATTCAGAAGCATAGCTTAAGATAGCATTTGGTGATATTTCTGTTCTTTCTTCAAAGAGCTTGAAAATTTCCACACGATCGTACCCAATAGCAATTTGCACTAGAGATGTAATGTCACCAGCAGCAATTGTAACTTTCTTTATTATATCAGAACACTTTTCATACTCATTTGACTTGATATTTCTCAACAATTCCAGAATAGTGCTTAGATATTCGAGTTCGGTTGATTTTTCAGTCTCTTTAGCTTTGCCCATCTTGCCCATTTGTTCAAAACGCTTGTTTAGCCTTTCTTCTTCCTCTCTGATTAATTTCTGATTTTTGAGTTGTAATAGTTTAGACTTGATCTGACAAATTAACAAAGCAAGATAAAAATATAAATAAATTTCAAAGGAGTGTCAGATATGAGTACAACACAAGAAAAAATACTAAAACCAAAGTTGGGGTTGCTAGAACTTGCAAAGCAATTAGGAAATGTATCACAGGCGTATGGGATATTCAAGGGATACATTTTACTGCTTCAAAGAGCTGTATGAAACAGGAGGGGAAAAAGCATTATATGAGATAAACAAAAGCAAACCATTACTTGCCAATAGAGTACCAAAGGATACAGAAAAAGCAGTAGTTAAAATAACAGTGAGTTTCCAGCATATGGACAAGAAAGAGCAGCTAATGAGTTAAAGAAAAAAGGAATTCTAATATCTGCTAGCGGGATAAGGTCAATATGGCAAAGAAACAACCTCGAAAATTTTAAAAAGAGATTGAAAGCTCTGGAAGCGAAGATGGTCCAAGACGGTATAATTTTACAGAGGAGCAAGTTGCTGCTTTAGAAAAAACTAAGGAACAAAAAGAGGCCAATGGCGAAATTGAGACACAATACCCTGGATACTTAGGTAGTCAAGATACCTATTATGTAGGTAATATCAAAGGTATTGGACGAATTTATCAACAAACTTTTATTGACACCTACTCTAGAGTGGCCTTTGCTAAACTTTATACGGAGAAAACTGCCATCACAGCTGCAGATCTTCTCAACGATAGAGTTATACCATTTTTTGACGAACAGAAAGTTCCATTGCTACGCATTTTAACTGATCGTGGTACAGAGTATTGTGGCAAGCCAAGAAATCATGCGTACCAGTTATATTTGGGAGTAGAAAATATTGATCATTCTAGAACCAAAGCTTACTCTCCACAAACTAATGGTATATGTGAAAGGCTTCATAGAACTATGCAAGATGAATGTTATAATATTATCTTTAGGAAAAAGATTTATAGTACTTTGGAAGAACTCCAGTTAGATGTCGATCATTGGTTGCATTCTTACAATAGAGCTAGACCTCATTCCGGTAAGTATTGCTATGGTAAGGCTCCTATGCAGACCTTTTTTGATAGTATGCATATTGCTTACCAAAAAAATATTGATAACATTAAAACAGATTCTGACATCGGTTTTGACTTCGTCGATTCTTCTGTCAGATAATTCATGCTTGTCAGATCAAGTCTAAACTATTACACTAACTCTTGCTATTTTTGCTGACGGTTGACCTATTTCTCTTACTAGTTTTATTGCTTCCAATTTAAACTCTATTGTATATTTCCTTCTGTTTCCCCATACTATACCTCTTTGAAAAAACGTTCTATTTTAATTCAAAAACGTCTTAACTTCCTCTCTACTTTTTCTGGGTAAGGTCACTTAGCAATTTATTTAAAGAAGAAGGTAATCAACCAAAATTGCATGCAGTAGCAAAAGAAACAGGTGATCAACCAAAACTAAAAGATAGAACAACTCAGATTGTAAAATTTAGTAGTATTGCAACGTACGCATCAGTTATAGTAGCAGCTTTAGCATCAAAGTTGTTTCCAACTCCCGTATGTACTTTAGATCCTGCTTCTGGATTATCTGAGCAGCAGGCACATCTAGGCCAAGCAAATGGTAATTCTACTGTAAATTTACCATCTGCTCACCATGTACCTACTCCACAGACTATGTTGAAAAGTAAAGTTGATGAGTCTCACGAAATGTTAAATTCTTCTTTTAAGAGTGCTAAAAATAATTTCGGTGCATCTCAATCATTTCTTCCAAAGTAGATAACGGTATAGATACATCAAAACGCCAAGGCACTTTTTTTGACTCTGTTGAATTAAAAAGGCTAACTACAGAACGGCCAACTCAGTCTAGTCTTGTAACGGCTTACTAAGGATTCTTTAAATATCAAACCTCAAAAAAATCGGCGTAGGCTTAGGTAATGTAACACCTAAGCTTACGCACGCATTGCACAGAGATTGTAGATTGCGTTGTTCTTTTGGGATCTGTAATCGGTCAAGTATCATTTCTGCTGACTTGGGAACAATTGGCTGCAGCAAAATGCCAATTATCCTTATATATTCCAGTAATTTGTAGATTACTAAATCCATGAGCTTTCTATCGGTTTTTCTTAACGTCCAGGGTGCACTTTTATCTATGTAAGCATTGGCCCTGGAAGAGATATTGATAATCAGGAGTATAATCTGGTTAAATTCATACTTTGATAGATGATCCATTACTTGATCAATTATGGCTTTGCAATTTGGTAAACTCTCATCATCTTTAAGCAAATTGCGATCGACCACTGGTACAACTCCAAAGCATTGCTTGTGTAGAAATGAAATTGTTCTTTGCACTAAATTGCCTATATTGTTTGCCAGCTCTGAGTTTATGCGGCTGATCATGTTCTTCTTATTGAAATTACCATCTTGACCGAAACTTGCTTCTCGAAGGAGAAAATAGCGCAGTTGATCAACACCAAACTCTTCTGCCAGACCAACTGGATCTATAACGTTACCAAGGGATTTGGATATTTTTTCTCCCTCGTTTAGCCACCAACCATGAACTGCAATTTGCTTTGGCAGTGATAAATCTGCTGCAAGAAGAATAGCTGGCCAATATACAGCATGAAAACGCAATATGTCTTTACCGATTACATGGACATTAAAAGGATTTGTCCAAAATCTCTTATATTCCTCATCTTCTATATTAGGAAAGCCTATTGACGTGAGATAGTTAGTGAGCGCATCTATCCAAACGTAAATTACGTGCTTGTCATTCCCTGGTACTCTTATTCCCCAATTAAAACTAGTACGAGAGATCGAAAGGTCAGTAAGTCCTGATTTTACAAACGATACCACCTCGTTTTTTCTGCTCTCAGGAAAGATGAAATTCGGCTGATTTTCGTATAACTCTAGTAATTTATTTTGCCAACTTGACAAACGAAAAAAGTAGCTCTCTTCTTTTATCCACTGAACTTCAGCACCTGTTGGTGCTCTGCCATCTATAAACTCTGATTCCTGATAAAACGCTTCATCACGAACTGAATACCAACCTGAGTAAGAATCCAGATATATTTGCCCTCTCTCTTCAAGCCTATTCCATAGAGCTATAACTGCTTTTTCATGACGTTCTTCTGTGGTGCGAATAAAATCATCATAATCAAAGTTCATTAGCTCAGCCAATTTTCTGAACGTAACACTTATTTCATCTATAAATTCTTTTGGCTCTATTCCCTTTACCTTAGCCGCTTTTTCAATTTTCTGTCCATGTTCATCTGTACCAGTAGTAAATTTGACGTTCTTTCCAGCTAATTTCATAAATCTAGCTGTAACATCACAGATAAGGGAGGTATATGCGTGGCCGATATGTGGCTTGTCGTTTACGTAATATATTGGCGTAGTAACGTAAAAGTTCTCAAATTGCTCCATTTTGTACTGTTTAAAGCTTTATCGTATCTGCACTAGTAATAAAAATCAATATATATCCTATCGTACAAGCAATCTGAAAAGCCATTATACCGCTGCGTTTTGCAGCGGTATCCTGTAAGTGATTTACGCTTTAGAGTCAGGTCCATAACCTCCAACACATTGCTTCGGGTCAGGACTATCAAATACACCTCGAGGAGGAGCACTTGGAGCAGTAAGATCTTGAGGAGAGTAAGCAGGTGGTGGTTCACGATACGAAGGATCTCTATGATAATTACCTACCACTTCTTCAGCTTTCTTAATATTTTCTGACTCTTTCTCATGTTTCATATGAAAAGCCACACCACCAGCAAGACACACAAGAGAATTAATGCCAAGAATGACTAAACCCCAAACTGGTAAGACTGGGTTAATAGTGCAACCTACCAAAGCTGCTAAAGAAATTGCACCAACTGCAAATTCTATATTTCTGAACATTTTAAGTTTATTATCCAGGTAATCTACCTTTTCTGATTCTCTAGCCGTTTTTTCGCTGCTGTTGTACCACACACACATTAAAGCATGGAAAGCAACACACGCAACTAAAGCTACTATCCCTAAAGCTAATAATTTCCTGTTGTCTTCTGCGTCTTTTTTCTTATCTTCTCTGTTTGGCTGGTTACTGCTACCGGAACCAAGGTTATTTATCACTGTAGTATTACCACTAAACAGGCTACGAAGTAGAAAATAATCCCAAAAATCTAAACCTCTACTACTATTATTTATATGTATGACTTGAGGGTCTGTAGGTTGTTGCCTATTGCTTCTATCATATTCTGTACTGTGCTGCTCATTAGTTAGATTACTGAGCTTAAATTCCTTATACGCATTTTCAAAATTTTTATCACTCCAGTTCTCAATATTTTGCATACCACGAGAACGTAGAAATTCTTGAACACCATTGTCACTGCCAGTTTCTTTTATATAGGCAAGTGCATACCTTGCTAAAACGCTATCACGCATAAAAGTTCCCCATAAATTAAGATTAAATTAATAAACATTTATTATAATAAAGTAAAGTTTACTTGCCAATTCAACCACAACCTAATACCCAGTTAATATCCTTTCCACCAGTTCTTTTACTGTCGGTACGTAGCCATTCTCATAAAATGGGTCTTGCTTAAATCTGTAAACATTGTGTCCAGAAAACATGAGTTCATTTTCAACATTGCCGTCATGTACAATGTTTTGCAGTGTCTTTTGTATACAGAAACTCCGTGGATCTGGCTTTTGCCCTGTTGAATGGTCACCATGATCTTTCCAATTGCTAAACAGACAATGGCTCAAACATCCCATGCAATTAATTTGATCTTGTCTTATCTCCGCAAATTTGCCTGGTGTTACAAAAATAACAGTTGAATCTGGAGTTTTCATTACCTCTGTATACCCTGCTTTAATCCATGCATTTGCTAGCTCTTTGTCTTTTGCAGTGAGGTAAATCTTTCTACCTCTGCTACCCATTGCAAATTCATTATTAAACTCTCCACTCACACTTTCTGAAAATTTCATTTGACGTGAATTTCGTTCCTGTAGCTCATGTATGAAGCTATTTCTTACTGCAGATGAGTAAAATCCTGTCGGACTAAATTTATTTAAAAATACGTCACCTTCTTCTAAAGTGAGTAATTTCTTTTTCCACTCCGTAGAAATCGGACTTTCTTTTGTTAAAAGTGGACGAGTGCCAAACTGAAAAGCTATTGGTCCAATTTGTAAATTGTCAAACCAATGTTCCCAATCCTTCAAATTCCACACTCCCCCCGCCATAACAATTGGCGTTTCAGAAAGACCGACTTCATTCATGAAAGATCTAAGCTCTGCAACTCTTTCAAATGGAGCCTGTGATAATTCTGGATCTTCACTATTACTGAGTCCATTGTGACCACCAGCAAGCCACGGATCCTCATATACTACTCCACCAAGTAAAAAAGAAGATATTTTTTGGTAAGTACGTTTCCATAACGCTTTAAAAGCGCGTGCCGATGAGATAATAGGGTAGTAATAAACTTGATATTTAGCTGCAATTTCTCCAAGCCTGTAAGGCATACCAGCACCGCAAGTGATGCCATGAACTAAGCCTTTTGCTTTTTCTAATATGCCATGAAGGACTTGTTCTGCTGCTCCCATTTCCCAAAGCACGTTCATATGTATTCTTCCACGGCCCTTTGATGTTTCATTCGCTGTTTTTGCTTGACTAACTCCAGCCTCAATACTATACTTGATTAACTCTTTGTGCTTTTCATTTCTTGTTTTACCTTTATAAATTAGTGGTACCAAATCGCCATTGTCATCGATAAGTTTAGCATTTGCACCAGAAAACGTACCAACAGTATCTGCTGCAGCGAATGCTCCACTTGATCTTCCGTCACTAATTGCAATGCCTTTACCACCTTCGATAATCGGCCACACTTCTTTTCCTGAAATCACTATCTTTTTTATCTTATTTTTCAAAATTTCCTCTTAATCCTTCACTCTATTTTACTTAATTACTAAAAAAAATAATAGCTTTTCTTTTTTATACCTATGCATTCAGTTTTAAATAGGCATAGGAGATGCTATCAATATAGTTTTATAAGAAATTTGCTATATGATCATAGGTTTAACAGGTGGGATTGCAGTTGGAAAGAGCTTTGTAGCCAATTGCTTTAAAGAATTTGGTGCCGCTTTGTTTGATGCCGACTCTGTCGTACACCAGCTTTATAAAGTGGACAAAAACATAATAAGTTATGCAGAAGAAAAATTTCCTGGGGTAGTAGTAAATGGAAAAATTGATAGAACAGTATTGTCTAAATATTTTTTAGCCTATGATGAAAATTGGAAGCAATTCCAATCTTTAGTACATTCCGCTGTGCGAAATGAATTAGAAATTTTTATTGCTCAGGAGAAAGAAAACGACGAAAAGTTTCTAGTTCTAGACATTCCACTCCTGCTGGAAACTAGATTCCGTTTATATTGCGATTTTATTATCTTTATCCATGCAGATAGCGCTGTACAAGCTCAAAGGATCAGCGAGCGTAATATGGATAAAAAAAAGCTGGATCTAATGTCTAGTATTCAGCTACCTATTGAAGAAAAAAAGCAAATAAGCGACTTTATCATCGATACCAGTGCAAATGTTCTTTCTCAAGTGAAAGATATAATAAACTCGTTAGACCTCAACACGTGATACGGTTATTCTCCACAAGATTACTCCGAATTTTAGCTATACTATCAGCAGATTTTACCATTAAAATTTCAAACCTTGAGCCTGCATTCAAAAACGATTCTACTGATCTGCCGAAAAAATCATATCTCCATCCCTTGAATAGTTTATCTATCTGCCCAGATATTGAGCCAGCTAACTCAGCTTTTGATGAAATTAACTTTCTTGATATGTTGTTTTCCTTACATTTGCCCTCCAAAATAATCGAAAGTATATCAAATACAGATTTATCATAATTATCTGACAGAGTATAATTTTGTTGCACAAATTCCTTCTCATTCTCATTGAAAATATCTATAAATTCTAATAAATCTTCCTCTTTTATATTTTTTGTGTTTCTCTTAAGGTCATCTAAAATGTCATCAATATGTTCCACGTTTTTTTCAATTAAACCAGTTATTACGGCATTATTGACTACCTTGTTACGATTTATATTGTGACGCTGTGCTAAGGTCTCTTGCCACTCACTAACTGCTTTAACAGTTAACATCAACCTTGGATTTGCTTCATAATTAAATTTAATCCTCTTCCATGCATCTTTTGGATTATGCAAATACTTATTGACATCAACTATTGATTCCATCTCTTCTTGAAACCAGCCCATCCTATTATTTTCTTCAAGTTTATTGCACAATATTTGGTGTAGGTCATATAGGTGTATCACGTCATTTACTGCATAATCTAATTGATCCTCAGATAATGGACGTTTTAACCAGTCTGAATTTTTAGCTTTAATTTTATCCAGCGCTACCCCCTGATATTGCTCTACTACTTTTGAATAACCAATAAAGTCGTGATAATAATGACAAAACATAGCAGCAACTTGGGTATCAAAAATGGGAGTAGGAACACATTTAAGCACGGTGAGTAAGGATTCTATGTCTTGCCGACAACTATGAAAAACTTTGGTTATTTCTCGATTCAGCATTATTTTCTTAATAAGCGATAAGCCAATTCCCAGTACTAACACATCTACAATAAAACTCTTCTCTCCGTAAGAAATTTGAATTAGTGATAATCTAGGATAGTAGGTTAAATTGTTTCTAATGAACTCTGTGTCCACTGCTATAAATTTTGGATCTTTTGCCATCAATTCTTCACATGCATTCTCCAGCTCCGATGTCGTACTAATTAGCATATATTTTTTATTCAGTGGCTATATTTTACCACTTATATTGAATATTTACAATTGATTGGAATTGAGAACGCAACTGTATGATAACTAATTCTTCTGTAAATATACAGTTTTGCCAGACACAACGGTACGTATTACGCGCCCTTTCACTTTGCGTCCATCGAAAGGGGAATTTTTTGATTTACTAGCAAAGTTGTCAACTTTAATTTTCCATTCATGATCCAAATCAACTAAAATTAAGTCCGCTGCAAGGTTTTTCTGTATGCGGCCACGTGGCACATGTATGATATCTGCAGGCTTATATGTCAATTTTGCAAGCACATCAAGTAGACCCATTTGTCCACTGTGATATAGTTCAAGTGAAATGGGCAGCATTGTTTCAAGGCCAATAATACCAAATGCAGCATTTTCAAGTGGCAAATCTTTAGAACTAAGATCATGCGGAGCATGATCGGTTGCAATGCAATCAATCACACCTGTTTTTAAACCTTCAACCATAGCTAAACGATCTTCCTCAGTACGTAGTGGAGGATTCATTTTTGCGATTGCCCCATGTTGCTTTACTATATCTTCAGTTAAAGTAAAGTGATGAGGAGTTACTTCACATGTAACATTTAATCCCAAATCTTTTGCACGTTTAATAGCATCAAGTGAATCTTTTGAAGAGACATGTAAAATATGGTAGTGTACATTTTCTATGTCCTTCATTAGCAGTATATCACGAGTTACCATAACCGATTCTGATGCACTCAAGATTCCCTTTACTCCCAATTCTTCAGAAATCTTACCCTCATTAATTGCGCCACCAACAGATAGATTTAAATCTTCTGCATGTTGAGCAATAGGAACACCAAGCATACTTGAATAAAGCAGTGCCTGTCTCATAATCATTGGATTCATAACTGGCATACCATCATCGGTGAACCCAACCGCACCTATTTCCTTTAAAAGCGCCATTTCAGTTAATTTTTCTTCCGAAGTGGTGATTTTAGCGTAAAATTCCACATTCACATGCGAAGTTTCAAATGCCCTACATTTCAAATACTTAGCCAAGACAACACTATCAATTGCTGGAACAGTATTTGGCTGGCAAACTACAGTTGTAACGCCTCCTGCAGTTGCAGATTTGCTACCCGTATGTATAGTTTCTTTATACTCTTGACCTGGTTCACGAAAATGCACGTGAATGTCAATAAGGCCTGGCATTAGAACAAGCCCTTTACAGTCTATTGTTTCATCAACTCCACTTGTTGAAAGTAATGATTCGCTAAAATCAACAATTTTATCCCCTTCAGTTAACAATGAACCTTTTATATCAAGTTTAGTTTCCGGGTCAATAATACGAGCATTGATATACGCAATTTTATAGCCTTCCTTTTGGCCTTTCTGCAATAAATTCCAAGATTGTGTCATTATATTTAAGTATCAATTACAAAATAAATCTAAAGTTTTTTTAGTAAAACACAACCAAATTAAAGTGATGGTACAATAACTAGCAATGAAGAATATTGTAAGTTGCAAATGTGATATAAAAGAGGATAAGAGGGAAAGATAGCCCTACTCACTATAGGAATAGGACTATCATGGGCGTGTGCGACCGGAAGAATATTGGTACTACAACCGTTTAAATCAAGGTACACTAGACCATCTCTCGATACGTTTGAATAGTTGCTTGGGACATATATATGCACCCGTTTACAATCTTAAATTAACTAAAACTATCGAGGTTTATTATGGTTACATCTTATCAAAATTTTATTGGCATTGACATCGGAAAATTTAAAAATGTCGTTGCAATTCACAAACAGAAGAACGCTGTCAAATTTGACGATGATTTGCTCCCCATAATCTGCACGTTTGTGCTTTAGGATATCTTGATCAATTCTGGAGCCAATTTCCCAGTTTAACAATACTAGAGTAGAGTTGAATTGAACAGAAAGATGATTCTTTGCTCTATCTATTAAATTACTAATATCTCCTAATAGACCTTACTATTACCCACAAGTATAAAATTCATGAGCAAGTTTCCATCCTTCTGCTAAATCAAAGAGAAGTTTCCATCCCTTCCACAAAGCTATAGAGCCTGGTTCTAAGTCATTTTTGCGAGCTAAAAACCCTCCTAATTTGGCTATCCACCTCACGATTTCTCTTATAGGTGGTGGGATTTCAGGATAGTCTTTTGTCTTAAGCATTTTGGTATACAAAACCTTCCATTTGTCATTAGTTAGTATGACAGTACAAGAAAGATTTGGATTTGTTCTAGCTACTAGTGTGATAAAAAATATTCTCCAGGCAATTATACTCATAATTGTAAGAAAGCGGATTGATCTATCTGCTGTTTGGAGCCTACATTCTTCAACTTTAAGACCGGATTTCAAAATTTTATGAAAAACCTCTATTCTCCATCTTAAGCAATACCATTGTATTTTTTCTACTGCTTCTTCAAAATTGATAATATTTATATTTGTCAACAAAATCCAGCTCATAGGCTCTTCGCCATATGATTTTTATATGAAATATAACTCGTGTCTTGGATAGCTAAGATAGTTGAGTGTTCTTTAGCTCTTTCAACAGTTTTAATTATATGACTGTCTAATATCTTTCTTTCAGAAATAGCATCATTTTGGAAAAATCTATAAGCTGCTTTACTTTGATGCCAATCTTCACAAGCTTGATTTATTGAACGCTCAGGCGATTCAGCAAAACTATTAACTATTTTTAAAAGCCTCTTACTTAATCTTATATCACCAAAATTAACAATCCCAAATTCACTTTCTGCCCATTCGCCAGTTGAGGTATTTATATTTCTTTTCATCATATATTCCATTTTTAGACCATGGACCTATTTATAATAGAAAGTTGAATTAGTAAAATAGCAGCTTTTTCTCCACTTTTATATTTATGGGTAATAGTAGGGCCATATGAAAGGCAGTGTTACCACTTTGGTTCTCACGCAAAATCTTCTGATGAATATTGTTTGCTAACTTTTCTTCTAACATGCCGAAAAACTCTAGATCAAAGAGTTGAGCAGCAAAATGTAAAGGGGTGTTTCCTTTGTTATTACTCTTATTTACTTGCATGCCTCTGTTTATTAATAGACTCACACATTTTTTTAGTTCTATTTCTGTATTACTCGATAGAGCTAAGTGTAGGGCCATATTTCCTTTGCGTGTTTTTGTGCTTAAATCGTAATCAGGAAATTTATTGAGTAAAAAATTTAGACAATCATACTGCCCGTATATTGCAGCTAAATGTACAAGATCTCTTCCATACTCACCTTTGGATTCAAGTATGCTATTTTCTATATTTTTATGAAACAGCTCTATACAATATGCATTACCATGTATAATAGCAATATGTAAGGGGGTATTACCTTTTTTATTCTGAACAATTTTTGCACCTGATTGAGTAAACAATTCTATTAGCTGTTTATTTCCATGTTTTGCAGCTATATGCAATGGGGTGTGACCATCTACATCCTCTCGATTAATTTAACTTTTTAGTCTACCCAAAAATTTTAGATGCTCTGTAAGAAAATTTATATCATTTTCTTGAGTTTCTGAGTTACCTACAATCTTATGAAGAGGATTCTCATTATATTGATTTTTTAAAAATTGCACTTGATTGTTAATGAAGAATTTTATGCACTCATAATTCCCAGATTGTGCAGCAAAGTGTAATGCGTTATTTCCATATCTATCTGTTTTAATTTTCTCCCTCTCAAAAATTCCTTTTGCTATAAGCACTTTCCCTAAATAATTTAGGAGGCTAAAATTTCCGCTTCTAGCAGCATAGTGTAATTCACTCTTATAATTGATAGTACTAGTAAAATGTGCTCCATTTTCTATGAGAGTTTCAAAGCATTCTTTATTGCCAAATTTAGCCGCATAATGTAGCGGTGTTTTACCAACTCTATCTTTACTCCTTACTGCTTCTTTAACATTAAAATCAAAACTTTCTATCGCAAGACGTAAAATATCTTCTTTACCCGACTCAGCTAAATAATATAGAAGTGTTTTATCATTACTATCTGCAAAATTCTCCAATTTTATAATCAATTTTCTGTCCATACCAAGAATTAGAGATACAGCTATTTCAACATGAATATCATAATTCCTATTTTTCTTTCGTTCTTCCTCAATTCTTTCAATAGACACTGTTAATAGCGAAGAACCATCATTACTTGTTATATTCCATCCATCTTGACGAAATTTTTCAGCTAATGAACCACTTATATTTTTTGCTAAAATCCTGCTTTTTATATGATCAAGATTATTAGTACATATATTATAGTTTTCTTCTTGAGTTATTTTGTTAATATAATCATATATGCTTATTAGGTCTTGCTTATTGGCTTCATCTTCTGAATTGCCTTGTAATGAAGAAAGGTCAAGTCTTACTAATTGCTCTTACCATACCAATGGTTCCCGCAGCAACCAAACCTAAACTGATTGTTTTTTGGCTAGATTTATGTTTTCTACTTCTGAACATACTGTACCTCATAATAATAATGCAGGCGGTGGTATAATTAATATTGTATTAAGACAGGCACACTTTAGACTACAGTTTTTAGTCTACCTAAGGCTTACTACTAACTAAGAAAATTCACCCGCGGCCGTAGTATATAGCAGGCAATTTTTTGTGCTAGTAATATTTTTCTAATTCCCACTTCGGTCTTGGTGCAAAATTAAGAGGATCTATATAGTTTTTTTGTAACCTTTCAATTCCTGTCCATCCAACCATTACTGCATTGTCTGTACATAAATTGCTTGGAGGAGAAAGCACGTTCAAGTCTATGTGCTTTTTTAATCTCTCTTTCAGGAAATGATTTGCTGCAACTCCACCAGTAACTACAAAATCATTAATTTTAATATTTAAGGATGAAGCAATAATAATTGCATTTTTGACTCTATCAAGTAGTATGTCGCTGATACACTCTTGAAATGAGGTACACATATCACACACATCCTGTTCATTCATTACAAGTTCTCGTATTAAGTTTTTTACTGCTGTTTTAATTCCAGAAAACGAAAAGTCACATCCAGAGCGTTTTGTCATCGCCCTTGGCAGTTTAAATCTCATACCATCACCTTTTTTAGCTAATTTTTCAATCAACGGACCTCCTGGATAGCTTAGACCCAGTGTCTTAGCAACTTTGTCAAATGCTTCTCCTAATGAGTCATCAAGCGTTTCTCCAAGTTTGATGTATTTACCTACATCCTGTGCAATTAAGAATTGGCAGTGACCACCTGATATCAGCAGGACTAAAAACGGAAATTCAACCTCATATAGTAGCCTAATAACTAATGCGTGTGCCTCTAAGTGATTCACTGCAATAAACGGTTTTTGTGCTGTATGCGCAATTGCTTTAGCCATCATTGTACCAACTATTAATCCACCTATGAGTCCTGGTCCTGATGTTGCTGCAATTGCATCCAAATCACAAAAATTAAGGTTGGATTTTTCCATAGCACTTTTTATTAAACCACTTAAATGCTTCATATGAGCGCGTGATGCTATTTCAGGAATCACCCCACCGCACTTTTTATGCTCTGCCTGAGAAAGAATTTCCTGAGCAAGCACTTGCTTATCACTATTTACAACTGCTGCTGCAGTTTCATCGCAACTTGTTTCAATCGCTAAAATGGTTTTCATATATATTTGAACTCTTTAAATTGCGAGAACTATAACTTGAAATGTTGAAGAAGTTAACTATATTCTGCTGAGCTAATTATCATCTTCAAATATAGAACCATTTTTTTTGCTTCTAGGAGAAAATTTATTAGTCCAACTGCTTTGTACTTTGTTTATATCTTTAAAAGCAGTTTTATCGCTATATTCCTTTACTTCTTTATCTATTCTCTCCATTATTTGTAGATCTAGGTAGCTCTTTTTCCATTGGTTAGTAGCAAGAAATACTCTGTTTAAATCTTGAGTGCGAATGAGATATTCTTTATCTTTAGGATAAACTTCCTGAGCCCAAGCAAACAGCTCAAAATAGCGTGCGAATAACTCAGACGCACGTGATTTTGGAGTTTGATAAGCTTGTATCTCTTCAAATATAATTTGACCAATAATTTTTTGTACTAGAATATTTGACTGCTTTAAGTTCTGCTCAATATCCTGATAAACTTTATAGAGAAATTCTTGCTCTAAGCTTAAGTTCAGTTCATTTTCAACCATATGTGAAAGTTCATGTACTATGATGTAAGGATTTGACCTTCTTAGCACAATAACATACTTATTTAAACCAGAAGAACGAATTGTTTTACACACTCCCTCTTCCATATCCACTAATCCTTCTTGATATATTTCAAACGAGAGTCTATTTTGCTTTATTAGTGACAAAGTGAGGTTTAATGTATTTCTAAACTTCTCAAATTGATAGAGATATTTGACATATTGTATTACGTTTTCACTATTTCCTACTTGAGTTGCTTGTTTTATTAAGTTCCTGATTAGCATGCTTCATTATTAAAGGAATTTTCTTTATGCTCAAAAATTATAAAGTGTTTTCAGGAAGTATAGCTAAAAAAGTTTAATTTACTTACATTCCGCTACTTATTATTAGCCAAGAGGTATCACGTCAGTATGACTTAGGAATGTACTAGATATAAAAGTGCAATATCAAATATATTTTACTAAAAATCAATCAACTTTTCACATGTTTGCTCTTCATAAAAGAAGCTCAATGTTATCGTAGTACCAAGTTTTGCTTCACTTTGAATGTTGAAAGTCCCACCCATTAACTCTACTAATTTCTTGCTTAGAGGTAATCCGATACCTGTGCCTTCGTTTCTATATCCCGAATCTGCTTGGCCAAAAACGGACATAACTTTATATATGTCCTGCTGCATTATCCCTATTCCATTATCATGAAACTCAATAGTTAATAAATTTTTTTCTATATTCTCTTTAATAATCATTCTTATTAAACCACCTTGAGGAGTGAACTTGATTGCATTTGATAACAAATTTATTATAACTTGCTTCATTCTTTTGGGATCGGCGATAACTAATAATTGTTTATCAGATATCTCTTTCTTTAAACTAATACCTGTTTCTTTTAGTTTAGGTGATAACATTTTTAAGCATGAATCTATTATCTTATTCAGATTAAACTTCACTTTCTCTACTGTTAAACTACTTGATTCAGCTTTAGAAAAATCGAGCACATCATTAATCAAAGCAAGTAAATGTGTACCAGCATTATATATATCGTCTACGTATTCCTTGTATTCAGAGTGATCTACCGAACCTAAAGTTTCATTTTTGATCAACTTTGCAAATCCAATAATAGCATTAAGAGGTGTACGCAACTCATGTGTAACACTTGCAAAAAATTTTATCTTATTTGCATTTTCTTGCTCTAATGCCTCTTTAACCCTTTGTAATTCAACATTAGTTTTATGCTGCTTGGCTAGCATTTGGGTGTTGGAAAGGTGCAAATAAAGCATTATTAGTATTAAGATAACCAGTAATAAGCCTATTAATATTGAAAATAGACTATATACCATAATATAAGAGTCACTATAGCTTTGAATGATCTTCAAAAAAAATGAAGGCTTAATGTCATCTTGATGAAATATAGGGAAAGTAGAAGTCAATGTATTTCCTGTAGCGTAAAATATTTCTTGATTGCTTAGCAATTTATCAATTTCATCATTTGTAAGCAACTGCTCATAGTCATGACCTTGAGTATTAAAATTACTGAAAATTACTCTGGCATTTTGATCATACAGTATTAAGCTAAAATTTCTTGCTTTGCTTACTGATTGTAACAATTCAGCACGCAATTTTACCAACTGGTTTATGTAATCAAAACTGTTATATTTAATATGATGTTTTTCTATTAGTAAATAATGATATTTTTTTATTATACTATTTTCCAATAGATCTTTTAAGTTTGCATTTGAATTACAGTAAAAAGAAAGAAAATTATTCTTTAATGAATAATTGCGGTATATTGTGCCCAATAAAACCACAAAAATTAATAAGAATAGCGAGATAATTTTTGTATATCTATTTGTTTTTAATGTAGTAAACATTGATTTACTTAATTTATACATATTCTTCTCATTGTGAAATAACGTCTTTTATGGTATTAATAAAAAATTAGCATATCATACTTTTATGACAATTTCTCCTATCTTCCCAGTTTATTCTCCTATTAACATAAATTTTTCTTATGGCAAAGGTATTTACTTGTATGATATCGATAATAAGCGCTATATAGATTTTCACTCTGGAATAGCTGTTAGCAGTTTAGGTCATGCCAACCCACGATTAACTGATGTCCTAAAATTACAAGGAGAAAAACTATGGCATATATCAAATACCTATAATATATCTACTGCCAACAAATTTGCAGAAAATTTAATAAACAATAGCTTTGCTAATACTGTATTTTTTGCAAATTCTGGATCAGAAGCAGTGGAATGTGGACTTAAAGTCGCTAGGGCCTATCAAAATGAAAAAGGTAATAAAAATCGCTATAGAATTCTAACATTTCATGGTGCATTTCATGGAAGGACATTTTTAACTTGTGCAACAAATGATAGACAGAAATTTTCTGAATTACTGAATCCTTATATTGACTGGTGTGATAACATCGAGCCCAATATTGAGAGTGTAAAAAAAGCAATTTCTAATGGCGTAGGTGTTATATTAATAGAACCAATACAGGGACAAGGTGGTATTAAAGTAATGAGTGAAGTCTTCATGAAAGAGCTAAGAGAACTATGTAACGAAAACGACATACTGCTATTTTTTGATTGCGTTCAGTGCGGTGCTGGTAGGACAGGAAAGTTATTTGCATATGAACACGTAGGAATTAAGCCTGACATATGTGCTCTTGCAAAAGGAATAGGAGGAGGTTTCCCTCTGGGAGCTTGTCTTGCAACTGAAAAGGTTGCTAAGTACATGGCGGTCGGTATGCATGGTTCTACTTTTGGTGGTAATCCACTTGCAACTTCAGTAGGTAATGCTGTATTGGATGAATTGCTCAGCCCTGGCTTCTTAGAAAATGTTGAAATTAGAGGTAAGTTTTTAAAAAACAAACTAGAGGATTTAGCAAGCAAGTTTCCAATGATAGAAGAAGTGAGAGGAAAAGGGTTGATGCTAGGAATAAAAGTAAAAATGAATAACCAAAAATTTGCACAAGAGCTAAGTCATCGTGGTTTACTCACTGTTGGAGTAACATCAGATAACGTTGTAAGAATCTTGCCTCCACTCATTATCACTGAAGAAGAGATTGACGAAGGCATTGAAATCCTGACTCAATATTTATCTGAAAAATCTTCTAGTTAAAAACTAAACCTTCCTGCTCACTAGTTGTTGGCTGTATCAAAATTGCAGATAAAGCAGTAGCTACAACTTTATCAGCTACTTCATTTGTACACTTTACCTTTTCCTGTTCTCTTATCAGTGTAAGCTCATTTATATCACTTAGTGAGTCAAATTTTGTTATATCCTCAAATATAAACGATTGCACGATGTCTTTCGGAATATTGAAAAAAAAGCTGAGTTACCAAGCGATAATGTCATATCTAACAAACTTTTCATTGAGCCGTTTCTCAAAACACATTTAGACAGTTCTCCTAAAAGAATTGGCACTCCAAAAATAAAAAATGCTCCTCTCACTAAATAGGTCGTTATTTCATATAACAATGCACCACACAAGAGTGCCAGTGGTCCAAATACTATAAAACCGCAAAGTGAAGGCAATGGCATGGTCTGACCTGATGATATTCTACTTATAAGCTCCATTGAAACTATAAATCCAACAAATAGCATAGCTCTACCTAGATATGTCCTTTTTTTAGAGCGTTTGTTAAAGTTTTTCTCACGTAACTTAGAAAAATCATTGTTAACTCTGACTTCAAAAATATTATGGTTGATTTGTAATTTTAGCTCTAAGTCCTCTATTCCATGATGCCACTTATGACACCTTACAATTTCATCAATTATCGTACTAACTTGATTATTGATTTTGTATAATTTGCTTTCTTGATATAAGTTGCCTTGATAATATTTTTCTCTCAAGTCTACACAATTTAAATTCTTTAAATCACATAAAAATCTTTGATTTCTTGTGCCATTTTATTAGCATCATCTTCGTAGCCTACAGCTTTCAAAATTGTTACCAAGTGTTTATTTTCAATTTGAGCAATTGTTCTATCTAATGCACGTATATATTGCTTGGATTGAAAATATGAGATGATTTTTTCTTTACATCTATCCTCATTGCCTTCGTACAAACTATTTCTTTTGAAACTGCTGTCATGTTCTTTGGCAATTTCTAATGCACGAGCCAATACATTTTGCGCCTTCACACTACTTTCACAGTGACAGTTTCTGATTATGTGTATATACGCTCTTGCACTGGTATCTCCAGATTTATCTATATTGTACGCTTTAGCCAAAAAGACTAAATAGTCAAACCCTGCCCAAAGATAATACATTACCTTTGTTATAGCACTCTCCACAAAAAATAAAGCTGAGCGTATGCAAGATAATTTACCGTTGTTTTTAATTCTGTTCTCATATGAACGAAGGTATGCCTCTGTACTTTTTTAAATCCTATGTGAATCTTGTTCTGTCTTTTTGACATCAAAATCATTTATATCATGAACTTTTTCATACATTTCTTTTATCAAATCACTAGAAAACTTCTCCAGAAGTGAATCATCAATATTTCCTAATGCATCAATATTTTTACTAATATAGATTTCTATTTTTCTTCCAAGTTCTTCTCCCATTCTATTTTTTAGCAACTTATTGTATTTATTAGTAGCTGAAAACAAAACTTTCTGACAAAATTTCTGTGGTTCGTTTTTTAAATTTGCTAAGATCTTATTCACAAATAGCTCAACTTTTTCACCTGCAGCAGCGAAAAACCATGATTGTCTGCTCTCATTACGCTCTCTATTTCTTCCAAGATTATGTAGGGCTTCAGATGGATTATTGAACTGACCAACCGAATCTGCAAATATTGATGCAACATGATTATATTCACTATCAAATCCACGACCTTTCGATCCATCTATAACCGTTGTCAACGCATATTTAGCCAATGAATCAAAATCTCTTTTTTTCATAATCACAATAAAGAGCTCGATATTTACCTATTTGATTACGTATTATCGCTGAAAAGGGTCTATTTTCTCCAATACCAAGATCATTTTTCCCAATTCCTGCAAAGATACATTTATTTTGTTTGCAGAAATCAATGAGACTATGTAGTATACCTTCCTCTCTTTCCATGAGGTCATGGAGCTCTTTACTTAAGCGCCAATTATCAACTATTAAGCTGCATTGCTCATTATCACTTTTACTCAGTGCTTCAATTACTGTCTTTATTTGCAGTAAGAGCTCATCTCTAGCAAATTGCTCACTAAAGCCTTTTTCCTCTAGGTAGCTTATAATATTGTTATCATTAGTGGTGCTAACATTCTTTTTAACATCTTCTATCAATTCACTCAAACCTTCTCTTCTTTTTTTATCTAAAGTAATATTATCACACTTCATTAAATATAAGAGTGTAAGATCGATCATTGAGTGCATCACTCTATATTTTAGATATTCAGCAGTACTACTGAAATCCACCTTTTCTTTTAATTCAGATATCTGCTCTTCTGTCAGACTAGGATGTTGCTTTTTAACGCAGTTTATAAAGTTTAATTGACGTAATTGGAGCCTGTAGTCCTGATATGACATCCCTTCAGGCTTAAATTTATTATACACTTCATAACGCGTACCACCTTCATATACTAGATTATCCTTACCCTGCAACGCAAAGTTAAGATTAACCATACCATACACAATTTGTTTTAATCTAGAGAACGATGGCTTTATTAGTAAGTAGGCAAATATAGGTACTAAAATTTCTGATATAGAAAAAAGTCACAGAAAAAAAACTACCAAAAAAAAGAAACTTTTGAAGGTTTTGAGCAATACAAAGAGTTTTTCATGGAACATGCCAACTTAGCTAAAATAAAAAACCTTGAACCTGAAGTTGGAATAATGAGAAAATGCTGGAATAAGTTTCTATCGTTACTACCTATTAAGGCAGATGATATTCACTTTTCTCCGATTACAGAATTGTGCTCATCAAGTGAACACAAATACACTCTTCCTGAGGTAATTTCACTCTTTTTAGAATTCATAGATGATTACTTCAAAAAGAAGGGCTTGCTCAATCAAGAGATAAAAACAGAAGTGATATTTGAAAAGAATAGTAAAAAAGAAACAGTATTTTACCAATTTAAAGAATTATTCAATAAGTCAGAGTATACCTCAAAAGCTAACATCCCCGCAAATATTGAAATAAGTGCTTCCTTCCTTTTCATCCCAGCTTTCGTAATGTCATTCGAGTAGCTGACACTGGGATCTAGATTTTTTAGACTTGATCCTATGTCAAGTCTACAACTACAAACGTTGTAATATTTAAGAGTAATGTTCACCAAAAAGAATGTCATCCCAGTGCTACGATACTGGTATCGAGTTTTTCATTCAAGCTCATAAGATTAGCTGCTCAGTTTGCTTATAAATTTTTCTAGATTCCAGTGTTAGCTACTCGAATGACACTATCTGCTATTTTCCTTTCCTGAACAAATATAAAAACTTAATTTCAAGTATAGAAGTAATCGCATAAAATAAAGAAGATATTGGTGAACCAATATCTTCTATTGTGATTAAAAATAAATTGGATCTTGATTGTGTATTCCATCTGCTATAAGCAATAATTTTTCGCTTTCATCATAGAAATTGTTTTCACTAGCTTCTAATTTCTCACTAAGTGTTGGTTCTTGTGAATAAAAAGGTTCAAGAATAGGAGGAAAAGAAGGAGGAAAACCATATTGGAGATCAGGAGTTGCTACTTTTTCACTAACTTGTGAGTAAGGTTTAAAAACTTCAGAACTGTACTTATCAAGGCATTTGTTTAGGCAGTCAGGATCTGTCCATTTTTTTGTGTTGATATAGCATTTCTGCTTACATTGATTATATCTAAATTCAATCCCTTTCTCTTTGTTTGATGCTTGTTGTTCCATAACATTCTTCAATTAAAATAATATTAATATTAGCATACAAAGATGAACTTTATGCTAATATCATTACTTTTTAGGTATGCATGGCAAGTTTATGCCTGGAAACAGTTTTTGGTTATTTCCTAGATTTTCTTTATAAAAACCAAAGGCGCCAGTTGGTTTTTATTAGCTAAGGTAAAGGTCAAATATCTGGAATTCTGGACATAAAATCCTCCTGTATAAATTAGAAAAAATGCAGCGCATATATGACAGACGTGTGTATACGCTGAAAAAGATACGCTACGTTTTTTATTGAAAAGTTAATTGAAAGTCTGCAGACAAAGATAAATTTTTGAGCTCTTAAAATATCTCTAATCGCAATTATAATTAGATTGAAAATATGCGGAAGTAATTTTTTTTGATAATAGATTTCTTTCATAATCAGACAGCTGGGATCCAATAAGAAAATCTGATCACATGCTGGAATGACACCGTCCTGCCAGTGGCGTGATGCACCAACAGTTGTTCATCAACAAGGGTATCATGTGAGTAGCCTCTCTTTTGTCGTTCGAGTAGCTCTTTTGTTGTCATCCCAGTGCCCAGACACTGGGATCCATTTTTTCTTCTAGATTCCAGCGTCACGCACTGGAATGACACCCATTTAGTTTTCTTACCTGTCTACCTTATCTTGCTACTTTGCTGAACGGATACATTTTATTAATAGTGGTGGGATTGGTAGGACTCGAACCTACGACCAATTCGTTATGAGCGAACTGCTCTAACCGACTGAGCTACAATCCCTTTTATTAACACTTATAATACACGCAAAAGGAAATTTGTCTACTCGCTTATTTCACTATCAACCCAACTGTGTAAATCATTTATTGCACCAATTTTGCGTGCAATTTCCTTGCCATCTTGAAATATGATTAAAGTAGGTATAGATTGAACTCCATACTTACTTGGCACCTCAGTTTCTCCATCTATGTCGAACTTGCAGATCTTGATCTTGCCTTTTCTATCCTCAGCCAATTGCTCGATACGTGGCATCAAACTTTTGCATGGTCCACACCATTCTGCCCAAAAATCTACCAGCACAAATCCTTTGTGGTTAGCAACTTCAGATTCGAAATTTTGATCATTTACCGCTTTAATATCATCACTCATAAAATACCTAAATTTTTATAAATATAGCATATCAATTAACAGCTGATCAACTAAATTTTTCTGGATTCAAGTGAAGTGATTACATCTGATGATTAAAGATATCTACACTCCCCCAACCCATTGAATCTAGCTCAATACGAGTAGGAAGAAACTCAAAGCACTTTTCGGCTAATTCTTTTCTATTTTCACGTTCTAGCATTAAATCTAGCTTTTCCTTTATTCTATGAAGATATAAAACATCAGATGCAGCATAACTTTTTTGCTTGTCTGTTAAATTTTCATTTCCCCAATCAGAAGATTGTTGTTGCTTATTTAATTTTATATCAAGTAGTTCTAAGCACAACTCTTTTAAGCTATGACTATCTGTATAAGTGCGAACTAAACGTGAGGCTATTTTCGTGCAATAGCAAGGCAGTGCCCAAGTTTTTAAGTAATAATGTATTATGCTTACATCAAACCGCGCAAAGTGAAATATTTTGGTTACATTTTTATCCTCTAATATTTTTCTCAAATTTGGAGCTGTATAATCATTTTTAAATTGAATCAAATGAGCGTTACCATCATCAAAAGAGATCTGCACAAGACATAATCTATCTCTACCATGAAGTAGCCCCATTGCCTCTGTATCAACAGCTATAGATTTTATATCATTCGGTATTGCACTGGCTGGCAGGTCGTCTTTATATATAAATATTCTCATAAATTTAATATGCTTTATGACACATATAATAATCAAAAATGAGTTTTAAGTATACAAAAAGATCATAGAAAACGTGCTCTCATGATTTTCATGTATGTAGGGTTTACAAATTATGATATGCACCTATAATAAGAATAAGTAAATTTTCATTGCGGGAGTGGCTCAGTTGGTAGAGCGCAACCTTGCCAAGGTTGAGGTCGAGGGTTCGAACCCCTTCTCCCGCTCTTCTTTTAACATAAAAAAATTGCTTCATTTATTCAACTAGTTCAACCATACTTAAAGTAGCTGAAAGCTTTTTAGAAAATTATTATTTAGGAGGGTTATATGGACAACAATACTAAAAAATGTTATTTAGATTAGGTATAGCTACAACAATAGGAGCACTTACAGGTTTAGGACTCAGTTTTACAGCTCTATCACCTTTAGTAATGGGTGGAATTGTTGCTGCGATTCCGGCAGTCTTACTTGCATGTCGGATAATCTCTAATAGAGGACTCTCCAAAGAAGTCTTTTTTCAGACTGCTTGTTTTTGTGCTGTAGGTACTGCAATTGGAGTTGGTCTTGCTGCAGCTGCAATGGCTATTTTCCCTGGTGTAACCCTTGGAATGGGATTTGCAGCTTTAGCAGGTGCGGTGATAGCACCCATAGCAGTAATCGCAGGGATATTTGTAACAGTTTGTGTTATTGAACCAATAGCTGAAAAAGTGAATGAGTATATTATATCACCTATAGTTGAAAAAGTTGGAAAATGTTTTTCTTCAAAAGAGGAAGAAAACGGTCTAGTTAAAAGATAATTAAAAAAAGTTGTTTGACGTTAGCGTTTAGTTTTCTTTATAATTTCCTTCGTGAAAGAAGAAAAATGCTTATTTATAACGATAGCTGGTTTGCCAAATGCTGGAAAGTCAACGCTAATTAACAGTATCGTAGGCAAGAAAATTGCAATTGTCACCCCTAAAGTGCAGACAACAAGGACGCAGGTAAGGGGTGTTGCTATATGCAACAATGCGCAAATTGTTTTTACTGACTCTCCAGGAGTGTTTTCAGCAGAAACAAATCTTGAAAAAGCTTTAGTCAAATCTGCATGGGGAGCAGTTAAGGATAGCGACATTACTTTGTTGCTTGTTGATGTAAACAATTACCTAAAAAATATAGAAAGAATAAAAACGATATTTGCACGACTGGAACGCACAAAAGGCAGATGCATTTTGGTTATCAATAAAACTGATTTAGTAAAGAAATCAGAGCTCAAGATGGCACATGAGCACCTAAATTTGCTTTATAAGTTTGAAAAAATTTTTACGATATCGGCACTGAAGAATGATGGACTTTCTAATTTGATGAATTACTTATCTAAAATTGCACCGATAAGCCCTTGGTTCTATGAAGAAGATCAAGTAACCGATTCCTCAGCTGATTTTTTATCAGCAGAAATTACAAGAGAGAAGTTATTCTTGAACCTACGTGAAGAATTGCCATACTCTACAGCTGTTATAACCGAACAATTTGAGAAAAAAAAAGATAAGAGTTTAGTCATAAAACAGATCATATTTGTATTGAAAGATAATCATAAGAAAATAGTGCTAGGAAAAGACGGCAGTAGCATAAAAAAAATTAATATCGAGGCGCGTACAGAATTGGAAAAGTTATTTGAGTGTAAAGTTCATCTCTTTTTGTTCGTAAAAGTGCGACCTTGGACTGATCGCCCTGAGGAATATATAAGTAATGCTTAATTCTTTGTTGGTATTTGATATTGAAACTATACCAGATGTAAATTCTTGCAGGAATTTACTAAATATTAGTGATGATAGCAGTGTAGAAGAAAAGAGGAACGCATTAACAAAATATCATCTTGAAATAACAAACGGGCAAAACTCTTTTCTGCGTCAGCCCTTCCACCTTGTTGTAGTTATTAGTTTTTTACTTTGTAATATAACACGCCAGAGCGGTTATGAAATGTTCACACTACAAGAAATAAGATCTGGAGGCACAGTAAACTCCAATGAAAAAGAGCTGGTAAAGGGATTTTTTAACTACATATCAGAGAAAAAGCCAAGACTAGTTTCGTTCAATGGGCGCACTTTTGATATACCGGTACTGAAGTACCGTGCTATGGTTCATGGCATTCAAGTAGAATATTTTCACAAAGCTGGCGATAAGTGGAATAGTTACAATCAGAGGTACAGTAGTGATTGGCATTG
This sequence comes from Trichopria drosophilae, assembly GCA_030407085.1. Lineage (NCBI taxonomy): Eukaryota > Metazoa > Arthropoda > Insecta > Hymenoptera > Diapriidae > Trichopria > Trichopria drosophilae. The sequence continues at coordinate 315,575 of CM059582.1, read as the reverse complement.
TGATTTGCTTGAATCTCTCTCTGATTTTGGAGCTTCTGCAAGAATGAAGATGAACGAAGTTTGCGCAGCATTTAATCTTCCCGGCAAGATCGGAGTTGATGGTTCACAAGTTATGGACTTATATGATAGTGGCAAAATACAAGAGATTCGCGATTATTGTGAAACAGATGTGATTAACACTTATTTGATTTATTTGAGATTCATGCATCATCAAGGAAGAATTACTACAGAAAGCTATAATAAGAGCATAGAAGAACTGCTTTTAGAATGCGAAAAAAAAGAACACCTAAAGAAATTTAAAGAAGAATGGAAAATAACTTCTGGTGAAAATTTTTATATTGAATTTAAATGAATAGATGCTATAAAGCAACCTAATGATCGCTCTATATAATAGTTATAAACTCCTTGTAGTAGAAAAGACATTTTGATGTGCCCTTTGCTTAACTTCTGCTTGTTCAAGCTTAGAAAAATTTTCTAAGTTTTTATCTTGGTATTCTTTTTTCACTTTCTCGAAAAAATTTTGTCCACCAAGAATATAATTACTTAAATTGGCAGCATAATATTGAGCATTACCTAGAACTGCACAGTTAATTCGACTTAATATTCTCGAAGGGTAGTAAAAGAGAGAAACATTATTGCTTGACCGGAAGTCATTCTCATCCATTATTTTAATGGCTTCATGATAACCATCTATTTGATGAACAAAATATCCTTCAGGTACTGATATTCTCAATTGTGCACCTACATGAGCATAACCACAAATACCAGGTGATAACGCTGGTACTGGGTCTTGTCTATGTTGAGTTACTCTAATGGTTTTTTCTTGAAGAACATCATTATAAAATTCACTAGCAGTAAGATCAAAAACTCGTAGATCACCAAAAGTTGCAACATAAACATCTTCAGCTCCTTCTGTTTTGTTTAAACACAAAGCAGCTATCTTAGCAATAGCTCCTCCCATACTGTGACCTGTGAGATTAATTTTAAAATCCTTGATTTCTGATCCCTGTTTTTCAGCATGAGATTTCAAAATGCCATACAGATTAGACCATGAATCCATAAATGAATTATAGAAACCATAATGAATTCTTCCACCTTCAGGTAAAAATTCCGAAGTAGCAAAAAGTACATTTATATCAGTAATTCCATCATTAAAACTCTGGCTCAGACGAGCACCATGGTAAGCTATTGTGATTTCCTTGCCTTTTATAAAAACGTGACCAGCATCTTTTTCAAAGCCATTACCAAATGGAATAATTTCATAACCTTCGCTGATGAGTGCAGCTCTAGTTTTATACATTTTTTCAGTAGATGGAACAATTTCAAAATCTTCTACAATTTCAAATTCAGTTTTGTACGCTCTTTGAGCTAGGTTGTTACATCTTTTTTTACTTAATTTACCATCATCATCGCCATAGCTTATCTTGCAGAAATTACCCATTTCTAATAATTTCTCTCTATCAAATCCTGCAAATTTTACAATACTTTCATCTGTTTTATAGTCAGAAGGTAAAGAACGTGGCTCATTTGGATCAGCACGATTTATAAATTCATAATCTTCAATAATCTCAAATTCATCGTCATATTCTTTCATCTCGTATTTGCTATTATCTACTGAAATAGAGTCTGGCTGTTCAGTATTATCTGGCTCTGAGCCTGTAGCAGCACCTGTGGTGCTAAACCAATTTCGTAAAAGACTAAAATCCATAAATACCTTAATTATTAAAAATAAAACAATAATTCACTAATTATAATATAAACTAATATTATTGTCAATGGTTATATTAATATTTTAACCTTTATGTACTTTCACTTGAGTAAATTTTACTTCCATAGAAACAGAATAAGTATAGAGTTATAATATACTAACAAGCAAACCTCTGTGCTAAATTTTGGTTGATATACAAGTTGAGCGTATTAAGAAAGTTGCTTTTAGGTATTGCATTTTACTTTTATTTTCGCTATAAGGTTGCTTTAAGTTGAGTTTTCAACGTTTTTATACTATTTATATTGTGATTTTGAAATTTTTTGGGTGCACTTCATGAAAAAATCTATTTATACTAGAACTGCTCTAGTTTCTCTATTAACTTTATGTTCTTTCAGTGGCTTTGCTGGTGACTTTTCTGACAAGAGTATAAAGGAAGTAAAAAAGCAAGAGAGTAACGAGTCAATCAAAGCTTCTGGAAAGATGGAAGTGATGAAGACGTCAAATAAAAAACTAAAAGAAAAAATGGACAGGATATGTAATGCTGACCCAAGAAAAAAAGCTGAAGAGCTTAAGAAAAAAGAAGAATTAAGGTTAGCAGCTGAACAAAAGAAAAAAGAAGAAATTAGGCTAGCAAATGAGAAAAAAGCAAAACTTATAGAAGATTCAAAAGCGAAAGCCCTGAAAGTTAAAAATTCTAATGTAGAAAAGTCAAAAATTAAGGGTTCTAAAACTAAGAATGCTAAAATTGAAGCTAAAGATATAAAAAAGGATGTAAAAATTGTTAACAGCAATACAGAGAAAAAAGGTAAGGCAAGTCCTGTTGTTTCAGTTGGTGGGGTTGATATTATCAATACCAATCAAGGGGATGGTTTAAGAATAACTTTCGGTGGCGTTGTTGATTCTCAAGGTTATGTTAATCATGGGCTAAGTGGCTATAACCATTATAATGTTATGCCAGGTAAATCTACAGATTATTTTAACAATACTGCAGATAGTATAAAAGGAGCAAATCCAATATTTCCTAAAGGGGTAGGGAATATTGGTGATTACAGTGAAAACATGGGCATGATTTCAGATGCAATATTGCACTTAAGAGCTGAAAATAAAAATGAGGATATTGGTCTTCATTATGGTGCCGATGTACAATTCCATGTCCCAGTTACTGAAGGTAAAGGAGCTTCACAAGGCGTGAATGCTGCAAGAAGTAGAAGTGCGCATGTATTCTTAAATTCACAATATGGTGATCTGAAATTTGGCTATCAGTTTGGTCCTGAGTCTCTGATGAGACTTGATGCAACAAGAATTGCAACTGTTGATGGAGCTGCAGATAGTGACTGGTTCAGAAAAGTAAACTTAGAAGGGAGTGCTGCAAACTTCCCATTTTACGTAACACCACGTCTTTACACTGAAAGCTTCTCGAGCGAGAGCGAAAAGCTCTCCTTCCGTATGGCAGAAAAATACAACAAAGAGGTTATGACCACATTGCCATTTAGAGCTGCTTACTACTCGCCGAATTATATGGGTGCAAGATTTGGTCTTAGCTACTCACCTCGCTACGATAGTGGTTTATCCGTTGTAAAAGAAATAGCTCCAGATCTACTCAAAGATTCAGGTAATAAGGTAACAGGGGTAAAGAATGAGGAAATGTTAAGACATGTTGGGCCAGATTACCAGTATATAATAAGTGCTGGTGCGTCATATGAATATGACTTTAGTAAACATAATATAAAAGTTAAAACTTCCGTAGTTGGTGAGTTTGGCTTGGCAAAAGAGCCAAGTAAAGATAAGCACCTTTATAATGAGTTCATAGAATACAATAACCTAGCAGGTATGAATTTAGGTGCAAGCGCTGATTATAAGATTGATGAAGATCAAAGTGTAAAATTTGCTGCCTCTTTTGCATACTTGGGCAAGTCAGGGCAACCTAAGGGTATTAAAACGCTGATAAAAGATGCTGGTACTAACCCTGGTGAATATAAATCTCTTCCTGATACTGATAACAGAGTAATAGGGCTGAAAGCTCAGTTTGATGGGGATGATAAAAACACTATGTATTGGACTGCAGGTGCTGGTTATCAACATGATAATATCTACACAAGCTTGACATATTTTGGTAGCAAAATGAGCAGTAAAGATATGCTTCATGATGTTGCACTTGGTGTTCAGTATGATCTATCTTCTTGCAATAAGAGCAAATTTGTTCCTTATGCAGCCTTACATTATTTTACGACTAATGAAAAAGGTACATTAAAAGATCAAAAAGGTACTGATGTACCCCCTAACAAAGGAGTTCTTCTCCTCACTGGTGTGAAGTTTTCTTTCTAGTTATTTAACAATACACACCACAGCTTGAATGTGGTGTGTGTTTTCTCTGTTTAGTATCTATAAACATTTATTTTAATTCACATAACAAGTAATGTCACCCCAGTGTCAGCTACTCGGATGACACCACTTACTACGCGAATTGCCTACAATGTTCGCACAGTTATGCATCGCGTGTTGCTATGATCATTCATAAAGAATCAGTGTCAGCTACTTTAATGACACCCTATGGTTACCGGAATGGCACCTTATTAGCTACTTAGATAAATAGCTTTATTCTATTGCTACTTTCAAATTCAATCAAGCAGGAGGCAACTATGCAAACCAAATTAAAAATTCATTTAGCTGGAGAATTACTTACCATCGCTACATGCTGGAAATTAACACTTGTAGGTGGAGAAGTAATGGGATTTACTGACTATGATGAAGATTTAAATCTCAATAATATACTCTATAAATCTTCAAGCGGTTTTATAGCCAGCAGTATAATATTAAATAGCGATTTGAGAACTGATAATCTAGAAATTGAAGGAATATTAAATAGTGCTGATATTAAAGAAAAAGATGTTTTATCAGGAAGATATGACTTTGCAAATATTGAAATATTTCTTGTGAATTATAAAGATTTGAGTTAGGAAATTATGAATTTGCATGCAGGAACTTTTGGTAAAGTAACATTAAATAGCGGGAGGTTTGTCGCTAAAATTAGAGGTCTTGCGACAAAGCTTGAGAGAAGCATAACAGAGCTATATTCTCCTGTATACAGGGCACAATTTTGCGATGATAGATGTAAAGCTGATGCTAAAAAGTTTAGTAGAATGAGCACAATTACTAAAGTGATAGATGAAAGAAGATTTGAAGACACTAATTTAATCGAAAGTGATGGATATTATAAGCACGGAGTGGTAAAATTCTTTAGTTCAGCAACATTTGAAGTTGTAGTTAAAGAATACAAAAATAAAGTAGTCACATTATTTGCTTCTCCTCCATATCAAATTTCTACCGGAGATAAATATTTGATACTTGCAGGTTGTGATAAAGCGTTTTTAACGTGCAAAAACAAGTTTAACAATACTGTGAATTTCCGTGGCGAACCATATATACCAATTGTTTAGCAGCATAATTTTTAATATTATGAATAAGTATGGAAAGGTGGCTGAGCGGTCTAAAGCACACGCTTGGAAAGCGTGCACATATGAAAATATGTCGGGGGTTCGAATCCCCCCTTTTCCGCACATTATTTCTAGTATAACATAGGATTTTCCGTTTTGTTCTTGAACGTAATAACCATATAGCATTAGCACTTCAGCTCCGCAATTTTTCAGAGTCATCTACGTCAATAAAAGAATAGAGTTGATGTTCATCAAGTTGCAGAGCCTTCTTGATTTTTGATGATGAAGAGTAGTTGTTATCATAAGACCTACTGCGAAACGGTATGGAACTAATTGAAGGATGAGTTAGGTCAACAGGAGGATCAATTAAAACTCATGTTTGAGGTTTACCAGACCAGCGATTATGTTAAATCTCATGTTGTATTTCTTCTGAAAATTGCGATAGGTATGCGACATGATTTTAAAAACCTTAATTTCACGAATTTTATGCTCTACTCTCATTCTAAATGATGCCAGCTTTCGATTGTGCTCTTTTTGATCATCGGTCAGCGATTTTTTTTCGATACCTTTTGTATGGAATTACAACGTTACTCTGCACTTTTTGCCACCCTTGATAACCAGAATCAGCATACTTTATATTCTCTTTTGGCAACATTTTTTCCTGTTTTCGTATCTTAAAATCATGAATTCGACCTCTGTGTGACTTTGACACTGATAGAATTTGTCCATCGTCTCTTATAATGATTTCCGTTTTCATTGTGTTTAATCTTTTCTTTCCTGAGTAAGACAATTTTCTTTTCTTCCTATCTTTTGGCCGTTGTATTGGTTGTTCTGTAACATCTGCTAATATCTTCAAATTCTTTCTGGAGTCATAGTTCTGTCCTTTTTTATTGAGATTTTTTTAGCCAAAAGAGGTTCCATTTTTTGAGTAATCGGCAGATGTTTGAGTTATGCAAGTTGAATAGGTAGCTCAAGAATCGGTGCGTTATGTAAGTTCGATAATATAGAATTATACAGAGTATTTTATCTTCGAATACAGGCAATCTTGACGTTCTTCCATGGCATTTCTTCTGTTCTTGAACTTTTTCCCACTCTGGGCGCACTTTTTCTACAACCTTTTCGAATTCTTCTATTTTCAAACCTGTTATATCTTGAAAATTTCTCGGATATTCTTTTAGATTATGGTGATTTAAGCTCATTTTCCCTCTCTATTCTCTTGCTATACCTCCTGTTTTATAACCATTCCCTCTCTTTTGCAGCAGGTTTATAGAAATACAATCCAGTAGCCAGCTGCTGGCATACCTTCCCTATTTCTAATAATGTCTTGCAATACTATACTTAGTCTGTGTAATTTCTCACGAGCATCAGCAAACTCGTGTATACTCAACCTATCATAATCTGTTAATATAATTCTTTATTGAAAATTTTACGAAAAAATAAAGAAGCCTCACACTTTTTTGTTAAATAGACATGTAATCGTATTCATCCAAAGATGATTCCTTTATTGTCTTTTGTGGATCAAATGGTTCAGAACTTAGACCATACGGAAAGGTTACAGTAAGTTAATACTGGAAGGATATTAGTATGGAGCCTCAGATTCGTAAATGTCTTTTCTGTGTTTTATTGAAACAATGGTTACTTCATACTTTGCAGCATTTACATGATACGATAATCGTCAGTTCTCAGTCTTCTGTATCCTTTGAGTTTGTAACAAAACGATTCACCAAAATCAATTGGGTTAACTTTAAGGCGCTCCTTTACTATTTCTTCAACTCTTAATTTTATTGTTTTTGGAAAAGCTCTTCTTACTAACATTTTCAGGAATTTAATCTTATAGCACTTTAGTCCCACCTATAGTAGTAAGATTATCTACTTATTATTGTATGGGAATTTACCAACTATTAAGACATTAAGTGTAGTAAAAATATATTCTAATAGTATGGAAAAATGAAATTAAACAAATATGTAAAAAATGGTATTGTAAATTTAAATGATTTGCGTAACGAAACAAGTAACGAAGCAATACGTGAGTTTATCAATTTTATAGAAGAAACAGAAGATATCAAAGAATTTGGTTTTGGAGATCATGATACTAGTCATGACATAAAATCTAGAAGAGGTAATAATATGAAACTTAGGTGCATAGGTGCAGGAGTTGGTTTAGTTGCTGGTCTAGTTGCAGGATGTTGTTTAGGGCAAGAAACTTTAGCTCTTATTGGCGTTTCTGGTGTGGTGTTGATTGCATTTGCTATAGTTGGTGCATTACTTGGAGCTGGAGCGGGCTATGTCGTAGGTAAATGCCTTGACAAAATTAAGGTTACAAATATGCAAAGAGAAAGAAGTCGTTAAAGGTTCGTGTTATATTCTGAATTTCTTTCAATACTTAAAGATTTACAATCAGAGCAAACCACTTGGCCACGTGGAACTGATTTTAGCTCATCAGTTGAAACTTTACTTGAGCAGAATATGCATTTTATTTTATTACTTGGGGCGAGTGAGTGATCAACAGCAATTCTATCATCAAAAACAAAACACTCGCCTTCCCAATTACCACTTTTATTACCAGTTTTTTCAAGATAGGAAAGAATACCGCCTTTAAGATGGTAAACATCTTTAAATCCAAGGCTTTTCATATATGCTGTAGATTTCTCACATCTGATTCCACCAGTACAGTACATAGCTACTTTCAGGTCTTTACTCTCAGAAAATGACTCTGCCCACTGAGGAAAATCGCGAAAACGTTGAGTGTGTGGATTGATTGCATTTTTAAACTTGCCTAATTTTACTTCGTATTCATTTCGTGTGTCTATTACTAAAACGTTAGGTTGAGAGACAAAATCATCCCAATGTTCTGGATCAACGTACTGGCCTCTAACGGAAGTACCGAGATTACTTACACCAAGATTCACAATTTCTCTTTTTAATCTCACTTTCATCTTACTAAATGGTTGATATTCTGACGAGCTCTCTTTCCACGTAAGACCTTTTAGCCTGTCATCAGAACGTAGAAAATCAAGTATTTTATCAATTGCGTTTCTTTCTCCAGATACAGTTGCATTAATACCCTCTTCTGCAAGGAGTATAGTGCCTTTTAATTCAACGTTGTCACATGCAACTTTTATTTCGTCTTTCATGTCATAATAATTAGAGAGTTTTACAAAATGATAGAAAGTTGCAATAACAAAACTCATAATTAATTAGTTTATCGATTTAAAACATAATATATAAAATTATGAAGATATTCAACAGGACGGCTGTTAATTACTGGATATCTTTAGTTTTTACATATAACATTTTAATATCAAATATAGATTCAAGTTAATGTTTCTGAGAGTATTTAAAAATGTATTCTTGTTTTTAGTAAGTGTATTATTTGTCTGCCCTATACTATCGTTAATATCGATTCTATTCACAGAATCAGCAAACTCTGGATGGGTAATTAGTAGACTTTTTCCTGAATATATACTCAATACGTTGATTTTGATGGTAGGAGTAGGGTTAATATCCTTTATATTTGGAGTAATTCCAGCTTGGCTTACTACATTTTTTTCGTTTCCCGGAAGTAGAATTTTTGAGATTGCCTTATTCTTTCCGATATCAATTCCTGGATATATAGTATCGTTTGTTTATGTAAACACGTTAGAGTTTTCAGGTCCAATTCAGAGCTTGTTAAGAGATACTTTTCAATTGAGCAAAGGTAACTATTGGTTTCCCGAGATCAAATCCCTAGGTGGTGGAATATTAGTAATGGGATTTAGTCTATATCCATACGTTTATATGTTGGTCCGCTCAAGTCTAAAGAGCGTTAGTAACTCAGTCACTATTGCATCAACACTTGGGTTCTCCTCATTACAGAGTCTGTTTTCTGTCATCATACCCTCCATACGTCCATCAATTACAGCTGGGTTATCCTTGGTACTAATGGAAGTAATTACAGATTTCGGCACGCCACAGTTTCTTGCTATCGATACTTTCACGACAGGAATATACCGTACTTGGTTTTTACTGCATGACAAATATTCAACTACTGTTTTGGCAGTTGCAGAACTGATTTTCGTTGCAACACTAATAGTTATCGAGAAAAAACTACAAAAAAGAGAAATATCTTACTCTTCAATCAATACTAATGCAGATTATCACAATAAACGTAGTATAAACGGTTCTATATCGTTGATCTTTTCTTATCTTATCTGTTTATTGCCGATATTAATAGGCTTTGTTTTACCAATGATTCCACTTATATATTGGAGCATAGAGAAAGGCTTTTTCATATACGAAGCAAGATTTTATAATATAATAACAAACAGTATTAGTTTATCATTTATTACCGCGCTAATCTCGATCAGCATTGCAATAATTATTGGATATACAGCACGTAAAAATAAGGTAACAAGCAATATAGCACGTCTCATTTCTCTTGGATATGCAATTCCAAATGCAATTATTGCAATTAGCATAATAATATTTTTAAGCAGAATATCTTCTTTCATTACTCAATATATTGTAGAAATTAGCTTGGTAGGAACTATTGGCGCATTAGTTTACTCATATTTATTTCGTTTTTTTGCTATATCTTTCAAGGCGATAGAGTCTGGACTCAAAAAAACACCAAATGAAATTGAATGGACTGCATATACTATGGGTCATGGGCCTATTTCCACGTGCCTGAATATTCATATTCCCCTTATCAAGAAAAGCATACTATCGGGATTTCTGCTCGTGTTTATGGATACGGTAAAAGAACTCACGGCAACACTAATTATCAGACCATTTAATTTTGAAACTATATCAACTAGAGTATATGAACTTGTCAGCGATGAGCGTTACAGAGAAGCTGCCCCATTTTCGTTAATGATAGTTATTATAGGTTTAACCTCTACAATAATCTTATTCACACTTGATGATAAGAATCAAAAATAAACTATTTTGCATCTGTTCAGCAGAGTAACAAAATAAGATAGACGAAAAAAGACAACTATAGAAGCAAATGGTCAGTGCTTTCGTGTTTATCAACTTAGTTGGATCTCAGTATCAGCTACTCGGATGACATTATGGAAGCTCAAATGATAAAACAAGAAGCATTGGTTTCAGATGCACTTGAACAAATACACTATCTTGACGATCAATGAGGTCTAGTGTTAACGTATGGACTGTCTAAAGAAAAGGGTGGTACCATAACATCAAAGGTTTTTATGCTCTCTTCGTTCAGAAATTCATATTTACCCTGCATTATTCCTGATGGTGTATTTAAGTATGTTCCACTTGTATATTCGAATACCTCTCCAGATTTCATTACAGGTTGTTCTCCAATAACACCAACTCCGGCAATTTCATTTATTTTGCCCTTATGATCTATTATTCGCCAATAGCGACTTAATAATTGAATGGTTGATGAGCTTTTGTTTTTTATCTTAACATTATACATCCATACGTAACAATTTTCATAAGGAATGGATTGCTCTTCAATATAAATTGGCAAAACTGCAACTTCAACAGAATTAGTAATAAGTGTGTATTTCATGGTCATCGTAAAGTGTTCATGATAAAAATTTAACACACTTCAATTATACACTTTTTTCATAGATTTTCCAAGCATATTATCGTACTCTAACTAGGAAATATTAATCTACATGATGAACAAAACAGATCCACTGGATAAAAAAGTGATAGGAATAATAGGAAGTGGGCAATTAGGTAAAATGACTGCTATCGCTGCAATAAAACTTGGGCACAAAACGCATATTTTTGCCAGTGCTAAAAACGATCCAGCTTGTTCTGTTGCTGATGATTTAACAATAGCAGACTTCTGTGATAAGAGGGCACTTGAATCTTTTGCACAGAGTGTGGATTTAGTCACTATTGAGTCTGAAAATATTCCATGTAGTGCAATTGATATTGTGTCGCAGCATACAGATTTTTATCCAGGCAAAAAGGCGTTATACATTTCGCAAAATAGGCTGAGAGAGAAAGATTTTATTAGAGATTTAAGCATAAAAACTGCTGATTACAAAAGTATACAAAATTATAATCAGCTACTAGAAAGTAGTGAAACTTTTAGCTATCCAGTGAGGCTAAAAACAACAGAAATGGGTTATGATGGAAAAGGACAATATGTGATTGAAAATGATTCTGAACTGAAGCAATTTGCTTCCTTCGATTGGAATAAAGAGTACATTCTTGAAGCAAGTGTTGATTTACTGAAAGAGGTTTCAATAGTCGTTGCAAGAGATAAAAACGGTAAAGTAGCTTTTTTTCCTATAGCAGAGAATCACCACGTTGACGGAATACTTAATACTTCAATAGCACCAGCTAAAATAGATAATAAATTAGCCCAAGAGGTACAAAAAACTGCAGAGAAAATAGCAACTGCGCTTGATGTAGTAGGAATTCTAGCTATTGAATTTTTCATCACTCAAAATCATGAATTACTAGTTAATGAACTGGCCCCAAGACCCCACAATTCTTGCCACTGGAGCTTGGATGCATGCAACGTTAGTCAATTCGAGCAGCTAGTTGGGACAATATGCGGGCTATCTATGCAGGAAGTAGTATTACACTTTCCTTGCATGACAAAAAATATAATAGGTAATGATATATATAATTCTTACAAATATTTGAGCAACGAAAAAGCTAGTTTAACCATGTATGGAAAAAAAGAGGTTAGGGACAAGCGTAAAATGGGACATGTCAATATAGATTTAAGTTATTGAGCTATAAATGCTCTTTGATCAAGATCTCCAAGATCTGCACTATATTTAGTGCTGCACCTTTGCGTAGATTATCAGCTACTATCCACATATTTAATCCGTGTTTAACGGTATCGTCTTGTCTAATACGCGATATGTATACGGCATCCTCTTGCACAACATCAATCTGAGTCATATATCCACCATCTTCGCGCTTATCTTGCACTAAAACTCCATCGTCTTCACTGAGCATTTCACGAGCTTCTTCTTCAGTTATATGCTGATCAAATTCTACATTTACTGCTATAGCATGACCCACAAGAACAGGTACTCGGACACAAGTTGCAGTTACTTTTATATCCTCTTCTAAAATTTTTTTTGCCTCCTCTTGCATTTTCCACTCCTCTTTTGTAGAACCATCTTCCATGAACTCTCCTATATGAGGAATGCAATTAAATGCTATTTGCTTAGGAAATATTTCAGGTTTTTTAGCTTCATTCATAAAGATTTTTTTTGTCTGATTGTAAAGTTCATCCATTGCTGCTTTACCTACACCAGAAGTTGATTGATAAGTTGAAGCAACGATTCTCTTTATTTTTGCTTTTTGGTGTAATAAATGTAATGCCAGCAACATTTGTATTGTAGTACAGTTTGGATTAGATATTATGTTATGGTTTTTATATTCCGTAATTTTATCTTTGTTGATCTCTGGAATAACTAGTGGCACGCCTTCTTTCATCCTAAAATAGGAAGTGTTATCTATCACAACGCACCCAGCCTCAGTTGCAATTGGTACGTATCTCTCAGAAACATGAGATTCTGCACAGAAAATGGCTATATTAGTTCCAACGAAGTCATAATCCTCAAGACATAAAACTGTTAACTCTTTGTCACCAAAACTCACCTTTTTCCCCTTTGATTTTTTCGATGCAAAAGCAACAACAGAATCTATTGAAATTTTTCCTTCGTCTTGAAACTCGGCAAGCGCGCTTAATACCTCACGCCCTACTCTTCCTGTTGCTCCAATAACAGCAATTTTATATCCCATATAGATAAACCTCTGACTTTAAAGCTATATTATATTTTTACTGATAAAATTTACAATTACTTTAGTATTTTTATCTTGCAATTAACCATAATTTAGTCATAATTATAAGATACTAGTAATGTTGCATGGTAGAGTGAAATGAGTAAAAAACATGATGACACTAAGGTCAAACCCGCAGTATTTGAATTTCAAAAGCCTAAAAAAGTCAATAGATTAGAGATTCAAAATGTTCTTTCGAAAAAAAGCAAGCCAGCGATAAATTTTGATGATAAAAAGTATGGTGTGAAAATTTCTAAGATAGACCAGCATCTTTTAAACAAGAAGCAAGAATCTTTTGGATTAAGAGATTTTTTAAGTTCAATGCCGATAATAGGAAGATTTTTAGTGAAAATTTTCACGCCTGAAAAAGAAGAGTATAAAAAACTGCAATCGCAAATAGGTCTTTTTAATAAAGCAAAAAATGAGATCTACATAGATAATAAACGCACAGAAGAAGTAGGTAGTAAACTTGAGAATGGTAATATTGAACAAGTAGATAAAGAGAAAGAAATCTTGGCCCATAAATATTAACCATTTAAAGTATATCTCTCACTACTGAATTTGTTGCACAGAAGTTTTGCAGTACCAAAATAAATAAGTGGGTATGCCACTTGCAGTGAAAAGGCTCGAAATCAGCAGAGTACCTACAGGGGTTTCTAATATTACCCAACAACAAAAGGTTGTTGCTATGCTACCAATTAAAAGCTTATAATAACTCCTCTCCTGTATAACAACCTTTAGAAAAGCAAAACAGCACGCAAGATAAACGAACAAAAATGAAATTACAGAAAAGTCAATAATCGACGTAATCTGCTGGGCAAAATTGTTGTTTGAAGTGAGAATTAGTAAAATTGCAGTTCCAATTGAACTAACTGTTATTCCCCAAAAAGGAGAGCCATGCTTGTTCCTTTTAGCAAAGAATTTTGGCATTAGTCTATCTTCTGCAAGACCAAAAGCAACTTGTCCACTAGATAAAATCCAAGCGTTTAGACTGCCAACACAAAAAATGAATGCAACTATAGAAACAATTAAATGCCAATTACCAGAAAACATAATTTTTATCGCATCAACATATGGTGCTCTTGAACTTGCTAAATTGTTGCCATTGATCAATCCCATAATCGCAAAATTGTTGATAAAATATATAACAGCAACGCAAATTGTGCCAAACACTACAGCTTTTGGTATAGTTTTAGCTGGATTATCAACTGACCCTGCAGGTGCTGTTGCCAATTCAAGTCCAATAAAACACCATAGAGTAAGGAGTATAGAGCGGGCAAGAATTTGCGATGTTGTAAGACTTAATATTTCTTCACTTATGATAAAGTTATTTCTATCAAAAAAAAACAACGCTGCTACAGGTATTACAAGCAATACAGCAACCTTCACAACCGTGAGCAGAAACTCAACATGCCCTGCAGCAGCTATTCCCCTTAAATTTATTAATGTAATGATTGTAAATAACAACAGCTCTAAAAATAAACGCATACTTTTGATATCTTCATGGAAAAATGGTGTAAGATAGCCAACACCCACAACTATTAAAGCTGTTGTACTAACCCATGAGATTACCCAATATGTCCAACCAACAAAGAACGCTGCAGCAGGACCAAAAGTATGTTTCACATAAACGTGAGGACCTCCTGTTTCTGGAAACTTTGCACATAGCGTAGCAAAAACTAGCGCAAGAGACACAGCACCAGCTCCTGATATCATCCAGCTTATAAGGCTATAAGCGCCATATGGAGCAAGGCTAATTGGAAGCATAAAAACTCCAGAGCCGATCTGACTACTAATGACTAAAGCAAAAACAGCCCAAAAACCTATTTTATTTGACACAATACCTCTTAATTCTATTAATGTAAGCCAGTAGTATGGCTTAAGAATTTTAGCAAATAAAAAATTTAAGTTAAGTTTTTAGTTTATGATACCAAAGTAGATAAATAAGCGTTCCGCTTAAAGGGAATAGACTTGATATTAACAATGTTTTTATAGAAGTCTCGTATATTATCCAACAGCAAAAAGATACACCTACACCTCCAATTAAAAATTTGCAGTAGCTTTTGTCTTGTATATTAACTTTGAGAAAAGCAAGGCTACATGCTAAGTAGATAAACAAAAATGACACCACAGAGATATCAATTATTGAAGTTACTTGCTCAGCAAAACTTTTGTTTGACGTTAGAATAAGTAAAACCAACACCCCCAAAGTACTTAGTATTATTCCCCATAATGGAGCATCATGCTTATTTTTTTTGCCAAAAAATTGCGGCATTAACTTGTCTTTTGCAAGGCCTAAGGTGACCTGTCCATCAGCTAAAAACCAAGCATTTAAATTACTTGCAGAAACGATAAAGGCAACAACAGAAATAATTAAATGCCAATTACCTGGAAACATAATTTTTATCGCATCAACATATGGTGCTTTTGAACTAGCTAGGTCATTACCACTTATCAATCCCATAATTGAAAGACTATTGATGAAATATATCACAGCAACACAGACTGTTCCAAGCACTATAGCCCTTGGTATTGTTTTAGAGGGATTATTGACAGATCCTGCAGGTACCGTTGCTGATTCAAGCCCAATAAAACACCATAAAGTAAGGAGCGTAGAACGAGCAAGAGTTTGCGATATTGTAAAGTTTGATACTTCCTCACTTACAATAAAATTATTTCTATCAAAGAAAAATAGCCCTGCTATGGGTATTGCAAGAAGTGCGATAATTTTAACAATGGTCAGAAGAAGCTCAACATACCCAGCAGTAGTTACCCCTCTTAAGTTTATTAGCATGATAGCTAAAATTAATGTTATTTCTAAAAGCAAACGTATATCTTGTATATCATTATGAAAAAGCGGAGCTAAACAACCGATACTTGCAATTGTCACAGCTGTTGAACTAACCCATGAGCTTAGCCAATACGTCCAGCCAACAAAAAAAGCTGCTGTAGAGCCAAAGGCATGTTTTACATAAATATGAGGACCACCCGTTTCTGGAAATTTTGCACACAATGCAGCAAAAACTAAAGCAAGAGATATAGCGCCAAATCCTGATATCACCCAGCTTATGAGGCTATAAGCGCCATAAGGTGCAAGGCTAATTGGGAGCATAAAAATTCCAGAGCCAATTTGGCTACTAATCACCAAGGCAAAAATAGCAAAAAAGCCTATTTTATTTAACACGACAATGTTTAATTTTTATCTGAATAATTAATAATATAGTTGAAGCTCAGAAATTTCAATTGGTCTTTATAAAATTTGCATTTTTTTAGTTTAAGCATATAATTAAAAGTATATTAATAGATTATTAAGAGGTAGCATGAATCCAAGGTTACAAGCTTTTTTGATTATTTGCAGTTTTATTTTATTCTTATTTTTTATTTATCATTATTTAAATCTTTTCGTTAACTATATCTTTGATCCAATTCTAGTTCATCCTTATGATGACTTAATTGGTAATCTTTTTACCTACTTATCTATAAGTACCTCTAGTCCTGCATTAGCGTTCTTTGCTACAGGTTTTATTGTTATCGCTGCATTTATTTGCCTGAACAAAATGCTCCTGCCTTTGCAAGAGAAAATCATAAAAAACTATAACTCATTTAAAAATGACAACATTGATAGTAATAGCACGTTATTTGAGATTTATAATGATCCGACAATAAAATCAAAGGACAAAATCTTATTTTTCAATATACACTTAATATATTATCTACAGCTTCCATTTTTGTACGTTGCATCAAAAGTATCAGCTCTACGTGGGTTTCTTATATTCAATTTTGGTTTATTATTGTTAAATTATACACTGCTAATTCCAGTAGCACTTCTCGAATTAGTAAAGTACCCATTTGTAAAGCTTTTTTCACCTTTTGGTTTGAATGTAAAGCAACTTAGCTTCTTGTTTTATGTAGATGATGTAGGCACTGGTGGTCAGAGCGTCCATACGAGTAGTTTTGAGTATAGCATTCTCCAATGCGCTCAAGATTTAAAGCAGAAATTTGGGAATCAATCAAATGTACTCAATAAAGACTTTGAAGATTACATAAATAATTCAGATGAGTTGACAGGGAATCAAAAAGAACAATTAAAACTTTATCTTAACTTTAATGGTTCCAATGGAGCAACTTATAGAGAATCAAGAACTGAATTAACGCTAACACAAGCTGCAAACTTAGTTTTAGCTGCAGCCAAGAATCAAAAGTTAGATGTAGATTTACTAAAATGCATGTTACTCATGCGTTTACAAGAAGGAAGTGGTGCATGTCATCTTGGAATGTTTAATCGTATTATTTATTCGCTTAGTTGCCTTGAAGCAAAAAATAACTCTACAGTTGAGGTAAATACTCAAGTGTACGAAAGAATGCCAAGCATCGCGGAAGAGTTTCTCAACCATTGTGAAAGTAAAAAGATGAGGATTTTAAAGGATAATTTTGACAATTTCTACTCTGAGAATGATATGGATCTTGAAGTAAAAGATAGTATGGGTAAGTTGATGGAAGAGGCAAAGCAATTTGTCTTTAATAAGCTGTATGTTGATTACTATAACAGATATGGCCAAGAGGTTGGAAGAGGTCCTATAAAGCAGAAATTGAAAGAACTAATTACAGATGAGGATATCAAGGAAGCAGTAAGTGCTGTAATAGATAATATAGAAATCCCTAAGAAACCATCTACTTATCTTAAAAAGATGAAAGCATTTTTTGCAGGGCATACAAGATCCTCTGCTGCTTAGAGCTCTGAGACTTGCCTAAGCTTTGATTGTGAGTTAGGCGTGAAGCTAAGGATTGGTGTTTATGGTTAACTCACAGCAAGCCAAGCAGCAGTAACCTGGCAGCACTTCTAATTTTTCCTTATTGATTTGTAGCAGATTCTTTGTTAAAGTCCATGGTTATGAAAAGAAACTTAAAATCTCATCAGCATACTTTGATAGATGAGTATTGAATATGATAATACTGATAACAAATGATGACGGCTTTGAAAGTGAAGGAATAAGATTACTCAAAGAGATTGCACATAGTTTTGCATCAGAAATATGGATAGTGGCACCAGATACTGATAGGAGTGGAGCTGCAAGATCTCTTGATTATCCAGTGAAGCAATCTATTAAAATAAATCGGCATAGTGAAAGAGAGTTTAGTGTATCTGGTACTCCCGCAGATTGTGTCATTATCGCGTTAAATAAAATTATGAATAAAAAACCAGACTTAATATTATCTGGAGTAAATATTGGATCAAATGTCGGCGATGATATTTGTTATTCAGGCACAATCGGTGCTGCAATGGAAGGTGCTGCAAGATCTATACCTTCTATTGCGCTGAGCCAAGTTTATCATGATAAAATAGACTGGAACAATACAAAAGTTTTTGCACCAAAGGTTATCAGCAAGCTAATGAAAGTTGGTTGGCCTAAAGATATAGTGATGAGTATAAATTTTCCTGCTACAGAAAAAGTGAAAGGGGTCGAATTTGCTGAACAAGGTGAATATAACATTGATGGTGATTTAACTTTTACTGAAAACTTGAATAGTTCTTTGAGCTTAAATTGGTCTCGGGAACACTCAGGCAGTGGTAGTGTAGATAAAATAAAAGGAGGTTTTATTACTATTACACCGATAAAATTAGATTTTACAGATTATGATATATTAAATGCTATGAAAAATTCTTGTGCAGAGGAATTTTCTTCTATAGCTAACACTCCTATTGCTTCTGATTAGATATTTTCTACGATTTTATCGCGAGCAATCATTTTTTCTTCACCCGTGTCCATATTTTTAATTTTTAAAGTTTTACTGCTTAGCTCTTCATTACCAAAGATTAATACAACTTTTGCATTTGCTTGATTTGCTTTTTTCATTCGGGTTTTTAGAGTTCCACTATATTCGTAAATCACATATAAACCATTTCTGCATAATTCACTTGCAAGTGTTAGAGCATGTTCTTCAGCTTCTCCACCGATTGGAATTATATAAATAGGCCTCTCTTTTTTTTCAGCATAGTTGATTAATTCCATTATACGCTCAATCCCCCCTGCAAATCCTATTGCTGGAGTGTGTTTTCCACCTACTGAAGATACTAGATTATCGTATCTTCCACCGGCAAAAACGGCTCCTTGTGCACCCAAATCTTCTGTAACAAATTCAAATACTGTGTGACAATAATAGTCTAGACCTCGAACTAATTTGCTATTTACAGTGTAAGGTATACCAAGAACTTGCAGTCCATTTAACACCCGGTCAAAGAAATATGAAGATTCTTTTGTATAATAATCACTGATTTTTGGTGCATCAGAGATTATTTCTTTATCTGTCTTGTCCTTAGAATCTAGTATTCTGAGTGGGTTTTTAATCAATCTATTTTGACTATCTTCTGATAGGTCATTTTGAAACTTTTTTAAATACGATATCAAAGCTTCTCTATACTTACTTGTTGTTTCACTATCACCCAAAGAGTTGATTTCCAGTCTTACATTCTCATTGATGCCAAATTCAGTCAACAAATGCTGAGCGAGTGATATCAATTCAATATCAGCTTTTGGATTTTCTATACCAAAAATCTCAAAATTTATCTGATGAAATTGTCTTTGTCGTCCTTTTTGTGGTCTTTCATAGCGAAATGCAGGTCCTGTTGAGAATAATTTTATCGGTGTTTGCAGTTTTTTTTCAATAAGTAGCCTGACAATCGCTGCTGTGAATTCAGGACGTAGAGTTATGCTCTTTCCTCCTTTATCAATAAAAGTATACATCTCTTTATTTATGATATCCGAACTATCACCTAAAGTCTTTGTAAAGACTTCTGTGTATTCAAATATCGGAGTTTGAACAGGTAAAAAGCCGTATAAACTTGAGATTCTATTTGCTGTTTGCTCTATGTATTTAAATTTATACCATTCATCAAACAGAAGATCTTTCGTTCCTTTAACTGTTTGATTAGTCATAGCATAGTCTCTATACCTGAAACTTCTGGTATGTGATAGCTTAGCATATTCTGCACTCCTTGTTTTAAGGTAATTGCAGCACTTGGGCACCCAGAGCAAGCTCCTTGCAGTTCAACGTAAACTATTCCGTCTTTATAGCCACGGAACTTGATATCACCACCATCTTGAGCAACTGCAGGTTTAATATAACTTTCCATCAATTCCTTTATTCTATTTACAATTTCTATATCATTTTCATTAAAGAATTCTTCCTCTAGCATTTTATTATCACTTACTCCTTCTTTATCAAATGCTTTTCCACCAGAAGTAAAGTGATCCATAATTGTAGTTAAAATTTCCACCTTTACTATATCCCAATTCATTCTATCTGATTTTGTTACCGAAATAAAATCATGACCAAAAAATACTCTTACAACATGTTCTATTTGAAAAAGATTTACTGCTAGTTTAGAGTTCTTTATTTCATCTGCATTTGAAAAATCAGCTGTTTCTCCTTCGCTCAGAATTTCAAAACCAGGAAGAAATTTTAGCGTGTTTGGGTTTGGTGTTTCTTCAATCTGGATAAACATGTTATTTACCATGATAATTATAATTGTTACTATTTAATCATAAAATGATAAAAAAATATACATGTCATTCATCCTCTTCCTTTTTTTGATATTCACAATAATCACGTTTGTTTTACCTAGCGTTGTTGTATTCTTTCTCTTTTTGGCAAAGAGAAATAACATAAGTTTTATGATGAACTCTATATTAAGTAAGTTTTTGAACGAATTTAACAGCAGTAAAAGTTACACCAAAAATTACACTGGTGATAATATGTCCAAAGATGAAGCATTAAAAATACTGGGGCTGAATTCCGAGGCAAGCCAAAATGAAATCAATCAGGCATACCAAAATTTAATGAAACTGGTCCATCCAGACAAGGGAGGATCGGAATATTTTGCACAAAAGTTAAACGCAGCACGTGATAGGTTGATGAAGACCTAATTTTAATCATTGTTTTCTCTGTAAATTTTGCTTGTACATATTAAGTGCATGATATAAAACCGGAAACATTATTCTTTAGGAGGTATTTGATGAAAAAACTTGAGAGATTGAGAAAGAATTTATTTGCGGCTATAGATGAGCTTGATATTAAGAAAGTTAAAAGATATGTTAAAAAGGCAAGATACATAAATAAAGAAAAAGAGATTATTAATGGTAAAAAAGATAGTTGATGGTATGTCACCTATACATCTTGCTGTTTATAGAGGTAGCTTAGAGATAGTGCGGTTTTTGCTTAAAAATAATGCTAATATTAATGCTGTTAGTGATGCATGTCTTGTTCCTTACTCGTACGTTACTGCCGTGAATAGAAAAGCAGAAATAAAAGAAATGATATATCATTGTACTAGTAGTACCACTTCCCAAGTAGTGCAAGGTTTTACAGCTTTACACTTAGCCTTTTTTTATTGTCGATTAGATATCGCGAATCTTCTGCTCACTAATAACATTATTAATGTTATTATTAAAAATGCAAATGGCAAAACGGCATTTGAGGTTATCCCAGGTTATGAAAGTCTTTGCAGTGATGGCTGTGACATAGGAAAATTCTTAGCTGTGTTAAGATTTCATAAAAATAATTGTACAGAACTATTACTTTCTGCTAGAACAAATACTAAGTTAGAATTAGAAGCTGGTGATACTCTAGATGCAGCAAGTAGTATAGCAAGCCCTTTCTCGACCTCCACCAGGACAAATACTAAGATAGGATTGGAAGCTGGTGATACTCCATATCCTGCACCAAGCAGTGCAGTAAACCCTTTTTCTTTTATTAATAGTATATTTAGTTGGGTAACCACTGCCACACTCAATGGCTTATTCAGCAGTGCTCCTACTTTACTTCCTGCACAGCAATCTGTTGATCACTTGGCTGGTAGCCCAATTGGTTCTTCACAAGTTGATTTTAATGCAACAGCTCTACTAACTGATGTAATGATAAGAAAGTTCATAGGGAAAAAATACTCAAGCCCACTAGAAGATTCACTTCTCACAATACAAGAAATTAGAGAAAGAAAGCTTAACACTATAGAAAAAAACTTCGAGACAGCACTTAGTAAGTATGAAAAACTTTATCAATGTCCTGAAAGTTCATTAAGCAATTTAATGATATCTAAAGGCGTGTGTCATCAAAAATCTCTTTAAATCGGTTAAAACAAGCATTCAAATTTGAGTGCTTGTTTTCATATAATCTTCTTTAAGTTTAAGCTCTTATATGTTGGGAATAAGCTGCTACGCAATTTAAGTAAATTAAGGAGGTTTATGGTGTTTTGTACACAAAAACTAAATGTAGCATGTGATGAAATAACAATCTCTTACGTTGTAAAATGTTTTTAATTTTACATATAAATTTCACTAGCATATGCCCAAATTATGTGGTATAAGGGCAAAAGTTTTATCCTTTAGGAGGGTTATGGTTACAAAAACAGAAGTTGAAAAATGGAGAGATGGGTTGCGTTCTGCAGTAAAGAAACGTGATTTTCAAAAAGCTGAGGAGTATATTAGAGAAGGAAAGACACATACTACTAATGTTATTAACTCTAAAGATAGAAGTGGTAACTCACCTTTATCGATTGCTGTTAGTAAACAAGATTTAGAAATGATGAGGTTTTTAATTGAGAATGGTGCAGATGTTAATATTGAGGACTTTTTTCGTGTGCCTCCTATATACTATGCTGTTACAAAGGGCACCAAAGAAATGATAGGATTTTTAATCGATAAAAAGGCTAGCATTAGTGGTTATCTTTCATATGGCAATAAAAGGCGGACTCTTGTAGGTTGGGCTATAGATAAAAATAGTCCGGAAAAAGTAGAGGTCCTACTTAAGCATGGTGCTAGTCCAGATGGCAAATTTGATTTTAATGATTATTCACAAGATTCGTGTCTACATATTGCTATTCAGAAAGATTACCAAAAAATAGTAGAGCTTCTTATTGAGTATCATGCTGACGTCAATGTTCAAAACAGGCGGGGGCACACACCTATATATTTGGCTATTAGTTTAAAACGTCCAAAAATAATGAAGCTGTTATACGATAGTGGTGCTGATATTGATAATGTTAAGGATATAAGGAATGAGACACCATTTTATCCTGGTAAAACGATAAAAGAGATTGTTGCAGAAGCAGAGAGTGCCAATGTAAACCCAGGTGATACTACTTTTGCACCAAGTAGTACAGTAAGACCTTCTTCTTTTATTAATAGTGTATTTAGTTGGATGGGAACTTCAACAACTGCTGCACTCAGCAGCTTATTTCAGAGTGCCCCTGCTTTACCTCCTACACAGCAATCTATTGCACATTCAACTGGAAGTTCAATTGGTTCTTCACAAGTTGATTGTAATGGAGCAATTCTGCTAACTGCTATAGCAATCAGTAAATTCACAGGGGAAAGATATTCAATGCCACTGGATGATTCACTTTTAACGATAAGACAGATTAAAGAAAGAAAACTTAATTCTCTAGAAAGAGATGTCAAGATGGCGCTTAGCAAGTGTGACAAACTTTATCAGTATCCTGAAAGCTCACTGAGCAACTTAACAATATCTAAAGGCGTGCGTCATCAAAAGCCCCTATAAATCAGTTAAAACAAGCACTCAAGTCTGAGTGCTTGTTTTCGTGAAATCTATTATTTAAATTCAAACTTTTTATTGTGCATTATAGGTAAGTTGTTACAATAAAATGAGTTGAGATGAAAAAACTTTAAGTTATGGAAGATGATAGCAACAAAGAAATAACAGAAGGAAAAGGTATATCAGGTTGGATAGAGTATAGACTGCCTATATTTTCTTTTCTAAAACATACTGCTTCTTATCAAGTACCAAAAAATTTAAATTATGCTTGGAATTTTGGTTCTTTGGCTGGTATAGCACTAATTTTGCAGATAATAACAGGTATATTTCTTGCCATGCACTACACTCCGCATGTTGATCATGCATTTAATAGTGTGGAGCGTATAATGCGTGACGTAAGTTATGGATGGCTGATACGTTATACTCATGCTGTTGGGGCGTCACTCTTTTTTATGGTGGTCTATGTTCATATCATGCGTGGATTATATTACGGATCTTATAAGAGACCGCGAGAAATGGTGTGGTTTATTGGCATATTTATATTTTTTGCAATGATGGCAACTGCCTTTATGGGATATGTTCTTCCATGGGGACAAATGAGCTTTTGGGGTGCAACAGTTATAACTAACTTATTTTCAGCCATACCTTTAATTGGCGATAAAATAGTTATATGGTTGTGGGGTAGTTTTTCCGTTGATAACCCAACACTTAATCGTTTTTTTGCCCTTCATTATCTTCTGCCCTTCATTATTATTGCATTAGCTATGTTGCATGTTGTTGCTCTGCATAGATTTGGCTCTAATAACCCAAGTGGAATAGAAGTAAGGTCAGGTAAGGACACTATTCCTTTTTATCCTTATTATATAGCAAAGGACTGCATAACTTTTGGTTTATTTTTTATAATTTTGTTTGGATTTGTTTTTTATGCTCCTAATTATCTTGGGCATCCTGATAATTATATAGAAGCTGATCCTATGGTAACTCCAGTACACATAGTACCAGAGTGGTATTTCCTACCTTTTTATGCGATGTTGCGTTCAATTCCAAATAAACTTATTGGTGTACTTACCATGTTTGGATCTATTTTAGTGTGGTTTCTTTTGCCTTGGCTTGATAAATCAAAGGTTAAAAGTGGTGCTTATCGCCCATTATTTAAGAAGTTTTTTTGGGTTTTTGCGATAAATTTTGCATTTCTTGCTTGGCTTGGAGGTCAGGAAGTTAAAGAGCCTTACATTACTTTAAGCAGGCTTTCAACTCTTTGTTATTTCTCATATTTTGTGATAATTTTACCTTTACTGAGTAAGTATGAGAAACCAAAAAAACTACCAAAAACAATAAGCGATTCGGTTCGGGAGATGAAATGATGCTGTTGGTTAAAGTCGCTGTGTTTTGTATATTATTTCTCACTAATTCTTTGTCTGCAGAAGAGTTTAAACCTTTACCAAACAAGAAAATCGACTGGAGTTTTGATGGAATTACTGGATCTTTCGATAGAGAATCAATTCAGCGTGGCTATAAAGTATACAAGGAAGTCTGTGCTGCTTGCCATTCAATGAATAGAATAGCGTTTCGTAATTTGCAAGATGTTGGTTTTTCTGAAGAGGATGTAAAACAAATTGCAGCCTCTTACCAAGTTAAAGATGGTCCGAATGATTTGGGCGAAATGTTTGATAGGCAGGGAGTGTCTTCGGACTATTTTATTGCACCTTTTGATACAAAAGAAGCAGCTGCAGCAAGTAATAATGGCGCAATTCCACCAGACTTATCACTCATTGTTAAAGCAAGGCATGATGGTGCAAATTACATCTATTCACTGCTCATTGGTTATCAAAATGGTGAACACGATGAGAACGGTTTATATTTTAATCCATATTTTTCAACAGGCAGGTTAGCTATGGCACCACCACTCTCTGAAGGAATGGTAGAATATGATGGTACAAGGCAAGCCACAGTTGAAAATATGGCATATGATGTGGTAAATTTCTTACAATGGGCAGCAGAGCCAGAACTGGAGCGCCGACATAAACTTGGGCTAAAAATAGTGACATATTTTATAATTTTGACGGTATTTTTTGTTCTCACTAACAATAGAGTTTGGAGCCAACTCTATAAAAAAGGAAAATAGAACTTCATTTACGCTCGTTTTTATACCTTACTCATAATATCATGTGTATTATGTAATGATAAATATATTATGAAAGTATAGGGATTATGGCATTTCAAATAGTTACAAATTTTCAGCCAGCTGGGGATCAACCACAAGCAATAGATAGTTTAGTTGAAGGACTAAATAACAAAAAAAGAGATCAGGTTTTACTTGGAGTAACTGGCTCTGGAAAAACTTTTACTATGGCAAATGTTATTGCAAGAACAAACAGGCCTGCGTTAATTATGGCACATAATAAAACTTTAGCGGCGCAGCTTTACGAGGAGATGAGAGGATTTTTCCCCCACAATGCTGTTGGATATTTCATTTCTTATTATGATTATTATCAGCCTGAGGCTTATTCGCCACAAACAGACACTTATATTGAAAAAGACTCTTTAATAAATGAAAGAATTGATATGCTACGCTATTCTGCTATATGCTCTCTTTTGGAGCGTAGGGACACGATTGTAGTTGCGAGTGTTTCTTGTATATATGGTCTTGGTTCGCCTGAGAGCTATCTCAGCATGACCTTGACTTTAAGCGCTGGAGATAAGATTCATGTTAATGACTTTCTGAATAATTTAGTTAATCTCCAATATAAACGTTCTGATGTCAGATTTGAGCGAGGATATTTCAGAGTACACGGCGACATTATTGATATATTTCCTGCCTATTATGAAAATAAAGCTTGGCGTTTATCATTGTTTGGTGATGAAATAGAGGAAATTTCTGAGATTGATGCCATGAACGGCAATATTATCAGACGTATAGATAAAGTCACCATTTTTCCAAACAGCTATTACACTACATCACGTGAGACTCTTTTGCAAGCAGTTCAGTTGATTAAAAAAGAACTACATGAACGCTTGGATTATTACTATTCACAGAACAAAATTGTTGAAGCAAAACGCCTTGAGCAGCGTACTAATTTTGATATTGAAATGATGATGGCAACGGGAGTGTGTAAAGGTATTGAAAATTATTCGCGTTATCTTTACGGAATGAAAGCCGGAGATCCACCGCCTACATTGTTTGAGTATTTACCTAAAAATGTAATTTTATTTGTTGATGAAAGCCATGTAACCGTTCCCCAGATAGGTGCAATGTATAGCGGTAATGAAGCACGTAAAAAGAAATTGATAGATTATGGTTTTAGGCTACCTTCTGCTTTTGATAACCGTCCATTAAAATCGGAAGAGTGGGAAGCAATACGGCCACAGACTATTTACGTTTCGGCTACTCCAGGAAAATATGAATTAGAAAAGACAAATCACGCATTTATAGAGCAAGTTATCCGCCCAACAGGACTGACAGATCCCATCTACACCATAAAACCAACAGAGAGCCAGGTTGATGATGTGATTCATGAGGCACAAGTGACGATAAAAAAAGGGTTTTGTATTCTAATTACCACATTGACAAAAAAAATGGCTGAAAAGCTAGCTGAGCATATGAGTGAGCTCAGTATGAAAGTAACTTACCTACATTCAGATATTGGTGCACTGGAAAGAATTGAAATTATATGCAAATTAAGATCTAAAGAAATAGATGTTCTTGTTGGCGTTAACTTATTGCGGGAAGGTCTTGATATTCCCGAGTGTGGGTTGGTTGCAATTTTGGATGCTGACAAAGAAGGTTTTTTACGATCAGAGACTTCGCTCATTCAAACGATAGGTCGTGCTGCACGCAACGTTGAAGGCAGAGTAATTTTATATGCAGACAAAATTACTAATTCTATGGATCGTGCACTGAAAGAAACTGAAAGGAGAAGAAAGAAACAGACAGAGCATAATACACTGCATAATATTGTACCAAAAACTATAATAAAGCCTATATCAAATACTTTACAGGAAAAAGTGGTAATTGAGAATTTTAGTCAGGATGATCTAAATAGTTTAAAAAAGCAAATGTTGAAGCATGCTGAAAATTTAGAGTTTGAAGAGGCGGCAAAAATAAAAGGTATTATTGAAAAATTTAATAATAGGCCCGTTGCATAACTAGAAAAAAGATAAATAATTAATAGTTAAGCTGACTTTGATTTACCAAAGATTTGAAAAACTATTATCTAAGAACATATCTTGAAAGGATTTAAGTGGTTAAGCATAGTCATATTAAAGAGTTCTTGAAGTAAGGAGAGCACACTCATACGTCAAGCAAACAACGTTTACCTAAAATTCTGTGACATTAGCAGCTTTCTTGCCCCGTTTTCAGTAAACAGTGATTTTGTAATTCTTCTATATATTGCTGATCTAGAAAATTTTTATTTTAATTAGCGTTAAACCATAGGCGCCTATTGTTTTTTAGCTAAAGTAAAGGTCAAGTATCTGGAATTCTGGACATAAAATCTCCCTGTGTAAAAAAGATTAGAAAAAAGTGCAGCGCACATACGACAGAGATTAAACATGCACTAAAGAAGATACGCTACGCCTTTTGATTAAAAATTTGACTGAACAGTCCGCAGACAAAGATAGATTTTGAGCTCTTAAAATATCTCTAACTGTGATTATAATTAGATTTAAAACATATGGAAGCAATTTTTTACGTTAATATTTTAAATTAGGCCTCTTGCATAACTATATTAAAGGTTAGCACCAGCAACTACTCCTCATTATATATTTTATCGAATTAATAATTGTTATGTTTTTGCTCTCCCTATTGCTCCTTGTGCAACATTTGGCCTTGTCACTTATATCACTTGTTACCCTCCTATTTCTTGCTTTATTCTTTTTTTTCCCTTTCAAGACAGGTTCTGAGTGGCAAAACATAGGTCCACTTTAATGTGTATTAAACAAGATTTTATAACTCTAATTGTCTTTGCTTGTGCTGTTCAACTGTGACATCAACCATTACATTCAATAAAAGATGATCTGAAGGATATCTCTCTTGTTGAAATTATATCATCTTTACCCAGGCCTTTCATACCGCACGATGTATACTCCCTTATAACAGGGAAAAAAAGCAAAAATCTATTCTTTTTTTTGTATTCTAATTAGTGTTGAAAGTGCTATGCTGATTTTCAATAACTTCCCCCTATTCTTTTTTTGAGATCATGTGCAGATTCTAACAATTAAAATCTCACAACAAATTTGTTGTTTCATAGCTTTTATATAATCTATAATTGCAACTGTTTTAACATTAATCAGAGCCTAAAAGAGGCTTGTTATTAATCGATTACTTATAAAACCTTATGGAAAGTAGAGCTTGGTTCATTTGGCTGATCAGCAACTTAATTGTTATATTTAGCAGTATGCAGATAATCTACACCTTTATAAGTGTGAATCTTGAAAAAGAACTTGGGGTCACGATTGCGCAAGTTGCACTAGCTAATTCAGCATATACTTGGACTTTTGCTATCTCACAATTTTTTAGTGGGGCAATGTTTAATGTTTTTTCCAGCAAAAAAATTTATTTTTTCTCATTGTTGATTATGATCTTTGGATTTTTTGCCCTTATTAATAGCGACAATTTTTCCCATTTAATTTTATCTCAATTGTTGATTGCAATTGGAGCATCGTTTGGTTTTATTGGCGCCGCTCATATAAGTAGCACATACTTTCCCCTCACCCAATTTGGACTGATGTTCTCACTAGTGCAGACAATTTCAAGTCTTTCTGCTTTGATGATTCAAATGTTCTTCTCTAGCTTGCTTGCCGAAGGTGCAGATTGGAAGAATCTGATTGTATGCGTAATATTATTTGGCGTGTCAATATTTGTGCTTATGTTTTTTTATCCGAAAGGATTTTCAAAAAAAAGTTTGGGGGGATACACGATAAAAAGCTCTCTAAAAACAGTAGTATGCTCTGTACTAACGGTGCTAAAATTAAGAGATATCTGGATAACCTCAATAGTGGGTGCTATTACTTTTGGAACATTTTTAGCGCTTAATATGTTGTGGGCACCAAGGTTACTAATCAACTTAGAGCTCAATACAACGGAGTCAGGTGTGGCAACTGCGATATTATGGCTTGGTCTTGCAGTTGGTGCTCCAATTGCAGATCTAATCTCAAATCTATTTAAAAATAGAAGGCACATAATCTCTGCTTTTGCTCTATTGCAAGGTATTTCAGTTATTATTTTACTATACGGCCATTTAACAGTTCATATCGTATACTTTTGTATGTTAATGTTTGGTTTTTTTGCAGGAGGACACATGCTTAATTTTACTGTTGGCAGTGAGATTGTGGAGCAGAAGTATATTAGCACATCATCATCCGTTATCAATGGGTTTATGTTTGTTATGAGTGGAATTTTAGTGTCAATTTTAGCGCTTTTTTCAGATCATCAAATGGCGCTTTTCACAGTATTTGCAATATTAACATTTGCTAGTATTTTTAATTATGCTACAAAAGAAACATACTATAAAAATAAGGTAGCTGAATCTTGAGTCGATTGTTATATTATATTAACATACTGTAATAAATTATGACAACAAAAGACACAACAGTAACTAAGGCAACAATAGTTGAATGTATAAACCAGGAAATTGGATTATCGAAAGAAGACTCTATTGCAATAATAGATGATATATTGGATGAGATAAAAACGAGCTTAGCAAAGGATGGAATAGTAAAAATATCTTCATTTGGAACATTTTTGATTAAAAACAAGAAAGAAAGATCAGGAAATATACCAAAGACATCGGAAAGGATAGTAATTCAAGCGAGAAAATCAATTTCTTTTAGACCTTCAAAAATGATGAAGAAATTAATAAATAGCCGATGAATAAGGAAAAATTATTTTACACAATTGGAGAAGTAGCTGAAGAACTACATTTGGAGCAGCATGTTTTAAGATTCTGGGAAAGTCAATTCCATCAAATTAAACCCATAAAACGGAAGGGAAGAAGACTATATGATCATAAGTGTATAGAGGCAATAAAGAAAATAAAATATATGCTATATGACAAAGGATATACAATAAAAGGAGTACAAAAGGAATTTGGTAACGATGTAAGAATTGATCATTATTCAAGAAATTTGTTGCAAGAACTTACCGATTTAAGAGACTATTTGACTGATAAAATAAATGAAGAAAGTAATAAATAGACGAAAAACACTATAAAGTTTTGTGAAAGTTGATATATCTAGAGATAAGTGTATGTGTCGTATAGCCTTGTTCTTTATATTATCAGCAATACTGATAAGCTGTGGCCTGCAAAAACCTGCACCTGTACTACTTAAAGGCGAAGAATTTTATGGAAAAAGAGACCTGGAGTACACAAGGGAGTATCATTTGATTAAAGAAAATGTTGATTCTTCGCTGCAAAAAGAAAGTAGAAAAGCCTTCGTAGATAAGGTATATAACAATAACGCACAAAGCATGTGTAAATTTGTAATACCGGTTAAAGGTGTAGTTACTTCTTCTGATAAGATATGTCAAGATGGCATAAAAATTACTGCTCAAAGTGGAACAAAGGTTATTGCTTCTGCACCTGGCAAAGTGATATACGTAGGCAAAGGCCTGAGGTGGTACGGAAATTTAATTATAGTGGAACATAAAGATAATTACATGACTATGTACTCCTATTTAAAAAACATACAAGTTGAATTTGGTGATAAAGTGAAACAAGGCCAGGTTATTGGATCTGCAGGTAAATCAAGCACGCAAGATAAAGATCCGCAGATGTGTTTCACAATACGGCATAATGGTCAAGCAGTCGATCCTTTAGTACATATAAACTGTGATTGAATTTATGAAATATAATTTTAAAAACGTTGAAAAATTCTACCAAAATAAGTGGAATTTTTCTGTAAGCAAAGATAGTAAACGGAAGAAATGTTACGTGTTGGAGATGTTTCCATATCCATCTGGTAAGATTCACATGGGACATCTGCGCAATTATGCAATAGGGGATGTAATAGCACGTTACAAGAGAGCTCGTGGATTTGAGGTTTTGCACCCAATTGGCTGGGATGCGTTTGGATTACCAGCTGAAAATGCAGCAAGAGACAACAAGATTAACCCTGCGGCGTGGACAAAAGAGAATATAGACAATATGTGTGCACAGCTAAAATCTATAGGTCTTTCCTACAATTGGAATCGCGAGCTTTCCACATGTGATCACGATTATTACAAACACGAACAGAAATTTTTTCTGGATTTTTTAAAGCATGAGCTTGCCTATCGAAAAGAGTCGTGGGTTAATTGGGATCCAGTGGACCAAACAGTGCTTGCAAATGAGCAAGTAGTTGATGGAAAAGGATGGCGATCAGGTGCAGTTGTTGAAAAACGCAAGTTATCTCAGTGGTTTTTAAAGATTACTGATTTTGCTGAAGATTTGCTTCATTGTCTGCAAAGTTTAAAAAATTGGCCAGAAAAAGTCAAAACTATGCAAGAGCGTTGGATAGGAAAATCTGAAGGGGCAACTATAGATTTTGAAATAGTTGGCCTGAATAAGAAATTAAAGATTTTTACAACTTCTCCTCACACTTTGTTTGGGGCTTCTTTTCTTGCAGTAGCAGCAGAGCACCCTATTGTGCAGGATTTAAAAGATGGTTCTTCTGTTGTCATCTCAGACGCTTCTGAAGCTTTGTCATCCCAGTGCTTGACTACTTGGATCCAGGAAATAAAATTGAAAAGAGAGACTAACGAAAAAATCGGGATTTACACAGGATTAAATGTCAAACATCCATTTCTTGATAAAGAGTTGCCACTGTATATAGCGAATTTTGTGTTGATGGAGTATGGAGAAGGTGCGATTTTTGGTTGCCCTGCACATGATCAGCGTGATTTTGAATTTGCACAGAAGTATAGTTTACCGATTATTCCTGTAGCTTGTGAAGAGACCACAGAGGTCTTAAAAGAACCGTACGTCGGTGATGGAGTGATGTTCAATTCTGAATTCTTAAACGGACTAATGATTAATGAGGCAAAGGAAGTAATCATTAAAAAGCTTGAAGAAAAAGGAATAAGCAAAAAAACAGTAAACTACCGTTTGCATGATTGGGGAATTTCAAGGCAACGTTATTGGGGATGTCCTATACCTGTTATATATTGTAAAGATTGTGGAATTGTTCCAGTTCCAGAAAAAGACCTCCCTGTTGTTCTACCAACGGATGTAGAATTTACAAGTGGTGGTAATCCGCTGGATAAGCACCCAACCTGGAAATTTGTTGATTGTCCAAAGTGCGGAAAGCAAGCAGAACGTGAAACTGATACATTTGACACTTTTTTTGAATCTTCTTGGTATTTTGCTGCATTTTGCAGTGAAAATAAATCGATTAATAAAGATGCTTGTAATCGTTTTATGCCTGTTGATTATTACATAGGTGGAATAGAACATGCAATTCTACATTTGCTTTACTCAAGGTTTTTCTGCCGTGCTTTAACTAAATGTGGCTATTTTGATGTTAAAGAACCTTTCTCTACTTTAATCACTCAAGGAATGGTCTGTCATGTAACTTATAAAGATGAGAATGGCAAATGGCTCTTTCCCGAAGAAGCAAAAGAGTTGATTGCAAAGGGTGCTAAGATCCAAGTTGGAAAAGTTGAAAAGATGAGTAAGTCAAAGAAGAATACAGTTGACCCAAACTTTATCATAGAGAAGTACGGTGCTGATACTGCTCGCTTGTTTGTATTGTCTGACACCCCTCCAGAAAAAGATATGGAATGGTCAGATGATGGCGTAGAAGGCTGTTCTCGCTATATAAATAAATTGTGGCGTATGGTAATTCAGCTAAGGCCTGTGAATATACACTATGATAATGAAAACATTGTAGGTAAACTCTTAGAGTACAGAAAAAAAATCCATAAACTATTGCAAGGGCTTACAGATGACTTGGAAAACTGCAGATTAAACTGTGTGGTAGCAAAGTTTCGTGAAATGACAAATTTAATAGCTGAAATAGACGTAAAAACTGGAAAATCTCTTATTGATGAAGGTATATGCATACTAATCAGAGTAATTGAGCCATTCATGCCACACCTGGCTGAAAATTTATGGCAAAAAATAGGAGGCGAAGGCATGCTATATATGCAGCCTTGGCCAAAAGCTGATGAATCACTACTAATTGATAATATGGTGACTGTAGCAGTGCAGATCAATGGAAAGTTACGTGCGACCATTGAAGTGGCAACTGATTTACCTCAAGAAAAATTGAAGAAAATAGCAACAGATTCTGTATCTAACAAAATCGATCAAAGAAAAATTCGCACTATATATGCTGTACCAAATAAGGTAGTAAACATAGTTATATAAAAATTTTGAGTAGCATGTCCCTAATTTCGTAGGTATACTTTTTTTGATATGAGGTTATATCTTTTTTAATATAAAGGATATATACTTGTGCATTATATATTTTTTTGTATGGGTAGTTATATGAAAATAAAAGGATTGTGTGTTTTAACTGTGCTGCTCACTTTATCTCTAGCAGGTGCAGCTAGTAATAGTGCAAAAGAGCAGTACTACGCAGGTTTAAACTTTGGTGGTGGATGGGGTGCTGGATTAAAAATAAAACCTGGCTTAGTTTTTGGTTATAATTATGATAAAAGCTCTAAGTTTGAACTTGAGATTCTCACTGACGCAAGTGATATGTTTGGTAAAGAAGAAAAGAAAATGGGAGCTAGTTTATTAGCAAATTACCGTTATTATCCTGACGTTGACATTGATCCTATGAAACTATATGTCAGTGGAGGTTTAGGAGGACATCTACAAGTAATGCCTTTTTCTCTTGGCGAAGGTGAAACACTAGATAAAATACTGGGTGCTATTTCCTATAAAGTAAAGTTAGGTGTTGATTGTGAAATTATTCCGCAGATAGTTGGCACAGTTGCTATTGCTGCAAGTGGTCAATTAAGTGGCTTTAACCACCGATGAAAAAACCAGATGCAATCATAGAAGTAGGTATACGTTATAATTTTTAAGCTATGAACACTTTGAATCCTTATACACAGTTGTATACTCGGTGCTGTATATGTGCTATTTGCAAAGGTATTCTGTTTATGCTAACATTAATCTAAACCTTAAGCAATAAAATCAGAAGGATCAACTTCCCGCTGTAAGCAAGCAGCAACTACAGTGTTTATCATAAGAAATGCTATTGTCATCGGGCCAACGCCCCCGGGTACTGGGGTAATAGCTTTGGCTTTTTCTTTTACTCCCTCAAAGTCAACATCACCCACAAGCTTACTTTGATTTCCTATGTTAATGCTATTTATGCCAACATCAATCACTATTGCACCTTTTTTTATCCAATCTGGTTGAACAAAATTTGGCTTTCCAACTGCTGCAACTACTATATCCACCTTAGAGCAATAATCAGCTAAATCCCTACTTTGTGAATGCAAGATAGTAACAGTGCAATTTTCTTGCAACAATAGGTGAAACATTGGCTTACCCACAATATTTGATCTGCCAATGATTACCGCATTTTTACCGGACAGATTATTTTCAACTGACTTAATTAAATGCAAAGAACCTTTGGGAGTACAAGGTATCAGACAATTTTTTTCACCTTTAACTAACCTGCCAACATTCTCATCATGAAAGCCATCTACATCTTTTTCAACACTTACTGTATTAATTATTCTGCTTGCACTGATGTGCTTTGGTAAAGGTAACTGAACTAAAATTCCATGCACAGATGGATCTTCATTTAATGTATTAACTTTTTCAATCAATTCATCTTCTGAGATACTATCAGGGAAAACAATAGTTTCAGAACTTATGCCTATTGATTCTGCTTTTCTTTGTTTATTACGAACGTAGACCTGACTTGCTGGATTGCTACCCACAAGAATTACTTTAAGACAAGGAAAAACATTATACTCTTTCTTTAAAATATCAATTTTTTTTGATAGCTCCTCACAGAGATTATTTGCTATTTTTTTACCGTTAATAATAATTGACATTTCCTTGCCACTCCTTGAAGTCAGGTAATGCGATATCAAATAAATTCAATACTTTACCAACAGCATGATTTACAATATCATCCAAAGATTTTGGTTTAATATAAAAAGCAGGCATCGGCGGAGCAATAATTGCTCCCATCTCCGTTAGTTTTAACATATTTCGGAGATGTCCAAGATGTAGTGGAGATTCTCGCACCATAAGAACTAATTTTCTTCTTTCTTTTAGAGTTACATCTGCAGCCCTTGTTAATAGATTGGAAGTCACCCCCGATGCTATTTTAGACATTGTTTTCATAGAACATGGAGCAATAACCATACCTGAGGTTTTAAATGAGCCGCTTGCTATTTTTTCTCCTATTTTTTCTTCAGAATAGTAAAAATTTGCAAGCGATATAATATCTTCAAGTTTTTCTTTAATCTCATGAGCTATAGTTATTTTTCCAGCACTGCTGATCACTAAATGAGTTTCATGATTGGTATTTTTTAGTGCCTCTAGAATCCGTACACCGTAAATAGAACCAGATGCTCCACTTATTCCAATTACAATCCTACTATTCACCTTCGTAATTCATTCCCAATGCACGTTTGTAGGTATCAAGTAATATTTCCTGTTCCTCCCTGTCATCATCATCCATCTTTCTTAGCCTAATAATCTGTTTCATCACTTTTATATCCCAACCTTCATCTGCAGCTTTTGCATATACATCACGAATGTGATCTTGCACATCCCTCTTTTCTTGTTCAAGTTTTTCGATTCTCTCTATATAGCTCTTCAAATCTTTAGCCGTTATTTTTACTGTATCTTCCATAGAACCCAACTAATTAATTGTTATTACAGTATTATCAGTTTTTACTTGTACTTCAATCATAGTAATAATATTTTTATCTTTTTTTAAAATCTTAAAGTAAAAACCGTACATGGAAAACTCTTCATTTTCTTCAGGAATGCGCTCTATCTCGTTTACAATCATACCCGCTAGAGTTGTAGCTTCTTCATCAGGAAGATCCCAATGTAACTGTCTATTAATATCCCTAATAGTAGATTTTCCTTCTATGTGATACATATTATCGGATATCTTTTTTATAAAATTCTCTGTGATCAAATCATGTTCATCTGAAATTTCTCCAACTATTTCTTCCAGTATATCTTCAAGAGTTACGATTCCCTGTAGTGCTCCATACTCATCAATAACAAATGCAAGGTGTTTCCTGTTTTTACGGAAGTTGTGAAGTTGTACACTGAGTGGCGTACTTTCTGGTATAAACCAAGGCTTTGACATAACTTTGGCAATCTCTATTTTATTATCCTTTTCACGCAAGGCATTTATTAGATTTTTCACGTGAACCACTCCAACAATATTATCTGGTTCTTTTTGCCATAAAGGTACTCTGCTATGGCTACTGGTTAAAATCTCTCTTATTAACTCTTCTTTGTTTCGATCTATATCAAGAGAAAATAAGTTTCTCCTGTGGATCATAATTTGTGATATTTCTGTCTCAGCTAAATCAAGTATACTATTTAGCATATCTAAATCCTGTTGTAACATAGTGCCCTCACTGCGATGAAGAGTAATCATATTACGCATTGCATCTGCCGCAGATATTACCTCCCTATTCTTATGAAGCCCACATAACTTCAGAATGATATTGACAATAAACTGAATGCCTAATATCAATGGAGAAAGAACCTTGACAAAAAACAGCATAAAATAAGCAGAAAGTAATGTAAATTTTTCAGGATTTTGCATGGCGTAAGTTTTTGGTAAAACTTCACAAAATAGCAAAATACAAAACGTCATCATGAATGTTGAAAGAAATATGCCCTCACTCCCAAAAGAATTTATAAATATTACTGTAAATAAAGCAGAGCAAGTAATGTTAATAATTGTATTACACAGTAATATTGTTCCTATTGTTAATTCTTTTTTACCTAACAAAAGCTCTATTATCTTGGCTTTTTTGTTACCTTCTAGCTTTAGTTTATTCACTCGGGATCGGCTAATTGAGGTTAACCCTATTTCTGCTCCTGAGAACAAAAACGATAAAATCAATAAGAAAAAAATTGCTGACAACACTGAAATCAATAACCAATCCATTAAAGTATGATGTTATTGCGATATAGAAACAGAGTTGATTTTATATGTTGTAAGAAGCATTTGCAAGTCTATATATCTTTAATATAAAAAAATAAATCATGAAATATATCACACACTGCATTCACATGCATATTCTCAACAACAAGTGGAGGAGTTATTCTTATTACCCTATTATTTAAAATTCTAGTCATTATTAAGCCTTTGTCAAGAGATTGTTTAACAATTTTATCAGCCAAAGGTACTCTAAGCTCTATCCCTATCAATAAACCCTCCCCACGAACTTCTGAAACGATCTTCGGAAATTCTTCAGTCAAAGGCAACAACTTTTCTTTTAGATATTTACTGACCTTCTTAACATGGTCAAAAAAGCCTTCCTTTAGCATTACATCAAGTACTGCATTACCAACAGTCATAGCAAGTGGATTACCTCCATAAGTTGACCCATGAGTTCCTGGAGTGATTGCTTCTGCTATATAATCTTTTACTAAACATCCAGCCAGAGGAAATCCATTACCCATAGCCTTCGCACAAGTGAGCATATCAGGTTCAACTCCTATATTTTGATAGTAAAATAGAGAGCCAATCCGTCCATATCCGCATTGCACTTCATCAAAGCATAAAATTATTCCTTGAGCTTTTGTTATCTCTCTTACTTTTTTAAGATACTCTACGTCCAATGGATGTACTCCTCCTTCGCTTTGTATGGGCTCTAAAAATATGGCAGCTGTTTCATCGCTGATTTTTTCCTCTAGCGCTTTAATGTCGTTTCTTGGAATTTTATCAAAACCAGAAAGGAGCGGAGCAAAGCCTTCTCGTGATTTTTCATTCCCTCCAGCAGAAATTGCAGCAATACTGCGGCCATGAAAACCTCCTTCGATTGTAATGATGCGATTGCGCTTCTCTTGTCCACTTAAGTAAAAGTAGCGGCGAATAAATTTAATTGCAGCTTCTGTTGCTTCGAGTCCACTTGAGCAAAAAAAAACTTTATTGGCAAAGGTAAGCTCTGTTAAACGCTGAGCGAGCCTTTGTTGCTCAGGAATAGTAAAAATATTGGAGCAGTGCCATAATGAAGTCAATTGCTCTTTCAGCTTATCTGTAATGTATGGATGACAATGGCCTAGAGAGGTTGTAGAAATTCCCGCAGCAAAGTCTAAATATTTTTTACCATCCTTATCGAAGAGATATACCCCTTCTCCTCTAACTATAGAAGCTTCAGATCTATTATAAGCGTTAACAACATGATCCATTTTAAATATTATCTATGCTATGTATGAAATTGACATAAAGCTTCTTCTTCATAACTAAAAGTTTAGTTGATATTCCATGGCTTGACATAAAACCTAGAAAATTTAATTCTGTATAGTAAAGTAAAATTACACCAATTCACATTCAGCAAAAAAGAAAGCTATTTCTCTATGAGCATTCTCTAGACTATCAGAACCATGCACTCTATTTTCACTAACATCATTAGCAAAATCACCCCTAATTGTACCTTTATCTGCTTGTTTTGGATCTGTAGCACCCATGATTTGTCTGTATTTACTGACTGCATTTTCACCAATTAAAACTTGAACTACCACAGACCCAGAAGTCATAAATTCCACCAACTCTTCAAAAAAAGGCCTATCCTTATGAATTTCATAAAACAGCTCTGCTTGTTTTTTTGTC
Source organism: Trichopria drosophilae (assembly GCA_030407085.1). Taxonomy (NCBI): domain Eukaryota; kingdom Metazoa; phylum Arthropoda; class Insecta; order Hymenoptera; family Diapriidae; genus Trichopria; species Trichopria drosophilae. The sequence continues at coordinate 276,350 of CM059582.1, read as the reverse complement.
AGCAGCATCTTTCTCTGTGCTATAATTTTTAGTCCAGATTTTTCAATGTAAGAATTTATACTGCCTGTAATATTATTTTTTACTGCATCAGGTTTTAATATCGAAAGTGTTCTCTCAATTGCCATACCATTCCCTTATATTAAGATCGTATATTTACTTTATTGTAAATTTTTGTTCCATTAAAGAGATTTTTTATTTACAGTCAAGAATTAAAGCATCAAGGGGTAGTTTATGGTTTACTGTCGTAAGAAACTAGTGAATAATCTTAAATCATCAATTTTCTGCGGAACAAAAGGTTTTTTGGCTTTTAATTTGGCATTTTTGAGCTACTTGGAGTATAGCACACATCGTAATACAAAATTAAAAGAAGGTGCTGCTTTTGCGATGAAAAGAAACACCATTCCATTTGGTGAAATGATTGCTATACCGCTGTTTGTTTGCTTTGTATTACCAGCTATGGTAGGCAACATAAGCCTTGTCGAGTGCGCACTTATATGTGCTGCACTGATAGTTGCAACATGTTTTGTTGTAAGAACCTTTCACTTGCGTGAAAAGTTATTGAAAAAAATGACTAATGAAGAACAAATAGAGCAGGAATTTAAGAAAGACATTATAAAATTTCCTATCTTTGATAAAAACAGACAGCATATTGAGTATAACTCTCCTAATCAAGGACAACTAATGAATGAAAGTCCTCCCTCTCTCTTTGTTGGGGTTTTACTTTTTTCCCTTACGATTTTTCTGAAGGCTCTACAAAGCTGCATAATGATATCTTTGGCTGCTGTTGAACTTTTTGAAGCAGTGCCAAGTTTTTGTGTTGATGTGGTTTTTGATAGAAAATTTGTATCTACACAGAGTAACGTGCAGAGATCTGGCCATCTATTGTATGCTAGTGTGAGAAATTTAGTGCCTGTAACTAAACTTGATGAGTGTGTAGATGGTTTTATAGGCAAACCTAAAGAAAGGTGCTGTTAGTGAAGAAAGCAGTAATCTTATTTAACCTAGGCGGACCTGATTCACTAAGTGCAGTACGTCCTTTCTTGTTTAATCTATTTTATGATAGAAGAATAGTCAATCTACCCAATCCTTTCCGCTTTCTTTTAGCAAAGTTTATCTCCAAAAGGCGAGAAAGTACTGCACAAGAAATATACGAGCACATTGGAGGTAAATCGCCAATCTTGGAGAATACGAAAGCACAAGCTGATGCTTTAGAACTAAAATTAAATGAAAATGGAAACCATGTATATAAGATATTCATCTGCATGCGTTATTGGCATCCATTTGCTGATGAAGTTGTTAAAAACGTAAAGCAATTCGACCCTGATGAAGTCATTCTACTACCACTATATCCGCAATGTTCAACCACCACAACTCTATCATCCATCGAGAATTGGCAAAAAAATGCCAAACTGGAATGTAACACAAAAATAATCAACCATTATTATGACAATCAAGACTTTATTGAAGCTCATGTTAATCTGACGTCTAAATATTATAAATTAGCTAGCAAAATCGGTAAGCCAAGAGTCCTATTCTCGGCTCATAGCTTACCTCTTAGTATCATTAAAAAAGGCGATCCTTACGCTTCACAGATAGAAAAAACAGTAAAATTAATAGTAAAAAAATTGAATATTGAAGATCTTGATTGGGGAATATGCTATCAAAGTAAGGTTGGCCCTGTAAAATGGTTGGAGCCTAGCACTGAAAGTGAGCTATCACGCGCAAAAGATGATAATATACCTGTAGTTTTATCACCTATATCTTTTGTTTCTGAGCATTCTGAAACACTGGTTGAACTTGATATAGAGTATAAAGCAATTATCAAGGACGGATATTACTTTCGCTTACCAACTCTCAGTACTGATCTCTTATTTATCAAATGCTTGGCAGATTTATGTTTAAATCACTCGCAAAGTACTGATTTATAGCACTTTTCTTTTTAGACTTTTATAGTATAATATTAAAAAGTTATTATTTTATTATCTGCTTATGCAAAAGGGTAAACCAAATACATTTATACAAAGTATACATGATGTTCACAATCATGACATTAGAAAGATGTATTGTATTGCAGTAGGTTTAACAGGCATATTGTGTAAAATTTCATTGCAATTCTGTTGTGAGTTTATTGATAACAACAGATCCGATATTTGTACTATATTAGATGTTGCCAAGTTCATAAAATTACCAACATCAACATTACTCATTCTTCATTCTGGACTCAAGTTAGCTGGATATAAATCTCAGGACGATAAAGGTGAGCCTAAAAAACCAGCACGGGTTATAGGTAGCTTAGCCTTCTTGGCAAATTGTACAATAGGAATATTGATGCAGACAAAAATCATTCATTTCCTAGCTGGGAACAATAAAGATATAATAAGTTATATTAGCTTAACATCAGCAGTTCTGTTTCTATTTTCAGAATTTACAAGCTGTTATTATACATGGAAGAAGTATCTGGATAATAAGAATCCTGAAAAATCTGCTGAATGTAGAAAAGATGTTATTTTCAGCACGATAACCTTGTCATTAGGCTTATTAAGCTTTACATTAAAGAGAATGGAAATTGCAACTATACCGATAGACTTGGGTGGTGGCATAATCTATAACTTCAACTTAAGCATAACAGTTAGCTTAATATTAAGCATAGCATACTTGATATCAAACATCGATAAGTTTGTTAATCAACCTAGTAATGGCGCTGATCCTTCTACTGGACTCTATCATGCTCACCATACTCAGCCCGGTAATGATGGTAATGATCTGCCCGATGGCAACGCTGTGGGAATGTAAGGATTAGAGGTGAAAAGATTTTATTTCTATTGCCAATGCTAATACTGCTAATTTGCTAACACTGTTCCAAAGTGGCAGAGTTTTATTTTCTTGGCTGATGTCATGAAATTCACAGTCAGTGGAATTCAAGCTAGAATATGTATCTTTTCTATTATTGCATCGATATAAGTAGCACGCAGGCGTATTCCCTACATAGTATATCAGCGGTTCTGCAGGACTGCACTTAAATACATCGATAGTTGGCACACCTTCTTGTATAATAACGCTACTTACTTCTATACCTTCCTTTACCTTTTTCATTTTACTGCGCTTTTTTTTGTTGAGGTTTAACACTTCTTCACCACTTGTCACTGTTATGATACCCATTCCGTATGTGCCATTGCTTGCTTTGATAAAAACGTAAGGTTGTGTTTTTATTTTATATTCCTGATATTTACTTTGTATTAGAGACAACACTTGATCAACTTTAACCGCTATTGCTTTTAGTGATGAATCATCATTAAAATCTACTTCATTACAATTTTCTGTAAGTGCAGAAATAAGCCATGAGTCTATTTTAAACCCGCTACAAAATTCGGACGCTAATTTTTGATAAATTTCAAAATACTTAAATTTCTGTCTACTGTGCCAACCATACAGTGGGCTCGGTATTATCTCTTGTTTTACATTTTTGAGAATATCTGGAATGTGGCTTGTCATATCTCTATTCAGTATAATAACATCGGGTACAAATCCTGAAGTTGTCTTTAACAAAGAATTTTCTTTTACAATAGTCTCATATAATTCTATTAAATTATATGCTTCACTGTGAAAGAGACCAATTTTAGTTTCGAAACCTGCGAGTTGAAGCACCTTTTCTATGGCAAATACATTTTCTATATACATTTTATTTCGTGTGTAATTTTCCGGTATTATAAGGGCTTTCTTATATTGTTTTGTTTCGAAGTAGCTTTTTATCAATTTTGCTGCTGTTACTCTCGATACCTCGCTCAGATTGTTGAAACCCGCAGGAAATAAATTAGCGTCTACTGGAGCAATTTTGTAGCCTGAATTCCTAAGATCTATGGAGCTATAAAATGGTACTGTAAAACCATTAAATTTTGTTTTGAACCAATTATTTATATCTTTTTCCAGATTTGGATGAATTATGTTTTGCATTTACACTTTAAATGTTATAAAAAAAGTACTATATTATAAGTTATAATCTTAATATAATATAACGAATTAAAATAACAAAAAATGATTAATCATGACAGCAGTAAAATGTATGGTACTACTATACTGTCAATTAGAAGAGACAAAAATGTAGTAGTAATAGGTGATGGGCAAGTCTCGCTAGGCCATGCCGTTATAAAATCTGGAGCAAAAAAAGTTAGGCGTCTTTCTGGTGATTCCGTAATTGCCGGTTTTGCTGGAGCAACAGCTGATGCATTTACTCTCTTCGAAAGGCTAGAATCTAAACTTGATAAGCACCCAGAACAGTTAATGAGGGCATGTGTTGAACTTGCAAAAGACTGGAGAATGGATAAATATCTAAGAAAATTAGAAGCTATGATGATCGTGGCAGACAAGTCCATTTCATTGGTCATTACAGGAATGGGTGATGTTCTTGAACCTGAAGATGGCATTGCAGCCATTGGCTCTGGAGGAAATTTTGCTTTATCTGCAGCAAAAGCTTTGATTGACGTTGAAGGAATACCAATAGAGGAGATTGCAAAAAAGGCTATGAAGATAGCTGCCGATATATGTGTTTATACAAACCACAATCTAATTATTGAAGAAATAAAGGAGTAATATGTCAAGAACTTTGTGTACCAATTCTTCTGGTCAACCTGTAGTAGGTCGGTTTGATAATAATGATGATTGTAATGAGAAAAATAGCCTCTATGAAAATGAAGGTACAGGAAGTAGCAGCATTCAAAGCTCACAAGCTTTATTAGATGATCTACCACCACAGAAGATAGTTAAAGAATTAGACAGATTTATAATCGGGCAGAATGATGCAAAGCGCGCCGTTGCTATTGCACTCAGAAATCGTTGGCGTCGAAATAAAGTCCCACTTCCACTACGTGAAGAGATTATACCTAAGAATATACTCATGATAGGCCATACGGGAGTTGGTAAAACTGAAATAGCTCGCCGTTTAGCAAAGCTTGCTGGTGCACCTTTTATAAAAGTTGAAGCAACGAAATTTACTGAAATAGGATATGTTGGACGTGATGTTGACTCGATAATACGTGATTTAGTTGACGCAGCAATAGTTTTAGTTAAGGAAAAAGCACGTAAAGCCTTAACTAAAAAAGCTTTAGGTTTGGCTGAAAAGATAATAGTCAACTCCATGGTTGGTGAAGATGCAACCGAGGAAAGCAAAAAAGTTTTCAGAGAAAGACTGAGAAATAAGGAATTTGAAGATGGAGAAGTTTCTATTAACGTCAGGGAGAGCAAGGGTATGCTACCCACCTTTGATATGCCTGGTATGCCAGGTGGGCAAATTGGTGTGATGAACGTAACAGAAATCGTAGGCAAGATGTTTGATGGGAACAAAAAAACAAAAACTATTACAGTTAAAGTGAAAGAAGCACGTGAAATATTGATTAATGAAGAAAGTGAAAGGTTAATGGATGAAGACAAGATAATCAAAGAAGCGATTGATCTTGTTAGCAATGAAGGCATAGTGTTTTTAGATGAAATAGATAAAATTGCAGCACGCACAGAAATAAAAGGTGAAGTCAACAGAGAAGGAGTGCAGCGCGATCTGTTACCATTACTTGAGGGAACAACTGTTTCAACTAAGTATGGCCCCGTAAAAACAGACTATATATTATTTATTGCATCTGGTGCTTTTCATTTATCTAAGCCATCTGATCTTTTACCAGAATTACAGGGTAGATTGCCAATTAGAGTGGAACTTAAGGCGCTTGCTCAAGAGGATCTAATAAAAATATTGAAGGAACCAGAATCTAGTTTGTTAAAACAGTATATAGCGTTAATGAAAACGGAAAATGTAACACTTGAGTTTACTGATGATGGTATAGAGACTATAGCTGAAATAGCATTTACAGTTAATAGAGAGGTGGAAAATATAGGTGCAAGAAGACTTCACACTGTCATGGAGAAGCTTTTGGATGAAATAAGTTTTATCGCTTCTGAAGAAAATAGTGAAAAATTTGTTATAGATAGCGAATATGTAAGAGATAAACTAGAGTCAATTTCAAAGCAGCTTGATTTATCTAAATTTATACTTTAGAGGAAGCCTACTTTAAGTAATATAGAGCGCTCAAGAGGTTTTATTTTTTCTTACTTTGTAATTCTTTAAGCTATTTTTCAATAGTAGAATTCAAGCTTAACTCAATTATTGCAACATCAAAATCTATGTCTTTTGTTAATACATCAGTTAAAAGGTCAGGTGGAGAAAGAACTGTTCTTTTATTACCAGCTCTCATTCCCACAACTCCAAGTTCTATAGCAAGTGGTGTTTTTTCGTCACCAACCTTAAACTGCACTATTTGATCTTTGATTATATACTCACCATTATGTCTCTTTATGCTATATTGAACTGATATCTCATCGCCACATTTTACTCGTTTTCCAGTTTTGTTAATTAAGTCATTAAAAATCATCAGGTTATTTACTGAATCGGGATATTTATCTTTTACTTCAATCAGTTTGATGTAATAAGAGTTAAAACTCATTTTGTTGTCATCAGCAGCAATAGTAACTACACGCTCTCCGCCTTCTTTCATACCTATTACCCCTAAACTCACTTCTTTTAAGTAATCCTGACCTATTTTCAAATTGACATCAGTCGGAAGTAGCGTTGCTAGGTTGTTGGAGATTTTGTACATTTGTAGCAGAACTTCTTGGCCACAGAAAACTTTACTGCCACTACCTTCAGTAATTTCATAAAAGTTTATCATCTCTTCTTCTTTTTGCTGTGTTATTTCTTCTAAATATTCTGCTAACCCATGCTTTTCAATATAACGATCAAGAGCTGATTCAAGTATCGGCCTGACCAAATAACTTGCTATCATCTGTGTCAAACCACCATGTGTAGCATTTATTTCGTAAAGCTTTTCCCTTTTCTCTGGTTTATCTTTGTTTATATAAACAATCGTAATTATAAAAGCAGAAGCTAAAGTGAGAATCATTACTACAGAGATAAACATTTGTAATATAATTTTTTTAACCATCTTTTTTTACTTGATTCAATAAATCACATAAGTCATTAGTATTCCCTGAAAGCTTACTTAAATTATCTGAGGCCTGTTTAAAGAGACTATCTATATAGTTTTCCATTTCATTTTTGCCAAGCACGGACATTAAATTGTTTGTTTTATCTTGCTCATAATCTTCGATATCATCCTTGGCTTGAAAAATAAGCCCTAGATTTATTCCATATTTATATAATGCTTCCCGCTCCTTGTCTGTAGCGCCTCCTGTTATAGCCCCTATTTCACATGAAGCTGCAAATAGTTTTGCAGTTTTCATTAAATGAATTTCTTTTATTTTGTCAAAATCTGCACCTATATCTAAAATCTGCCCTCCCACCATTCCCTTCATTCCTATTGCTTGAGAGAGCACTTTTATGATCTCACAATTTAACAAAGATAATACCTCAAAAGCCAGGGTAAGTAATGCATCTCCTGCCAGCACTGCTGTTGCTTCACCAAATTTTTTGTGGCAGCTTGGCTGGCCTCTGCGGGTGTCACTGTTATCCATACATGGCAGATCATCGTGAATTAGGGAGTAAGCATGAATAAATTCAATTGCTGCTGCTGCTGTTATTGCTTTTTCAACCTTTATGTTGAATATCGACGAAGATGCTATAACTAAAAAAGAACGTATATGTTTTGCAGGAGCAAGAAGCACATAACGCATAGCTGATATAAGTTTATTCTCGCTATTTTCAGGTAAGAGCTTATTCACTTCTACAACAAGCAAATTTTTTGTTGTTTCGTCTAGCATTTTTAAATTTATTAACTATCGAGTGCTAAGAGATAGGAAGCTTTTAATAGTTTATATAATCATAAAAGCTATTGCAAACATCAAAATTTCTTATAACATCAGAGAATAGGTTGTTTTTTAGTAAGAAATGAGCGAATTGGCAAAAAGCACTAGGGAAGATATAGAAGAAAAAGTAAAGAAGATTATACTAGAGCACATCAGTAAGGATGTAGAGGGATTTGGTAGTTCTTCAAAGCTTTCAGACCATGGCACAGATAGTTTAGATGCAGTTGAAATAATCATGGCAGCTGAAGAAGAATTTGGTATAGAGATTCCTGATGAAGATGCGCAAAAAATGGAAACTATGGAACAGATAGTTGAATATGTAGTAAACAAAGCAAACAATTGATGTTGAATGAGCAGAAGAGTAGTAGTTACCGGTGTTGGCTTAATTACTCCACTAGCAGCAGATGTTAATGACACCTGGTCAAAGCTGAAAGAAGGTAAATCTGGCATCAAAGCAATCAATACAGATAGGTTCGATTCTTCTGATCTTGCTTGTCAGGTTGCAGGGCAGGTGCCTGTGCAGTCCGATAACATTGAGCATTATTTTAATCCACCAGATTATATTTTTGAAAAAGACCTAAAAAGAACAGATCGTTTTATTCACTACGGAATTGCAGCAGCTGTTCAGGCAGTAGAAGATTCACTAATTTTGGAAAATAAAAATATTAATAAAGAGCGAATAGGTGTAGCTATTGGTTCTGGTATAGGTGGTCTTCCATTAATTCAGGAAAATGTAATTACCATGCAGGAGAAGGGGCCTAGACGTGTTAGCCCATTTTTTGTTCCTGCAAGTCTAATAAATTTGATATCTGGTCATATTTCTATTAAATACGAATTTATAGGTCCAAATGACTCAGCGGTAACTGCATGTGCAACAGGTGCGCATGCGATTATAAACTCAGCAAGAGCTATAAAACTCGGTGAAGCTGACATTATGATTGCGGGCGGAGCAGAAAGTGCGTTATGCAGAGTTGGAATTGCAGGTTTTGCATCGATGAAGGCGCTATCAACTAAATTCAATGATAAACCTGAAGAGGCCTCAAGACCATGGGACAAAGAACGCGATGGATTTGTCATGGGCGAAGGGGCCGGTATATTAGTTCTGGAAGAATATGAACATGCAAAAAAAAGGGAAGCAAAAATATATGCAGAACTCACTGGATATGGACTCACAGGAGATGCTCACCACATCACAGCACCACATCCAGAAGGAAGAGGCGCACTTAAGGCAATGGAACTTGCTTTAAGGAGTGCACAAGTAAGCCCAAGTCAAATTGGGTATATCAATGCACATGGAACTTCAACAACACTTGGGGATAAAGTTGAAGTAATAGCAATAAAGCAGTTATTCGGTGACTATGCCTATAAAATACCTGTTTCCTCGACTAAATCTTCTATAGGACATTTACTTGGTGCCGCAGGAAGTGTTGAAGCAATATTTAGTATCCTTGCATTAAACAATGGAATTGTTCCACCAACTTTAAACCTACACAAACCTTCAGAAGGGTGTGATTTAAATTTTGTACCACTTAAAGCTCAAGAGCATAAAATTCAATATGCGCTTTCTAATTCATTTGGTTTTGGTGGTACCAACGCGTCTCTCATCTTTGGAAAGGTGTAGTTAATTATGCTATTTTGAATCGACTACGAAAATGTTATTCGAGTAGCTGAAACTAGAATCCAGTTAAATTGGTCAGCATAAAAGTAATGTTGAAATATAACATTTTGATGATGAAGAAATGGATCCCAGTGTCAGCTACTCGAATGACAGAAGAAGAAAAAGCAAAATTTTGCCTTTTACCGCTAACCTATTATACTTACTTGATAAGTTCTATCGCTTGATTAAATGCATAAAATATTAGTAAGAAGTAACCATAAGCCCTTGATTGGAAAAATCAAGATTAATGGTTCAAAGAATGCCGTCTTGCCAATAATGGCGGCAAGCTTGTTTAGTAATTCTTCAATAACTTTGCATAACGTACCTGATTTAATTGACGTGCATTTGATGTCTGAGCTGCTTAAGAGTCTTGGTACAGAAGTAAATTTTATATGCAATAAAGACTATAAAGCAAATCATACTTTGGAAATTGACTGTAGCAATATCAATAACCATTTAATCTCACATGAAATTGCAAGCAGACTGCGAGCATCTTTTTTAATGCTAGGTCCAATGCTCAGCAGATTTGGTAGAGTTTCAACAGTATTTCCTGGTGGATGTAATATTGGAAAACGTCCTGTTGACATTCATATCAAGGCACTTGAAGCAATGGGCGCTAAAATTGAAATTGATAGCTGTAATATAACTGCAACAACAAAGGGGAAATTGCAAGGCAAAGAAATAACATTTGAAAAAGTGAGTGTTGGTGCAACAGAAAATATAATAATGGCAGCAACACTTGCAGAGGGAGTAACAATAATAAACAATGCTGCAATCGAGCCGGAAGTTCTTGATTTAATAGAGTTTCTGAAGAGTATGGGTGCCAATATTGAAGTTAATAATACAAAAATCACAATAGAAGGTGTTGAGGCATTAAATGGGTGTGAGCATAAAATAATACCAGATCGCATAGAGGCCGGTACTTATGCTTTGGCTGCTATCATTACCGACGGCGAGCTAAAGTTAGAAGGAGTAAGTTTGTCCGATATAGAATGTATTGCAAATGAATTGAAGACTATAGGAGCCAGAGTTGAGTTACATGATGATAGTATTATTATTTCTAGAAAAAATGGCTCTATTAAATCTGCTCACGTTGTAACAAATCCATATCCCAATTTTCCCAGTGATATGCAAGCACAACTAATGTCTGCGGTGTGCATTGCAGATGGAATATCAATCATTGAAGAGAACATTTTTGAAAGTAGATTTGCACATGCAAATGAGCTAAGAAAATTAGGTGCTAATATTAGCATCGAAAAAAGTAAAGCTACTATAAGTGGAACAAAGAGCCTATCTGGAGCTAATCTGCATGCTAATGACTTAAGGTCAACAGCAGCTTTAATTCTCGCTTCTTTGATAGCTAAAGGAGAAACTACAATAAATAACTCACATCATTTATGGAGAGGCTATGAAGCGATGGACGAAAAACTCAATTCGTGTAGAGCCGATATTTCCTTGAGGACATGTTATGAATAAGCGAACTACAGTAAAAGAGATAGATGAAATTCTATACGAAGAACACAAGGCGTTAGATCATGGATTTGTTCGAGTAATTGATTATATGGGCTCTGATAGCGCCATAGTTCAAGCTGCTCGCGTTTCTTATGGAAAAGGAACAAAACAGATAAATCAAGATGAAGCGCTTATAAAGTATTTGATGAGGCATCATCATACAACTCCATTTGAAATGTGTGAAATTAAGTTTCACGTGAAACTTCCAATTTTTATTGCGAGACAGTGGATAAGACATAGAACTGCAAATGTGAATGAATATTCCGGAAGGTATTCGATACTTGATAATGAATTTTATATACCAGAACAGGTTGCAAAACAATCTGATAATAATAAACAAGGCAGCGGTGAAGCTTTTGACTCAAGTGCTTCAAAAGAAATAATAGATTCTCTAATAAATGATTCTAATTTAGTATATTCTCATTATGAGAAATTTATTGAACAGGGCCTTGCAAGGGAAATTGCCCGAACTAATCTAACGCTTAATTACTATACTCAGTTTTATTGGAAAATAGATTTACATAACCTTTTTCACTTTTTAAGGCTTAGAGCTGATCAGCACGCCCAATATGAAATTAGAGTCTATGCAGAAGTTATGTTGGACATAGTAAAGAAATGGGTCCCGCTGGCCTATAATGCTTTCATTGAATACTCCTTAAAATCAGCCTGTATTTCAAAAACTGGTCTTGAAATAATTCGCAAGCTAATAAAAGGAGAAAATGTTACGAGAGAAGAAAGTGGCATTGGTAAAAGAGAATGGGATGAGTTGATGTCTATACTTGGTAAATAATCTTGAAGATAAATGTATAGTTGTTATTTACATAGCGTTTGCAGGATAGCTGTACAAAACCCAAACCAGTCACAGCTGTACGAACATTTTGGTAATTTGCATAGTAGATGATGTCATTCCAGTGCTTGACACTGGAATCCAGGAATTTTGGTTCTAAATTAGATATTGGTCTTAAATTAAAATAAACGTTTGTCGATGAGATTATATGAAAACTGGATCCCAGTGTCGGGGCACTGGGATGACAGTGGAAGATCTAATTCCTTATATCAATTAATTCTCATCCACCTTTTATGTTACATAAACTCATCACTTTTATAGAACATCTCATTAAAATCATTTAAAATTCCAAAATCTTGATTTTTAATAAATAGATGACCATCTGCAATATAGGACTCAGCAAGAGTAAATGGTTCATCATGATGCTGTGATGCTGGCCTAACAATTTCATTGTACAAAACCATTACTTGCTCATAATTGTATCCACTACCATCATGATGTTTACCACATATAGTGTCATAAAAATTTCTTACATCATCATGCGTAACTTGCAGTTCTACCTTATATTTCCCTATTTCAACAGCCTCACCCACTTTGATTTTTAAAGGATGCTGTGATTCTTCTTTCACATTATCTATAACAATTGTTTCCTCTTGCTTCTCTTCGTCTCCTCTTATCGATCTTTTACTCCTTTCTTCACTCGCAGGTTGATCTGCTGGCATTTGGTCTATATCGTTAGATTCTTCTTCTTGCATAGTAATTTTTTTGAGATAGCTAAGCATATCCTTTCCAGCTCTTTCCCAAGTTGCAGCTTCTTTTGAAAGCTCACGATAATAAGAATCATTATCACCTTTGCTATCTATTACATCTCTTGCTAGTCCTTTCTCTTCTGCCCATAACTCAGCATGTTCAACAAGTGTCCTGCCATCTTTACCTACAACGTCAACGTCAGCTTTGTTTTTTATTAGATATCCTATTGTATCTAACTTTCCATGCCTCACTGCATGAACTAAAGGTGTCCAACCATCATTATCCTGAGCATTAATATTCGCACCTTTTTCAACTAACTGCTCTATCATCTTCTTATTCCCAAGATCAACAGCAAGATGCAAAGGTGTTAAGCCGTAGCTATCCTGAATATCAATATCCGCATTATGCTCTATGAGATATTTAACTACTTCCATATTTTTCATGTGCATGGCAAAATGTAGTGGAGATTTACCAGAGCTAATATCACGGGTATCAACATCTATACCACGATCTATTAAGTATTTAGCAATTTCCGTATGGTTTAGCTTGATTGCATAGTGCAGCAGTGTTTGAGCTGACATGTTTTTGATACCAAGATCTGCGCCATGCTCAATTAAACTCTTAACTATTTCCGAATTCCCTAGCTTAATAGCAGCAAGTAACGGAAAAGTATAATAACTTTTACTATTAGAATCTGCGTTATGATCTAATAGATACTTCACTATTTCTGTATTACCTGAATAAATAGCACTGTATAATGGCGTTTTGGAATAAGCATCTTGAATATTAGGATTTGCACCACGATCTATTAAGTATTTAGCTATCTCTATATTTCCAGACTCAATAGCATAGTGTAAAGGTGTCTTATAATACACATATTTAGTATTAGTTTTCTGATAATAATTGTCATGAACATTAAGATTTGCTCCATGATCAATAAGATATTTTGCTACTTCCGTATTTCCTGACTGAATGGCATAATGTAGTGGTGTTTGTCCATTATGGTCTCTTGTATCAATATACGAATTGTGTTTTAGTAGCGTTGCTACTTTGCTTAAATCTCCCAATGAAGCAGCAAAATGTAAACTAGTCGCACCTGTTACCTTATTTATCTCGTTTACTTTTCCTATAGTATTTTCTACATTATTGTCATCAATGTTCACCTTTAAGAAAGGCTGTTTATTATACTTCATAACTTTTGTTGTAACAGCTTTTCCTTGTTCGTCTTCAATCGCTTTTTTAGCAGGTTGCATAGAATCTTCTCTACTGACACTTGATTTAGATTCTATCTTGGTTTTATCACCACTTACATTATGTACTGGTCTATAACCATATAGACCCTTGCCTGCACTTTGTTGGCTTGTTGAACTTTCAACACTGTTAGACTCAACAACATTATATTCCATACTTACATTATGTACTGGTCTATAACCATATAGACCCTTGTCTGCACTTTGTTGGCTTGTTGAACTTTCAACACTGTTAGACTCAACAACATTATATTCCATATGTTGTTCACCACTCAGCTCAGCTTTGACCCACTGTTTAAATTCCTGAGTATAACCTTTTAGCTCAGTCAAAAAATCCTCAACTAATTTCTTACCTTCATCCCTATCATGATATCTCTTACAAGTGGAGAGGCTCTTTAGTAAATTATCAATTAAGTCCGGGTGTTTATGTTCAAGAAACTTTACTACTTGCTCTGCTTCTGAATAGTAGTGATTTCCTTGATAATCATTGCGTAATATCTCATCTAGTTTAAGATTCTTATTTTTTATTGCAATTAAAGCTTCTTTATCTCCGTGATCATTAATGTGCTTGCCATTTTCCAAACCAGCAACATAGTTAGCAATAGCTTCGTGCATTGCTTTTGGCAAGATATAGCTTAGACCAAGATTTGCAAAGTGCATTGCATGCCCTATCTCGTGCTCTAACGTATGTTGATTTAAATTCCCTTTGCTATCTAGGTAGACATAAACGTCAGCAGCATTTCCCTTGTTTAGATCGATCATTCTTGTGTAGCCATTAACACCGTCGCCAGCATCGAATCCAACTTTTTTCAAGTACTCTTTAAACTCATTTTGAGTGTTGAATACATAAGCATTGATCCTTATATCATGGTCAGAGGTATTAAAAGCACCCTTAAAGTCTCGTACAGCATCTTTAATGCTTTTTTCTATTGTATCTAGCTTATTGGCAACTAAGTCATACTTGATATTTATATTAGTGTTATCAAGGGATACAGTTTTGCTAAGTGAAAGGTTTGACATTACACTATCCATGTAATTTACTATTTCCACTTGCCCTTGCTGTTTAGCATAAGTAAGAGGTGTACCATCGCATGCTCTTTTAATATAAAGATCAGCACCATTATCTATCAGACATTTCACCATATCTAAATTTCCACGTGTAATAGCTAGGTGTATCGGAGTGTAGTTATGAGTAAGGTTTATATCTGCACCATTTTTTATTAAATAATCTACTACTTCTGTATGACCTTTATTGACTTTTACATTTGCAGCAACATGAAGAGGAGTATCATTCCATTCATCTAAAACATCAAGCCTAGCACCTTTTTCTACTAAAAATTTCACTGCAGCTAAATTTCCATCTTCAGCAACTTTATGCAGAAAGGTTCTGCCGATACTGTCTTGTCGGTTTATATCTGCACCTTTGTCTATCAAATATTCTGCTAATTCCATACGTCCACGTGAAATAGCCATGCCAAGAGGATTATTATATTTACCCAGGTTAACATCGGCATTACCTATTTCGACTAGAAATTTTATCATTTTCTCATCATTGTTCATAACAGCATAAAAAAGTGGAGTGAGCTCATGTTTATCTTGCACGTCCACTCTAACGCCTTTATCTATTAACAGTTTGACCTCATCGAAACGCCCACTGAAAACAGCTTTATGTAGAGCAGCATATCCTGTAGAGTCTTTAGCATCTAAGTCTAAATTTTTTGATTTATCATATTCAGAATTTGTTTTAAATTTCATATTCACCTCTTAAAAATTTTCACTATAAATAAGTCTTGAGAAAAATGCGTTAACTGTAGATTCAGCCTTTACCTTGTTTTTGCACAACTGCTGAGATAGTTGATCATTGCTGAAAAGGCGATTCTTAGTATTGAAATATTTAGCATAGCTTCTAGAATTAAATTCAGGGATTGAGTAGAACCCGCTTTCAAGTTCAAGATAAGAGCTGCTATTCAGAACAAAAAATAAATCGCTCTGGTCAAGCAGTATGTCATAACCAGAGCTCGTGCAATGTAAGTATTCATTGCTTTCATACTCTGCTATGTAGTATTTACTTGCATCAAGATCACCATTAAGCTGTAGAATTGCTGCTGAGCGTCCATTCTCAATACTATGGCCTTTTATTACTTTAAGTACTTTAATCTCATCATTTTCTATGAGTTCTCTTAACTTTTCATTCTTTTGATTGAATTCTTCCTCTGCTTTTCTTCTGTCTTCTTCTAATTTTGTTTCTTTTTCAACAAGCTCATTTTGTATTTGCAAAAACATATCTTGAATGGTTAAGCCATTTAGAAAGTAATCTAATACACTTGACACAAACGGCTGCAATTCACCATTATCTTCAAAGCTCTTTTCCTGCTTTTTGTCATATTGAGTGGGATTATAGATTGCATGCAGAGGATAAAAACCATAATTCACCTCGTCGAATGATAACTCCATCGAAAATCCGCTCTGATCAAGTGGAAGTTTAGTAGCTAAATATCTACCATTATCATCTCTGACATATAGCTCATTTATACCATAGTGACCACTATATTTGTTGTAATAAATATAAAAATTCTCAGGATTAAGATTAAAGTAATCATCTAAATTGTTAGGTTTACCGAGCTTTTCACGTAGAAAACTCTTGCTCTTATCTGTAAGTTTGATGCGTGTAGAGAAGTAACACCGATCTATTCGGTCACCTTTTTCTATTTCAAAGTCTAGGACTATTTTATCGCTAAACATACAGAATTTCCTCACATTTCCAATATTTATGATTATAAATTGTATACTATGAAAAAAGTATTAAGGCTTCTCTATGTATCTAAAAACAGCGCTAACTTATGACAAAAACAGTTGACGTATTACTGCCACTTCCAATTGATCAGCTATTTTCATATGCAGTTGAGGAAGATACTGAAGTTTCAATTGGAGATTACGTAGTGGTGCCGTTTGGCAGAAAGCGTTTGATTGGAATAGTTTGGAGAGAAAGTAGCAAAAGCGATCGAGAATTAAAATTTATTGAACAAAAGGTCGATTTGCCGAGCATCAGACCAAAACTGATCGAATTTGCAGAGTGGGTTGCGCAATATAATGTAATACCTATTGGTATGCTTGCCAAAGTCATAATGGGAGGAGTATTAAAGGTAAATCAAATAGATAAGTTAGTTTGCACTAAGCAAAAGCAAGAAATAAGTGAAATAGATTACCAATTAAGCCCTGAGCAGCAAGCAGCTCGAGATAAAATAATAAGTAATTTGAATGAGTATTCAGTAACTTTACTTGACGGTGAAACCGGGTCTGGAAAAACGGAAGTTTATCTCTCTGTGATTGCAAGGTTAATTGAAACCGTAAATGATGCACAAGTCCTTATCCTTCTGCCAGAAATTGTCCTAACTTCACAATTGGTAAATCGCGTTCGCAGTCAGACATCTGGAAATATAGCTGAGTGGCATTCAGGACTTACTCCAAAAGCTCGCCGAAATAATTGGCTCAGTATCGCAAATGGAAGTGCGCAGATAATTATTGGGGCACGGTCAGCGCTTTTTTTACCTTATAAAAACCTAAAATTAATTATCGTCGATGAAGAACATGACTCATCCTTTAAACAAGAACAGGGGATTATATATAATGCTCGAGATATGGCCATTATCTTAGCCAAACTCGAAAATATTCCGATTATTTTGTCATCCGCTACTCCGCTGCTTGAAACAATTTATCATGTTAAAAAAGGGAATTACAACCATGTAAAGCTAACTAAAAGATTCGGTGGTGCAGAGTTGCCGCACATAAAAGTAGTGAATAATAAACAATGGATTTCCAGTAAGCTTTTCCAAGGCATAAAACAAACCATAGAGAAAAAACAGCAAGTTATGCTCTTTCTAAACCGCCGGGGGTATGCGCAACTTGCAGTTTGTAAAAAATGTGGATATAAAATTTCCTGCTCAAATTGCACTGTATGGCTTACTTACCACAAGAAAAAGAACGTCCTTTTGTGTCACCATTGTTCTTATCAATCAAAACTTCCAGAAAAATGCTCCAATTGTCAAAGTGAGCAGTCATTGCTCCTTTATGGTGTGGGAATTGAAAGGTTAGTTGAAGAAATAGTGAAATTAATACCAAATGCAAAAACTGCGATTATCAGCAGCGATCAGAAGTCGCTTGGTAACGTCATTGATTTAGTGTTGAAAGAAGAGGTGAATATTATAATCGGTACACAAGTGATTGCCAAAGGGCATAATTTCCCTAAGTTAACTTTGGTGGGAGTGATAAATGCAGATTTAGGACTTGAAAATTCTGACCTCAGGGCAGCAGAAAAGACGTATCAATTATTGCATCAAGTTGCGGGTAGATCTGGGAGGTTCAACGAAAAAGGAACGGTAATAGTGCAAACCAATAATCCTGAAAGTTTAATAATAAGAGCATTACAGCAGCAAAAAAGGGACTTGTTTTATGAAGTTGAACTTGAGTCAAGACGCAAAGCTAAAATGCCACCACTTAGTAGATTAATAGCGCTTATAGTTTGTGGTAAGGATCAATTTGCAACGCAGAAAGCAGCAAGTGAGCTAACAAGCTTTTTACATAATCAATGTTCAACTACCTTTCAGCACTTGACGCTGAAAGAATTTGAAATTTTTGGCCCATCACCAGCAGCAATAAATTTTTTAAACAATAAATATCGTTATAGAGTGTTACTGAAAATACACAATAACCATAGTCTATTCATAAAGAAAAAGCTGAAACATTGCTGTAACTTGAGTTCAAACATTGCAATAACAATAGATGTTGATCCTGTGAGTTTCTTTTGATGTTATTTGAATTTATTTGACATTCACAGAATTAATTGTATTGATTTTTTAATCAATAATTTGACTTTTATTACGATTTATTATATTATTGATATAATCAGAATAAGGAGATGGTATGAATGATTTAATTACGATTATTTGTAATCGACACGAGAGTCTTGAAAAAAAAAATTCAAAAGTTGAAAGACTACCTTACTGATGATAGAAAAATTGTGATTGAGAAAGAGTTATTCTCAGCAGCTATTGTAGATGTAATCTCTAAAAAAGGAGATTTTATCAATGAACAAGCAGTGCGCATATACCTTATTTTGCATCACTGTATTAAACACTATAGTGCAAGGTCTAAGAAAGGAGAGATATTGTCATTTCAAAACGCAATGAATATTCTAGATGAAGCAGTGCATGACTATATTACTCTTGAGGGTTTCTATAAATTGATAAATTTTCAAGATCACGATGGGAATAAATTATTACACCAAGCTGTTATAAGTAATAACACTGAGGCAATAGAAGCCCTTTTAAAATATGGCGCAAATTCTTTGATAAGGAATAAAGAAGACAAAATGCCATTAGATTTAGCTCAAGAAGAAAAAACAAGAGAAGCACTCATTAAATTTATGAAAGACCAAGCTCAATCGAAAAAAGAAAGTGCTAGATGTAATGGTTTGATTGGTATCATACCTGGTGTTTTTCTTGGTGTTGGACTGGGTATTAGTAGTGCTTTAGTACCTTCAATGACTATTATATTATGTGCACTCGCAGTATCTGCTCTTGTTGCTGGAATAGCAGTTGGAGTTGGCTATATCTTTACTAAGTCAAGACTATAAACAGGCTAAATCGATAGAAAAAGCTGTTGATTCTCAACTCTCTTCCGTTGAGCAGAATAAAGGCTTATACAAATGAAGCAATGCTAAAAGATAAATAATAACTGTGAGTTTTTTAACATTAGATTTCTTGCATAACTGGAATTCGAAAGTTCCAGCACATTTTTCTTATTGGATCCCAGTGTCAAGCACTGGGATGACATCTGTTTATGCAAGAAATCTATTTATTTAAAACTTGTTTGAGAAAACGTAGCTATAAAAACCGCAGGTACCAGTTGGTTTTTATTAGCTAAAGTAAAGGTCAAGTATCTGGAATTCTGGACATAAGATCCCCCTGTGAAAAAAAGATTAGAAAAAATGCATTATAAATACGACAGATATGCTCTGAAGAGGATACGCTACATTTTTAATGAGTTTGATTAAAAAGTCTGCAGACGGAGATAGATTTTTGAGCTCAATAAATATCTCTAACTGTAATTGTAATCAGATTTAAAATATGCGGAAGTAATTTTTTAGCTAATAATTCTGTCTTGTAGGAGTTTAACAAGAGAACCAAAAGTTAGTGTCATAAATATTTTTATCAAAAACCATTTCAAAAGAAATCTTAAATAGGGTTGAAAACTTTCAAAGATGAGATATTCTTCCTGCAATCTAATTATTAGTTTTTTATGTTACCAATAGAGGGTCAAATAAACGCTGCAGCAAATTTTCAAGCAGAAGACTTTGAGTCTAAAAATGCTACAGATCTTGATTGTTTAGCTAATCCTCTAAGTGCTTCGAATGCAAAGCTAGAGAATAGCGTTAAAGCTAAAGATAAAAAGAATGAGGTACCTTTTTCCAGTAGAAGAAGTAGCTCGCATGTTTTAGAACTTTTTTCTAATGAAAGCGTTGAGATTAACATTCAAGATGAAACGCCTTGTGCCACTCGGAGTGAATCAGGTATAGCTGGGTTATTTAAAGGCAGGGGTAGTATGAACATAAACCTTTATCAATCTAAAGTACAACGTAGTTCTGCAATTGATTACAGTACTAGAGAAAGTATAGGGTCACAGCTACTAAATATCTGTAACGGAGAAGAAGATATCTCTTTTGATCAAGAGATTAATTTTTATATAAAGAGGGTTGTTTGTATGATGCCTTATTGTTGCAAGATGAAGAAAATCAGGACACACCTTTACATGTGGCTATTAAAAAATCATGCTGATTTTGTAAAAAAGCTTTTGTGTATTCTTAAGGAGCCATACCGTGCGAATGAGTTTTACAAGCACAAATATTTTGAACATAAGGAAGAGAATGAAAAGCCGCTTTCTAAAGTTATTAATACTAAGAACGAAGACGGAAAAGACGTAATTACTCTGACTACTGAAGGTAATAATTCAGAATGCATTTCAGCTCTTTTTAACTACTTAACTGATAAAAATATTAACAGAAGAAAAGATGTTGAAAGTGAGTACACACCTCTACACGAAGCTGTGCTTCTTAGCAAAAATGAAGCAATCAAAGATCTTCTGAAATCAAGAGATATAGATACTGAACTCATAGATAAGGAATCTTACAAAGCATCTAATTATACTAATGACCAAGAGGCAATAGAATTGTTTATTAAGCACTATAGTAGTAAAATTAGTGAGTGGCGTATAAAATTAGAAGATAATAATAAAAAATTAGCGTGAATTAAGTGCGTTCTAAGCAAAACAAAACTTGCTTGTGTATGCTTAGCAGCCTTTGGCTCTTGTTTTAGAATGTATGGAAATTCCCATGACATAATAAATGAAGAAGTGAGTGAAGATATGTTATATTATTCTCTTGCATTGCTTGCCAACACTACAGGTCTAATATTATTTTTTAATTATTTGATAGATACAATACTTTCCAAGTATGAAGAAAAAAAATTCTAGTTTGAATAAAGAATCAGACAATTATGTAGAAGAAAGAAACATGTTGAAAAATAAATTGCGTCACTTTCAAAAAAGAGGTACTGTAGCAACTACGCAAATGTATGAGATAATTTCAGTTACACCTGAGTCAGACTTAAGTTACAGTAGATTGTGATTACATTACTTTTTTCAAGACAACTTCTGAGAAAAGTGGAAAAGTTTTTCTATAGCTAAGCAAGATAAAGACTTACTACTTTCTTTACGAAAGGTTTGATGTTATCATTTTATGCACTATCCTGAATTTGTTGAATGAACATTAATATAAAGAATTTAGTTCATGCTTTTTCTAAATTGCCAAGTTTAGGTCCATCATCATCAAGAAGGCTAGTTATACATCTGCTTCAAAACAAAGATAGGGTTATGCTACCCCTTGCATCTTTGATTAGAGAACTAGCGGATCTTATAATAGAGTGTAAGGTTTGTGGGAATCTAGATACTAAATCGCCATGTTCTATTTGTATTAACCCAAAGCGTGACATCAAGCTAATGTGTGTAGTAGAAGAGTTGGGTGATCTATGGGCATTTGAAAAAGGGAATATATATTCAGGTATGTATCATGTTTTGGGTGGAAGGCTATCAGCAATAAATGGCATAGGTCCAAAAGAACTGAATCTTGATAACATTCCTAAAAGAGTTACAGAATTTAAAATTGAAGAGGTCATTATTGCAATCAATCCGACATTAGAAGGCCAAGTTACTGCGCAATATATAATTGAATTGCTAAAGAATTCGAATGTAAAAATATCGCGCCTTGCTTGTGGTATACCGATAGGTGGAGAAATTGACTACCTAGATGAAGGAACGCTGAAGATAGCGCTTACTTCAAGACAGGATATTCAATAATATTCCATTTCTTCTGAGCAACACACTTTAAAAACACTGTAACATACTTCAGCCTAAAAACTTGCTTTACTAATTGAAAATATTGTATACTTAAAATATAATGTTTTAAAATGAGGAGTTATATTAACTTTTTTATTAGATGGAGTATATAATACTTATGATTGGTTAATCAAAAAATTAAGATCAATCGCTCTTGATTTTATTGCGTTGTTTAACAAAGAATACGCAGATAGTAAACGAATTGGATATATAAAGAAGATCATCTGGGGATTGCACTTAAAAAAGATCTGATGAAGATTGAGCTTAAAACTGAGCAGATAGAACAATCGGAAAAAGAGCTGAAGATTGAGCCTAAAGTAGATTTTCTAAAAATGTTTGAAGTATTTCAACAAGAACAAGAACGTAGGTCTATTACAAATTTGGAAAGTGTGATTCAAGTGAGAATTGAAGATCTAGTTGGACGCGGGTTTAGCTATTCTTATGGTAGTGGAAGAGATCCTGTTTTTTATGCAATGAATCAGGCACATGAAATAAAGGGAATAACAAAAGATACGGACTTAGTACTTCTTTTGTGGCTAATGTATGTTCATGTGCCTATAGATGAACATGGAGAACTATTAAAGGATCTTGTAAGGAATCACTCCGGTAATAGAGCTGAGATGATAGAAAAGTTATATCTACTTCAAGAAGAAGGTAAATTATCAATAAACAATCGTGAGAGTCTAGATTGGATAATTAAAATATCTCCACTTATAGAGAAGGAGTATATTTCAAATGGAAAATTTTCTGTTATGCAAATGGTAAGTTCCGGCAATATAGGTGATTTAGAAAAAAGGTTAAAAAAAGATATAGAAGGAAGGGTGAAAGAATTAACCGGCATAGATATTCAATATAGTCCCGAAAGCAGCTTGAAGAACCTTTCCATTCATGCAGTGATAGAAAATTATGGATTATTTAAGTAAATGAATTCTTAACTTGTAAGATACTATAGTAAAATATAGCATAAGGATCTTATGTGCTTTAAAAAACTTATATCATTAGTAAGATTTAGAAAAAAAGAAGAGGAGCAATTGCCCAAGGTAATAATTTGGGAGAATGATTGCTTAGGCTATAAACAAGTTGCAAGTAAATTTAGTTCTATAATCAAGACAATTGGTAAGTCTTTTTCTATTGTATCCTTAGAAGGATATGATAAGTGGGGTAAGACGTTTTTTTTGAAAGAATGGGTAAAGGATCTAGAGCAGCAAAATGAAATTGCAGCTTATTACAGCGCATGGGATATTAGTGCGCTAGATCAACCATTGCCTTCTTTTTTACATTTCCTGTTTGAGGATCTATTTGCATCATACGAAGTAAAAAGAAGTGTTATACAGCAATTTAAAAACATAAACCAAGAACTATTTTCTCTCAATACATTAGGAAAGCTAATCAGTAAATCTCCACTCGCTATGCTTTCAGTATTTCTCGATGCTGCAAAAGAGGCTGATAAGAAAGACATAGGTTTTGTCTTGGGTGAATTAAATCTTCTCCAAAGGAGAAAAGAGAACATTAGAGATTTTAAAATACAACTAGCAGATGTGGTTAACAAAATCAGAAAAGGTAAAAACATTTATATAATGGTTGATAATCTTGATATATGCCGTCCCAAATTCATTGTCGATTTTTTAGAATCCATAAAGTACATGCTTGATGTTGAGGGACTGGTTTTCATTATCTCTGTTAGTCAAGATAAAGGTAACGTGCAAAGAGCAATCAGCACAATACTTGGACCAAATTTCAGCCTAAAATCTTTTACTGATCTCTCTTTGCATTTGCCAAAACAGCCAATAGAGAAATTTACAAGAAAGCTGTTTCAAAATATTGAATTGCCGAAAAAATCAAAGAGCTTAATTATAGATAGCTTTATATTTTATGCAGAAAGCTTCTCATTATCATTGCAGGCAATAGAATACTGCGTAAAGAAAATAAAGCTATGTTATGCGAAAATTGATCCGAATTTATTTACATTTTTAGTAATACTACAGTCAGTAAACACTGATTTGTATGAGGAATTATATTCATCACCTCAGAAGGCACTGGAGAAGATTGAGAGCGCTTTGATTCTAAACGGTCAGGAAGAATGGGAAAATCTTAAAACTTCTCTTGAGACTACTTTTAAAGAAAAAGAATCAAAGACTCACAAATCTTTGAAGCAAATAAGAGATATCTTATTCTAAGAATAAAGAGAATTGTAGAACAGAACCCTCTTCTTATCATTTCAGCTTGCATGACAAATTGGCTTACATAAATTTTAGCATATATGACCTTGAAAGATCGCTGTGCAATACTTAAATTATTAGAATAGCAGGCTAATAATGGAGCTCAAAATGCACAACATACAAGAAACTGAAAGTTTAAAATTTGACGCTGAAGTAGGCAAAGTACTAAATATAGTAATTCATTCACTTTATACCAATAAGGATATTTTCTTGCGTGAGTTAATATCAAATGCATCAGATGCATGTGATAAATTGCGCTATGAATCACAATTAAATCCTAATTTACCAGATTCAAGCGATGAATTGAAGATTACTATTAGCTCCAGTAAAGATAAGAGTGAGCTGTATATAACCGACAATGGAATTGGCATGAACAGGCAAGATTTAATAGATAATCTTGGCACGATTGCAAGTTCTGGTACGCAAAAATTCTTGGATGCAATTAAGAATAATAAAGATTCAAACCAAGCTGTAGAACTGATTGGAAAGTTTGGTGTTGGTTTTTATTCAAGCTTCATGGTTGCCTCAGAAGTTATAGTAGAGTCAAGGAAAGCCGGAGAAGAAGAGTCTTGGGTATGGAAATCTAAAGGAGATGGAGAATATTCAATCAGCAAGTTAGATGGTCAAATCTCTCGTGGAACAAAAATTACGCTCATCATTCGTCCTGAAGAAAGCGAATTTTTAGACAAATTCCGTATTGAAAACATTGTTACTACTTATTCAGATCACATAAATTTTCCTATTGAATTTGTAAATGAAGAAGGGAAAAGTGAAAAATTAAATAGCAAAGCTGCAATTTGGACTAAGCCAAAAAATGACGTTACTCAAGAAGAGCACAACGACTTCTTCCGCGGTGTTGCGCACGTAGGTGGTGAGCCTTGGATGATACTGCATAATAAAAATGAAGGTGCAATAGAATATACGAATTTGCTTTATGTTCCTTCTATCAAGCCTTATGATTTGTTTCATCCAGATAGACGCTGCTCTGTAAAACTTTATGTAAACAAAGTATTTATCACTGAAGATAATGTGCAAATTATACCACAATACCTGCGTTTCTTAAAAGGTGTGGTTGATTCACCAGATTTGCCTCTTAACATCAGCAGAGAAACACTGCAGAATAATCGCGTTGTTGAGCAGATTAGGAAATCCCTAACTAAACGCGTGGTATCAGAGCTCGGCAAAAAAGCAAAAGATAATTTAGAGGAATACACAAAATTCTGGGGCAATTTTGGTGCGGTATTAAAAGAAGGTCTTTGCGAAGCTATGCCAACTGATGAAAGAGAAGCATTGCTTTCCATTTGCAGATTTCATAGCACCAGTGATGATAAGCTAGTTAGTATTGATGATTATATAAGCAGAATGAAGCCTGAACAGGAACATATCTACTATCTCACAGGAAATAGTCTCGATTCAGTAAAAAACAGTCCACAACTTGAAGGATTCGTCAGCAAAGGATTGGAAGTGCTTCTATTTGTTGATCCAGTTGATGATTTCTGGACTAGCGTGATTCATGAATATAAAGATCAAAAATTTAAATCTGTAACTCGTGCTGATGTTGATTTAGAAAAATTCTCTTCAGAAGAAGGTAAGAAAGATGAAGAAAATAAATCGGATGAAAACAAAAGCGAAGAAAACGCGGATTCTATACTCGAATACTTCACCAAGGTTCTTGGAAGCTTAGTAAAAAGTGTAAAGATCTCTAAGAAATTAACCGATAGTCCTGTGTGTCTAGCAGTTGATGAAGGAACTATGGATCTTCGTATGGAGCGTTTTTTACGTGAACAGAAGCAGCTAAATTACCGCACGCCAAAAGTACTTGAAATTAACATTAAGCATCCTTTGATAAGAAACATAATGGAATCTCACGCTGAAAATGGTGAAAATCCAACGCTTGGAGATATGATTTACTTATTGTTCTATCAAGCTTGTATAGTGGAAGGTGAAGAGATGGAAGACGTAAGTCTGTTTGCTAAAAGACTCAATAATTTGCTTGGCAAAATTTCTGTTTAATGCCATAATTAACTGAGTTAATGGTCGGGAAGTAAATCATGGGTGGTTGGAATTTACTTGGTGGGCTCATACCACCAACAGCAAATCATGCAGAAGAAAAAGAGCGTCGCCATTCTGGAGATTCAGGCAATTGTTCAGAGGTTGAGGAAGGACAAAATACTAACAGAGCAATTGAATTGGAATTTCAGCTAACACAATCTTTGCTAAGTCAAGCAAAGGCAGGTGAGAATAATAGGGATGCAAATTCTGGCAAGCAAGCACAACTTGATTTGGAAAGAATGGATTTTGTAATTAATGGGCAAACAATAAGCAAAGCGTATGTTCACGAGTCATATTGCCGGCACAATCACTTAATTTCGAGTGAAAATGCAAATTACCGCCTGTTTGCTAAGCAAGTTTTCACAGAAATGTTTAAATATGCTAAGGCAGAAACTCCAAATGACAATATATTAGAAGAGTTAATTACTAATTGCAATCAGGCTGGGTATGATGGCTCTTTGTTAATGCAGCTCTCTCCTATATTCTCTAAGCATAAACTAAGCTTGCCTCATGCCAACGATAGAAAGATAAGTATTGTATATAATAGCCAAGGTTCTCTCAATATTCAGTATTGTCCAAGTATGCCTGTTAGAGAACTTGATACGAATAAGGAAATATGCAGGGTTGATGCTATTTTAGAATTCACCCTTAAGTTTCGAGATAGTAAGGTAGAGTATGAAAACGGCAAAGTAACACTTGCTATTCCTGAACAATTAGAGAATTACAAAGCTGATGGCAAAAGTTTGTTAGATGAAATAAATAGGCATTTCGAAGATGAGGATAATAGAATTACAGAGGCTCTTGAGAAAAATATGAATGAAGGACCTAAGTCATTTGCTGCTGAAGACTTGTCTATTACTGAGAGTTCATCTGATAGGAGTGAAGTAGCAAACAAAGTAGTTACTGATCTAGGCATTTTAGGTAATGTTGTGAATGTATTGGTAGGTGTTGCAGAAGTTACAGCAGTTGTAGCAACAGAGTTATTTTGGCCTCAAGATCAGGTTAATACAGAACCAAGGAATAATGAAGAAGAATTTACCATTATCCCTAAAAATTTAACCTTTGATGAATTAATAGACGTTATAAATAAAGCAAAAAATTATGGTGATTATGCAGATTTAGATAAAACTATAAATAATATAGAGGAAAGCGGTAGATTTATTACTGATTTGAATTGTGGTAATTTGAAGGATTTTTGCTCTCAACAGCTTAATTTGACTGATCATACGCACAATGTGCTGTTGAATAATAGTTATGATGAAACAAATGGTTATTATAATTATTCAGTAAAAGAGCTTTCACTACTAGCCATTGCAGCTAATGATACGCTTGTGGAAAGATATGCAGAAACACATAAAAGTATATTATTTACGCAAGATGAAGAGCTCGATAGGCTGCTTATTGGTGTTGGTAGACAGTGCTATGTTGAGTTTCTATTAGAACATTTGGAAAAACCAAATCGCACTATGTTTTTGGATGATATATGTAAAAAACTTGAAAGGGCATCTTTTGTTGGTAATCAGAAATGCGTGGAAGTGATACTAAATAGGTTTAAGAATACTGAGGCTGAAGGTAGATTTATTTTTTCATCTAAACTTTTGCACTATGCTATACACTTAGCTCCTAAAAGTAAAGCGGCAGAGGTAATTGTTAATTGTAAAGTTGTTGATATTAATAGTATAGATAATTCTGGAATTGCACCCTTGCATTATGCTGTAGCACGTGATAATTTTAAACTAATAAGCTTACTTATTAAAAATGGTGCTGATGTTGATGTTCAAGATGAGAGGCATGGCAGAACAGCTTTACATTGGGCTGCTTACCATGATAAATTTGAAATAGTAAAATTACTTGTAAACAAGGGAGCTGATCGGAACATTCAAGATAGAGATGGCAAAACAGCTTTAGATCTGGTAGGAACGAAAAGTTTATATTTGGTAAGGGAAGAAAACAGGGAAAAATCTTCTAGTGAATCAAAAATCACAAAATTTCTTGAAGGTTTAGATGATAAAGCACCTTTGTATTTAAATATTAAAAAAGATCCAGAATCCAAAAATATTGATAATCAACAGCCACAAAGGAATATTGTTGATAAAAAAGAAAATATTATGAACAATAAAAAGGTTTTAATAGAAGAAACTATAGATAATAATAATTGTAGGAGGGGTAAAATGTATAGTAGTGATCAAAGTATAAAAACCGTAGGGGAAATGTTGTTTGATGCTATCTCTAGTTTTGATTGTAAAAAAGCAAGCTCTTTAGTAGAGCAGGTAAAGCAAGGGGGCAATAATGTAGCACCTATCATGAATGAAGCTTTCAAGAAAGCTAATGAGACGAGAGTTAAGCAACAAAGTATAGCATCTAGAAAAAAGCTCAAAAAAATTAAAGGGTTTCTTAAAAAAGAACTCGATAATATTGCCGTATTATCAATGAGCAATGATGTAGAAACTACTGTAAGCAGACAGGAAGTCCCTGTATTGGGGCTTGAAGGAAGTGAATTAGATTTAGCATCGTCGAGTTCTAAAGATGATGATTTTTCTAAACTTGAAAGTGACGATTCTGCTAGAATTTCTTTAGATCCTCCTTCGGAAGAGCAAACTTCTAATAAACCCGCCGAGTATGTAGAACAAGTTGCTAACGAAAATATACAACCAAAATCAGTAGCTAATAAGCAAGCTAGTAATAGCAACAAAATTTACACAAAAGAGAATAGCGTTAAATGGCCTACTGTGGCTACATGGATGTTTGCAGTAACTGGAATACTTGCATTAGCTGCTGCACCAGCTGCATATTTTGCTCTCGGTACTAGTCTGCAAGCAGCAGGTATTGGAGCTTTCTGTATAGTTGCTGCTATAGCTGTACATTATTATAATAAGGCACCTTCAGATCCACTTAAAGGACCAGATGTTGAGAAGTTTGTTCGTAATGCTGCTGTAGAAGCAAATTAAGAAACAGTAGTCTATCACTTAATAATTTATTATAATTATATTGATTGTTAGTAGATAAAAACTTGGTAGACTACGAAGAAATATTCTTAAATAAAATCAAAGATATAAAAGATGAGGGGCGCTACCGTGAATTTACGCACTTTGCGTCATTGCCAGGTAGGCTCCCTCACATTATGGACTATGAAAGAAATAGGGAAGTTATTGTCTGGTGCAGTAATAATTATCTGGGAATGTCGCAGAATGAAAGTGTTATTGCTGCAATTCAAAATTCATCTGTTGGTGCTGGAGGAACAAGAAATATATCCGGTACGACAAAAGAAGTTGTTGAGCTTGAGAAGTCTTTAGCTGATCTGCATCAAAAAGAAGCTGCTTTAACTTTTGCTTGTGGCTACCTTGCCAACCAAACTACGCTTAGCACTTTGTCGTCTGTTATTCCGGGTGTGGTAATTTTTTCAGATGAGAAAAATCATTCTTCAATGATAGAAGGCATAAGGTCAGGAAAAAGACCGAAGCACATATTCAGGCATAATGATGTTGATCACTTAGAGCAGTTGCTAAAGTCTATAGATATAAAAACGCCGAAAATAATAGCACTTGAATCTGTATACTCAATGGATGGTGATGTAGCACCGCTTGAAGCGATATGTGATCTAGCAGATCAGTATAATGCAATTACCTATTTGGATGAGGTACACGCAGTTGGTATGTATGGACCGCGCGGTGGCGGAATTGCAGAAAGAGAAGGTTTGATGGATAGAATAACTGTTATTCAGGGTACATTATCAAAGGCTTTTGGAGTGATGGGTGGATATATAGCGTCTTCAAAGAGCTTGGTGGATGTAATAAGAAGTTCAGCCCCAGGATTTATTTTTACTACTGCTATGTCACCCGTTTTAGCAGCAGCAGCAAAGGCAAGCGTTGAGCATTTAAAATCGAGCAATGTTGAAAGAGAGAAGCAAAAGCAGTCTGTTGAAAAGGTAAAAGACTCACTGAGAAATGCAGGAGTGAATTTTATGCAAACAGAAACTCATATAATTCCAATTATAATTGGCGATCCTGAGTTGTCCAAAAAAGCATCAAAATTGTTATTTGATGAGTATGGAATATATGTACAACATATAAATTACCCAACAGTTTCAAAGGGGACTGAGCGCTTCCGTATTACTCCTACGCCTTACCATACAAATGAAATGATAGAGAATTTAACAGAGTCTCTTGTAAAAGTTTTTGAGAAATTATCTGTTTGTGTCTGTTGTTGAGTTTAAAGTTGCCAAGAATAGGGTATCTATTTAAAAGCATGGTTAATGTACAAAATCAGTGCTTTATTTCTTGTCATGAAAGTAGCTGACACTGGGTATCCAACTAAATTGGTAAACACTTTACAACGTTTTTTGTGCAAAAGGACTAGATGCCATTGTCACACACTGACTATTTGTTCCTATAGTTGTCTTTTCTCGTCTATCTTATTTTACCACCCTGCTGCAATGAGGGGTAGGTAAGACCACTTATTATTTTCACTACGTGACTTTTGCTCTTTTGAATGAACTTTAGTTTATATCTCCAGCAATGACAAGCGCGTTATCTTCCTTTAATCTCCCACCGCTTTCTTGCAAAAAAAGCCTACCGAGTGAAGTTTTATATTTATTAATTCCAGAGTAAATTATTCCATTGTATCTTCCGGCAGCAAGATATGCAAAACCTAGTACCGTTGAGCCAAGGGAGCGTAGATTATTATTGTCAAGTGGTAATTTATTTAACAAATTACCACTTATGTCTATTATTCCCCCTTCACGAGCTTTCATCCGCATTTTTACATGGCGAGATTTGAAATCTTCAAGAAAAGCTCCTTTCTTTTCCTCTGCCCAGAAAGTTTCTCTAAGGGCTGGAGCATCAATCACAGCTGCTACAACTCTGTTTTTATGAATGAGACAAACTGATACTGCAAAATAAACCATACAACTAAAAAGGTTTTCCTTGCCTTCTATAGGTATAATAAACCAAGTATAACTGCCTTCTTTTAGATCTTGGCCTACATCGTCTTCAAAAATAAAGTCATAGTTCTGGTTGTAGTTTTTCAAGCAATCGTATATAAGTTGCTTGGATTTTGAATAAGTTTTATTGATAAAGTCTGCTGACTTAACGCTTGAAATTTGCAATTCATTAAAATCACGTATAAGCTGCTTGGAGGCACTGCGTGCAGAATCAAGCATCACATTGATTCGTGGTGATGAAATGGCCATTTACTCTTTTACTCTTTCGTAATAGCTGTTATCAGGAGTATGTACTACAATTTTATCCCCTTCTTTTATAAATTGAGGCACGTTAACACGTATTCCGTTTTCCAAAATTGCAGGCTTATAAGAAGCAGTAACAGTCTGTCCTTTGATAACAGACTCTGTTTCTTTTACAGTTAGTGTAACGTGATCAGGCACATGTGCAGAAATTATTTTATCTTGATAAGCTACTACTTTGATTTTCATATTATCTTGCAAATAAGCCTTCTTTTCCCCTAATAAGTCTAAATTTATAACAATCTGCTCGTAACTACTTGGATGCATAAGATTTACGATATTCCCTTCAGTAAAGAGATAAACATATTCCTCTTCATCTAAAATTGCCCTTCTGATTGTTGCATCAGAGCGAAACCTCTCATAGTACTTTGCTCCTGTTTGGATATTTTTCATTTCAGCTTGTATATATGCACCACCTTTACCAGGTTGAGTATGCATAATACTTATAACCAAAAACAATCCACCGTTATGTTCTAGTACCTGACCTGGCCTGATATCATTAGCCCTTTCTGCCATAATTACACTTTTAATTTATTCTGATGATTATAAATAACTTTATACAAATATCAAAATTTTTATTGGCCAATGAATTCTGGCATGTTGATTACTATATACCTTTCCTTCATGTTGATGTATGGAAATACTTCTTTAGTAAAAGATAACATAATGTTTTTTTTTGTGCTGATAACCAAAATTTCTAATATATCCCCCGAGCCGAAATTATGCACAGACTTCACATAGCCATATAATTCATTACTCTCTAGTCTTACTTCCATATTCACAAGATCATCTTGGTAAAATTCATCCTCATCATTTAACTGTGGTAGCTTATTTCTCTCTATATATAACCTTTTATTTCTTAAAAGTCCTGCTTCATTACGGGAGTTCACACCGCTAATTGTTGCTATTACTAAATTATTACTGACAACAGACACCAAGCTTATTTTATAATTTTCACTTCCGCTTATTAGTTCACCATATATGAAAATATTTTCGGGCTTTTCAGTAAAGGTTTTTATCTTAACAGCTCCTTTGATTCCATGGGGAGAAGTAATTATTCCGAGGCATATATTCATATTAATATGATAGTTGAAATCAGCTTTTTGTCTATAGAATTGACAATTTACTGAATTAACATACAATTAATATTGTGATAATTATAGTGGGTAGTGTATGCGTTCTATCAGCAATCAAGAAAAGCAAAGTATTATAAGTGGCTTAGAAGAAATCAACTGTAAGTTGCAAGGTGAATCTATAAAACTTGATGATACAAAGGAATCTATAATAGTAGCACGTCGTAAACCTGTTGTTGAAGGGGTATTAGAACATCTACGCAACTCTTGCACTACTAACTGTAATGTTATGATCGATGCAGAAACTGGATTTGGCAAGACTTATGATATTGGATTGTGGAGTCATGTACTAGCCCAAGCAGGGTTTCATCATCTGGTTGCAGTACCAAGTAGTGACCTAGTGAATCAAGCTAAAAAAAATGATGAGTAGTACATTTACTGTAAACATTAGGATACCTAAAACTGCTGAGGAAATTAAAAATGCACTGAAGGCAACTAAGCCTACAACAATTATAGTGACACATGACCTGTTATTACAGCAAGAAAATGATCGTAAATTTAAAGACCAAAATACCAAATTGTGGATTAGTGTTGATGAAGCAGACAGTATTAACAAGCAGCAGGATTTTGAGAACATGTGCAAGCTTGATGAGAAATATCCTACGACTTACCTCACTGCAACACCAAAGAGAAGGATTTTAAATAGATGCGGAAAAGTTATCAGCGCCCGACAAGATTGAGTAGACGTTGTATTGCAAAAGCCATCGAAACAGCAAGTGTTATTGCAAAAACCAATAGGATAACAAATTTCAATCAAGCACTTGTAGTGAACATTGCTACCTCCATCATATCTTTAGCTATATTGTTTCCTATTATAGATAGTAATGTTGCTGCTGTAATTGGTCTAACCTCAGATTATTGGCTGTATTCTACTTTGATTGGAAACTTATATTATACAATTTCTATGTTTATATTTGGTATAGTAATGTTGCCAACTTGGTGGGTACTAACTAAAGCAACTGGTGTAGAGTCAAAAGAACTGCTTTCTAGATTTCTTGCTAACGTGCGTAGCTTATTTACTAGAGAAAAATCTAGCCCAGCTCATGAGTATGTTGAAGAAAGCGAAGAAGTTTTTAATTACAATAAGCTTGTTGATACCGATGATTTATTAACTTCTATAAGATGGGATGTGCAAAGCCCAATTGGAGACAGTGCTCTGCTTTTAGCTGATGATGTGAGAATAGTATGATATCGTTTACTATTGTATGTGGCTTAAAGTGCCAACCAAAGCATTTGAGTATGAATTTTATTATAGGAGAAAATAGCCATTTAGGTTTTGATATGTGTAGTAATTTCACTACAAGTTTTTTGAATGAGCTAAAGGATTTATTGATAATGCATCTTAAATGAATATTGTCATCTTTTTTAAACTTTTTATAAACCTCCGCAGCTATTGGTCCTCCAGCACAGCTTCCATACAGTACTATATTGTCTGGGTGAATGCCTTGCTTTAGAAGATCTGAAATGACTGCAATTCCTGCATTTACTCGATTTCGACCGTTTAAAGAATGGCCTTTGCTTTTTCCAGAACCAGGAAAATTAATAAGGTGAACATCCATACCTGCTTCAGCTGCCCAATTCCATTCACTTTTGTCTTCATCTGGCTCTTTTTCAAAAGTATATGCAAGCCCTGGAAAGTAAACTATATGCTTTTTCTTTCTGCTATCTGCACTGCTCTTCGAGTTTGACATCACTATCTTTTGAATTCGCATTCCATTTTGAACTTCTACGAACTCTTCCCTAGTTTTTATTGTGTTTTCTTCTGTTACCTTCATTTTGCGTTTTTCACTACACTGATCTAATAATACATGGAACTTTAAAAAAAATCAATTTTTATCAAAAAATTAACCAATAACGCATCTATCTTTATATTTATTGAAATTAAAGTAGTAGTGGAAAATGCCTCTTGACATTTGATAAACCTAAACGTAGCCTAAAATAATTTAGTGTTTATTTATGACATTTGTTCAATCACTCAATAATCAATTAGATAGTTTTCACTTATTAAAACACCCATTTTACAAGTCATGGAATGAAGGTAGCTTAAGCCTGCAGGCTCTGCAAACCTACGCTAAGGAATATTATCACCATGTTGCTGCTTTTCCTCGTTATATC
This sequence comes from Trichopria drosophilae, assembly GCA_030407085.1. Lineage (NCBI taxonomy): Eukaryota > Metazoa > Arthropoda > Insecta > Hymenoptera > Diapriidae > Trichopria > Trichopria drosophilae. The sequence goes on along the minus strand of CM059582.1, from coordinate 241,385 downwards.
AGCGGTATACATTCCTTGTGTCCGAATTTGAAAATGCGGCAAGTTTTACTTGGTAATTTAATAGAGGAAGAACAAGGTGATGAGAATCACCCAGAATTATGGCAGCGTTTTGCTGAAGGACTGGGAGTAGCACGATCTCAACTTCTTGAGGATGCACAGGTTAAGGAGACACGAGAATTAGTTGATGGTTACTTTGATATTGTAAGATCGGGTTTTGCAGAAGGTCTTGGAACTCTGTACGCTTATGAACGTCAAACTCCAGAGGTTTCTAAATCTAAAATTGAGGGTCTGAAAAAACACTATTCAATAAACGATGAACGTCCTCTCAAATTTTTTACCGTTCATATGGAAGCTGATGAGTGGCATTCTGAAGAATGTGCAAACCTTATTGCAGATTTAAGCGAAGAAGGGCAAGAGAAAGTCATGCAAGGCGCTAAAAAAGGAGCAAAACTCTTATGGGGTTTTCTTGATGGCATGATGAATGTTGATGTTTGTCATTAATTATAAGTAGATACTAAATTCAGTGGTAGCATGTAATCTTCTTATATCTGATTTACGGCTTTGGGTTCATTTGGGATGTAGTGCAGAAGAGAAGTTTTCTCCCCAATTGGTGAGTATTGATGTTGATTTCACTTTTAAATCTCCTCCTTCAGGGCTTACAACTGATCAACTTAAAGATACTATCTGCTATTTGGCAGTAGTGCAAAATATTCAATCTCTTGTTCAGGGCAAGCAATTTAATTTAATCGAGCATTTAACTCATGATATATACAAGATGATTAACGACCTTTTTATGCAAAAAGAGCATTCTGTCAGGGTGACTACTCACAAAATCGCACCACCAGTTCCTGGTGTGCATGGGGGCGTTTTTTTTACTTACTGTAATGAATTGCAAGAATGATCTATATTTCTATTGGATCAAATATAGGGAATCGCCTTTCCCATTTACAAAGAGCTACTGAGTTACTAAAGAAGCGCTATTTAAAAGACTTAAAGTTTTCTATCATTCTAGAAACTAAGGCTATTTTACCAAATGGTGCTCCACCTGATTGGAACAAGCCATTTCTCAACATGATTGTCTATGGAAGTTGTTCTTCTTCTCCTGAGGAGCTACTAAAAGGCTTAAAACAAATCGAATGTGATATTGGTCGTCCACAAGTCTACGAAAAATGGGCACCTCGTATTATTGATTTAGATATTTTGTTATGGGATGATCTAACGCTTGATATACCTGACCTTAAAATTCCTCACCCAGAATTAGTAAATAGACCATTTTTGCTCCACTTGATGGCAATGGTTAACAAAACCTTTGCTTTCAATGTTCAAGACTGTTTTTCAAAGAGTTTTACGCTTTCACCAAAGCTTATGGGTATCGTCAATATTACCCCTGATTCATTTTCAGATGGTGGTCTTTATTATGATGCGAATCGAGCAACCAAGCAGGCATTGCAGCTGGTATCAGATGGTGCAAGCATAGTTGATCTTGGAGCTCAATCAACAAGGCCTGGAGCTTCAATAAAGACGCCAGAGGAAGAGTATGAACGTCTAAAACCAGCACTTGATAATCTTAGCGACTATATGAAAAATGGTGATATTGAAGTCAGCATTGATAGTTTTTGGCCAGACGTTATTTTAAACGTTTTGAAGCACTACAATATTGCCTGGGTAAATGATCAGAAGGGAGATCTGAGTAGTAATACCTTAAAAGAAGTTGCTAGCAGTGGGTGTAGTGTCGTTATTATGCATTCACTTTCGATACCACCACATAAGGACAATATTATTCCACATGATATTGACCCAATTGATATCATAAATAATTGGGCAGAGGAGAGCATTAATAGGTTACTTGCCCTTGGTTTTGATGAAAGTTCAATAATTATTGATCCTGGTGTTGGTTTTGGCAAATCTATGTATCAGAATATTCAGATTTTACGCAGTATAGAAACTTTACAAAATTTTGGCTGCAAGGTTTTAGTTGGCCATTCCAGAAAGTCATTTATTTCCTCTTTTTCCATAGAATCTCCCTCTAATAGAGATTTAGAAACAATTGCTACATCTGCTATACTGCAAAATAAGGTTGATTTCCTTAGAGTGCATAATGTACGCGACCACATGAGATTTTTTGTAGCCCAAGCTGTCTTAAAGGGATGAAGATTATTGGAATTATGGCTGTTGACCCTAATGGGGTAATTGGAATAAATAATGATTTGCCCTGGCGTTATCCAAGTGAGTTTAAACATTTTTGTCAAGTAACCGACAAGCAAGTTATTGTGATGGGAAGAAAGACATTTGAAACCGCGCCTCAGAGCATACTAAAGAATCGTACACCTATTGTTTTCTCCCGTAACAAGTGTTTTAATAGAGACCCAAAATGTACTGTTGTCTCTTCCATGCAAGAATTTCTGTCAATTCAAAGTAGTTCTCAAGTCTTTGTGATTGGTGGGGCACAAATAGCACACCTTTTTTTAGAGCATAATCTAATCTCAGAATTTATTATGACTGAAATGCATAAAACTTATAAAGGTGATACGTATTTCAATTTAGCACTCCTTGATCAGTGGAATAAAACTATTCTCACTAAAACTAAAGACTATACTATATGCAATTGTGTCCGTTCGGCAGAGTAGTAAATTTATTAGCATAAAAGTAATCAACGTTTCTAATGAAAGCTGGGTTCCAGTGTCAGCTACTTGGATAACATTCCGCTATGTCATTCCAGCACTTGATGCTGGAATCTAGATGAAAAAATGGATCCCAGTGTCTAGGCACTGGGATGACAAGAGGAGAGCTACTAAATGACATCTTCAATTTCTGTACAGCTACATCGCAAGAAAGGAAGCACTGGCTTTCACATTAGCAAATTCCCTGAACAGATGCATACAATTTAATGCGTAATGAAATGTGACCTTAGCAAAAAAAAAGCAGCAGAAAATGTCCTAGCTGTTGCTCTCCTAGATCATAAAATCTACTTACATCAAGTTGCATGAAATTTGCTCCGTACATCCTCTCTGTTTTTCTTGCTTAGGATCTTTTAACCTGGAAAAAGGTAACTTACTCCAAAATTTATTGTCTTGATGTACCCCCCATTCTCTAAGAATTTCAACCATTTCACAATATTTAAATCTCTCAGATACCTCAAATGGCGTTCTTCCAGAGTAGCCTTTATAATTCAGATCTGCTCCACTTTCTTTGCAAAACTCAGCAATTTTGATATCATGTTTAGCAACAGAACACAGGAGAAATTCTCCGTATGTTTCCTTAATACAGCACCCCTTGTTTTGCACAAAATCCTCTACTGTTTTTACTAAGTTTTCTTTGCTTAAACCTTTCTCAAAGCAGCTAGAGAGTGTACCGTAATAAAAATCTTCTATTTCATCACGATAATCTGGCTTTATTAGTTTGGGAGAAGGTTTACCACAATACTTATCAGTATCTCCACGCACACCCCATTTTTCAAGAGTTTCAACCATTTGATTTTTTCCATTTTCTCTAGCAAGCCAGAGAGGTGTTCTTCCATCATCACTTACATAATCAAGGTTCGCTCCGCGATTTTTACAAAATTCAGCAACTTGAATATCACCTTGAGTGGCAGCAATAATCAATAAGCAGTTATATACTTCTTTAGATTTCCATTTATTGCTACTTATAAGATTATCTATTATTCTCTCTGCACTTTCTCTATTACCCTGTTTAATATATGAAAATATATTCTGCCAATATAATCTCATTCCTGAATCTATAGCTTCTTTTTCCTGATCACTATTCATAATGCTTCCTTGCAACAAGCTAGTTACAACTCTTTCCAGCGCAAAGAGCTGCTTTATTAACTACTTTGTATACTCACCAAATTCCATTGTCAAACAAACATCTGTGCGCAAATTGCTACAATGTTCGTACAGCTGTGTGTCAAGCACTGTAGAAGTCTTCCTATTTTCTCTTGATAAATAAATCTAAGTAGAGTATAGTAAAAATGCATTTATGCAGCGATTAATGAGCAATTTAGTTTTAGTCTATATAACTTTTTCAAACTTGAAAGAGGCTAAGACTATTTCTGAAGAATTGTTAAACGAGAAGTTAATTGTGTGTGTAAATATATTTCCTGAGGTAAATTCTCTGTATCTATGGGAAGGTAAAATTAATAGTAATTGTGAAGTGGTGACAATTATGAAGAGTAGGAATGATCAGGCTGATAAGATTGTAGAAAAAATCGAGGCAATGCATTCTTATGATCAACCAGCCGTTGTGATAATACCCATAGGAAAAGCGAATAAATCTTTTACTAATTGGGTTAATAATGTTATTGATATAAACAATATTGGGGTGTAGCCAAGTGGTAAGGCAGCGGTTTTTGATACCGCCACGCGAAGGTTCGAATCCTTCCACCCCAGCTTTATTGAAGTTTGCGTAAAATGATATCACTTTTTTATAAATTAAGGTTATTTAATTACATACTGGGCAGTTTGAAAGATATAGTTGTTAAGCTATTCCTTTTCACTCTGTATCTTTATACATCGAGCATTATGCTCATGTTTCTCACCAGTGGCTTTTGGTATACTGTAGAATTTATCTCTTTCAAAAATGTATTTTACCATTTATATCAATATTTAAAATGGTATTATGAAAATAGAGATGATTTGGGCTATGGAGTTTCTATTAGAATATTAGCAGCGTTTCTTACTCCGCATTTTCTCTACAAATTATTTTCTGGCACAGGCTGGAAGTCTTTTTTCAAGGAGAAGATAGTTCAGATACTCAGCACAAGAAGAAAAATGAGTAGCAAACCAAATGGCAGTAGTTATGGTTATAGTAATAAGAACAGTTACGGTAACAATAATCTTCAAGAGGCAGAACGGAAAGTGAATATGATAAAGCAGCTATTAATCCAAGATATAGATGAAGCTATAGAAAAAAGATTAAATGATATTTTTCTTGGTGAGAGGGGTAAACCTCATTAAAAGGGCTTTATCTTTTTTAAAATTGGCTGTATTTTGTTTTTTACGTATAACGGATCGCAGTCAGCCAGTATACATGTTTCAACAAAATCTTGACTGAAGTCTGACAGCCAGGAAATTGCTTTACGTTTCTCTACCAAGCTTTCTGTTTTTTTACAGTTACTTGCTGCATCAATCGTTGCCTGTGATATCACTGATTGCCACAGTATGAAGTACCTTTGTATATCATCTAAAGTGCTATTTGCTTCGTGATGGTGAAAAAATTCTTTGAAATTGAAGTTATTTGACATTATGTACCTTTTTAAGTTGAAAATTAGAATTTGAAGTAGTGCGAACGTTATCTTGCTAAAGCGGTCATGCAAGCCTTTATGACAGTCAGACCGGGTTTTGTATGAGCTATAAATGTTTAAGAAATTCTCAGAAGCATCTGGGTAGGTAGAGCCGGGTAGCAAAATAAGGTAGACGAGAAAAGACAACTATAGAAAAAAATGATCAATGCGCAACACTGGAAAATTCATCACAAACAAGACAACATTTTCGATCAAAAATCAGTGTCTGAGCACTGGCATTATAAAGGAACCTATGTCAGCTACTTGCATGACACCGATTTCTCTCTTATACTTTTTTTGTCTATCTTATTTTGCCACTCTGCTGAACAGATACCATATAATTTTCGCTAATAAGCTTTTTACTGAGTTTTTGTTATTGAGCTTGCACAGATCAAAGACAAGTTTTGAGTCAAAAATACCCTTAATATTATAATAAGGGGTTGGTAAAATGTGTCTAGTAAGTTTTCTTCTCTATGCAACTGCACCTCAAGCTAATAACGGACCATCAGGTGTATTACCAATTACATTGATTTGGTTTAATATTTTATTAGTGGGGTAAAAATAATTTTTTATAAACTCCTTATATATAGCTGTTAATTTATGTATATCGTCTACTGATACGCATTCATTTACCTGATGTGCGGTTTTATTGATCGTACCAAATTCAATTACTGGACAAATATCCTTAATAAACGCAGCATCAGATGTGCCACCATTTGTACTCAGCACAGCATCAATACCGGTAATTTTATTTATCGCATCAAGCATAATATCAGTATTTCTATCAGGAGTAGAGAGAAAAACGTCCCTGCTGCTCTGCATAGAAAGTTTATAATCGTTAGTCACATTGGCGCATATTGCATCAATCATCTTATATAAAACGTCTGGTGTTTGTGTATTGTTATATCGAATATTGAAACCTGCTGCTATTGAATTAGGTATTAGATTATTAGTATTATTTCCAACGTCGATAGTAGTGATTTCGCAATGTGAAGGCTGAAAGTATTTATTACCAGTATCAAAAGTGGTATCTTTTATCTTACTTAGTATCGATACCATTTTATATATTGGATTGTCTGCTAGATCTGGGTAGGCAACGTGCCCTTGTTTACCATGGCAAATCAATTTAAATGTTGCAGAACCTCTTCTACCTATTTTTATGGTATCGCCTAATTTCTCACTACTCGTTGGTTCTCCAACTATACAAAAATCTATCTTTTTTTGCTTGCTTTTCATCCATTCCAAAACGGCCTTTGTTCCATGTTCTTCCGTGCTTTCTTCAGCGCTGGTAATCAGTGCACTGATTGAACCACTAAATCGAAACTTCTCTGCAACGAAATCTACCATTGCAGAAATAAATGCAGCTACTCCGCCTTTCATATCAGCTGCTCCTCTTCCATATAGCATTCCATCTCTAACTTCTGGCTTAAATGGATCAGATATCCAATCTTTTAACTCGCCTGGTGGTACAACATCAACATGTCCAGCAAAATACAAGTTTGGTACTCCATTTATATATTTCGCATAAAGATTTTTAACTTTATCACCAAACTCCAAAATCTCGCATTCAAAACCACTTTTCTTGAGAATGGCTGCTATATGCTCTATTGCTCCATCGTCTTTTGGTGTTATACTTTTAAAAGAAATTAATTTCTTAGTTAGTTCTACAGGGTCAATCTTCATATCAATCTTGAAATACTAACATTACCGTATTGTAAACATTCTATGCGATATTTAAAACAAATATTACAGCACACAGAACAAGTTCTTATTAGGGAAGTAACAGTACTTGCTGATAATATCTATGAAATATGTAGACAATACGGAAATGACATTTTTCTGATTGCAGATGAAAATACAGCAAAACTTTTAAACAAAAACATACTTAATAAAGTTTCTCATTTAATTATTCCAGCCACACCTATCATTCCAGAGCGTGACACTGGAATCTATGATGGATCGCAGTGTCACGCTACTTGGATGACACCAAATAGACTGAACAGCGCTGCTTCCCTCCAAGCTGTAAACCTAGTTAGAAATAAAGCAAAAGATAGTGACTTAATGGTTGCATTTGGCAGTGGCACTGTTAATGATATCTGCAAATATGCAAGCTACCTCGAGAAAAAAGATTATATATCGTTTCCAACAGCCGCTTCCATGAATGGATATAGCTCTGCAAACGCTTCAATATTAGTTGATGGATATAAAAAATCGTTCGGAGCACATCTTCCAAAGGCAATATACATTGATACCGATATAATTGCCAATGCACCACCACGTCTCACATTAAGTGGATTTGCAGATTTCATCTGCCGTTCAACAGTACAAGCCGATTGGCTATTATCTCATCTATTACTTAGCACAGAATATAATGAACTCCCCTTTAAACTTGTTCGTAATCTGGAGGAAATTTTGCTCAGAGAACACCTGGCACTTGCTAAAAAAGATAAAAGAGTAGTTTTATTACTTATGGAAGCCCTATTGATTTCAGGACTCGGAATGGTGATGTCAAAAGGCAGTTACTCTGCAAGTCAAGGAGAACATATGATAGCTCATGCAATTGAGATGGTAACACAGGATTATTCCTCCTCGTTACATGGGGAAAAAATTGCTGTGACAACGATTACCATGGCTAACTTGCAAGAGGAGATATTGTCAATACAAAACCCGATTACCAAACCGATCACTTTAGACGTAAAACATATAACTCAGTGCTTTGGTAATACCGAATTTATAAAAATTCTAAAGCAGAAGCAAATGATGCAGCAAAAAATTCAAGAGATTATTTGCAAAGAATGGAGTAATATTTCTAGTTTAATTAAGCAAAATTTACTATCTGCAAAACACCTGCAGAAAGTATTTGAAGATCTATCAATTCCGTACTTACCGGAGCATCTTAATTGGAACAAAGAGCAATATTGCAAGGTAGTCAATCTTACATTTGTAACAAGAGATAGATTCACCTTTCTTGACCTAGCTAATTGCATAGAAGAAAGTTAAGTTTTGTAGTGAAATTCTGTCATCTGAAAGAGACCAAAGGTCAAGTTTTTATAACTTTATACTCATCATTACCTAGCACAACTGAATTTGAATGAGCTGACATACTGTTTTGCCAAGTGCGCTGCTCTTACCGAACCATAGTTTAGCTTGAGTGGCTGAGGAGGGATTTGAACCCCCGACCAAGAGATTATGATCCTCCTGCTCTACCACTGAGCTACTCAGCCTCATTAAAAACCTTGCTATATATATGGTCTATATGTTTCGTATAATACTTCAAATCAAACAAAGATTCAAGTTTTTTAGAGTTAATAACTTCAAGTAAGGATTTATCTTGTTTCAGTTCGGCCAGAAAATCACTATTGTTTTGTTTCACTTTCATTGCATTGCTCTGAACAATTTTATACGCCTCTTCCCTCGCCAAACCACTATTTACCAACTCGAGTAATACTCGTTGTGAAAAAACCAAGCCTTTTGAAGAATTTAAGTTCTTTTCAATATTTTCCTTATTGATCACCAATTTATCTATCAAATCTGTTAATCGTACTAAAGCAAAATCCATTGCTATACAAGCATCAGGAGCAATGCACCTTTCCACAGACGAGTGCGATATATCTCGTTCGTGCCATAATGCAACATTTTCTAATGCAGGAAAAACATAGCTGCGTATTAAGCGTGAGAGCCCAGTCAAATTTTCACTTAAAATAGGATTACACTTATGCGGCATAGCAGAACTTCCCTTCTGACCAGTGGAAAAATACTCAGAAATTTCTCCAACTTCAGTTCTTTGCAAGTGACGTATTTCAACGGCAATATTCTCTATTGAACTTGCAATCACTCCTAAAACTGAAAAGAATATTGCGTGTCTATCACGAGGAATGACTTGAGACGATATGGTTTCAGGTATAAGTCCCATTTCTTTCGCTACATACTCTTCAACAAACGGATCAACATTTGAAAAATTACCTACTGCACCTGATATTTTACAAATCGAGATCTCTGTTTTCGCGCTAATTAATCTCTGATAATTGCGTTTAAATTCAGCATAAAATCTAGCAAATTTTAATCCAAGAGTTGTTGATTCTGCATGCATTCCATGACTGCGCCCAACACAAACTATATTTTTATAGTCCTCAGCCTTTTTTTTCAATGCTGCAAGTATATTTTTTAAATTTTCGAGCAAAATATCACATGATTCCTTTAACTGAACCGCAAGGCATGTATCTATAACGTCAGAACTTGTCATTCCATAATGGAGATAACGAACATCAACTCCCGCTTTTTCAGCAATATATGTCAAAAAAGCTATAACATCATGTTTTACAATGGATTCAATTTCGTTAATACGCTCAATATCAAATTCAATAGCACCAGAGAGCTTTTCAGCAACATCATTTGGAAGAACTTTTAATTTTGCTTGAGCTTCACATGCTAATTTTTCTATTTTGAGCCATATGTTGAACTTATTTTTTTCTTCCCAAATAGAAGAGATTTCTTTGCGGCTATAGCGTGGGATCATTTTTGATTTATTCCAATAATGGTGTCATTCCAGTGCATGACACTGGATCCAGTGTCATGCACTGGAATGACATAAGGGGAGCACTGGGATGATACCAGCTTAGCAATGGAAGACATTTCTTTACGACTATAACAAGGGATCATCTTTGATCAGCTATCATCACCATCAGTAGCTTCTTTACTCGCATCTTGCTCTGCCTCTTGTTGCTCGGATTTCTGATTTTGCAACTTTGCTTGCCTTAATTCATGTGCATCTTTCTCAGATCTGACAACGTATATAGTAATTGGCACTATCACTTTACTATGTAATTCTATATTCACTTGATACTCGCCCAAAATTTTGATGCTTATTCCACCAAAAGATAAGCTATGATGACTTATATCATATCCTTCTTGTAATAAAGTTTTTGCAATTTCACGTGTGGTTACAGAGCCAAAAATCTTTCCATCCTCTGAAGCTTGCTTTATTAATATAATAAATTTATCATGCAGTGATGATGCAAGCACTTTTGCTGCATTTAATTTTTTGGTATTTTCTTCTTCCAATAATAAACGCTGTTCCTCTAACTTTATTAAATTTTCCTTAGTGGCTTTCATCGCCTTTTTTTGTGGAAAAAGAAAATTACGTGCATAACCTGGCTTAACTTTGACAACTTCACCAAGCCTACCTAAAGTTGTTATATTTTCCTTTAAAATTATTAACATAAATTACCTAACTTTTTTAGTACAGTAAGGAGCAAGAGCTAAAAAGCGTGCTCTTATAATTGCTAAGCGCAACTTTCTTTGTTTTCTTGCGCACACACCTGTTAACCTTCTAGGTAATATTCTACCATAGTCAGAGGTGAATTTGGACAATAAATCTATATTCTTATAGTCTATATCCTCATCTTTAGATGCAGCAAGAGGACAGACCTTAGGACGCCTAAAGCCAGTTCTGTTATTTACAGACACGTAAGAATTATTAAAACTATTTCGTCTTTTCATCATTATGCACTTTTCTCCTCAATTTGTTTATCCATCATGTAAGATTTACCTTTAAAAAACTCATTAACCCGTACAAACAAGTGGCGAATAATATTCTCATTCAGTTTTACTCTACGCTCAAATTCATCCATAATGTTTGAAGTAAAACTTATACACATCATACAGTAATGACCACTTTTCATCTTATTTATTGGGTATGCAAAATCCAATAGACCCCAATATTCATATTTTATCAATCCTGAAGCTTCAATATTTTTCAAAAGCACTTCCAGCGTTTTATTCAATTGATTTGAGTCTGCTATTTTAAAACTTTTTAAAACCTCTTGAAGGGGCTTTATTAGATGTTGTGAAATCTTTTCCTTAAAAGCATTTACTACATTATAGATAAATGCACTTTTAGTGTTAGCTCCTGGAAGGTCCATAAAATTTTGTTTTATTCCCGTATCACTTAGTTCATTTTTCAATTCTTTATCGATTCTTGACTTTACTTCTTTTAAATTTGAAAAATCTTCTTCCAATTCAACCCATAAAATTTTTGTCAGAGTGTCCAAAAAATCAGAGTAAACAATCAGACTTTTTTTAATGCTTTCAGTACTTGCCTCTAGCTCTTGTTTTATAACTGTGCTATGTTCTCTTTCTATGAGACCTTTAACCTCCTGAGAAATAACATCTGCTTTAATATTTTTCAACAAAATAGCCAATTCTTGGACCATTTCTTCTACTTCCTGCTGCAATAAGTTCGGTTGTGCTATAAAAGTAAATTCATAGAGATTCACTATATCTTCCTTTAATATCAATTAAACACTTCATTATATAAAACTTTTTTATACAAGCAAGTTATTTGTATTAATTTCTACGTCTTCAATCCAACTTAAGTGAGATATTTCATAAATAGCTTGGGGGGTGATTGAATATGTACCTGGCAACAAGATGCTGACTTTATGTTTTTCGAAAAGAAACTTTAGCATTATTTTGGTTTTGCCTCCATTTTTCAACACTGCATTCAACTCCTCAGCAACTTTTTGCAAGTCTGAACATACAGCAGTTAAAACTAATCCTTTCATTAGAGAAGTAACCTTTTCTGTAAATTCAAATATGTCCTTTCCTGATAGTCTCGTTGTGTTTTCTGAAATTTCAAGATCAATTATCACAAATGCTCCAGGTGAAAATAGATTCCTTTTTTCTTCTATTATTTCATTATTGTAGAATGCTATTTCAGAAACATTGTGGGGATCAGAAAGTGTTAGGATAACAAATCTTCCACGTTCTGAGGTTCTTATACGCACATTTAATATTACACCAGCAGTTTTTATCGTTTTACTCTCTCCGATAAACCCAATATTTAATTTTTTCAAGAGAGTTCTAAACTTTTCAAGTGGATGATTAGTTAAGTAAAATCCCAATGAAAATAACTCATGCTCTAATTTTTCCTCTTCATTAAAATCTTCCACGTTCTCAAGTTTTGGCTTCAGAATATCAAGATTACCAAATAAAGCAGCTTGATTTGACTGCCTATTTTTATTTGCAAAGTAAATCAATGTGTCTATTGACTCGTATAACTGCTTTCTATTTTTGTGCACACTATCGAATGTTCCAGATTTAATTAAACTTTCTAATGCCCTTTTATTTATTATATGCCCCAAATTTTGAATGAATTCCCATATGTTCTTATAAGAACTTGAGCGTGCATTTACTATTCCTTCTGCTATAGCAAAACCAACATTACGCAAAGCAGTAATTCCGTAGCGTATGTGCTCACCCTCTATTGAAAATTCAGCCTTAGATTTGCTGATATCAGGCGAAAGAACAGCAACTCCACTGAATTTTGCAGCATGATAAAACAAATTCAGTTTGTCTCTATCATCAATGTTGAGATTCATCAAGGCCGTAAAAAATTCTAGCGGGTAGTTAGCCTTAAGGTAAGCTGTTTGGTAAGATATAACCGCATATGCTGCAGCGTGGGATTTATTAAATCCATAACCAGCAAATTTTGCAACAAGATCAAAAATATAACTTGCCCTGTCGTAATCAACACCGTGTTTTGTTGCTCCTTGAACAAAAAGTTCACGTTGTTTATCCATCTCTTCCTTAATTTTCTTACCCATGGCACGTCTGAGTAAATCTGCTTCTGCGAGGCTATACCCAGAGAGAATACGCGCTATTTCCATTACCTGTTCTTGGTAGATTATTACTCCGAATGTTTCTTTTAACACCTCCTCAAGCAATGGATGAATGTAATCTGGCTTTTCAAGTCCATGCTTTCTTGCAACATAAGTTGGGATGTTATCCATAGGCCCTGGACGATAAAGAGAAATTAAAGCAATGATATCTTCAATACAGTCTGGCTTTAGTTTGATTAAAGCTTCTCTCATCCCTGAACTTTCAAGCTGAAACACTCCGATTGAATCACCTCTTGAGAGCATTTCATAGGTTCTTTGATCAGCCAAAGAAACCGAGGAAATATCAATTTTTTTTTCATCACGATTAATTAAACGACATACATGATCTATTAGTGTTAGCGTACCAAGTCCAAGAAAATCAAATTTTATTAACCCAGCTTTCTCCACATATTTCATGCTGTATTGAGTGATTGGCAAAGCTGAATTTGGATCATAATAGACGGGAACAAAATTTTCTAACTTTTGATCGCATATCACAACTCCAGCAGCATGAGTTGAAACGTGACGGTATATTCCTTCAAGCTTCAAAGAGATATCAAGGAGTTTTGCAATTACTTCATCACTATCTCGTTCTTTCTGCAGATTTTGATCAAACTCTATCGCTTGTGATAAAGTTACCGGATTTACCGGATTAAATGGAACCATTTTGGATATTTTATCCACCTGAGCGTAGGGCATCTGCAATACTCTACCAACGTCACGCAGCACAGCTCTAGCCTGCAATTTTCCGAAAGTGATTATTTGAGCAACATAACCGTACTTCTTCCAAACATAATCAATAACTAAATCCCTCTTTTCCTGGCAGAAATCAATGTCAAAATCGGGCATCGATATACGATCAGGATTTAAAAATCTTTCAAAAATCAGACCAAATTTTATTGGATCAAGATCTGTAATTTGTAAGCTCCAAGCAACAATCGACCCAGCACCAGAACCTCTTCCCGGTCCAACTGGAATGCCATTTACTTTGCTCCAACGAATGAAATCAGAAACTATCAAAAAGTAGCCAGCGTAGTTCATCGAAGTTATTACGCTTAGTTCGCAATTCAGCCGATCGTAGTATTGTTTAAGGTCTATGTCCGTTTCATTTGCAATACGCAGCTTCAACCCTGAAACTGCCTGCTCCCTCAGTTCTTCATTCTCAGTTTTATTTTCTCGACAAGGAAATTTAGGCAAGATAGGCTGCCTGCTTCTTGGCATGTAAGAGCACCGCTTAGCTATCACTAAAGTGTTATGAATTGCCTCGGGAATGTCGCTGAACAGTTCCTCCATTTCTGCCACAGATTTGAAGTAATGCTCGGTAGTTAACTTCTTTCTGTTATTCTCCAGGGCATAACTGCCCTCCGATATGCACGTTAATATGTCATAAGCCTCATAGTCAGACTTATTTGGAAAAAACACATCATTCGTTGCAACTAGTGGTATATTGCGCTGATAAGCAAAATCTATTAAAGCTTCTTCAAGCTCTAGCTCTTTATTCAGCCCATGACGCTGCAATTCAACATATAAATGACCATCGAATGCTGAGAGCAGTCTTTTTATCATTTCTTTATCTTGCTTCAATAACAGTTGAGCCAATATGCCGTCATATCCACCAGTTAAGGCGATTAGGCCTGAACTTAAATTTAATAGCCCATCAAAATCAACGTAAGGGATATCGCTGTTATTCTTGCGCTTTTTAAAAGACTCACTCACCAAGGTGACTAAATTAGTGTACCCTTGTTCATTTTTTGCAAGTAGCAGTATTGATAAATTTTGTTCTAAGTGTCGAACGATAATATTGCATCCTATTATTAGCTGTATTCCCCTATTAGCTGCATATTCTGCAAATTCAAGTGAGCCAAATAAGTTACCTGAGTCAGTAACTGCAACTGCCGGCATTTTGTTCTGCAAACAAAGACCAATCAGCTCCTCAATTTTAACCGAACTCTCAAGCAGAGAATAAACGCTATGAACACGCAAGTGTATGAACATAAAAAACTTTAGATTAGCAATAAAAGGATAACATTAATTTGCTCGTAAGGATATGAAAAGGTCTAACACTGAAATAACACAAAGAGGCTATTTGAATCTAATTTACTATTCACAATCCCGGTTATTAGCTTGTTTTAATTGACTTTTTATCATAACTATGTAATAATTAAACATATTGTTTAATATTGAAGGTAGAATTATGACAGGAGAATATGAATCACTGAAAAAAAGTACTGAGTACGATTGAGATCAAGGAAGGCTTAAATAAAGATAATATAATTGAGGAATTAAAAACCAAACTAGAGAAACAGGATCGAGATCTATACCTAGAGTGGGAGAAAGGTGAATTTGATTTAAATTATGTATTTAATTCTCTCCTCTTATGGGCGGAGTTTACGTTATTAATGATAGCTGCTGAGAATGGTCACGAAAATATAGTAAAGGTTTTAATCCCAAGCAGGAGCAAATGTTAACGCAGCAAGTCAATATGGAAAGACCCCTTTAGATTATGCTAAGAGTCAAGACGTAGTAAAAGCTCTATTAGAGGCAGGAGGAGGATCTTTTGTGAAAGCACGTAATAAACAATGATTGCCGGTGGAGTAACTGGATTATTAGGCACTGCTATAGCAGTGGTTGCAGTTACAGCAGCAGCACTGGTAGTTGGTTGCGCTACATATGCATTGTTAAAGCCTAGTACTAAAGTTGGTGAAGTAGTATCTGACGTCTTAACCAAAAATGGACAGCAAAAAAAATCCTGTATAGTAAAGTGCGTGACGCACATCTGTACAGAGTCGAAGATGTCATGCAAGTAGCTGACACTGGAATCTATATAAAGGCAATCTAGTTCACTCATTTAAAGTGAAGTTTTCTGGATCCCAGTGTCTAGGCACTGGGATGACACTGAAGGGGTTACTCGAATGACAAGAACAAGGAGTACTGGGATGACAAGAAAGCACTGATTTCATATGCATCTGATAAAAAAGATGATGTCATACAAGTAGCTGACACTGGCATCCAGTTTTTTTGTGCAATACCATCAAAAAAAAGCGCTTTCGTGTTTACCAACTTAGTTGGATCCCAGTGTCAGCTACTCTGATGACAAGAAGGAGGGCTACTTGGATGACAAAGAGCAGAAGTGTAAGATAAAGCTACTTGTATAACTGTTGCACATCCATAAACTCCTTCTCGTTTTGAATGCTGATGATAGTGTGAGTGTTGAAAGGTAAAGGGTCATTTATATGTCCATGGCCTACTCCTTTCATTGTAAATACTGGAAAGTTGACACTTTTTGCAAACCTTTCTTTTACAATTTCAACAAGATTATCATTATAACAGTTAACAAAGTCACCGAATATTACTGCATCTACTCCATCAAAAATATGAGCTTGTTTTAGGTGATCTAGACTGCGCTCAATTGAATATGGATAAACTTTTATGTCTTCTAAAAATAGAATTTTGTTTTTTGCGTTTATTTGCCAAGCAGTTCCTATGCTATTTTCAACCAAAGTCATATTACCACCGATGATTTTAGACTCTAATCTGCCATTTTTTAGTCTAACTCCATTATTTATCATCTTTAAGTTGTCAAATCTGATAGAGTTGCGTTGGTTAAGAATTAATTCTTTTAATTTTTCAACAGAGCTTTCAGCAACAGAGTTATTTACTATCATTTCCAACATGGTACCGTGAAGAGTTTGCCAGTCACATTTAACTTGCAGATAAATATGCAAAGCAGTGATATCACTATAGCCTATAAGAATTTTTTTGTTTTGAGCAATTCTTTCTTTTTTATCATTGGGCAGCTTTTCTAGGTAAGGAATTAGCCGAGAAGCCCCTTCTCCTCCTCTGATACACCAAATTATTTTGCTATCATCAGTGAGCGCATTAACCAAATCATTCGCTCTAAACTCATCAGAGTTAGAATAAAATGGGTTGTCATTACTGTATATTTTCTCCGAAATATGGGGATTAAAACCCAAAGTTTTTACGTATTCTCTTATAGTAGGTAGATCTGATTCTTTTCCTTTCGAAGAAGGAGCAATAATATCAACTTGATTGATTGTGTGTGCAGGATTAGTGAGTAAAAGGCATAGAAAATAAAGAATAAAGGAATACATTAAAATATCTTATGAAACTCTTGCTTTAATATATCATCTAATTCGCAAAGAGAAACTTTTACTCCTAGTTTTTCCATTGATGTAACACCGTAATCTTTTAGTCCACAAGGAATAATACCCTTATAGTGGGAAAGGTTTGGAGAGACATTAAGTGCTATGCCATGATAAGTTACCCATTTTCTCAAGCGAATGCCAAAAGCTGCTATTTTTTCTTCTACTCCATTATTATTCACCCAGATACCTATTCTATCTTCTTTGAATTCTCCGAGTATATTAAAGTGCTTTAAAACATTTATGATCCAATTACTTAGGTCCCTGATATACAGCTTGATGTCACATTTGTTTCTTTTTTTAAGATTTAGCATTAAGTATATAATGCGCTGCCCTGGCCCGTGATATGTATATTTACCGCCCCTGCCTGTTTTGTATATGGGAAATAATTTTTCAATAATGTCATCACCTGTTGCACCGATTCCTGCAGTATAAAGTGGAGGGTGCTGGAGTAGCCATACTAACTCATCAGATAAATTATTGTGAATTTGTTGAATTTTTGCTTCCATGAATTTCACAGAATGGTTATAATCAGTAAATTGGTTAGAGATGAGCCATTTTGTCATATTTAATTTCTTTCATTCAGTTTTATATTACTCAACAAACGGCTTGATTTTCAAGCAAGTTTAGGTTGTTAGTGAGCTTTTAAAGCTTACCGTATCAAGTCATGTAATTTTCACAACGAAAAAGGAAAGTATTTGCTACTGCTTGGTGGTGATAAAAGATTTGACATATACTATTTTTAATATTTAGATTAAAATTTTTTAGTTTTTTATAGGAGAAGGTTATGCTAGGTACAACACAAGAAAGTCAAAATGAATTAGGTAAGTTTAATCAAGAACAATGGGATCAATTCGTAAAAGACTCGATTAAAAAGGAAAAGGAAGATTTAGAAGTAGTAAAAGAACAATCTAAGAAAAATAAAAAGGAAAATATAGAAACTCTGGAAAAACATTTCCATGATAGAACACTGCAATCTCTTAGTGAGTTTAACAAAACAGGAGAAAAAGAAGCAGGCTACAGCTCAGGATTTCAAGCAGAGCATCAATATGGTGAAAGTGATAAGGCAACTTTCATGATTAAGTCTGTTCTAAACCACACGCTTACAGAAAAGGAAAAACAGTCTAAGCTAGCACAATTCAAAGAATCTTTTTACAAAGGATCAAGAAAAGCTACAAAATTGCAAAACCCTTATTTGTCAGATTCTGTAATAGACAATGATATTGATCCATGATGGCAGAAGATAGAAAGCAATATATGTTATGATGACCTCAATATTGCTGATTTTATCAGGGAATATGTTGCTGGTGATTTATATAAGCTGTTTTTATATGACAGAGCTCCAATTGTTGAATTGGTAACAAATAACGATTTGCCAAAGGAAAGATTTGCTAATGGTAACGATCAATTTAAAGAGCACATTGAGCAAGAGAAATACCAGGATAAGCTTTATCTGAGATCAAAGTTTTTGGACAAATTTACAACATTAATGGATCTTAAGAAAAAAGGCAAAAATTACCAAGATGCAAAAGGTTTTGAAAAAATACTGGCTGCTCAAATATTGCTCGGAGAAGCTGATATTGCACAATCAGAAAATTTTGGTGTAATAGAGAAGGAATATGAAAATGCAAAAGGTGAAAAAGTAAAAGAAAAATTCTGGGCAAAAATTGATCATAGTAGGTCATTTTATTTGAGCTGTAGTAGCACTAAGGGTTATTTACAAAATTTTCTTGCTTTTCTGCTCCAATTCATAAACCATAACATAGAAGTAGATCTAGAAAAGCTATCAAAAGAGTTGGAAGATTTCATTGACTACTATGATAAGAACAAAGAAAAGTTTGAAGCTTTAATAGATAGAAAGGCAAGCACTTTAAATCATATATTGAATCCTGACATGCAATTTAACCTTAGGTATATTGATGGATCCAGATTTAATGTTAGGAATTTTAAGTACATGGATGAGGAGTTAAAAGGCCAGAAGATGAGCAAGGTAGGTTTTTCTTTTTCTCTTTCAATTCTTGATAACGATTCTCCAAGTGCTAGTTTTAGTGATTACTTTAAGCGAAACTTAGAAACCCAGGTTAAAATGGCAAGAAATCTTGCTGGACCATGGAAAAATTTCGATAGAATTGAAAAGATTTATAGTTACGTAATCAAACCTTCATTCTGTCTATTTGTTCCAACGTTAATAGCAGCTATATTTACAAGTGGAACCTTAGGCACAGCTTTTACTGTAGCTGCAATGATTACAGGAATGTGTATGCTTGTTGGAATAGTGACCATTTGTCTTTATGCTTATGCATTAAATAGCTGCAATAGCAAAATTAACGATCCAAAAGTTGAGGGACTTCATCAAAAAGAGCATCAGTTTTGATAACAGCTTATGCCTCCTTTGGATGACGCTAATTTCTTTATGACGATGTCATCCAAGTAGCCCCTATTTGTCATCCCAGTGCTTGACACTGGGATCCAGCTTTTCATACAATCTAGTCAAAGATGTTCGTTCTAGAATAAAACAGCTATGCTCACCAGTTAAGTGCGCTATCTACAATTAAATTCTTGGATCCCAGTGTCAAGCACTGGGATGACATCATTCTTGTAACACTAATTGATATAATTCAACTACAATTTCAAATTTTTAACAAAAATTTCAGGAGGCACATATGAATTTTAACATTTTTCAAAGAAAGAAAAGCAGTGAATACTCTGCTTTGCAACTAATGATGGAACCAAGTTGGAGTAGGCGCGATTATGCAAGTTTTGCCGAGGAAGGCTACATAAAAAATGTTATTGCCTTTCGAGCAATTAATATGATCGCAAGTGCTGCATCTTCGGTACCTTTTACTCTCTGCCAGCTTACTGATCAGGGAAAGTCACAACTAAAAACACATCCTTTACTAAAACTACTTTATTCTCCTAATCCAATGACATCAAAATCGGAATTTATTGAAGGGATTGTGACTTATCGATTAGTTAACGGCAATTCTTATGTATTGATGATTGAGGCGCAGAACAAACCAACAGAGCTTTATCTTATGCGCCCCGATAGAGTTGAAATTATTCCAGGAAGAAATAACGTTCCTTATGTCTATCGTTATACCGTAAATAACAACAGTTATGACTTTAGAGTTGATAAATTGACTGGGCGTTCAACAGTACTGCATCTTAAAACCTTTAACCCTTTGAATGATTGATATGGACTATCACCAATTGAGGCAGCTGCATATAGTATAGATCAGCATAACCAAGCGGGAGCTTGGAATCAGGCAATGCTGCAAAATGGAGCAAGACCAAGTGGTGCAATAGTTGTAAAATCAGAAAAGGATGGAAGTGGTGGAAACTTAAGTCAAGAGCAGTACCAACGCTTAAAAGGACAGATAAATGATCATTACTCAGGTCCTGTCAATGCTGGAAGACCTATATTGCTTGAAGGGGGCCTAGAGTGGAAGGAAATGAGCTTATCACCGAGGGATATGGATTTTATTGAGTCAAAACATAGCTCAGCTCGTGATATTGCTCTAGCTTTTGGCGTTCCGCCGCAGTTGCTTGGCATACCAGGTGATAATACTTATAGCAATGTGATCGAAGCACGTCTTTCCCTTTGGGAACAGACGGTTTTATACTAACGCTAGAAAATATTATTTGTCACTTAAATTCTTGGCTAGCGCCCAAGTTTGGCAAAGATTTATGTTTGTCATATGATAAAGACGCGATAGAAATTCTAATGGGGAAAAGACAAAAGATGTGGAAATACGTGCAAAATGCAAGCTTCATGACGCTCAATGAAAAAAGAGAGGCTTTTGGCTTGCAACCGTTACCCGGTGGTGATAAATTAAGTTGATATTATTTTTTGCATATTAAATTAACTACAATGAAATTGTGGGGTAAATTATGAATGAAAGGGAACAAAGAGAATTGGATGAACTATTAATGAATTCTTCTAAAGGAGAGAATATACAGCAGATTACGGAATTGATAGAAGCTGGAGCAAATATTAATGCAGTAACAACTGTGCAAAAGGAGACTCCTTTACATATTGCAGTTAGGTATGGTCATAAGGAAGTAGCAGAGTTGCTGCTTAATAAAGGGGCAAATGTTAATGCAGTAGAAAGGCGAAAGTGGACTCCTTTACATACTGCAGTTAAAAGTGGCAAGATGGAGGTAGCAGAATTGCTGCTTGATAGAGGAGCAAATGTTAATGCAGTAGACAAGAAAGGAAGGACCCCTTTATCTATTGTAGCTAGTGATGATTACAAAATAGGGTATTGCGATAAACCGATGGTAGTAAGAACTATAATTGCATATGCTGTGGTACATAGTGGTATCACAACGAAACCAGAGTGTATTGTCAAAAATATTGAATTGTCCAAATTTTGAGATGATTATCAGAATGAGATGATGAACGTCAGGCTTAGTAACAGCAATATATCATTATATCAGTTTCTGCGAGAGACTGATGAGAATAAATTAGCATGTTATTTGTCTGATAGAGAATATGATGAAATAAGGTGTTCTGATGCATTGGAATATATATCAGAATTTCCTGAACACGTTGATACAATAGTAAGCCAATTTGATAAGTCATCGGACAGAAGGGTTTATTAGATAAAAGTAAAGCAGCTATAGAGAATTCTAATTTGTGGGTGTTACATCAAGTTTTTGACGAAGTAACTTATCACTTAACAGATAAAGAGTTAAAGAACATTATAGAGGCATTTCCAAGTTAGAATTTGGATAATCCAAGCGCTGAACAACTTCAAGCAGCTGCTCAAGCTCATAATTAGAGTAATGTACACAGGCCTATGCTCATTATAAAAGGAGAAACTTTTACCGTTGCCCGGTGGTGATGCGTTGAATTGATATTTATATAGTGTAGATATTTATACTAAGCTGTAAGAAATTAGAGGTATTTTATGTATCAAGAACAAGAAAATTCAGTAGGTAATTCTCGATTTATTCTTCCTCATATAGAATTGTCATCGAGACGCAAAGCAAATATTAATGCAGCAGATCGTAATGGTGAAACTCATTTACATTACGCTGCTAAAAGAAATCGCTTAGAGCAAGTGAAATTATTGCTTGAAAAAGGAGCAGATATTAATATATCAAGTAATTCTTACATTACTGTTTTACATTTATCTGTTCTCAAAGACTATAGGAAGATAACACGTTTATTGCTTGGAGAGACAGAGAGTCCAAGCACAAGCTGCAGCGATGCAAACATTGAGAAGGTACAAACAATCAGTTTTATCATTGGTGAGAGTGGAACATCTTTTACTAAGGTCTAACTTAAAGACAGATGGTCCCTTAAATCCTACATCTAAATGAGTTAACTATTTTTCTTGCTAACTAAGGTGTTGTAAATTTGGTCTACATCAAAACTCATCTTAGGGCACCAAATAGGGCCATCTAAGTGTGCCTCGATATAAAGAGGACTATTATGATTTGGTAGTATGAAAAAGAGTCTGAATATAGAAGTTAAGGAGAAATTAGATAAGATTAAATTAGAAGAGATAGAACCTGATGCTTGATCGGTACTAAACTGTGAACTAGTTGAACATACACCTCTGTTAATACTTACTTTTCCATTAATATTTTCAAAAAGCGTACTGCCATTATATATATCAACGTAAGCAAGCTTGGAAATTTCAGGTTTATTCTTACTGCTTAACAACTTAGTGATGAATGAATTAAAATCCACATTTGTAAACTCTATTTTCTGTGCTTGAAAGTTTACATTTCCTGATAAGTTACTAGCCCAATCATCAAAGCTTGTTCCTTGAGTTTTGATTTCACCACTTAAGCTTATCTTGCCATTTATGTTATTAACTCCTATAACTTCCTTGGTGTCCAAATTTGCAATAGAAAATTTTGCGTGAATTGAGCCTGCTTTTAGATAACCCTGAAAAAACATTTGTCCATGTTCTAGTATGTAACTTATCTGTTTGATAGTGATAGTGTTGTTTCTTATCACTGTATCCAAGTTAAAATCTTTTAAGACGTTTTGCCCAATTTTAAATTCTGTAGTTTTGATTTGCACGTTTGCATCAAAATCTCCTTTCTCATCTAAAAAATTAAGCTGCTTTGTTGACCATTGAATTTGATTTATTTCATTTCTTGAGTTTCTTTTTACCTCTAATAGTTTTGGTAATTTAAAGATATTTCCATTAAATTTATTACCTGTAAGGTTTACGTCTAATAAAGGCTTAGTATATTTTTGATCCACTAATATTTTTACACTACCGGTAATGTCGAAATCTTCTCCGAATAACTTTATTTTATCTGCAAATAGCTTGTTCTCTTGTATTTTTAATGAAAAATCCAAATCTTCAATTTTTGCACCATTGAATATAGAATCTTTAACACTAGTTCTTATATTTACATCATATTTAAGATTTTTTAGCCATTGCACTTTGCTGAATAATGAATAATCATATTTATCTATATTAATGTTATGTATGCTAAATTTGCTATCAATCATATTGTGTTTTTTTGTATGATTTGCCTGAATTGATCCTTGCCAAGATTCTTTGTTATTTAGCAATTTGATATCTGAAAGAGATAATATTCTAGGTGCTAAATATAGTTTAGAACTTGCTGTAAATTGACTTTTCTCTCTTTCTTGCATCTGGATAGAAGGTAAAATATGTGAAATGAACGACTCACCCTTTATCAATATATCACCATTAAATTCAGACAAGTTGCCATTGTTTGAAACTCTTCCTGATAAGCGAGATATATTATTGGTTCCAGGAAATTGAAGAAGAGTATCAACGTTTATTTCGCCATTAGCAAATTTTAGCGTAGCATGAAATTTGTCCAACATCCTGTTTTGATATTGAATATTTGAAGCTTCCATATTAAAATCCAAGCTCAGGCTCTTTGGCACAACCTCTCTAAAAGATTCTAAAAGACCCTTCATATCTGTTGTTTTGTGTGAGCCGTTTTTTAGGTCGACTTTACTAAAACTAATATTGATATTAGTATGATCACTTTTTCTATCATTTTGTATTATACCAGTGCCTTGCATGCTTTTGGACTCAATTTTTAAATCAGTTGCCGTAAACTCGCTTTCATTGAGATTGATATTGGATGATATCTCAATATTTTCGCTGGGAATCACATAAGAAAGGAAGCTAAGATTAATGATTTTTGCCAAGTCGCTCATAGAATCAGAATTATTATTAATCGTCAATACTAAATTGCCCTTGAGCCCTTCTTGATTTCTATTACCTTTAAATAGCAAATTTGCAAAATTTGAATCAACACTAATGTGTACATTATTTTTTGTGACATTAACCTTTCCAGAAAAATCGTAATTGTTGTCACCAATCTGTACTTCACCAAAAAACTGCTTATTTTTTTTTATAGCAACTTCCTTGATGTTAATAGCATCAGCGTTAAAACTTATTTGGCTGTCCTTTATTAATATATCAACTATATTATCATTGGCTTTCGTATTTATAATATTAAGTAAATTTTCTTTGTTGCTTTTCATGCCCAAAAATGAGATTGACTTTGGTTGCAATGAAAATGAAAACAACGATAATAGCGATGGCCTTATTTCAATTTTTTTTGCACTAATTAAATCTGATAATTTTTGCTCCTTGTTTTTGTTGTATTGTACATATAAATTGTGAATAGTAAGTTTTGGAGTAATGAGCGAAACTTCAATTTTTCCTCCAACATGTACTTTAGCATCATACGTCTTCTCTAACTCTTTTACGATATATTCTCTGTAGCCACTCCAATCCTTAAAAGTTGCAGCAACGTGCATGAGAATTAATAGAAACAAGATTGACGATATGGCGTATAAAGAAAGTTTCATAATAGACCTCTCATTCCAGCATCCCTTCTCTTCTTGTCATCCCAGTGCTTGACACTGGGATCCAGGAAATTTGATTAGACATTAAGTTAATTAGCAAAAAAGTAGCTATTCTTATGTTAAAACACAGCATTTTGACATGAGAAGCTGGTCTGATGAGCACTGGGTTCCTAGTGGAAATTGCTCTCAAACCACAGCACTCATACAGTTGTGTGTGTGACACTGTGATCCAGTGTGACTTAGATAAGGTTTTCCAGATTATATAATCAACAAAATTTCTGGATCCCAGTGTCAAGCACTGGGATGACAGGAATAGGTTGTGGGATGAAAGGAGTGGATATTGGAATAGTAGCTGGAATGACATATAGCTATACAAAGGGTGTAATTTATACATATTTCAAATTATTCAAATTTCCTCTAAAAATTAGGTAAAGAGTGCTAGAATAAATAATAACACTCAAAGCTATTAAAGTTACTAAATAAACAATGCGAGCTAGCCCTCTATCGAAAAACAACCCTGTTGATAAGTAATTAGAGAGATAAAGAACTACTGACATAATCAATGTTGCAGTGAGAATTTTTACAATATTTAGTAATAATGCTTGGCTAATCTTATACATCTTATTTTTTGTTAAATAATTAATCAATAAAATAGAATTTATCCAAGTGGAAATGGAAGTAGCAATAGCAATTCCTATATGTTGATATTTGTTCATTAATAGGAGATTTAGTATTACATTAATTCCAAGGCACGTTAATGAGAACATAGTTGGTATTTTTAGCTTTCCCCTAGCAAAGAATGTGGGTAGCAATACTTTATTTATAATAAATGCGGGTAAAGAAAGAGAAAATGCTACTAATGTAGGAATAGTTTGCTGCACTGCATAATAATCAAATCGGCCGTAAGAAAAAAGCGTAAGTAAAATTATGTCAGGAATAATGATAAAAGCAGCAGTTATTGGCATAATTAATATTAACCCTATATTAAGGGCCTTGTTCTGTATTTTGACTATATTCTCAGTATCATTTATTCGTTTTGAAATCAGAGGAAGAAGTACTGTACCAATTGCAGTGCCAATTACTCCTTGCGGTAGTTGATTTAGTCTATCGGCATAATATATATAAGAAACTGCATTTGGTATAAAACTCGCCATGATTGTGTCGATCCATAAGCTTATTTGAGTTACACAGTTGTTGATAATTGCAGGTATTACACGCTTGAAAAACAACTTCACTTCGTTACTTAATTCTAAACTAAAAGAAAAGAAAGCCTTTAATTTGTATGCACTAAATATTATTAAAAGTAGCTGCAAAATCCCTCCAATCAGGACGGCTATAGAAAGGTTATGAGCCGGTGTTTCAATGTAAGGTAAAAACAAACTGATGATTAAACAGAGGTTCAAAATGATTGGTGAAATAGCTGTTGAAGCAAAATGCTGTTTTACTTGCAACATTCCACCAATAAGTGATGCGATTGACACGAAGATTATGTAGGGCATCATAATTTTCGACAAAGTTACAGTAAAGGTAAATTTATTTTGGTCAAATCCAGGAGTGAAGATTTTGATCATGTAAGGGAAGAAGGTTTGTGTGATAAGGCAAAAAATTACTAGAATAATAAACGTAATGGATATTACACTACTTGCGAAATTAAATGCCTTTTTATTATCATATGACTCTGCAGAGTATAATGGTATGAATGAAGTAGTAAATGCTCCCTCTGCAAAAAACGATCGAAATAAATTAGCAAAGCGAAACGAGGAAAAGAATATATCTGCAAGAGAGGTTGCACCAATAACCGTAGCAATCAATACATCTCTTATTAGCCCTGAGATTCTTGAAATAGCCGTAAAAAAACTAAATGTGAAAATACTTTTAAACATATCACGGTGTCAATACGATTGAGTATAATGATAAAAGCATAAATGAAAATATTTAAAACCCTTTGCAAAAGGAGGTAGCTTAAATAATCAATTGACTATTTGTGCTCGTATGTTAAAAATTTTATATCTTGGCGGGCGTAGCTCAGTTGGTAGAGCGTCAGTTTGTGGTACTGAATGTCGCCAGTTCAATCCTGGTCGCTCGCCCCACTAAAAATTTCCACTTTACATAAATATAAACATTAGATATTTTTGCACAGCCATTAGCATTTCTTGTTGCTCTAGTATTTAGATGGCGAAGGGGAAGTTTGCGATTTAGAGTAAAAATGATGCCTATTAATTAGCGAGAGGGATTGTATGTATATTTGTTTGTTAGCTTATAGTATAGTGTCAGCACTAGGAGTATTAGCTTGGTGGTTAAGTTTTGACACTTCATCACCTTTAGCCATAGGTAGAATTGCTGGTTGTATAGCTCCAGCATTGATTGCGGTTTTTCACTTAGGATGTTTGTTATATAAGTTTTGCACAAGAGATCTTGTTGGGGAAAAGCATGAAAAAGCAGCAAATTTTTTGAGTTTGATGGTATCTACAAGCTCTGCAATTGAAGTTATACTTGCTGGAAGCATAGCTGCTATTTTTCCTAATCCAAGAATAGGATTTACATTAATACATGGATGATAGGGCTGATAGCACCGATTTTAGGGCTTTTTGCAACTGTAGCTATAACGCATTGTGCAGATAAAATAGCAATTACACCTGCAGTAAGTGCAATTTCGATTATAGATTCTACATATGTCAAAATATCTCAGGAAGAAGAAGTTAATAAAAGTATCATTTTTCCAAAAGTTGAAAAAGTTTTTTCTGCGAGAGAGACGGCAGTGTGAGCTAAGTTAGTGTGCAATGTTGTAATCTGTAAAATTTGACATCAATTACTGATATTTGGAATATTATAGAGTAGGAATTACTCAAGAAGATGAATAAGTACGACGTAGTGGTAGTAGGTGGTGGTCATGCCGGGTGTGAAGCAGCTACAGCTGCAGCTCGCCTTGGTGCAAACACACTACTTATAACTCACAAAATTTCAACTATAGGAGAGATGTCTTGTAATCCAGCAATTGGAGGAGTTGCAAAGGGTGTTGTAGTTAGAGAAGTAGACGCCCTTGATGGAATAATGGGGAGAGCTATCGACCGAGCAAGCATACACTCGGTCGTTTTAAACGGCAGCAGAGGCGCAGCGGTATGGGGCCCACGTGCACAGGCAGACCGAAAATTATACAAAAAAGCAATACAGGAAATTATTCTAAATTATAACAACTTGACAGTAAAAGAAGAGTCGGTTGACGATTTTCTTATCGAAAGTGATAGCAATGGAGAATCTTATATAAAAGCTGTAATAACAGACTCAGGTAAACGTATACTGACAAGCAGAGTTGTTTTGACTACAGGGACTTTTTTACGTGGTGTGATTCATATAGGAGAGCAAACAACTCCTTCTGGAAGAATGGGAGATAAACCTGCAATAGAGCTTGCAAACACGCTAAAGAAGTATGATTTTAAACTGGGCAGATTACGTACCGGAACTCCACCGAGGCTTGATCGTGGCACTATAAACTGGTCAGTATTACAAGAACAAGTGGGTGACAATCCACCTACACCATTTTCTTATCTTACAGAGAAAATTAACCAGCCTCAGGTTTCATGTTTTATTACTCATACTAATGAACATACACACAGAGTAATTCGAGAGAATCTTCACAGATCAGCTTCTTCATATTTAGATAACGTTATTGCACCAAGATACTGCCCATCAATTGAAACTAAAGTTAAAAAATTTGCAGAAAAAAATAATCACCAAATGTTTCTAGAACCAGAAGGGATTGATGATAACACTATATATCCAAATGGAATTTCAAATTCATTGCCCATCGAAGTGCAGTATGAAATGATAAAGAGTATAAAAGGGCTTGAAAATGCAGAAATATTAAGACCTGGATATACAGTTGAATACGATTATATCGATCCACGAGAGCTATTTCATACTCTCGAAACTAAGAAAGTTAAAGGACTATATTTTGCTGGTCAAATTAATGGTACCACTGGATATGAAGAAGCAGCTGGGCAGGGAATTATTGCCGGAATCAATGCAGCACTCTCTTTATCTCAAAAAAGTTTTGTTCTTCATCGTACAGACTCATATATCGGTGTAATGATAGACGACTTGGTCACTAAGGGAATTGCTGAGCCTTACAGATTATTTACCTCGCGTGCAGAATATAGACTGGCAATCAGGTCAGATAATGCAGATAGAAGATTGACACAAAAAGGTTATGACATCTCTCTTGTGTCGCATGAGAGATACTCTGTTTTGCAGGGTAAACTTAAATCCATTAAGCAACTTGAGGAGAAATTAGAGAGCCTAACAATTACTCCTGAGCAGCTCAGGTCCTATGGCATTAAAATATCTTATGATGGAATAAGAAAAACAGCATTAGATTTGCTCGGTTATCCAAATATTGACTGGAATAAATTACGAGAAATATGGCCAGAGTTAAACATGGATTCCAGTGTCAGCTACTTGCATAACACCAAAGCACCTCTTCCTGTCATCCCAGTGCTTGACACTGGGATCCAGTACTTGAATGATGATAGAATGGATGCAGTTGACACTGAAAAAAATGTAGATTCCAGCATCATGTGCTGGAATAACACTATAACTGATAGCATAGCCAAGAATCAAATATATGAAGCAGTTGCAATTGAAGCAAAATATAAGCCTTATCTAGTAAGACAAGAAGCAGATATGAGGTTTTTACAAGAGGAAGTTAGCACTCAAATTCCAACTGATTTCAACTACTCACAGATTAAAGGTTTGTCCACTGAAGTGGTAGAGAAGTTGCAAGCAATAAAGCCAGCAACAATTGGCATTGCAAAGCAAATACAAGGCATAACTCCAGCAGCGATAGTTAGCATATTAGTGTACCTTAGGAATAAGAAAACGAAAATAGCTGCTAATTCTGCGTAAGGTATTCCATGTCAAAAATCGAAGAATTTCGCTCTTTTATGCACGAAATAAATGTTGATGCATTTATGTTGCATACTAAAGACGAGTATTTAAATGAATATTCAAAAGAGTTAACGGAGTTATGTGGCTTCACAGGAACAAATGGGCTACTTATTGTTACAAAAACTAACAGTTGCCCATTTTTTACAGATGGACGCTATATTACACAAGCTCGCAGTCAGCTCGATCAAAACAATTTTCAAGTATATAATATACAAGAAGAGGATCCACACAGGTGGGTAAAAGCAAACTTAACATTGACTACCTCACTAGGTTATTATTCAAGATATTTTACTGTAAAAGAGATAAGGAAATATAAAAGCATTTGTAAACTAGTGCCGTACTTAATTGAAAAAGAAGGTAGTCATAAAACACAAACAATAGTCTCGCATACATCTGGTGAGAGTAGTAAGAGTAAATGCGAAAGAGTTGCTAAAATCATAGAAACTGAAGCAGTACTCCTGACTGATCCAAATTCAATTTCATGGCTGCTAAATTTAAGAAATGAAAGTGCTGAATATACTCCCTGTATATGGGGTCGTGCTATATTATACAAAAGTGGTAATGTTGATTTGTTTGTTCAAGATAAACAACATTCAACCATACAAGCGGATTTAGATAATAATGTTAGTATTTTTGATATTTGTGAATTGGAAAGCTCTCTGTGTAAGCTAAATTCAATGATGATAGATCCAAGCACAACTCCAATGAGCATTATGAATGCAATAGATCCCTTGTATAACCATTATTTAAATGAAAAATCAGCTTCGGTGTCATTCCAGTGCTTGACCAGAAATAAAAAAGCATGGATCCCGGTGTCAAGCACTGGAATGACAATAGGTAATGAAAAAGGTCTAATAGAAAATAAGCAGATAATTGAGAAAGAAGATCCTTGTTTGATTCATAAAGCAATAAAAAATCAAATTGAAATAACTGGAGCTATAAGTGCGCACATCAAAGATGGAGTAGCAGTTACAAATTTTCTATATTGGCTTATTGGCAATAAAATTACTGAGCTCGAAGCTGAAGCAAAGATTTTAGAATATAGAAGAAAGCAGGATTTGTTTAAGCAACCAAGTTTTCCAATGATTTCCGCATTTAATGAAAATGGAGCAATTATTCATTATCGTGCAAGCAGTAAGACAAATAAAGCTATTAAAAAAGATGGACTATATTTGATCGATTCTGGTGGTCAGTATCTTGATGGTACAACTGACATTACAAGAACTATAGCAATTGGCAATCCAACCAATGAGCAACGAGCTCACTACACAATAGTACTAAAAGCTCACATTGCGATAGCAAGTTCGGTCTTTCCCCCTGGCACTAATGGTGGAGAATTGGACATATTAGCGCGTATACATTTATGGAAATTTGGAATGGATTACATGCACGGTACAGGGCATGGAGTAGGGAGTTACCTTTCGGTACATGAAGGACCGCAAGCAATATCAAAGGGAAATAAAGTGGAACTTATGCCAGGTATGATACTTTCTAACGAACCTGGCTATTACATTCCAGGAAAATATGGAATAAGAATTGAGAATCTGATGTATGTTGAAAAGCAAGAAAACGGCTTCTTAAACTTTAAACAACTGACTTCCATTCCATATGATAAAAAGCTAATAGATGTGCAAATGCTTACTGAAGATGAAGTTAAATGGATAAATAGCTATCACCAATTTGTTTATCAAAACATAGAAAATGGCATAAAAGATAAGGAATGGTTAAAGAGAGTATGTGAATCTTTAAAATAGTTAATTTGTCATTTAATCAAGTATTAATATAGTTGTTCTTGTATTGTTTTTAATTAAAAACAATATATAATATTAGTTTCAAGTAGGTGTAATTATGACAGATAAAGTGCAAGATGATGAATTTATGAAGCAGTACATGGATACTTGCAAAGAGCAAATAGAAAAATTGGCAAGCGATCCTAATTTGCTTCAACAGACCTTAAAGCCATTCATGCAAATGTCTCAGCAACTTATGGCTGGTGGTATGCTAGAAGGAAATATGCCTAGCATGATACCTGATATGGGTGGTATGGATATCAACAAGATGATTGCTCAGATGAAGGAAATGTATGATTACATAAAGAGTAATCACAAAGAGCTCATGAGAAAAGATGCTTCACAAATTCAAGAGCTTGATGATTCCAGCAGAAGATTGAGAGGCTTGGTCAAGAAATTGATAGAGAAAGTTGAAGCTGAGTAGTATTTATTCATATCAAAGAGCTATAGCAGTAGTGAGGTCTTGTTTCTCAAATTTAGTATTACCGTAAGATTAAATATAAACATAAAGGGATGAAGAGATGATTGAACTTAAGAGCCAGGAAATTTGTCCAAATGGAAATAAGAAGAATTTGATTATTTTTTTTCATGGTTGGAGTTCAAGTGGCGATAATTTCGTTCATCTTGCTAAAGTTATGGGCAAGTTTTTGCCTGATTCATATTTAGTAGTTCCCAATGCTCCGTTTAAGAGAGAAATAGGTGATGGTTATCAGTGGTTTAGTTTAGAAGATCGTAGTGAGGAAGCACTATATAATGGGGTGAAAAATGCTGCATCAATTGTAAATCATTTTATTGATGCAAAATTAAAGGAGCTTAATTTAAAAGATATGCAGCTTTCTTTAGTTGGATTTTCTCAAGGGGCAATGCTTGCAATGCATGTAGCTCTTACCCGACTTCAGTCTTGTGCATCAGTTATTGCATACTCTGGTAGGTTTCTTTCACCTTCAAAAACCGCACCGGAGATCAAATCAAAACCCAGCATATGTGTTATTCATGGTGATGCTGATGACATGGTACCTTTTTCTTCCCTTGATTTAGCGGTTAAAGCTCTGAAAGAAAATGGAGTAAACGCTCAAGGATACCCAATTCATGGATTAGGGCATATTATTAATGAAGAGGGAATAAAGTTAGGGGTTGAATTTATCAAGAAGAATTTTAAAAATTAATTTTCATGCACTTGTTTTGCTTTGGCTATGGATATGTAGCTAAATTTTTATCGCAAAAATTACTAAATTTAGGTTGGAAAGTTAGCGGTACATCAAGAAATAAAGATATACAACTTTTTAATTATGAAAAGGTCGACCAAGATCTACTTAAAAGCGTAACACATGTTTTAGTTTCTATTCCTCCAGACGGCGATGATGTTATGGAGAGATATGGTCATTGTCTGGAGAATATTAAATGGCTTGGTTATCTGTCTGCAACTAATGTTTATGGTGAACACTGTGGTAATTGGGTGAATGAGGAATCTGAAACAAAGCCTATAGAAATTAGAGGAAAAAAGCGCATTAAGTCCGAAGAAAAGTGGCTAAATAGCAAATTGCCTGTACATATTTTTCGGTTGGTTGGGATATATGGTCCTGGTAGAAATGCGCTAATTGACCTGCAGCTTGGCAAAGCAAGAAATGTGAAAAAAAATTTTTCTCGTATTCATGTTGAAGATATATCGAATATTTTATTTTCTTCCATGCAAAATATAAAGCCTTATGAGATATACAATTGTGCAGATGATTTACCTGCTACGCAATCTGAAGTGGTCACTTATGCAGCCGAGCTTCTCAATATTAGCCCTCCAGAGCTAGTTGAGATTTCTTCTGTACCAAATTACGCACGGGGTTTTTATTTAGGGTCAAAAAAAGTAAGTAATACTAAAATTAAAAAAGATCTTGGTGTCTCTCTAGTTTATCCTGATTACAAGGTGGGTTTAAAGAGTTTGTATATATTAGAATAGAGAAAATTAGATTGCCAGATGCAAAAAATTTTCTTGAATGTTCCTTGTTTTGATGTAGTACCACTAGGCATACTATTATACAGAGGTAAATATGTTCAGCACTCAATCGCTCTTGGTTGAAAATATTCTATTACATCAAGCCGCTTATAATGGTAACATAAATGAAGTTAGGTTATTACTTAATGTAAAAACTGATATCAATATCAAGGATAAAAAAGGATTTACAGCCTTGCATTTTGCTGCTTATTCAGGGCATTTAGACGTAGTAAAGTTACTAATCAGTAAAGAAGCTAATATTCATGCAAGAACTACTAAAGGCAGTACAGTTTTACACTTTGCTGTTGTAGCTAAAAGCAAAGCTATAGTAGAGGAGTTAATTAAAGCGGGAGCTGATCCCAATATAAAAGACTGTACTGATGGTAAGACACCTTTACATATTGCTGCTCAAAATGGACTTGTAGAAGTTGTAAAGGTGTTGCTTAATACTCAAGAAATTGAGATTGATGCTAAAGACAATGAATTTGGTATAACAGCTCTGTACTTAGCCTCTCAGAACGGACATACTAAAATAGTCGAACTATTAATTAGCACAAAAAATGCTGATGTTAACATAGCAGATAAAAAAAATAATGTCACACCCTTGTATCTAGCTGCTCAGAATGGGCATGAAGCAGTAGTTAAGTTGCTTCTTGATAATGGTGCTAAAGTCAATGGCTGTGATACCAGTATGAATCCTTTGTGTGTAACTGTTAATAATGGCCATGACTAGGTAGCTCAATTATTACTTAGTGTAGAAGGGGTGGATGTCAATATTGGCAATCAGCTTGGCAATACACCTCTACATATAGCAGTTATGAAAGGTAATGAAAAAATGGCAAGATTACTGCTAGAAAAAGGTGCTGATCCTAATATTAAAAACCTTTCAGGAGATAATTTCTTACAAGTTGCTGAGTACGCAAGAAACATTAGCTGGCATGATAATCCTCCAAATGTACAAGGAGGATACTTCGTGTTAGTTGGCTCGAATAGAATATATTCATTTCAGCAATTTTATGAGCAAAAAAAATTATGGAGCTTTTGGTACAACATATAAAGGATAGCAGACCTAGCTCATCAGCAGATGAAATTGACGTATCTGTTCAGCAGAGTGGCAAAATAAAATAGATGAGAAAACTAGTTTGTGACATTGGCATCCAGTTAAATTTACATGGATTCCAGTGTCACGCACTGGAATGACATTATGAGAACTGAGATACAAAAAAAGAAACACTGGTTTCACATGCATCTGAACAGATACTCTCAGTGATGTAAATTCAACTTTACCCCATTTGCAACCATCAGGGTTCTTTGACTATAGACCTAACAATTCTTTTCTAATTTCTTTTTTCATTGTATCAACAATCTTTTTATCAAGTTTATTTATTAAGGAATCATCAATACCTGTGACGTCATCTGGATTTTGTATCATTTTTTCAATAGCATCATCTATTTTTTCTACTCTTTCTTTATTAATTTTATCGAACATAGATTTAATTTTCACATAACCAGGAGCGCCCTTGCTATAATTTTTGCTGCTTTCGTTGATACAACCACCAGCACCATATGTTTTATTCACGTAGTTTTTACTACATTTTGTTACATCTTTATACCCAATCTCACCATTTCTTATGTATGCTATTTTATTATTCTCTGCAGATTTTAGCTTATACCCTCTTGTAATTTTTTCTTCTAATTTTAAACTTTCTTCATGAATCACTGTATCTTCGTAATTCTTTCCCCCATAGACTCTGTACATACCTCCACCTGCAACAGTAATTAAATCTTTACAAATTGTTTCTGAAAGGTCTCTGCACATTTTTATTAAAGTAGGTCCCCCATCCTTGTCCTGTTCATGCTCTTCTTGTCCACCACCTCCTTCTGTTACTTTTACTTTAATGTATGGATAGCTAGGGTTGATTCTCAGTTTAGCTTTTATGTAATCACCTGGCATTCCTGGTCTATTTTCTGCAGACAGAGCTTTACTCTTTATATGACCGGCTTCACCACCTCCCCATGCTTCTATTTCAACGTAATCGTACATTGACAGATCATCTGTATAGCCATCTCCAAGCTCATAAGATTCTTTATTACCCCTTTCAAGCTCCTGCTTCTTATTTCTCAATTGCGTTACTATTATTTCACGCAATCTCTTTTTTAAACCGTCTAAATCGAACCTGCATAATTTATCAGCGAAAAAGACTTCTGTTCTATTTGCTTTAATTGGATTATCTAACTTCGTTACAACGCCACTTTCATCTTGTGAAACTCTTAAGTAAAATGGCTTATTATCCTTGTTCACATACTGTGTTGAGCGACTACACACTCCATCAAAGCAGAGACAACCATCATCACTGTGATTACAATTTTTTTCTTTATACTCTCCATCTGTTAACTTATATACTATTTTGCATTTGTCACAATTTTGTTTTGTATCTACCTCTTTATCCTCTTTCACCATGCAATTATCTCTAGGCTTATTTTCAGCAGTAATGGAAATATATCCTTTTTTATTGAATATTATTTCATCTAGTGCATCTTGTGGCTTTGCTAAAAGCTCAATTATTTCGTTACAGGGAAAATAATAAGATTGATTTGATTCTTTCGAGTAAACAGTATTGTGTTTAGCATAGCTTACTCCTACTGACTTCAGTGATATTAGCTCACTTCCTTTTTCAAGAACAAGCTCTTCTGGTTCCAGCTGCCAACCAGAAAGGCAGAGCATTTTACTTTTAGGATTTTCTTTATATTTTATTTCTACTTTTGGATATCCTGAGTCATCTAGTTTGCACTTACCATTCTGAAGCTCTTTACATTCTGTTTCAATATCAGGAACGTATCCATACTTTTTGAGAACTTCAAATTGCGAATTATTTTTTAATACACCTTCTATTATGTTATCGATATCACTTTTTCTATTACCGCTATTGATTGTTTTTTCTACTATTGCTGGCTTTACTACTATTAAAGGCAGATGGCCAATGTATGTAGGAGAATTTTTATTAACATAAAAAGTACAGATGCCATTACTGTGAGTTCCACGTGCGTCATAAGTACAAACGTTCTCACTCATCTTCATTTTTACTTTTAGCGTATTTTCACCTTTACCCTCATTAGGCTTTGGTATGCTCACTTCTTCAATCTTTGGAGCAGTTGGTGATGGAAAACAACGGGCAGGAAATTGTAATTTTCTTTTTGATTCTTCTTTTTCAGTACCATAATATTCAGCGCAGAGCTGATCTTTCTTTCTATAGGTTTTGAAATAATGGATAGTATCTTTATCTGGAATAGGATATGTCCCACTTGAAACACTCTTGTGATTTGAAACAGCAGATGAAACATATATCTCCCTTCTTTCTTTCAGCTCACCAATAATGACTCCAACTCTTGGACGGAAATAATCATTTTCTTCATTTGTTATAGGAACAATTCTAACTTGTGGTGGTGACATCGCAAGTTGTTCACAAAATGGAGGTGGGCCAGGTGCAAGTTGCACAGGAGCACATTTTACTTTTTTTTGATAGCAGGTATCACAAACGTTTTTCATCTCTCCAGGATAAAAAATATTTGCTCCTTCACTTTTAGTGAAATATGAGAAAAAACTGTCCATACAAGCTAATTTCTGACTGCAAGCGCATATTTTAGGAGAATTGGCAAATTTTACTTTTTCTTCATCAGTAACACCGTCTGCCCACTCCCATCCAAGGCCTTGAACAACTTCTCCTCCAGCTTTTGTTTTATCTCCTTCCCAGTCGATAAAAACTGCTGCAGAAACTCCAGCACCACTGCCCTGTGTTCCATACACATGACGACAAAACGTTCCGCCAGGTAATTCATGACAATTTTCCCACTCATAATCGCAAACCTTAATTTTCGGATTGAAGTAACCGTCTAATCCTTGACCTTTTGCCATCGTTACTTTAATTTCTTTTAATAGATGAGGATCAAAATTCAAGCTACCCCACTGGCCAGTAATGAAGTTCCAAAAACCTTTACCTATTGTACTTCCTACAGCTTCAGCATCTGTACGAAAATATATATCTCCGCAACCATCAGAATATCCACTATTTGCACCAAGCAAAACCAACATTAGGAAAAAAAATTTAGCTTTGAACTTTACATTTCTCATAAAATACCGGTAACCACTTACTCACTTTTTCGCCTTTTTCCTTTATTGCTTCATACATATACTTTAT
Organism: Trichopria drosophilae; assembly: GCA_030407085.1. Taxonomy (NCBI): domain Eukaryota; kingdom Metazoa; phylum Arthropoda; class Insecta; order Hymenoptera; family Diapriidae; genus Trichopria; species Trichopria drosophilae. Next base: position 203,541 of record CM059582.1, on the reverse strand, counting down.
AGTCTCTTTATTAGCTGAAAGTACATGTATTTCTTTCATATTCTTCAAATCTAGATTTAAAGTTACTAAACCTTTGTATTGCTTTATCAAAAATAAACCTTTATGTGTTGGTGTTTGCAAAATGACATTTAGTTCCTCTTTCGACAGAGAAAATGCTTTCATGTATAATCTGTTTGCATTTATGTTCGGCATCAGGATCCTTGTATCGACATGCTTATCTAAATATTGAGTAAACTTGCTAGCAAATGCTAGGTTTAAGTTTTCAGTACTTAGAATTACTACAACATTTAACTTTGTCATTCTTTGCATCCAGTCGTCAAACTCTCCCTCTGTAGGAAAAATATTACTTATCTCCCATGCTTCATCCAAAACAAGTATTGCAGGTGAGCCATCACATTTTGCTTCGAAAGAGTATAAGAAATAGTAAAGTATCACGGACATACATTCTTTTTGCTTAGTGAGATTTGCAGTATTGAGGGATATAGTTTTTGTTCCCCAGTCAATGTCTGACTCATCACCATCTTGGAATAAGTAAGAAAATTCACCATCACCACACCATTTACTTATTTTACCCCCAAGAAGTAAAAGCACTTCAGAAATTTGAGAAATAGAGCGCGATTCTCTTGGTATAGCAAATATAGAATCTACAATTTTTTTTGTCTTTTCTTCTACGTCTACCAAACTTGCATCTTCAACCATCCTTTTGATCAATTCAACAAGCATATTGCGATTAGAAGCACTATCTTCAATGTTCAGTGGGTTAAATTTTAGACTTTTATCTTTATATTTTGGATCAATTATGTAATATTGGCCGCTTACTGCTTTAGTAAATATTATTGATTTTCCAGTATTATCCAATATAACAATCCTAGGGTTAAATTTTCTTGATTCCGAAAGTAAGAAATTGATCAGTGAGGTTCTACCTGAATTTAGAGCTCCAAGTATTGTGGTATGACCATTATTTTTCTTTCCATGAAAGTTAAAAAAGTAAGGACTGCCTTTTTTTGAAAAAAAAACTGTTACTGCTTCTTTCCATCTTCCTCCTTTTAACGTACCTGATGTAAAATCATGCAACATAGCAAAGCTGCAAGCATATTTTTCTAATATATTTTTTGGTTGTATAACAAAAGCAAAGTTTCCAGGAAGCTGTGCCCAAAAATGATTTTCCATGTGCAGATCAGTTCTAAACATCATCAACCCGATTAACGACATTACAGAAGATAGATCGCTGATATTTTGAGCTAACCTATTCTTATCATCTGCAAAGATTGTAACAATAATTTTCTGTTGACAAAAATCCATAGCAGAAATTTTTTCAAGCTCTATTATTTCATTTATTCCTGAGTTTTGAAGTAAGGTATTGTCCTCACTGATTTGCAGTATATTAATTTGTTTTTTAAATTCTTTTACTGCTTTATTATTACTAGTAAATATTATTATCTCTGTGATGATAAGCTCAGAGTCAAGTTGCAAACACCTATCTATATTTTCTAAGGGGATTTCGCGATATTCCTTTATGCAAAAAATAGAACCAAACTTCTGTTGACCTTCAAACGATGTTTGAAATTTATTGAAACCAAAAGCTACTTTTAAATTTTTAACATGCTGCGATAGATCCCTTTCACATATTGGATAATCTTTGTGCGTTAATGCAATAATGTAATGGAGAAATTCCATCATTTGAGAATATATTTTGCCTTCACTAGACCTAAGACCCAGTTTTTTAGCTCCAAAAGGTTCTAAATCTTTTTGAATCAGGTCAGTTATTTTTTGTAATTCTTGATGATTTTTTTGTAAAAATAACTTGTGCCTATTCTTTATCCCGCCAAAAAAAAATGCATTATTAATATGTTGGCCAAAATCACTAAGTAACACCACAATGTACAATTCATTTATATACTGTAGTTTACTATCAACTAGTTTATTAAACCACGTTGAGTGTAGCTGATCGGAAAAGTCAGCAGTTTTATTCCACTGTAAGCTCAGTTTATTGCGCTTACGGACAGTGTGAATCCAAACCGTAAAATATAAACTCTTGATATTTTTTGATATACTTTTTCTAACTTCAGTTCTAAGATCACCATAGTTATCAACTGAAGAATAGTCTTCTAATTTGATTATTTTTAACAATTCCCCCTGTTTTGTTAGTATAGTTTCTTCATCGTAGTGGCAAGCATAAGGGATAAAATCTAAATTAATACTTTCTAGTAACGCTAAATTGTTCTTTTTTTCAGAATTAGAGCTAGTGGCTGGTACTTTTGGTTGCATACAATATCATGCGTATTCAATAAAAAGATAATAAAGAATCATCTATCTTGCTGAATCCTTATCTTCTTTTTTGTTATTGGATTGTAACTGTATGTCCTTTGCAAAGTTGAATTTTTCTTTCAGGTAATCCGTTACCTTTTCTGTGCTTCCAAACATCATGATCAGTACGCCAAATATTATCATGAAAAAAATTAGGCCTCTGAACAATACTGCAAGTATCACTGTAGCTATACATAAACCTATAATTGTTGAGGGACTTATATTTTTTACAGTATCTTTAACTAAAAATGAAGAAATAAGTTCTTTCAACGTTCCTGGTATATTTTTCAATTCATCACTTGCTTTGCTAGAACATGACATGAAGATAAAACTTAACAGAGCTACAATAGCAAAAACTCTACCCAATTGAATATGCATCAGCTAAATACCTTTAAGATACTCCTCAAATGTAACAATTTTTACATCAACAGGCAAGAACCGAATTCACTTGCTCATCATAAGTAACTCATATTTAACTTTTATCATCGTGTTAGCTTTTTATTATCAACAGGAGGACTCACACTAATGGACGTCAATTTACTTGACAGAATATTTGAACAAAATTCAGCAACAGCTGTAGCAAACACTGCAGCCACCACAAACAATCCTGCTCCTACCAGTCCTGATGTCATTGTTCCTGCAACAATGCACCCTATTGCTAAGAGAGCAGAACTTGTTACAAGTCTTACTATTACCCACAAGTATAAAATTCATGAGCAAGTTTCCATCCTTCTGCTAAATCAAAGAGAAGTTTCCATCCCTTCCACAAAGCTATAGGGCCTGGTTCTAAGTCATTTTTGCGAGCTAAAAACCCTCCTAATTTGGCTATCCACCTCACGATTTCTCTTATAGGTGGTGGGATTTCAGGATAGTCTTTTGTCTTAAGCATTTTGGTATACAAAACCTTCCATTTGTCATTAGTTAGTATGACAGTACAAGAAAGATTTGGATTTGTTCTAGCTACTAGTGTGATAAAAAATATTCTCCAGGCAATTATACTCATAATTGTAAGAAAGCGGATTGATCTATCTGCTGTTTGGAGCCTACATTCTTCAACTTTAAGACCGGATTTCAAAATTTTATGAAAAACCTCTATTCTCCATCTTAAGCAATACCATTGTATTTTTTCTACTGCTTCTTCAAAATTGATAATATTTATATTTGTCAACAAAATCCAGCTCATAGGCTCTTCGCCATATGATTTTTATATGAAATATAACTCGTGTCTTGGATAGCTAAGATAGTTGAGTGTTCTTTAGCTCTTTCAACAGTTTTAATTATATGACTGTCTAATATCTTTCTTTCAGAAATAGCATCATTTTGGAAAAATCTATAAGCTGCTTTACTTTGATGCCAATCTTCACAAGCTTGATTTATTGAACGCTCAGGCGATTCAGCAAAACTATTAACTATTTTTAAAAGCCTCTTACTTAATCTTATATCACCAAAATTAACAATCCCAAATTCACTTTCTGCCCATTCGCCAGTTGAGGTATTTATATTTCTTTTCATCATATATTCCATTTTTAGACCATGGACCTATTTATAATAGAAAGTTGAATTAGTAAAATAGCAGCTTTTTCTCCACTTTTATATTTATGGGTAATAGTAAGGAGTAGAAGAAGGCGTATTGCTTTTTGTTTGCACAAAGCTTTTGGCAGCTTCAACAATCTCATTTATATGAGGTTTTTCTTCTAGCTCTTTAAGGTACTTTGAGAAGATTTCACAATTTTTGTTGCTCATATAGACCATCATCTTACCAAATCTTGAAGCATCTTTTGAGGATAAAACCATTTTAACTGTTTCATCGTAAAAGGTAAAGGTCATTATTACGCTGCCTTTTATATCATGATATTTTCCATCTTTTATTCGAATTACACCATCTCCGATTTTTAGCGCTCCGTCTAAATCTTGAAGTTCTGGATGGTTCAGCAACTTTGTAGGAATGACAGTACACCCTGCTGGATACTTTACAAAATAGCATTGATTGTCTCTTTTTACTGCAACTTTGTTTATTTCACCATTATCAATACTTTCACTTGCAATTTTCTCTAGGTTTGATAAGTAATCTTCACATCTTTCAATTATATCTTTTGGCAATAATTCTAACACTCTCTCACTTACATAATTACCTTTTGAAACGAGATCACGCACTTCTTCCCAAATAGGCTTTGATTTATCTTTGTCATTCCCCTTAATATTGTCATCCTTGTGTATGAGATGGTTAAGTCTACATATCAATCTATCTAGTATTGCTGATCCTCTTTGGGGATCAAATGGAACACTCAGTATAACCTTTTCTTTTTTGCATCTCTTATAGATTCTAGAAATCTATTTGCAATCCCTGTCACAGCCTAATCAATAGGCAAGTTTTCTGCATCATTATATATGTTATGAGCATTATGAAACTTTCGCGATATATCTAAAATATTTTTTCGCTCATGTTCGTCAATAAAAGCACTTATTTCTTCTGGATAACCTATCTTTTCCAAAGACCCTTTATGTTGCCCTTTATTTTCACTTGATATTTTTTCTGGTATTAGCATAACCACCTCCTATATTTACATAATAAACTTAGCATAAAACATACCGACTTTAGGATAAGTATATAATCTATCAAGTCAATAGTTAAACTAAAAAATTTTGATTATAATTTACTATGTATAAAATACGCTCTTAAACTATGCTGAAAATAGTCATAATAGGCCTTCCAAATGCAGGCAAGTCAACTCTATTTAATAGGCTAGTAAGAAGAAAAGCAGCGGTGGTTAGTGACATTCCAGGAGTAACGAGAGATAGGCGTGAAGGAATTGGAAGAATTAGTGATTTAGAGTTTAAAGTTATAGATACAGGAGGATGGAATGACCAAACCAGTTTTTCACTACAAGTTATTGAACAAATAGAGTTTTCTTTATTAAGCGCAGATGTAATTTTTTTTCTTGTTGATGCAAAAGTGAAAAACGAGCAGAACAAAGAGTTTGCAAAGTGGCTGAAGAGAAAAACGAACAAACCTGTAATACTAATAGCAAACAAATGCGAAAGTCATAAATCGGAAAACGTTGATTATTTGCAGTTCTTCAACTTCATAGGTCCGGTGTACATCTCAGCCGAACATAATCTTGGTATGATTGATCTTTATGATGTATTAGCTGGTGTTATTGAAGATTTTAACAAAAAAACTGAGCTGCCTGAAAGTGAGTCCATTAGACTGAGGATTGCAATCATCGGTCGCCCAAACGTTGGAAAATCAACTTTTTTAAACAGTTTGCTTGCAGAAAATAGACTAATAGTAAGCTCAAAACCTGGTACCACGCGTGACTCTGTGGATATTTCATACGACCATAATGGGAAATTAATCACCCTCATCGATACTGCGGGAATCCGCAGAAAGGCAAATGTTGTTGATAACTTAGAATCAAGATTTGTTGAAAAAAGTATAGAGTCAATAAAACGCTCTCATGTAGTGATTTTAATGCTAGATTCCTTGCTTGGCGTTGAGCAGCAGGATTTATCAATTGCTGAAGCTGCAATTAAAGGGGGGAAGGGAATTATCATTGTTTTAAATAAGTGGGATTTAATAGGTAAGGATGACAGAAGTAAGTTAATAAAATTTGTCAAACAACAGGAAGTGACTCGGTTATTTTTGGAAGTGCCAACTGTAACAATCTCTGCATTGAAAGGTATGCGCTGCGGTGATGTGATAGATAAGTGTCTTGAAGTGAGTGAATCCTTAAACAAGAAGATCAGCACTGCAAAACTGAATAATTGGCTAATAGATGCCGTGGAAAAACATTCTCACCCACTTATAAAAGGTAGAGCAATTAAAATGAAGTATATTGCTCAAATTGGCACCAAACCTCCAGCTTTTTCTTTGGTATGCAACGTCCCTGAAAGTGTTGATGAAAGCTATAGGCGCTATTTAATTAATGACCTTAGAAGAAACTTCTTTGCTCACGGCGTACCAGTCAGATTACTTTTGAAAAAAAATAACAATCCCTATGTAAAGTAGGTAATCTTATTTCTTTAAATCATTAAAATATAATTTTTATCTCATCAATATTATTGATAAATAAATAATAATACTTAAATAAATATACTATGTATTATAAAGGACAAGATTTAAGGCCTGGATCTCCACATACTTTCACGGTTGATACACCTTTAGTATTTCAGTGGCTTCCAAAAAGATATGGATATCCGATCCCAGAAAAATATTTGGAGAGATTGAGCAATTGGGCAAAAAGAGAAAATACACGTGTAGTGAAATTAGTAATAAATGGATCTGGTTTTACTCCTGAGCAACGTAAAGAGTTGGAGAATAAAATATCAAACAGAAAATTTAACCCAAACAAAAATATAGAACTTATAGATTTTAATGAGCTAGATTTAGGAGAGTATGAATTCAGCTTTCACTTGCAACCAAATAAGAAAACAAAACTATCTAAATGTCCTTTATACATTGTATCTCAATATTTCAAAGATCTATACTCTATTCCAGAAAGTAAAAGATTATTTTTGGTGTTGAGATAGACAGTATGCGTATATTTATGTTGTTAGCACTGAAGTCTCCTATGATCTATTTTGACTTTGATATCTTACCTAAAGAAGATAAGAAAGTTGGTGAGATTCAGGCTATGCATGGCTTTTTGGTTGCTGAAAACGACAGAAAAGGTTATGACTATGACGGTATAGCAAGTATTGAAAATGCTATCATTGCTCTAAGCGATGCTGGTAGAGTAAAAATTATGGAAATTTACAATGAAGTAAAGAATAAGTTTCAAAAAGATTATCCTTTGTTTAAGTTATCAGAACATGAGATTTACAAAATTATGGAAGAGATAGTATATTCACTCTTTCTAATGACGTTCTTCTTATATCTAGCTACCAAGATTCTAACAAACGTTACAATAGACGTTTGGAAGAAGCAAGATTGCTTATGCAAGAAACATTTGGGTTTAAAACCAATGGAGGAGAAGTTGATATTCAATATGACAATAGCTGGACGAAAAACAAGGATGAATTGTATACCAAAGAAGAAATTGCAAAAATAGATAGTGATACTAGAGTTGCAACTGATGTGAAAGGGCTGATTATTGAACCAATATACAACGGCGAGCATATGTATAGAGGTGTAAAAGTAGTAACATAGTACTTAGTGTTCTATCGTTACATGAAACGTTGTCAAACAAGAGTTGACTCTTCACAGATATTGTAGTAATTCATTAACTATGTCAGATGTAAATAACAGTTCTATAATTTTTCTCTTATCAAGCGCTGTCGCTTTAATTTTTGCATATGTGCTAGAGTATTTTTTCAATATGATACCGTGTAAGTTATGTATATACGAGCGAGTAGTTTACTATGTTACAGGGCTACTTGCAGTTGCGTACATGTTCAAAGACAACAAAATCCTAATCTATGCGATGTTTTGCAGTTATCTCATTGGTGCAATAATATCTTTTTATCATGTAGGTCTTGAACTCCACTTATTTCATGATGTTTTAGGCTGTACAGAGCAAGCAAGTGGTAACGTTAGCATAGAAGAGCTAAGAAATAATCTATTAAACCCTAACTACTCTCCATCTTGTGACAGACCTCATTATATTTTTGGTGTCTCGTTAGCAACATGGAACTTAATTTACCTTATAGTAGCTCTATTCTTATCAGGTAAAATGTATTGTAGAGAAAAAAATAAGGTATAACAGTAACTGGTATAGACGCTGTGCTTGTGCGTTACTTGGTGCTGTCCGTAATTTAAAAATTTGGCAAGTCACACCCACTGATTCTTGCACAGCTGTACGAACATTATGGTTCAGCATGCCAGTGCCCTCTTTCTTGTCATCCGAGTAGCTGACACTGGAAGTGCAGCTATCATCCAAATAACCTTTCATTGTTATTCAAGCAGCCTATTTCTTGTCATCCCAGTGCCCAGATACTGGGATTCAGTTTGTCCATAGTCTCACCAAAAACGTTGTGTTTTAGCATAATTTTGTGCTCAATATGCTTATTTGTAGTAAAGATTTCAGCATCAAGTGCTGGCCTGAAGCTTTAGCTATAGATGTTAATAAATTTACTAAGTAAAAAAAGGCAAAAGAATCCCTAATATAGCGAGTTTTAATAATGTAAATTGATAATGTGCTAACAAGCGTGTTTTGGCTGAAGTAGAAAAAATTTAAAAAACATGCAGCCGCTATAATTTTTATGTAATCTGCCAATAAATATCTGAGTTTTGTTGTTAAACCTGCGGAGATTAAAAATAAGGATAAATACTCTTATTGATATAAGAAGAAAAGTGAGAAGGTTTGTCAAGCCGCTTCTATGCACCTGAGCATTGATTATACGGGTTCCATCTGTTATATATAATCTTTTTGAATGCGAAGAAAGCTGATGAATGAGTATGATATTACAGTTATAGGTAGCGGTCCTGGTGGTTATATAGCAGCAATTAGAGCGGCGCAGTTCGGATTGAAAACTGCAATTGTTGAAAAGGAAGAAAATTTGGGTGGTATATGCTTAAATTGGGGGTGTATACCAACAAAATCGCTACTTAGAGCATCTGAAATTTATAGGTTAATAACAAGATCAGAAGAATTTGGCATAAAAGTAAAGGATGTAAGTTTTGATATACAATCAATAGTGAAATACTCAAGAAACGTTGTCGATAAATTGTCAAGCGGTGTTGCATATTTGATGAAAAAAAATAACATCAAAGTTCATCAAGGCTTTGGTAAACTTGCAGGTAATCGTACTGTAAAAATTCTTAATGACAAAAAGGAGGAGGAAATTTCTTCCAATCATATCATTTTAGCAACAGGTGTTAGAGCGCGAAATCTACCTAGAATAGAGGTGGATGGAGATTTAATATGGAATGCGCAGCACGCTATGACTCCAAAGAAGTTACCAAAATCGCTACTAATCATAGGTTCTGGTGCGATAGGAATAGAATTTGCAAGTTTTTATAGTACTTTGGGGGTTGATGTAACAATTATAGAAGTAAAAGACACTATTTTGCCGCTGGAAGATAAAGACATTTCAAATTTAGTACAAAAGATATTTACAAAACAAGGAATAAAAATATATACGAGCAATAGTGTAAAAACTTTCACTAAAAATAAAGACTCTGTTCAAGTGCAGCTAAGTAGTGGTGATAATAAAGAATTCGATAGAGTAATTGTTGCAGTTGGCGTTCAAGCAAACACTGAAAATATAGGTTTAGAAAATACAAAAATTAAGTTGAGTCCTTCTGGTTTCATTGAAACGAATGAGTGGTATGAAACAAGTGAATCAAGTGTGTATGCAATAGGTGATGTAGCTGGTCCCCCATGTTTAGCGCATAAAGCAAGTCATGAAGCTGTAATCTGTGTTGAGAAAATTGCTGGTAAAAATGCTCATAAGTTAAAAAAAGAGTGCATACCAAATTGCACTTACTCTCATCCGCAAGTAGCAAGCGTTGGCCTTACTGAGGAACAGGCAATAAAAAGTGGATACGATATAAAAGTAGGAAAATTTCACTCCAACTTTAATGGTAAATCTATTGCACTAAGTGAAACTGAAGGTTTAGTGAAAACAATTATAGACAAAAAAACAGGCGAACTTCTTGGAGCTCACATGATAGGAGCGGAAGTAACAGAGTTAATTAGCAATTTCGCTCTTGCAAAGCAACTAGAGGGAACAGACTGCGACATAAAATCTACGATTTTTCCTCATCCAACTATTTCGGAAATTATACACGAATCAGTACTTGCTGCAGATGATGAATCGTTAAATAGTTAAGCTAACGATTCATTGTTTTAGAGCTACAATTATCCTGATTAGGCGATTCAATTCTAATAGATTGATTACCAATATCAGATTTTTCTAACTTTTCTTTTAACCCTTTAGCTGCTTCTTTCACTTCAAGCTTTTTTTCCTGATTAAGATCCTCTGGGCTTTTTCTTTTACTGTCTAAACCTTGTTGTCTATCAACATTTTTATTGAGTTGTTCTTGCTGAGGTAGATCAACAACTGAGTTAAGAAGAGCTTTTGTTATGCTTTTTAACAACCCTATAAAACCTCTGCTTCCGCCTTCTCTTTGCTCTTGAGGCTTGTTTTTCACGTTTTTACTGTTGCTACTTTCAGGCATTTTTAACTCAACCATCATAAAGCTTAATAAAATTTAACATGCAGATTATTAAAAAATGATTAATAATCTATTATCAAATTGCTATTTACAGATGGATATTATTCTAGCAACAGGCGGTACAGGTGGGCATGTTTTTCCAGCTATAACCTTAGCAAAAGCACTAAAGGTACAAGGGCACAATTGTATATTATTCACTGATCAAAAAACCATCAATATAGAAAGTTATATTTTACCATTGTGCAAGCCAAGTGGCAACAAATTGAAGTTTCTCTTTTTGTTAATGTATAGTTGTGTATTAGCACTGTATCAAACAAGAAAATTAAAACCAAAGCTAATCATTGGTTTTGGTAGCTACGCTTCTTTTCCAACTCTTTTTGCAGCAAAGATTTTTTCTATACCTATAATTTTACATGAACAAAATATAGTTTTAGGGAGAGTAAATAGATTCTTTTTCAAGAGTGCAAAATTAATTGCAACTAGCTTTCCAGAGACTAAGTATGCAGAAGGTAGTAAATGCGTTTTTACAGGAAATTTTGTCGATATAGAAGCGCAAGGCTATTCTAGAGCTGAAAGAGTTTTGAACGTGTTAATAATAGCAGGCAGTCAGGGTGCAAATTTTTTTGATGATGTAGTGAGTAGCGTAATTTGTGATCTACCTGTTGAAGTAAAAGAGAGGATTAGAGTAACGCAGCAATGTACAAAGAAAAATATAAACAAGGTCAAGAGTCTATACAAAAGTGAAGGAATTGATTGTGAGTTAAGTGAGTTTCTCGATGATATGGAAAATAAACTGGCCAATGCTCATTTGGTAATTAGCAGAGCGGGGGCAACTTCAATAGCAGAGATTACTCTTGCTGAGCGTCCTGCTGTATATATTCCTTATCCTCACTCAAAAGATAACCATCAATTTTATAATTCAAAACATATTGAAGATTCGGGAGCAGCTGTAATGGTTGAGCAAAATAGTAACGCGAAAAAGAATCTAGGAGAGTTGCTAGTTGATTTATTGCAAAATTGTCAAAAATTGCGTGATATGGCTAATAATACTAAGAAAACAAGAATAAGGAATGGAGTTACTGAATTTATTAAGGTAATAGCTCAAGAACTTAGTTGACGAATTGCTTTTTCTTCAAATGCATCCCATAGTTCTTTTTCTAGTGATTTACTATACAACTTATTGATATAAACTACTCCCGTAGGCGAAGTTGTGTTAATTTCAAGAAGGAAGTCATCTATAATATCAATGCCAACGAATATTAGCCCTCTTTTCTTTAGCTCAGGACCAATTTTATTACATATTTCGTTGTCTCTATCATTCATTTGGGCAGGCTCAAAACTTGCTCCTAGTCGCGTATTTGTCCTGATCTCTCCATTCACTTGTGGAACTCGCTTCATTGATCCTATTGGTTTACCATCTAGCAATAATATCCTTTTGTCTTTGTCTATGTTTTTGCAAAATGCTTGTGCAATCACAGGACATTCATATTTTGCAATCATGAGATCGACTACCACTTGAATGCTATTTTGGTCTTGTATTCTTATTACGTCATTTCCTCCATAGCTATATAGTGGTTTCAAGATGATATCTTGATAGTCGTGACAAAAATTTCTAATCATCGATATATTTTCAGTGATCAAAGTTGGAGGAATTAGCTCTGGAAATAGTGAAGTAATTAATTTTTCAGGACAGTTTCTTATTTCTGTTGGATTGTTTATTACTAACGCAGTAGTCTTTTCTAAGATATAGGTTGTTGTAATGTACCGCATATCAAATGGTGGATTCTGTCTGATAAATATGATATCCATTTCATTTAGGTTGATTACTACATCCTCTTTTGAAATGAAGCTACAATCATCAACGCTGACTTTCTGAGCAAGGGCAATTGGCTGATTTAACTTAAGCGCTAAATTATTAGGTACATAAACAAAAATTTCGTACCTTCTTCTTTGCGCTTCTTTTATTAATGAAAATGTAGTATCAGCTTCAAAATTTATACTTTCATCCATCTGAAAAGCTACTTTCATTTATCCTCCCTTCCTATTATAATATAATATAGTACCATAAAAGTGTTAATAATGGAACAAAGTATGGAATTAACAATAGGAAATAATGCACCTGATTTTAGCTTGCCAACAGATTCTGGTGAGATTTTATCACTGAGTGAATTTTTTGATAAAAAAAATGTAGTTCTTTATTTTTATCCTAAAGACGATACTCCGGGCTGCACAATGGAGGCAAAAGGTTTTAGAGACAATATAGAAAATTTTTCTTCTCTTGACACAGTGATAATTGGTGTATCAAAAGATAGCGTTAAGTGCCATGCTAACTTCAAAGCAAAATATTCTCTGCCATTTTCTTTAGTTTCTGATGAAAATGCTGAAATGTTGGAAAAGTATGGTGTGTGGGTAGAGAAAAGTATGTTTGGCAAAAAGTATATGGGAGTAGAGCGTACTACTTTTTTAATAGATAAAAAAGGTAAAGTAGTGAAGGTTTGGAAAAATGTAAAAGTGAGTGGACATGTTGATGAGGTTTTAGAGGAAGTAAGCAGAATATAAATTAAAGAATGGCTACCCATTGCTATATAAAAAAATTGAAATTACATAATTTCCGTAGTCATTCAAATTTCGAACTGGATTTAGACGATAGATCGGTTGTAATAACTGGTCAAAATGGTATTGGTAAAACTAATATACTTGAAGCAATCTCATTGCTTGCTAAAAGTAATGGCATGAAAAAAGTAAAAATTAGTGAGATGCAAAATAGACTCAGTAATGAAGATTGGGCAGTGCATTATGACTTTTTTAATGGAACATACTTTAACTCAATTGGTATAGGAAAGAATCTTAATAATAAACTAATACAAATTGATGGAAAAACACAATCAAGTTATTCATCTCTGTATAGAATATCCAATGTAACATGGCTCATTCCACAAATGGACTATATTCTTCTTAATTCTCCGAGTGACAGATTAAAATTTTTAGACCGTATCGTCTCACTGTTTGAAGAAAATTACACTTATTGCTATATGAAATACAGGAAAGCTAAACATGAGCGAAGTAAACTGCTTAGAGAGAATATTTTAGACGAAAATTGGCTCTCTAGCCTTGAAAATGTCATGGCTATCAATGCAGTTGATATTTTACGTATGCGTTTGTCTGTTTTAAAAATACTACAGGGCACAATTGATAACCATTCTTGTGAGTTTTTTCCAAAGGCAAGTTTGAAATTTAGCAGTCAGCTAACTTTGAACGATACTGCAGAATATTTTCAGAATCGTCTAAAGGAAAACAGAGAAAAAGACTCATTAACTGGTAGAGTAACCTTTTCTGTACATAATGATAATTTTCGGGTTTTTTGCCAAAAAGGGGACATGCCAATAAATCTTTGTTCTACTGGAGAGCAAAAGCTATTACTGCTTTCTATCATCTTATCTAGTGTAAAAGCAAGGTGTATTCATTACAATAAAGCACCTCTTCTTCTGCTTGACGATATAATGTCTCATCTGGATAAAGATTGCAGAAAGGTGTTAATTGAGGAGGTGTTAAGCATTCAATGTCAAACTTGGATAACCGATGTAAATCAAGATAATTTCAATAACTATCTTTGCTCTTTCAAGTTTTTTGAATTATCAAGTAAATAAATTTCAAGCGTGCTGTCATACATCAAGCTCATATTCGGTATGTAAATCTCTAATTAAAGCCTCAGCGTGTTTTTTTTGAACAACTATACTGATCTTGATTTCGGACATTGTGACAGCAAGTATTTCTATCTTTTTTTTGCTTAAAACCTTGAGTGTGCGGTACATCACTTCAGTGTTAGACATAACACCAATACCAATTATTGAAATTTTAGCTATATTATTGTTTAGGACATAATTTTCATTTTTTTTCAATAACTTTGTCATTAAATCAACATCAAATTTAGAAATCAAAAAGCTTGACCCATGTATCATGTCAACTTTAACGTTTGCTCCTGCTATATCTCTTAAAATATCCAGAGTATTTGCAAATTTAGTAAAAGTTACAAGAGCTTCGTGAGTGCTATAAGTTATTCCAGTAATTAAGTATCTTTCCAGTACATCTTTTTCGTGTAGTACTGTAGTGCCTTCTACTTCCTCAAAAGTGGATAACACTTGCACCTTAATATTATGCTTCATTGCAAGTTGTACTGAACGATTATGCAATATTTTAGCACCAGATGACGACATCTCCAATATTTCATTGTAAGAGATAGATTTAAGCTTGCGTGCCCTTGGAACAATTTTTGGGTCTGCTGTATATATTCCGTCAATATCAGTAAAAATTTCACAAGTCCTAATACCAAAGACTATTGCAAAGGCAATTGCTGAGATGTCAGATCCTCCTCTACCAAAAGTAGTGATTCTATCATCGTATATACCCTGAAAACCAGCAATGATTGCAGCAGTATAACCCTCAGCAAAAGATCTTTTTACATGGTCAATTTTTATCTTTTTTATTTTAGACTCAGAATAAAAATTATCCGTTAGAATTGGTAACTGCCAGGCGAGCCATGATTTAGCATTAACTCCAACAGACAGAAGAGTGATAGCTAATAACCCGCAAGAGACTTGTTCTCCTGCTGAAAGCAGGACATCATACTCTGATAACTCTTGTCTACAATTTAAATTTGAAATTTGCCTGGCTTGAAAAGCCATTTGGTCAGTGAATCCTGCAGCAGCGGATACAACAGCAATTACATTATAACCTTTTTCAATATCGTTTTTTATTAGATTTGCAACTCGATTTAAGTCAGTTAGCGAAGTACCACCAAATTTTTTTATTATTATTTTGTTCATAGTTACAATAAGGTCAATTTCACCTTTCTAGAGAGTATAGCTGCTTAATTAAATGTGTTTTTCTGGTTACTAATTAAAGTGATAGAGGATTATTCATCTTTATCACTACCAAGGTCTTTTAACATACTGTAGTTGCCTTTTCTAAATTTACCTTTTAAAGATGTAACTCCGCTCTCGCTAATACCACTTAAACTTAATGCTGCTCCACCTAGCTGCAATCCAATTTCAGACGTTTCGGGAATAACTTTACTAGCCCCTAGATCTTTATAAACCTCCACATTATTCAAATCTGGTAAACGTATTATAATATTTACATGCGGAAAGTTTGTTGCAACTAGAGAAACTATTTTCTTTATAGTGACTTCGTTCTTTATTGAAACCACAAGAGCTTGAGCTCTTTCTATTCCTACTGATTTTAAAATTTCATATCTTGTAGCATCTCCAAGATATATAGGGAAACTGTCATTTTTTCCTTCTTTCACTATTTTTGATTGAATATCTACAACAACATAACTTAAATGCTCCGCAGTAAGCATTTTCGTTACCATATATCCCACTCTACCAAACCCGGCAACTATTACGTGGTTATAAAGATCTTGTGTGTCTGTTTCGATTGCTTCATCGTCTAGTATCATTTTTTCAGTGCTAAATGAATTTGCTATCCAGTCTCCAATTCCCGATAAAAGAGGAGTAAAAGCCATAGTTACTGTAGTTACCATCATAAGCACTTGAGCGATTTCGCTTGATAGCACATCTAATTCATCTGCTAAACGGAATAAAATAAATGCAAATTCACCGCCCTGTGCAAGCAGTAATCCAGCTTGTATTGCAGGTGCACTTCTAAACCCAAAAAATCTACACAATGTATATATAATGGACGTCTTTAAAACGATAAGGATAATTGATAATAAAGTAACGAGTGGTAACTTATTGAGTAAAAGGTCAATATCAATAGACATGCCAACAGTCATAAAGAATAAACCAAGAAATAAGTCTTTAAATGGCAATACTGCATGTTCTACCGAATTCCTGTGTTCTGTTTCTGCAACTAGTAACCCAGCAACAAATGCACCTAATGCCATTGATAAATGAAATTGTTCAGTAATAAATGCTGATCCTAATATTATCAGAAGTGTTGTTGATATAAAGATTTCATTACTCTCCATTTTGGCAATAACCGAAAACAATGGCCTCAGTAATAACCTACCAGTTACAAATATCAACACCAATGCAATAGCTGCTTGCACTAATGAGCCTGCCAACGAGCTTATTAAGCTGTGTTCAGAATTGCCAGTAAGCAGGGGCACTAGTACTATTAGAGGTACCACTGCAAAGTCCTGCATTAGTAGCACTGCTATTGACAATCTGCCAACTTGGCTTGCTTGAGAACCCTTTTCTTGCAGAACCTGCAACACTATTGCTGTTGAAGATAGTGCAAGCCCACCACCAATAACTGCTGCCATGTTTATGCTCACTCCAAAGACGAGAGCAATGCACCATATTGCTATCATAGTAACTATAACTTGGAGAGAACCAAACCCAAACACATGCCTACGCATGGCGATGAGGCGTTCAAATGTCAATTCAAGACCTATAACAAACAACAGGAAAACTACTCCAAATTCTGCGAAGTTATCCATTGCTTCAGCTGAATTTATCAGATTAAACCCATGAGAACCAATCAACGCACCTGCAACAAAGTAACCAAGCACTGGACTGATATTCATTTTCCAAAACGCTATGACTATAAACACAGCAGCGGAAAGTAAAATGATAATATCAAACAAATGCTGAGAGCCACTGTGCATGATATTTACCCTGTAGAATTAGACCACTTGATTGAGCAACCAATACTTGATTTTTGGTCAATTGGAGGATTGCTAGTTTTTGCAATAAATTTCATCGCTTGAAATAAATCACTACTTCCTATTTCATAATTTTGAACTTTCTCTTTTTTTGCATTGTTAAAACGTCCACGATAACGAAGTTTTAAATCAGCGTTAAACCCAAAGAGATCAGGGGTACAAACAGCACTATACTCTTTAGCTACTTCTTGGTTACTGTCAATTAAATATGGAAATGTAAACTTATTTTTCTTGGCAAAATTAATCATGTTTTCAAAGGAGTCTTCTGGGTACTCATTCACATCATTTGGCATGATTGCAACGGTGTTTACCTGATAATCTTTTTTTAACAAATTAACATCGCTTACTAGATTGCTAATAATTGATTGAACGTAAGGACAGTGATTGCATATAAACATTACAATAAGACCATTTTCCCCATAGCAGTCACTTAATGTATAATATTTGTTATCCACTCCCAAGAGATTGAAATTCTTTGCAGTAAAGTCTAAGTCTATCTTAGGAGTGTCTAGCGTAACCATAGCTCATAGAGAATTGTATACCTATATAATTTATGATCTTATTGCTAAAATGTCAAATGGTTTCTATGTACACTGTTTGCATTTAGCATTGTAATTATAAAATTTATGTTCATAACCTTCGAAGGAATAGATGGTTCTGGTAAAACAACACAGTCTGAGTTACTTGCAAATTATTTCAAGCAAATTCACGGCGAAAATAATGTCGTATTGACTAGAGAACCAGGTGGTACTGATTTTGCAGAAAAAATAAGAGGATCACTACTTAAGGATAATATTGATCCTATCTCTGAACTTTTATTATTTACCTCAATGAGATATGAACATATGAAAGAATTAATACTACCAGCTCTTAAAGAGGGAAAGACAGTTATTTGTGATCGATTTATCGATTCAACTATTGCGTATCAAGGGTATGGACTAGGTGTTGACTTGAGTCTAATAAGAGACTTACACAAATTAGTGGAAATTAAATGTCCAGATATCACATTTATTTTAGATATTGATGTTCAAGTTGGACTCAGCAGAGCAAAGGATAAAAATAAGTATGAAGAAATGAGCATTGATTTCTATCATAAAATTCGAAAAGGATTTCAAGAAATAGCTATAAAAGAATCTAATAGATGTAATGTTATTACTGGAATTGAAAAAAAAAGTGATAATCATGTACACAATGAAATTATTGATATTGCAAAGACTTAGCTATACGTATTGAACTTTTGCTAACCTAAACAGTTACTGCATTAACCTATGGTAAAAAATATCAATTTTAGGTGACGTTATTTCATACGAAAGACTCTCTTTTTGATTAGCTAAAAAACTTTGTATTTCATTTTTAGGTTTTTCACTTATTGTTTTATATATTCTTGCGCGATTAATTAGCTTATTTCTACTATTCTTATTGCTTACTTCAGTTATGGTAAAAAATTGATCAAAGTGATTTAACAGATCCTCGTCTTTTATCGAGGATGCAATGCTATCAATGTCTCTTACATATAAAGCAAGTTTGTGCGCTTTGCTACGATCGTCAAAACAAAAGAAACGTATAATATCCCATAGACAGAGTCAAGAGAAGGAATATAACTGGAAGCAAGAATGGAGCAAGTACATTTTGTGATTCAGGAAAGATAAACCAGACGGCAGTTGCCGCTGACACAGCTAAAAATAATCCTGACATAACGAGTTTTATTTTTCTTCTGTATCCGTTATCAATAACTGTATTTATGCCAATAAAAGCTACATCAACCATTGCTCACACCTCACTAAAAGTAATATTAGCTTAATAATAGCATTGTTGTGATAAGAAATCAATATTATGAATATTTTAATTAATTTATAAAATCATCCAACCAAATAGAAAAAAGGCAAAAGAACCCCTTGGTAGTGAGTTTTAATAATTTAATGTACTAACAAGCGTGATTTGGCTAAATGTAGAAAAATAAAAAAGACATGCAGCCACTATAATTTAATGTAATTCACCAATAAATACCTTAAGTTTTTTACTGAATGTTGCGATTGAGCCTACAGGTCAAAAACAAGCTTTGAGTCAGAAATACCATTGCTATTATGATAAGGGAAATCACGATGTTTGTACAATTGAAAAATGGTTGCGGGAGTAGGATTTGAACCTACGACCTTCAGGTTATGAGCCTGACGAGCTACCGAGCTGCTCCATCCCGCGTCGTTGCTTATTTATTATTATATGCGTAATAATAATAAATAAAAGAATAAAATCACACTATTACATATATTTATATATCTATTAACCTTTCTTAACATGATAGTAAATTATATACATAACAATCTGTGCAATGAAAAATATAACTTGATATTGTGGTTCCCTATTTTTCAGTGTGCAGGAATTTTAACCTATTTCTCATTAAATTTTGAACCAAGCTGTGCTTTCACTATATCTATTTTTCTCTTGCTTTCACCTATACTAATTTTGATTGCAATATTATACAGGAAATACGCAATATTATGCATTTCTTTAATTGCAGTGCTCATAGGATTTACAGCCAGCAAATTCAGAACAGATTCAGTTAATACTCACATTCTTGATAAGGAAAGGTATGTGAAAGATATTGTTGCTACAGTGAAGGATATTAATAACAAGGGCTCGTATGAGCAATTTTTGCTTTATGAAATAAAAAACACGAAGTTTAAGTTAGATAGCATCAGAATATCAGTTAGAACCAAAGCGGAAGAAGGCATTAAAATAGGGGATCAAGTAAAATTATCAGCAAAACTCTTTCCTCCAAAAATTGCGCCTTCGGAATATGCATATGATTTTGCAAGAATAGCATATTATCAGAAAATAAGTGTAACAGGCTTTGCAACAAGCAAAATAGTCCTGTACAAAAAGGCTGAAGCAAGAAAATTTCAAGAGTATATAGAATCTTTCCGTCAATATATCTATGAAAACCTACAGCAAAATACCAAAAAGCCACACGCGGACATAATCTCTGCATTATTAATTGGCAAAAAAGACGGGATAGATCAAAAAACTATGAATGCGATACGAGATTCAGGTATAGCACATTTATTCGCTATATCTGGGTTACATTTATCGTTTGTTGCTGGTCTATTTTTTATAGTATTCCGTAATTTATTTGCAATATCTGAAACTTTGACTCTTAAGTATAACACCAAGAAAATATCTGCATTTCTTACCATTTTGCCAACCACGTTTTATCTATTGATCACTGGTATGCAAATTTCCGCTCAGCGCGCGTATATTATGGTGATTTGGTACTTATTGCAATAATCATAGAAAGGAAATATCGAGGATTAATAGCAATTGCGTTTGCTGTTTCGATGATACTCACAATGGAGCCAGAAGCAATCTTAAAGCCAGGCTTTCAAATGTCATTTTCTGCTGTCCTAGCACTGGTTGCCAGCTATCAGATCAATGCCAAAAAATTTTTAAAATAAAAATAATAGAATATTTTGTGTCGATAATGATCAGCTCAATAATAGCAAGTTTAGCAACGGTTCCATATACAATATATAATTTAACTATTTTTTAATCAGCAGCATTATCACAAATTTAGTTGCTATACCAATAGTTACACTCATTATTATTCCATTTGGAATAATCTATGTTTTATTGATTCCTTTAGATACTCAGTGGATTATAACGCCTCTCATGGAACGCCCAATTGACAGCGTTTTATATATAACAAACGCAATTGCCAGTCTTCAGTATTTGGTTATTCCTATTCGCACTTTTCCTGCCTCATTAATTATTATAATAACGCTTGGGCTATTATGGTTATGCTTGTGGGAAAGGAATTGGCGTTTCTTTGGAATTTTCTTTATTGTGCTAGGTATTTTCTCTAGCGCTATGTATACAACTCCTGACATTCTAGTCAGTGCTGATAATCTTGCTGTAAAAGAAGATGACAATTGACTATATTCCCTTACTAGAAAAAACAGAAATTTTGTTGTCAAAACGTGGGCAAAGCAAAACGGGCAGAATCAAATTGTGAATCACACTAAATACAACAACTCAAACAAAAGGCTAAACTGTAGTGATTACAGCTGCGTATATAATAAAGGAAATAATAAGTCAGTGTTGCTAGCTCATAAAAGAGAAGATATTTTAGAAAATTGTAACAATGTCGATCTAGTAATTCAGTTAAGCAAGTTTAACTATCCAGCTTGCAATACTAAAATCATCAAATATGCTGACTTAGAGGCATATGGTACACACTCTGTTTGGCTAAAGATAGTGGTATAAAGGTTAGTAAAGTGCGTTCTAATCGTCTTTGGCATAAGCCAAAAACTTGTTTTTAAAGTATCATTTATATATAATTACTTAATTAGGATGTAAGGAAATTTATGCCTTTAGATACAACAAATCCTTTCAATGTTAAAGTAGATCGTAATTTTGCCAAAATAGATGATGCTATTGGTTTTTTTCCTAGGTTATGGCATGCAACAAAGCCATCCCAGTGTCAGCTACTCTGATGACAAGAAAGGGAGTACAGGTTTCAATATTTGCATGCATCTGAACAGATAAGCAATATACTATCAGAAAGAGGTAGACTATGCTACTCCTTTCTATCCGTTTTCTTGAGCAACCTGCTTTCAAGTCTAACACACATCTCAGTAATTATAATATCCAATTTTTGATCGTGTTTTTCCACAGGTAAATTTTTACAATATTGCTTCTCATAGGCTACACCTATAAATATTTTTCCAAGTGGCCGTAATTTTTTTATCATTTCATCATACCAACCACCGCCAAAACCTAACCTATTAAAATGATCATCAAAAGCAATAACAGGAGTAATGATTGTATCGGGGATTATATCTTCATCTGCTTTATTCCATTCTTCAAATTTTAGTAACTTGTTTTTATTAGGGACTGCTACTTTATAATCTAAATCGAGTAAATGATGCATCAAAGGCACAACATTAATTTCTCCGTCTGTTGGAATGTAAGTTGCTATTGTTTTACCTTTAACGCAACTTAAGTTTTTGTTAAAGAGATTAATAAGAGAATTTGCTGCATAACTGGAATAACTTTCATCAATATCTTTTCTTATGGTTCTATATTGCTTCCTTAGTTCCTCTTTGTGCTGTTTAGTGTCTTTGAACATGTTCTATCCATTTTGCAGTGAGCTTTTCTTGTAAACTATTTTGCTTCAAGCGCTCACTTAAAAAATCAAAGTCAACAAGCTCCATATCCTGGTCTTGATTACTGCAACTATAAACAAAACTTATTTCTCCTGTTTCCTTATTTATGTGTTGCTGAATACATTGAGCACAGATTTCTTTCATCATGCACTGCATAGGAGAGTTAACTGATGATATTGCTATGTGTTTTGGTTTCAGATATGGCTTTAAAATTGTTTTTCTAGCTTCATTTATAGCTTTCATCATTTTATCAGAACCAATAGTGATGATTTTATCTATAGTGTTCAAATTAATATCTACCTTTTCTCGTTGATAAGAAACTATTGCATCAACTATATTACCATGAAAGGATTTATCCTGTTCTCTGCTTGTTTCTATCAATCCTTCTTCACATGCCCAAATTGTCACGTTTGATGCACGTTCTATCAGCGCTCGTTTAAATACATCACTTAATTTTTTATAGCCAGCGAAATATAAAACCTTATGATTGTTTTCAAGACAAGCTTTTCCTATCGAAAATAATACTGCATTTCCAACTCCGCCACCAATCAGCATTATATTCTTCATAAACTTTTTATAGAGTAAAAAACGAAAAATATTCTCTAGCTTCAATTAAATCGATAACTAACAGCTGCATTTTTACGCATATTATCCAATAACAGGTTGCTTTGTATAATAATCTTTTGTTGATACATTTCCTGTTTGATTGCTTCTATATTCACTGGATTACTCTTGATATCACATAACATCATTAGCTTTGTAGTGCTATTTTCTCTTAATTCTACTATTTCATTCGTACTTGTTTTACTAAATAAAATCTGTAAATCAGGATTTAAATCTCGCATTTTTATTTTAAATTCTTTTGCGCTTGGCAATTTGAAATCGTCTGCTAATTTGTCAAAATTTAGACAACTGACCTTTTGCTCCTTAAAATTAGAGAGTAAATTTTCTGAATCTTTAACCACAACTTGTTTTACTTTTAAAATACTTTCCAGCAGTGTATGATCGAGCTGTACCTTATCTATGACTTTTATAATAGAGTAACCTTCGCTTAAACTAATCGGACCTGCTACGTCATTGATTTCTAATCTTTCCAAAACGTCCTTGAGAGTACCTTTTAGCTGACTTAAATTAACGGTTGCTTTGTGCATCTTTATTGAAGATTCTGGATTATTACTGGTACGTAATTTTTTTACTAAATCTTTAGCCATTTTTTGATCAGGAATTACAAATTCCTGAAACGTAATAAGGTAATCAGGCTTCTCTTTTTGTTTTCTTATGTCATCCACTTCTTTATCGCTTATATTGATAAGCGGTACAATTCCTACTTCAATAATCTTGTTCCACAGCAGCTGACACTTTACTTGTTTTTTTAGGGTATTGAGATCTATATTATGCTTTTTTGCGTATTGATCAACTTCATCAGCCTCAAGTTTTAAACTTTGAGTTAAGAATAACGTGATAGCATTATTTAACTCCTCGTTGCTCAATTCTATATTCATCTTCTGTGCTTCGCTAACAATGATGATTTCATCTATGAGCTGTCTTAGGATTTGAGGTTTTACTTTTTCACGATTAACACTCTGATTACCAGGCAATGAATTTATAAAGTTGATGCGTCTTTCGATATCTAAATTTGAAATTGGCTCACCATTTACATCTGCAACAATTTCAATCTCGGTTGCAAGTAACCTAAGCGGAAACATTATTAATAGTAAAATTAATATTTTATGCATATAAGGCTATTCAGCTAATAACCAATTCTATAATAAATACTGAGTGAATGCTAGCTAACTTTTAATAGTGAAAGAGAAGAAAACCACCGCAATAAACACCTAAACAGTAATATACGGAAGGAGAGGGATTCGAACCCTCGATACGACTTTTCAATCGTATAACGGTTTAGCAAACCGCCGCCTTCAGCCGCTCGGCCACCCTTCCAAATTATTACTATAATATCAAGACCCTTACTGCCTGTCTAATGCTTTTAAACGCAATGTTAAAAACAACAATATTTTTCTAAGTAGCTCTAATGCAAACTAATTTTTACTTTTCTCAATGATTTCTTTTGCTTTTTCCACATTAGCCCATTCTCCAACTGTTACCGTTTTTCCCTTTTCTAAATCTTTATAATGAGAAAAGAAATGAGCAATTTTATCTAGTAGATTTTTAGGTAAGTCAGAATAGTTCTTTATATTGTCATAATAGCTATCAACACTGGAGATAGGTACGGCTAATATTTTTTCATCCTCTCCTTTTTCATCCTGAGTTAGTAATGCACCCACTGGACGCACCGATATCAAAACTCCAGGTGCTAAAGGAAATTGAGTGAGCACCAAAACATCCACAGGATCACCATCACCTGCACAGGTGTTTGGTACAAATCCATAATTGCAAGGATAAGTCATTGAAGTAGACAAAAATCTGTCAACTCGTAGTAACCCGAGCTCTTTATTAAATTCATACTTTATGGGATGAGCATTTGCGCTTATTTCAATTACTACATTTATTTCATCTGAATTTATCTTTATTTCACTTAAATCCATCGATTACCTCTTTATTCAAGAGAAAAGATTATATAGCATACGCTTTAAAAGTGCTACATTTATCATCTATATGTAGAAACTCATGAATGGCTGAGTTGCATGGGACCATTGGTAAAGCTTGTAGTAGTTGAAATAAGGCATATATTACCACAATAGTCAGCACTGCAGCAATTATTAGATTAGTTTGTGGATTCATTGAGTTAAACAATTTTTGTTCCATAAGGAAATAGTCAGCAGCATATAATCCAACAGATAATATAAACATGCCTAAAGCTAATTTACAGAGCGTATTTCTATAGCCTTTATCTTGTTTCTTATTGAGAATGAAATTTGGCCTACATTCATTCTTTTCTTGTGGTACTGAGTAGTGTATATTCTCAGGGCTTATCACTAATTGTTCAAATTCATCACTGTTTTGGTTTTTTGACAGTTGCTCTAGAGTACATTTGATATTTTTAGGATATAAAAACCTTTGATTGCATTCCTTATTCTCAGTGATTATCGCATCAAATGTCTTATCTAATTCACTTATACCTTGATAATTAAGTGTATACTTAGTGAACCCATTTCTATGTGGTAACTCAATTTTTCTTAATACGTTTATTAACTTCAAAATGTAACTGTAATACAGTGGTGTGTTGATTACTCTAGCTTTCTCATTAATATATTGATTGAGTGATAAAATATCTCCATTTCCAGTACATGTAGAAAATATACCATAACTAGAAAACAGTAATGCTATGTCTTTATCGACTTTTATATCATGTATGGAATAATAATGATTTATTACCTCTTTACATAAGCTGAATTCTTTATCAAATTCATTTGCGTAATTTATTTTTAATAACTTTTTAACATTATTAAGTGCTTGTTTCTCAAAGTCATTATTATTGTTAAATAAAGTTTCACCTTTCGGATTTGCTAAAATACTAAGAAGCTTCAGTTTTTTTTGATCTTCTGTCAATTCTACTTGATCTACAATTTCTTCTAGCAATTCCCCTAGTGCGTTATAAGTGGTAGATATGCTTCCACTTTCAACTGCAGCATATATTTTATCAATTACTTCTTGAGTATTGAGCTGAGCATTTTCTGCAAGAACTCTATAAGCTTGAACATAAATTAAAAACAGTCCTTGTAAACTAAATTTTAAGTTAAAATATTTGTTTAATGGTTCTTGTTCTTCTTTATTAATGAATTTAGATAGGCCTATATGATTTCTGTGATCCATGCAGTTATGTAAGTTAGCATGTTGAAAACTGCCTTCACGAATGAATAAAGCTTCCAATAAATTGCCCTTACCAACAATTCTTATTAATTTTTCAACTTCTTTAACCATTCCTCTAGCCCACAGTATAATAATTATCTTTATAGTATACAAGGTATGGGCTAAAATAGCAATAAATTTTATTGTATGTTTACATTTTGCATTAAAAAACTAAGTTACCACGTTAGGAGCATATCCAACCTCCACCGATAACTTGTTCGCTCTTGTATGCTACACAGGCTTGACCTGGACTGATGCCAAAGTAATCGTCGTTTAAAATTACACAGGCTTTATTCTTTTCGTCAGTTGAATATATTGTCGCTAAGCTTCCTGCATGTGATGACCTAAGCTTCACAGTTACTTCCATGCCTTCTTTTGGTTGTTCTAACCAATTTAACTCTTTGACCAATATCTTTTTTTGCATTAGCGCGTTGATTGGACCCACTACAACCTCATTATTTTCTGTATTAATTTTTACTACATAAAGAGGTTCACTTTGTGCAATGCAGAGACCTCTTCTTTGCCCTACTGTAAAATTTACTATGCCGCTGTGCTCACCTAACACTTTTCCATGAATATCTACTATTTTACCTTTCTGTACAGATTGTGGAGCTAATTTAGCTATTGTTTTACTATAGCTTTCGGAAACAAAGCATATATCTTGACTATCCGGCTTTTCAGAGATTTGTAAGCTAAAATATTTTGCTAATTTTCTTATATCACTTTTATAGAACCCACCTAGTGGAAATCGCAAAAGCTTTAACTGCTCCTCAGTTGTAGCAAACAAAAAATAACTTTGATCTTTACTTTTATCAATACTTCTGCATAACTTTACCTTACCATTTTCTTCTAATCTTCTTACGTAATGTCCTGTTACGAGCACATCCGCACCAAGATTTTTTGTGACTTGCAATAGATCACGGAATTTTACTGTTTGGTTACATCTTACACATGGTATGGGGGTTTCCCCACGCATGTAAGTATTCGCAAAATCTTCTATTACTTCCTTTTGAAATGTTTCTTCGTAATTTAAAATATAATGAGGAAAGCCAACACTTTCAGCTACGCGTTTGGCGTCATAAATATCTTGTCCAGCGCAGCATGCGCCTTTTCTTGCATTAGCATTACCATCAGTGCCATATAGCTGAAGAGTCACACCTATCACTTCGTACCCAAAGTTATACAGCAGTGCTGCAGCAACGGAGCTATCAACCCCCCCGGACATTGCAACAATAGCCTTAGTTTGATGCGGAGCTTTATCTTTTAATAAAGGTTCAATTTCAAATTCTTTTAGCATATAATTTATAAACACAAACCTGGTGTCAAGCACTGGAATCCAGTTTCTATTACACAATTTCATCGAAACAGCATACTTATTTGTAGTCAAGTTCCAGTGTCAAGCGCTGGGATGACATTCCCTGCTGGAAGTTGCCTTTAAATTACTTGGTGTGTGACACTGGGATCTCATTTATATTACATAATTCCATCAAAACAATTCGATAAACTGCCTTCAAAAACAATTTAATCTTGCTTGAATAAAACATGGCCAAAATAGTCCATGTTTTCAAGTGCTTTTCCGCTACCCAGGGCAACACAACAAAGTGGATCATCTGCAACACGAACTGGTAATTTTGTTGTTTCACTAATAACTTTACTCAAGTTGCGCAATAACCCACCTCCACCAGATAAAATTATTCCTCTATCAACTATATCAGAAGAAAGTTCGGGTGGAGTACTCTCCAGTGCAGTTCTAATAGCAGAAATTATCTGATGTATAGGCTCTATTAGGCTCTCTGCAACTTGATATTCTGATAAAAACATTTCTTTTGGCATGCCACTCACTAAATCCCTGCCTTTAATTATCATTCCCTCTTTGTTGTTTTCAACTGGCAGACTGGCTGAACCGACGTTTTTCTTGATTTTTTCAGCAGTTGTTTCGCCAATCAATAACTTATGATTTTCACGAATGTATGACTTTATTGCCTCATCCATAATATCACCACCTACTCTGGCAGAACGTGAATAAACAATTCCACCCAAAGAAATAATTGCAACTTCAGTTGTACCACCTCCTATGTCAACAATCATAGAACCTTCAGGTTCGGTAACTGGAAGTCCAGCCCCAATTGCTGCAGCCATTGGTTCTTCAATTAAGAATACTTCATTTGCACCAGCACTTTCTGCTGCATCTTGTATAGCACGCCTTTCAACTGGGGTAGATCCAGATGGAACACATATGATAATACTAGGCTTATTAACAGTGAATCTTGTGTTTGCGCTGCGTATGAAATATTTTAACATTTCTTCCGCGCTTTTAAAATCAGCAATAACTCCGTCTTTCAAGGGCCTGATCGCTTCTATTTCTCCAGGTGTTTTTCCGAGCATCATCTTAGCTTTTTTGCCAAAAGCATAAGGAACGTAACTTCCTTTTTCTTTTACTCTTGCTACAACTGAGGGTTCATCAAGCACTATCCCCTGATTTTTCTGATAAACTAAAGTATTCGCAGTACCAAGATCTATAGCAATATCGCTAGCAAATAAACCTTTGAAAGTAAAAAAATTTCTGATTAAATTCTGAACAAAACTCATACACAACTCAAGAAAACCATTTATTGAGACAAATTATACTTTTCAGATAAGTAACTAGTGTAGCACTCAATATCTAAATCCCTACCTGTTACCTTTTTTAGCTGTTCCAAAAAGCCATGCTTTGCACTATATACATTTTTAGAGAACCAATCGATAAGTAAACTGAAATCTCCTTTTACTATAGAATCTAAAAATTCGTAATGATTTTTCTTAATGAAAGAAAAAAACTGCACAGCAGCGATTAATGCTATGACTTTAATAGGAAAGTAGCCTATAACACCACTTATCCAATACTCATCTTGAAAATAAGTGTCTAGCTCATTTTTAGCTTTTACTGAAATCTTGTAATGCTTCATACCTTCCAACCATTTATCGTGTAGATCTTTAACTTCTAACGTACCATTTATTAGATCTTGTTCTAATTTAGTTCTTAGCATAATGTGAGCCAATAAACTAAATTCATCCGCATTCTTCAAAAAAGATGAAAGATTTACTTTATTAAAAATCAAATACAAATTTTCAATACTACTATTGATTTTGCCTTTTGTAGAAAGTTTCTCCTTTATGTGTGGTTGAGTGAACTCAATAAA
This sequence comes from Trichopria drosophilae, assembly GCA_030407085.1. NCBI lineage: Eukaryota > Metazoa > Arthropoda > Insecta > Hymenoptera > Diapriidae > Trichopria > Trichopria drosophilae. Next base: position 174,276 of record CM059582.1, on the reverse strand, counting down.
TTCTCTGGATGTTCCAATGATCTTTTCCATGAATGACCCTTGGGTTTCATACATAATATGTTTCGTAATTGAGCTCTTTATAGAATTTTGCGCTAAACATTTTTGATGAATTGCATAACCAGCATGCCGTAAAAGTAAAAATAAACCATAACAAAGGTCAGATTCATCATAATCGATAGGATCGTAATAAGAAATGGAAATCTCATTTGGTGTAACACTCATTTGCTGTAAGAATAAGAAACCAAGTTCAATCTGTCTCTGAACCGTAACTTTTTGTATATTAGTAACTTTATCCTTCTTCTGCTTTTGAGTTACTTTCTCTACATTTTCACTAAAAAATTTACCTAGCTTAGGAAACATTTCCTTTATGTTCTTTTCTGTGATATTAGAGTCATAGTCAGCAAGCAATGACTCATAGTTTGAGCGCTTTAATTGCTGCGATTTTATAGAAGCTGCTTCACGAGTAAGCTTAATTAGGTTAGTAAAGCATTCTTTCAGCTTTTCTAAGTTACTAATTTCAGAATTAGTTAGCCTCCATAAGTTTTGGCATTCAATCTTAGCTTTGGACAAGGATTTTACTAAATCAACAGGAATAGCACTGCTGCTTTTGTGTATCTCCTCTATTAACTTTAGCTGCTGAATATTCGCACTCTTTTTATTCCTAAGAGCATTCGCTAATGATTCCTTTATTGCATCATGAGAGATAATTTCATGTCTGATTTCCTCTAGAAGACACATTTGTTCAACTTTGTCCTCTACATTCAATTGGCTTTTGCTTAGTAGTTTTAGTGTGTTTTCGATATTACTTACCTTATGTAATACTTCCTCTAAAAACTTATAAGATCTCATTTTATTCATTGTTTTGAAACATCTACTTAATATCGTAGTAGATTAATAATAAAGTTAAAAGTATATTTGCCTAAAGTACAATAAAAATTGTACTTTTATTCTTTTATTGTACTTCATTGCTAAGAATTGAGCATCTTATCAGAAAATTAATTATAAGATTTTAAAGAAAACATTTAGTGTTTTATTTCCCTTGACTCTATTCTAGTATAGAGGGATTATTAATACTAAATTAAAATTACGCACTATATTTAAATTTATGGAGGTTTAGTGATGTGGAGTAGACTGATTATAATGTGTTGTTTTTGTTTACTACTTACTGGTGTAAGTTCTTGCCCTAAAAAAGGAGTAAATGCGACAAATAAAATGAATGCTGTTGTTAAGCAGATAGGTGATAAAAGAGTTTTCTTTGGTTATGACGAATCTAATATCAGTGAAGTGAGTGCAGATGCATTACTTGACGTGACGGAAGTGTTGCAAAATAATCCTGACGCAAAGGTCACTTTAACTGGTCATACTGACAATCGTGGTTCTCATGAGTATAATCTTGCACTAGGAGCTAGAAGAGCAGATGCAGCTAAAAAATTTATGGTCAGCTGTACACCTTATCTAGAAGGTAGAATAAAAACTGCTTCTAAAGGTGAAACTGAGCCTTTGGTTAATGTAAAAGATGATTCTAGAAATTCCAAGTATGAGAGAGAGCATGCTAAAAATCGTAGAGTGGAATTTTCATTTTCCGGAATAAAGAAGTAGTTTCTTGCATTAAAACCTGGATCCCAGTGTCAAGCACTGGGATGATAAAAGAGAGCAATTCCGCTACTTGTTAGCGGGATCTATATATATCACAAATAAGTCGCTGTATGACGTAGAGACTATCTGGCTATCAAGAAACATAATGAAATTAGAGTTGTTATTTCAAAATATAGCTAATAGCTTTGCTTTCCACAACCAAATCGCAGTTGCAGTATCAGGTGGTGTAGATAGTATAGTCTTACTGCACTTAATGACTAACTGGGCAAAAAAAAACAAGCTTTCACTTCCTATAGCATTAACAGTAAATCATGGGTTACGTTTAGAGTCTCAAAAAGAAGCTGATTTTGTTATAAGTTATGCAAAAGAACTTGGAGCAAAGGAATCGTTCATATTAAATTGGGAGAAGCAAAATATTAAAGGTAATATTCAGTTACAGGCACGAAAAGCACGATATAAGTTACTAGAAGAGTGGTGTAAAAACAATAATGTTAAATGTTTGCTCGTTGCTCATCACAAAGATGATCAAGCGGAAACGTTCTTATTAAGATTGGAGCGGGGTAGTGGCGTAGATGGATTATCATCAATGGATTACAAATCTTTCTTAAATGGTATTTATATATTTAGGCCGTTGTTAAATTTTAGTCGTAGTGAAATAGAAAAGTACGCTAATCTTCACCGGTTAAAATGGATCGAAGATAGAAGCAATTATGACTTAAAATACAGACGAACTTTATACCGTAACTTACTTAAAGCAAGTGACAATCAAGAGATTTTAACAGAGCGAATATGCCTCACAGCCCTTCATATGAAAAGAGCTGCAAAAGCGTTGATGCACTACACACGCCTTGCACTTAATGACTGCGTTAATATTCATGATCTTGGTTATATTGAAATTAAACTAGATGAACTTTATAAACTGCCAGAGGAAATAGCTTTAAGGCTTCTTCTTTATTCTATAATGGCAATTGTCAACAAGCACTATAAGCCAAGGTACCGTAGCCTTATCGCAATATTTAACAAAATATCGCAAAAAGATAGTGATGTTAACTGTACACTCTCTGGGTGCAAAATAAGAAAATATGGAGGGAGCATCTTGATAATGAGAGAATCATCAAAGATACAGGAAATTACTGTACACCTAACATTAAATGTTCCTATTGAATGGGACAATAGGTTTAGCTGTACAATACTTAGCAATCAGAAGTGTTCAGTAACTATTGCTCCGCTAAAAAAAACACAAAAAGTTCCTGAATTTCTGAAGGATTACAACTGCTGCCCTGAAGTTTTCTACTCTTTGCCTACAGTACAAAAAGATGGAAAGGTGCTTGCTTATCCTGATATAAATTATAACGAAAAAAATACCAATGACGATAAAGTTCAATGCATTATTAATAGCACAATAAAGCAAAATTTGGTAAGCTTGATTAGTATTTAATTAGAAATGTAAATGAAAAAATTTTTAGAAGGCTTATTAATCTGGTTAGTGATTATTGTTCTTATTTCAGTTGCTTATATTCAATTTAGCGGAAGTATAAGTAAGAGTAAAACAACCATACCTTTTTCAGAATTTTTAACTAGACTAGAAGATAATGATATAGAAAATATTACAATAAGAAACCAAAGCATCGAAGGGAAGTTTAAGGATGGGTCAGCCTTTAACTCAAGTGGTGTTATATATAGTGACTTAATAGAAAGTTTGCATGATAGGAAAGTGAAGTTCTCCTTTTCAATTGGAGACTCTGCAATAGGTATAATTGGTGGATTACTTATTCAATGGGTTCCGACGCTTATCTTTATCGGTTTATTACTTTTCCTTTTTAAACAAATGCAAGCAGGAGGTAATAGAACTATAAGCTTTGGCAAATCAAAAGCTAGGCTTATGACTACTGGAAAAAAAGTGACATTTGATGATGTTGCTGGGATTGATGAGGCAAAAGAAGAGTTGGTTGAAATTGTTGATTTTCTTAAACAAAGGCAAAAATTTCAAGTGTTAGGTGGGAAGATACCAAAAGGATGTCTTTTAATTGGTTCCCCTGGAACTGGTAAAACTCTACTTGCTCGTGCAATTGCAGGTGAAGCTAATGTGCCGTTTTTTAGTATTTCTGGATCTGATTTCGTTGAAATGTTTGTCGGTGTTGGTGCAAGCCGTGTCCGGGATATGTTTGATCAAGGCAAGAAAAATGCTCCTTGTATAATTTTCATAGACGAAATAGATGCAGTAGGTAGGCATCGCGGCATCGGTCTTGGTGGCGGTAACGACGAAAGGGAACAAACATTAAACCAGTTACTGGTTGAGATGGATGGTTTCGAGTCTAATGAAGGTGTGATAATAGTTGCTGCAACCAACCGTCCAGACGTCCTAGATCCAGCACTACTTAGGCCTGGTCGTTTCGATCGACAGATTACTATTTCTTTACCTGATATAAATGGGCGTGAGAGAATATTAAATACGCATGTAAAGAAAATATCGATAGCACCAGATGTAAACGTAAAAACAGTTGCGAGGGGAACGCCAGGTTTTTCAGGGGCTGATCTAGCAAATTTAGTGAATGAGTCTGCGCTTATTGCTGCAAGAAGAAATAAGAAAATTGTTACCATGGATGATTTTGAGTATGCACGTGATAAAGTGATGATGGGCATGGAAAGAAGGTCCTTAGTCATTACAGAAGAAGAAAAAAAGCTTACTGCTTACCATGAAGCTGGTCATGCAGTAGTTGCAGTTAATATGCCTGCTTCTGATCCTATACACAAAGCAACAATTATTCCACGTGGTAGAGCACTCGGTTTAGTTATGAGACTACCAGAAGCAGATAGAGTGTCCCTCACAAGAGAAAAGATGCTAGCAGATATAACTGTTGCAATGGGTGGACGTGTGGCAGAAGAGCTAATTTTTGGCTATGATAAAGTCACAAGCGGTGCATCTTCAGATATAAAACTAGCATCAGATTTATCACGTTCTATGGTGACAAAATGGGGAATGAGCGACAAAATAGGTCCGATCTATCATAATCGCAAACAAATCACACATGATTCTGAGACAATTTCTGAAGATACGTTAAGACTTATAGATGAGGAAGTAAAGAAAGTCGTATTTTCTTGCTATGAAAAAGCAAAAGACATTTTAACCAAGAGTAGGAAAGACTTGGAGCTCATTGCTGAAAATCTACTGGAGTTTGAAACTTTAACAGGAGATGAAATAAGAGACATATTAAGTGGAAAAAAAATTGTCAGAAATGAAAACGAAGGCAAAAAAGAGATAAGAAGATCCTCTCTCTAATTAGATCTGACTTTGATTTAACTGCTAAAATAAAAATCTTTAACCAAGAACCTAAACTACAAAGCTATAATTAAACCTCTCTATTTTATCAATGAACTTCCTTGAACATTTCTCCAATTTTTTTCTAAATAACTCTTTGCCTATTTAAATAAGTATGTTCAGTATTAGAGCTTTCCAGACCGCTACTAGGAGAAAGATTAGGTTCTTGACCTTTAAACATCTCCATTAGCTTTAATACAGGAGCAGTTCCTGCTACAATAGCTCCTATAACAGAAGTAGCACCCATGATGAGAAGAATCGGTTCTGCAGTGGTGATCACACAAAGCTCAATACATAAACCAGCAATGACCATACCAACCATTATACCAATGAAAGCACCTACAATTATGGATGAAACTACACCAATTAATTGTCCTATTTTTGAACTAAGTGGTACTTCTCTTTCACGTCTAACAAAATTTGGCTGCATTCGCCTTCCCGCTCTTCTTCGTTCTCTCATCATTGTATATTCATCCCTATTTTCGGAGAGATTTAGTGATACTTCACTTGGCTGCATTTGTTCTCCTGGTCTTCTTATATTTTCACTCCTGTTTCCAGAGAGATTCAGTAATAGTTCTCTGTCAGCTGCTCTATCAAGATCTCTGATGTTATTTAGTATCTCTGCATTCTTTGCCTTACTATATTTTCACCCCTGTTGCTAAGGCGAACTCTCTGAGGGTGATTTAGAACATGATCTAATCTCTCATAGTTCCTTGCCCTTCTTTCATTCATGTTTTCAAAGAAGTGGAAATTCAGAAATGTCTCTCTTTCACCGCCAACATAACCTCTTGAATTTCGCTTTGATCTTCCTCCAACATCCTTAATTGTCTTTTCAAATTTTAATAGAGACTTGTTGTTTAGTCTAACATGATCCTGAGAATCACAAGCAACGATCCAGTCTAAAATTGGCATTCCCGACTATCAAATCCTGTACCATGTTCTATATCATCATTAATGTGTTCTTTTATTTTTTTAATTATCTCTAATTCTCGTTTAAAAATTTTTTTACATTGGCCTATCTAAGTTATGTTTTAGGATGTAAAAGCTTCTTACTTTAAGAATTTATTAAAGTAAACCATATATGGATTGCTATTTAGGAGCAGCTGTTGTACTTTAATCAGAAGGTACAGTAATGTAAGAAGGAGGTACTTTATGTCTTTAAAAAATGAAATTTCTGAGTTGATAGAGCAACAGTTTGGCATTAAATATCATGACAATTGCTTAGCTTACACTGTCCATAATTCGGCTGCAGGTGAAATATCCGATTCTATTGCTCTTTGCATAGTTGGCTGTGGCGATTGTGAGATTAAGTATCAAGGTATTGCTAATTCATTTAACATAACGAAAGAAGAAATTAACCAAAGTAATATAGAAAGCATAAAAAATAAGATAGAAAGTGAAGCTAGAAAAGAAGGTAGTGAATTTTCCGAGTTGATTTCTAAAATGGATCAATTGCTGAAAGAACAAAGTGAAAAGTCTATTGTACAGATTTTAAATTCATCTGCTGAAGAGATGTTAAGGAGTTTTTGTGGTAGTTCTATACAGAGAACAATAGAGGATAAAGAAGTTAGTGTATCCTCTGCTTCACATGAAGAGCCTGCTACAGAAGATTCGGAAACTACTGTTAATTCTGATCTTTTATCAATTTAACCAGCTCCTCATATAAAATTTTGCTGTACCCAAGCTATATGCTTGTGAGAGAATAGTAAGCACTACATTTTTCTATTTCCATTATAACAGATTCGTCTATTTTCATGATGATCTTACTATTTGTACTCTGTCTAGGACTAAGCAATAGAAATAGTAGGATAACAGTAGTCAACCAAGATTCCAGCATCATGTACTAGGATGATATAAGTATCATAATTTACGATTAGATTGACATAGGGTAAAGAGTAAATTAAAAATTAAATAGATCTTTTAATGCAGAATAAATGCCTATAGAAATATTGATGCCTGCTCTTTCCCCAACAATGAGTAAAACTGGAGGAAAAATTGTAAAGTGGTGTAAGAAAGAACAAGATAAAGTTGAAATAGGTGATGTAATCGCTGAAATTGAGACTGATAAAGCCATAATGGAGTTTGAATCTGTCGATGAAGGAGTTTTGGCAAAAATTTTAGTGTCGGAAGGAACAAGTGGCGTGCCTGTAAATCAACTGATAGCTCTAATGTTAGAGGAAGGGGAAGATAGAAGCGCACTTGATTTAGCTTCTGCCATCAATACCAAGGTTGAGAAGGAGGTTGAAGCCGATTTTTCAGTATCATCCAACCCTTCGGTTTCATCTAGCTCTTCAATGTCATCCCAGTGCGTGACACTGGGATCTAAAAAAGAGGATAGGGCAACAGAAAATAGAATAAAAGTAAGCCCCTTAGCTAAAAAAATAGCTCAAAATGAAGGTGTTGATATAAAGCGATTAAAAGGTACAGGTCCATATGGTCGTATCATAAAAGCTGATGTATTAGAATTTTTAGATCAAACTAAAAGCTATGAGAGATTTGAGGAAAATACAACAGTTGAAGTAAGTAATATGCGCCAAGTGATAGCGCAGCGCCTAGTTGAATCTAAGCAAAATATTCCACACTTTTATTTAACTGTAGACTGCCACGTTGATAAGCTAATATCGCTCAAAAATGAGGTTAATTCAGCAAATGAAGACAATAAAGTAACAATTAATGACTTAATTATAAAAGCTGTGGCTTTCAGCATGAAAAAATTTCCTGATATAAACTCATCGTGGATAGATACTAAAATAGTAAGATACTCAAATATAGATATCTCAATTGCTGTAGCGCTTGAGGATGGACTGATTACTCCTATAGTAAAAAATGCTGATGAAAAAAGTGTTTTATCTATATCAAAAGAAGTGAAAGATTTAGTAAGTAGGGCAAGATCTGGAAAACTAAAGCCTGAAGAATTTCAAGGAGGAGGATTTACTATCTCCAACTTAGGCATGTTTGGTATAAAAACTTTCAGCGCTATAATCAATCCACCGCAATCTTGCATTATGGCTGTTGGTGAATCTAAAAAACAGCCGGTTGTCATAGGTGAAAAAATAGAGATAGCAGAGATAATGACAGTTACTCTCTCTGTTGACCACAGAGCAGTTGATGGAGCACTCGGAGCAAAATTTTTAAATGCCTTTAAGTACTATATAGAAAACCCTACGGTGATGCTTCTTGAGCCTTTATTATTATAATAAAATTAATACCTCTTAATTTATACTTTTATTAATTGATAGGTTTAGAGGCAAAATATGACTGATCAAAAGATAGAAAAACGTAGTATATCTTTTGATGCTGCAAAATCAAAATTTTCAAATGATAGGTTTCAAATAGATTCCTCATCTAATGAGTCAATAGATAACATTGGTAAAAAATTTAAGTATGAAGTGAAACTTCCAGGTGTTATTCACACTACAACAAGAAAAAATAATGTTGGAAGCGGATTAAATGAGTTAGATCTAAGAAAGAAAAACGAAAACTCTTTCAAGACACCAATAAAGAATATTGTGAGGTCGCAATAGTTTCAGCTACTGTTGTTGGTTCTGATGACGTACTCATCTTAGTTGTTGATTCTGTTAAAGGCTTACTCATCGTAGTACTGCTTGCTGTAAAAGTTGACTCAACAGTCGCTGCTGTAGATTTTACAGTACTTGTCTCAGCTTCTGAAGTTACTATCGGTGCACTAGTTGACGTTGTAGCAACTGTGGTCGCTTGTGGAGTAGTAGTTGTTTTTGCTACTGTTGTTGGCCCCACTGTTACTGTACTTGTTTGAATTGTTGACTCTGTTGAAGTCCTACTCGTTGTAGAAGTAGGTGCAGTGGTAGTTGATGCTACTGTTGTTGACTCTGTTGAAGATTTACTCATTGTGGAAGTTGGTACAATGATAGTTGATGCTTCTGTTGTTAATTTGGTAGTCTTTACAGTGTCGGTTTCTGTTGTGCTAGTAATTGTAGCAGTCGTCGTTTTCTTAGAAAGTCACAACCGTCTCTGTAACAGTTATAGGAGCCACAGTACTGCTGGAAATAATACTAGGCATCAATTGGCCGTTAATGATATTAACAAAATCACTGAGAGCTTTGATACTGCTTGTCGGTATTATCGTTGCTTCAGAAGATTTTCCAGAGCTCTCTCTATTAAAAGTTATAATACTCTCTCCACTTACCGCAGTGACGATAAAACCTCCTTGGCCATTGTCTTTAACATACAATTGTTCTATAGGATCTTCACATTCACAAACAGTAAAATTTGATTTTGGTCCTTTCTTAGCAAGCCTTGCTAAATGCAATTCTTGCGTATTAGAAGATTGTTTTTTCGCAAGAAAAGCAACTAAATCATCACCTTCAGTTCGTCTTACATACTGTAAAAAGTTTATTTTTCCTGAATTATAGATAGTAGATGGTGCTATATTTAATTGGCATTCTTTCTTACTAAGCAAACATTCATCTTTCTTTCCATCAACTATGTTTTTTAAAAAATTTTTTATTTGTGTAATTCTGTAACTTTGTTCAATCATGTGGACAATAAAAACCCGTGTGTCATAGAAATAAAATTTTATATCAAACAGCTGCCATAATAATTTCTGTTTAGCTAATGAATATGTGCTTTAAGTCTGTGTAGACGCACATATTCATTAGCCAATTTCAGTCACCGTTGTGAGAGTATGCAAATTAATTGCTTCTTTAAGTCTTGCATTAGCAATTACTATAATTTTCCGCATTAGAGCTGTTATAGCTACCATTTTCTTCTTACCACTTTCAACAAGCTTAGAATAAAAGGCACCAAGTACAGATTTGGACCTTGCAGCAGACATGGCAGCTGTAAAAAGCTTTTTACGGACATTACTTCTACCACCTATAATCCTTCGATAACCAACAGCTTTACCACTTTCCCTAGGATGAGGTGCAACTCCAGCAAGACTTGCTACTTCCCTTCTGTTTAAGTAACCAAGCTCCGGTATTAAACACAGAAAATCTTGTGATAACTTTTTACCTATTCCAGAAACTGTTTTAAGGATTTTTTGATGTTCTTGTAACTCATGACTTTCATCAATGATTCTTTGTATAGTATTATTTAGTTCATCTATTTGGCCATTAAAAAATTCAATAGTTTTTTGACAACTTTCTCTTATATGGTCGTTTTCAGGTGCTTCCAGTCTACATTTTTCCTGAGTTCTCATTTGCGTGATGTCATCACGACGTTGACAAAGTGCAACCAAGGTTGATTGTTTTTCAGAAGTAGGTACAAATAGAGAGAGAGTTCTATGGCGTTCAAATCCATATTGAGCAAGAGCTCTTGCATCTGATTTATCGGATTTTGCTAAAGTTCCGTGAGATAAAATAAAACTTTTTACTTTACGGGTATTAGCTCGATGTACGGTGATATTCTTGTCAATAAGAAAATGTGACAAACCAAGCTCATATTTTCCTGTATTTTCTAAAGTCACTAAAGAATTAGGTAAGATATCTGAGAACTTTTGACACAATTGTTGCCAACCAGAAGTATTATTGTCAAATTCAACAGCATTCTTCTGCTTGTGAACTGCAACAACATTCTTGAATTTTCCGATGTCAATACCAATAAAATTTTGATAAGATCTAACCATTATAACCTCGATAGTTTTATTAATTTAAGATTGTAAACGGGTGCATATATATGTCCCACACAACTATTCAAACGTATCGAGAGATGGGCTAGTGTACCTTGATGGAAACGGTTGTAATACCAACTTTTTTTCGGTCGCACACGCCCGTGATAGCTCTATTCCTATAGTGAGTAGGGCTATCTTTCCCTCTTATCTCTTTTATATCACATTTTTAACTTACAATTTTTTAGATCCTCAACCACTTTGGCCATATCGAACTTAAAAATATTTGTTCTTACTTCTTGGTTTTTAGTAGTCTTTATCTACGTATAAAGCATCGTATTTTCATCTAGTGCTAATTGCCCTGGATTATCAAACTTGAATAATTTTCTTTCTATAATGTGCTTTGCTCCAGGTAAAGGTCTGAACTTTCCATCTCCTTTCGATTCTAAATACCAAGAAACTAAAGCTTGATCCTTTAAGTTATGAGCAATTACAACAACATTACCATTACCAACTTTTACTGCTTTTGGTAAAAAGTAACTATTGTCTTCATTTGCAAGATTATTTATATCAATGTTCTTGTATAATTTTACTTTTCCTACGTATTCAACTAAGGGAACATTAGTTGAATGCTTGATTTCGTAAGTGTTGAATGTTAAGCCTTTGATGCACTTTTCTTTTTTGTTAATTTCTTCTGTAGGAAAGATAACTCCAACTTTATCTACTTCAGCTGAATTTTCTATTAGTGTGGAAGATAATTGGCTCTTAAATTCATTTGCTACGTTGACACCTGTATCACACTTGTATGTTTTTGATTGATATGAGGGGCTAATAAGTAATTTTACTCTACTGCTTCCATTGCCGTTATCTTGATAGCTGAGTCCATAAGTAACTCCATTTCCTTCAATCAACCCTACGTTTTTTGGATTAAAACCTATCGCTTCTTTAACTTTCAGTATAGTTGTATTAACTCCAAATAATCTACTTGATATAGACATAATTATATTTAAAATTTTAATAAACGCTATTATGATTATTTCTGCGTGTTAATGTCAATGAAAATTTTAACTAAAATTAAAAAATTAATACCTTTATAATCTGCAAAGCGAAATATGGAAAATGATTAGCAGTAAAGAATTCACAAATTGAGTGCACGAGCAATACCACTCTACAGATATAATATTGTAGAGCTCAAAAAACCAACAATTGCAATTGTTAACTCTTCAAGTATAATTTGTTGAGATTTACAAGAGACTTATTAGATGAAAGAGAAAGAAGAGGAGTTTAGTTTTACATCAGACAACCTGAAGAAAGCGAAAAAGTCTATAGAGATGTATCCTAAAGGTAGAAAAGGTAGTGCTGTTATGCCTTTACTGTATCTGATTCAAGAGCAATGCGGATGGGTTTCTGAATCTGCCATGCGTTATGTTGCTGATATGCTGCATATTCCACATATTCGTGTATACGAAGTGGCAAATTTTTATACCATGTATAATTTAAAACCAGTAGGTAAATATCTCATACAAATTTGTAGAACAACTCCTTGCTGGTTGTGCAATAGTGAAGAAGTGTTAAATACCTTTAAAAAGAAACTAGGAATCAATGCCGGTGAAACTACTAAAGATAATCTATTTACTTTAAAGGAAGTTGAATGTCTTGGTGCATGCGTTAATGCCCCTGTGGTGCAGATCAATAATGACTTTTATGAAAACCTCACTCCTGAAAAAGTGGAAAATATCATAGCAGAGCTTTCAAGCAAATAGATGGAAAAGTTTTCGTTTAGGATAACCAAGCAATCAGGTTCTGCAAGAGTTGGCACAATTAAAACTCCAAATGGAAACATAGAAACACCAGCATTTATATTTTGTGCAACCAAAGCTGCCATTAAAGCTGCAGATATCGAAAGAATCAGAGAAGCAGGTACTCAGATAATACTTTCCAACACTTATCACCTAATGCTTCAACCTGGAGAGGATACTGTGGCAAAACTTGGTGGCTTGCACAAGATGATGGGATGGAGTGGACCAATGCTCACTGATTCTGGTGGATACCAGATATTTAGTTTAGGGCACGGGTCAGTTTCGGAAGAAATAAAGGGAATAAGACAGAAGCAAAAAACTCTGATCAAAATTAACGAAGATGGGGCAATTTTTCGTTCTTACATAAATGGTAAAACTTATTGTCTAACTCCTGAAAAGTCTATACAAATTCAACAAAAGTTAGGTGCAGATTTAATCCTAGTTTTAGATGAATGTACTCCATTCCATGTCAGTAAAGAATACACAAGAAAATCAATGCTCATGAGCCATAGATGGGCTGAACGTTCTTTAAATGAGTTTGAAAAAAATAATGATGGCAAACAGGCGCTGTATGGAATTAGCCAAGGCGGAGTGTATCAAGATTTGCGCGGGAAAAGTTGTGACTTTATCAACAATTTGCCATTTTTTGGTCAAGCAATAGGTGGATCGCTTGGTCAGAGTAAAGAGCAGATGTATGACGTAGTTTCCTTTACTATGGAACGTTTAAAAAAAGAGAGGCCTACTCATTTGCTTGGTATTGGTGGAATTGTGGACATTTTTCGTGGAGTAGAGCTTGGTGTTGACACATTTGATTGTGTGCATCCAACTCGCCTCGCAAGACATGGTGGCGCACTTGTTAAAGTAAAAAACAGAGATTCTATTTCTTCAAAGTGTAAAGAGCATATTAATTTGCGAAATCAACGATTCGAACTAGATGATAACCCAATTGAAAATGACTGTTTGTGCTTTACTTGCAGAAAACATTCAAGAGCCTATATACACCATTTACTAAAAGCGAAGGAATTGCTGGCTTACACACTCGTTACCATTCACAATGTTTTCTTCATGAATAAGTTGATGGAATCAATAAGACAAGCAATATTGAATGATAGGCTAGATCAGGAAAAAAACAATTGGATTAGTGAAATACCGCTGCATTGTGAATTATATACCTAGTTCATATTTTGTACATGTGCGTTGCATTTTTTAATCTTCTTTAAAAACTTGACAGTACCGTATATATATGGGTATACTAGGGATATAATTTTGTGAGGCATTTGTGGTTAAAAATAAAGAAAAACATCAAATAGCGTTTTGCGTTTCAACCTTTACAGTTTTGGCTGGTTTATCATTGATCGCAGCTGGAATTGCAGTGGGTACTGCACCTGCTATAGCTTCTTGTTTAGTGACAGGAGGAGTTTTAACTGCCTTGTCTATTGTGCAATCAGTAGAAAGCTATTTATTTTTACAAAACAGCGAAAAAACTTTCAATAAAATGACTAGTGGTATATGCAACGGACCAGAAAGCAAACTTTTTATAGAAAGGATTTTGCAACCATTCATTGAACTTTTTAGTAAGCATAAGCAACATAACTAAAGTACACTAAGCATAGAAACCACTTTATCGTAACTTGGCAGTGGATTAATTTCTCCAATCGCAGCTAAAGTAATTTTTTCATGCTGAGATAGCAATTCTTCTGCTGCTTTTTTTATATCGTAAATAGTAATAGCACTAATTTTTTCTATTAATTCGTTTTTACTGATGTATTTATTATAGTTGCCGTAATAGTGGCCTAATGTTTCAGCGCGTGAGCTAACACTTTCTCGTGACATTAAAATTTGAGATTTTACTCGTTCTTTTACTCTATTTACTTCTTCTTCCTTTAAATCATCTGTAGACAATTTCTTCAACTCTGTCGTTATAGCTTTCAAAAGCTTATCTAGATTGCTGCTATCTGTACCAGCAAAAATGGAGAGCATTCCTGTATCAGCATAACTAGAGTTGAATGAGTAAATGGAGTAAGCAAGACCCTGCTTTTCTCTTACTTCCTGAAATAGGCGTGATGACATTCCGCTTCCCAGTATGGCATCAAGAACTTTGAATGTGTGATATCTATTATCATCACGAGAAACACTAGGTAGACCAATTAATAAATGTACTTGATCTAATTTACGATGTTCTAAATATTCACCACCAGTATAACTTGCATTCTCGCTTTTTTTTAGCTCTCTTGAATGAATCTTTGAGAGAAAGTCTTTGATTAATTGAACAACTTCCTCATGTCCAACATTTCCTGCAACAGCAAATATAATGTTCTCGCCAAAGTAATGCTCATTTATGTAGTTATCTAGATTAGCTCGGGTAAAAGATTTGACAGTATCTTGCGTGCCCAAGATTGATCTACCAAATGGTTGATCTTTATAAGCTGCTTCAAAATACTTATCAAAAATGATATCGCTCGGTGAATCATTAGTTTGAAAAATCTCTTGTATTACAACGCCCTTTTCGCGTTCCAATTCATCCTCTGGAAATGTAGAATTCATTAATATGTCTATTAATATATCAATGCCAGTCTTTATATCTTTTTTAAGAACCTTTGCGTAATAACTTGTACTTTCTCTACCGGTGCAGGCATTGAAGGCTCCACCTATATCATCAAAAGCTTTTGCAATTTTAAATGCAGTCCTCGTTTTCGTTCCTTTGAAAGCCATGTGCTCTAGGAAATGAGATATTCCATTTTGACTTGCGCTTTCAGCTCTACTGCCAACACCAATTCGTATATTTAAAGCTACGGAATCAACTTCATGCACTCGCTCAGTTATTATGCGCAGACCATTATTTAGTTTTGTTACTTGTGGTATATTCATCTTATATATTCTTCTTTAAATTCTCTTCTACAAAATCCCAGTTGATCAAATGATCAAGAAAAACTTTTATGTAGTCAATTCTGCGATTTTGGCAATCCAAATAGTATGCATGCTCCCATACATCCATAGTAAGTAGTGGCACCTGGCCATAAATTAGCGGTAGATCCGCATTTGGAGTTTTAGTGATTTTGAGTTTTCCTTTTTCAAGCACTAACCACACCCATCCACTACCAAATTGGCTTACTCCATAATTTGAAAATTCTTCACAAAATTTATCAAAGCCACCAATATCATCTTGAATTTTTTTTGCTAGAAGACCATCATCTTGAGGCTTGCCACCACCATTCTTTTTCATTGAATTCCAATAAAAAGTGTGATTCCAAACTTGTGCTGCATTGTTAAAAATAGGAACTGTATTGTTATTTCCATGAACTTTTGTTGCTAATTCCTCAATTTCCATATGTTGATAATCTGTGTTTTCAACCAGTTCGTTGAGTTTATTTAAATATCCCTTATGGTGCTTATCATAATGAAAATCTAATGTCTTTACAGATATATAAGGCTCTAAAGCTGCTTTATCATATGGCAACTCAGGTAAAGTAAAACTCATGCTGACCTCTTTATTTCCGATGGTATGGTAATATGTGCTTTTGCGCAACAGATAATTTAGTTAGGTAGTGATTGCATTTATTCTAAAACAAGCTATATTTGGTAAGATAATTATGTTTTTATTTTTAGAGGAGTAATAGGTCAAGTTTATTTAAGAATTTTAATAGATATGCTAAATATGGAACTGTTCCTGTTGCAAAAAATAACAGTGAAGTTCCACAAAATAGTTTCTATAAATCTGTGCACTATATTGATAATGTTGTAGGGCCGGTAAAGGACATGCTTGTGGGAGTAAGCAAAAGTACCTATTTAGGTGGAAGAGAAAAATGGTTTTACGGTGGAAAACGTAATATAATTTATTCTAGTTTTGCAAACTTATTTCTCGTGATTTATACAGGGTTTGCATATCTTATGTACTTGCCACACAAGTTATTTTCATATCTAACAGGAACAAATGGCCCAGAATCTCTTGTAGGTTATGCCAATAATTTTCAGGATAAAGTAGAACAACATGGTGGAGTCTGTACTCGTTTCTTGGGTTCAATCTTATCTTACGTTGTTTCAGCTGTCATTTGGGCTGCTGCGCTCGTTGTTACGCCACTCGTTTGGACTATTGATAAAGTAGCAAGTAAGTTTAGTGATGCAAACGCTGAAGGTGTTGGTAGTCCTTCTTTTTCAAAATAGATAGCCTACCAAGTGCATGTGAAACCATTGTATCTGTGTGGCAAAATAAAGTAGACGAGATAAAGACACCTATAGAAGCAAGAGGATGTCATGCCAGTGTGTGACACTGGCATCCCGATAGAATGTTGAACATTTTTTTGCCTTTCGAGAGCGAGTTCTTTCAACCGAAACACTACATGCACGTTATCATCATCAATTTCAATGCGTTGAACTAATTTTCTTATTATATCAAGTTTAGTTTCCCAATCTGCCTGATTAAGCTCTCTCAGAGGAAAAACTTTCTACACTGTTTGTGATAAAATCTAATTCTCTCTGTAGCCTCTTTTCATCGATAGCTTCTTTCCTTTGATCTCTGATTCCTTTTAACTCCTTTTCCATGCTCTCAACTTCTAAGTCATACTTTTCCTTCGTTATATGACCCCTTGCATATACATAAGCTAATATTTCTATACCTTGTTCTATTTTACTTGCACGCTTTTCAATCTCATCCTTTGCCTGCTTATTTTCATATTTTAAAAGTCTAACCTTTGTCATTGCCTCTGGTTCTTTGAGTACCATTTTCACTTCTTTCCATACTGCTTCTTCTAGTATATCAACTCGTATTGATTTGCTGTTACACACCCTCTTCCCACCAAAACGATTTGCATCCGTTCCAGGGCATCAATAGTAACTTCTTCCTCCTTTAACATTACTCATTCCATAATAAGTGTATTTACAACACTGACATACCATCAACCCTTGTAATAGTACCTTCTTCCACTTCGTTGCATTCTTGCTCTTTTTCTATTTTTAGATAGTTGTTCTTGTACTACATCGAATAACTCCTCTTCAACTATATTTGATATTTCTATATGAATCCAATTCTTTTTCTCAGTTTGATAAACGGAATAACTTTTTTTCTCACTTTCCATATTGCTCTCATTTCCTTTTTTATTGTCCCAAATTTGGGAGAAAAACCCTGGACCATCCTTTTAAGAATATAATTTTAAGGTGAAAAATCTCAAAGAATGTGGAATATTATAGAAAAAGCAGTCACTCTGTATATATATCACATAGTGTGGATAACAAAATATCGATATCCAGTATTAGTTGGAGATATTGGACAGAAAGCTAAAGAAGTTGTACAAGAAGTATGTGAAAGTAGAAATTATCAGAGGTAGAGTTACGTCAACATGTATACGTTTTTGTACCCCCATACTTAAGTATTAGTAAGTTAGTGCAGTTAATAAAAGGAAAAAGTTCCAGAAAAATCCAGCAAAACTTTCCAGAGCTGAAAAAAAAGATACTGGGTTATGGGCATTTGTCAGGACTAGCGGAAATGTAACTGACGAAATGATAAAAATTATATTGAAAATCACTCTAAAAAAGAAGATAAATTTGGTAAGTCGAAAGTTAGCATTCTATGCTCTCTCTCAATCTTTGGATTTCAATCCATAGTGGTTGAATAATAACCTCACTGTTTTGTAATTGGATAAAAGTAAGATTTAAATCCGATTGAGAAGTTCTGGTTTGCCATTAAGCATGTCATAAGAAAAGTGCTGCCAAGCTTTTGGCCCAATATTAATTCGGCTATTGATTTTTTCTTTCAGTCCTCGGAAAAATCTTACTTAGCTTAGCTATAGATGTTTACAAAAGAAATTCAAGTGAGTGAAGAAAGAAAAATTATTTTTGCAATACCGTAGGTACGCTCCACAATTATATTGAAGTTTTTATTGCACTCAAAACCTTCATTTTTCCTCATTTCTAGAATTATTAACGCATTATCATTTAACCAGCCTGAGTGAGCTAACTCGTCTAAAGTTGAGTTAACCAGATTGATATTATAAGGTGGGTCCATAAAAACTATATCGCACTTTGAAATAGGTCTTGGTAATCCGTTAGCATTGCAACAAATTAACGTGATATCGTTCGTAATTCCAAGATCTTCTGCGGTTTTTTTAGGCAGTTGCAAATTGTAATAATCTGAATCTACCATGAATGCATGTTTAGCACCTCGAGAAAGTGCTTCAAATGAAAAAGAGCCACTTCCGCAGAATAAATCAAGTACATTTAGGTTATAAATAGGTTTTCTTGAAGAAAGTATACTAAATATTGCTTCTCGGACACTACTCATAGTGGGCCGTGCAGCTAAATTCTTGCCTGTAGTTATTTTTCTTCCACGATATTTACCCGCAATAACACGTAACATATAAAACAAGTTCGAAGTTTACTAATTATTTATAATACACATTTAATGTCAACATAGCTTCAGCAGTCTAATAGAAAGAAGGTTGCTTGTGGAGAAACGCAAGATCAATCGCTTTTCTTTGATTTATTTTCTATACTGATTACACGACCAATCTCATCTTGTAAATCATCATGGTTGTTTTTTTTCATCATGACCCATCCCTTCAATTCTACTTTCTAACTCTAACTTAATTAGAGTGTTGATTTTCTCTATATTATCGAGGAAGTTTTTACATTCTTCATCACTATATTCCTCACCAGATGCTTTTTTTTCTATAAATAGACTTTTTAACCCTATTAGATCAAAACTCTGATTGGCATTTAACACAATATTTCTCTCTATAAAACTAAGATCTGATAGTAACAAACCAACCTCTAATAGATCTTCACTTTTAATGTTTGCAAGATTATCAAGATTATCTAAAATAGAGAACATCTTAAACTCCTTCTGTGCAATTTCTTTGTCTTCTTTGTCAAATTCTGACGATAGCCCTTTATCATCTATAAGTCTCTCATTCAGAGCTTTATTTAGCTTTGAAAGATTAACATCTCTTTGCTTAGTGCTATCTAGTAACAAATCTACCCTCGCTCTGCGCGCATTTAAAACATCATTGTAATCGTTTAACTTGATATTACCATCTTCGTCTTGCTGAAGACCATAATAACTTAGCCCTTTGAAATTACGATTCTTCATCATTCTCTATGTTCTCATTCCTTTCATTATCTTGACGCTCTCTATCTTCTCCGGCACGTATAGCTTCTGTAGTGTTTTTTAAATTTTCTGGTTCCGCGCCTAATTTTTGCGCTACTCCATTTGATTGGTCAGGCTTATTTTCTTTTGATGATTCACCCTCTTCTTTTGGTTCTTTTGTACGTCCAATAGTGTAATCATGAAGCCTTTCCAAGAACTCACGTCTGTGCGTTTTTGCTCTATAAAGCAAATTATGCTGATAACCATCCTTTTCTCCTTTAGCAGGGTTAATTCCTATAGAGTCGAGACCATGTTTCCAAGTAAACTTCATAGCATCTTCTATTGTATAGCCCAAATGTGATCCTACATATCCTTTATAATATTCTAAATATTTATCAATTCTTCTATGTGCAATATCTTCTTTATCAATTCCAAACGCCCTGTAGGTTTTTTCCTCAAGCTTATCAACATCATTTTTAGGTGATGTTGCAAATTTTGTTGCTTCAATAGTAGCACCTACAAGCTTGTGTGGCACATTAATAGCATATTTTAGCACACTCCCAACTCCTGGTATTCTATCTAGCAAATTAGCTGTACCTCCAGCTAATCTGTCTGGCACATGAGTAGCCCAATCACCTAAAGACTCTAACTTTCCGCCAGCAAAGTTCTGCCACTGCTGCTTTAATCCATCTGTAACACTAGCTAAAGGTGATGCTTGATACATACTAGATATACTGTAAACACTAAACCCACCACCGGCAATGCTTGAGCCCATCTGTTGTACAAGCTCCTTTAAAGAAAACATCAAAAACGAAAGCAAGAACAGCACAAAGATCTCTCCTGCGTTGATTAAATCACCTCCCTGTATGTCCTGTACCCTTTGGTAATCGCTATTTTCTTGATAGTTTTGATTTATATCATAAAAATTCTCTGATTGGCAGCTTACACTTTGCGTAATTACACCTTGCACTAAAGACTTTATTTCACTTTTTGAATTTGATCGAATGATACCCTTTTTATAATCGCCTATTATTTTCTCATAATTTCTGCACTCTTCTTCATGCTGTTGAGATTGACAATAACTCCTTTTTATCTTACCACCTATATTATCTATCAACAATAAGATATCAGCCTTTTCTGATGCATGTAATAAACTATTCGTTAGACGCACTAGATCTTTTTCACTACAATTAGCATCAACTACTATATCACTTTCTGCTATATAATGGTCTACTGGATTTTTTTCAGTACCAGGCACTGGGTTAAAGAAAGGGTAATCTATATAACGAAAACCTTTATTAATGTAATCTGGTGGAAGAGGGATATATCCAGCGCCACCAGTAAACTTTACTGTACCACCTATTCTGCTTAGTTTTTCTATACCTTCTATATTCTTATCTACGTTCAACGGAGAAGCCTCCCCGATAGTATAAGGTACAAAAATTTGCCCTGGAGTCCAGCTAAAGTATGCTTTATCAATTATACAAAAACCACCAAATACCCATTTTGGAGCACATAACTTTATTTCAAGCCATTTATTATAGCACACAGTAAAGCCTAACTGTTTATAAAAGGTATTCATTATCATCGCAGCAAGTAATGACAGCAGGGCAAACATCATAATTGATTGCAAACAGAAACTAATACAGAATTTTATCCAACCATCAAATAGACTTTTCAGTGGTGAAAATAAAATAGAGATTAGGAATAGCGGCATTATAGCTACAAGAAAAGCTATACCCACAAAACCAGAAAGGAATATTATGTAAGCATACATACACAGCAGGAAATATAAGACAATCCCTATAAAAATTGCCGTTATCATAAGGAGACTTGCCCACATTTGATAATGTAAAAATGCTGCAAACTTTTTCCAAACAGAGTAAGCAAAAAACTTATTAAACATATCCTCCATGAAGCTAAACAATTTAGCTTCATTTCCTTGAGCAACGTTTGAATTACCTCCGGTATTCATGTTGGGAGCAAAATTAGTAATTATGCTTATCAATTGTTCAAGACCTTTAACAAATAAAACAAGAAAATGATCATAGAAAAATCTAAAACTTCCAGGAGATATAAGCACTATTACTAGAGTGATTTTCATCATTCTGATGAGCATATCATGCTTAGTTTCTCTTATCATTCCAAAAAGATAAAGAAGCGATGAAATCACTATAAATAGAACAAGCAAGGAAAGAACAAAATTGTGAAAGCTCGTACTTTTTTCAGCTATATTTTGAAAAATCGCTTGTGCAGCTGCAGGATCATTGCTATCAAAATGCTTTTTACAATTTTCGTTAATCAATAATACACATTTTAGATAGTTATAAACGTAATCAAAAAATCCAAAGCTACTTGGTTTCTGCACTCCGCTCAAAAATTCAAAAGAGTAGCCACCTGCATTATCTAGATAATATCTATCTAATATCTTTACATATATTTTCCATCCTTTTTCTAACTTCACCGTATTACAATTCCTGTCCTGTAATGTGGTGTTATCTCTGTCTAAAGTAAAAAGCCCACTTCCATCTTCCGCTACGGAATTGTAACCTAGATGTACAGTAGGAGACTCAGGGTTACGCATGGATTTTAAATTTTCGTTAGGACTAGAATCGCTAGGCCTTTTAAATAAAAGATAAGCACCATAGCCGTTAGTAAACCAACATGAAGCACCGCGTTTTTCTCTGTTATCATCTTCACTAATACACTTGCAATTTACAGTACAACTTGCATTAGGATTACTTGAAATTTTTTGTGTACTAGATTTGTAATCATTGCAAACTAAGTGAAAATTAGGTAAACTATCATCGCCTTGTTTACCTTCAAACTTAGTCGCATATTTTAGCTGTTCCAAGCTTTGCAAATTATAACTACCTTTAGATTCTTTCTTATTATTATTACTCCCAGATGTCCATGCACCATTTACTCGTACTACTAAACTATCTCCATTGGTTTCAAATCCAGTATCTTTCCACTTCACCACTTGATTAGAGTTAAAACCATAATTAATTTCGCCAGTATCAGGATCTATAATTTCCTGATCTTCAGGAATAAAAGCATCGTGATCTTTTGAAAAATGAGCACCAACTGCAACCGGTTCAGGACCAAAATAATCAGCAGATATGCACCTTGGAAAAGGCATATCATTCTTACTACAACCTGTAACCAGCATACAGATTACCAAAATTAATAACCTAAACCAACATTTGCCTAAGCGTGATTGCATACCTAAACTTTTTCCAATACAGAATAAATTTCTAAAACCTTACTTCAAATATCTTTTTAATTAGTTACTCCATATATCTCATCAATCTTCCTTAACTTGTCCTTTTTTTATCAGAATCCTTTTGCTTATCTTGCTGGCTTAGTGTTTCAGATTTGCTCATTTCTTTGCCAGAACTCCCTTTTTCATCTGCTTGCTTTTGTGTATCAGGCAATTTAGCTTCAATTTTTCCACGATCTTTACTCATTTCCTGCTTGATGTTATGTATCATATTTTGGGTTCTATCATCAAGGCCAACAGTTGACAGCATAGCTTGTGATGCGCTCCTAGCAATATGACTAACACTTTGAGTAACTCCATAACCAGAGCTGAACAACACCTGCGCCATAGTTTCTGATATGGAAACAAAAGCTTCCATTGCACTAGCAATGATGAGATATATAAATGCCTGGATTAGATCTATAGGTAATGCTGCAAAGTGCCTATCAGCCTTTTCTCCAGTACTGAGCGCAACATCAACACTAGTACCAGGACTATACCCAAGAGGTAATATTGATTTCATAAGACACAGATCATACGATAAAAATTTTATACTAATTAAGCATTGATAGCATGCAGAAAAATTTGTGAGGTTGTATAGAACTGAATACATTAACTGATTTAAAAGAGACAAGGATGAAAATAAAATGACTGGTTGCAATGAAACATGAGCCAGCGTTTTTATCCAATTATCAAATAATGTTTTAGTTTGTTGAAATAGAATAAATACGATAAATAAAGGTGCCAATGACAATAAAAATGCCACTAAAACAGTAGATATTACATATTTAAACGTAGCACTAATAATGCATCTTAAAAACACAAAAGTAGCATAAAGTATTGCCAAAAATGCAATAAAGCCAAAAGGTCCTGATAGCATTAAAGATAAAAATTTCAGCCATGTTTCTCCTGTAAATAATACTCCCGCTGTTAAATCTAAGAATGCAAATTTTTTACCTCCTTCCCCTATATAGCCAGAAAAACTATCAACTAAATAAATGCTACTATCAACAAAAAGCCCAGACAAAATTGTACCAAAGAATTCCCAACTTCTATCACTAAAAGCAAAAGCTATAAATGCTATTTTGAATATTCTTATAATAAAATCGAATTTACTTAATTGTATTGTTCCAAGCATATAGCCAACAACAGTAAATATAACGTATAGAATAAGCAAAGCTCTTATTCCTTGTAGAAGCCCCTTTCTATATCCTTCATATGGAATTTTAATTCTGTTTTCACCACCTTCTGTTATGAAATTAAAAATCTTGTTTATAGTTGATGAAATAAAATCGTTTATTTTTCTTTTTAAAAATAAATTTACTGTGTATTTGTTATCTTTATAATATTTGGCTTCTTTATCCGTAATATCATCTTTCTTTACGTTTTCTACATTAATACCAAAGTATATCTTTTTAGACTCTTGATCCTTTAAATGACTTCCATCTATTGCATAATAGACTACATTATCCTCTGTTATTTTATCCAACTTCTCTACTTTTCTGAAATCATTAGTTTCCGGAATAGATGGATCTCCTGGCGGACTATCACCCAAGTACATATACAGTTTTTCACCACTATCGAAGTTACATGATCTAGTCACTGCAACACGATATCCACCTCTATGAAGTTGGTGGTTGCCATTACTTGCTATAGCAAGCATCACACTACTACCAGGTAGTATATTTTCATCTATTTTATAATCATGATTTAATTTCAAAGAAAAATGTTCAAAATTATCACCAATTTGCGAACACACATTATCTCCTTTTGCACCCTTTTTCTCTGGAAAACATAGAATACCTTTAGCAGTATTCTGATCATCAAGATCGCCAATTTTTGCAACAAGAGCTTCGGCCCAAGAAATATCTTTTCTGTCCTCTTTGAAGTTTGATTTAGAATTTGATATTACATTAATGTCAATCTGCTCAGAATCCCTCTTATTTTCTTCAATCTCTTTTAGTTCATCCTCAATACGTTTAAGGTGAGAATACATGTCACATGTATTTCTTTTATCATACTTCTCATACCTTATAGAAGAGACGCAATTCTCCCCTATACCTTTTGCGTTGTAACATATATTCTGATAGTAACAATTAAGTTCATAAGAACTGTATTTGTTCAGCTCATTAAAATCACACCTTTTCCCATCACATAATTCATTCAGTCCTATTTTAGTTCGTCGTAGATCTAACAACGCACCATTCATCCATGGACTTTTATCATAAAAATGTACTTTATTATCGTATGGAGTGTAGCCGTTACCAACTAACACTTCTCTCTCCAGATTTTCTTTGCTAAGCCGCGGAAATTTTACCACAGTCCTTTTACCACTTTCTCCACAAAAGAATGTTCCTCCACCAAACATGTCTTTTATTGTAACTTTATCTTTTTCATCCCCTCTTTCAGAGCTATAACAATTGTCATCAAAACTGATTCCTTTTCCTTGTGGATTGTCATAATCAATCGTTATCTCTCTGGGAATTAAGCTAAAGCTTAACTTCTCACCAGGATTTGCTTTAATTCCAGTATCTACATAACGTCTATTGCTATAGAATTCATTATTTCCAAAGCCTATATCCCCACATATTTCTCGTTCATCAAGACTAGCATTATCAATTAACTTATTACTGTAATTTGGTATTAAATCATTAGCACAAAATACAGCGGGCACAAGTACTCTCTTTGGATTTTTCCCTTCTTTAAGAGAACAAAAATTTACTGACCCACCAAGAGTAAATCTGATTTTCTCATCCTTGCTAATTACTTGACCAGAATCAACCCAATGAATTTTAACTCCTTCGCCAGCTTCACGAACTGGAACATCTATGCTGACACTAGTATTTCTGCTCTGCAGCCCAGGTTCAACACAATCCATTGTGCAGCCAGTAATTACAAGACATAGTATCAATAATAATGATTTTCTGCTCATCATTGATTTCCTATATTTGTCGGTATTTTAGGTGCTGATCTTTGAGCTGATTGTGGTATTTGAGGTCTTCGACTTGGTGTGCCAGATTGCTGACCTGCTCTTCTTTGGACACTTTGTTCATCTAAACCTACTGTTCCCATTAAGCTTTGCTGATATTGCCTTCCTGGTTCGCTTGCTACATAAACACCAAATAACGAATCAGATATTGTTGAAGATGCCTCAACTAAAGCTTTCATAGCATGTCCCAAAATCACAAAAGCCATCATAGCTGTGATGTTAGGTGCATGTTTGGAAGCATAACCATAAAGAATACAAGGATTAAAAATCTTTAAGTTAAGATTAAGTATACATGTAGGGCAGACCTCAAAATTAAAGACCGAATACACAATATAATCCATAACCTGGCTTATTAATGATATAACAATTAAAAGCACTACCGGGTGAATTGCAAATCTTGCTAAATTTTTGACCCAATTGTGAAACATCTGTCTAGTATATCCAAATAGAAGGCAAATAATAAAAAGAGGCGCCAAGGAAAGCAATAATGCAACTATTGCTATAGATGTGATAAAAGAAAATAAGGCGTTAAACATCGATAAGCTCACTGTTATCAAACCCCAAATCACCAAGCAAAACGATACAATACCCAAAGGACCAGAGAATATAAGAGATATTATTAGTAATACTGAGTGTGCTGATAAAAACCTATTGAGCGGTAAATCAAGAAATTCAAAAACATTTGATGTTGTACCTCCGAAATTTGCTATTTCTATTAACTGTTTTGGAGCATTAACAAAAATAGAAAATGCATTGTTATAAAAAAAACTCCAACTGTTATCGTTCAGCAATTGGGTAATAACTCCTATCTTTACACATATAATTAAAAATTCATATATAGAAGCATGGGATAATCCAAAAAAGTAATAAAGGGTGTATAAAGCTATATATAATACTAATAACGACACTATTGTAGATCTGATGGTATTTGTTCTATTTGATGCTACAAAACTTTGATAAAGAGACTTCACAGGGCTAGTATCAGAGTGAATCGCGTTAGTGTCTTTGTAGCTAGAACCGAAAAATGCAGTTTTTACTTTTTCATCAAAAAAATTATATATCGCACTAAAAGTTCTTACAGGTGGCTCTTTAGTTGTAAGGTTAATGCTAAATTGACCTTCATTTTTCTTATAACCACACCCATGATCTCTTATTCCGTAATATATAGTGCCACTCTTGTCCTTTAGCTTTCCTTTTAAGCCTTCCATATATTGAGTATTATAAACTTTGCTAATGTCTACAGGTATATCTCCCTGAATTTCATCAGGGTTGTGCTCGGGAA
This sequence comes from Trichopria drosophilae, assembly GCA_030407085.1. Taxonomy (NCBI): domain Eukaryota; kingdom Metazoa; phylum Arthropoda; class Insecta; order Hymenoptera; family Diapriidae; genus Trichopria; species Trichopria drosophilae. The sequence continues at coordinate 147,364 of CM059582.1, read as the reverse complement.
ATTCGTCAGAAACATGTATATATAAGCTTTTTTCTAAATTAGGGATTCTTGTTACTCTTATATTGAAACCACCTTTACCTCTGCTATCACCCAACTTGAAAATTAACTTTGATGTTTGATGGTCATTACTTATCTTGTGATCACAATTAGTACATAAACCACCACTAGGAATGTGTTCAAGATTTTCACCATCCATATAAACATTTAAGAATGGAACGTCAGTTTTTACTTCTGCATTCTTTAAAACATTATCAATAATCTCAGTATTAACAGATTTGCCACTAGAGTTAGTTGAAGCGTTAGTAATGGATCTAAATATTTCATCTTCTATATCATTGTATTCAACATGCACACAATTACTGTCACGGCTACCGGAAGAAAACTTACATATCTTTCTACAGAGTGAATTTAAAATGCGCGTATCCATCTTACTTTTCTGATCGCTTGAAAGCTTGCTGCAGTCTATATTTTCTCCCTGCTTTATAGAGTTAATATTTCCAATCTCCTTTCTTTTTTCTTTTTGGTCTGGTTTTGAAAAATCTGAACTCCAGTACTCTTGCCCGGGAAGCCACTCTGCATTGCCTATCATGAGTTTGTTAGGACATATTGTGTGCTTGTATTTTCCATTTTGCCATATTGTCTGACATTCATTTTGATTTAAAACATGTGCAAAATACTCCTTCTCTCCTTCACCGCAACTCTCGTCAATTTTTTTATAGGTGACCGTGCCATTATCGTTTTTACACATTTTACTTTCAACAACACTAAAGCTTATCGCATCGCCAGCTTTAAGCGCAAACGGTAATGTAACGTTTCTTACTCCAGGTTCAATTGCAAAATCTTTATATTGCGAACAAAAATTAACCTTATTAGGTACTATATTAATCCCTGTTACTTTTATTTTATCCGAAATATAGACTCCAGAATCAACCCATTTCTGCTCTGTTGACACTATATCCAATTTCTCACGCAAGCCTGATGGATCTTCTGGCTTAATACACCCGCACCCAGATAATAAAAAGAGTATCACAAAACTTATGCATAGCTCAACCAAGTTTTGTTTGCTCAAATGTTCAAACATCTGTTACTCACCTGCGCTCACTCTCCACTTGGTTTTATAAATTCACTAGAGGAAGATTCCGATCCCTTATTATCACCTCCACCTCCTCCAACAGCCCCTCTTGCCTTATTTGCAGCCGCAGCAGCAACTTGACCAGCACCTCCAGCAGCAGCTTTGGCAGCAGATAAAGCTTTATTCACCATTTGTGCGGGAGCGCTACCTGAACCAAGTGCTGCTCTGTGGTTACCAGCAAGTTCAGCAGCCATACCGGGAAGGACGTTTAAAAAATGGTAAAATAAAAGTAGCACCAAACATAACTTCATTAACTCTCCAAGTACAGAGTTACTAAATTCAATATACGCAAAATCAACCAGACCAAGCAGCATACTTTTCTTCCATTTATATTCTTGTAGCATGCACGCTAAAATATCTGGATTGTTAGTACATTCTCCTCCTTTCAATTTAAACCAATATGTTTTCTTGCCTAGCATTTCAACTTGCTCTTTCTCAAAATTTAGACCTCTATAAAAGATTTTATCACATGCTATGAACATAAAAGATAGAAATGCAAAAAGGATAACTGGGTATAAACTGTAGGTAATTAACTCTTTTAGCCAACCATCAAAATATCCCTTGGTATGTTGAAACAAAACCATAGGAATGAATAAAGGCGATAAGATGATAATTACACTAAGCGCAACTAAAGATAAGATAAATACATAGCACATCCACGAAATAACCATCATCATCAAAATGGCCATAAATATACAGACAAGAGCTACCAAGATCTGTCCACCAGCAAAAATAATACCGATTACCGAACCTGCAACTAATAAGATAGGAGCAGTACCAAGCAAAACCATTAATGTTACAGCACCCCCTGCACCAATTTTACTACCAATTCCATCTAAAGGGGCACCCAAATAGAATAAAATTCTACAATCAAGCCTATCCCAAGGAGCAAGATAGCTGTAAGATATTCTTTTTCCATCTACTTTGCGCATGTATTCATAATCTTTGCCTGCTTCGTAATTACATATACCTTTGCTCTCAGATGATGCTTGCAATACTATCTCCGACAAACCATTTGAAAGTTTTGTTAATTCTCCGTAATAATGGGACATAGTACTGCCTGTCGTAAAGTAAATCACTAAAGCGAATTTAATGATCAACATGTACATTTCTTGCGGACTACGCACTCCACCAGACATAACTTTTATAGAGAACAGTATTAAAGCTAAAACTAGAACAGCAGTTACAGTATTTTTTAACCTTCCTTGTGCTACAGATAAAAAACTACCCTTCTCCTGTCCTTTTTTTTCTCCATCTTCATATTTTAGCTTATCACCATTTGAGTCAATACCTGCAACTAAATTATCTAACGATTCCTTAATGCATTGCACTATCATAGAAGTTATAGGAATAGGAGATAATGACTTACTTCCCGCTTGATTGTAGCAAGCTTCAGAGACATACGAGCTAAAACAGCTTTTATTGTCATAACCTACAAAAATTTTTCCTTCTTTTTCTTTTTTCCTGATAAGAGTTTTATAATCGTCATCCCTGTTGATAAAACTCCTTTCTTCACCACCTGTACCATCTTTATTTTTGAATAATATCACAGATTGTTCACACATAGGAGCAATCGGATCAGGTGGTAATTCCGTGCATCCTATATCAATCCCTTGCGGCCAAGTAGCTCCAGCTGCCCTAACTTCAGCCAATTCCACACATAACCTACCCATTTTTCTCAGTGCCCTGAACGTTGATCCATATATGTCTTCGCTCTGTCCAGATTTAAGCACTTTACATTCTAGATCGCCATCAACCTTCGGAGACCATGACCCACTTTCATATCCAGTATCTTTCTCTCTGATATCAAAGTCTATGTATCCATCTTCCCCTCTAAAATCAAAGTCATTCGTCTTGAAAAGGTTGCCAAATGTTAAAGGATTGCGATGACATACTTCTATGTATTCACTATATTGCACCCCATTTTTTGGCCAGTAGTAGTGTTCCCTATCAACATTCACAACATCCCAATCAGTAAAGTTTAAAATATCTTTCTCTGTTTGTTTTCCATCTTTTCCTGATCTTTTCTGTAATGCAGAAAAATATTCATCTTCTGTTCGATAATTTTTATCTGTATCACCACTATAACCTTTATCTTTTAGTTTGAAATTTTTATATCTCCCATCATTATCGTATGCAACTGGATGCCTAACAAAACTATGCTGACAAACAATAAGTCCCCCAACTGCCTTCCAGACTCCAACAATTGCAGCTATCATTCCAACGATAACAAGAGCAGTAAATAAACCAGCAGAAGAGACAATCAAAACAATACCAGTAAATATTGCACCAATAGCAATTGCTATCCCAGCAACTGCTGCAGCTGTTTCAAACGCCTTACAGTCAGGATCAGAGGCACGGCTAAAACTACCAGTAGAATTAAGCCTGCTAACAAATTCCGTTTTGTCAGTACCAGTTACTGTATCTGCAAACACTGGATATGAGAGTAAAAAATCTATATTTAATAAAAATATCGCAACTAACAGTAATGACAGTTTAGTTTTAAACATTTTTCACCTTTTGATAAAACACAGGCAACCACATCTTTGGATCATCTCCAACTTCTTTCAATATATCATGTAACAATAGGACACTTTCTGCGCGTCCAGATAACACGTTGACCACATCATCCAAATCTTTCAGATCTATTCTAGCTACTACAGCATTAACTCCCTGCTTTACTAAAAAGAATCTAGTACTTGGATCTGTGTGTTTGATCAGAATATACTCACGTTCAGTTAACATGAAAACATCTTGATAGACACTAGTAGCCTTCAGATTTGGCAAAAAAATTTGTGTTGCTGTCTGCTGTACAAGCGTATCACTAATAGCACTTTTACTTGCATCTTCAACACTCTGAGTAGCAAAAATCACAAAAGCATTTAACTTTCTCAGCACTTTCAACCAGTCTTTTATCTTAGGTGCAAAAACTGGATTATCTATTAACGCCCATGCTTCATCAAGAACAATAATAGATGGAGTGCCATCAAGCGATATACTAATCCTATGAAACAAATAAATCAAGACCGGCCCAAGAGCAACAGGATCTTTTAGCAAGCTAGCCATTTCAAAGCCAAACACTCTTGCTTTTGAAAAATCTAGAAAATCTTCTTTATTGTCAAATATTGCAGCATGAGAGCCATCATCATGCCACATAGATATTGCTCCAGCTAGAGTATCAGGGCCCGCAAGTCCTAAAAATGGTACAAGATTTCTCAAAAATCTGTCTTCTTTTTTTAATTTAAAATTTCCCTCAATTGCATCATTAATCCTAGTAATATCTTCTGAAGTGAATTTATCGTTGTACACTAAAATTAAAGATTTTATCCATTCCATCAAAAATGTTTTATTATCAGGAGTATCGTCAAGTTGCAGAGGATTAAAATTTGTCTTAGTTCTTGGTTCTATTATAGTATAGATACCACCAAGTGCTCTTAAAAAAATTTCTGCACCGCGATCTTTATCAAAAAAGAATATTCTTGGAGAAAATTTCATTGCTTGAGCACATAAAAAATTCATTAAAACAGTTTTGCCAGCACCTGTTGGCCCAATTATCATAGTATGTCCAACATCTCTTATATGAAAGTTGAAGAAAAATGGAGTGCCAGATGTTGTATCAAAAACTGTAACAGCATCTCCCCAGTGGTTATTGAATTTTTTACCAGTAGGATAATTATGTTGAGATGCAAAACCGGCCAAATTAAGACTACTTATTGTACCTTTTCTTACTATATAATCAAAATTACCAGGAATTTGCGCCCAAAATGCTGGTTCTAGATTAACCCTCTCGCGAACAGGATAAACACCACAATTAGAAAGCTCCGATTCAACCAATGATAAAGCATTGTCCAATGATTTAGGGCTTTTTTCTATACATAAGATAGTTAAATGGTGTGTACCAAACGCAATTTTACCACTCATTGCATCATCAAGCGCATGAGAAATTTCTGCTATTTGAGAAATAGCTTTATCTGCAGATTGTATCATACGATTTTGCTGTATCTGCATTTTCGCAATTGCTATTTGCCTGTTTGTAAATTGAAAAGACTGCGTGATAATAAATTCATAAGGAAGTTGTAAAAAAGAATCAAGCATTCCTGCAGAAGTATTATTTCCATATTCTTTGATACTAACTATTCCAGCATATTTACTTTCATTATGAGTCACAACCTGTATCATCTTATGGCCAAAAAATAACCTATGAACTGGTAAGTATCTTGATATTTCAGTTTTTAGTGGAAAAAGCGTATTTGTAACAAAGCCACAATTTACAATTCTAGACAGAAACTCCATTATTTCACAAAACAGTCCGTTTTGAGTTTCTTTTACTCCAAGGACTTTAGGCGAATAATTCCTAAGGCTTGTTACTATACGATTTGTCGTTTCCTCTAAATCTTCATAGGTATCACGCATATCACTTTCCCAAGCATGTTTTGAAGTTACATGCCCAAATTTTTTCAGTAGATGTGATAAAAATTCTACTCCCTTTGTATCTGCCCTACGAATAATCGTAATGTATAAATCATTAATAAAAGATTGCCTAGTTGCGTGTTTTTCTCTCCATTTTAGATTTACATGGTTAGCAAAAAAATTTGGTAAACTCTGATTTGCAAATTCATCAGAAAAAATATTTTTCTTACGTCTGATGGTATGAAAGTACAAACTAAATGCTGGAGATGAAATGCTTCTTAGCATCTGATTTCTGATATTATTTTGTATCACCAAGTCTTCATCATCGGCCGTTTCAAACGCAAAGCCATTTAATTTTATAAATTTAACTAACCAATTCTGCTTTGTTATCAAGGTTGTACTGTTCCAATAGCAAGAATAAGGTATAAATTCGGCAGCGTGAACCTCCCTACTTAGAATAGATTGATTCTTTGATTGAATAGCTCTAAATCTCAACATTGCATAACATCAAGTAATGTCATAAGAATTGGCTCCATGATAAAGCCGATTTAAACATTTGGAGCATTTTCCCAACTTTACCATCAATAACTCAATAAACAACGGTTCCTTTGCAGAAGCTATATAGCCAAGTCCATGTATACCTGGTAACATCAGGAGAATTACTCTAAGATGATTTGTATTAATGAAAATTAGCATGCAAATTAGAACGTTTAATATTGCAAACATATAACTCACACCAAAGAGCATTGCAGGTCTTGTAAGACCTTTAAATAATTGATTCGTTTGTATGCTGCCAGTAGACATATCTTTAACCTTCTCCTAACCTAGGTAGTCTAAGGACTCCATCAATGATTTGACCGTTCCTCCAAAACCATGCTAAACGACGGGCACTTATGGCACCAGTGAAGATTCCGGTTATAACTGCATGAGGCGCTTCCTCCACAACCTTACTTAAAACTACTAGAAACTTAAATTGATGAGTTTCTTCCTGGTTTGACAGATTCATTTTGTTCGATGCTAATAAGAGCTCTAACACTAATACTACATCATTAATTAAAAATCTATTGAAATGAATAGCACTTTAGGTAAGATAATTAATTTAAATTCAATGATTATAGGCTGGCCATTTCAAGAAGCAGAAAAAATACTACAAGAATTCCCTAATAAAAAAGAGATAATATTTGAGACTGGTTATGGTCCCTCGGGTTTACCACATATTGGTACTTTTGGGGAAGTTTTTCGTACCACAGTTATTGCAAACGCTCTAAAAAAAATAGCTCCTAGTATAAAAACCAAAATCATTGCAGTTTCCGACGATATGGATGGTTTGCGAAAAATACCAGATAATGTACCAAATCAGGAAATGCTAAGAGAGAATCTGAACAAGCCATTAACCATGATACCTGACCCATTTGGTACTCATGAGAGTTATGGTCATCACATGAATTCGTTGTTGTGTAAATTTCTTGATTTGTTTGGATTTGAATACGAATTTAGGAGTGCAACAGAGTGTTATAAGTCTGGCGTTTACGATGAAAAACTTTTACTCCTGCTGAAAAATTATGATAAAGTGATGGACGTAATGCTTCCATCATTTCGGGAAGAAAGGCAGCAGACTTACAGTCCATTCTTGCCGATATGCCAAAAAACTTCCCAAGTTTTACAAGTTCCAGTAATTGAAACAAATGCAGATAAAGGAACAATCACGTATGAAGACCGAAACGGGGAAAAAATAGAAGTTCCAGTGACAAAAGGAAAATGCAAACTGCAATGGAAACCTGATTGGGGGATGAGGTGGGCTGCATTCGGAGTTAATTACGAAGCTCATGGAAAGGATTTGACTCCATCTGCTGTGCTTTCAAGTCAAATATGTAAAATACTTGGAGAAAAGCCACCGCTTTTGTTTTGCTATGAGTTATTTCTTGATAAAGAAGGAAAGAAGATATCAAAATCAAAAGGAAATGGTATTTCAATTGAGGAGTGGCTAACTTATGCACCTACAGAGAGTTTAGCGTTATACATCTTTCAGAGTCCTAAAAAAGCTAAACGTTTACATTTTGATGTGATACCAAAATCAACCGATGAGTATTTGGAGTTTGTTAAGCGCTATAATGAAAATGAGAAAAATAATGCATCTACTGTCATTCCAGTGTCAAGCACTGGAATGACACCTAATGAGGAGTCTAATCCTGTATGGCACATCCACCAGGGTAAAGTTCCAAATGTAGAAACTTCAGGCATAAATTTTTCGTTACTTTTAAACCTGGCAGCAGCTTGTAATGCTGAAAACAAAGAGATTCTTTGGGGTTTTATATCAACTTATGCACCAAACGTTACACCAGAAAGCAACAAAATGCTAGATAGGCTTTCGGATTTTGCAGTTAGGTATTATCACGACTTTATCAAGCCAACAAAAGCGTATAAAGCTTCAAACGAAAAAGAGAAAGAAGCGTTACTAGATTTAAAGAACAACCTACATTCCTTGCCTATTACAGCCACTGCTGAAGAGATTCAATCTCAGGTTTTCTCCATCGGAAAAAAACATAATTACAATAACTTACGCGATTGGTTTCAGTTTTTGTATGAAACATTACTTGGACAAAAAACCGGTCCTAGAATGGGATCTTTTATCAAGCTTTATGGGATAGATAATACAATCTCTCTTATAGAAAGTGTTACTGAACGTACACTTTAGAGTTTGCCTTCTTCCATTTGAGCTCTCTAGTTTTATTACTTGACAAACTTTCCCACTTTTCTTATCACATCAGTAAGAGTATTTATCCTTGCTTTTGATACGCGCGGTCTCAACGACAAAATTCAGTAAAAAACTCAGACATTTATTGGCAAATTACATAAAATTATAGCGGCTGCATGTCTTTTTTATTTTTTCTACATTCAGCCAAACCGCGCTTTAAATAAGCGTTATCATATTATTACAACGCCAATTTACATTATTATAGGGTCAAAACTCGTTACACAGGAATTTTTTTGTCTTTTTTTTATTTAGTAAATTTCTTAATATTTATAGCTAAAGTAATTTTAGAGAGCCAGCGCGTGACCAACCTGGTCAGTTTTCTGGATCCCAGTACTGGGATGACAAGAAGAGAGCTGACTTGAATGACACCAAATGGACACTGGGACAGAGGCTACTTTAATAATATTTCACCATGTCATTCCAGCACTTGATGCTGGAATCCAGAAGTTTTTTTGAGCACAAAAGTTATGCTAAGTTTTTCTTGGTAAGAAACCAGTGTCAGCTACTTGAAAAGGAAGAAGGGACTTCTTCCTTCTACTTAACTACACTGTTGCGCCTTTCTGATGAGACTGCTATTACTAATCTCACTGTAGAAAAAGGTCATATTGTTCTTTCATTTGATAAAAATATGAATATTGATCAGCGAAGAGAGTACTTGAGCAATATGAGAGAGAGTATAGTAGAAAAGTTTTGTGGAGATGAAAGTGTTGCCAATGATCTTTTTTATACAGACTCTTTTCCTTTTAACTTTAATCAAGGTAAATGGATTACAGATAATAGCAGGCATAGGTTTTCAGTGCCAATTGAAAAAGAGGTGGTTTATAATCTAAAATATTTGCTAGCTAATGAACTTAATACGATTTACAATAGCATGTATTATAGACGATCATCCTTCTGGTCTAGATCATGTGAATGACAATGTATTCGATGTGGGCTTTGACAGAAAATCTTATTTATACTGTAAGGGCTTTGATGATCGAGAATTAAAAAACTCTTTTGTAAGCTCATTTTCATCGAGAATGGAGAATTATGAAAATAGTCCTAAAAGATTTAAGGATTTTTTAGAAGAGAAGGGGAATTATGTGTATCTAAAGAAAGGTGTTTTTGATGATCCTAAGTTTGTTCAAGACATAGTAAAGTTTAGAGTATCATCGATATTTCGTTGTTTTGATACTCCAAAAGGCGAGGTTGGAGCTATTGACATGCTGAATTTGCAGTGGTTGATTTCCTTCGTAAAGCAAACATACCAGTTGATCGTATTGTACGTGACTCTTACTTGGACAGTGAAGAAGATTCAATTTTAATTCCTATTGTAAGTTATAATAATGAGAAGGGATATTTAACAAGAGAAGAAGTGAATCACGTTAATAATATGTTTTGTATGGTTATATTAAATAGCTTTGAAAGTCGGACTTCACAGAAATCGCTATTGGGCAGTAAAGGAGTATGTGGAATAGATTTTGCTAACCCAGACATTGCTTACTGCGTGATGGATAAGATCATAGAGAGCTCTTTAATCAATAAGGATTATAAACTGTCCATTGATCCTGCGCGTGTGCCAGCTATGGAGTTATCACCACAAATTCTTGTCCCTCCTGAAAAAGTAGGGATAGATGGACCAAGTGCAGATAGTGGTTTTGGTGGTTCACCTAAGAATTCAGTTATAGGTAAATCACATACTGGAAACTCAAGAAAATTACTTAGCCTCAATTACTATGATGAAGATGCACAAAGAATTAAAGATGATAATTCGGCTAAAGATAGTGGTTTTGGCCCTTCTTCAGCACGCTCTTTTTCTAATCAGCCCGAACCAACACTTGACCAACCGTCTGTATCACAGTCTGACCAATGTTCTGCAAAAAAGCGTACATCAATTAGTAAAAAATCAGCTTGCTCTATTTCATAGCTAAAGAAAATTAGACTATTTGAGGACGAATTGTGAATGAAAGTTTATTTGCCAAGGTATAGCTGCCTTGGCCTACAAATCTTGGTTTCTTCATCGTTTACCATTTCATACCACTGGGCAACCCAACCAGTGGTTCTTGCAAGTGCAAAAATGGGTGTAAACATACTTGAAGGGATACCGATAGCATTCATTATTATACCTGAGTAAAAATCAACATTTGGATACAACTTACGTGTAATAAAATACTCATCCTTTAAAGCTATTTCTTCAAGTTTTTTTGCAATTTCAAGTAATTCATTGTTTTGCTCTAGTTTGCTTAAAATCTCATGACAAGCATCCTTTAATATAAGCGCGCGCGGATCATAGTTTTTATAAACACGATGTCCAAATCCCATTAGCTTAAATGGATCTTTATCATCTTTAGCTTTCTCAATGAATCTATCTACATCTCCACTTTGCTCTATCTCTTTTAGCATATTTATAACTGCCTCATTAGCTCCACCGTGTGCTGGACCCCAAAGTGTAGCAACTCCTGCAGATAGGCTTGCAAATAGATTAGAACCAGCTGACCCTACCAATCTGACAGCTGCTGTAGAAGCATTCTGTTCATGATCAGCATGGAGAGTAAATATTTTATCCAGAGCTTTTACAAAAAGGGTATTATTAGCAGCGCTGCCAAATATCATATTTAAGAAATTCTCACTATAACTTAATTTATTATTAGCATTTATGAATTTCTGATTGTTGATATGTCTATAAATCATTGCAACAATTGCAGGAACTTTTGCTATTACAGAAATTCCAAAATCTAAATTTTCACCATTGACATTGTTGCCATGCATTTCATGGTAAGACGCTGACAAATTTGCAAAACATGCAACTAAAATCGACATAGGGTGAGCAGTTTTTGGAAATGCTTTGATTACATTTGTAACTTGCTCTGATACTTTGGATGATTCTTGTATTTTGAGAAGAAATTTTTTGTGTTGCTCTAAACTGGGTAATTCACCATAGAGCAATAAATAAATCACAGCAGTAAAATTATTATTCTCTGCCAAATCAGCTATATTATGTCCCCTATATTTAAGAACCCCTTCATCTCCATCAATGAATGTAATTGTGGAAGAGCATGAAGCTGTAGAAACAAATCCTGGATCGTAAGTGAATAATCCTGTCTTCTTATATAAATCCTTGATATTTAACACGCCAGGACCTATTGTTCCACTTAATACGGGCAGATCAATTTTTGACCCATTACTTAGTTCCAATAATGCTTTTTTATCCATCACTTGAGCTACTTAATTTTATACAGAATATACAAATTGAAGAGTATACATTAATCCGGTTAACCTTACATTAACCATATTATGCTGTCATCAATGCTTTTACTCTTGCATTTAAACGACTTATTTTACGCGCAGCAGTATTCCTATGAATGACACCTTTATTTACACATTTGTGTAAATTGGATTCAGCATTCCGAAATGCCAAGACAACATTCTCTTTATCACCAGACTTGATTATATCAACTAATCTTCTAATAGCAGTACGAGTTTTGCTTTTTCGCATCTTATTTACTAAAGTACGCTTTGCTATTACCTTCATCATTTTTTTAGCACTCTTATGATTTGCCATATATTAATACCTGTACTTTTCTTTTAATTATAAAGTTTTTTTGTTAATTTGCAATATCAGTTTTTTCTGCAATTAATCTACTACTTCTTTCTTCAATGATTTTTTCTAAACTTTGCAAGAATTCATTTTTGTTTAACCCAGGATATATGGGAGGTAATATTTCTATTACCGCTTTTCCGGGATTCTTTCTCAGAGAAAGTATGCTTTTTGGCCAAAACAAACCAGTGTTTAAAGCAATCGGTAACACAGGAACAGATAATACGCTATATAAAGCAGCAATACCCGATTGATATTTTATATTTTGGTTTATAGTTGTTCTTGTACCTTCAGGAAATATTATTATGCCTCTATTTTCTTTTATACACACTTTTGCTAATTTCATGATATGACGCACAGAACTAATACCATCTGAGCGGTTAATAAAAATCATTTTTAATGCCATGAGATGCAAACCAATGAATGGAATCCATTTCAATTCACGTTTTAAAATAAAAACTGCTTTTCTAAAGAGTAGTATAAAAATAAATGTTTCAAATGGAGATTGGTGTTTAGATGCAATTATAAAAGGTTGCTTAGGAATGTTTTCCATTCCCCTCACTTCATATTTAATGCCACATAATAAACGCAACATGAATAATACAACTCTCACCGAGCAAACAAGGAAAATGGTTATTACACACTCAGGAAAGCAAATTACAGGGAGAGTAATTAAAGTATAGAATACTTCCCATAATATAAGGAGTAAATTAAACAATAAACTTGCAATCACAAACACACGTAAATTTATTTGAATTTAACTTTACTACAAAACTAAAAGCAATAAGTTTAATTATTGATCATCTGAGTAATAGGATGAGAATCAGCTAATTTATCCTTTAACTTTTCGTTAGCAATATGAGTATATATTTGTGTCGTAGAAAGATTAGTATGGCCAAGAATTTTTTGTATCAGCACAATATTTGCTCCGCTATTCAGTAGATGGGTAGCAAGAGAATGCCTAATCACATGTGGAGAGATTTTATTTTCATCAATATCGCACTTTCTTGCTAATTCTTTTATTAATTGACCAACTCTTTGCCTTGTAATTGGTTTATTAGGTTTATCACCTGGGAATAGCCAATCAGATTTTTTGTTCTTAGGAAGCAGATTGTCACGAATTGATAAATAATTTTTAAGACTTTGCAATGCTTGTTGATTAAAAAAGATTTGCCTTTCTCTGCCACTTTTTCCCTTTATTATTATGTAGCCTTCCTTACCATTACTGTTTACTAAATGTGATACTTCACATAACTTCATATTGATTAGTTCAGAAACACGCATCCCGGAAGAGTAAAGAATATCTAAAATTGCACATAGCCTTTTACTGCTTATCTCTTTATTCGATCCGCTTGCTGATTTTTTTACTGTTTCCATGAGCAAAAATATTTCTTGAACACTTAAATACTTAGGTAAGGGACGGGAAACCTTTGGATTTCTTAATTCATTATCATTAGCCGGTGCTGGATTAAAATCTATTATTCCATCATTGAATAGGCACTTATAGAAATTTTTGATAGCAGATATTTTTCTTGATATAGAGCTAGTTTTATATTTCTTTTGTGCACGTAAAAAGTTTGCATAATCTTTAATATTAGCTTTACTTGCACCAACTAAGGTAGCACCTCCTTCTAATAAAAATTTTTCAAGTTGGTGTAAATCTGAACGATAACTTTCCAAAGTATTTTGTGTAGAGGATTTTTCGGAAACCAAAGTATCTATGTAATACGTTATGTAAAGATCCTCTTTTTTATTTTGTGGTTGTTTGTTTTTCATTATCAGCTCCTATATTTATTTCTTTGACTATAATTTGATTGAAAGTATTTTTTGTGTTTTTTATAAGAAAATATGAGATAAATAAAACATTTATCAATAAAGTAAGTACTACAAACCTTTGTTTTAACCTTTTCTTTAAATTTGATCTTACTTTTACCACATTTCAATTATAACATCAAATCTATAAAAAACATCCTGTAAAGTAAGTTTTACTATCATATAAAATATCCCTTAGCTATGTCTGTTTATGCTTATTGCATCATGGTATTTATTATAATTTTAACATAAAGAGATAGTGATTTCAATTTCATTATTGTATGGGTATTGATAAACCTTTAATATATATAACAAATGTCTTGCAGCAGAAGGAATCACTTGGGACTTTTTTTTAATAAAGTGTTAATAAAAGGAATGGTTACATTTGATCCTATGGATTCACTATCTATTTTTTCTATAATTTTATTAATGCTGTGGAAAGAACGTTCTATTCTTGCTAGAATATAATTAATCACTTTTAAATCAATTTTTAACTGTTTATCTGAAAATAGTTTTATTAGCATAATTCTTAATAATTCCTCGCTTGCAGGCAAAATTTTCACGCTGGTAGTTGACAATATTCGGGAGCTTAAATCTCTTAGTTTGAAGTTAAGCTTTTTTGGTGAATTTGAAGAAGTGATTAGCAGTCTCTTATCATTTTCTTTCATATAATTATAACAATGTAACAACATTTCCTCATCTTTAATGTTTTGTACATCCTCTAAAATAAACGCATCGCTATACCTAATTTCGCTTACAAAATTATTCACATTGATAAAAATTGCATTGTTTATTGATTGCCAAATATGAGCAAGGTGAGTTTTTCCAGAGCTGTTAGGTCCAAAAAGAATCAGGCATTTCCAAGATAAATCGTTAACTATTGAGTTATATACGTGCTTATTTTCGTCTAAGGTGATATAGTTTTGCCAGCAATAATCAACTTGATTATTGCTAAATAAATTTAATTGCACGTAAAACCTCTGACACTTCTACTTTTTTATAATAATTTTTGCATAAGAATTTACTTGCATTTCTCAAATGTATCAGAGATCCTTTTTCTTTTTATCGTGAACTAAAAGGTTCATTAGCCATTTTTATAAAGCTCACTTTCAAAATATTTATTAACTGTATATTCTACTAACACACTAAACATTGCTATTATTGGAATAAAAAATAATATACCTATAAACCCAAAATATGAGGTGCATATGACAACTCCCAAAATAATGATAGTTGGATGTATATGAACTTTTTTTCCTATTAATAAAGGCACTAATATGCTTGTGTCTATTAATTGACCAACACTAAATAACAGCAAGACAGCAGCACCTTCAAACCATCCACTAAATTGAGTAATGGCGCTCAAAAATCCGATAATAGTGTATAATAATGGCCCTATACAGGGTATAAATGTTAATGTTCCTGATAAAACTCCAATAGCTACAGAATGCTTCAGCCCAATTATGCTAAGGCCCACGGAGTAAAAGATCATCATAACTATACATACGTTTAGCTGTCCCTTTAGGTAATTAGATATAATGAAATCTACTTTGGAAAAATAACCTGCAGCTTTTTCTCTGTAAAGAATGGGAATTAGTTTACTAACCTTTTCTACAATTGAAGGCCAATCACGTAATACATAAAAAAACACCATAAGCGTAATAGCTATTAATGATACCATGTAAATCAAACTAAAGCTTGAACTTAGCACTTGAATTATAAGATTACTGCCCATGCTAAGAGCATTTATAAAATAAGATATATAATCACTGTAATTTTCTACTAGATTTTTAGACAAGTGATCAAATAAACTATCTTCAGTTTTTATATTAAGAAATTCTAGCACAGAAGGAATCACTTTAAGCTTTAATGAAGGTATCTTATTCACTAAGAAATTTAATATTAAAGTAATTTGAAAATATATAATAGGTAAAACAAATGTAATAACTAATATAAAAGCTATCAATAAGGCAAGTGTTATAAAAACTACAGAACATGAACGCGGTATTCTGTATTTTTCAAACTTGGTTACTAGAGGGTTAAACAAATGTGCAACAAAAACGGATATTAGACACGGAACAATCATAGGACGTATCAAAAATAATGCTCCTATTATAAAAAGTAGTACACAACAAATAGTTATATGACGTTTTTGCATATGTCTAACATAGTCGATTTACCAAAAAATATACAGTTTTTTGTAAATACTATCTATTCATTGTTTTATTAAGTATTAGATCAGCTAAATTTTCATCTAATTCCCAACCAGATAAAACTCCGTTGTGCGGGTCATATTCAAAGCTTTTCAAATTAACGATTTTGGTCAAATTTCTATTTAATGATTGATTATCTTCTAGTCCTTTTGCTAATTGTGCAGGATGTGGTATTAAGGTATCTCTTTCATGATTAATGACCACTATTGATATATTATTATTTTGTAGCTTTTGTATATTGCTTACTATATCAAAGTCTAAATTTAGGACCTTAAGCATTTTTTTTAACAAACAAGAGGGTAGTATGCTTAGAATTTTTGTCTGAGGAGTTGGAAAATGCTTTATTGCCTTGTGAAAAGAGCTGAAAGTGCTGGTAAAAATAATACCTCTGAGTTTAATATCTCTGTCTGTAAAATATTTCAGCACTTCTGATGCAATTGCTCCTCCAAAGGAATGGCCAAGAAGTATAATGTTTTCAGGCTTCACACCATTGTCAATTAATTTACTGATTTCTTTTATTGAAGGCTGAGACAAGCTTTGATTCTTATTTGTAAACGGAACATGAGTGGTGGTACAGATAAAAAGATGCAAGTTAAAGCTGCTAAGATGGCTAAACTTGCTGTCCTAGATGTCATTGGATTAGTAAGTAATATTAAAGTTGGTAATAGTATTGATGTTCCTAAAAACAAGAAACTAGCTATTGCGTAAGTTATATAGTTTTGAAATGCAATTGGGTATTTATGTGTAATAGTTTAGACTTGATCTGACAAGCATGAATTATCTGACAGAAGAATCGACGAAGTCAAAACCGATGTCAGAATCTGTTTTAATGTTATCAATATTTTTTTGGTAAGCAATATGCATACTATCAAAAAAGGTCTGCATAGGAGCCTTACCATAGCAATACTTACCGGAATGAGGTCTAGCTCTATTGTAAGAATGCAACCAATGATCGACATCTAACTGGAGTTCTTCCAAAGTACTATAAATCTTTTTCCTAAAGATAATATTATAACATTCATCTTGCATAGTTCTATGAAGCCTTTCACATATACCATTAGTTTGTGGAGAGTAAGCTTTGGTTCTAGAATGATCAATATTTTCTACTCCCAAATATAACTGGTACGCATGATTTCTTGGCTTGCCACAATACTCTGTACCACGATCAGTTAAAATGCGTAGCAATGGAACTTTCTGTTCGTCAAAAAATGGTATAACTCTATCATTTAGCATCGAACAAAATGAATCTGTCAAACCAGGAAGAAACTCATCAATTTAAGTTTCTAGTAGTTTTAAGTAAGGTTGTGAAGGAAGCGCCTCATGCAGTTATAACCGGAATCTTCACTGGTGCCATAAGTGCCCGTCGTTTAGCATGGTTTTGGAGGAACGGTCAAATCATTGATGGAGTCCTTAGACTACCTAGGTTAGGAGATTGTATTATATCAACCGTCCCAAGCTGAAGCGTTTCCCTGCTATAAATTATATGAAGGAGTTACCATAAAAAAACAAAAAGTAAATTAGAAATAATGAACCCTAACGCAGCAGGAATAGATGTTGGTTCAGCTATACATTATGTGTGTGTGCCAGAAGGAAGTGATGAACAGCATATACAAAAATTTAGCTGTTTTACAGAGGATCTTCATAACATAGCAAAATGGCTAAAAAAGTGTGAAGTTACTACAGTAGCCATGGAGTCAACCGGAGTGTACTGGATTCCTTTGTTTCAAGTACTTGAATCATATGGACTTGAAGTAAAACTTGCAAATGCAAGACATGTAAAAAATGTACCTGGAAGAAAGTCAGACGTCCAGGACTGCCAATGGCTTCAACAACTACACAGTTATGGGTTAATCGAAGGATCATTTAGGCCAGATAATCAAATGTGTGTATTGCGTAGTTATGTGCGGCAACGTAAAAACTTAATTGAAAATGCTGCTACACATATTAATCGTATGCAAAAGGTGTTGGTACAAATGAATATTCATTTACATAAAGTAATAAGCGATATCACTGGCGTCACAGGAATGCAAATTATTAAAGCAATAGTAGAAGGTGAAAAGAATCCCGAGAAGCTAGCTGAATTCAGAAGTGTGAATATGAAGAACGATAAAGCTACTATAGCAAAAGCATTAACAGGCGATTATAGAGAAGAACATTTATTTGTACTGAAACAAGAATATACAGCATATACTTTTTTTTCAAGAGCAAATAACTGAATGTGATAAAAGCATAGAAAATTACTATAAAACATTTGAAACAAAGTCCGATGAGAGTAAAGAGTTAGGTAAGGAAAAAACAAGTCTAGAAGAGGCAGACCAAACTTCACCCTGCGTAAGAAATTGTATAGGATAACCGAAATAGATTTTACTAAAATTCCTGGATTTGATATACTAACTGTACAAACTATTATTTCAGAAGTTGGCATTAACCATAATAAGTGGCAATCAGAAAAGCACTTTACTTCATGGTTAGGACTTAGCCCTGCTAACAAGATCACAGGAGAAAAAGTATTTGGGACAAAAACTCGTAAAGTCATTAATCGCGCTACAAATGCCCTGCAAATGGCTGCTTATGCTGTGGGAAATAGCAAAAGTGCATTAGGTGCATATTGTAGGAGATTAAAAAGACGGCTAGGAGCAATAAAAGCAATTACTGCCACAGCAAGAAAATTAGCATGTATTTTTTACCAAATGTTGAAATATGGACAAGAGTATGTGGAAAAAGGAATGAGTTATTATGAAACACGCTACAAAGAGAAATTTGTGAAAAATTTGATCAAAAAAGCGCAGGAGTTTGGCTACACACTAGTTCAACAAGAAGAGTTGATTAATGGAGTTTCTTAGGAGAATGAGAGTAGAAAATAAGATCCGTGAGATAAAGATATTTAAGATTATGTCCCATGTTTACCGCAATTTTCAGAAAAATACAACCTGAGGTTCAATATTATTGCTGGTATTGTAAATCTCAAGCACGCCTTTTAGTTAACCTTGGTTTTAGCCACCCTCCTTCCTTTTTTTATCGCTTGATTCGCAGCAGATCTAATGCTAAATGCATATAAAATTCTCCTATAAAAATAATAATATACTTTAATTATCATATACTTAAGCAATAAAGTAAAGAATTTAATTAATTATTGTAAATATTTAAACAAGAAAAAGGGGCTTTTGTGCGAGTGTTATTAATCTTCAGTTTAATAGGATAAGATTCGTCAACATTTCTGTAAGTACCTGCTATACAGAATAGTTGCCACCAATAAAGCCTAAACTTACTAAATACATTTCTGTAGATTCAGATCTACTTGACTTTGGTTTGAAGTATCTTACTGTTTTGAACATTTTTTTTAGCTCATTGCAGAAATCTTTATCAGACTCTCCTTGAAAAATTTTTACTACAAATTTGCCATCATGATTCAAAAAATGCTTTGCAAAATTGAGCGCTGCTTCGCATAAAAGCATAATTCTGATATGATCTAACGATTTTAAACCGCAAGATTCTGGTGCCATATCAGATAAAATTACATCAAATTTGTGATCCTTGAATTTTTCTCTTAAAATTTCAAGTTCGCTGATAATATCACACTGTATACACTCTACTCCACTAATTGCGTTTATTGGTTTTATGTCAACAGCAATCACACTCGCTCCTTTCTTAGATGCAACTTGTGACCATCCACCAGGAAAAGCGCCAAGATCAATAATTTTTTGCCCTTGTTGGAGTAGTTTAAATTTATCGTCTATTTCTATTAACTTATATGCCGAGCGCGATCTATAACCGTCCTTATTGGTTTTTTTCACATACTGATCATTCAAATGGCGATGTAGCCATCTTGTTGAAGATAATTTTCTACTTCTAGCTGTTTTTACTCTGGTCTTTATACTAATAACCTACTTATTATTGATTATATCTTTGAGCTCTTTTTCAACTACTTCTTTTACCAATGCATGTAGATACTTATTCAGCCACTCTGAAAGCTGAGGTTTTAAAAGAGATACAACTAATTCTTCAACAGTAAGATCCGCTCTTTTTTGTTGTTTATGCCGTAGTTCGCTTTGCATCTTTTCAAGCAATGTTTTAATTTCCTCCATATTTTCTTTTAAAACTAAATGCTCGTTACTTTGTTCTTGATAGCTCACTTTGTTACTACTCATTTGGATATTATTATACAAATCTTTCTCTTCTGAGTTGTAACTATGGCTATTAAATTGGTTATTCATTTTCTCACTTTGGCAATTATTCTCTTCTTCACTATTTTCTTTTTCTTCGATGTCTTCTGGGTACTCCTCTTCAAGGCATAATACGTCATCATCTTCATCTATTATTTCTGCTCCATCGCCACTTGGATTTTTACCCGATATAGCTTTTTTTATATCTTCTAGTATATCTTTTACAGATTGATTATCGCTCATACCATTAAATTTAAAAGTCTATACTATTTATCATAAAAAGCAAGTTGTAAACACTAATTACATAATTGCTTTTTGCCTGAATTAGATCGGAACGTGCTTTAAATAATTCATCTTCAGTATCCAAAAGATCAGTTGTACTCTTTAAATGCAAGTTTACTTCTTGCTCAACTCCTTCTAATGCTAAAGCTGCCGCTTTTTCTGCTTCTTGACTTGCTTTAATAATAGCTTTTGCTGTCAGCACGTTATTCCAAGCATTTATAACTGCTTGTTCTATATTTTTTACTGCTTCGTAATAATCGCAAGTGGATTGTTTTGCATCCATTTTAGCTCTACTAACACCAAAAACATTAACTCCTCTTTTAAAGATCGGAATATCAAGAGTAAAGACAACATTCACATTTTCTAGTAACGTGTCTAATTTTATATTGTCCTTTCCAAAATTTTTACTTGCGCTTAGATTCAAAGAAGGAAGCCACTTGGAACTTTCAGCAATCACTTCCATTCCAGCAGCTCTTTTTTTATAAATAGCTGCTTTTAGGGACAAGTTGTTGATTTTTGCTAACTGTAAACATTCATTTAATTCTGGTATAGAAGGTAGTTTACCATTAGTCTCGTGAAGATTATCAGCATCTTCACCAATTAAATGATAGTAAGCAATATTAGCGAGCTTTAATTCACCTTCAGCATCAACTCTTTTGGATATAGAAGATGAAAATTTTGCTTTTGCGAACAAAACTTCAGCATTAGTAACTTCTCCAAGAGAAAAGCGTTTTTTCATAGCTGACAAGTGTTCTAAAGAAACACGTTCTTTATGCTCCCCCAATTTTAATATTTCTGCCTTTTGTAAAACGTTAACATGTGCTTTCACAGCGCTGAGTGCAACTTCTTGCTTAGATTGCTGAAATCTAATTTTTGCCGCTTTAAGAAGATGATTTGATCGGCTGAATGTAGCAAAAGTGCCACCACCATCTATTATTCTTTGACTTAATGTTAGACGTTTTCCAGAGTTTTGTAGATTGTTAATAATATTAAAATTACTATCGAAATTATATTGTAAATTAATGTCGGGTAAAAACCCAGCCAATCCAGAAGACTTAAGCTGCTTTTCAGCGCTCTTATACTGGTAAAATTGAGACTTTATTTTTGAGCTGTTTTTGATAGCTTTGCTTATAGCTTCTTCCAAATCGATTGCACAGCAACCTATAGCACCAAAAGCAATTACAAATATAATAATCAATCGAAACATTTTGCTTTCTAGCATGTTGTTTAAGTTATTAGCATAAATTACTTTAATAATCAATAACTAATGTTGTTGACACTATCAAGTGACTTAGTATACCATAATCTACTGTTATGTATTGATATATGAAAACTTTTTTCTTAAAAGAGAAACAAATTAATAAAAAATGGCTTGTTATAGATGCAGAAGGATTAGTAGTAGGAAGGCTTGCAGCATTTGTAGCAATGTTATTGCGTGGAAAACATAAACCTGAATATACACCTCATATGGACTGTGGTGATAATGTAATCATTGTTAATGCAGAAAAGGTACATTTTACCGGAAAGAAACTTAAAGATAAAATCTACTATAGGCATACAGGTTATTCTGGTGGTTTAAAGAAAACTACTCCAGATAATATTTTAAATGGCAAATTCCCTGAGCGTGTGGTAAAAATGGCAATAAAAAGAATGCTTGATGATGGTCCTATGGCACGTAGAAGGTTTGAAAATTTGTATGTTTATTCTGGTTCAGAACATAAGCATCAAGGACAGCAACCTGAAAAAATAGATTTTGCCTCTTTAAATCGTAAAAATAAGAAATAATGGAGTGAAAAGTGAAAATAAATAATAATGATCAGCCAAAAAAGGCAATGATTGACTCACTTGGTCGTTCATATGCAACAGGTCGAAGGAAAGAATCTGTAGCAAGAGTATGGATGAAGCCAGGAAATGGAAAGTTTAGTGTTAATAAAAAAGATGATTTAATTTCTTATTTTAAAAGAGAATCAGTGTGTCAAATGATTAAAGCGCCATTCATAGTAACTTCTATGTTAGATAGGTATGATGTGTTTGCAACTGTAAAAGGTGGAGGACTATCTGGCCAAGCAGGTGCCTTAGCTCATGGAATAAGCAGAGCTTTAAGTAGTATAAGTCAAGATCTACACTCTATATTACGTAAAGGTGGATTCCTAACTAGAGATTCGCGTGTTGTTGAGCGTAAGAAATATGGTCAACATAAAGCTCGGAAAAAATGTCAGTTTTCTAAGAGATAATTGTTTCATAATGGTATTTTTTTTGTAAATATTATACAAGTCCTTACAAGGGTTTATGGCATTTTCTCTTTTTATGACGAATTTAGTTGACTATTGGCATTAGCATAATATGCTGTTTATGTAATTTTTCAATATTAAGGTAATTTATGAGTAAAGAAGATATAGTAAACCAACTGAGTAAAGAGTGCTCTAGTCAAGGTATAGATATAACAAAAGCTAGTTTGGGTAAGCTTCATGATATTTTTATGGAAACAATCAAGAACGATCTAAATCGTAAAGGTGAAATACGTTTACATGGAATAGGGACATTCTCTACTGCTATAAGTAAGGAAAGACAATGCCGCAATCCTCAAAATGGTGAGATTATGACCGTTTCTGAAAAGAAAAGGGTAAAGTTTAAAGTGAGTCAAGCTCTTTCAAGTACTTTAAATAACAAAGAGAAAGCATCAGCTATTTAGATATAGTCATTTTCATCTTTTTAGTTACACTGTGTAAGCCATGAAATATAGCCTCGCTGATTAAAGAATGGCCTATATTAAGAGCTGAGATGTGAGGTATCTCTTTTATTCTTTTAGCATGTTTATAATTTATGCCATGCCCTGCGTAGCATTCTATTCCTAGCTTATTAATGTATTCTGCAGAGTTAGTAATAAGTTTTAATTTTTCTTCTGATGGATTATCACAGTAATCCCCTGTGTGAATTTCTATTATGTCAGGCTTTCTTTCTAGCTTCTCAAGATATTTTAGTTGATTAATATTTGGATCGATAAACAGTGAGACTTTTATGTCAAAGCTGTGCATTTCCTCTATTATACCAGAAAGTTTACTGTGCATATTCACGATATCCAGGCCACCTTCGGTTGTTAATTCTTCTCTTTTTTCTGGTACTATACAAATTGAATAGGGTTTTACTTCTTTTGCTATTTTGAGCATTTCTTCCGTAGCTGCGATTTCAAGATTTAACTCAGTGCTAATGTTTTGTTTTAGATTGAATACATCCTCATCTCTGATATGCCTTCTGTCTTCTCGTAAGTGTACGGTGATAAAATCTGCTCCAGCATCAACAGCTATTTTTGCTGCTTTTAATGGATCTGGATAAGAAGCTCCACGTGCGTTGCGAAGGGTTGCAACGTGATCAATATTAACGCCCAACTTCACAATTTACCTCAAAAATTATTTATAAATTATACATATTATTAGATCTTATGCATGTCATTGTTTAATGCCACAGCTGAAAGACGGAGCTAGCAGTTATACCAATTCTCATTGTTGACAAGTCAAATAAGAAACATTCAAAATTGTTTGATTGTGGAGGTGGAAAGAGAAGTAATAAATTTGCATACACTTGCCCTTTTTTACAGTCAATCTAGTTTGTAGAACTACTCGTGGTAATCCAAATAAGATTTTTTCTCATAATCAAGTTATAGTAAACGGGGGAAATTTTTCGCATCTAAAAAATTTTAGATTTAGGATTGAAATTAATAAGTGGAATGATTACGTAGCTCATGTATTAGTAAAAGGAGGTACAACATGAGTAATATAGTTCATTTAAATAAAAACAATAATCGTGATGATTTTAGTGTAAGAGGGTTACAAAGAGCCGTTGATGACATATTTGATAGCTTTTTTACAGGATGGAACCCAGAGCTTTCCAAAAGAGGCAGTAGTCTACTATTAGTTTGTGATTTTTATGAAACAAAGGAAAGCTATTGCCTATCATTAGAGTTACCAGGTATTCCTAAAGAAAGCATAGATATTAGTATATCTGGCGATAGCTTAATAGTGAAGGGTGAAAAAACATGTGATAATGAATCAAAAGGTAAGCAGTTTTACCATAAAGAAAGGTACTATGGTTCTTTCTATAGATCTATTCAACTTCCAACAAATGTAGAGCAAGATAAGGTATCTGCCAACTTTTTAGATGGGGTATTGCATGTAACCATACCTAAGTCAGAGAAACACATCAAGAAAATTGATGTAAAGTAACCAGTAAGTAATAGCAGGCTTCTGACCTTGAGGCTTGCTATTTTAATATCTGTTCAGCAAAGTGGCAAAATAAGGTAACCGAGAAAAGACAACTAAATGAGTGTCATGAAAGTAGCTGATGCTGGCTCCCTTATGAAGGTGTCATCTTAGCACCCAGACACTGATTTTTAATTGAAAATGTTGTCTTGTTTGTGATAAATTTTGCTCGATGCCAGTGTCAAGCACTGGCATGACATTATAGAAGCTGGAATTACAGTTTCAGCTACTTGAATGACAATATTTGCTGTGTAATTTACCTTAAAAAATGAATATTCCCACAGCTACGTGTAAGCTACTTTCATGATGCTCATTTACTTGTCTTTTTTGCCACTTTGCTGAACAGATATGCAAAATATTAACTTAGCAATACAAAAAATTATCTGTAGATTAGACACACCATTAGATCTTATGCATAGTCATTTTTTAATTCCATAGCTGAGACGGAGCTACTCTGCCTGCTCCCCTTATCATGAAACTGAAGTCTATATGGTACCACGGCATAATGATATAATAAAATATGAAAAAAATACCAATAAAAAAGGCAAAAAAAGCCCGTATTAACTTTAACAATTTAAAATGATTTAATGTGAAAACCATAGGCGCCAATTGTTTTTTTAACTTAAAAATAAAAGTCAAGTATCAGGAATTCTAGACATAAACCCTCCTATATGAATAAAGAGCTAGCAAAAATAAACTTATATATTTTTTGCTGAAATTTGATTATTTGGTGAAAAAACCTGCAGGTGAAGATAGATTTTGGATCCTAAAAAATCTCCATTTCCCACTATAATGAAGCTACCAGAGTCTGTCAAGTAATTTTTTATTTAAACTGCTCGCAATCTTCTTATACACTCATCTTTACCAAGAATTACCATGATATCAATGATTCCAGGCGCATCCATTATTCCAGTTATTGGGGCGCGTAATGAGTGGTATATATCGCTCATTTTTATATTATGTAATTTTGAAAATTCCTTAATTTGAGAAGATAAAAAATTCTTATTCCAATCTTCACTACCTACACTCGAAAGAAATGATGCAAGTAACTTAATTACATCGAGGTTAGATTTGACAATTTGCTGAGCTTCTTCACTAAAATCAACTTGAATATAAAATTTTGCTAAATCCAATAATTCGGTCAGATAGTTTGCTCTTTTTTTTAGCTCTGTCAGTCCCTGAAGTAAATAGCCCTTTTTTTTGTCAGTTAGAGTATTTTCTCTAAGCATTAGAGTCAGAATATCTTCATTGCTCATATTACTAATATAGTGGTTATTCAAATGTTCCAGTTTTTTGAAATCGAGCCGTGCAGGTGAACGACCGATGCTTTCTAAATTAAACCACTCTATTGCTTGCTCATCGCTAATAATCTCATCGTTGCCATGACTCCAGCCAAGTCTTAGCAAGTAATTACGCATTGCCTGTGGCAATATTCCCATCTTTTCATAATCGCAAACACTTGCAGCCCCATGCCTTTTAGATAGCTTATTCCCGTCTTCCCCATGAATTAGCGGTACATGTGCAAAGCGTGGAACATCAAAATCAAGAGCCTGATATATTAGTAATTGTTTGAAGGTATTAGTGAGATGATCAGAGCCACGTATAATATCGGTTATTCTGGCATCATGGTCATCGACCACTACAGCAAAAATATATGTTGGAGTATTGTCAGAGCGCAAGATTACTATGTCATCAAGCTGATCGCTACTTATTGTAACTTGGCCGTATATTTTATCGTCAACAACAATATTTTCTGAGTCTGGCACTTTAAAGCGAACAACAGGCTCTGCATTTGATGTCGAATGAGTACACTTATGCTTATATATTTTTCCTTCTTCTCTTGCTCTTATTTTCTTCTCCGCAACTTCATTCTCGGGGCAGTAACAATGATACGCCCTACCTTTTTCAACTAAAAGATTTGCAACCTCAATGTGCTGCTCTATTTTTTTTGATTGATATATTATTTCCCCATCATAGTTTATTCCAAGCCATTTTAACCCATCTATTATTGCATCAATTGCTTCCTGTGTTGAACGTTTTCTATCTGTGTCTTCAATCCTCAGCAAAAATTTGCCGCTATGACGTTTCGCATAGAGCCAATTAAATAATGCAGTACGGGCTCCACCAATATGCAAGAATCCTGTTGGTGATGGAGCGAATCTAGTAACTATACCTGGCATATTTATCTATTGTGATAACGTAACCGATGATAACTAAAATTTGTACTTGCAACAACGTGGAACTATAGTAAATTTGAAAGATTAATTTACATTTATTTTTTATAAATTGCATTGTATAATTTAGTATTAGTGAATGCAGTGAGGTGTATATATGGATAATTTGTTTGAAATTGCAAGAGGAGTTATAACAAAAAAGGATGAAAATAAATTTATTGAAGCTTGCAAGAAAAGAGTTGCTTGTGTAGCTAAGCATAGAATTGATGAAAATGGAAACCCATTTCATATAGCAGCAAGTAAAGGAATTCTGTTACCTGTGTTAAAAGAGATTATAGAGTATTTAGAAGAAGATACTGAAAGCAGAGTCAAAAAAGCAAAAGAAGCTAAAGATTGGGAGAAAGTAAAAAGCTTAAAAAAGGAACTTAAGAACAATAAGAAATATATTAAGGAAGCACTCCTCGATAAAAGCTATATTAAGGATGACGGGAAGAAGGTAGTATCACCCCTTTATTTCTTGGACTCTGCAGAGCGGAAGGAAGTTAAGCAAATTGCAGATATGAAATGTGGCTTTATATGTAATAAGAAGTTTCATATATGCTTATATATAGTAGGAGCTATAGTGTGTGCTGTCACTATGTGTGTATCTTTGTATCTTCTATTTTTGGCTTCTCAATCTCTTGCATTGGCTTCAATAGCAACAATAGCTTCTGGAGGATCTTCATATCTGTTATTTAAGGCATGTAACGAGATATATAGCTTGAATAACGAAAGTGCTACATTGACAGATCCTGATGTTATGCAACTTTCAGATGGTGATTTAGCTCTAGCATGAAGTACTTGCAAGCAATAATATAGAAATTTACTTTCTTAACTTAAGAAAGTATACTTATAAGATGATAAGAAAGAGGTATAGTAAGATTTTAGTAGCGAACAGAGGGGAGATTGCCTGCAGGATAATCAAAACTGCGCACAAGATGGGCATATCTTGTGTTTCTGTGTACTCAGATGCAGATGCAAATTCTGTGCATGTAAAGCACGCAGATGAGTCAAGGCACATTGGCCCTTCGCCTGCTTATCTTAGTTACTTAAATATCGAAAAAATATGCGAAGTAGCAGTTGAAACAGGTGCCGAGGCAGTTCATCCTGGCTATGGGTTTTTAGCGGAAAATCCAGATTTTTCCTGTGCTCTGGAAAAACATAACATAGATTTCATTGGTCCAAGTGCAAAGACAATAGAAGTTACAGCCAACAAAATAACGGCAAAAGAAGAGGCAAGAAAGGCTGGAGTAAATGTAGTGCCAGGATATATGGGTAAGATCGAAAACGCTGACCATGCATCCATGGTTGCTGAAGAAATTGGTTTTCCCGTTATGCTCAAAGCTGCATCAGGTGGTGGTGGCAAAGGAATGCGAATTGTACATTCCCAAAAAGAAATTGAACTAGCATTTACATCAGCAACAAACGAAGCAGAGAAAAGTTTTAAAGATGGTAGTATTTTTATAGAGAAATATATAGAGCTGCCAAGACACATTGAAATACAAATTATAGCAGATAAATACGGCAATGTAGTGTGTCTTGGAGAGAGAGAGTGCTCAATACAAAGGAATAATCAGAAAATAATGGAAGAAACTCCAAGTCCATTTATTAGTGAAGAAGTAAGACAAAAAATGTATGCTCAATGTGTCTCCCTTGCAAAACAAGTTGGCTATTTTTCAGCAGGCACTGTCGAGTTTGTTGTTGATAAAGACCAAAATTTCTATTTTCTTGAGGTAAATACGAGATTACAAGTTGAGCATCCAGTAACAGAATTCGTAACAGGAATAGACATAGTAGAAGAAATGATTAGAACTTCCTGCGGAGAAGAATTGAGATTCAATCAGGATGATATTAAACTTACTGGCTCTGCAATAGAAAGCAGAATTTGCGCTGAAGACCCATCAAAGAAATTTTTCCCTTCCAGCGGAAGAATAAAATATTACGATAAACCGAATGAAAATGATCATGTAAGAATAGATGATGGAGTAGCTAGCGGTTCAGAAATCAGCATGTTCTACGACTCAATGATTGCAAAAGTTATAACCTATGGAAAAGATAGAATAGAGGCGATCAGCAGAATGCAAAAAGCTTTGTCTGAGTGCTATATAGGGGAAGTAATAAACAACATAGAATTTCTAGAATCCATCTTCCATAATCCAAATTTTATTGCAGCAAAGCTCCACACGAGATTCATTCCAGATCATTACCCTAGCGGGTTTCAAGGTGATTTTATTACAGAGGAATATATTAAAATATTTATTTTTATTGCACTGTATGTTCACTTAGAAAATGAGGGAAAGTATTACAGTAAGTCAATAGATGAAGCATTCATAGTGAAAATAGACGATAATGAGTACTCCGTAAATGCAAAATATCAAGATAACACATTAACAACAGTATATAACCACAATAAATACTCCGTGGTAGGTAAGTGGAAACCAAGTTACAGGTTGTTATATATAACAATTAATGATGATACCAATATAGCACTTAAAATAGAAAGGCAAGGCAGCAAATACTTTATAAGACACGCAGGTATGAAAGCTAAATGTTGTGTATTGAAACCTCATGTAGCTGAACTAAGCAAATTAATGCTAAACAACAAAACAGAAGGGATTTCAGTAGATGCTGTAAAATCTCCAATATCAGGTTTATTGGTTAAATTACACGTCAATGCTGGAGATCAGGTAGAGGTAGGACAACCTCTATTTGTTGTAGAGGCAATGAAAATGGAAAATATAATATGTGCTGAATCAGAAATGGTGATAAAAAATATCCCTGTTAAAGAAGGAAAAAATATACATGCTGGTGATTTGGTATTAGATCTGATTTCTTAAATAACGCAAGCAGTATAAACCTGATCCAAATAAGATAAATGAAAACATTTGATGGGCTATAGCAATGGCCATTGGTATATGCAGCAACAAAGTGACTACTCCTAGAATTACCTGAATGATGACGGGAAATAGCATAACATATAATGGTTTTATACTGGCATTTTTTATTGTGAGTATTGCTGTCAGAACTAATATCAGCAATGCCAATGCCCGGTGTATGAATTGCACTGTTACTCTATTTTCAAAGATATTTAGCCAAGCAGGCTGTAAGTAAAATAAATCTTCTGGAACAATTTGTCCATCCATTAGTGGAAAGGTATTATAAATTAAACCAGCATTTAACCCTGCAACAAATGCACCGAAAATTATTTGTATTGTAACTAGGATTAAAATTATCCATATGCAACATGTAATGTTGCCATTAATTTTAATTATCTGTTTTGGTTTGATTTTGTAATCAAAAAATTGATATGACAATAATGCAAAAATAACCAATGCAAGCAGCAAGTGAAGTGCGAGCTTATAGTGACTAACATGAGGATTGGCTACCAAACCGCTTTTAACCATATACCAACCAGCAAAAGCTTGTAAAATTCCAAATAATAGTGCTGTAGATAACCTTATTACTGCCTTTTTAGGCATTCTTTTTTTTAGTGTAAAATATATAAATGGTAAGATAAAAACTAAACCTGTCAGCCTTGCAATCAACCTATGCACATATTCTATTAAGTATATGGTGCGGAACTCTTCCATACTCATACCATAGTTAAATGCTTTATATTCAGGTGTAGCTTCATATTTTGATTTTTCCTTTAGCCAGTCTTGTTCACCCAGCGGTGGCAATGTTCCGGTAATTGGTTTCCATTCTGTGATTGACAATCCTGCTTTTGAAAGTCTGGTAAATCCACCAATTCCCACCATGCAAATCACCATGAGAGAGCAGAGAAAAAGCCAAATAGCTACAGGTTTTGCTTCCATAAGCCATGCTGAGTTTTATTCCATTGCTGAGGGTGAATAACAAATTCCCACAAAGCGAGAAAAGCTGCAACGCTATGTAGTAGACTATAGACGGGAAAAAATATTGATGCTATATAAAAATAAAAAGACATTTTTTGTTGTCTGATAGCTATTATCAAAAAAATCAAGTTAATACCGTATACTATTATAAAATAATATAAGAATAATTCATTCAAAATTTGAGTCAGCACCAATGAAAGCAACAAAAAAGGAGTTGTAAAAAATATAAAAGCTGAGGAACCAACAAAAAAGTTTAATAGCAAAATCCCCTTAAGCCCAGTGTGCTTAAAAAGTAATTTTATATTTTTTAAATGAACGATATAAGTTTGCATATAACCTTTAATCCAGCGTGCTCTTTGTTTGATCCAAGCAAACACAGTAGTTGGTGATTCTTCCAATGTTTCGTTTCTGAATTAATAATCCTGGTTTTATATCCCATCTGTGCAAATCTCAAACCAAGGTCAGCGTCTTCAGTAACATTATAAGCATCCCAAAAAAGCACTTTCTTTGAAATTTCCACTGAAAAATGGTTGCTGCTACCACCCAAAGGTATTGGCATGTTCATTTTTTGAAATCCAGGCAAAAAATATTGAAACCAGTTCATATACTCGAGAGAAAAGAATTTTGTAAGAAAATTGCAACTAAAGTTATAGTAATTTAATTTCGCCTGTATACAAGCCAACTTTCGTCGCCCTTATTAAATTCAATGAGTGCTTTTTTCAACTGCAATGGATCTGGCTTGTCATCTGCATCATATATTACCACATACTTTCCTCTAATAAAATTCATAGCATAATTGCATGACTTAGCTTTTGTTCTAGGCAGAGAATGAGGCACTTTTATTACTTCAAAATACTGTGGTAAAGTGCATTTTCTATAGCTGCCAACATTTCTTGGTCATCGCTCTCTATCACAAGCTTTACATCTAATTTTGATTTTGGATAATCCAAACTTTCAATGCTCTTAATCAATTGCTTTATAACCGCATTCTCTTTAAAAGCAGGCAATAAAATAGTATATATAGGTTCATTCATCTTATCATAATCTGCTTTTTGGTTAGAAATTTCACGCAAGCCAAAAATTTTAGTTACAAATTTGAATAAAGAACTAGAACATCCGATTATAAATATCAACACCAAAGCAAAATATGCATATTTTTTTTGTCAGTGTTAAAGTCGAAATTATAACAAAAAAAGAGGAAAAAAAGATTGAACTGAGCCTAATGCTTTTAGCTGAAAAATTAGGATTCTTATAATATAAGTAGTTACTTGCGAATTCTGAAATACCAAAGTGCGAGTTAAGAAGATTTAAAATCTGTTCGCTATTCGCTTTTATTAATACATATTCAATACCGCAATGAGATTCGACCCAAAGGTTGATATCCTGGCTCATGTCTTCAACCATAAAAAAAGTAGTATCATTTAATTTTTGCCAAGGAATTATATTAAACCTATAGTAGAAAAGCTTCTCTTGTTCTTTGCATAAACTAGAATCAAATTTAATTTTTTCTACATTATCAGTTTGAAGTACAGGCATTAAACTTAATGCAACTTTTTGCTCAAGTCACGTGAAAACGAAGATATAACCTCACTACTACGCTTATCATCTTTGCGTTCATGCATTATTTTTTTTACAGCATCAGCAGCTATACTTGCTGTGTTAGCTTGTAAACCCCCAAGAGCTTTTTCAACTTGGTCAGTAACTTTCTTCAAATTAGAATGGGCATTTTCATCTAACGTTTGATCGAGTTGCTGTCTATTATGCTTAATAATACTATTAGCCTTATCAAGTGCTTCATTCATCATTTTGTTAACTTCTGCATCTAATTTTTTGTATTTTTCAGAAGATTTTTTATAATACTCCAACATATTTTTTCTGAATTTTTCAGTTTCTTCACTTGAAAACTTGCTTTTGTTACGTTTATTGTTAAGCGCGTTTTTTATTACCTTCCCTAGCAATTTATATGAGAGAATAAAACCTACTAAAAAAGCAAGGCTTATAACTAGTAATGTAGACATAAAAACCCTAAAATTCTTTGGATACCAAATCAGCAACAAATTCCTCTTCAATCTCAGAATTAGTTAACTTAGTATAGTAAATCAAAGCAATACTAGTAGCCATTTGTTTTAATTCACTAATATACTTAGATTTAAATTGTACTACCTTTTCTTCAACAAGTTTAATCATCTTCTTGTCTTCCTCTTCCAATATATCCTTAACATTCGCCTTCATTTCTTCTACTTGAGCAAATGCATCATCTATGATTTTTTTTGCCCGTACTCTAGCTTGATTTAAAGCTGCATTATACCTGGCAATTTGCTCTTCTGTAAGTCTTAAAAGGTGAATAGAACTATTAAAAGAATCCAATACTCCTTTACTCCTAGTATTTAGCATTTTATCTAATTTCGGTAAAAATAAACAACTTACTACAAAAAAAAGTGAAGAGAAGAAAACTAAAAACCAAAAAACTTGAGAAAAGAAAGTTGAAACATCAAGCTGTGGCATCTGTTAAGCAACAAATATCAATAACACTGCAAGTAAGAACGCAAGTAACCCCATGATTTCAACCATGGCAGCACCAATATAAACGTAAGTTTTCATTTTACTTTCCGATTCAGGATTTCTTGCAATCCCATTTAACATAGCAGAAAAGATATTAGCTATACCTAAACCAGCACCGAGCATTCCAAACACAGCGAAACCAATTGCTATAAATTTTAAAGCCACTAAATCCATATATTACCCTTAACTATTTCTTTATAATATAATTGTAAAATATTCTGCAAGGAAGTCAATTACTTTACTGCATCTGACAAATATACACATGTTAGTACAGTAAATATATAAGCTTGTAAAACTGCAACAAATACTTCAAATCCTATTAGTGCAATTATAAACAAAAAAGGTGCAGGAGTAAGAAATATGTTCATATTCATGATGAATCCTGCTATTACTTTGATGATCGTATGACCCGCAATCATATTTGCTGCAAGCCTTATTGATAAACTAATCGGTCTTACTAAATAAGCAAATAATTTAATAATGATGATTATAGGTGCAAGCCACGAAGGAGTTCCTTTTGGTAGCAATATGCGTAAAAATTCTACTCCTCTTTCTTTAAACCCAACAACCGTTATATAAGTAAAAACCACCATTGATAAAGCGAAGGTAACTATTACATGACTTGTAACTGTGAAACTATAAGGAAGAACACCAACTAAATTACACGATAAAATGAAAATAAATACTGTAAATATCAAAGGAATGTGCTCCAAACCTTTGCTTCCAGTGTTACTTTCTATTATTGAAACAACAGAATCATATACATATTCAACTGCAGCTTGCAAATATCCTGGTATTACTGCACCTTTTCTTATTCCAAGGAGCAAAAACAGTACCATTAATATCACCGAGATCATCATAAAAAGAGATGAGTTGGTAAAGTTTATGTCACACCCAAATAATTTTGGTAGTTCTATTATTGTATATACTTTAAATTGTTCTAGCGGATTTAACGCCATTTTGACCCTGTATACTTAAACTGCAGAATTAAATAAAGTATAAATTTTATAGAATAAAGTCAAGAATTAAGATAAGAAGCTCTGTACTATTATAGCATTAACATATTAACAAAATATACAATTAAAATGCAAATTATAGTCAGCTACCAATCTTATTCTAAATTCTTGACTTAACATCTTATTTTAACTATAATTTAACTTTAATATGAGGCAATTATGAACGAAATAGATTTTACTAATCCATCTTTAAATTTAGAACAAGAATGTGGCAACGGTTATGTCAAATTTACAGATTATTCTTCTAATCGAGACACTGGTCTTTTCCACATGGCAGGTGAAATGCTAGATGAAAACCATGATATTATAGGAAATTTCACCAGCGATGCTTACATTTATAATTTCCATATGGGTGATCACAATATGAATATTCAACTCTGCATGAAGATGGATTGTAAAGGTGATATAAAGAAAATTCTTTCTTTGTAGAAAAAGTAGGCTTCTCCTTCGTTTTTTACAATAGAGAAGCTGCTTACTACAACAAGCTTTAAAAGCATTATATTTTACATTATAATAACTTTTTTATTTTCGGTTAAACAAATGAAGTTCACATTATCTTGGTTACTAGATCATCTAGAAACCAATGCCAGTCTAGAAGAAATTACTGATAAGTTAACCCATATAGGGTTAGAAGTAGAAGATGTGGTCAACAATACCAAATTGGCCGGGTTTGTCGTTGCAGAAGTACTAGAAGTTACACCTCATCCAAATGCTGATACATTGAAGCTATGTAAAGTAAATGATGGAAGTAAAGTTCTGCAGATAGTTTGCGGAGCAAAAAATTCTAAAGAAGGCATGAAGACTGTACTTGCATCTCTTGGTAGTACATTGCCAGAAAGCAATTTTACAATTAAGCCTACAAAAATACGAAGAGTGCTAAGTGAAGGGATGCTCTGCTCTGCCTCTGAGCTTTCGCTGACTCAAGAGGAAAGTGAAGGAATCATTGAGCTTTCTGATGATTATAAAGTAGGGAATAAATTTTTCAATTGCGATCCTGTAATTGACATAAACATCACTCCAAATCGTGGAGATTGCTTAGGCTTATATGGAATAGCTCGAGATTTAGCAGCAACTGGAATTGGAACGTTAAAGGCTTTAAACATTCCACAACTTGCCTGCTCTATAAATTCACCAGTAAACGTCAAAGTTACTGACGGGGAGAGCTTTATTAGTGGAACATACATCACCAATGTAAAAAATAGAGAGAGCCCAAAATGGTTAAAAGATAAATTGGAATCGATAGGAATGCGCTCCATTTCTGCAATAGTTGATATTACTAATTACATCATGATATCCTTTAACCGCCCAATGCATGCATATAATGCAAAAACAATAGAAGGAGAGCTTGTAGTACGCAAAGCAAACGACGGAGAAAAATCTATTGCTTTAAATGGTAAAGAATACTCATTAAATAAAGACATAAGTGTTATTTCTGATGATAAAAACGTTCATGCAATTGCTGGAATTATGGGTAGTAAGTACAGTGAATGCACTCTTGAGACTACCGAAGTCTTTTTAGAGTCTGCTTGGTTTGACCCTATTTCTATCACTAAATCTTCAAGGCAGCTAGGCATCTCCACAGACTCAAGTTACAGGTTTGCACGTTCAGTCGACCCTGAATTTATCCTTGATGGAATCAATCTT
Organism: Trichopria drosophilae; assembly: GCA_030407085.1. Classification (NCBI taxonomy): domain Eukaryota; kingdom Metazoa; phylum Arthropoda; class Insecta; order Hymenoptera; family Diapriidae; genus Trichopria; species Trichopria drosophilae. The sequence goes on along the minus strand of CM059582.1, from coordinate 111,475 downwards.
GCAGCCAAAATGATTTTGGATTTATGTGGTGGAGAAGTGTCAAGTGTAGTGTCTGCTGGCAATCTAAATAAAGCTGATACTAAGGTAAATTTTGATTATCAAAACGTAAACAAACTTGGAAGTGTATATGCATCACCTAATGAGATATTTGATATTTTAACAAAGCTAGGGTTTAGTATCGATAAGAAAACTGAATGCAATTGGGATGTACAAGTACCAAGCTGGAGACCGGACGTAACTATACCTGCTGACTTAGTTGAAGAGGTAGTAAGAATGTACGGCTATGATAAAATAAAGGAAGAGCAACTAGCAGAAGACGTTACAGTAGAAGAAGAGACACAAGATGATTTGCGCATTTTAATGACAAGCAGAGGGTTTCATGAAGTGATAACTTGGTCTTTTATGAGTGAATCAACAGCTAAGAAGTTTGGTTACTTGAATAAATTATTTATTATCGACAACCCATTTAATAATGACTTTAATATAATGAGACCAAGCATCATACCAAATTTGTTAAAAGTTACTGCAGATAATACTGCCCATGGTACACCTGATTTTGCAATTTTTGAAATTGGGCCAATTTATAATAACGAAGCTCAATCTAAGTACGTTTTAAGTGGAATTAGATCAGGAAATAATTCGCCGAAAAACCACTATAACACTGATAGAAAAATAGATATTTTTGATGCAAAGGCTGACCTCATAACAGCTTTGGAACTTTTTAATGTCAATTGTGATAATTTAGCAATAGAGAGAGCAGAAAAAGAATATTATCACCCAGGAAAATCAGGCTCCTTATCTTTTAGAAGTAAAATAGTTGGTTATTTTGGAGAATTGCATCCGAGTATATTGGATTTTTTTGACATCAAACAAAAAATTGTAGGCTTTGAGTTGATATTAGAAAATATCGAAAATTTACCTATAAGTAGAAAAAAATTTATCGATTATAAATATCAAAATGTAAAACGCGACTTTGCATTTATTGTAAATAAAGATGTAGCAGCAGGTAGTATAATCAATATGGTGAAAAAAAGCTCAGAGCTCATCACAGAAGTTTTGATATTTGATGTATATCATGGAAACAATATAGAATCGAATAAGATGTCTATAGCATTTTCAGTTACTTTCTGCTCTCCAACTCACACTTTAACTGAAGAGGAAATCCAAAAAGAATCAAATATGATAGTCAACTTAGTGTGTAAAAATACTGAAGGAACTTTGAGAGCTCATCATTAAGCTGTAACCGCCGTTTCCTGATTTTGCTGTGTCACGTTTACTTCATCCAATTTATTTCCTATCTTGAATTCAATATCCTTGAAAAACCTATCCCACATTCCATGCAAATGCTCTTCTACTTTAGGCCATACATCATTTTTAAATGTCATTCCATCATCAGAAAATAAATTACCCAAAAAAACTCCTACTTCCTCATAACTTGATTGAAAATGTTGAAGAAATATTTCTACTTCCTTATGAGTATCATGTGCCACACTCAACGCTTTTCCTTCTGTGCTCTTATCCCCACGCATTGCAACGGCAAGACCTGTTTGAATATACCCCAAGCCTGTCCTAATAGCTTTTATAGGCTGCAGCCATGAACTCTTATCACTTTTTGGTACATTATTTACTATATTTTCCACCAACCTATTTATTAAAGGGGACAATAAATCTTGACAAAAATGTTTGATATTGTCTTTTGTCTTAATCACAGGACTTTTTATGCACTTTTCTGCCAAATAGTACTCAAGTTCTGCTCTCTCTAGTAACTTCTTAATTGCTTCTTCATCAAAAATTTCATGCTCGAATGCTTTAAGTAAATCATCTTCTATTATTGCAAACTTTATTTTTTCGCGAGATTCCAGTTCTTCTCTATAATCATTTTTTGTTTCTTCATTTATCAATAATCCTTTTTCTTCTAATTCTAACTGTTTTAATGCTTTTAGGATTTCTTGGTTATTTTGAAAGTGCTTCTCTATTAATTTTGTACTTGGATGCTTCTCCCCCCTTCTATTTTGCTCATCTTCTAAATATTTGTTTAAATCCTCATTTCCTTCTATTACTTTTCTTAACGATATAGGTTGCTTTAAGCATTCTACAATTTCCGCTCGGTGCGAATTAATCCTCTGCACTAAATTCGGCTCCTTTTCCTCTAATAGCTTACATGAGTCCTCTATACCCTTTGCTTGGCCTTTGAATAAATTTTGTATTTTACATTTCGTTATTTCTAAATATATCTTTGCTATAAAGTCATTTACTTTATCTGAAACTTCTTTTAAACTTTTCTTGCTAAAAGGACCTTTTATCTCCTCTTCTAAACTTTGAAACTGGTCTATTAAGCTTAGTGTTCCTAACAGGCTTAACTCACCCTTTGCTTTTCTCATTACTGATTCTACTAGCCTTCGCTCAACTTCTTGATCATCATACTCGAACTTAAAAAGAACTTCTAATTTCCTTTTTAAATCATCATTTATTGAGTTATTTCCCTTTTTATCATCATACATTTTTTCTAATTTTTCACGTACACTGTTATACCTTTCATGCCCTGCCTTTCTTAAATTCCCAATCTCTTTTTTAGCACTATTTAGAGCTGTTCCTGTTTCTTCAGGATACTTATCTTTATAAACATCAATGATTGTCTTCTTAGCTATTTTTCCTTCTTGTATAAGCCGTTCCCATTCTGCTTTAAATACAAAAAGCTCACTATCTTCTAAGATATCTGGCACTTTTGCTCCTGCTTTTTTTAGATCTTTTATTATAACCCCTTTTTCAACTGGTAATTCCTTACCTTGACTTTCTAATTTCTGTTTCACTAAAGTATTTTTTAGCTCATCTTCCAGTGAAAAATCTTCTCCCCGTTTATTTTGCTGAAACTTAATTGCTTGTATAAAAGCAACTTGATAAGCATTTTCTATTAAGTGAGTTGTCAACTTAGAATCTATGCTACTCACCACTTTCAGCCTGAATTCACTCAATAATTCCTTCAGTTTATCATGTGTAATATCTTTCTTTTCTAGCTTCATCAGCTCTTCCATAGTTCTTGCGCATTCTTGAATCGAAGTTGCAAGCACATTCTTGATTTCACTATGTAAGGGCTTAAGACCATTTTTTAAATTGATGTTAGTTGACAATTTCAGCGCGATATTGCGCTCTGAATCCCGTGTTACACTAAACCACTGATTATTTTCATTATCGCATAAATCTCTAAGTAATTGTTTAAATTGCGGTGGAAACTTTATTTCCATACCATATGCAATGCTTGACTCAGAAGCCTCTATTTCATGAAAAGACACCTCAATATTTTGATGCTTATTAGAATACTGCCCCATACTTATTTCAAGAGCAGTAACTAAAGAGTGAGATAAATCTCTATTTAAAAGATAAAAAGTAGCCAAAGCAACTGTTGCAGGAACGATTAAGACTACAAGCACAGTCGCATTAACAAAAATTGCCATTGCAGCAAGAGCGCCATATGCCAATCTTTTTGGCACATCTGTTTCACTCTTTTTTGTCTTATCTTCCACTACACCTTCTTGTGTCTTGCTATTTGCTTTAAATCTACTGTATATGACTAACCCCAGTGCAGTAAAAGCAATATAAGGGGGCATTAAAACTGACAGAGCTAAATTTAATATTTTCTTCTCTGGGCAAGCTCTGTTTATCTCTTTCAATATTTCGCTCGACATATTATACCAGAAGGTAAAAAAGTCAGAATTATAATCTTTATAATGAAATATACTGAGTGGAACATTAAAAGCAGCTATTTGTTTAATTAACCAATCCTGCTTGCTTACAGCATCAAAAAACTCTTCTTCCTCTTCTGAATTAGCAAGACCTAAATCATTCCCTCCTTCTACATTAGAAACATCTTCCATAGCATCAAAAAACTCTTCTTCCTCTTTCAAAGCAACATTGGAAATAGATTGTACTTTATCTAAACCATCACTATTGTTGTTTAAATCAACAATTTCTTTATGGCTATCTGTAACAACTTGATTCATACCACCACCCTACTTAAAGCAATTTAAGTATAGCATAAACATTACTAACTTTGCAACTTTATTAACTTAATACCAACTGTCAAACCTTGGTATTCCTTAGAATAGAAATCGGCCTCGATCTCTTTATTAGTGTCCAAAGATAAGGCAAGAGTCTGCTCTTTTATATATTCAACCCATGTATTTATTGCTTCCTTAATTTTTTCATCTTCTGTTTTGATTGCTACTCCTATTCTATCGGATATATCGAAATCAGCTTGCTTTCTAGTTTCTTGAACAAGTCTTACAACATCTCTCGCGAGCCCTTCTAGAATTAGTTCGTCATTGAGCTCAGTGCTCAGAATAACAACCCCTTTATTGTCATCAAATATAGAAGAATATTCACTATTTGCTTTTAATAATAATTCATATTCGCCTTTTTCTATAATGTAATTTTCCGACTCATTTCCCAAGAATATCTGTTCATTTTCAATCTGCTTCCATTTTCCTTCTTTGACATATTGAACTAGTTTCTTGATTTTATCTGGAATCTTCTTGCCAAGTAGAGGGAAATTTAGTTTCAGCTCTAGTGATGCAATATCTTCAAGTCTATTTACTAATTCTAATTTTTTTACATTTACCTCATCTTTTATCATCTCTTGGTATTCATTTGAGTCTGCAGTACACTGGATCCCAGTGTCACGCACTGGGATGACAGAAAACGGCTCACCTTCAAGAAAACTACAGAAAGACTGATGGTAGATAGTCATACTGCCAAGTGGCTGCCTGATGCGCATGTTAAACGTATTTCTGATGGATAATGTAGAGTTACATATCTCTCTTACCAAATCCATCTTGGCAATGAGTTCACTGTCATATCTATCTGGTTGTGGAAAATCAGCCAAATGAACAGATGTTTCTTTGTACTTAAGCCCTTGCCATATAGTCTCTGTTATGAGTGGCAACAAAGGAGCTGCTGCTCGAAGCATGTAATAAAAAACTGTGTATAGCACATTATAAGCATCAGTTTTGTCTTGATCTAAATCACCTTTCCAAAAACGCTCACGACTGCGACGAATATACCAGTTATTTAGCACTTCAAAGAAATCTGTCAGGATTTTGCAAGCCTCCTGGGAGTTATAGTTGTTCATAGAAGCTTGGATACCTTCCACAGCTTCAAAACATTTTGAAGTCATGTAGCGATCAATAGTGCTTTGATAATCTTGACAAATCTCAGCTTTAATTCCATCTGCATTTGCATACATAGTAAAAAAGTGATAACTGTTCCAAATAGGTTTTATTACGTTTTTTAGAACATCACGCACTAAATTTCCTTCTTTGTCGAGTAGTAAATTACCGCCGCAAACAATGGAACCAGATAGCATAAGAAAACGCAGCGCATCAGAACCATATTTGTCAAAAACCTCCATTGGATCTGCATAATTATTCAAACGTTTGGATAATTTCTGACCTTTCACATCAAGAACCACACCGTGGCATATGCAATTCTTAAATGGCTCACTATCAAATAAAGCAGTGGAAAGCACAAAAAGCGTATAAAACCACCCTCTTGTTTGTGCTATATATTCAGTGATAAAATCCGCAGGGAAATTACTCTCAAACCACTCCTTGCTTTCAAACGGATAGTGAACTTGCGCGAACGGCATCGATCCAGATTCAAACCAACAGTCAAACACATCAGGCACACGACGCATAACTGATTTTCCTGTTGGATCATCAGGATTTGGTCTTATCAAAGTATCGATAAATGGTCTGTGCAAATCATCTATTTTAACATTAAAATCTCGCTCTAGTTCTGCTATCGAACCATACACATCCACTCTTGGATATTTTGCATCATCTGATTTCCACGCAGGAATTGGCGTACCCCAAAATCGATTGCGTGAAATAGACCAGTCATGCGCTCCTTCAAGCCATTTTCCAAATTGACCATCTCTTATATGATTTGGCATCCAATTAACTCTCTTATTTAGCTCTACCATTCTGCTTTTGAACTTTGTCACAGCAACGTACCAAGAAGGCATAGTGCGATAGATCAAAGGAGTATCAGTTCTCCAGCAGTGAGGATAATTATGAATATGTTGCTTAGTCTTAAACCAACTCCCCTGCTCTTTTAATTTTTTTATTACTGTATCATTGGCATCAAAAACATGAACTCCTGTTAAATCTGAAACTTCTGCAGTAAATTTCCCACCGTTATCAATTGGACAAACAGCTCGAATATCATGGCTTTGGCAAAGGTAAAAATCTTCTTCGCCAAATCCAGGAGCAGTGTGCACGACACCAGTGCCGTCTTCTGCTGTAACATAATCAGCACTGAAAACACGGAACGCATTTTTTGTATCTTTAAAGTAATCAAACAGTGGTTTATAGGAAAGACCTGCAAGGTCACTTGCTTTAAGTTTTGTATTACAGTTTTCATATTGAATATTGCTTTGTTCACAGTGGCCGACAAATTTCTCTAAATAACTTTCAGCAAAGATGCAGACTTCACCATTTACTAACATTGCACAATACTCAATATCTTTTCCTATTGCCAGCGCAAGGTTACTCGGCAATGTCCAAGGCGTTGTAGTCCAAGCAAGTAATTTACATTTTTGTTTAAATTGCTTTGGATTTTCTAAAAGTTCAAACGCAACAGTTACAGCTTTGCTAGTTTTTTCTCTATATGCGTTATCAAGCCTTGTCTCAAAATTAGATAATGGAGTTTCACATGCCCAACTATAGGGAACAACGCGTATTGATTCATACACCAGACCTTTATCATAAAGCTGCTTAAATGCCCACATGACCGACTCCATAAATGACTTATCCATAGTCTTATAGTCATTGTGAAAATCTACCCATCTTGCTTGTCTATTTACATACTTCTCCCATTCTGATGAAAATTTCATCACAGAAGTACGGCAATGATTATTGAATTTTTCAATGCCAAACTTCTCTATCTCAGTTCTGCCAGATATTCTAAGTTCCTTTTCCGCGCCCATCTCAGCCGGTAGCCCATGGCAATCCCAACCAAATCTGCGTTCAACCCTTTTTTGTAGCATAGTTTGATATCTTGCAAATGCATCTTTTATAAAACCAGTAAGCAAGTGTCCGTAATGCGGAAGTCCATTTGCAAACGGAGGCCCATCATAAAATACAAAACAATGATCTTTGGAACGTTTCTCAACTGACTGCTCAAAAATTTTATTTTTCTGCCAAAATTTTATGATTTCCTTTTCTAGTAATGAAAAATCAGGACTACTGCTTGTGTCAGGATAATGCTTCATGCTCATTTTAACTGGATAAAATCAAAGAATATAGGGCTTTCCAGAAAATTACAAATTCAAAGACTCTGTTTCTATAAACACAAATTAGGAATTGACATTTTATATACAAGATATTAACTCATTAGATTTATTTCTTAGGTTGAAGATGAATAAAAATAATTGGCCTTATCAGAAATTTCATGATGCTAACAAAAGCAATAGTAAAGCTTTGTTTGGGGATCACTTTCTTATGGATATAATAATTCTGGAAAGATTAAAAAATTACACTATCAGTGGGAAAAGAAAAAAATCCCGCGAATCTATTATATCAAGTCTCATATGATTGCGTAACACAGAGTTATAGTTCTTTAAGTATTAAATCTAAATAGCTTATAAACTTGAAAAAACTACATAAAGCGTTTCTGTACAAAAACGCAGGAGCACTTTTCTCTAATTAGGCAGCGCATCCCAACAAACTATTTTGCCGAGCTTCCAAAACTTTAATATTTACTATTTTATCTCCGTACTTCCCTTCAGGATCATCAATGCAAACTGATTGCATATATGGACTTTTGCCAATAATTTGAGCTTGATGTTTGCCTTTTTTATCACTGAACAGAACAGGAATAGTCTTGCCTACCATACTTTTATTAAACTCAAATTGTTGTTCACTAATTAATTTTTGTAAACGAAGAAGGCGCTCTATTTTAATCTCTTTTGGTACTTGATCTTTTCTTTCTGCTCCCGGCGTACCTGGTCTTGGGCTATATTTAAAACTATAAGCCTGAGCATACTTTGCTTTTTCCACTAATTTCATAGTTTCTTCAAAGTCTTTTTCAGTTTCTCCAGGAAAACCAACGATAAAGTCAGAAGAAAATTCGATTTCAGGTTTCAATTTGCGAAATCTGTCTATTATTTCTAAATACTCCTCTGCAGTGTGCTTTCTGTTCATCGCGTGCAATATTTTATTCGAACCTGATTGCACAGGTAGATGAACAAACGGCATGAGTTTTGGCTCCTCCGCATGTACCAAGTAGAGAGATTCGTGCATATCTCTTGGATGAGAAGTTGTATAGCGGATTCTTTCTAGGTTTTCAATTTTAGCAATGTGACTAATTAATTTTCCTAAATCCCACACTTCTCCTCCGCACTCCCCATGATAAGCATTAACGTTCTGACCAAGCAAAGTAATTTCCTTTACTCCATTTGCAACTAACTTCAATGCTTCACGGAATATTTCATTTACTGGTCGTGAATACTCAGCCCCGCGAGTATATGGTACCACACAAAACGTACAAAATTTATCACAACCTTCTTGTATGGCAAGAAACGCAGAAAACCCTTGACTATTGCCATAACATTCATCTGGCAATTTATCAAACTTCGCAACTTCTGGAAAATCAGTATTTATTACATGACCTTTACTTCTGCTTGCTTTTACTATCAATTCCGGTAAAGCAGCGATACTCTGCGGACCAACAACAATATCAACAAAAGGAGCCCTTCTGAACACTTCTTCTCCCTCTGCTTGCGCTACACATCCAGCCACCACTATGGTCATTTCCTTATTTTTTTTTGATGAATGGATTCTTCCAAGCTCTGAGTAAAGCTTTTCTGCTGCCTTTTCTCTAATATGACAAGTATTAAATATCACCAAATCAGCTTGTTCTACATCACTAACAACGTTGAATCCTAGAGGCTTAACTATATTCTCCATTAAAATAGAGTCATAAACGTTCATCTGACAGCCGTAAGTTTTAATGTATAGGCCTTTCATATTAAAAATTCTTCATATAAATCCTAGCAAATTATATGAAAAACTGGATTCCAGTACAACAGCCAATAAAGATTGCTTGACAAACCTTCTCGCTTTCCTTACCCTAACAGTAGAGGTATTTTAAGAGCTCAAAAATCTATCTCCGTCTGCAGACTTTTCAGTCAATTTCTCAATAAAAAGTGTACTCTTCAGTGTATACTGTAGTATGTGCGCTGTATCTTCTTTCTAATCTTTCGGGGGGATTTTATGTCCAGAATTCCAGATACTTGACCTTTATTCTTAAGCTAAAAACCGATTGGTACCTATGGTTTTTATAAAGAAAGTGCAAGAAATACTTTAAAAAATATGAAATAAAGGTAGAAAAGGTTCGAGTAATTAAAAACCATTGCCAGACATAAATTTGTCATGTATACCAAAAAGTAATTACATTAATATAGTATTCATACTTACATACCAATATAGATACAATACTAATTAAAGAGCACGTTATACAAAAAGAAGTATCAGATTTTGCAGATGCTCTTTGTCAAAATAAATGTGATTTCTTTCAGGTAACACCTTCTATATCTTTCTTTAGGTTATACAGAAGTCTAACACAATTATAGAACAAGCTTAAAAGTTCTGGTAAAGTATTTATTTATAAAGAGTATGCTACTTGATATTGAAAAACGCAGCATAACAAATGCACTATGGAAGTTACAAGAAGCAGATCAAAGGGAGATTTTAACTCTTATACAGAGATTTGAGTTGCCAGAAATATTAGCAAGAATATTAGTTAGTCGTGGTGTTAACATAGAAAATGCACATGACTTCTTACATCCACTAATCAGATCACTATTACCAGATCCCTTTCACCTCCTTGATATAGACAAAGCTGTTTCTCACATAATAAAAGCAATAAACAATAATGAAAATATTGCAATATTTGGTGACTATGATGTTGATGGAGCAACATCATCAGCATTGATTAATAGGTATTTAAGAACGATTGGAACACACTCTATAATCTATATTCCAGATCGTGTTGATGAGGGCTATGGATTAAACGTAGATGCTTTATTACAACTTAAAAAGAACGGAATTGATTTATGTATTTCTGTTGATTGTGGTACGCTTGCATATCAACCAATAGAAGATGCAAAGGTTTTTGGGCTTGATATTATAGTTGTCGATCATCACCTTGGTACAGAAAAGTTACCAAACGCTGTAGCAGTTGTTAATCCCAACCGCCTTGATGAAAGCTCTCCTTATACTAACCTTGCAGCAGTTGGAGTGTCATTTCTGCTAATTGTTGCCCTTAACAGAAGCCTACGTGAGCAAGGATTTTTTACCCACAAAAAAGAACCAGATTTATTTGATCTACTGGATTTGGTTGCTCTTGGAACTGTTTGCGATGTTATGCAGATCACAGGCCTAAATAGGGCTTTTGTTTTACAAGGATTAAAAGTTATGTCAGCAAGAAAAAATGTTGGCTTACGTGTTTTGTTTGACGCTTTGGGAATCCTTGAAAAACCAAGTGTTTCACGATTAGGGTTTAGTATTGGGCCATGCATAAATGCTGGAGGAAGAATTGGAGAAGCATCGCTCGGTGCAAGGTTGCTTTCCACTGATGATGAAGAAAAGGCGCATTCAATCGCGCTAAAATTAATAGATTTAAATAATGCAAGGAAGGTGTTAGAAAATGAGGCTCTCTTAGAAGCTACAACACAGGCAGAAAAATTTACCTTATTAGGTGTAAATTTTATAATGGTAAGTGGCAATTGGCATCAAGGAATAATTGGTATCATTGCATCAAGACTAAAGGAGCAGTTTCACCTACCAACGATAGTGATATCTTTAAACAACGGAATAGGAAAAGCAAGTTGTAGGTCAATTTCTGGAGTAGATATTGGTGCCGCGGTTCTTTCTGCAAAATTTACCAACCTAATCATTGAAGGTGGTGGTCACAGTATGGCAGCGGGATTTTCGATTAAGGAAGACAAAATAAGCGGTCTACATGATTTTTTTACTGAAAGATTTGCAAACTCTACAAATGACAAAATCATAAAAGCCGATGGCATAGTGACAGCTAAAGCAATAAACTTATCCCTGTGGAATCAATTGCAACGCTTAGAGCCATTTGGTGTTGGCAACCCTGAACCGAGATTTATCATCCAAGGAGCAAAGATAAGAAAGCCGGAAGTTATAGGAGTTGATCATATAAAATGTTTTATTGCTGATGATAATGTTATGGTAAAAGCTATTGCGTTTCGCTCTGCAAATACTGAGATTGGCTCTGCTATCATGCAGGGAAATATTAAATCAATTTTAGGTAAAATCTCTATGAATTACTGGAATGGCAATGAATTTGTGCAGTTTTTAATAGAAGATGTGCTAACACGTAATTAACATATCTCACAAGCAAATCCTTCTACTAAGCGGCTTAATGTCCAAGGTATTCATCGTAAAAGCTAAAAATCATGGACGATGAATTCATAGGAAAAATTAGTGAAAGTTGACCTATCTTAGCTTTTTTTGATAAGCTCTTTGTACTATGAGCAGAGCTAACATAAAAAATGCTTGTCAACTTTGCTCATTTTTTTCTATCCTTTAACCTTTTGTAAATCTATAAAGTTTAACTCAAGGTGACATAAAGTTTAGAAGTCTTTCTATTAAATGAAATAAGTTTCAAGGATCTGTTCTGCCCACTCTAATGTTTCATGAGTTCCGCTATACATTTTAGAAAGTTTATCCACTATATTTTTAAATTCAGGATTTTGTGTACAAGAATGCTCTTCAATATCACGAAGTATTTCTTTTTCTAGATCATAGTTTATTTTATCTTGACTGCGTATTTTCTTTGCAGTAGTGCCAAGCAACCAATATCGAAATTCTGAATCAACGCAGTGTAACCTTTGCCACATATTAGTAAGTTTAGCAGTACCTCCTGTTAAGTAATTCTCATAAATTTTGCTGATAATTTCAGGATGCTGATCTTGAAGAAAATTGAACATTGCTAACCCAACTGAATAATTGTCACTTTCCGTGAGATCAGATGGGAAATTATTTATAAAACGTATATCTTTAGCAAAGACTGTCTTAATTCCATCCATTATTCCTTTTTGACGTGGGGTATTGTGTACATTTTCATCTAAGAGCTCACATGAAATTCCCATTGCAGCACCCTCTTCCAGCAGTTTTAACGGAGGTAAATCTTTATGCTTTGTCATCTCTTGCATACAGTGTACAAATTCATGAGAGAGAGTGAGATAGTTAATTTCAGATGAGGGAAGAAACCTCATTAACACATCAGAAAGTGCAAATGGTTCACTTAGTTTACTAATAGTAAGTCCCATCTCGTCCGATGTATCTTCCTCCCTTCCTAAATATACTTTACGTACATTGTCATATTGCCCACGATCTTCAAATAGAAATATACGGAAGTTAAAATCTGTATTGTTTGGAACAATTTTATATTTCTGACATAGTTTGAAAGTGTCATTTATAACTTTTTCAATTTCTTCTAGTTGTGCATCAGTTATATCTGAATGAAATAACTCTACCTTAATATTACTTTCTTCAACATTAATTGTATGTTTATATGGAAGAATTGTGCTTATTTTAGTTTCAATCTCATCTCTTACTTGATAGTCTGGTTTGACTTTAAAAAGGTCTATACTTGAAAAAAGATTAATCTCATCAATAAAAAACTCATATTAGCCTCTCATAAATTATTTAGGCGCAGCATAGAACATGAAAGTTAATATGTAATGAATAAGCGGGTTTATCTATCAATCTCACCAAAGACTATATCGAGTGAACCGATAATTGCTGCAATGTCAGCAAGCATGTGTCCTTTTGCCATGAAATCTAAGGCCTGTAAATGCGCAAAGCCAGGTGCTCTTATTCGACATCTATAAGGTCTATTGGTACCATCTGAAACTATATATACTCCAAATTCGCCTTTTGGCGCTTCAACAGCCACATAAGCCTCACCTTCTGGCACATGATATCCTTCTGAGTAAAGCTTAAAATGATGAATCATAGCTTCCATGGATTCTTTCATTTCTGCTCTTGGCGGTGGAGAAATTTTTCTATCTTCAGTTTTTATTGGCCCTTCAGGCATCTTCTCTATGCATTGCTTCACCAAGCTGATAGATTGTCTGATCTCCGCCATTCTTACTAAATAACGGTCATAACAGTCACCATTTTGACCGATAGGTATATCAAAATCTAGCTGATCATATATCTCATATGGCTGGCTTTTTCGCAAGTCCCAAGCAAGTCCAGCAGCACGGAGCATTGGTCCACTAAAGCCCCAATCAAGCGCCTGTTTTATTGATATTTCACTAATTCCTACAGTGCGTTGCTTCCATATCCTATTTTCTGTCAGAAGATCATCAACATCATCTATATACTTTGGAAATTGCTCTATAAATTTTGCAATATCTTCAATCAAACCTTCTGGGATATCTGCTGCAAGTCCACCTGGCCTTATATAAGCTGCGTGAAATCTTGCACCTGAGGCCCTTTCATAGAACTCAAGTATTTTTTCTCTCTCTTCAAAGAGCCATAAAAGAGGAGTCATCGCCCCAACATCAAGTGCTTGGGAAGAGATATTTAGTAAATGATTTAGTATTCTTGTCAGCTCACAAAATAGAACACGCAAATATTTTGCCCTAATCGGAACTTCGCACTGCAATAATTTCTCTACACATAACGAATATGCATGCTCTTGTGACATTGGTGACACATAATCAAGGCGGTCAAAGTAAGGCAGAGCTTGAAGATAAGTTTTATGTTCTATCAATTTTTCAGTGCCGCGATGCAAAAGCCCAATATGAGGGTCTGCCCTCTCAATCACCTCTCCATCCATCTCTAAAACAAGACGTAACACCCCGTGTGCAGCTGGATGCTGCGGTCCAAAGTTTAACATCATTGTCTTTAGATCAGGCATGCTTGGTAGTTTGAGGTATTGGAATTGTATAGGGTAAAATGTGCTTAAAGTCAATAGGCTTCTTGTACAAGCTATAACTCATCGTTACAATAAAAAACTCTCAAAAACTTCACCACTTCTTCATGATCTGATAGACAATGTTTATGTGTTACATACAATTATTGCACTTATGTTGATCAAGGCAGCGAAATTATGTATAGATAATTTTGATTGAGAAATAGTTTTTCTACTATATAAATTCTACTTTAGAGTAATCAAAATTAATGAAAAACAATAAATATAGTTTGGGCTTAAGGATCATTCATTGGTTAATGTTTGCTCTTATTATTGGTATGCTTTGTTCTGGACTGTACATGAAAAGTTTGCCGATTAGCAGTGAATTTAAATTCAGCATATACGCTATTCATAAGGCTTGTGGTATCACCGTTCTTGGATTAACTATAGTACGTATATTTTTCCGCGTCTTTACTTATGTTCCGCCATTACCAGCCAATTTTTCTCGATTCGTAATCAATGCGAGCAAAACGATACACTTTTGTTTATATGCTTTGATGGTGCTAATACCGCTATCTGGTTATGTCATGTCTTCTGCTTCTAGTAAAGAGATCAAATATTTTGTTCATATCCCTTTGTTAATCAATGAAAACAAAGAGCTAGCTAGTGCAGCTAATCAGCTACATTCGATGCTTGCATATCTTATGATAGTCTTTATAACCTTGCATATACTTGGTGCTTTAAAACACACATTTATAGATAAACAAAACATTTTTAAACGCATGATATAGGCTATATGTTGAGCAGGCTTTGGAAGAAAGGAACGAATTTTCTCGGTAGTGAGTTTGCAATAATGGGTGGTGCTATGAGCTGGGTTTCAGAGAGAAATTTGGTTTCAGCAATCTCAAATGCTGGTGGATTTGGCGTAATTGCATGTGGTGCAATGTCTCCAGATTTACTGAAAAAAGAAATCATAGAAACACAAAAATTAACTCATAAGCCATTTGGTGTAAACCTAATTACTATGCACCCAAATTTGAGTGAGTTAATAGATATATGCATTGAAACAAAAGTAAGCCACATAGTTCTCGCTGGCGGGTTACCAAAAAAGCCTAATATAGAAAAAATCAAGAATGCAGGTATTAAAGTTATGTGCTTTACACCAGCATTAAGCCTTGCGGAAAGGTTAGTAAAAATGGGAGTAGATGCATTAATAATAGAAGGAATGGAAGCAGGTGGGCACATAGGTCCGGTTAGCACTTCTGTTCTCGCACAAGAGATATTGCCTCATTTTAAAAATGAACAAATACCAGTGTTTGTCGCAGGTGGAATAGGAAGAGGCGAAATGATAGTGAACTATCTAGAAATGGGAGCAAGTGGCTGTCAAATAGGTACATTGTTTGTCTGCACAAATGAGTCAATTGCCCACAAAAATTTTAAAGAAGTGTTTATCAAATCGGCTGCGCGTAATGCAGTATCTTCTGTGCAGATCAGCGCTGATTTTCCTGTAATTCCAGTAAGAGCTATAGCTAACAAAGCAAATGACGATTTTACGAAGCATCAAAGAGACATTATCGATAAATATCAAAATGGACAGATCTCAAAAGAAAATGGGCAGCTTGAAATAGAAAAGTTCTGGGCTGGAGCTTTAAGAAGGGCAGTAATTGATGGAGATGTTGAAACAGGATCTTTAATGGCCGGTCAAAGTGTTGGCATGGTTGATAGAGAAAAGCCTGTAAAAGAAGTAATAGATATGCTAGTTCAACAGGCAAGCAATTATGTTGAAATGTAAAATCAGTAATCAGCAAAGAAAAGAGTTAGCAAATTGCTATAATTATCCGCAATAAGGCATAACCGCCCAAGTTTAATGTAAAATTAACGCTAAAGAGGTACTCATGTATTTTATTTATATGAGAGGAATATTATGCTTGACTTATCATGCGAGGAAAGATTGCTATTTGATAGCGCAGTAGGAAATAATACTTACTCATCTACTAACGATCCTATCAGAAATTCACAAATCTCAGATAAGAGAAAGGAGAAAGCAGGGAATTCTTCAACATTAAAAACGAAAGAGTTGCATGAAGTTATACACAAAAAGGTCACAAAAAAAACATAATAATCAAAGCCCTAAAAAAATGGAGATGGAACTATCAAAAAATGCATAGAGTTGTTCAACAAAGGAGCTGATCCTAACGTATTAATTCAATTAGAAAAATTACTGAGAGAGCAAGAAGAATATCAAAAATACTATAATTATTACACCGAGAAATTTCTTCCAGCATTGGAAAAAGAAGTAATGGAATCAGAGGTCGGACTTCCAGTATTTAAGAATGAAATAGAACAATCACAAGGATCACCAACAAGAAGAGGAAAAATACTAGGAATAATTTCAAGGATTATTAATGAAAGTAGTGACAAAAATCATTCTAGTAGCGTTATTCAAAATCAAAAAGATAAACAAGGTAATGCTATGGAACTATTTAACAAACAAAGTCTTTCTGGTGAAGTTGAAATTCCCAAAAATTCAGGTATTAATCCTCTGGAAAAGGATTCTTTAGCTAAGGGTGTAAGTGGAAAAGGAACCCCTGAAATATATAATACCTTGAGAAGTTCAGGTCGTTATGATGCTTCAACAATTCTTACATCAAAACAATCGCAAGCAAGCAAGAAGATCCCACAATCACAATTGAATAGTCAATCTGATCTTTCGATTGATAGTAAAGATTTAAAAAATGAAAAGCCTAATATAACTGTGAATGCTGTAGAAGTGCCAAGCGATGCAAATACTTCTAAACTCAGTAGTATTAGTGATTTAGATAGTGGAATAAATTCATCTAGCTTGGCATCAAGTAGCAGAAGGAACAGCTTAACTTCAGTAACAAGCATTTCATCTGAGGAAAGTGTATACTTAAAATTAAACCCTGCTGAGAAAGATAATAGTTTGCAACTAGAAGATGAAGGAAAAACAAAATTAGCACATCCGAACAAAACAAGGCCCAAAGGGCCAAGCGGAAAAAGATCCCCTTCTAAACATCATGAAAAGATTGAAGATCAAGTGAAAAAAGAATCATCTCAGTGTGTGATCTTAGTGACAGGTAGTCAGGCAATGCAATCCGAAAAAAAAGAAGCTGCTAATTATGAAAATAAGAGTAAAGTTAAAGAACCTCATAATAAAAATCTTCACGTCGCACTTGTAACCTTACTATTACCCATAATATAAAAGTGGAGAAAAAGCTGCTATTTTACTAATTCAACTTTCTATTATAAATAGGTCCATGGTCTAAAAATGGAATATATGATGAAAAGAAATATAAATACCTCAACTGGCGAATGGGCAGAAAGTGAATTTGGGATTGTTAATTTTGGTGATATAAGATTAAGTAAGAGGCTTTTAAAAATAGTTAATAGTTTTGCTGAATCGCCTGAGCGTTCAATAAATCAAGCTTGTGAAGATTGGCATCAAAGTAAAGCAGCTTATAGATTTTTCCAAAATGATGCTATTTCTGAAAGAAAGATATTAGACAGTCATATAATTAAAACTGTTGAAAGAGCTAAAGAACACTCAACTATCTTAGCTATCCAAGACACGAGTTATATTTCATATAAAAATCATATGGCGAAGAGCCTATGAGCTGGATTTTGTTGACAAATATAAATATTATCAATTTTGAAGAAGCAGTAGAAAAAATACAATGGTATTGCTTAAGATGGAGAATAGAGGTTTTTCATAAAATTTTGAAATCCGGTCTTAAAGTTGAAGAATGTAGGCTCCAAACAGCAGATAGATCAATCCGCTTTCTTACAATTATGAGTATAATTGCCTGGAGAATATTTTTTATCACACTAGTAGCTAGAACAAATCCAAATCTTTCTTGTACTGTCATACTAACTAATGACAAATGGAAGGTTTTGTATACCAAAATGCTTAAGACAAAAGACTATCCTGAAATCCCACCACCTATAAGAGAAATCGTGAGGTGGATAGCCAAATTAGGAGGGTTTTTAGCTCGCAAAAATGACTTAGAACCAGGCCCTATAGCTTTGTGGAAGGGATGGAAACTTCTCTTTGATTTAGCAGAAGGATGGAAACTTGCTCATGAATTTTATACTTGTGGGTAATAGTAAGGGTGTGAAGTCGAGTGGGGAGAGGTGACTTTCTCCACTTAGATAACAGTGGAGAAAATCTCCTGATCTCTTTATACTAAACCCACACCACTATAATCTGGAACCATACACTTTCATTCGCAATTTATATTCGAATAGTCTAATTTTCTTTAGCTATAAAATACAACACATTGATGTACGCTTTTTTGCAGAACATTGGTCAGACTGTGATACAGACGGTTGGTCAAGTGTTGGTTCGGGCTGATTAGAAAAAGAGCGTGCTGAAGAAGGGCCAAAACCACTATCTTTAGCCGAATTATCATCTTTAATTCTTTGTGCATCTTCATCATAGTAATTGAGGCTAAGTAATTTTCTTGAGTTTCCAGTATGTGATTTACCTATAACTGAATTCTTAGGTGAACCACCAAAATCACTATCTGCACTTGGTCCATCTATCCCTACTTTTTCAGGAGGGACAAGAATTTGTGGTGATAACTCCATAGCTGGCACACGCGCAGGATCAATGGACAGTTTATAATCCTTATTGATTAAAGAGCTCTCTATGATCTTATCCATCACGCAGCAAGCAATGTCTGGGTTAAAAAAGTTTATTGCATATATTCGTTCGGCACCATATGTTAGCAGACCTCTTTCTGCAACATCATTTCTTACATCACGCAATACTTTTGTACCATCGAGCACATTATTATTAATATGATCAACTTCCTCTTTACTTAAAAACTCTATGTAATTACCATAATCCACAACAGGAGCTAAAATTGAAAACTCATTTTTACTTTCTTTATGGGAAGTATGCCAAACAGAATCAATTTGCAGGTGCGGAAGTGCTTTACGAATTAAATCAACAACTGCGAACTTCAGAGTGTCATTCATTTTATCCTCGGTACTTGAAACTTCCAAATCACGACACTGCGAGGATAATTCATGCGTTACTATGTCTTTAATGAGCTTAGGATTATCAAAAATGCTTTTCTTTAGATATACATAATTTCCTTTCTCTTCTAAAAAATCCTTAGTTTTTTTAGGACCATTTTCATAACCTTTTATCCTCGATGAGAGCAAACCTACAAAAGAACGTTGCAAATTTCCATCAACACACTCTGCACCATATAGATAAAATCTCTTATCAAAGACTTCATCAATTATATTATAATCTACATTTTCTTCTATCTCCCGCTCTATATCATCTGATAGATCCTCACAACCTAGTTCCAATTTTTTGTCTTCTTTTCTTTGCTCTTTAATATAATCTGTTGCAAGTCGCGCAAGTTCATTAGCTAGTAAACACTTTAGATTAGAAACCACCTCTTTCCTAATTGGCACCAAAAATTTATTATCTTTAGTCGATTTCCCTTGATCAAAGTTAAAAGGAAAAAACTTTGTATAAAAATTATCATCAAGAATACTTTTATCCGGACAAAATCTTTGTATTATTTTTTCTTTCATACTGCTCAGGTACTTTATGCGCCGATCAAGAGTCATATTATTATCAAACGAGATAACAATATGATCGTCCTTTACAGTAAAATTAGTAACAACAGCATTACTGAAACGAAGAATACTATTAAATGCTTTTACTAATTCTCGATTTATTTCACTTTTATTAAGCATAATACCACCTCTCTAATTAATATAATTACTTACCACTCCTACTACTGCCCTGACCACTCCTACTACTGCCCTGACCACTCTTACTACTACTTGATTGATTTTGCTTCATTTCCTCTTGTTCACGCTTAATTCTATCGCTAAAATTATCTATCCTCTTTGGATCTAAATCTTTTTTATAAATCCTTGTTCTCCTTAAATTAGGTGCTTTTTTATTTCGATCATCATCACCATGCATATCAACCTCTAAATTAAATTATTATGTAATGAGTATATTAAGAATCAATTGTCAGCACAAGCAGTTTTTTTACATACATTTTATTCACCATTTTTATATTCCTGGATTCCAGACTGGAATGACAAGAGAGAGAACTACTTGGATGACATTCCAGCACTTGATGCTGGAATCCAGATGAAAAACCAGTGTCACGCACTGGGATGACAAGAGAGGAGGTAATGGAATAACACCTTTCCTTATGTACTTAAGTCGGAAATGTACGAACATTGCAATATGGCGCATCGTTGGCACTGGCTCCCATTCAAGACGATGTCATTCCAGCACTTGATGCTGGAATCCAGATAAAAAATCAGTCTGGAATGACAAAAAGAGAGAGAACCTTTACATACCTCTCTCTTTGACTGAAGAAGCATGGTTTTCAACTCTCACATCATTAGTTAATCCTCCTGGCAATTTCACAGCAGCATTAGACTTTTGCTGACCACCAAGCTTTTCCTCGCAGGAAGATCTATTTGGCTCTTTTCTCTTTACTCTCCTTGTATCATTACCACATTTTTGTCTTTTAACTCTCCTGTGTTCCTTTTGCTGTGGAGCAGGTGGACAGACAGCTAATTTTGGTTTTTCATTTTTCTCTTCTTTTGCTTCTTTCTTTTCTTTATTCATTTTTTCCAGTTTTTGTATTTCACTATTTTTGTGACCTATAACAGGTTTAGGCAGAGTGTCTACTAATTTTTCTATAGGCTTTGGTAAAATAGCAAGTTCTTGCTTATTCAGAGTGATTGGCATTGGAACTTGAGATAAAAAATTAAATAGGGAAATTGGTATGATTTCATTCACTTTTGTTTCTATTTCTTGACGAACTTCTTTTGATTCTGTTTTTTCTGCTTTTTTGTCTCTTTTTTCCTCAGTTACATCTTGCTCTACTACTGCTGCTAAATCAACTGCAAAAATTTCTGCAAACATTGCAATAACAGAGCCAACAAGGAAGACCTGAAGCCTCGATTTTAAATTTTGCAACGCTTGCAAACGTTCGAGTATTGCTATTTCCTCTTCCGGAGATAACCCACCACTGAGTAATTTCTCCTGCAATTCTTTTATCTCTTTGTCTAGCCTTTTATCCCAACTTAAGTCTAAATCTTTTTTGAAGATCTTTTTAACTAATTCCTTAAGCTTATCACGCAAAAACTTAATTATCGAAAGAAGCAGATTTTTCTCTTTCTTCTCCTTGAGCATTTTGTAGACTTTCGGATCTACATTTACTTCAAAAAGATCAAAGAGGTATTCAAAGAAATTTGTGAATACCTCTTGATTATTATCAGTAAAGTAATCCTCATTATCTTTTATCTGTAGCTCTACTTGAGATAATGTTTCATCAAGGCAACTCGCAGCCTGACGCTCAAGCTCTATTCTCTTGAGCTCAGCTTTCCTAGCAAGCTCCTCAATGAATCCTTTTAATTCATTGAGCTTCTGCTCTGCAGAGAGATCTTGCTCCCTGATTCGACTAATGAAGATTGAGCTACCGTCCTCTTCGTTGTTATTGATTAAAAAATTTTCCATTGCTTTTTCTCCATTAATTGAATGACTGTTTCTATAATTGTTTAGAAAGCTTTTTACCATTTTATCTTAAGCCTATAAAACGCAATAACTCAATCTTATAATATGAAGTATTTAATAAGCATTAATCTTAAAAAATATCAATAATTTATTAAAATCTTTACATTTGTGTCATATACATCCTGGCACATATTACGTAATTTTTCAAGAAACATATTCACTATAACAGAAGACTTTCTCATTTGCCTCTAAAACACCTGCAAACCATATAATAAGAGAATGTTATAATGTTTAGTGTAATACTATACAATGTTATAAGATATAGTATAATACTAGCATGCCACTGAATTAATGCTGAGGTATCCCTTTGCTTGATCAGTTAAAACACGTCCTCTTGGTGTGCGCTTTACGAAACTGATTTTAATTAAATAAGGTTCTACTGTCTCTTCAATATTACCCACATCTTCAGATAACGCAATGGATATAGTGTCAATTCCAATAGGCCCTGAGGTATTAAACAAAAATCTCAGATAATCCATATCTAATTTATTTAGTCCCATTTTATCTATACCCAATTTTGATAGTGCAGAATCGGCAATTTCACAGGTAATTTTTTTATCATCTTTTACTTCAACAAAATCTCTTATTCTTCTGAGTAATCTCAAAGCAATTCTTGGAGTTCCACGCGCACGGCAGGCAATTTCCTGCACAGCATCCTTTTCGATTTCAGCACAAAGAACTCTTGCACCTCTTTTTATAATATCAACCAGTTCCTCAAAAGAATAAAACTCAAGATGCAGGGGAATACCAAAACGATCCCTCAGCGGTGCAGAAAGCAGTCCAAGCCGTGTTGTTGCCCCAATCAGCGTAAATGGTGGTAAATCTATTCTTAAAGTTCTGGTAGATGGGCCCTCACCTACTAGTATATCTAGGCAAAAATCTTCCATAGCAGTATATAAAACTTCCTCAATGCTACGATTTAATCTATGGATCTCATCGATAAATAGAACATCTTTTGCATTTAAAGTAGTGAGCACTGCAGCTAAGTCCCCAGCTTTACTAAGCAATGGACCAGAAGTTGCACGAAAGCTAACCCTTAACTCCTTAGAGACAATTTGTGCTAAAGTTGTTTTACCAAGCCCTGGAGGACCATAGAGCAATACGTGATCCAAAGCTTCAGCTCTCGTCTGTGCAGCATTTATAAACACTTTTAAATTTTGTATTAAGTCTTTCTGACCGACAAAATCATCAAGTTGCTCAGGCCTGATATTTAAATTACGTACATCTTCAGAGTATTCCTTACTACATGATATTGACTTCATATTGTTTTAAGCGCCATACGAATAATATCTTTAGTGTCCAAGTTTGGTGATTCATCTTCTATTTTTTTTATTGTATCATAAGCTTTTGTTCTTTCATATCCAAGATTGATCAAAGCTGAAAGAGCATCTTCACTAATTGAGTGAAAATGATTATTATTTGTCTCTAATTTACTTACTTTACCATTCAGCTCAGTAATAACTCGATTTATGAGTTTCAGGCCAAGTCCACTCACCTTAAGTGCTAGTTTATCCTCATTTATAATTGCCAAAAACAGTTGCTCTGGAGTTAATTTGCTCAAAATTGACATTGCGGTTTTATAGCTGACACCGCTCACTTTAACTAATAAACGCAGACACCGCTGTTCTTCTTTACTTATAAAGCCATATAGCTGAGTAACGTTTTCTCTGCTATTTGCATAAGTGTCGATAAGTAATTTTACTCTACTTCCAATCGAACAAGCACTTAAAGTTTTGGCTGAAAGATATACTATGTAGCCAACATCATTCACATTCAGGATTATGTGATCGCTACACACCTCATCAACTATTCCTCTTAGATTTCCTATCATTTTTAGTACTTTATAAAATTTAGTTTAAATGCTCCTGAATCTTAGGTCAAGCAAACGAACATTATAGAAGTGGTTCCAGTTTCAATCATTGTAGACAGGTTTGCAGGAAATCTATTTGAATATATTATTCCGGACCAGTATGTGACTGGACCACGGAGTTACTTCAGCAGCAGAATTGCGATCTATTAACTAAGTAATAGAAATTTCTATCTTTGGCGGAATAAGGGTAATTGTTTGCTGTTTGCAAAAATATTTGCATAATTTAAGTAACATTACTTGATAAGAATTAACTATGGAGCTTAATAAGATTGCAGCATCGATTTTACTTTCTGGATTAATAATTATGGTAGTTAGTAATGTAGTTGATATGCTCTATAACCCAGAGGATTATAAAATTGAACACCAAACAATAGTAGCAGCCAGCAATGAACCTCAGCAAAAGATTGAACAAGTGGCACTTGATATTGGGGAGCTCATGCAAAATGCTAGCTTTGAAAAGGGGAAGTCAGCAGCAAAAAAATGTATAGCTTGCCACAGTTTTGAGAAAGGTGGAATGAATAAAGTAGGACCAAACTTGTGGAACGTAGTTGAAAATAAAAAGGCCCATCTTCGCAGTTCATTCAATTACTCAAAAGCACTGCTTGAAAAAGGTGGAAAATGGGGATATGAAGAATTATTTACTTTTTTAAAAAATCCAAAAGCCTATATAAAAGGTACACGCATGGCATTTGCAGGCATTTCCAATCCACAAGAAATTGCAGATCTAGTCAGCTATTTGCGTTCGATGAGCGATAGTCCGGTTGCCTTGCCAAAGTAGTATGAATTATTGTAAATTACTTAATGGAAGTAATGACCATATAGCATATCGAAAGCTACAAGGAAAGAAAGCTTCCATAGTTTTTTTTGGTGGTTTTGCATCCAATATGGATGGAACTAAAGCAAATGCCATTTACAAATTTTGCCAAGAAAATGATGTAGCACTTGTGCTTTTTGATTATTTTGGCCACGGTAATTCAAGCGGTGACTTCGCTGATTATACAATAAGTGATTGGCAAAAAAATTGTGCTAAAGTGATAAGCGAATTAACTAGCAGCAAACAAATAATTATAGGCTCAAGTATGGGGGGATGGCTGATGCTGCTCACTGCCCTTCAATTTCCAGAAAAAACTGCAGCGCTAATTGGTATATCGTCTGCTCCTGACTTCACTGAAGATTTAATATTTAATCAATTGTCGGGTAGGCAAAAAGAAGAGCTGTGTTCTAAAGGTGTAATAGATTTTACTTCAGGGCACTGCGCATACAAAATAACTAAAAATTTGATCGAGGATGGCAGAAAGAATCTCCTTTTAAATCAAGAAACAATAGATATAAACTGTCCTGTGCGTTTATTGCACAGCATTAACGATAGAGATATTCCTTATCAAATTTCATTAAATTTAGCTAAAAAAATCAAATCAACAGACGTTGAAGTACACTTAATAAAATCAGCAGAGCACAATATGTCTGATAATTATTCACTGAAAATTTTATTTAAGACCATCAGAGAATTTTTACCAGAAGAAATATATAATTGAAGTAGCTCAGATTTGCAAGGTATGTTTATCTGGAATTATAGCTTCAGCAGTAAGCAATGTTACTCTTAATGACCTCAACATTTTCCCTTGGTAACTCTTTGATGAATCGAGAAGTGTACATTGGTTGCCATTGGTTATTCATTTCCCTTCTGTCTGCACATGAAATGATTAACCTTTCCTTTGCCCTGGTTATGCCAACATATGCAAGTCTCCTTTCTTCTTCTAAAGCTTTACCACTTTTATCTTCAAAAGATCTTTGATGAGGAAATAATCCCTCTTCCCAACCAGGTAGAAACACGCACGGGAATTCAAGTCCTTTGGCTGCATGAAGAGTCATAACATATACGGTGTCATCGTTATTCATATTATCCACTTCCATCACTAGACTTATATGCTCCAAGAAAGTTGTGGCATTATCGAAATTTTTTAAAGATGAGATGAGCTCCTTGACATTTTCTATTCGTGCTAAGCCTGTTACCTCCTCATTTTCAAGCATTTCAATATACCCTGATTGGTTTGCTACGATTTTAACGAATTCATGCAGTGGTTTTATGCTTACTATCTCTTCCCAAGCTTTAATTTTATTTAAAAAATCATTTAGTGAGAGTTTGATTCTTTCGGTTACTTGATTACTATTAACTAATATTTTTGCTGCCTCAAAAAAAGAAATTTTGTTATCCTGAGCAGTCGTGTATATTTTCTTTAGAGTTGTAGCTCCTATGCTTCTTTTTGGCCGATTTATGATCCTTTCGAAAGCTAAGTCATCGTTATTGTTTGTAACGAGTCTTAAATATGCAATTATATCCCTGACTTCCTGACGTTCGTAGAATTTTACACCACTTATAATCTTGTAGGGAATTGAATATTTTATAAAATACTCTTCCAGAACTCTAGTTTGAAAAGTGGCCCTTACCAGTACTGCAATGTCACTAAATCTGTATTTATTGAGCTTTAATATCTGTTCGCTTATGAACCTTGCTTCAGCTTTTCCGTCCCATAATTTTATTAAATTTACCTTTTCCCCTTCAATGTTTGTTGTCCACAACTTTTTTTCTAAGCGAGTCTTATTGTGATTGATAACATATGATGCAGTTGCAAGTATGTGAGATGTTGATCTGTAGTTACACTCTAGTTTAACGGTTTTTGCATTTTTAAAATCATCGGAAAATTTCAAAATATTTTCAACTTCTGCACCACGCCAACTATATATCGACTGGTCATCATCTCCTACACAGCAAATATTTGAATGCTCTTTTGCAAGGTGCTTTAGCCAAAGATATTGTATTGCATTTGTATCTTGATACTCATCTACCATGACATACTTAAACTTGTTTTGGTAGTAGGACAGAACTTCGATCTTTTGATTAAAGAGTTGTATGTTGTATAGCAATAAGTCACCAAAATCGACAGAGTTAAGGAACTTTAACCTTTCCTGATATTGGTGATAGACTTTGAGTGCAGTTACGCACACTGGCCTAAATGATTGAACGTCTTCCACTTCAGACGGCAACAAACACTTCTCTTTCCATTGCTGAATAATATTCATAATGGTCTTACATTTTTCTAATAGGTAATCAGGGCTGATTTCATTCATGATGTTTTTTATTACCTGTAATTGATCATCCACACCAATAATTGTAAAATTGGAATTCAGCCCCAAAACTTCAGCATGATGACGTAGAATTTTTGCTGCAATTGCATGGAAAGTGCCAAGCCATGGTATGTTTGTGCCTGTTAGCTCAAGTACCCTTGATACCATCTCATTTGCTGCTTTATTTGTAAATGTAACTGCTAATATTTCATCAGAATAGGCATGATCGTTCCTAATTATGTGCGCTATTCTTGAAGTGATCGTTCTTGTTTTTCCGGTTCCGGCTCCTGCCAGTATCAAAACTGGCCCATTTATGTTAGTTACAGCTAATTGCTGTTCTGGATTTAACAGTGAGAGATAATCGTTCATTGAAGCTCTATAGATTATAACTTCATAAAGTTAAACCTATGATCCAAATATTGTAAAGGTCTTATTGAACATAACATTCAACTCATTCAAGTACTAGATATTTAAGTGTAGATCTATCTTGTTGGGGTAGCTTCTAAGTATATGCTGAGTAACAACAACTTGATTTGAGATATTGGCATCAAAACTTCTGCTTGTTGGATGAATAGGTGGAGTTTGAAATGGCTTAGACTTATGATTTAGTTCCTTCATCATTTTCTCAGCTTTATATAGGAAGTTTTTCTGGAATATAGAAGTTATACATTTCAGCTCGTTCAGTGAAATTTTCATATGTTGCTTTCAACCAAGCTCCAATATCATATATAAAACCGTATGCTTTTTCTTTAAATTCTCTCAATGATTTACTGAAACTTGCTAATGTGTTATTAAAGTAAATTGTCATATAGTCTCTTGTGGTGTATTGATAACTTTCTCCATTTAATCTGCTACTTTGTGCGTTAGAACTATCGCTGACTATTAATATGCACACATTATATATTAATAAATCAAGATTGTCAAGAGTGTTTATTGCATTACTGAGGAGCTGAAGCTTGTAGTGCGATGTTTTCAAATCTTTAATATAGTATTGACTTTACAGCAACAATTACCTTAAGTTAGTAACTATTGTTGCAGTTAAAAGTATCAATGCATTTTTTCTTTTATTTTTTTGCAATTCTAAGCATCTTATCTACTGTTTGTGTAATTAGCGTAAGGAATCCTGTGCATGCAGTGTTATTTTTAATTTTCACTTTCGTTAACTCTGCAGTGCTTTTTATTCTCCTTGGAGCTGAATTCATTGCTATGATGGTGCTAATAGTATACATCGGCGCAGTTGCAGTGTTGTTCCTCTTTGTAGTTATGATGCTCGATATTGACTACATAAGGTTGCGCCAGGGTTTTGCGAAGCATTTCACTCTTGGTGCTATATTATGTGTTGTGTTTTTTCTAGTCATCAGCTTTGTAATCCGCAGCTCAGCATCCAACACAAGCAATGTTATAAACTATAATACTAATAACGTAAAAGCTATTGGTAATTTGCTCTACACTGACTACATGTACGCTTTTCATCTCTCTGGTATTCTGCTGCTTGTTGCAATTGTTGGTGCAATTGCTCTTACTTTGCAGGACAAGAAAAAAAGAGTTAAAAAACAGAATGTATTAAAGCAATTGACACAATCTTCATCTGTAAAATTGGTTAAGGCTAAATTTGGAAAAGGAGTAGAATGGAAATAGGATTAAACCACTTTTTGATAATTGCTGCTGTTTTATTCACTATTGGGGTGTGTGGTATTCTTATCAACCGTAAGAGCATAATCAACATACTGTTATCAATAGAAATATTATTGCTGGCGATTAACATCAATTTAGTTGCTTTTTCTGCCTTTATGAATGATATAGTTGGGCAAATTTTTGTGATGTTTGTGTTGACTGTTGCGGCAGCAGAGTCAGGAGTTGGGCTTGCAATATTGGTTGTATATTATAGAAGCCGTGGCAATATAGACGTTGAACAAGCAAATTTAATGAAAGAATGAAAGTATGATAGATATACTGAAATTAATAGTATTTCTGCCACTTTTTGGTTCATTGTTTGGAGCGTTTTTTAGAAAAAGTCAGTTAGTTACAACGACAGGAATTGGAATATCTGCAGTTTTATCTTGGTATGTTTTTCTTACCTTCTCTGAAAACTATCATTTAGTTTTATTTCCTCTATTTTCATTAAGTGTATTAAAAGTAAATTGGGCAATTAATGTGGATGCTCTCTCATCCTTAATGCTTATTGTTATTACCACCGTTTCACTAGTAGTCCACCTCTATTCTATCGGTTATATGGAACATGACAAAGGGAAGTCGAGGTTTTTTTCTTACCTATCGCTATTTACATTTTGCATGATTGTGCTGGTTGTAAGCGATAATTTCGTGCAACTTTTTTTTGGCTGGGAAGGGGTTGGCCTATGTTCTTATTTACTCATAGGATTTTGGTTCCAAAAATATTCTGCAAATAATGCGGCAATTAAAGCATTTGTTGTGAATAGGGTAGGAGATTTTGCACTATTGATTGGGATCTTTCTTATTTATTACACATTTCACTCTTTGAAATTTACTGAAATTTTTGACACAGCTGATTTTCTTGGCACGCAGAACATTAGAGCATTCTGCTATGAATTTAAAATAATTCATATAATATGCATATTACTTTTTATTGGCTGTATGGGTAAATCTGCACAGCTTGGTTTACATGTTTGGTTGCCAGATGCAATGGAAGGGCCAACCCCTGTTTCTGCACTCATTCACGCAGCAACGATGGTAACAGCAGGTATATTTTTAGTAGCAAAATGTTCTCCATTATTTGAGCTATCAAATGTGGCACGAGAATTAATAGTTATTGTTGGTGCACTTACTGCTTTTTTTGCAGCCACCGTTGCGATTACTCAGAATGATATAAAAAAAATAATTGCTTATTCAACCTGCAGCCAACTTGGTTATATGTTCATGGCATGTGGGCTTTCTGCTTACAATGTTGCTATTTTTCATTTAATGACACACGCTTTTTTTAAAGCTCTACTATTTCTTGGTGCTGGCAATGTAATTCATGCAATGCATCATGAGCAAAACATTCAGAAAATGGGAATTTGCTGGAAAAAAACTCCTTGCACTTACACTCTCATATGGATTGGGTCTCTTGCGCTTTCTGGAATATTTCCATTTGCAGGTTTTTACTCAAAGGATTTGATAATTGAACATGCTTATAGCACGGATAGCTTTGCTTTTATAATAAGCTTAGTTGTTGCATTCTTCACGGCGTTTTACTCTTGGAGGTTATTGCTTCTTGTGTTCCATAGCCAAAAACAAAGTAAAATTAATATACATGAGGCACCAAAGATTATGCTTATACCATTACTGATACTCGCTTTTGGATCAGTATTTTCTGGAATATGGGGAGCAAATATTTTGAACATAACTAGTAATGCGTTTTGGAAATCAAGTTTAGTGATGATTGATGAGCATGGAGTTCATAATTTCTTTATAAAACTACTGCCAACCTTAGCAAGCCTAAGTGGAATAGCACTTGCGTACCTAATTTATCAATATCAAGTAATTAGGCAAATTAAGAGTAAATTTTTACTTAAGTTTTTGCAGAATAAATGGTACTTTGATGAGGTGTATGAGTTTGTTATAATTGCACCGATAAGGTTTATATCTAGGCTTCTATGGAAGTTTGATGTTAAGGCTATTGATTCATTTGGACCAAATGGTGTTGTAAGGTTGGTTAATGAATGTTCAAAAAGTTCTATAAAGTTACAAACTGGTTATATATTTGATTATGCATTTATTATGTTTGTTACTTTAATAATCGGTGCTTTATATATTATTGGAATTAAATAGAAGGTGTTGTTACTTAGTATATTCTTGCTTCCACTGATAGGAGCGTTGATTTTATCCTTAATCAGGATTAATCATCAATCTATATACTTAAGATTCCTTGCCCTATTTTTTGCTATACTTCCATTTTTGCTTAGCATTGTAGCTTGTATAGAGTTTGATTATAACAATGCGGACTTTCAGTTTGTCAGCTATCCAATCAAGAATGTAGGAATAGGGATAGATGGTATATCGTTGCTTTTCCTTCTGCTTACAACTTTCTTGTTTGTAATTTGTATACTCTATAACTGCAAAATGCGTTATACGACCCTAAAAGCCTATATGGCATTATTTCTACTGCTTGAGAGTTTTGTAGTCGGTTTTTTCGTTTCACTGAATGCTATAAGCTTTTATGTGTTTTTTGAAGCTGTTTTAATACCAATGTTCTTTGTTATTGGCATTTGGGGAGGGAAGCAAAGGATATATGCGACGTTTAAGTTATTTCTTTATACATTAACTGGCTCATTATTATTTCTGCTTGGCTTAGTGTATATCTATAGTACTTTTGGGACGTTTAATATACAAAAATTAGCTACCTTAGTGCCAAGCCTTGATCTTGAAGTGCAGTCATTGCTGTGGATTACATTTTTTATTTCTTTTGCAATAAAAGTACCTATGTTTCCATTTCACACTTGGCTTCCCGATGCGCATGTGCAATCACCAACTTCTGGATCTGTGATTTTAGCTGGCTTGCTTATTAAAATGGGGGGATATGGATTTTTAAGGTTTTCTATTCCAATGCTTCCTCAGGCAAGTTTGTATTTTTCAAATTTCGTTGTTGTGCTGAGCATTATTGCGGTGATATATGCTTCGCTAGTTGCGTTTGCTCAAGATGATATAAAGAAGTTAATAGCTTATTCTTCGATAGCACATATGGGGATCGTTACCGCTGGCCTCTTTTCATTTTGTGAGGAAGGAGTGCTAGGTAGCGTATTTCAAATGATTAGTCATGGCCTTATTTCTGCTGCTTTATTTTTGTGTGTTGGAATGCTATATGCTCGAACTGGAACTTTGGAGATTGCAAAGTATTTTGGCATAGTAAACACAATGCCAAAATTTGGTTTTATGTTCATTTTATTTTCAATGGCTTCAATAGGGCTACCTGGAACATCTGGGTTCGCAGGTGAGTTTTTGGCTATGGTTGGAATGTTTAAGAGCATAGGGTTTTTTACAGGATTTATCGCACTTGGCACTATTTTAAGCGCAGTTTATATGCTGAATTTATGTAAGCAAATAATATGGGGGGTTAGCTATTCTAAATTATTAAATAACCGCTTGGATAGCATAGAATTTTCTGTCTTAATTCTGCTTGCAGTGTTTGTTATTTTGCTTGGATTCTACCCAACCCTTGCACTGAATTATTTGAAGCCATGTATGGCAAGCTTGTTAGTCAAATATAATGCGCTATGAATTATATACAGATATTGCCGGAAATGTTCTCTATTATTTCCTCGTTAGTGTTGCTACTGCTTGGAATTATATTTAACCGCCGCACTATCAACTTATTAGCACTTGGCAGCACAGTGGTAACTTTGATTATTTTAATTATTTCGGCAGAAAATAATGAAATTTTTCTCTTTAATTCGTTGTTAAAACTCAACTTATACATCAGGTCAGCCCAAGGGTTAATTCTCAGCACAGGAATTTTAATACTTTTGCTGCTGAATTTATCAAAATATGACTATAAATATGAATTTTCAATACTGATTCTTTTTGCGCTGTTTGGCATGATAACTTTAGTTTCAGCAAACAGTCTGATTTCTTTTTATTTAGCTTTTGAGTTGATGAGTATATCTTTGTATGTTCTTGCGAGCTTTAATAAAGATTCGATTTATTCATGTGAAGCGGGAGTGAAATATTTTACACTCAGTGCACTATCTTCCTGCATTATGCTATATGGAATGTCGCTGCTTTATGGATATACAGGACAAGTCAATTTCTCTGAGCTCGGTTCATTCTTGCAAAGCCATCAGATAACTTATGGAATAGTTTTTGGGTTAGTTTTTATTCTTATTGGTTTGTGCTTCAAGCTTGCTATTGCTCCTTTTCATATGTGGGCTCCAGATGTCTACCAAGGTGCACCTACCATAGTAACTGCATTTTTTTCTACAGCTCCAAAAGCTGCACTTGTAACATTTTTAATTCGATTGATGAATGAAGAGTTAGTAAATGTAAAAAGTTATGTTCAGCCTATTTTCTTATACGTTTCAGCATTGTCTGTGCTTATCTCAGCTTTTGGGGCCTTGCGTCAGCAAAACTTAAAAAGGCTGCTTGCTTACAGTTCAATTGGTCACATTGGTTTTATATTTGCTTCACTTTCTATTTTTACACAAGCAGGAACAGATAGTGCCTTAATGTATCTGGTGATATATATCATCACAAGCATAGGGCTATTCTCATATCTTGTACAAATTGACGATGACGATTGTGATATTGCAAATTTATCTGGTATAGGGAAGAAACACCCAATTGTAGCATTTCATCTTTCTGTACTGTTACTCTCGATGTCGGGAATACCTCCACTTGCAGGTTTTATCGCTAAATTTTTTATATTCAAAAGTTTAATAAATTCTGGCTTTATCAGCCTGTCCTTGATCCTTGTAATAGCGAGTGTTATATCGTGTTACTACTACCTAAATATCATAAAAGCTATGTATTTTGATAAAGCAAGTGGTAATAAGGTTGCTTATTCTAAGGGTCTATTCATTATCACTTCAGTGGCTTCACTGATCAACCTTATTCTTTGCTCATTGATTAATTCATTGACGAATTAACAACTTAGTGTTTATAATTAGTGATTAATTAATATTTTGTGGTGAAAAATGAGTAAAAGAAAAACTGTTTTAAAATTTTCAATTGCCGCTCTCTTGCTAGGAGGATCGAGCACTGTAGCTGTTTTATATTTCCCTTATGTTGCTTTAGCAATTAAATTTGGTATTGTAACTTCTACAGCTCCTCTGGCAATTTTTGCCATTTCTGTAGTTGCTGCATTAGCTTCAGTAATTACATTAGCAGCATTTACTATTTCTGCCATACGCAGTAAGGGTAAATCTAATAAGGTTAGTAGCGAACCAAGAAGTAAAAATGAAGAAAAAGGACAAAGTCTAGTACAAGAAAAAGATGCACCTACTCCTACGCCACCATTGCTTTCGCAAGAGCCTGAAAAGTCGGTTATTCATATTCCACAACAACCACCAGTTAATGATCCAGTGAAAGAAACAGGAACACCGCAACCTGAAAACGTTATGGTTAATGGTGCTGATCAGCAAGCTAACCGAACAGAGGAATCGTCGCCATCATATCCAGAAACTAACTTGCCTCTGAATAGCATGAATCAATTTGAACCATTTTCTAGCTTGCCATCGATAATCATGGATGCGCACAATAATTTGGAAGATGGTAGTAATTCCATCAAAAATTGTCAAGAACGCATGTCACTTCCACCGAATCTGCCAGAGCTAACTGCACAGCAAATTTTCCTAACGCTTAGAGCTATATTAGATGATCTGAATTTGCCCTTGAAATTTAAGGCTGAATTTGAGGAACTTCAAAAAACAAGACAGGATAATTTACGTAGATCCAAATCACTTCCAAATCTGAATGTGATATTATCGATGAGTTTAAGTGAGGTGAAATCGAAGTGGAGAGAAACACAAGCTAGTATGACAGATAGTTATACTTCTTGGGGTACTAATTGGAATGATTCAACTATACAATCACTAGCTTACCAACATGAATCATCTGTAACCTCAATAACTGAAGATGTGGAAAGCAGTCCTGAAGCAATGCCCTATAAAGTAAATGACAATAGGAATCCATATAGCAGTATGCAGTCACCTGTATCATCAAGCTTTGATAACCGTAGCAACAGTTTTCCTGAACAAAAGAGTTTTTGATACAATTAAGAAAATGATCCCTGAAATATTTGAGGGCTTTCGTGTCCATCATTACAAAGAAGTTCCAAGTACTAATAAAGAAGCATTGGGTTTAATTGAGAAAGGGATATCAAATGAAACTGTCACTATTGCTGATAAACAAACAGAAGGTAGAGGGCGTGCTGGAAAAAGTTGGGTTTCTCCAGAAGGTAATTTCTATGCGAGTTTGATAATAAATCTCTTTAACGATTATCTGAATGAAAGCCCGCTTTCGGTGTCATTCCAGCGCATGAAGCTGGAATCTAGGAATCAAGAAGCATGGATCCCAGTGTCAAGCACTGGGATGACATCGGATGGTACTGGGATAACAGTAGGCTTAACGAGTCAAGGTAAAGACATCAGCAAATTAACAGAATTGACTTTTGTGACTGCTCTTGCTGTAGGGAATACTTTATTATCGTTAAATTTCTTGAATAATCAAACCCACTGCGGTGTCATTCCAGTGCGTGACACTGGGATCCATACTTTTTCTTCTGGATCTCAGTGTCAAAGCACTGGGATGACAAGAGATCAATTCATAAACGATCTCAATCTTCAATATAAATGGCCAAATGATGTCTTGATTGATGATAAGAAAATCAGTGGAATATTGCTTGAAAAAAGATCCAATTCGAATTGGCTCATTATAGGAATTGGAATTAATATCAATCATGCACCACTTCCAGGAACAACGTGCATTGGCAATTACGGTGAATCTGTATCTAACATAGACCTACTAAAAAAATTAATAATAAATTTTAATAAGCTAAGAAAGCAATGGCTATTTGATGGGTTTTATGCTATAAGAGAAATGTGGTTAAAAAAAGCATTCAAGATGAATGAGCAAATCAGTGTAAAGTTAGCTGACAAATTGTATGAAGGAATTTTTGCTGATGTAGATAAAAGTGGTAAATTGGTATTGCAGCAAAGAGATGGAAGCTTAATCTATTTTGATGCAGGTGAGTTATTTATTGATAATGCATTATGAATACATATGTAATTTTTGCTTACCTTATTAGTTTTACGTTGATTACCGGAGAGCTGATTTTTACCATTTCTTGCTATATTAAAAGTAAAAAAATTCTAGAAAGCCTGAAAGATAATAATGAAGAAGAAACATAAGCGATTACTTATAACTTCAGGAATTTTCTGCTTTTTAAGTTGTGCAGTTTTTTTTATTTTAACAACGCTCAAAGAAAATATCTCATTTTTCTATACAGTAAGTGAGGCAATA
The DNA here is from genome assembly GCA_030407085.1 of Trichopria drosophilae. Classification (NCBI taxonomy): domain Eukaryota; kingdom Metazoa; phylum Arthropoda; class Insecta; order Hymenoptera; family Diapriidae; genus Trichopria; species Trichopria drosophilae. The sequence goes on along the minus strand of CM059582.1, from coordinate 75,965 downwards.
GTTTTACCAAATAATCAAAAGCCAATCCGTGTTGGTGGAATGGTTGTTGAAAATAGCGTGATACGGAGCGAAAACAAAGTGATTTTTCAAATAACAGATTTTAACAAAAGCGTTGTGGTAAAATATCAAGGGATACTTCCACCGATGTTTTTAGAAAAAAGTGGTATTGTTGTGCAAGGTAAAATGTTTGATAATAGTACCTTTCTTGCAGATACGGTGTTTGCAAAACATGATGAGAACTATATGCCGAAAGTTTTAAAATAGATTCCCTAATTCAGCTGTATTGAAACGATATGTAGAGAGAGTAACAGTCTGATATCAGGCTGTTACCTTTTTTATTAAAGCAATCCGTTTTCTTCACCAGTACTATGGAGTAATGTAGGAGTTCCTCCAATCCCTGGCATATCATCAATTAGATCCTGAAGATCTTTAAGTTTAGCGTCTATCTCTCTTGTCTTTACGCTTATGTTGTCTATAGTGAATGACAGTGGTGTTACTACGCCATTTATAATCGCCTCACTTATATCGCCGTCATATTTATTAATACTTTTCATCAGACCATCATAAAAATTTTTAAGATTCTTAGTGCTTATCGTGATTATCGGTATCTTCTCTCCTTCTGTCACATCCTTATTTATATCAAATTCTTGCTTTGGCATTTTAGTATTGACAATCTTCTTTATTTCTGGCTTTTCAAAGCTTGGTTTATTAAACGTCGGTTTCTGAAGTTGAGATGCATTATCTAATACAACTTCTTCACTAGAATATAATTTTATATTTTTATTCATAATATTTACTCCTATAAAAAAACTACTTATCTTTATAAATCACCACTATACAAATAACAGTGAGTCATTATTAATGTCTACTATTGTAAAGTCTGGAGCCTGTCCAACGTCTGGCATATCCTTATAGATTTTCTCGAGCATCTCAATCATTTTCTTGTTCTGTTCATTCTGCTCTTCAAGGTTCCCTTTAAATGTATCAAGAATAGATTTAGATTGACCTTTATCACCGATCACAGCTTTTACTTTTTCGCAAGGCAGATTGTGAATAATATTTTTTATAACTTCTGCATTTAGCTGATCCAAAAGTTTTGCAAATTGTTGGTTAGGCATTTTATGAGCAAAAGCTTGAAGTTTCTCTGGATTGTCATCTAAAGACTCAATAATCATCTGAATCCTATTAGGATCAGTGAAACCTTGAGCAATTGTTTCGAGTTTCTCAGTATCAAGCTTGTTAACTAAGTCTTTTAGTTGATCTTCCTGCAAATTATTTACTAAAACTTTCAACTGATCACCTTCTAATTCTTTGGAGAGTATTGTCAAGTGGCGCTCAGCCAAGTCTTTTGCAAGCACTGTAAATTGTTCGTCATTTAAAGTTTTAATAAGCGCTTTGAATTGATCTACTTGTAAGTGAGGTAAAATTTCTTTTACTTGCTCTGGATTTAAGTCTCCCACTAGAGCTTCAAGCTGATCATCATTTAAAATAGGAACAATTATTTGTAACTTTTCTGGATTTAATTCCTGAACAAGAGTTTGTAATTGGTTATCTGTTAAGTTCTTTGCTAAGACCTGCAACTGGTTTGAACTCAGCTCAGGAATTATTTTTTGTAGTTGAATAGGTATCTCAAGTAACATACTATTCACTATTTCCTTTATTTCCCCTGCATTACAAGGTACTACGTTTTTTTGCAGCGCTGTATTGTAAGGTGAATCGATAATATTTCCTTTCTTATCTGAGAAATAGTATTTATCACTTTCATCTCGCGTTACGTATTGATACGATACAGCTTTTACAAAAAAACTCACACTAAGGTCCCTTCTACCATGATCCATTACACCAGTTGCTACGTTTATTAGCTGATCATTAAGGTATATAAGAGAATTATTAGTGGCATTTTTGTTATCAGTTATTAGAGCTCAGACCTTCTCTCGATTCATTAAAACAAGTATACATTTCGTTATGGGATTGACATAAGTTTACGTTTAGTGTTAGCATCTTTTCACTTTCATCATTCAGCGGTATAAAAGCAAGTTTAGCAATTTTGTATGGTCTAATCAACATCATCTCTGCTATTAAGAGAGCTTCCTAAACAAACATTGTATCTTGGATAGCATGTCGTTCCTTCTTGTATCATAAGAGACTTTCCAGGTACTATCTTAAAAACATTCTTTTTTCCACTCATAAGTATTGCCTAATTAATCTAACATTTATTGATTAATTTATTATTAAGTTAGTATATATTAGAATTATAATAATAAACATTACTTGCATAAAGAAAAGTTATAGAAAGAGGGATTTTTTAGGAAACTAGTATAAAATACTAATGGGCTAAAATAAGCTGACTTTATGATATGCTAGAACCTATATTGGTGGAGGCAAGCGGGATCGAACCGCTGACCTTCTGCGTGCAAAACAGATGCTCTACCAGCTGAGCTATGCCCCCAACTTTTATTTAAAGCATAAATCACTCACGCTGAAATGCAAGAAATATTTATTTGTGAGGCTATTGCTAAATAGTGCACAAATTCTGCATTTATGTATAATTCTCTATCTTTTTAGAGTTGTATCTCAGCTTTACCAAATAAATCTGTTAATTAACAAGAAATTTTCCTTCAAAAATTTTTAATTAAATTATCACTAACGCAGTATATTATATAATTTATTTAACCACGCATGAAAATTTTAGTTTGATTAAAACAGATAAAAACTATATTACTGTTTAGTATAGCTGAAAAATAAAATGATCCCGTAGCTCAGCCGGTAGAGCAACTGACTTTTAATCAGTGGGTCACGCGTTCGAATCGCGTCGGGATCACTTACAATCTTAAAAGCATGCTAAAAGAACAGGACAAAATATTCACAAACTTAAATGGTAAAGAAACACCACTACTTGAGGGTGCAAAAAAACGTGGTGGTTGGCAAAAAACAAAGGAATTGCTGGATTTAGGATCAGAAAAAATCATTGATGAAGTAAAGAAATCTGGCTTGAGAGGTCGAGGGGGTGCAGGATTTTCTACTGGCCTTAAGTGGAGCTTTATGCCTAAAAATCCTTTAAAAGCGTATTTAGTAGTCAATGCAGATGAGTCGGAACCTGGTACGTGTAAGGATAGAGATATACTGCGATATGAACCACACAAGCTACTTGAGGGGATTCTTTTGGCTGGAAGAGCAATCAATGCGTCAGCTGCGTATATTTATATCAGGGGTGAATTTTATAATGAATATTTAGTTCTAAAAAAAGCACTTGAGGAAGCCTATAAAGAAAACTTAATTGGAAAAAATGCCTGCAAATCAGGTTATGATCTTGATGTGTTTATCCATAGGGGTGCAGGAGCTTACATATGTGGAGAAGAAACAGCTCAACTTGAATCAATTGAAGGAAAAAAGGGCTTTCCTCGCATGAAACCTCCATTTCCTGCAGGTGTTGGGCTTTTTGGCTGTCCAACTACAATAAACAACGTTGAAACTATAGCCATAGTTCCAGATATTCTAAATCGTGGAGGAGAGTGGTTTGCATCTCTTGGTAAACCAAATAATACTGGTACCAAGGTTTTTTGTATTTCAGGGCATGTAAATAATCCATGTAATGTTGAAGAAGAGCTCGGAATTTCACTGCGTGAATTAATTGAAAAATACGCAGGTGGAGTGCGAGGAGGTTGGGATAATTTACTTGCTGTAATACCTGGTGGATCTTCAGTCCCATTAATTCCAAAATCTATATGTGATACTATTGAAATGGATTTTGATTCATTAAGGGCTGCACAATCAGGGCTTGGCACTGCTGCTGTAACAGTGATGGATAAATCAACTGACATAATAGCTGCAATAGAAAGATTATCACATTTCTATATGCATGAGTCCTGCGGACAATGTACACCATGCCGTGAAGGCACTGGATGGATATGGAGAATTATGAGAAGAATGGTAGCAGGAAATATTAAACCTGGTGAAGTAGATAAGCTACTTGACCTTACAACTCAAATAGAAGGGCATACAATTTGTGCACTTGGCGATGCTGCAGCTTGGCCAGTTCAAGGATTAATCAGACATTTTCGTCATATAATTGAAGAGAGGATAGTAACTTATACTTTTAAGTGATTTTACTACTTAGCAGCCAAAGTTAAAGAATATTGATTTCCTTCCCTTTTAGGTGCTAATTCTACTTTTGCAATATCTTCAGCGTCTCTAATTAGCCGTTCTAATTTTTCCAGTCCAGCTTCAGTGTTTATAAGCTCTCTCCCTCTAAATCTCATTGTGACTTTAATTCTATGTCCATGCACAAGAAAATCCCTTGCTTGACGCAATTTTGTTTCGTAGTCGTGATCACCAATATTAGGACCCAGTTTAATTTCTTTTATAGTTAATGTCTTTTGTTTCTTTTTTGCTTCACTTGCCTTCTTTTTTATATCATACTTCTGCTTGCTGTAATCCAGAATTTTACATACAGGAGGAGTTGAATCAGGTACAATTTCCACTAAGTCTAAACCGACATTCTGAGCAGATGCCAAAGCTTGTTCTATTGGCACAATCCCGACCATTTCACCACTATGATCAACTAAGCGTACCTCCTTAGCTGTGATGAATTCGTTAATTCTGTTTTTATTGTTCTTTTTGACTTGCAAATTTTATCTCCATTAATTCAAATTAATACTTTTTAACAGCAATTCAGTAGCTTTCTCCAAAGAAAAAGACTCCTGTTTTTCCGATCCTAAATTCCTCACTGACACAGTTTTATTTATAATTTCATTTTTGCCCATGATCCATAATATAGGTACCTTACTTGAACTATGTAAACGTATCTTATAGCTAATTTTTTCATTGGTCAAATCAGTTTTGATTCTCACACCTTGTTCTTTTAAAACGTTGCTGATTTCTGTAGCATAACCGTCAGCCTCATTTGTAATGGTCAGAATAGCAAGCTGTGTTGGAGCAAGCCAAACTGGAAATTTTCCTGCATAGTTTTCTATTAAAATTCCAATAAAACGCTCAAAAGTCCCAAGAATTGCCCTATGTAACATGACAGGGTGATGCTTGTGCCCGTCTGCTCCTATATAAAAAGCTCCAAGCCGCTCCGGTAAAATAAAATCAACTTGCAACGTTCCACATTGCCAATTTCTACCTATCGCATCTTTCAAAACAAACTCTAACTTTGGACCATAAAATGCACCTTCGCCAGGGCTCAGTTCATAACTCAAACCCGCTTCTTTAACAGCTTCAAGCAGCGCTTTTTCAGCTCTATTCCACACTTCATCATTACCTGCTCTAATATCTGGACGATCTGAAAATTTCACAGAAATTTCATTGAATCCAAACTCTGAATATACTTCTTTTAAAAGGCCACAAAACTTTACAGTTTCAGAATTCACTTGTTTTTCCATACAAAAAATGTGTGCATCGTCTTGCGTAAAACCACGCACTCGCATCAGTCCGTGCAATGAGCCTGAGCTTTCATTCCTATGGCACGTGCCAAATTCTGCCATACGTATTGGTAGATCACGATAACTTCTGGTGTGATAATTAAAAATCTGCACATGGCAAGGACAATTCATGGGTTTTATTGCTAGCTTTTTGCTTTCAGATTCATCAACAACAAACATATTCTCACGAAACTTATCCCAATGTCCCGATTTTTCCCACAGCTCTTTGCTTACTAAAATAGGGGTTTTTACCTCAAAGTAGCCATTACTTATCAATTTCTTTCTTATATAAGACTCAAGAACATTATATAGAGTATATCCTTGCTCATGCCAAAAAATTTGTCCAACAGCTTCCTCTTGAATGTGAAATAAATCCATATCCTTGGCAATTTTACGATGGTCGCGTTTTTCTGCTTCCTCCAGACGTTTAAGATAAGTATTTAATTCATCCTTATTTCTCCACGCAGTACCATATATTCTTTGCAACATTGGGCCCTTAGAATCGCCACGCCAGTATGCACCTGCTACTTTCATAAGTTTAAACGCTTTAACTCTGCCAGTTGATGGTGAGTGCGGACCACGACATAGATCTACAAAGTTGCCTTGTTTATAAACAGTTAGGTTTTCGTTTTCTGGTATTGATGAGACAATATCAACCTTGTATCTTTCACCTACATCACTAAAGAAATCAATTGCCTGCTTACGAGTCCAAACTTCTCGGACGAATCTGTAGTTACTTTTTATAATTTCCTTCATTTTTTTTTCTATTGCAGCAAGATCGTCCGTGGTAAAGGCACGATCTGTAGCAAAATCATAGTAGAAACCATCTTGAATTGTTGGCCCGATAGTAATCTGAGTATTAGGAAAGAGCTCTTTTACTGCCTGCGCCATTATATGAGCAGCATCATGCCTTATTATATCTAAACCCGCTTCGTCACTCAGTTGTATTACCTCTATCTCTGTATCAGATTCAATTTCACGTGAGAGATCATACAACTCACCATTTACCTTAAAGGCAATTGCTTCTCTCAAAGCATCCGATTGTAATATATCAAAGCCAGTGACTCTACCGCTGTATTCTTTTACTTTTTGTTCGGCTAAAAAGGTAACTTTTATCATTCATGAGACCTTTTATCATCCCAGTGCTTGACACTGGGATCCATGTTTCTTTCTTTTCTAGATTCCAGCGTCACGCGCTGGAATGACACCAAAAGGTGAGCTACTGATCTTTCAGTTAAATAACAGTTGTACAAGAGATCTATTACATACTTGCTGTAAGAAATTTTAATTGTTGACATACCTAGTTAATAATACGGCCTATTCTTTTTTAACCTGAGTGCAATTGCTTCTTCCCAAACTTCACCATTACGCAATAGCTTTTCTTTATTGTACATTAGCTCCTCTCTTGTTTCAGTAGCAAATTCAAAGTTAGGACCCTCCACAATTGCATCAACTGGACATGCTTCTTGGCAAAGTCCGCAATATATGCATTTTGTCATATCAATATCATAGCGTGTGGTACGGCGACTACCGTCTTCTCTTTCCTCTGCTTCAATAACTATTGCTTGAGCAGGGCAGATAACTTCGCATAACTTACAAGCTATGCATCGTTCTTCACCATTTGGATACCTACGCAGCGCATGCTCACCACGAAACCTTGGACTTAAAGGGCCCTTCTCCATAGGATACCTCAAAGTAACCTTTGGTTTGAACATATATTTTAATGTAATAACAAACCCTTTAATTAACTCTACAGAAGACCAATACCAAGCTAATTTCTTGAGCATAATATTTAAAACTTGTGTCAGTCATTATAAATCATATTATCAGTTTTCAAAATAAATATTTTCATCTGGATGACTTTTGTAGTTTTTCTATACAATATATTTACTAATACTGCATTAATATGAATAAGCAATATAAGCACAAATTTTTTAGATTAGGTATTTCGATTTCTTAAATTGCTAAGTAGTTTATATAAACAATGACAAACACAAATGAAACTATTTTTGCTTTGTCGACCGTATTTGGTAAGTCAGGAGTTGCAGTAATCAGAATTTCAGGCAACTGCGCCCTTAAAGCTTTAAATCATTTTCATATTAAGAAAAAAATTAAACCAAGATTTGCTACTTTAGTTGATCTATATGATGATTCCAATCAATTGATAGATAATGGAATAATCATCTATTTCCCCGCTCCAAACAGTTTCACTGGCGAGGATGTTATAGAGTTACAAGTGCATGGAAGCAAGGCCGTCATAAAAATCATCTTGGAGAAATTATCAAAAATTTTCGTTATGGCCAGGCCTGGAGAATTCTCACTTAGGGCTTTTCTAAATGGTAAATTTGACTTAACGCAAATAGAAGGAATTGCAGACTTAATTGATGCTGAAACGAAAATGCAAGCCAAACAAGCGATTAAGCAGATATCAGGAGAATTGGAGAGACTATACAGCAATTGGAGGCAAAGATTAATAACGATACAATCCAAAATCGAAGCATATATAGACTTTCCAGAGGACATTTGGGCAGAAAAAAGTGAATTGGAAAAAATTAATAATGAAGTGCAATCTCTCGTGCAGTTGATACAAGAGCATTTAAATGATAATAGACGGGGCGAAAGGTTGCGTGAGGGTTTACATATTGTAATAACTGGTGAACCAAATGTCGGTAAATCAACTCTGTTTAATTTCTTAGCCAAGCGTGATATTGCTATTGTTTCTGAATACGCAGGCACAACAAGAGATATACTTGAAGCTCATATTGACATTGGCGGATACCCAATCATTCTCTCTGATACTGCTGGAATTCGTGAGAGTTCAGATCCAATAGAATCAGAAGGTATAAGTCGAGCGAAAAAAAGGTCTTTTGAAGCTGATTTAAGAATAGAACTATTTCCTTTTGAACAGCGTCATAATATCAATTGCAACGTTGTAAATAGCAATACTATTTATGTATTGAGCAAAGCTGACGATGTTATCAATAATCACAATATAAAAATTAATGGCATAGATCTTTTACCCATTTCTATTCTAAAGGGAATAGGTACAAACAAATTGATCTCTCTCATAAAAGAGAAGGCAAAGGAAAAATTTGGGCATGATAGAGACACTCCTGTGATTACTCGGCAAAGACATAGGAATCACATGCAAAAAGCACTGGAACATTTACAGCGTTTTAATATCGATAATCCAATTGAATTGATATCTGAAGACTTGAGGCTTGCTGCATTTGAACTTGGTGCAGTGATTGGAATTATTAATGTTGAGGAAATATTGAACAGTATATTTAGCAACTTTTGCGTGGGCAAGTAAAGCTTTTATAGATTGCTTAAAATCAAATATTGTGATAGAAAAGAAATGGACGGATGGCCGAGCGGTTTAAGGCACCAGTCTTGAAAACTGACGTACGTGATGAGCGTACCATGGGTTCGAATCCCATTCCGTCCGCACAGCATCTCGCTATGATAGCTGATTTTTAGAGCTTATTTGGACTATGTGGTTCATAACGCTAGAAATCTTATCTAATCTAGCCACATCTTTTAAAAATACATCCCTTTGTAAATTGACCTTGTTAGCAAAGAAAGCTAATATCTATAAATAGATCACCATCTGAATATGGAAACCGACATCGTAATAATAGGCGCAGGGCCTGTTGGAATATTCACTGCTTTTCAAGCGGGAATGCTTGATATGGAATGTCACATAATAGATGTTTTGGATCAAGCAGGAGGACAATGCACAGCTCTTTACCCAGAAAAGCCAATATATGATATACCTGGTTATCCTGTAATTACTGCCCAAAAATTAATTGAGCGACTAATGGAGCAAGCTTCACCATTTGAGCCCGTTTACCATTTAAGTCAAAAAGTGGAAAAGATTTTAAATAACGAAGGTGAAAACTTTACTATCATAACAAACATAGGTACAGAGGTAAAATGCAAAGCCGTTATCATTGCTGCAGGTAACGGAATGTTTAAACCTAACCGTCCGCCCTTAAGTGGTATATTAGAATATGAAAATAAATCTGTATTTTATAGTGTAAATAAAATTTCTGATTTTCAGGACAAAACTATAGTCATTGCAGGGGGGGGTGATTCTGCAGCTGATTGGACTGTAGAACTTTCTAAAGTTGCAAAGAAAATTTATGTGATACATAGGAGAAAGGAATTTCGCTGCACTCCTGAAACTAGAAATAAATTAGAATCACTTGAAAATAATGGAAAGATAGAACTGGTAGTGCCATATCAATTACACGAACTAGCAGGAGGTAATGGGCAGTTGAGCGCAGTGATAGTAAAAAACATTACCTCTAAGGAAGAAAAAGAAATATCCGCTGATTTTTTGCTGCCATTTTTTGGATTATCAATGAATCTTGGTCCAATAAACAATTGGGGTATAGAGTTAGAACATGGCCGCATAGTTGTTAATTCAGCTACGCTTAGAACTAGTAGAGATAGAATATATGCAATCGGAGATATAGCTGCTTATCCAGACAAACTAAAATTGATACTAAATGGCTTTGCTGAGAGCGCCATGGCTTGTTATCACATATACAAAGTAATTCACAATTCTCCAGTTAATTTTCAATATTCAACTTCAAAGGGAATTCATGGAAATTAAAGAATAAGGAGCTCCATGAACCTACATGGAGCTATCTCAAGCATAAGGGAATACAAACAAAAAAGATCGCTTTACAAATTCCCCCAACTCCCTTATCATGACAATAAGAATATTTATCCTTGTTTTTGATCTGCAGGCTCAATGACAAAATTCAGTAAAAAACTCAGATATCTATTGGCAAATTACACAAAAATTATAGCGGCTGTGTGTCTTTTTTACTTTTTCTACATTCAGCCAAAACGCGCTTTAAATAAGCGTTAGCACATTATTACAATGCCAATTTACATTATTATAGGGTCAAAACTCGTCACGCGGGGATTCTTTTGTTTTTTTTATTTGGTAAATTTCTTGATACTTGTAACTAAAGCTTCAGGCCAGCACTTGATGCTGGAATCCAGAAATCTTTTGAGCAAAAAAGTTATGCTAGGTTTTGTTGGTAAGAAACTAGTGTCAGCTACTCGGATGACACCAAAGGGGCACTTGGATAGAGGCTACTTGAATAACACCGTCATAAGGTAAACTAGATTCCAGTGTCAAGCACTGGAATGACAAGGAAAGGTCTACTTAGATGACAAGAAAAAGGACGCTGATATGACACCAAAGGGGCTGACACCACCATAAAGTAAATTCCACTAACACTATAGGAGACTAACATGAACTTTTTAAATTTTATCGAACTATGCTTTCAAACGGTAATGCCGGGGTGTGAGTATAACAATTATCAGTATATAAAAATCATAGCAGACAGGCTTGAAGCAGCAAGTGTTGGTGAAGTGAATAATATTCAATATGCCTCCGCGCTCAATGGAGTCTATGTGCGTGAGTGTTGCGTGGCCCGCATGGATACTAGGAAATCAGCCAACCGCAAGAATAATAGTTGCAAGCTATTCTCAGCGGCTTAGCGAAAAGCATTCGCTTGACACCAGGTGCGTAATGCAGTCTGGTTGGCATAGAGCGCTATTTCCAGAGATAGAACTATGTAAAGACCAGAACACTAAATATAAATTTCAAACAGTGCAGAGAGGATGTAGGATTGCAACATCTGTTGGTGGAACACTGACTGGTGAAGGTGGAGATTTTATCGTCGTAGATGATCCACTGAGTTCCTCTCAAGCTTTGAGCGAGACGTTTAGAAAACGTACCACAAATTGGCTTGATCAGACTTTAGCAACTAGGCTCAATAATAGAAAAAAGGAGTTATTGTTGTTGTAATGCACAGACTACATCAGAAGGATTTGACTGGGCATCTTCTCTCCAAACCAAGAAATATATGGCATCATATTTGTTTGCCAATGATTTCTGAAAATAAGGAAATTATCTATTCAATCAAAAGATCAATTCTCCCTTCTCCTGTTTCTATTATTCAAGTAACTACAAATGAGTGCAAAAGCTCAACAGGCGCTACATCTTCAAGGATTTTATACTTAAAAAGGGAAGGTCAGCTGCTATATCCCCTAGATGGAGGAGAAATTGAAATGATAAAGGCTGAACTTGGGAGTTACGCTTTTGCTGCTCAATATCAACAAAATCCTTTGCCGCTTTCAAGTGGTATAATTAAGCAAGAATGGTTGAAACGCTATAGAAATTTTCCTGACAATCTCTCACATATAACTCAGAGCTGGGACACTGCGGTTTCAACAAACGATTCTAGTGGCTTTAGTGTCTGCACTACCTGGACAAAGGTAGATAATAAGCTTTATTTACTCGATGTGTACCGTGCGAAGCTTGAGTATCCAAAACTTAAAGAACAAGTTCTGTCACTAGCTTCAAGATGGAAGCCACACGCAATTTTAATCGAAGCAAAAACAAGTGGTCAGCAATTGATTCAAGAGCTAAAGGCAATACCTGTTATCGAGATAGTGCCGCATAACAGTAAGCTCGCTCGATTCCACCAAATCGTTCCAATACTGGTAGGGTTTTTCTGCCACACCAAGCAGTATGGCTGAGCGATTTTGAGTATGAAATTTTAATGTTTCCAGAAACCCGCCACGACGATCAAGTAGATAGCGCTGTGCAATACCTTCAGTGGATGAGAGATAGTAGCTTCAGGGTTGCAACTATACGAACATTGTGATTCAAGAGGCAATAAGAGAATTCTTTCTTGCTGCATCTTTAAAAGAAATATTGATTTCTTACTATAAGTATATAGTAATTAAATATATAATTTAAGATTAGAAGTAAAAGTTATGACAATAAATTATCAGCAGTGGCAGGAAATATTAAGTATGGTTAATAGTGATAATAAATTAGATAAAAGGAACGTAATTGAAAAAGTAAAAGAAGAGTTAAAGGCAAGCAATGAAGAGGTATTTAAACAGTGGGAAGAGAGTAATTTTTATGTAAATTATAAATTTGAAGTTGGAGATAATGAATTCACATTATTACATTTAACTGCTAATTTAGGCTATACGAGCTTGACAAAGGCTTTAATAGTAACAAAAGGGATAGATGTTAATATAAAAGATAAAAATAAAAAGACACCTTTACATTTAGCTCTTATGAATGGCCATGTAGACGTGGTAGAATCTCTCGTAAGAAACGGTGCGAATATTAATATAAAAGATGACTATAGAGTGACACCTTCATCTTTAGCTATTCAAAGAGATTATGTATTTACTCCGCAAAAAAACGTGAAGGCTCCTATGTTAATGTGAAAAATCATGCTAGAACTGCTTCTAGGAATTTAGCTAAAGAGGAAAAACAACGTACATCAGCAATTGCGAAAGGTTTTTTTGCCGGTAGTGCAACTGCATTATCAGGTGTTTTAATAGCGAAAGCACTTTCTACAACTGGAATAGTTACAGCTGAGTCAAAACCCTCTACACCAATAGCAGTGGCTAAAACTGCAGCTATAGCGCTAGTAGTTGGCAGTGCTATATATGCATTGTCAAAGCCTGATACTCAAGTTAACAAACCAGTCTTAACAAATGGACAGCAAGAAACTGCTGGCGCTAGTAGGGGTTGCCTAGCACATATTTGACCTAGCTGCATAACACTGATCATAGGAAATGACATTACAGGGGCACTGGAATAACGTAGGAGAGAGCGCTGACAACTTTCGTTTAGGCAAGATTATATCTTGAAAAAATTAAGCTTTAGTGCTACTAAATGTTGTAACTTCTATGCTGAAACCTGACTATGAATGTGGAAAAAATACGCAATGCTAAAATAAAATTACCAATATTTCTCGATTATCAATCTACTACTAAAGTAGATCCTCGTGTTTTGGAGATGATGATACCTTATTTTGGTGAGTTTAGTAATGCACACTCTCGTAGCCATTCATTTGGTTGGACAGCTGAGGAAGCAGTAGAAAAAGCAAGGAAACACATTGCTGACTTGGTGAACGCAGACAGCAAAGAAATCGTCTTTACCTCGGGTGCAACCGAATCGAATAACATGGCTATCAAAGGTGTTGCTCATTTTTATAAGAATAAGGGAAATCATATAATAACTGTCTGCACAGAGCATAAGTGCGTTTTAGATTCTTGTCGACATCTGGAAAATGAAGGCTTTAAAGTTACATATTTGTCCGTTAAGCAAAACGGAATTATAGATTTGTTGAAACTTGAGGAGGCAATCACTGATAAAACAATTCTGATTTCAGTGATGATGGCAAATAATGAAATCGGAGTAATGCAACCTGTCAAAGAAATTGGTGCAATGTGTAGAAAGCATAATATATTTTTTCATACAGACGCTGCCCAAAGTTTTGGAAAAGTTTCAATAGACGTAAATGAAATGAACATTGATCTTATGAGCCTTTCTAGCCATAAAATTTATGGACCTATGGGAATAGGTGCGTTATATGTCCGTAGAAAAAATCCTCGTGTTAGGTTGACGCCACTAATTAGTGGTGGTGGACAGGAGAGAGGCATGCGCTCTGGAACAGTTCCTACTCCCCTTGCAGTTGGTTTTGGTGAAGCGGCACGTATCGCTAAAGAAGAAATGGAAATAGAAGCAAGCAAATTAGAAGAGTTGAGAGATATTTTGTACAACAAAATAAAAGAGGCATTTCCTGATGTTGTTTTAAATGGTGACTACGAAAATAGGATTCCAGGTAACCTTAACTTAAGTTTTCCTTATGTTGAGGGTGAGTCTCTTATCATGGCAATCAAGGATTTAGCAGTAAGCTCTGGTTCTGCATGCACATCTGCATCCCTTGAGCCTTCTTATGTCATAAGATCACTAAACAATGGCCACGATCTTGAGCATTCATCAATTAGATTTGGCCTTGGCCGATTTACAACTAAAGATGAAGTTCTATATGCAGCAGATCTTGTTACTAAAAATGTTGGACGGCTAAGAGAGATGAGCCCACTTTTGGAAATGGTACAAGAGGGAATAGATTTAAGCACCGTAAAATGGGATTCTCATTGAAGAATAAGACGTTAACCATTAGCAGAGTGATGGTTGTTTAAGCTCTTTCTATGGGTGAAATCGGAAATTTAGCTTTAAGTCCTTTGTAGATGCCACGGAACTAAGTAGCAATCCTATACATATTAAGCTCGCAGCAGTTGTGCTTCCGCCATAGGATAGAAATGGAAGTGGGTCACCTATTATAGGTAAGAAGCCTATTGTCATTCCAATGTTTATAAAGAAATGAGCACTAAAAAAGGCAAAAACCCCGATAGATATTAACTTAGAAAAGTAATTTTTTGACCTGTAAGCAATGGAGAATATTATAGCAAGCAATGTGGTATAGAGTAAAATCAAAGTCATGCTACCTAAAAAACCCCATTCCTCACTCAGTACCGCAAAAGCAAAATCTGTGCGTTTCTCTGGCAAAAATCCAAGTTGAGTTTGACTTCCATTAATAAATCCCTTACCAAACAAACCTCCTGAACCAATAGCTATTTGAGATTGCTGTGCATTATAACCTATTCCAAGTGGATCTACTGATGAATCCAAAAATGATAATATCCTTTGCTTGTGATAAGGGCGCAAAAAAGGCCAAATAGCTGGTATTGCGAAAATGCCAAGAGTTCCAAAAATTATTAAATGAGGTCTCTCCATTATTGCTGTGAATATGATTGATGCTCCTATAAACAATATTATTACAGCTGTTCCTAAATTAGGTTGCTTCAATACAAGGAATACAGGTAAGAAAATAATTATAAGTGGCTTAAATAAGCTTTGAAATTTTATCATTTTATACACACTTTGTTTATTAAAATAACAAGCAAGTGCAAGTATTAAGCCCACTTTTACAAATTCTGATGGTTGTAAACTAATTGACCCAATTCTTATCCATCTCGTTGCACCCATTATATGCGAGCCAAAAAAATTTACTGCTAACAGCGCAATTACTGCTGCTATGTAAAAAAAATAAGCGTGCTTCAAATAAAAATCTAGCTCTATAAATGACATAGCTATAGCAAGCAAAAGGAAGAAAGAGAATATGACCAATTGGTGAATTGCAAATGGAGCCCACTTTCCTCCAGCAGAAGAATATTGCACAACAATGCCAACGCAAAACAGAGCTATTACGTTAATGACTAATAATAAGTGAATCTTCTTCAGCTTATCCACAGCGAAAACTTTACAGACTTTGAGATACAATAAAACATAAGAAAATCAAAAAGCAAATTTATTAATTACCAACCGAATTGGACTGCTATATATCCCAGTTATTACCGTTAAAATTGCCATAAATAATAAACAAAAGAGCATAAGCAATGGTACCTCATTAAGTGTCATTCCAGCGTTTGATGCTGTACTGTTTTCAAAATACATTTTCTCAACCATTTTCCAAATGTATACTAATGCAAAAAAAGAGCTAACAGAAAAAACCATCAGAGAGACCCATGCATGAGATTCAAGAATTGCTTGCATCATATACCACTTACTTACAAAGCCATTTGTCAAGGGTACACCGATTAATGCTAAACTAAGTAGAGTAAATGCGAGTGTTGTATAGGGCATTGACTTTTTTAGTCCTGATAAATTTTCTATTTTTGTCATACCAACCTTATAAGAAATACACCCTGTAACCATGAATAAAGACGTTTTTATCATGCTATGATTTACTATGTGAAGAACTGCTGAAAACAAACCTGATTTTGAATTTAAACCCAGCATTAAAAGTATATAGCCAATCTGACTGATACTGGAGTGAGCAAACAGTCTTTTTATATCTTTTTCGATTATTGCAGATATTGATCCAAATACAATAGCGCAAAGTGCGAGGATAATTATCACATTATGCAGTGGTAAGAAAAAATTTTGCTGAAAAACAGTGTAAAAGATTCTGATAAAAACATATATCATCACTTTGGTTACTGTACCTGAAAAGAATACGCTAACGAAGCTAGGTGCTTCACTATATGCGTTAATCAGCCATCTGCTGAGTGGAAATAGTGCCATTTTGATTGAGAGACCAACAAAAATGAATAATGTACCAAGTCTTATGATGTTATTATCGTATAATGGTACTATTCTTTCAGCCATGTCAGACATGTTGAGCGTTCCGGTCATAGAGTATAAAAGGCCGATGCCAAACAAGTAAAATGTTGCTCCTACAGTACCACTAATGAGGTATTCAAATGCTGCTATCAGGGCTTTTTTGTCCCTTCCCATTGAAACTAATACATAAGAAGAAAGAGATGAAATTTCCAAAAAAACATAAAGATTGAATATGTCGTTTGTTACTAGAATCCCGAGTAGTCCGCTTAAGCACAGTAGAAATAGAGAGTAAAAACCAGTGATCTTGTTTTTGCTAATTTCTTTTTCGTTAATATAAAAGCTATAAAGCACGCTAATCAGCGCTATAAAATTCACCAAAGTTAGAATCAAGGAGTTCAATATGTCGATTCTCAATTCTATTCCGTATGGAGGAGCCCAATCTCCGAGATAATAAGTTATAATTTCACCATTGTATGTTTTCACTAGCAACGTTAATGAAATAAAGAAAATAGCTGCCGTTGTAAAAAAAGAGATAAACCAGGACACCCTATGTTTCCTGGTAAGAAAGCAGAACATCGACGCAATTATTGGTATAATAACTTGTAGAATTGGTAATTGCATTAAACTATTGTTAATACATCGTTAAAGTATTAGTATATATAATACTTTTTGTTTTAATACCTTTATGTTATCTAAAATTTATAATGTAGTAACAAACTTATTAAGGAGAAAAGGTAAATTTATAGGTAGGGATGAAAACGGAAATTCTTACTATGAGTCAAATAAAGGGAAAAGATGGGTAATATATGGTAATGTTTCTGACCCCACAACAATTCCTCCAGAATGGTATATATGGCTGCATTATACTAATAATAAAATACCAATCAACAATAACAAAAGAAAAACTCCTAATTTAACGGGTACAAAAGATGCATACTACCCAAAGCAAAAGGTGAAAAACTACTATGAAAGCTGGAATCCTAATAATTAAAGATGCGAAGGTCAAATATACTTGAAATAGTTGCTGGATCATTTGTATTAATTTTCACTATTTTTCTTGTCTTCTTCGCTATTAATAAGCTATCTTACATAAAAAGAAACTATAAGGATTGCTATAAAATACATGGCCTTTTTACTGATGCTAACGGTGTAGGGGTTAGTGATAGTGTCAAGATCTCTGGTGTAGAAATCGGAAGCATAACTGGTGTATCGCTTGACAAAGCTACCTACATAGCACGAATCGATATGTGCATAAGCAGAGACATAAAGTTGCCAATTGATAGCTCAGCTCTAATCACTAGCAGTGGGGTTGTTGGTAGTAAATTTATTAATATATCACCTGGTGCAGATCCTAAATTAATTTCACACGGTGGTAAAATAGCGCATACTCAAGCTGAAGCAAATATGGGTGGAATAGTGGATAAAATTATTGGCATGTTTACAAAGTGAGAATAAGAACATATAAGCCAACTTGGCCTATGTACAATTAAGGATTTTTCTATCAATAGCTTGAAGTTGTTCAGCGTTTGAATTATCAAGATTTCTGCTAGGTTTTACATTCCTAATAATCTTAACAAATGCTTATACTTTCAGTATAGGAGTGTTTTTTCTTACGTACTTAGGGAAGTGTTAAATAAACCATACGCGTCAAGTTAAGGAAATAAAGGTATGAAAGAGATAGAATAATATAGAATAATAAGGTATAGGTTCTCCCAGAAATACTTTTAGTGAGAGAACCAATGAATAAAGTAACTAGATTATTAAAAAAGCTCAAAGAATTTTTTAATGAAAAAGCAGACAAAATCTCAATTACAGCAAGGTTTATAAAAAGAAAGAGAAAGCTAAAAGGTTCATCGTTCGTAAAAGCCATGGTCTTGGGTAATATAGGGGTTGATAATTGTAGCGTAGAAACAATGTGTCAATTACTAAACGAGGACTCGATAGATATAACAAAACAAGGTTTGGATTTTAGATTTACTGAAGAAGCAGTGGAATTTATGAAAAGGATGTATAATGAATCTGTGGTTCTCTTTAAAAATATCTCGCAAGTTGATTGCAAAATCTTACAGCTATTTAATAGTGTTAAATTATTGGACAGTAGCTATATTACTCTACCTAACAGTATGGAAGAGATGTATAAAGGTTATGGTACTAGCTACAGTGGCTACGAAAGTAATACTAAGTCTGGAATAAAGTTACAATTAGTTTTCGACTACATGAATCAGATAATAGACCAACTTAATTTAACGGAGGGAATAAGATCAGGGATATAGGAAACATTTAAGTAATATATTAAGCAATGATTTGCTAATATCTGATCTGGGTTATTTTGTCCCAAACTCTTTTAAACAAATCAATGAAATAGGAGCTTATTTCATAAGTCGTTGATACCAATATATATGATATAGAAACAAATCAAAAAATAGAGTTACTGGAATGTTTAGAGATTTTTAGAAAACGAGGTATTATTAGGAAAAGAAGTAAAAATTAGAGTAAGAATATAAACTAACTGAATATGGCCAGAAGAAGGAAAGCTAATAGATTAGCAAGATCACAGGGATATACATCCTCTAAAAGAAATCAAAAATTGTTGAACTGGTCAATATTTATAACTAATGTTCCAGAAAAAAATTAGTGCTGAGCAAGTATTAACGATTTACAGAGTAAGGTGGCAAATTGAGTTATTATTTAAATTGTATAAAAGCCATATCAGGCTTGATAAGCTAAAAGGAAAGCCATGAAGAGTATTATGTGAACTATATGCTAAATTGTGTGCAATTCTTATATTTTACGGCATAGTTGGTTGCACAGAAGTAAAAAAGAATAAAGAACTTAGCTTAACAAAGGCATTTATTGAGCTAAAAAGGCGGGTTAGAGAGTTATTTTTAGCACTAAAGAATAAAGTTAATAGTTTGAAAGTTTTTCTTAAAAAGCTTACCATAACTTGGTCTCGATTTTCATTAAAAGACAAGTACAGAAAAACTAGAGTATCTACCTTAACTTCCCTGAATTTACTTACAATCTCTTAACTTGACGCGTATGGTTTATTTAACACTCCCTTTTTGAGGGTTACAGATTGCTAAAAATATTTAAACAACTAATTTTATAACTTTGTACCAATAAAACTATTCCCATCTTAATTATCAAACAGTAACGTATAGAACTACAAACTTTTGTATATTAAGAAATTGTTTAAATTGCATACCTGGCTACTATGCCTCCTACTTCCAAGATAAAGTACCTTTCACTAAAAAATATTGAATTTAATTTTTGCAATCACTTAAGTCTAGTATTATTTTGTTAATGTATCGTTCATTTGCATCCTTGATGATAAATTTTATACCATTTTTATATCTTATAACTTCATCTACAGAAGGTACCTTACCAGCAATTGAAAGAACCAAACCACTAAGTGTGGCATAATGCTCTTCAGAGTCACACAACTCTATTTTTAGATTTTCCTCTATATCCTTTATAAGGGCCCTTGCCGATATTTCAAACTTATTTTGAGATAATTCAGTAATGGTGTGTTCTGAATTTACCTCATTCTCGTTATCAATATTTGGTATCAATTCTTCTATAAGATCATTTATCGAAATTAAACCATCAGTTCCGCCATATTCATCCAGTACAATAGCTAAATATGACTTGGAAGATTTCATTCTAACAAAAAGATTTGTTGCTTTCATTGAGGCTGGGACAAATATTACATTTTGTATAATATTTTTCAGATTAAAATCTTTATTCTTATTGAAAATGATATCTTTTACGTAAAAAAAGCCTATTACGTTGTCAAAGTTATTCTTATAAGTTGGTATCTTAGCATGGTAAATGTTTTTCACCTTCTTTATTATCTCATCCTTGCTCGATTCAATGTCTACTGCACATATCTCCTTACGTGGAGTCATTATATCCATGATACTACAATCACGGAATTTTAATAGACTATTAAGTATGTTAAGACCTGACAGATCACCCATTAATGCCTCAGTCGCACATTTTTTTAACACAGAAGTTTTGTTGAAGAGAAAGAGAAAAATTCTGTATGCTATTTTTTCTACTAAAGTTCTTTTTTTATTCAATTTATTCCCTTTAATGGTGAAAATATCTTTAGATAAGGTCTCTCAAGAAAACTGTTATTAAATGTTTAATAAGCATGTGAATAATGTCAATTTAATTTGTGAATTATTTGTTGACATAAAATACTAACAATTGATCAACAATTTTTTCAATGACATATACATAATTATATAACAATCCATGATAGTAAAGCTTTTTCCATAAAAGAAAATTACTAACATTCTAGACATCTTACTTATACACATAAATCATAAAGGAAAATCAATAGTATAGAGAAGTTATTAACACACTTATCCACAAGATAAGAAATACTAATTTTACTGAATTTTAAGTTAATAACAATTTATTGATAGAACTACTATTACTGTTATACTTTAGTTTAGATAAAAAGTAGATAAAGTAGATTGAAAAGAAGTAAATCAAAAATAGCAAGAATCATCAGCCAGAACGAGTCAGATGAAAAAGTTCCTATTTGGTTAATGCGTCAGGCTGGTAGGTCTCTTCCTGAGTATCGGAAGGCAGTGGAAAACATAAATAATTTCATGGAGATATGTTATAGCACAGATTTGGTAACAGAGTTAACGTTACAACCAATAACAAGATTCGACATGGATGCAGCGATAATTTTTTCTGATATTTTGATAATAGCTGACATTTTAGGCTGTAATGTGAATTTTATTCGAGGTATGGGTCCAATAATAAGACCTATAGAAAGTGCTAAAGACTTGAAGAGTCTACAAGGAATTGAATCTAACACATTACCGATCCTAAATGCTATAAAAGAAGTAAGAAGCCAGTTGCCAGAAGAAAAATCGCTTATAGGCTTTGCTGGAGGGCCGTGGACGGTAGGTTCATACATCATAGAGGGCGGTGGTAGTAAAACTTTTTCCAAGGTGCTAAATTTTTGTCCATTGGCACTAGAGGAAATAATAAAAAAAATAACGGAAGCGACAATTATTTATCTGATCAAACAGATAGAGTTTGGAGCAGATGTTATTCAGTTATTTGACAGCAATGCTGGTGTATTAAAGGGAAAACTATTTGAAAGATACATCATCAAGCCAACAAAGGAAATTGTTTCGGCAATAAAGAGTATATTTCCCAATTTTCCAATAATAGGTTTTCCGCGCTCTACTGAAAATCTTTATACAGATTACTGCGAACAAACAGGCGTATCTGCAGTAAGTATAGATTATAATGTTCCAATAGAATGGGCGAGAGAAAATCTAAAAATTCCTCTGCAAGGGAACCTTAATCCTAGTCTTTTAGCCTACAATAAGTCAGAAGCAATTGAAGAAGCAAAGCGTATAATAGATTGTTTTAGAGGGTTACCTTTTATATTTAATCTTGGACATGGAGTGCTTCCTGATACTCCGGTTGAAAATATTGCTGCATTAGTGAACCTAGTAAGAAACTACTAAAACTCTTGTATGAAAAGCCTTTATGAGGGTGGAATGAAAAACTTACTTGACAAACCTCATTCTCTTCCTTACTATAACGATAAGAGTATTCATCCTTGTTTTTGGGCTCAACGACAAAATTCAGTAAAAAAACTCAAATATTTATTGGCAAATTACAAAAAAATTATAGTGGCCGCATGTCTTTTTTATTTTTTCTACATTCAGCCAAAACACGCTTGTTAGCACATTATCAATTTACATTATTAAAACTCGCTATACAGGGATTTATTTGCCTTTTTCAATTTATTAAGCTTTTTAATATCTATATTTAAGAATACAAAAATACCAACCTTTATGTAAAACAATAAAACTTCTAGCTTTTTTGTTGTGTAGAGTTTATCATTTTTATTTAACTTTAGTGAGATTGTGTCAGACCTTGCAAAGAGAATGTCTCTGATAAAGCCGTCGCCTACAATTGCTGTGACCGATAAAGCAAACAGATTAAAAAGCGAAGGAAAGAAAATTTGCGTTTTAGCTGCGGGAGAGCCGGATTTTGACACTCCAGATCATATAAAAAAAGCAGCTATTCAATCGATAAATGAAGGAAAAACTAAATATACTGCTGTTGATGGAACGCATGAGCTTAAAGAGGCGATAATCAATAAGTTAAAAAGGGATAACAATCTAGAATATAAACTGAACCAAATTTGTGTCGGCGCTGGCGCTAAGCAGGTGTTATTCAACTTATTTATGGCAACAATTGACCCTGGAGATGAGGCTATAATACCAGCTCCTTATTGGGTTTCATATATTGATATGGTAAGTCTTTTTGGTGGCCTGCCAGTTGTTGTAGAGTGTAAACAAAACTTTAAGCTGACACCGAATTTACTTGAAAGCAAAATAACTAAGAAAACTAAATGGTTAATTCTTAACTCACCAAATAACCCAGCAGGAATTGTCTATACATATGATGAATTGAAAAGCATAGCGCAGATATTACTTAAGTATCCACATGTAAATATTGTTACAGATGATATTTATGAACACATAATATACGATGAAAGGTTTTTTACTATCGCTCAGGTTGAACCAAAGCTTTACGATAGAACTTTTGTTGTCAATGGAGTGTCAAAAGCTTATGCGATGACAGGTTGGAGAATAGGGTATATTGCAGGTAGGAGTGGTGTGGTAAATGCTATCTCTACACTACAGTCTCAAAGCACTTCTAACCCAAATTCAATAGCACAAGCAGCAGCAGTTGAAGCGTTAAATGGTGATCATAGTTTTTTGAAAGAAAGAAAAAAAACTTTTAAGGATCGTAGAGATTTTGTGATAGAAAAGCTAAATTCTGCTCCAGGATTGTCATCATCTATTCCACAAGGTGCATTCTATTTCTTTGTCTCTTGTGAAGGTTTATTGGATAAGAGCACAAAAAGTGGTAAAGTAATAAGTAATGATCTTGATTTTGCTGAATATTTATTGGAAGACTATTTAGTTGCTGTAATTCCAGGGGTTGCATTTGGTCTAAAAAACTACATTAGAATTTCCTATGCAACCTCTCAAGAGCAGCTGAAAATTGGATGTAACAGCATCATCAGAGCATGTGAAATGCTGAGTTAATTTTTTTATATCGATAAGTATGGCCTGGATGTATTTGCTATTAGCTGGTTTGTTTGAAATAATATGGACCACAGCATTAAAATATAGTAATGGCTTTACTCGTATTATACCTGTAGTAGTTATTTTAGTTAGCGGTTCTGTGAGTCTTTACTTGTTATCGGTAGCAATGAAATCTATTCCTCTTGGTACATCTTATGCAGTTTGGACTGGTATAGGTTCTATAGGTGCGGCAATTATAGGAATAATGTTTTTTAATGACCCAGTAAATTTTGGGCGTTTATTTTCCTTTGTTTTGGTAATACTAGGTATTGTGGGCTTAAAAGTATTTACCAATTAGAAAAAGTTAAATGCGTCTATTTTGCCATTTCAAAAATATCTGCCGAAGTTACCTTAGATTCTCTAGCTTGCGAAGAAGGTATTCCTATTGATTTGACGAGTGTTTTTCTAATGTTCAATTCTTCATTTTTCTCATTTTTTTGAATTAAATTAATATCGTTTATTTTACCTGCTAGATCTTTTCCTTCTTCCAGACTTTTTAAGTCACCTTTGTTGATATGGTGTTCATTGTTAAATTCTGCAACAATCTCTTTCTTTTTTGGATGAGTGTTTAAAAATTCCAGCACCTGATATTTGGTGAAAGCTCGAATAAATTTCTTATTAAATCTTGAATCATTATGTAGTTCTTCTAGGCTTTTATCATATAGTTTTGCTTCGTTTACAGTAAACCTTATTATTTCTTCTACATTGCTTAAAAGCTCCCTGTACAGCTTGTCGTATCTGTTACCCGTATGCGCAGCTAATGTTTGTTCGATATATTTTGTTATGTAGTTTTGCAGTGTATTGTCTATTGTATTTATGCTCATTCACTCACCTTACTTTTATATTATATTTTACACGCGAAAAGGTTAATATTAGGTTAACTAAGATGTTCTTAAAGCTAAGTTTTACTAAAAATTATATTATTTAAAGTATAATTTTTATCACAAAATAAAAGCGTAAATAAAATGGACTTTGTAACAAAACTAAAGCTTAAGATAAAGATGAATAAGGAAAAATCATAAATATACTTATCATTTGTGGTGTAATTTTTTTCATATACCTTATTCATGAGCCAGTTGTAGATATGGTAGAAAAAATTATAAGTAAATAAAAGGTCTCTTTTAAAAATGGAAAAAGTGAACTTTTTCCATCATCCAAACTTGAACCTGGAAAATTTAGTTGATGCATAAACTACTTACGTTGGCTATGAGTTCAACTGTATAAAATTCCAGTAAATTAAAATAAGTATTCATAAGAATGTTGTTTTCTATAAACAGAGTATCTATAATACTAGCTTTTGGGTAAAGTATTGCAGAAGAATTTTTTAATCTGGTTGTTGGCGTCACTGTTTTATGCATACCAATATATATTACGCGTAATTCCAAACATAATTGCGCCTGAGTTAATAACGAAATTCAACATAAGTATTACAGACGTTGGTCAATTTGGTGGGCTATATTATATAGGCTATACGCTTGCTCACATACCTATTGGTCTTGCCCTTGATAGATTTGGGCCAAAGTTTGTTTTGCCTACGTGTATTGTCTTAACGTTTGCTGGGACATTACCACTAATATGCTTTGATGAGTGGTATTACTCAATACTTGGTAGAATGATTGTTGGAGTTGGGTCATCTGCTTCGGCAATTGGGCTCTTTAAAGTTGCAAGTATGTATTTCTCACAAGAAAAATCAGCAAGGATGGCTAGTTTATCTATAATAATAGGGTTACTGGGAGCTGTTTATGGTGGATTACCTCTAGACTTTTTGCTCAATAAATTTGGTTGGAATTATGTTATATATACTTTCTCAGCGTTTGGTTGTTTGCTTGCTCTATTGTTGCTTTTAATAACGCCAAAAAGTAACATAGAGGAGAGTAGAAATGACAACATACTTCAAGATTTAAAGACTGTACTTTTCAATAAACATATCATTCTAATCAGCTTTTTTGGTGGCTTAATGGTTGGACCATTAGAAGGTTTTGCTGATGGTTGGGCAAAAGCGTTCTTATGTGAAGCATATCAAATGACCGGGGATCTGGCATCTTCGCTTTCTTCCCTTATGTTTATAGGTATGGGAGCTGGATCATTCTTTTTAGCTTATTTACTGGAAAAATACCCAGACAAACATTACGAGGCAATTATTGCCTGTTCTTTTGCAATGATTGCTAGCTTTATCTTGCTTTTTATACAAGCTGGAGGTTTATATATTGCACTACCTGCACTTCTTGTTATCGGCTTTGCGTCTGGTTATCAGGTAATTACTATTTACAAAGCAATAAGTTATGTAAACAATAACTTGGTAGGCTTAGCCACAGCCATATCAAACATGATAGTTATGGTTTTTGGCTATTTTTTTCATACAGGAATTGCAAAAATAATAGATTTATGTTGGAATGGAATGGTAGTACAAGGAAATCCTGTGTATGGTACTGAGTTACTAGTAAAAGC
This sequence comes from Trichopria drosophilae, assembly GCA_030407085.1. Taxonomy (NCBI): domain Eukaryota; kingdom Metazoa; phylum Arthropoda; class Insecta; order Hymenoptera; family Diapriidae; genus Trichopria; species Trichopria drosophilae. Next base: position 49,929 of record CM059582.1, on the reverse strand, counting down.
AATATCAATTATTCCTATATGTTTGCTTTTAGCTGTTTTTGGATTTATGTGGTTAAAGAAAAGTTCTTATGACAAGTGTTTCAGAAAGAATTTGTGACTCTAAAAGTAGTCTGAAGTCTTTTGATGATGAAGTTTATCGATCTATAGAAAAAGAACTGCGGCGACAAAAATCACAGTTGCAACTGATTGCATCAGAAAATTTTGCGAGTAAAGCAGTGATGGAAGCACAAGGTTCTTTTCTGACTAATAAATATGCAGAAGGTTATCCTGGTAAGAGATATTATTGTGGTTGTGAGTATGTGGATGAAGTTGAAAATATAGCTATAGAGAGGCTTTGTAAGCTGTTTGGTGTTAAATTTGCAAATGTTCAACCTCATTCTGGTTCTCAGGCAAATCAAGCAGTGTTTGCTTCGCTGCTTACTCCGGGCGATACTATACTTGGATTGTCACTGAATTGTGGTGGACATTTAACTCATGGTGCAGCACCAAACCTTTCTGGTAAGTGGTTTAAGTCGATTCAGTATACAGTTAATAGAGATACTTATCTACTCGATATGGACGAGGTAGAAAAGCTAGCGCTGGAGCATAAACCGAAGCTAATCATTGCTGGTGCTTCTGCTTATCCAAGAAAAATAGATTTCGAGCGCTTTCGCAAAATTGCGAATAAAGTTGGTGCATATCTGCTTGCAGATGTTGCTCACTATTCAGGGCTTATTGCTGCAGGTTGTTACCCATCCCCTGCTGAACATGCGCATGTTATGACTTCTACAACTCACAAAACTCTACGCGGTCCTCGTGGTGGAGTGATAATGACAAATGATGAAGCATTACATAAAAAAATTAGGTCTGCGGTTTTTCCAGGATTACAAGGTGGGCCCCTTATGCATGTGATAGCTGCAAAAGCTGTTGCATTTAAAGAAGCATTAGCGCCAGAGTTTAAAACTTATAGCAAGAAAATCGTGGAAAATGCGAAAGTACTAGCTCAAGAATTGCAAAAGCATGGACTCGACATTATAACCGGTGGCACTGACTCTCATATTGTGCTAGTTGATTTAAGATCACAGAAGTTGACGGGAAAAGACGTTGTAAATAGCCTTGAGAGAGCTGGCATTACCTGCAATAAAAACTCTGTGCCATTTGACACGGAAAAGCCAACCATTACTTCAGGGCTACGTTTTGGTACCGCTGCTGAGACAACGCGTGGACTTGAGAGAGAAGATTTTAAAGAGATAGCTGATCTAATAAATGAAATAATTCAGGGATTGATCAATGGAAATAGTCCTAATATTGAAAGAGCAGTAAAAAATAAAGTTGAAAAGATTTGTAGTAATTTTCCTATTTATTAATTTATTTGGCATTCAAATTTCCTTTCTTTACTTTGGATTAAACTATTGTATAGCTCTTTAATTTTATGACAAATGTACTTAGCATAGAGAGTTGTGATTTTCACAATAAAAATGTTCTACTCAGGGTTGACTTCAATGTTCCTATAAAAAATGAAAGAATTTGTGATACCACTCGTGTTTTGAGAGCTCTACCTACCATTCAATATTTAGCAAATGGAGGTGCAAAAGTTATTATTATCTCACATTTTGGGCGTCCAAAACCAAAAGACAATAACCTATCGCTAAAAAAAGTAGTTGAAACTTTATCGCAGCTGCTAAGCAAAGAAGTGAGATTTATTGATGATTGCATTGGTGAGGAAGTACAAAGAGCAGTAAATTTGATGAATGGAGGAGATATAATATTACTAGAGAATCTGAGGTTTTATAAAGAAGAAGAGCAGAATGACTCAAATTTTGCTAAAAAATTAGCATCTCTAGCAGATATATATGTGAATGATGCATTTTCTTGCTCTCACAGAGCTCACGCTTCTATTTCACGCATTACAGAAATTTTACCTTCTTATGCAGGATTTTGCTTGCAAGATGAGCTAAAGTATCTTGAGCAAGCCATATCGTTTGACGCTAAACCTATTACTGCGATAGTTGGTGGAGCTAAAATATCCACTAAAATAAAAATGCTTATAAAACTAGCAGAAAAGGTTGATTACCTTATTCTGGGTGGCGCGATTGCTAATAATTTTTTGTTATTTAATAAAGTTAATATAGGCAAGTCTTTTTTTCAAAATGGTGTTGATGATCTTCTGCACAATATTGTTGAGACGGCAAATAAAAACAATTGCAAAATAGTTGTGCCAGAAGACGTTTTGGTTGCAGTAAATTCTGATTATAGCACTGGTATTTTAAGAAAAACCGAATCCGTTTTGGATGATGATATAATTTTAGATATCGGACCTCAGACTTTAAGCACAATAAGCAATGTAGTAGCAAGCAGTAAAACTCTACTATGGAACGGGCCTATTGGTGTTTTTGAACATTCAGCTTTTGCAAATGGTACAGTAGAGGTGATGAGAGTAGTAAGTAATTTGACACACGAAGGAAAATTAACCAGCGTAATAGGAGGAGGGGATAGCCTATCTGCAGTAAATGCTGCAGGTCTTACTGATAAAGATTTTACATATATTTCAACTGGTGGGGGAGCATTTTTAAGTTGGCTCAGTGGTGATAAAATGCCGGGACTGCGATTAACATCTAATTAAAACTTTTTTAAGCTGTTGCTTGTACCTTAGCTTTTTTATACGTTGTGTTGTGGTTGTGTCGAAAGTAGCTAAATTAATCTTATGCTTAATAATACCAGTAATAGGATTTGTTTTTTACATTAAGGAGCATTACCTCAACGATACGAGTTCACAAATTAAATTTGAGCCATTTTTCAAAACAGATTCTACAAGTCCAGACTACATTCCACCACTTCCAGAGCTGACTGATTTTGATAAAGGAATATTAAGGGTTTGTGGAGATTGGGGAACACAGCCTGATGAAGAAGATTTCAGAATTTTGCTTGATTGTCCGCAGCATCAAGAAGTGGTGAAAAAGATATACGATAAGCTTGATCATCAGGTGATTACACCTAGTGCAGACTTGGAGTTATTTAAAGATGAATTGACTAAGATTTGGTTTACAAATAGTGGAGTTGAAAAAGGAACCGTAGGATTTGGGCATATTTTCTGTGGTGAACCAGATAGTTTGGGGCTTGGTGGTATGCATTTTGTAGGTAGATATGTTGAGGCTCAAGAAAATAATTGGGCGGGTGCGATTTGGGATAATGAATCTCTGTGCAATAAATTAGATATTAAGCCACCTGTTTACACGTTTGGAATGAAATATTTAGGTAAGGATGGAAAAGTAAAAATTAAGTGCCCAAATGGGTATACGTATAACCTTCATGCTGATGATATTTTAGTTTCTGCAACTAAGGTGTTTAAGGAACTGGGAAAAGATGGAATGTGTCTATATAAAATGGAAGATGACAATTATCAATCGGTTTTTGTGAGAAAGAATGACGCTATACTTACGTTCTATCCTGACTTAACACCAAAATGTAATGATAAGAGTATTAATTGTAGCTGTAGCAAGTCTTGATTGGCTAAAAAAAAGTAAACATTTTATGTGTATTATGCTAATTTAGTTATATTGGAGGCAATTTGTAGAGCTACATGAAACTTATAGTAAAAAAATGTTTGTCTGTTTTATTTCTGTTGCTGCTTGTAGAGCCTCTTTTATATGGACAACAATCTTGTTTAAGTGATATTGAGAACGATTTTCAAGATTTGAAAACATCATTAAAAAATCCAATATTTTTAGATCCTGCACCGAATTTAAATTATGATGATAGAGAAGGCAAAAAAGTGTTGATGGTGGTGGTGCACCATACCGAATCACCAACATTAAAAAGTACAAAATACGCATTAAATTCTTCAGGGATATCAGTACAGCTTATTGTTGATAGAGATGGTAGCATTACTCTGATGGTTCCACTTGAAAAACGAGCATGGCATGCTGGTATAAGTTATGCGAAAGTTCAAGTAGATAATGTGGTTGAAGAGCTACGAAAACTGAATGATTATTCTATAGGTATAGAGATTGTAAACACAGGGCTTGAGCCTTTTACAGAAGAGCAAATGAAATCTGTCAAAGATCTGATTTTGTACCTCATGAAGCGCTTTAAGATTAGAAAAGATATGATATTTAGTCACGCTGAGATAGGCACTATAGTGTACAACTCAGCAATTGAAGGTTACGCAATGCGTAAGCCTGATCCACATAAGTTATTTGATTGGGAGTTATTAGAGAAAAGTAGTATCGGATTGCATATAGGTGATAGAATCAGTCCTCAAGACGCAGAACAAAAAGTAAATGAGGTTTTGTATAAGGTAGGCGATAAGAGTGAAAATATTTTGAAATTAAAAAAAAGGTTAAACGGTTTTTTTATAAAATACTGCCTTGGAATGATAGGGAAGGTAATATGATTTTTCCTGACAATAATGCTAATTACTCAAATGAGTTTGATGAAAATTTTGCGTGGGTTATCAATCAGTTTTTAATGCACCACTTGCCGAAAGAGATTAGAAAAGACTTGCCTCTAAAATTAGAACAAGAAGATATTTTGCCTGAATTTTTAGTTAAGTATAGTAATCTTATTTTTAGTGAATTCTTATCTTTAAGTGATAAAACTAAATTAAGCTTAAAGCCACTATTTTTGAATGAAGAGGATTATAAGCATTTATTATCTTCTCTTGCAGAATATGAAAATAATATTTCTTCTGATGCATTTGCTATGCTCATGTACAAGATTAAGCTATATTATGACTCTTATCTAAGATACAATATAAGATCTTCACTTTATATTCCATTTAGACTTAATTCATTTGAAAAGCTAGATATTTTAAAGAATGAAATATTATCTTTTAAGTCTATAAGCCCTGAAAAGGCTATAGAAGTCTCGAATTTGATTAATGAGTTTAGGTCGAAAATTTTATCTGATTTCCAAAATTTTGAAAAGCAATGGTTTCAAGAATTTAAGGACACTTGGAAACAAAAATTTATACCGAATATGGAAAGGCAAACGTTTTGGACTGTGCTACATGAAACTGTGTTGGAATATTTAGAAAAGGCGAAGAAAGAAGTCTAATGAGTATTACAATGACCAGATGCATGGGCAGAGAAAAATAAAGGCACATGCATCTGGAAGTATACAAAAATTTCTAAATGAGATTAATATAGTATTGGGATGACAGAGTTTAAAAAATAAGTTACTTTTTTTATTTTTGGTAAAAAGTAGTCTATGGATATTAAAATTGCACCTTCTATACTTTCAGCAGACTTTGCAAAATTAGGGGAGGAAGTAAAAAGAATTAGCGACTTGAATGTAGATTATATACACATAGACGTTATGGATGGAAATTTTGTTCCAAATATTACAATAGGTCCGAATGTTATCTCTGCGATACGTAAATATAGCAACCTTCCTTTTGATGTGCACTTAATGATTAAATCTCCTGGTGACCATATTGAAAGTTTTATAAATGCTGGTGCTGATATTATCACTATACATGCAGAAGCAGAGATACATCTTGAGAGGCTAGTAAGAAAGATAAAATCATATAAAAACAATACAAAAAAAATAATACAAGTCGGAGTTTCAATTGTTCCTTCAACTTCTCCAAGCGTGCTTGAGTATATAATAGATGAGCTAGATATTGTGCTAATTATGACAGTCAATCCTGGATTTGGAGGACAGGAGTTTATTCATTCGCAGTTGAGTAAGATATCTACCGTGAGGAAAATGATACAGGACCGTAATCTTAAAACACAAGTTTCAGTAGATGGTGGAGTTAACTTTTCTAACGCAGCTGATATAATAAAAGCAGGTGCAAATATATTAGTTGCTGGATCAGCAATATTTAAAGCTGAAGACATGAAAAAGACTATAAACGATCTTAAAAATCTTTCGTTATAACCCTACAGATAACACAAACCATTTTTGTTATCTTGTCAGTTTTAAAAATTCCTATTATCCCAGTGCTTTGACACTGAGATAATAGAAAGTAAGTTCAACCTCAATAGAAACCTGATGATGAGTCATTATTACCAGATTTTGGTCTGTTTCTATTACTAAAACCAGAACGAGGACGAGTAGGTCTATTACTATGATAATTATCTCCAGGTTTTTTATTAAACGAGTTGTTATAATAATTATCCCTATTATTTAAACCATCTCTCCTTTCTTCATTGTAAAGCTTACCTTCAAAAAATTCGCCTGTTTCTTGATCAACACGACGTCTTGATAATTTTGGACATCCACCTTTTTCAAAGTCAATTATCAAAGCTTTGAAGGTATCACCCTGTTTAAGTATATCCTCAATGGACTCTACATGTTGATTAGCTACCTCGCTTATATGCATTTTTCCTTTTCTTCCATTAAGAAATTCTAGCTCTACAATAGACTTCTCTATCTTTACAACTTTAGCATCAATTATAGAACCTTGTTCTAGCTCTGTTATTGAATCAATCATCATATTCTTTGCAGCTTCAGCTTCAGTACTACTAATGGCAAAAACAGAAACTTTACCGTCATCCCCTATTTCAATTTTTGCATTACTTCTTTCACATACACTGCGTATATTTTTTCCTTTAGCACCAATAGCTGCAGAAATTTTATCTTTATCTATATAAAACGATAACACTCTTGGTACATGATCTTTTATATCCTTACGATGTTCTGAAATTACTGCATTCATTTTTTCTAAGATATGTAATCTTCCGACTTTTGCTTGTTCTAAAGATTTTTCAACAATTTCAAAGCTTATACCAGGAATTTTCATATCCATCTGCAGTGCTGTAATCCCTTCGCTAGTTCCTGCTACTTTGAAGTCCATATCACCAAGATAGTCTTCATCGCCCAGTATATCAGAAAGTATTGTATACTCATTTTTGTCTTTGATGAGACCCATAGCAATTCCTGCAACGGGAGCCTTTATTGGCACACCTGTATCCATTAATGCAATGGAAGTTCCACAAACTGTTGCCATAGAAGAAGAACCATCAGATTCCATAATCTCAGATACTACCCTTATTGTATAAGGAAATTCAGATTTATCAGGTAAAACAGGATGAATTGCTTTCCAAGCAAGTTTACCATGACCAATTTCTCTCCTTCCTGGTGCACGTATAGCAGAGGCCTCTCCAACAGCAAATGGAGGAAAATTATAATGCAACATAAAATGTTCACGTCTATCCCCTTCAATGTCATCCACAATTTGCTCATCTTGTGTAGTACCAAGAGCAGTAACAACTAATGCCTGAGTGGTGCCCCTTGTAAACAGCGCAGAACCGTGAGTCTTGGGTAGAATGTCAGCCTCAATTTCTATCTGGCGTATTTCATCATACTTACGGCTGTCTATCCTCACACCTTTCCTTCTAATCATTTCACGCACTAAAGATCTTTCAAAGCTTTTTACTGCATAAGCAATTAACTTTTCGTCTTTTTCAGCCTCTTTAAGAGTATTCAATATATTATTCCTGACTACTTCTAGAGCTTGAACTCGCTCTTGTTTTACTGGTTTTGAATATGCTTCTTCAAAGTCTTTTCGATATTTTTCAAGTCCTTGAGTTATATCTGATATATCAACAGGAGCAAAGCTTTCAGGTTTATTGCCTACTGTATCAGCAAATTCTTTTATAAGCTTAATAACAGGTTGAAGATGTTCATGGCCGAATTTTATTGCACTCAAAACATTTTCTTCAGAGAGCTCTTTGACTTCCGATTCGACCATTAAGATCGAATTTTCATCACCAGACAAAAACAGATCCAAGTTGCTTGCTTTCATCTCTTGAACGGAAGGATTGAGTATATAATTGTTATTTTCATCACAACCGACCATAACTCCAGCTATAGTAAAGTGGAAAGGAACACCAGAAATTGCAAGAGCTGCGACGGCACCTATCAATGCTGGTACTTCAGGAGAATTGACCGTATCGTAAGTTAATAGATTGCATACTACACTAATTTCATCATGAAAACCTTCAGGAAATAACGGCCTTATACTTCTATCTATTACTCTTGAAATTAAAGTTTCTCTATCAGATGGTTTTCCTTCTCTTTTAAAAAAACCACCAGGAATCTTACCCATGGCATAACTTTTTGCAATAAACTGCACATTTAAAGGGAGAAAATCAACACTTTCTTCCTTCTTTTTTCGTACAACAGTGACTAAGATAGAAGTATCTCCATAATTTACAACTACTGAACCATCAGCTTGACGTGCTATTTTCCCAGTTTCTAAAGATAAGGTACGCCCCTCCCAATCTATAGATTTTTTTATAATTTCAAACATACAAAATTCCTCGATTATTTTCTAATGCCTAACTTCTCTATTAACTCTTGATAGGCTTCATTACCAAATTTACGTTTTATATAATTTAAGTGCTTGCGCCTTCTACCTATCAATATAAGTAAACCGCGCTTAGAATTATGGTCATGCTTATGCGTTTTAAAATGCTCAGTTAAATTACTGATTCTCTCGGTTAAAATTGCACACTGTACAAAAGATGAACCTGTATCATCTTCTTTAATTGCATATGTACTAATCAAACTTTTTTTCTTTTGGGATGTTATTGACATCTAAACCTCATTTCAAAATATTAAAAACACGAATAGGCTTCACATAACCATGAGTAAAACTGCAAATTGCAATAGGTACATTACCCACTGTCGTACAAAAAATATCATAATCCTTTAAACCACGCAAGTTATTTAATATAATTCCTTGACCTTTTCTGATTTTCTCCGCCTCCTCTAGGGAAATTTCAATTTTGAGCATTGATTCTAAGACTGATGCAATAGGGATAATCGGACTTTTTGCATCATATTTAATGCAACTCTTCGGTGTCATTCCAGCGCTCTGGTACACATCTGTACAAACATTTGTTTTGCCAGAGTAATTTGCACAACGGGTGGTGTCATTCCAGTGCTTGACACTGGAATCTAGGGAAGTTTGCTTGCTTGCAAGCAAACTTGTTTGGTGATCATGGAAAGTAGCTAATAGACGCTTTTGATTGAGGTTACATAGAAAACTAGATCCCAGTGTCTGGGCACTGGGATGACATCCTACTGGTAAGTCCGAATTGCAATGTTTATGCAATTGTGCAGTTTGCTCGATTGTTACTGATTCATCTTCCTTGAAATTACCTACCATCGTTCTTCTTAATTGTGTAATATGTCCAAAACAATTTAATTCAATTCCAAGATCTCTTGCAATTGATCTTACATATACGCCGCTACCACAGATCATAGAAAAATCGGCACTATTATTTATGGTGTCCAAAAATATCATCTTCAGTTCATGTATTTTGACTTGTCGAGGTTTTATATTTACCTTTTGCCCACTTCTTGCTAATTTATATGCTCTTGCTCCCTTGATTTTCACCGCTGAAAATTGAGGAGGAATCTGCTTGATCTCACCAATAAAATTTTCAATTGTACAATTTATTTGATTATATTCGGGTTTTATATCGCTAGTTCTAATAATATCACCATCTAAATCGTCTGTAGTTGTTTGCTTTCCCCATTTGATTGTGAAATTGTATGCCTTTAGGTTACAAGATAAATACGATATAGTTTTTGTTGCTTCACCAAGAGCAATCGGTAATACACCTGAAGCCAAAGGATCAAGTGTTCCCAGATGACCAGCTTTTTTTATTCCAAAAACCCTTTTAACTTGGGTTACAGCTTGTGCAGAGCTAATTCCTATTGGTTTATCAAGATTCAGCCAGCCATTTACCATATATCACAATCTTATATAATTAGTTACAATTTAGGAAATAGACAAAACATCAAGTTATTAATGAAAATGCTTGATTAGTTTACATTCTTAATATACAATTAACTTTTTACAAACCTTAATTAAGGAGGAAGTTATTATACCTACTATATGGAAATTGAAAAATATAGCACCCATAACAAAAATGAGTATTGAAAGTACAGTTGCAACTGCATCTTTAGCACTTATTGCTAGCCCTGTTGGAATTGCAGTTCTATTTATTGCCGCTGTATATTTTGCCGCACTAGCTATTTCTTCATATCAGCAAATGAATGCAATAGAAAATGTTAAGGGTGAAAAAGGCGATAAGGGTGAACAAGGACTTCAAAATACAATTAATGAAGAAATGCTTAAAACTACGTTACAAAAGCCTGAATTTATACAAATAATTAAAAATGCAGCTCAAGAAAAAGTAGCATAATAAATTAGCATAACCAGAGGTAGATTTTCTACCTCTTTCTTTTCTCCTTTCATCTCATCTAAAAATATAAAAGTTACAATAGCCTATCCCACAACTCAACTACATCCTCATAAAAGTCTATTACTTCTGTTTTTTTGAATCGGTAGCAGTTGTTTATGAATTGAATCCCTAAATCTCCTATAAAGGGAGTGGCATCATTACCTAAAATTTTACCACTACGGCAGATTATCAGCCTGTCGATTAAACTATGCTTCAGTAGCTCTGTGATTAACACTCCTCCACCTTCAACTAATAACCTTGTTATACCAATTTCTGAAACAAATTTTGATGCCATGTCTTTTAGGCAGACTTTGCCGATAACATCAGGTTCCGATGTCATTCCAGCGCGTGACCAGTTTTCATTATGCAATTGCTTGAAGTTTTCTGGATCCCAGTGTCTGGGCACTGGGATGACAGGAGGTGTATTAACTATCAAATAATTAATGTCTTTTATTTTTCTCTCTACTTCCTTATTTGTGATTACCCAAGTTATTACTTTGTCTGCAGTTTTTGCAATATTATGCTCTTCCCGCAATTTTGCTTGGCTATCGATAATTAGCCTTATTGGCGACCTGTCTTCGAGTTCTGGTAATCTGCAAGTTAAGAGTGGATCGTCATTGATAAGGGTACTACTGCCAATCATAATTGCGTCATATTTTGCTCTGAGCTCATGTACCCAATTTCTCGTATCTTCGCTTGTTATCCATTTGCTATCACCTGTAAATGTTGCGATTTTTCCGTCAAGAGTTGTTGCAATTTTGCAAACTATAAATGGTCTATGGAGTTTCTTGGTGGTAAAAAAGCCAACATTCAGTTTCTCTGCTTCTTCTTGCATAATACCTTGCTCAACTTCAATTCCTGCATCTGCTAAAGCTTTTATGCCTCTGCCTAAAACTCTATTATCTGGATCAATTGCTGCAATCACTACCTTTCTTATCCCTGATTTTATGATTTCTGCAGTGCAAGGTTCTGTAACTCCAAAGTGGCAACATGGCTCAAGAGTGACGTACATAGTTGCACCATGAGTTAAGTCTTGAGCATTTTGCAAAGCAACTACTTCTGCATGTGGACGTCCACCGATTCCTGTGTAGCCTTCACCGATCACCATACCGTCTTTTACAATGACACATCCAACAGCGGGATTTGGTGCAACACTTCCAAGACTTTTTTCTGCAAGTTTTAATGCGATCGACATGAAATAATCATTGGTCATTAGAAAGAAGTCATTTCGTATGAGGTATCAAAAATTCTTCTGTGCTCGTGTATGGCAAATCTATCTGTCATACCTGAGATATAATCACATATTATTACTGAACGCTGAGATTCACAAGCAAGCTTGTTCCACTCTATAGGTAATAACCCTGGGTTTTCATAAAAGCATTGAAAAAGCTCCTGTACTATACGTTTTGCTTTGTTCATTGTTCTATTCAATTTATAGCTTCTGTATATTTTTTCCATGTTAAATTTTTTCATCTCTTTTGTGGCATTCGCAATTTTTGGTGAAAATGTGACTAGCATTGTATTTAGACCTCTTGCATCTTCTACGCTTTTTATTTTGTAGTCTTTAATATTTTTTTTAGTCTGAAAAACGACATCATTTATCATAATCCCTATAGTTCTACTCAGTGATTCATGTATGAGTTTGCTCTGAGACAGGTCTGAATATTCACTTCTTACGTTTTTAAACATTTTGCCAATTAAGGGAACATTAAGCAAATCTTCAATAGTTACTAAATTTGCTCTGAGTGCATCATCAAGATCATGTGCACTGTAAGCGATGTCATCGGCAATTGAAGCAACTTGTGCTTCAATGCTTGAAAACTCTTCAAGTTTTAGATCATATTTTTCATTGTATTCTAATAATAGCTGATTATTTGTGTGAGATGCTGCATTTTGACCGAGTAAAGGACCGTTATGCTTTGCAACGCCTTCAATCACTTCCCAACTTAGATTCATGCCATTAAAGTCGGCATGTTTTTGTTCAAGATAAGTTAAAATCCTTATAGCTTGAACGTTATGATCAAACTTATACTTCTCCTTATCAACTTGAACTAGAGCATTCTCACCTGTGTGACCAAATGGAGGATGACCAAGGTCATGTGCAAGCGCTATGCATTCAGTGATGTCCTCATCTAATCTGAGCCTGCGTGCGATGGATCTTGCAATCTGTGCAACTTCAAGGCTATGAGTTAGCCTAGTGCGATAGTAGTCATGCTCATAATTGATAAAAACTTGTGTTTTGTATCCTAATTTCCTAAATGCATTAGAGTGAATAATTCGATCCCTATCACGTTGAAAGCAGCTGCGATTTTCATCTTCTGGCTCTTTAAAATTTCTTCCTTTTGTTTTATTTGGAAAGCACGCGTAACTTAATAGAAAATTATTGTTTGACATGTAAAATTTCTAGTATAATAAGTTATCAATAATGAAGGGTGGTTGTTATGTCAACAGATTGCAATATTAACCTAACTGACAATGCATTAAGAAAAATCCACTCCCTTGTAGAACAAGAAGGAGATCAGAGTTCTGTTTTGCGGGTTGCAGTTTCAGGTGGTGGATGCTCTGGCTTCAAGTATAATTTTCTTATGGATCAAATAAATAAAAAGATGTCTTTGGATGGCGATTTTGACGATGACGAAGACGACGATTTTGACGATGACGAAGATAGCGAGGATTATAGAAGCCACTCCAGTTTTAGTGAAAAAGGTAAAGATATAGTAATTAATGATGAGAATGGAAACCCTATGTTAATGGTTGATAATTGTTCAGCGAAATTTTTAAATAATTCAACTATAGATTATACTGAAGATCTAAGTGGTTCTGGTTTTCAAATCAAGAATGCTCTCGCTAAGTCTCGATGTGGGTGTGGTAACAGTTTCTCGGTCTAATTCTCCCTCCTGGATCTTTTTATAATATGGGTAGTGGTGTAACACTAGAGCTAGCTTCTGTAAGTAAGAGCTTCAAAAAAAGTCCTACTATTGTAGAAGACATCAATCTGAGTCTTACAAGAGGGCAAGTAGTTGCCTTGATTGGTAATTCGGGATCAGGAAAAACAACTATACTACAAATTGCAGGCCTATTGGATAAGCCAACTTTAGGTGTAGTGACAATAGATGGAGTAAATTGCACGCAAGCCAGCAATAAATATAAAACTCATGTAAGAAGAAATTTTCTTAGCTTTGTTTATCAATTTCACTATTTATTACAGGAGTTATCAGTGTTGGAAAATGTTATGCTTCCTCAGCTCATTGCAGGAAAAAGTAAAGCTGAAGCAGAAAAAAAATCGCAAGCAATATTGGAAAAATTTAGTCTGGAAAGTAAAGCAAGTAGTATGTTATCTGAAATTTCTGGTGGAGAAAGGCAGAGGGTTGCAATTGCAAGGAGCATTGTAAACTCTCCAAAGCTTTTACTTGCAGATGAGCCAACGGGAAATTTAGACCCAACAAATTCTTTGAATGTATTTTTGCTGTTACATTCATATGTAAAGGAGAATAACAGCTCTATGCTTATAGTAACACACAACTATATTCTTGCAGAAAAAGCAGATCGCATTTTTCAGCTAAAAAACCGATCATTAGTAAAGCTATGAATGGAAGAAACAGTACGATACAAAGCTACCTATAACTTGTACTTATTTAACCAATGATCATTAACGGAGTATAATTCGCATGAAATGCCTTCATTGCTTTTTATACACGGACTCTTTAACTTACGCTGTTTACTTAGAAAGCATCCTGACAGCATAAACATCGCTAAAACGAGAAATAATAATTGCCTAAACATAACAAGACTTTTTTTATTTATATTAATACATTCATTTCTCTCATTTGTAAAGTTAGGCATATTCTTTTACCCTTATCTCTTTTTTTACTTTTTTGGAGGAAGTGACTGCACTGTTTAAGCGTAGTTTTATATAATTATCTATAATTTGAGCCACTTCCTCTTCTTTGTCCCTTAAAAAGTGGTTGGTATCGTATACTATATGGTATTCCATACGGTTATTCTTTACCGAATTTATTAACCTTTGTGCTAGTTCTGTTACATCGCTTTCTTCTGAAATTGTATCATTATTACTTTGTATTATAAGTCCAGGAACTGGACAAGGAGAGAAAAAAGAGAAATCGTACTTAGTTGCTGGAAGAGAAAGGGCAACAAAACTTACTATCTCTGGACGGCGCATGGTCAACTGCATAGCTACCCATGCTCCAAAAGAAAAACCGACTATCCAAATTGGAACGTTGTTAGAGTTATGCTCTTGAAGCCAATCAATAGCTACTGCAGCATCAGTTAATTCTCCTATACCCTTATCAAAAGTTCCGGTAGATTTTCCGACGCCACGAAAATTAATTGTCAATGCAGAAAAGTTATTATCGATAAAAGATTCATATATACTACGTATAATCTTACTATCCATACTACCACCATATTGGGGATGGTGATGTAAAATTAGCACAACCGGTGCATTGGTATCTTTGTTTTGATGGTATCTACCTTCTATCTTTTTTGTTGAATTATTTAAAAAGACTTCTACCATAACGACTCCTAATAAAAACCTGTTTTGACAGGGATTGATAATGTAAATTATTTATTAATTATGTATTAATCTCCCTGTTTTTGCAATAAATTTTTATCGTGTTAAAGTTAACATACATAATTGGTTGATGGTAAGTGACAAATAAGCCTGTGAGTTTATTTTCTCTGGAAGATAGTAGTTGCGTGTATGCTGATTATAATGCAACTGCTCCAGTGAGTAAAAATGCAACAAAAAGTATACTTGAGATTTTGTCAAAACAAACACTAAATCCATCATCACTGCATAAAAGAGGACAAGAAGCGAGGAAGATTCTTAAAGAGGTAAGAGATAACGTACGTGATGCTCTTAGCATTCCAGATGATAAAGAAATAGTTTTTACATCTGGTGCAACTGAAGCAAACAACCTCGTCATGAGAGGAGTGAAAGGCTATCTGCATGTAATTTCAGCTATAGAGCATCCTTCAATTCTTAATTCTGCATGTAATCCACATATAATATCCGTTAATCAAGAGGGTATTATTGACTTTTTAGAGCTAGAAAAAATTCTAAGCGAACTTGAAGGGAATAAAGTAATAATTTCAGTGATGATGGCTAATAACGAAACTGGAGTTATCCAGCCTGTTAAGGAAATAGCTAAAATAGCACATAAATTCGGGGCAATCTGTCACACTGACGCTGCTCAAAGTGTTGGGAAAATCGAAGTAAATATGGAAGATTTAGAAGTGGATTTACTTACTTTATCTGCTCACAAATTTGGCGGTATAGCAGGTAGTGGAGTTTTAATATTTGACAAAAAGCTTTTAATAGAACCTACTATAATAGGTGGTGGGCAAGAAAAAGGATTGCGTGGTGGTACAGAAAATATTATTGCAATAGTAGGTCTTTCTGCTGCATTGCAAAACATTCCAGATCTTCTATCAAAGATGGATGAAGTAGAGAAGCTGCGTGATCAATTGGAGTGTGGGTTATTAAATCTTGTCAGTGATATCAAGATCTTTGGCAGAAATTCTAAAAGATTGCCAAATACAAGTTTCATTTATATGCCGAGAGTGAAGAATGATCTGCAGCTCATGCACTTTGACTTAAATAATATTGCAGTCAGCAATGGTTCTGCATGTTCTTCTGGAAAAGTTGGACCTTCTCATGTTTTGCTTGCAATGGGAGCAACAAAAGAGCAAGCAGAATGTTCAATTAGAATCAGTATAGGTCCAGAGGTTAAACCGCGAGACATAGAAAAAATAGTGGATTGTTGGTATAGTGTCTATAAGAAGAATGCTTTAGTAAATGCAAAAACTACTTTCACCATTCCCCTTAAATCATGATAGAGTGAATGGTGAAAGTAATTTCTATTGCCAGAGGTTGTTATAATAGTTAAATGCTGCTGAAAACCGATTTGCTTATAGTTATGGAAGAAATTCTCTAATTGCATACCACACCATTCAATTGTAGTATGTCATTTTATACTTGATAAAAACGCTGTATTGTATTATAACATATCATCAAGAGATAATAAGGAGTTACATATGTCTTATATGAAAAACGAACAGGATATTCGCTCTCAGGGCGTTTATTATAGTGCTGGACTCAGGAGTTACCTAACTAAAGTATACAATTATATGGCTTTAGCTTTAGGTGTTACAGGGCTTGTTGCGTTTTTAACAGTGTTCTCTGGTCTTTTCCAGGTGATTTATTCCAATCCTGTTCTATCGCTTGTGGTAATGCTATCTCCAGTTGCATTGGTGTTTTATATGTCTTTTAGGCTTCAACACCTAAGTGCTCAGTCAACACTTACTGTATTTTTTCTATTCTCAGTTTTAATGGGAATTTCTTTATCTCATATCTTTATAATTTATACTGCAGAAAATATAGCGAGAGCATTTTTCATTACATCGATCATGTTTGGTTCTATGGCTGTATATGGTAATACTACAAAAAAAGATCTGACCAGTATGGGTTCTTTTTTGATTATGGGAATTTGGGGATTAATCATTGCATCTATAGTTAATCTGTTCCTTGGGAGTAGTCCACTCTATTTTGCAATATCATTTGTGTCAGTAATAGTGTTTACTTTAATGACCGCGTACGATGCTCAGAGAATCAAAGATGTTTATTATAGGTATAATGATGGCTCAGAGGTTGCAACTACTAAGCTGGCAGTACTTGGTGCAACTAATCTTTACTTTGACTTCATCAATATACTCCTCAATTTACTCAGGTTACTTAATTTATTCAACAATAAGGATTAGATGATTTCCTTTTTAAGGGGAAACAATAAAAATTCTATAGTTTTTCTCCTAGGATCTTTAGTGGTATTGATGCTATGTCTTGCATATGCTTCGGTGCCATTGTATAGCATCTTTTGCAAAGCTACTGGATATGGTGGCACAACGAGAAAAGCAACTAATACGACAATAAATGCAACTGACCAAAAAATCAGGGTTTACTTCAATGCTGATGTAATGTCCGATCTGCCTTGGGAATTTAAATCAGAAACTAACTACATTGATACGAATATAGGGCAAAAAAGTTTAGTATTTTATTATGCAGAAAATTTATCTGATCAATCTTCATTTGGAATGGCAGTATATAATGTCACACCTTTTAAAGCAGGTAAATATTTCAATAAAGTTGCATGCTTCTGTTTTGAAGAGCAAATGTTGCTACCAAAACAAAAAGCAGCTATGCCTGTATCCTTTTACGTAGACCCTGAAATAATGCGTGACAATAGTACAAAAGATTTAAGTGAAATAACACTATCATATACGTTTTTTAAGCTTAAATAACAAACCTTTGCCTATTGTTGATTTAAATAATAGTTATGCAACAGATCTATTTAATTGGGCGGAAGCACTTATTTGTTTTTTGCACACTAAGTACTTGTATTGCGGTTTTTGGTATTGCGAATTCCCATTCTTCACTATTTGCTTTACAGGTATTCCAGTACTCAGTTAACTCTTTATTACTTTTTATAGAGTCTGGCATTTTACTGTGAGGTTTTTTTTCTAATGTATGCTCAATTAGAATTTTACAGCAATCCTTGGATTTTGTTGACTTATCTCTACCATATAATTTAGCAACATAGTCTAAAGCGGTATTTCCACCATAGTTTTCATTTGGGTTATCATTTACTCCCGCTTTTATGAGAGCTTTTAATATATCTGGAGAACGAGCCAAAATGCAGGCATGTAAATATCCTTTTTCATTTTGCACATTAGCTCCTGCTTTTATTAAAACTTGCGCTAAATTTGTTAAAGTGTATAACTTATAATTAATGGCAATAGAAAAAAGACTATCTATTGGAAAGCCATCATAATCTTTCAAGTCAAATTGGTGATTAATATCAAATCCTTTTTTTTCCCAAGAAGTATATAAATATTTACAATAATCTCTTTTTTTATCTGATTTTTGTATTCTATATTCTAACCTTTCTTTTATTTTTTTTATTATATTGTTAACATCCAAATCATTATCTTCATCCACTTTGCACAATACATTGAATAAAACACCACAAAGCCAAATTTCTCTGTTCATGATAATTTGTGCCTCAAAACTATTAACAATACGCTTATGTAGTGTATAAACTCTAAATAACATTTTGCAAAATATTAATTGCTAGATAACATAATTAAAGTTTTTGTCTTACATTTATCATGGTTAGAGCTATACAAATTAAAAAAACTGGGGGGCCAGAAGTATTAGAATTTGTAGATAAGAGCATAGGTGAGCCAAAAGATGAGGAAGTCTTAATACGTCATACAACTATCGGCTTAAATCGTTATGATTTAGAACATAGAAAAGGTATACGCAAAATTAAAGATTTGCCATCAGTACTTGGAGTAGAGGCAGTAGGAGTTGTTGAAAAGCTTGGTAAAAAAACTAGTGATGGATTTAAGGTTGGAGATAGAGTTGGATATTGCACAGCTCTTCCAGGGGCATATTGTGAAAAGCGCATTGTACACCAGAAATATTTGATAAAAATTCCGAATGATATACCTGATGAAGTTGCTGCTGCAGTATTGTTTAAAGGTATGACAGCTCACTATTTAGTTAATCAATCTTATAAAATCAGGCCTGGTGCTTTTGTACTAGTTCATGGAGCTAATGGTGGTTTGGGGCAAATAATATGCCAATGGGCAAAGGATAAAAAAGGTATAGTGATAGGTTCTATAAGCTCTGATGAAAAAATGAAGATAGCTTTACAAAATGGCTGCACATACGCAATAAACTACAATGATAAAGATTTCGTTTCTAAAATCATGGAGATTACGAAAAACAGAGGAGTAGGTGCAGTGTATGACCCTATAGGTTACGCTACAAGCAAGCTCTCTTTTGAATCTTTGGGTAAGTTTGGCATATATGTTTCCTATGGGCAGATATCAGGTAATACTCCTATTAATTTCTCTTTACTTAGTTCGCGTTCGTTATTTGCAGCTGGAACTTCGATATATCATTACAAGAATAGTAGACTTACGTTAGTGCTTACTGCAATGGAAATTTTTGAAATGATAAGAAAAAAACTTTTAATTGTACGAATTAATAAAAAATATAAATTTGATGAAATAATAGAGGCTCATTGTGACATGGAAAATAGAAAAGTAAGTGGGATAAATATTATCAAAGTTTCTTAAATAAATTGGTAACTTAAAATAGTTATTCATTAAGTCATATCAACAGGGGTTTCACATGATTGATTCTGTCATAACCAGTAAATTCATTTGATGCAGGTATGGAAGTTGATGATGTTTAGTTTGTGTTTCTAGTCCTAGCCATTAGTCAATTCTTTCCACCTGAGAATCATTTTATTAGCTTGCCTCAATGTTTCAATAGAAGGCAAATCTTCTGCGCTGAGTGGTAGGCGGACAGTTTTGTGTTTTATAAGCCCAATATCATGCAAGAGTGCTTTAGTAGGTATTGGGTTACTGGCGGTAAATAACGCTTCACAAGTCTGTTTCCACACATCTACCTGAGAGTTTTTACTACTCAAACATTGCTTAACATATTCATGTACTATATGTGGCCAAGTGTTAGCAGCAACAGAAACCAGACCAGCCGCACCCTTAGCAGCCATATCGGGTATCATATTATCATCTCCACAAAACACCTCAATATTTGGAGCAACTTTTTTATACTTAGTTAAAGTATCAACAGTTCCACTTGAATCTTTTATAGCCCAAAATTTTTCATGGCTGAATAAGTTGCGTACAGTTTCAGCATGAAGACTCACTCCTGCTCTTGATGGAATATTGTAAAGCATGGCTGGCACATGTGCTTTTTTAAGCAGCTTTTCAAACCATAAAATCTGTCCCATGATTCCGGGCTTTGTATAAATGGGAGTTGTCATTAAATAACCAGAAATAGGCATATCCTTGCAAAAATCAAGCCATTCAAGCGTCTGATATAGATTCACTCCTGGCACACCAATTATAATTTTGGTGTTTAATTTTAGCTTGCATACAAATTTAACTAATGTACGCTTTTCATACTCAGAAAGTGATAAACTTTCACCGGTGCTACCGAGCAACACTACACCATTTTTAGCTTGAGCCTGCATTGCAAGCAAGCACTGCAAACTCTGGTAATCTACGCTATCTCCATTAGAATTAAAAGGAGTAACACAAGCAGTCCATAAAAATGTAGGTTTCAATTGAAGTTATTAAAATGGTATTTCATCATCGATTAGTTCGTCTTTTATATCGTTGTCAAAACTTCCGTATTTATCTTTTTGTTCTGTTTCATTTTGTTTGTATTCACTTGGCTTGTAATCAGAGTTTGACATACTGTTTCGTGAATCTAAAAGGGTAAGGGTACTATTAAAGTTGTATAGCACCACCTCTGTTGTGTACTTTTCAGTACCATTTTGGTCAGTCCATTTTCTAGTTCTCAGAGAGCCTTCAACGTACACTTTACTACCTTTCCGTGCAAAGTCTTTAACAATTTTTACTAGTCCTTCACTAAAAATTACAATATTATGCCATTCTGTCTTTTCAGAGCGAGTACCAGAAAATTTGTCAGTCCAACTTTCAGACGTGGCTATTGAAAAACTTGCCATCTCTTTTCCATTTTGTGTAGTCCTAATTTCAGGATCTTTTCCTAAATTACCAACTAATATGACTTTATTTATAGTACCACTAGACATAATTATGCTTTAAAATAAACATCCTTATTATCTTATGTGAGAGTATTGTTGTCAAATTTAGTTAAAAACGCGCTTGGAGGGATTCGAACCCACGACCTTTGCCTCCGGAGGGCAACGCTCTATCCAATTGAGCTACAAGCGCAGATGTATTAGATTATTTAATAGATAAACTGTCTAAATCAAATTTTTGTTCTGGATAAAGCGTAAACATAATACCTTCATGTCCAAAATTTACATTTTTAGAATTGCTTATCCTTTCTTTTTTTATCTTTTGGTTTACAGCCCATGAAAAAGTTACATAATTTTCAGTTACTGAGTGCACTTTTAAATCCTTAGTATTTATAAACAACTTTCCATTTACCCATATTTTCCATGTATCAGGGGAAAAGTATAAAATTGAATCTAAACTGACTACTTTACAATTGAAATTTTCTTCCTCTGTAACTCCTGAAGATTGTAAGTTAAACTTTTCCATCTCACTAACTATTTTATTAACCTGCTCTTCATCAAAAAAAATGCTTTTTATGCTACCATATTGCGATAAAGTACTCTCTGCTGCCTCTTTTATTATATCGTCTCGATCTATATAGCTTAGTTCATAATTGTTGATAAAAAAACACTCCTTCGCACGCAAATTTGCTATATCAATGAAATCATTTATTTCTTGATCTCCAACTTTTAAAATACTTTTTAAGTACTTCTTTTCTATAATCATTCCATTGTTGGAATGATGACAGACCATTTCATCATTGCCTCGTCTTTCTATATATACACATAAATTTTCACTATTTAACCCTAATATTTTATGCTCAATAAAATCTTCATCACTAATATGCTGTTGGCAAGAATATTTTTTACAAATCCCTATATTTTCTACAAGATCTTCACAATTGCAATATGCACTAACATTAAAAAATAGCAGCGTAAAAATAAAAAACAACTTTATATTCATCTACTTAATATGGTATACCAATCAAAAACTATACTAGCTCTCACTATCTCTATCATATTACCACTTAAAATCTGGTTTATAGCTACAGAATCTATATTTCTCTGCTTATTCAAGGTAAGAGATCTGATCATAACATAACCAGGAAGATTTGGAATAGACTGTAGAAATAAAAAAATATGCTTATCGCTAATTGAGCTTAAATTTAGAACCACTTCACTTCTTATTACTTTTGTACATTCACTTTTATTGTGGAGTTCAGCTTCTTCAGGTATAGAAATTGATATTTCAGGTTCTAACATGTAGTATTTTTTATATAGCTTGTGAAGCTCAAAATTTAAATTTGTAACATATCTGCTACTATGTAAGTTTGAAGAAGAAATTCTTTTCCATAAATCTAGGTTTTTATTTAGAACGACTTCTTTCTTTTGAATTTCAATGATCTGTAAATTAATAGAGTGTATTTCCTCAGCTGCAGTTTGATTTTTATTATAAACCTTTTTGTTATAGAGAATAAAACACGTTGATAACCCAATTAATACAATAGATAACAATAAATAATATACGCACTGAATTGTAGCTTTTCTTTTTAGTTGAGAGATAGTCATCAATCTACATTGCCTCTCCTATTTCAACATCAATAGATAGATTTTTCTCTTTAGTAGTGGGTAAGCTAGAAATACTAATATCATGAGTGCGGAAATTATCGTTTAAATTTTTCTGTAGTTTCTCGTATTGATAAGAAATGTCTTGACCAGATTGAAAATTAAACCTTAAAGTTGTGGTAATATAACTTTTTGCCTCATTATAATTCCACTCAAACGATTGAAGCTCTACACCTGGTACTTTTAACTTTTCTACATACTTAACCTGTATGAGAGGAGAGTATTCTATTTTTGATAAAATATTATTGATATTAATAAAATCGTAAACTTCATCTATCTTTTTTACATTATAGCTTTGGCTAAGTTTTATTAGTTTGTTATTTAAAGCACTCCGCTTTGCAGATAAATTATCAGCAACATTAAAATTTGAATACAAATTTTGCAAACAAAAGGTGTTAATTACAACTAAAACCAAGAGTAGGTATAGAAAATTTTGAGGAGAATTTAAATAAAGATAATTAAATAGATAAAATTCTTTAGTTTCTTTTGTGTTAAAAATATTTATTGGCTTATTCTTAAAGCTATGGAACAAAATTGTAGTATCACAAAAGCTATCTTTTTCGCATATAGCTAATTCTGCTCCCAATAGTTTACCTAGCTCATATGGAATCAATATGTTCACACTATTCTCTGAAAAATTTATAACTGATAAACTAGATTTAATAGCTTCTGATACTATGATGCAAAGGTCGATAGGGTCATTTTTTTCAAATCCAAACTTAGTTAAAGATTGAATTGTATTTTTCACTTCCTGATATATTTCACCAGCAATGATTCCTGGTAAATTATCATTAGTAAATGGTATTAAACGTGTAAATATCATCTTGTTCTCTTTAAGAACCACTTGTCTATAGCCACCTGTTTTAGTTGCAGCAACTATAATTTTCAAGTTACTAGGATCTTTGTGTAGAATCTTTTTTGCTATACTGACTAGTTCTATAGGAAACATTAATATTCCTTTAAAGTTAGAGCCTATTTCAACAAACACGTCCAACCAATATTCTATTAAATGATTTGCTTTTGATGAAACAAATAGATACCACCAGTTTTGATTAAAATTATTCGGCTTTTCGACCAAGAGAATAGAATTTATATCGTTATTATGAGCAAAATGCTCTACTTTTGTTTTTGCTGATAGATAAGCACTAATCCTATTTACTCTTGGGATAGACTGTAGCAAATAGTTCTGATCAGTGTGATTGAGAACCAGATATAAGGGTGCTTTTTTATCTGATGAGAGACATGAAATTAAGTCAGAAACAGCTTTATTATTTTTGTCCTTAGCAAAATATCTTTTATTTAAAGTATTATTTTTAAAATATAGTAACATTGTGCCTTCTTTTCCTATAGAAAGCATAAACTTACTTTTGGGTTTTGACCCAAACATATTAACAAAGTGTATACTCATCTAGAATTAAAAAGGTAATTTATTGAAATTCATTAAACATTAGATGACAATATGACTTGTATTATAAGTTTTTGATAAAATTGTAGTAATATTAACCCTTTTGTATGGTGAAGGTTTTTTATATTTTAGTGTTTCTGTGCTAGACACAACTTAACCTGACAAACGAGGATTAATTATATCTCAGCTTGATATTTTATTCTCCAACAGACTGAAAATTGAATTGAGCTAAAGACTTGATTTGACGCACTTTGTTGCACATTACCATTTAGTATACTTGAACTGAACATTTTCAGTGAATCCATCTGGCATGACTGAAACTTTTGTATTCATATTTATTTTTAAGTAATTTACTAGCTCATCAACTAATATATCAGGAGCAGAAGCACCTGCAGTAATTCCTATTTTTTCTGCGCCCTGCAACCAATTTTTGTTCATACATTTATAATTATCAATCAAATAGGCTCTTTTTCCTCTGGAAATACACAGGTCTAATAAACGGTTTGAATTTGAACTGTTTTTGCTTCCTACAATTAACACTACGTCTGTAATTTTAGCCAATTTTTTAACAGCGTTCTGCCTATTTTGTGTTGCATAGCATATATCTTTTAAGTCGGGGCCTGTAATGCTTGGAAATCTGAGCTTCAGTGTAGCAATAATTTCTTTGGTATCGTCAATACTTAACGTGGTTTGTGTTACATAAGATAAATTATCTGGATCTTTGATTTGTAAATTGTATACGTCTTGCATAGTTTGCACTAGAGATATAGGATTACTTACTCTTCCCATAATTCCTTTAACTTCTGGATGATTTTCATGTCCAATTAGAATTAATTCTTTACCACTATCCTCATACCTTTTTGCCTCTTTATGTACTTTGCTAACTAATGGACATGTTGCATCAATCACTTGAACACCCTTTCTTTTTGCCTCATCCTCTATACTTTTCGACACTCCATGTGCGCTAAAGATCAATATTCCTCTATTGTCTTTAATGTCTTCTATGCTGCTTACAAAAACCACTCCTTGTTTCTTGAAGTCCTCTACTATATACTTATTATGAACGATTTCGTGTAGTACATAAACTTGGCGTTCATTTTTGTATTTCTCTAAAGCGATTGCTAATATGTCTACAGCTCTTTTAACCCCTGCACAGAAACCGCGTGGTTCAGCTAAGATAATCTCCATTTTTTTTCAAATCAAGTAAGTATGCAAACATTGCTAAAAAGTAAGCTCTGCTCACTATGTTTCATATCATGACTGCTTTGCTATAATTTCAAATTTATAATTACCAAGATTCTTATTAATATACCAGGAACCGTCATCTTTAATTACAAATTCAGGACCCTTGAGGTCTCTTGTTATTGTCCTTCCATCTTGGTCATCCATGGCAATATGGATATCGAATGTAGCGATGTCTAGATTTATTATAGCTTTTTTCCCACTGTATGAATTTAGACTAAACTTGCCCAACATGACATCATTAATACTCACTTCTCCTGCATAAGTATCACACTGACCATCTACACAACACTCACTTTCAATATAAAAAAGGTCTGACATATTTACATCTATAAAAAAAAGAACTAAACTTACATGCCAAATATAGCCTACTGTTAATAAGCAATTACAGATTGCTTTGGCTACAACAATAATGCAACTGGAAGTATAACATAATTAATTGTATAAGAAACTACACTTTAGAGAAATGGTTGTTTGGTTTTTTTATTAATTTTTTTCACCATACTGTCAATCATGTGTTTTATTCCTTGATATACAGAGTGTGTACTTTCATCACTACGCATATAAGCAGAGCAGGAAAATATATTATGCTTTTCGTCTTCTATTGATAGCTTTGTATCGCATGTTATATGTTCGCCGCCGAGCTTCTCTATCAACTGGTCTTTGTCGTCTCCTATAGTTACCTTAATCTTACTTTCTTCTTTACCTATCTTGCTACTTAAAATTAAAACAATAATGGCTGGAGATATACATATAGTGCCTATTGGCTTTTTTGCAACAAAGAACTCTGAGACTAATCTTTCAAATTCAGGCATTACTGTTTTATTTTCAGCTAAGTCAGATAAATTTTTCGCAACTCCATATCCACCAGGTACGACTAGCATGTCAAAATTTTCAGCTTTAGCTTCTCTTAAATCATTTATCTCACCTCTTGCAATTCTTGCTGCTTCTACAAGTACATTCCTTTTTTCTTTTACTGCTTCTTTTGTTTTGTGATTCATAACTTGTGTGATATCAACATTAGGAGCAAAGCACGTGACTTCAACTTCCTGCTGATCAAACACAAGCAGAGTTAAGACTGCTTCTCTCACCTCTGTGCCATCGAGGTGGCCGCATCCTGATAAAATCACAGCAGCTCTTAATTTTTTCTCACCCATAAAATACCTTGATTTCATATAATCTAGGTATTGTAATACAAATTCCATCTTTGGAAAGGAGTAATTATTAATTATGTCAATTAAAACATAATTAATAATTAGTATGTATAATTAGGCATATTTATGGTTGATGAAGTTGAATATGGCACCTACAAACAGTACGTTTTTTGACACTGACTACCCAGAACTAAGATAGGAGCAGCATTTTCTCCGCTTATTGTGCTTGCCACATTAATAGCGCTTGTGGCTATTGGAGGGCGTTATGTAGAAATAGGTATAGGAAGGGCAGGGGAAACAATAAAAGAAGGTGCGATTGAAGCAGGAAAAGCAGTAAAAAGTTCATATAAGGATTTAATAGATAAATTGCCTACAATTCAAGCAAGAGAGAATAATTTTGATAGATTACGTAGTGAATTGCTTGCAGGTATTGCAGACGATAGTAAGTTAAAAGCAGGGCAAAGCATGGAAAAAGCTAAGGAGCAGAACAAGATAGTAGAAATGCTTCAAAATCAAAAGCAGAAATCTGCTATACAAGAGTTAGTAAAGAATGGAACTATTCAAAATTTTTCAGAAGCTGATATGATCAGACTTCTGGAAAAGGGCCTCAGTACTCATCTAGATGATCAAAAACCATTTGATGATCTTATAGATCAATTTCAACCTGCAATTATGGCCATTGGTGAGGATAAAATAGAGAAGGTAGAACAAAAAGTTAATGAGAAAGTTAAAGAAATCTATCCAGATACTCAATTAGGTGGTTCAACTTCTACACAAGGTACTGAAAAAGGGAAAAAATGCGTTGATACATTTGAAGAGCGTTTTTATGCAAAAATGTATCTGTCTATCTTATTTTGTCACCCTGCTAAGCGGACACAAAAAATTACTTCCGCATATTTTAAATCTGATTATGATAATAATTATAGATATTTTTAGAGCTCAAAAATCTATCTTTGTCTGCAGACCTTTTTATTAAACTCATAAAAAAATGTAGCGTATCCTCTTCAGTATATACTTAATTTCTGTCATATGTGCGCTGCATTTTTTTCTAATCTTTTTTACAGGGGGATTTTATGTCCAGAATTCCAGATATTTGACCTCTACTTTAGCTAATAAAAACCAACTGGTACCTGCGGTTTTTATAGCTACGTTTCTCAAACAAGTTTCAAATGAATAGATTTCTTGCATAACTGGAATTCAAAAGTTGATGTCATTCTGGCGCGTGACGCTAGAATCCAGTTCTTTTGTGCAAAAAACGTTGTAAAGTGTTCACCAACTTAGTACCCAACCTGGATCCCAGTGGGCTTTGTTGCATAGCAACTGAAAAAATCTGGTGGCTACTGACAAAATTCATTATAAAACAGCCATTTAACTGTTGAAGAAAAAATATGCCACAAAAAATGAGAGTCAGTAACTGACATGAATATAACAAATTTCTCCAAGAGGGGGGAAATATTTTTTATTACGTCAATGATGCCATAGAAAATTGGTACGAAAAAGGTCCAAAAATGGCTGGTGGCAACTATATTTATAGCGATAAGGTCGTGATTCTGGTTCACATAACAACTTATTTGTTTAGGATAGGTCTGAGACAAACAGCGGGATTTATAGTAGGGTACCTTGAGCAAGTAAGGAAAAACTTGCAAGTTATTAGCTATTCCCAGGCCTCAAGAAGGCTTAAAAAACTTAACATCAAAATTAATGATCGAAGACATGATAAAAATAATACAGAAGATATTGAGATTGCCATAGATAGTACTGATCTACAATAATATTCCAGGTCATAGCAAGGCAAATGGTACAGATAGAAAGTATCGCTGCTATGAGCAAACAAGAAAACTACATGTAATGCTAGAGATAGGTAGCAAAAAAGTTATAGCAGCAAAATACAGTGGCGGAGTTTATTCTGACCACTATGGAGCATGTGATCTTATTGCAAGGATTGATGTTAAATATAATATAAGCACACTATATGCAGACAGATCGAAAGAAGTTATACAGACTGTGCGATGAGCTTGACATAAAGACAAGGATTCCTCCGCAAGATAATGCAGTAGAGCATCCAAAGTTGGATTATATGGATGAGAGAAATTCTACAATCAAGCTCATAAAGTTATATGATGAAGATGGTATGAAGAGGTGGAAAAAAGAGATAAATTATGGGAAGATATCTTATATAGAAAGTTTTTTCTCGCGACTGAATCAAACATTTGGGTTTAGTTTTAGAAACAAATCTGAGGTTAATCGTGACAGAGAACTGCTACTCAAGTGGTATTTGCTTAACAAATTTACTGATATAGGCATGGCTAAATTTGAGATAGCTTCATGAATTTATTCCACGTTACCTACTACTCCTTACTATTACCCATAAATATAAAAGTGGAGAAAAAGCTGCTATTTTACTAATTCAACTTTCTATTATAAATAGGTCCATGGTCTAAAAATGGAATATATGATGAAAAGAAATATAAATACCTCAACTGGCGAATGGGCAGAAAGTGAATTTGGGATTGTTAATTTTGGTGATATAAGATTAAGTAAGAGGCTTTTAAAAATAGTTAATAGTTTTGCTGAATCGCCTGAGCGTTCAATAAATCAAGCTTGTGAAGATTGGCATCAAAGTAAAGCAGCTTATAGATTTTTCCAAAATGATGCTATTTCTGAAAGAAAGATATTAGACAGTCATATAATTAAAACTGTTGAAAGAGCTAAAGAACACTCAACTATCTTAGCTATCCAAGACACGAGTTATATTTCATATAAAAATCATATGGCGAAGAGCCTATGAGCTGGATTTTGTTGACAAATATAAATATTATCAATTTTGAAGAAGCAGTAGAAAAAATACAATGGTATTGCTTAAGATGGAGAATAGAGGTTTTTCATAAAATTTTGAAATCCGGTCTTAAAGTTGAAGAATGTAGGCTCCAAACAGCAGATAGATCAATCCGCTTTCTTACAATTATGAGTATAATTGCCTGGAGAATATTTTTTATCACACTAGTAGCTAGAACAAATCCAAATCTTTCTTGTACTGTCATACTAACTAATGACAAATGGAAGGTTTTGTATACCAAAATGCTTAAGACAAAAGACTATCCTGAAATCCCACCACCTATAAGAGAAATCGTGAGGTGGATAGCCAAATTAGGAGGGTTTTTAGCTCGCAAAAATGACTTAGAACCAGGCTCTATAGCTTTGTGGAAGGGATGGAAACTTCTCTTTGATTTAGCAGAAGGATGGAAACTTGCTCATGAATTTTATACTTGTGGGTAATAGTAAGTTTCAGAAGAGGTGGGGTTGTATCGGTAATGGAAAAAAAGACAAAAGATGAGGAAGAAAATGATTCTATATCTCGATTGATAAAATTACTTGATAAGCACTTAGGTGAAGTTACAGATCTACTTGATAATAGTATTCTAAAACCTGCAAATGATGAAATTCAAAAAACGCTTGCTCATCTACGAGGAGTCAGAGAAGACATCAAAGAAGATTTGGATGAGTTGCACAAGGAAATCTCGCCCATTTTAAGTGAAGCTAAAGGGCTGGCAGAAAGAGCAAATACACTAGATATCGAAAGTACTTTTTCCAATCTACAAAATGCTATCAAGATAGTGGAAGACAAGGCAGAAAGCTTAAAGTTAGGAAGATTTGGTATACCCTATTTTGATACAACACAGTCTGGTCAAAATGGACATGAAAATGTTAATAATCAGACGGAAGGTGATATCAATCAACTCCTTGGCATGTTGAAAAAATTTAGAGAAGAAGTAGATGAGTTGAAAAAAGCATATGAAGAATTAAAGAAATCTCTAGAAGAAAGAAAAAATAAACAAACTCAATCAAATGGACCTAATAGCAGTGAAAGCAGTATTACTGCTACTCCTCTTGACAAACAGAAAGATGAAGAGAAAAAAGCAATAGAAAAACATAGATTATTAAAATCAAAAAAAAGGATGAAAGAGCTGGAGCAAGAAAATGCAAAATTGGAAAAAGAATTATCTGAACAAGAAAAAATGGATGAATGGAGAAAAAAAGTGAACGGTAAAGTAAGTGACTTTCTATATTATTTATTAGAGTCTATTAAGCTAGAAGAAAAAGATAAAAAAGAAAAAAGAGGGAGTTAACGCTACGGGATTTTGATAATAAAATAATAATTTACTGGAAAGATGGCTTTCAAACAATTTGCCATATTAAAAAACAAGACGGCCTTCAAATTCAACCTAGTACAAAAGTTGATTTTGTGAATCCAGATGTTCATGCAGCATTCAAAGTAGCTTGCGCAGGGTAGTGACCATAGATATAATCCTAAATGTTAATAGTGACGAAAAAAAAATTAAGGCTAGATACTTACATAGCTAAAAAGTGTAACGTATCACGCAGTAAAGCACAAAGATTGATACAAGATGAGCGGGTAACATTACTTGGCACGCCGATAATTAATAATGACCACATAGTAAAACCAGGTGAAGAGTATATAGTACATCTCGTTCAACCTGACATATCCACATCAATTGAACCTAACTATAATATAAAGCTTGATATCATCTACGAAGATGGGGACATTATAGTTCTGAGTAAACAAAGTAGATTAACAGTACACCCAGGTGCTGGAACAAACAATGATACACTCCTGAATGCAGTGATCGCTCACCTTGGCAAAATTCCATATACAAATACAAGACCAGGAATTGTTCACAGGCTTGATAAAGATACTAGTGGACTCATGGTAATTGCAAAAAATGAACAATCCCACAGCTTCTTGTCTGAACTGCTATCAAATCGTAAAATAAAACGGGAATACTTAGCAGTAATTTGGGGAGCATTACCTAACCTGCAAGGAACAGTAAAAACCCATATTGCTCCAAAACGCAGTAATAAAGAAATGATGTGTGTCACAAAAACAGCAGGTAAATTAGCAATCACTCATTATTCAGTGAAAAAAATTATAGGGCAAGCAAGCCTGGTTAAATGTACTTTAGAGACAGGCAGAACACACCAAATTCGAGTACATATGAGCCACATAGGACATTCTGTAGTTGGTGATCAAGTTTACGGAAAAAATAGTAGTAAAAGTGAAAAACATGCTAAAAACTCTGACTTTATCCGTAATTTCAATAGACAGGCACTACATGCTCACACGCTAGGCTTATATCATCCAAAAAGTAAAGAATATATAGAATTTGTTTCTGATTTACCACAAGACATGCAAGTCTTAATCGGTGAATTTGAAAATATATCTTAACAACATTCATATCAATATTATCATCCATGTTATCAAGAAGTTAATTAATGAGAGAAAAACTGCTGCACTACCTGGATCTTTCACCTTTTTTGAAAGTATGTGTTGTTCACTGGAAATACGCTCAATTGTCGTTTCAAAAGCAGTGTTAACAATTTCCACAATTAACACCAGGAATAGGCTCTTATCATTACTGCACGTTCTAGATTACTTATATCCAAAACAAACAAAGTTGAAGCACATACTATAAAAAGTAGTAACTCCTGTCTGAACGCAATTTCTGATATAAAAGCTGATTTTATTCCTTCACAAGAGTATTGAATTGCTTTTATTAGACGAGTAATGCTTTTCTTCATTATCAATTTTGGAAACTCAATGAATTACACTTATTGCACTCAGGTAAAAATGCATGAAAACACCTTTCAGTCGTGATCACTTGTAAAGCAGGAATCATGCTATAAGTACACAGATTTTTACAGTTAAAATCTAGCATATTGTTTGAATCAAGAGAATTAGTACAAAGCCTTTCAACAAACGCTCAAGGCAGTTATATATTGATACTGACACAAAAATCCTTTAATTAAATTTCTCTCGCCTTAGCTTACACGATCCTCATTTTGAAATAAGTAATAATTTATTATAGTCTTGATATTTAAACATTTTGTATCTGCTGTAATGATTTCACTTCCAATTTGCTATTCTTTACATATTGAATTGCAAGCGCTAACGCTTTACTCCCAGAAGCTGTGGTGCTATAAGCTATATTTTGCAAAATAGCAGTTCTCCTGATATCTTTGCTATCTGAGACTGATTTCACACCTTTTGAAGTATTGATTACTAGATTTATTTTTCCATCTTTGAGCATATCAACTATGTGGGGTCTGCCTTCTCTCACTTTATTTACAGCTTTTGCAGCAATGCCGTTATTGTTCAGATGCAAAGCTGTGCCTTTGGTGGCATATATTTCAAAACTCAGTTCTTTCAATATTCGTACAACAGGCAATATATACTCTTTATCATCATCTTTTACTGAAACCAGAGCTGTTCCTTCTGTTGGTAACTTGTATCCTACAGCCATGTGCACTTTTGCAAGTGCAGCTCCGAAAGATAAGTCAATTCCCATCACTTCTCCTGTTGATTTCATTTCAGGACCAAGTAAAGTGTCAATTCCCGAAAAACGCGTAAATGGAAAAACGGCAGCTTTAACTGCAAAATGATTGAAAGGCTTGTTTTCCTGATTCAATTTTTTACCCAAAATAACCTGAGTGGCAAGCTTTGCAATAGGAATATTGATTACCTTGGAAATAAAAGGAACTGTACGGCTAGCCCTTAAATTCACTTCAAGTATGTATACATCACTCTCTTGAATAGCAAACTGAATGTTTATCAGACCTTTCACTTCTAGTGCAAGAGCTATTCTTTCAGTTTGGAGCTCGATCTCTTTTATTACTTCGTCACTCAATGTATTTGTCGGTATTGAGCATGTTGAATCGCCAGAGTGGATACCAGCTTCTTCAATGTGCTCCATGACCGCTGCAATGAAAACTTTTTTCCCATCACATACAGCATCAACGTCAACCTCAACTGCATTGACTAAAAATTTATCAAGAAGCAGTGACCCGTGTTCAAAAATTTTGGTTTGATTCAAGACATATTCTTTAAAGCTCTGAGTATCGTGTCTAATCGACATAGACTGACCGCCGAGGACATATGATGGCCTAACTACTAGTGGAAACCCCACCTTTTCTGAGTTGATTAACGCTTCTTCCACTGAATGACAGATAGAATTTTCAGGTTGTTTTAAATTAAGTTGCAAAGCAAGATTTTTAAATCTCATGCGATCTTCTGCAAGGTCAATAGAATCAAACGAAGTTCCCAGAATTTTGAAACCTCTCTCGTTAAGCACTTTGGCTAACTTTAAAGGTGTTTGACCACCTATTTGAACTATTACACCAACCAGTGTGCCATTTTCTTGCTCTTTGCTTAGTATTTCAAGCACATCCTCTGCAATCAGTGGGGCGAAATATAAACGATCAGCGGTATCATAATCAGTTGAAACGGTTTCCGGATTACAGTTAATCATTATTGTTTCATACCCCATTTCTTTGGCGGCAGAAGCTGCATGTACGCATGCATAATCAAACTCAATACCTTGACCAATGCGATTTGGACCACTTCCTAAAATGACAACTTTTTTTCGATCCGAAATATTCGCCTCACATTCCGTTTTATTTTCAACATCACCCTCATAGCAACCATACATATAAGCAGTGCTCGATTCAAATTCAGCTGCACAAGTATCTACACGTTTATAAACCGGATTAACACCAAATTTTTTTCTCATTGCTTCAATCCGTTCTACTTTCTTATTGCTTAATTTTGCCAATCTTGCATCTGAAAACCCCATTTTTTTCAGCTCTAACATTTCATATGCAGTCTCAGGAAGGCCGTTTTCCTTGATTTTTTGTTCAGCTAATATAATTTGCTGTATATTCTGCAAAGACCATAAGTCATATCCTGTAATCGAATTTATTTCTTCTATGCTAATTCCGTGACGCATTGCGTCAGCAGCAATCAGTAATCTGTTTGGTAGCAATTTTGCTAATTGAGATTTTACGTGATCAATATCAATGTTCTCAGGAAATACTTCATCAAGTCCTGTAAGACCAATTTCAAGTGAACGAAAAGCTTTCTGCAGTGACTCATTAAAAGTGTGGCCTATAGACATCACTTCCCCCACTGATTTCATGGAAGTTGATAGTTCACAATTCGTCCCCTTAAACTTCTCAAATTCAAAACGAGGAATTTTAGTGACGATATAATCAATCACTGGTTCAAATGCAGCAGGTATAACTGGAGCACAATCATTACGTATCTCATCGAGTGAATAGCCGATAGCAAGTTTAGTTACAACTTTTGCAATAGGATAACCTGTTGCTTTTGAAGCAAGTGCAGAAGAGCGAGAAACCCTTGGATTCATTTCAATCACAACGAGGCTTCCATCTTCTTTAGGATTCACTGCAAACTGAACATTTGCACCACCGGCACTAACATCAATTTCTCTTAGAACTGCTATAGATGCATTTCTCATCTGTTGGTATTCTGCGTCACGCAGAGTCAAAGTAGGAGCAACCGTGATACTATCTCCGGTGTGCACTCCCATTGGATCAATATTTTCTATCGAACAGACTATTATGCAGTTATCTTTACAATCACGGATAACTTCCATTTCATATTCTTTCCAGCCGATAATTGATTCATCTATCTGAACTTCATTTATTGGCGAAATTTTGAGAGCACTTTCTGCAATATTGAAAAACTCCTCTTTATTGTATGCTATGCCGCTACCTGCACCACCAAGGGTGAATGATGAGCGGATGATTGCTGGTAATCCAATGTAGTACAAAGCCTCTTTTATTTGTTCTTGATTTTTTATAATGATACTTTTGGGGTATTTCAGTCCTATTCTATCCATGGACTTACGGAATAACTCTCTATCCTCTGCTTTTTTTATTGCTTCTCTATTTACCCCTATTAATTCTACGTTGTATTTGTCTAACACTCCATCATCTGCAAGTTTTATTGCGCAATTGAGTGCTGTTTGCCCACCCATTGTTGGCAATATTGCATCTGGCATCTCCTTGATGATAATTTTCTCTATGATTTCAGGCAGTACCGGCTCAATATAAGTTGCATCAGAGAATTCAGGATCTGTCATTATAGTTGCAGGATTGGAGTTAACTAAAATGACTTTATAACCTTCACTTTTTAATACTTTACAGCTTTGCGTTCCAGAATAATCAAACTCGCATGCCTGACCTATAACTATTGGGCCTGCTCCTATTACTAATATAGATTCTATATCTGTGCGTTTCGGCATAATTACAATAACGGTCTCTATTCAAGCAATGTTACCAATCTTTCCTGTATATGTGAATTTTTATTAAACCTATTAGCTAACTACTTTTGGGCTTGACGCATAACTGCACGAACATTCATTTTTGAAGGTAAATTGCACAGCAAATGATGTCATTCAAGTAGCTGACACTGATTCCTTTATGACGGCAGTGCCCAGAGGTGTCATCCCAGTCTGGGATTCAGAAAACTTAACTTTAAATAAGTGGCCGCATAATAAAGACTAGATTCTAGACTGGAATGACACCATAGAGGTACTGGGATGACATCCTTCCTAGTGGACTCAAATCACAATGTTCATACAGTTGTGGGCTTAACGGTATCTTTGCAGATACTATGGTAATTTACTCGGTAGATTTGCTAAGTGGCAAGACTTGTCCTGATATACTGCAGTCATCAGAAGCCAACTCTACGAATTTATTTGTTAACTTCTCAGGCGATACTAATTCAGATATATCTTTTCCTGAAAATGCTTGCTTATACATTTCACTATCGATAGGCTCTTCCGAATACACGGCATTTATGCATAAGTTCGTATGCTTTGTCTCAGATGCATATATCTTCACCATTACTTCTAGTGCAGCCTTACTTGCAGCATATGGTACCCAATATGGATAAGAGGAAGGAGAAAGTGTTATCTCCGAGGTCATGAATATCGCTCTTCCAGCATTAGACTTTTTTAGTATTGGACCCAAATTTTTTAGTAAGTACCAACTGGCAGTAAAATTTGTATTCATTACGTTCTGTAGATCTTCAAGCTCACAATCATGAACAGAGCTCAACTTACCTAAAATTTCAGTGCATGTAATCAGTATATCAAGTGTTCCAGATTCTGATAATTTTGGGCTTTCTATCATATTTGCCAGTTTTTCTACGTTTTCAAAGTCTAAAAGATCAAGCTGAATTAGTTTCACAGAGCCTTCTTTAAGCTCTTCAATTTCGTTATACAATGGCTTGAGATTATCAAGAGATCTGGAAATCAGAATCACACATGCACCTTCTTTTACAAATCTTTTTGCAACAGAAGAGCCTATTCCACCTGAAGCCCCGGTAATTAAAGCTATTTTACCTTCTAACTTACCCATTTCTTTCTCTTTAGCAAGATTCATTGAAATATTTTAGCTGAAAATTAAATTTTGCTCCATATATAAAAATCAAACTTAGCACATAAAAAAATAGCAACGACATCACCACACCACCTAAACTTCCATATATCAAATTCAGTTGGTCAAAGGAAGCTTTTAAGTATTGCTTGAAAGCTGAAGCAGAGATCGTCCAAAGAATAACAGCCACACAAGATCCGGGAAATACGTCTGATAAGTTTTGCTTTATGTTTGGTAATGTAAAATATAGCCAAGATACTATAGTAAAAAGCACAAACTCAATAAGTAAATATCTAGCATAGCTTAGCCCTTGGTA
The DNA here is from genome assembly GCA_030407085.1 of Trichopria drosophilae. Lineage (NCBI taxonomy): Eukaryota > Metazoa > Arthropoda > Insecta > Hymenoptera > Diapriidae > Trichopria > Trichopria drosophilae. The sequence continues at coordinate 13,084 of CM059582.1, read as the reverse complement.
AGAAAAATCAATTAACATTGGCACTAATGTAAAAAATACTATAGTCAGAGTTGTAACAAGCGTAATTACTAAAAATTGTAATATACTGAGCACCCTTCTCCATATATAAGGCGATGAAACCGGAACTTTATAGGCCTTATTCAATATCGTTCTAAATCCTTCAATTGTTGATGAGGCAGTCCAAACAGCGCCTACAATTGCCAAGGTTAATAAGCTTTGCGGAGGGCCTGATATTATCTCCCTAATACGTGGCATCAAAGATGATAAAATATCCTGTGGCATGTTATCAATAATAAATGCCCAGCCGACATTGTATTGATCTAAGAAATTTGCGAACGTTGATGCCATGGTTATTAAAACAATAAGAAAAGGAAATATTGATAACAGGATTAAAAATGATAGATACCCTGCATGCTCCACTCCATCATTATAAATTGTGTCAATTAAAGCACGATAAAGGCAATAAACGATACTATAAAATTTCTGTAGCACTTGTAATATAAATAAACTAAGAAAAGTATTCTAAATGAAATAAAGCATACTTTTAAGCAAAAAATCCTCACCATTTACTTAAATTTAATCAAAATGATAGATAATCCAGTGTTAAATACGGAGGCATAATGAAAAACTTTCTTCTACTTGTAGCTTTAATTCTTTCCTTTGCATTTGATAATGCTTTTGCTGCTGCTGTTACTGATGATGCAACAACCAATACAATATGCAAAATAGTAGGCTATACTCACGGTATAGGCGGACCTATGATTACAATAGTGATAATAGGTGCAGCTTTGCTGGCAATATTTGGCAGAATGCCATGGCCAGCGCTTTTTGCACTTGGTGCATTTACTGCTGTGTTTTTTGGTGCACCTGTAGTTGTTTCAAAAATAGTACCAGGTGGTGTGATTTGTAAAGATGGTACAACTGCTTGCCCTGATGGTACAAGATGGGATGGAACAAGAAATACATGCGTATAATAAGCATTAAAGCTTCAAAACATTAGCAGATGGTGTTCTTTAAGGAGCACCATCATTGCACGAACTTGTGACTTAAGCCACCATAAAGGTGTTATTCGAGTAGTCCCTCCCTTGTCATCCCAGTGTGTGACACTGGAATCCAGGAAATTTGATTGGATATTAAGTTTATGAGCATAGAAGTAGTTAATTTTATGTTAAAACACAACATTTTTGATGAGGCTGTATTAAGAGATGGATCCCAGTGTCAGCTACTTGAATGACACCTTTGCTATCTTCAAAAATGAATGCTCGTACAGCTGTGTGTCAGCTGCTTACATAACGCCTCTCTAAAATTACTTTAGTTACAAGTATCAAGAAATTTACTAAACAAAGAAAAAAGGCAAAAGAATCCCCGTGTGACGAGTTTTAATAATTTAAATTGGCATTGTAATAATGTGCTAACGCTTAAAATAAGCGCGATTTGGCTGAATGTAGAAAAAATTTAAAAGACATGCAACCGCTATAATTTTTGTGTAATTTGCCAATAAATATTTGAGTTTTTTTACTGAATTTTGTGATTGAGCCTGCAGGTCAAAAACAAGGATAAATACTCTTAGTATCATAGTAAAGGGAATGACGAAATTTGTAAAGTAGTTTTCACTCAAATGACGCCCAGGCAAAAACTATATGGTTATGCAAAAAATCTATTTTTAAAACTGTTAATATAACATAGAAAAAACCTCACCTTCATTAATAATAAATTACTTACCAATTGGGTAGTCACCAGTGAAGCAAGCATCACAATATTGCGGTGTAGCGTTGTTACGTTTTTCTTCTTTAACAGCCCTGTATAGTCCATCAATACTCAAGAAGGCTAGGCTATTTACTCCTATAATTTCCTTAATTTCCTCTACAGATTTATTTGCAGCAATTAAATCTTTGCACTCTGGCGTATCTATCCCATAAAAACAAGAATGCTTAATTGGTGGGCTTGAAATTTTGAGGTGAATCTCTTTTACTTCCGCATCCTTTAGCATAACTATTATATTTCTGAGCGTACTACCACGCACTATACTATCATCTATTAAAATTATGTTTTTGTCTTTCAAAGTGTGCTTATTAGCATTGAATTTTAATTTTATTCTAACTTTGCGTACTTCAGCGGTGGGTTGTATAAAAGTTCTTCCTATGTAATGATTACGAATTATCCCCAGTTCCATAGGTAATCCTGAATGCTTTGCATATCCAATAGCTGCAGGTATTCCAGAATCAGGTATTGGTACAACCATATCTACATTGTTTTTTGGTGGGCTCTCTTCTGCAAGTATTCTTCCTATTTCTTTTCTTATATCATATATGGACCTCTTCTCCATTATACTGTCTGGTCTCGAGAAGTAAACGTATTCAAAAATGCAAAAACTTGATTTTTGCTGTGGGAAAGGAAACATTGAGTCTAGCTTACTATCCGAACTGATGGTAACTAATTCGCCTGGTTCTATTTCTCTAATAAACTCTGCATTTATTATATCAAGAGCACAAGTTTCAGATGCAAGAACGTAAGAACCGTTTAACTTTCCTAAAACAAGAGGCCTGATTCCAGATGGATCACGTACTCCAATAACTACTTCTTGATTGATTGCCACAAAAGAATAAGCACCTTGTATTTGCTTTAATGCATATATAAAACTCTCTAAAAAGCTATCTTTTTCACTGCTTGCTGTCAGATGCACTACTACTTCTGTATCAATATCTGACTGAAAAACGCACTCTTGTTTAATTAATTGTTTGCGTATCGGAGAAATATTAATTAAATTACCATTATGTGCTATGGCAAAATCCCCAAATTTGCCACTTTTGCCAAACATGGGTTGCACTCCAAATTTACTACCACTTGTTGAGTATCGAACATGACCTATTGCACAATCCCCAGGTAAGGATTTCTTTATTTCATCTATATCATCAAATACACTGCTCACTTGGCCTTGAAAGTGATAAGAGTGCAGCTTATCGTTGTTACTGGTTACTACGCCAAAAGACTCTTGACCTCTATGCTGCAAAGCGTGGAGAGCAAGTATAGAGTTAAAAGCAGCACTTTGGTTGTAACTTATGCCAAATACCCCACACTCCTCATGTACTTCATCAAGCATGAAAAATATTAAATAAAGCCTGATTGTACTTTAGTAGAGGCAAAGTACAAGAATTTTATTTGTTAATCCCTTTCAAATTTGAAGCTTGCTACGGTAGTTTTGATGTATACCAGAAAGTAGGTTATATGCAATTAACCAATTTTGAGATTTTTGACAATTTTTTAGCACTGAAGAGAAAAAGATATTTTTATTGACTTATCTATGTATTGAAGTAACCACTAAAAAGTTTTAGTGGTTATGGTATATAATATGTCTAAGAAAGTAGGTAAACAAGGTGAAAGTAATCTTATTTTAGAGCCTGAACAGTTCTCTAACAGGTTCTTCAATAGTCAACAGAGTAGTTCATCAAATCCAAAATTACCGACTATAAGTCGTAAAGATAGGCATATGGATTTAACCAAGAAAAGGTACGCAAAAAACAAAGATGTTGCAGAATATCTAAGAAGTTGTGACTTTATTAAAAGAGCAGAGGAATTGTCAATAATTTATCTTTTTGAGCGAGACCCATCTTCTACGAAATTGCAAATACCATTGACTACAGATGAACAAATTCTAGTTAAAAAATTTTGTGATGAGATGATAAAAGGTATAACAAAACACGATGAGCAAGAAAGCGTTTTAAAGTACATGGAACGCATAATAGAGGATTATTTAAATCAAGGAATAAGATTAAACTCATATTACGGTAAGGATAATAAGACTGTAACAAATTTTATATTTGAAAAAATGGAAGAATTAATTAATCGCTTTCATGCAAATCCACATAATTCAACTACAAAACATATCATACAAAAGATCACTCGTAATTTAGTGTTAAAAGGTGGGGTAGAAAAAGGATTATCTTTTTATAGCGATATTGAAGGCGGATATTGCGGCTCTAATTATTTAAATGATCTTAACGAACAATGTAAGAGTAAGAAAAAATGCTAGAGGGTCTAGCATATGAAGGTAGTGTGAAAGAAAATAACAAGCAAATTGATAAATATGATCTTGAAGTAGAAGTAGATAATAAATATTTTTATATTAAGTATCCACAAGGTAGTATTGTTGAAACTGCAAGAACTTTAAATAATGAAAAGCTAAGGATTTAGAAGTTGGCATATTTCAGATTGAGGAAAGTATAGTAAAAGTTGAAATTACAAAAGATAGAAAAAGAAATTACACATATATCTTAAAAGGTGGTATTGAAATATTTTTTACTACTAAAATAGGAAAGATTAGTATTTATCTACGGAAAGATGGTAACAAAATGGTAGTAGAAATTGATGGAGAAAAGCAAAATAAGGTTTAGCAAGTTAGAAAACAAATCAAGCTTTGGAGGGAATTGTCTTATACAGAGGAAAAGTGTTTTAGAAGTTATGGGCAAGAGTTTTGAAAATATTCCTGAGGAGTTAACTCAGACTATTAAAAACGTTCCATCTACTAGTTTTATGCAAACATGTTTACAACAACAAGAAAACTCTAATAGGGAATTAGGTTAATGTATTTTGAGGATAATAATTAAGAAATTAATTATAAACATTCATACGCATTCGATTGGAGTAGAGGATATGGAGCAGCAATTAGCACAAGAACTAAAGGCAAATGTGGTTGGTTGTCAAATAGTGATTGATTAAATCAATTTAGAGAGGTAAATAGCAGCTTTGCAGCTTGTTTTTATGAACAAAGATAAAACGTTGTAGCCAAGTGCGCTTTCGGCATTGTGCTGAATTGCAATATCTCTGTGTTCTAACTCCTCATCACGAAACTTACTTATGGTTTCTCTTAATTCCCCATATTCTAAATGTAAGACTTGCTCCTTGTAGTGCTCTCCGATCACTTCTTCAACTGCAGCAGTGCAAGCCATAGCGGCTTTTTTACCCATCATAGCAGTTACAACACCAAGTGAGACCCCTAAAGCACGCCAAATTGGCAACAAAACAGTAGGACGAACTCTTTGCTCCTTGATTTTCTCATTAAAATAGTGGAAATGTTTTTTTTCCTGCTCCTCCATTTCAATTATTTTGTCAATTATGGAAGATTTTTTAAGAATAAATTTTTGACCAGAGTAAATACAAATGGCTCCATATTCGCCAGCATGATTTACTCTAATTGCTTGTTCTAAAAAATTTCCTTTCAATTTTTTTATATTGCTTTCCAATGTCTCCTCCCTTTATTTCTGCATTAGTACTACTATAAACCAACATATTATAGAGTAAATAAAATTCCATGCGTGCATTGCACCAACATTGTGATTACAGGAACTCAAGCAGCTATAGCAACGGCAAGAGTTACTTGACGGACTCCGCCATTCTCCTTAAAATAAGGGTAAAGATATATTATTTATCTTCAGTCTGTGCAGATAAAACGGCAAAAAGCTCAATATACTTGATGTTTAATTTTTTGCACTATGTGCACTCTATGTCTTTATAAAACTTTTACCCACATAAGCTAAAATGCGCTTATCAAAGGATTTAACACAATAAAAAACGCCAATTAAAAAAATAGGTAGTAGCTGATAGATTTTCTTTTGCCTTTTTCTCTGTTGAGCATCGAACAAAATGAATCTGTCAAACCAGGAAGAAACTCATCAATTTAAGTTTCTAGTAGTTTTAAGTAAGGTTGTGAAGGAAGCGCCTCATGCAGTTATAACCGGAATCTTCACTGGTGCCATAAGTGCCCGTCGTTTAGCATGGTTTTGGAGGAACGGTCAAATCATTGATGGAGTCCTTAGACTACCTAGGTTAGGAGATTGTATTATATCAACCGTCCCAAGCTGAAGCGTTTCCCTGCTATAAATTATATGAAGGAGTTACCATAAAAAAACAAAAAGTAAATTAGAAATAATGAACCCTAACGCAGCAGGAATAGATGTTGGTTCAGCTATACATTATGTGTGTGTGCCAGAAGGAAGTGATGAACAGCATATACAAAAATTTAGCTGTTTTACAGAGGATCTTCATAACATAGCAAAATGGCTAAAAAAGTGTGAAGTTACTACAGTAGCCATGGAGTCAACCGGAGTGTACTGGATTCCTTTGTTTCAAGTACTTGAATCATATGGACTTGAAGTAAAACTTGCAAATGCAAGACATGTAAAAAATGTACCTGGAAGAAAGTCAGACGTCCAGGACTGCCAATGGCTTCAACAACTACACAGTTATGGGTTAATCGAAGGATCATTTAGGCCAGATAATCAAATGTGTGTATTGCGTAGTTATGTGCGGCAACGTAAAAACTTAATTGAAAATGCTGCTACACATATTAATCGTATGCAAAAGGTGTTGGTACAAATGAATATTCATTTACATAAAGTAATAAGCGATATCACTGGCGTCACAGGAATGCAAATTATTAAAGCAATAGTAGAAGGTGAAAAGAATCCCGAGAAGCTAGCTGAATTCAGAAGTGTGAATATGAAGAACGATAAAGCTACTATAGCAAAAGCATTAACAGGCGATTATAGAGAAGAACATTTATTTGTACTGAAACAAGAATATACAGCATATACTTTTTTTTCAAGAGCAAATAACTGAATGTGATAAAAGCATAGAAAATTACTATAAAACATTTGAAACAAAGTCCGATGAGAGTAAAGAGTTAGGTAAGGAAAAAACAAGTCTAGAAGAGGCAGACCAAACTTCACCCTGCGTAAGAAATTGTATAGGATAACCGAAATAGATTTTACTAAAATTCCTGGATTTGATATACTAACTGTACAAACTATTATTTCAGAAGTTGGCATTAACCATAATAAGTGGCAATCAGAAAAGCACTTTACTTCATGGTTAGGACTTAGCCCTGCTAACAAGATCACAGGAGAAAAAGTATTTGGGACAAAAACTCGTAAAGTCATTAATCGCGCTACAAATGCCCTGCAAATGGCTGCTTATGCTGTGGGAAATAGCAAAAGTGCATTAGGTGCATATTGTAGGAGATTAAAAAGACGGCTAGGAGCAATAAAAGCAATTACTGCCACAGCAAGAAAATTAGCATGTATTTTTTACCAAATGTTGAAATATGGACAAGAGTATGTGGAAAAAGGAATGAGTTATTATGAAACACGCTACAAAGAGAAATTTGTGAAAAATTTGATCAAAAAAGCGCAGGAGTTTGGCTACACACTAGTTCAACAAGAAGAGTTGATTAATGGAGTTTCTTAGGAGAAGTTTAGCTATATCTACTCCTTCTTTATTGGCATATAGCACAACTCTCACGGTGAGGTAAACAATACTACCTTCCCTTTTGCCTTCTTTTATCATTATGGATCCTATAGTATGATTTTTCATACCTTCAGATATCTCTGCTTTAATTTGGTCAGCAATTTTACCTATGATCTCTTTGCCATGATAGTAAGATTCTCCTTTCTTCGGAGAAAAAGGCTCTTTGTTCGTAGTATTAGTGTCTGGATCATTCTGTAACTCAAAGAATTCATCCCATTCTTCATCACTGTCTAATTTGATATATCCACGCTTATTCTTGCCTGATGCTGCATTCTGAATACTAGACGATCCTTCTGTTACAGTTGTACCAGAGCTATTGCTTTTACCTTTTAGAAGAACAAGATGCTCTTCTGACCTTTCTTCCTTACTCAACTTTGAAGCTGCATCACCAAAAGAAGGTTTCTCTACTATATGCGTGTAAGAATTTTTAACTCTACTATCATTATCAGGTACTGTAGCAGCCCACAAAAGCTTTTTTATATAATCTAACATATGCCACCTCTTACCATTAACAAAATATTAGTATGCAAATTTTATCATAATTCATCAACGACTAATTTATCATAAATAAAATGAGCTGCTAAAAAGGTATAAATTGAGGTTAGGTAAAGCTTTTGGTATAATACTTAGTCAATTTGGATAGGCAAGTGATCTTAGCTACAAAGACATTTTTTATCTCATTTATTTTTGGGTTTATTCTCTTTCCCTATTTTATAAAACTTCTAAAAAAGATAAGTAAAGATGGACAGCCAATCAGATCATATGGACCAGAAAGTCATTTAATAACAAAAAAGAATATACCACCTATGGGTGGAATAATAATACTCACTTCTGCTTTATTACCAATCTTGTTTTGGACTCAATTAACACAAGAATTTTTATTTTTAGTATTTATAATCCTATTTTTTGCTCTACTTGGATTTATTGATGACTATTTAAAATTGAAGACAAATCACCACCGAGGTTTAAGTGCAAAAACCAAAATACTTATTCAGTTTGTCGTTACTCTGGTCTGTATGTTTATACTCAAGCTACAATCTGCTGAAGGTTTTACAAAAATTTCTCTATTTAGAGAAGTAGCAATCGACCTTGGCTATCTATATCTTCCGTTTGCTGCATTTGTTATTGTTGGCTCTGCCAATGCTGTGAATCTCACAGATGGTTTGGATGGCCTTGCTGCAACTCAAGCCATTACTTCCTTTGCTTTTTTGGGACTAGTTGCATACATCACTCAGACAGATGTAAACATTACTTTATTCTGCATTGCATTTATAGGAGCTATTTTAAGTTTCTTGTGGTTTAACACACATCCAGCAAAAATATTTATGGGTGATGTTGGAAGCCTATCAATCGGTGCAGCTTTAGGACTCACTAGTGTTCTAATTAAAAAAGAAATGCCTTTTGCCGTTATTGGAATAATCTTTGTAATAGAGACTTTATCTGTGATTATTCAGGTATCATATTTTAAATATACAAAATTTAGATATGGAGCAGGAAGAAGAATTTTCCTTATGACACCAATACATCATCACTTTGAAAAGAAAGGGTGGTCAGAAAATACAATAGTTATAAAATTTTGGATAATTTCTATCATTTGTTCGATTTTTGCTTTAACTTTCTTATTATAGGAACTATGAAATATCCAGATTTCACATTAGAAAATACATTATCAGGAATTATAGCAGGAGTAGATGAAGTTGGAAGAGGTTCGCTTGCCGGTCCAGTGATATCTGCAGCTGTAATGTTTACTGATAGAGATACGGTTATTGATGGAATAAACGACTCAAAAAAGCTAACCCCTAAGTGTAGGCAAGTTCTATACGAAAAAATAACGTCTGTTGCAAAATTTGGTATAGGAATGGCAAGTGTAGAAGAGATAAACTCATACAATATCTTGCAAGCAACAAAGCTTTCAATGAAACGTGCGCTGGTAAATTTAGATTTAGAACTAGATTATGTGTTAGTTGATGGTAACCAACCACTTGAAGTGAAATGGCAAACAAAGTCTGTAGTGAATGGTGATAGTTTAAGTATATCAATTGCAGCCGCTTCAATTGTTGCAAAAGTTACAAGAGATCGGCTTATGGAAGAATTGCATAATAAACATCCTCAATATAATTGGTATAAAAATAAAGGATATGGAACAAAAGAACACCTCAGCGCTATTGGCCTTCGTGGAATTACGAAGCACCATAGAAAGAATTTTGCACCTATAAGAATAATATAGCCTTTAATCACTTACCTTTTTTGAAAGTATGTTTTCATTAAATAGGCAGACTGTACTTGATCCGTTTCTTAAGGTAAATGCCGAGCTTACTCTTTCAATTATCAGGTAGTCATCAACTGTACGAAAATTTATCAAGGACTCATATCCTGCAGAATCAACCATAAAAACTGCCGGGAAATCAGAGTTTATTTTATTAAATTGTAGATATGTAAATTTTCCGTCATCAAAAACCTTAATTGGTATTATTGATTGACTGCCTTTAACGTGCGAGATGGAATAGTTAAAATTCAAGCCTTTCTTTATAACCTCAATATCACTTATATCAGGGATAGTGGTATGACTAGCTTGCTCTAGAATATCACCGTTACTCGTTGAATAAATTTCATCACTGTTGAACAGTGGATAAAGAAACCTTACTTCATATGCTAACCTTGGATCATCTAGCCCGTTTGCTTCTTCAGCATGAAACTCGAAATAATAAACTCTTTTATTGGTAATTATAGTTGCATTAGTATCGGCAATATCATCTATAGGCTTAATAAATAATCTATTACCTTGAGGAAGGAGTTGCCAACCGGTTGCATCACCCATTGAAAGACTCTCTATTACCTCCCCTGGCTCAAACAATATGCTGGATTGATAACCATAAAAGCCCGTGTACTTATGTATAGCCTGTGGATTATAATTCATTACCTTTATGTGGTTATCACCAGCTATTGGTCGTGGTTCCTGTTTTGCAAGTGCATCACCACCACAAAAAAATAATAGTGCAACAAAGAGTAACCTAATCATAGTATCAAAATAAACTGATCTTTATTTTATCATTGATAGACATGTACTGCAACTCTCAAGCTATCCCAGTAGTAAGCGACAGAAAATGCAAGCTTCATAATAATTCATTACTGCAGGAAAAAGCAGGAAAAAATTCTTTAAACATTATTTTCATATATGTTAAAATGAGTTGTGAGGTAAATTAGGGAGTGTTAAATAAACCATACGCGTCAAGTTAAGGAAAAGTGGTATAAGGAAGAAAGGAAACGAAAAAAACTATTTTATATATTAAGTAATAAAGTTATTAATTTATAGATTCTTCTAGATAAGCACTCCCTAAAAAAATAAATGTAACAAATAAAATGCCCATCTCAAATGTTCTATATTTCACGATATTTCCTTAACTTGACGCGTATGGTTTATTTAACACTCCCTGCAAAGAAATTAACTACAGATTTTATGTCTAGGTTACTCCACAAAAATTTTCCTTTCCTTATCCAAGATTCAAAGTTATAGTATCGAGTCCTTTTCATGAAATATGAAGCCATCTCAAGTTATAGTTAAGCCTATATTCAGTGAATTACTTTCACAAGTGCAATTGATTTTAGTGTTATACTGTTCTAGCAGTAAAGAAATCATATAGATAATAATGTCTTTTGTATCCAAACGAATATCATTTTTTTTTGTTAATTTGCTCACTAATAATGTACTTATTGATTTATGTTCATTTACTACTTTTATAGTTAGTAGTGTTTTATCTTCTGTTTTAGTCAGTAAAATAGACACTAATTCAATTTGTGCCACTGCACTGATTATAGCTATCACCATATTGGAAATTATCTTATTTATTTTTTCAATTAAGTTTTCTGTAGGACATTCACTTACTCTCCACTGAAGCTTTACTTTTTTTTTTAATAAATAATTTTCTATATTGGATTTAGTCTTAACAAAGCTGCAATTATCTGATGAATGAGAATACGCTTGCTTCATAACTTTATATTTATATATTAAATCATCAGAGCTTTCTTTAAGCAATGACAATGCTTCGTTTTGCATATTAGGATTGTTTTCTTCAAGCTCTTCCAATCCACCCACTATTCCTTGCATAGAACTAGCAAAATCATGGAGAATTCGTCCTGATAGGCATTCTGTTATTAACATTATGTTTTTATTCATTGGATAAAAGTATAAGTGATTTAAGTTAACCCTATATTGGTAGGCACGTAGTAGTCAATTTAAGAGAAAGTTTCGTTGCGCTTTTTGTGTCAAATCATTAATGTAGTATTAATAATTATAAGATTTATGAAGGCGTTATGAATACTTATGCTAAATCTGGAATAGACCTTAAACTATATAATGAACTAATAAAAAAAGTTAAACCTATTATTGAAAAGACTAAAGGAGAAGAAGTAATTAGTGAAGTAGGATCATTTTCCGCATTGTTTGACTTTTCTTCGCTGAGTAAGAAATACGACCATCCAGTACTTGTTTCCTCAACTGATGGAGTGGGCACAAAACTATTAATAGCTCAAGAGGTGAATAAGCATGATACTATAGGTATAGACTTAGTTGCAATGTGTGTAAATGATTTACTTGCACAAGGAGCAACACCTTTATTTTTCCTTGATTACTTTGCAACAGGCGTTTTAAACAAAAACGTTTTATTGTCTGTAATCCAGGGCATTGTAGAAGGGTGCAAGGAATCTAAAATAGCATTAGTTGGTGGAGAAACTGCAGAAATGCCTGGAATGTATGGTAACAATCACTATGACCTTGCAGGGTTTGTGGTTGGTGTTGTTGATCGAAAGCAAATTCTTCCAAATTGTAGTATAATGAAAGCAGGTGACTGTGTAGTTGGTTTAGAATCAAATGGAATTCACTCAAATGGATTTTCTTTGGTGCGCCATATTTTTAAAAGCTTAGGTATAATTTATAATGATATATCTCCATGGAATAATAAATCTTGGGGTGAAATATTACTTAAGCCAACAAAAATATATGTTGATTCTTTGTTGCCTATTATGCCAAAGGTAAAAGGCATTGCGCATATAACAGGTGGCGGGTTAATAGACAATATTCCAAGAATTCTCTCAGGAAATTTATTTGTAGACATAAATATTAATTCTTGGAAATGGCCAGATATATTTTTATGGCTGAAAGAAGAAGGCAAAATAGAAAAGAGAGAAATGTTAAAAACATTTAATTGCGGCATAGGTATAGTACTGATTGTAGATCCCGATAATATGAAGGATGTGGAAAGCCATTTCCAAAAGCGTGGAGAAAAAATTGAGATTATTGGAAAACTTGATGAAGCATGTCAGCCTCCACTTGATAGAGTAGTATTTAGTTAGTCTAACTTTATTGACAGTCTTTTTGCAACTTCTGAGTATGCTTCCTTTAAGTTTCCTAGATTTAAGCGGAAAACATCTTTGTCTAGCTTTTTATGCGTATTTTTATCCCATAGCCTACAATTATCAGGGCTGATTTCATCGGCTAAAATGATTTTAGTGCTGTTGTTTATCAATTTGCCAAATTCTAACTTGAGATCAACTAAATATATATTTGCATTTGAAAATAGGTCGACTAAGATTTTGTTGATCTTTAAAGTTGTAGTTTTAACTTCTTCCATTTCTTTATTGGACAACCAACCAAAATATAGTATGTGATTTTCATTCACCATTGGGTCAGCTAGGTCATCATTTTTGTAAAAAAACTCGATTATAGGAGATGTAAGTGTCTCACCTTCTTTGACATTAAAACGTTTGCAAAAGCTGCCAGCTGCAA